>OY728156.1:450667133-452013928 GCA_963277665.1 Viscum album
ACTAAATCTTCTCTATTGTTTCTCAGTTACGGCTCACCCCAAAAAATGAATTCTTAAATGTTTTCCACCCAACAAAGTGAATTAAATACTAGGATTTTCATAAAATTATTTAAAAGGAGCCATATGTATTGGGACCTAATAGCTGTTGTTATATGAAAACTCCACAAATGACATGTGCTCTTCCAATGAGCTACCAAAATACATTACAGAATCCCATGACATGCCTTTCTATGTTTGTATCACCCTTTCGGTTTTCCCATCTATTTGAGGATGATATTCCATTCTCATTGTCAACTGATCCTTATGGGATTTACATAAATATTTATAGAAATGAGACGTAAACCATGGATATCTATTTGAAACTATTGAAACTGGTATTCCATACCTCTTTATAACTTCTCTAAAATAGATTTTTTAAAATTCCTCCTTCATATGAGTTTTATAAATAAAAATGAAATGATCCTTCATTGTGATCCCATCCTCTATCACCCATATGGAATCCTGATTCCGAACCATTCCTGGTTGGCTTGTTACACAGTCCATAAAAATATTCTCATATTTCTAAACAATAATAGGTAAATCATGCAACATACATGTTGGTCTCTAATTCTCTTCTTCAACATTCCTAAAAGATAAGAATCTCCAAAAAAACTTAGTTACCTTATTTTTTATACCGACCCACCAAAACGATGCAGTCTATGCCTTATACATATTCTATATTGCAGGATGAATATCCCTTCTTTAATGTCGATATGAATGAATAGGTTGTTACTAATAAGGTATAGGTTTGTCCATATGATTTTTGAACCATATAAATGAACTCTCATCGAGCTTCCACCCCATAATGTTCTCCCCACCATTAAGTTTTGACCTCATCGCCACACATTCTGCATCAGATGAATGTTATTTTTTATCCATATTTAACAAGTCATGAATAAAATAAATTAGAAATATTGTAACATCTTTTTCTCGGTCTCCACATTCCATGTGCATGTTGGCTGGGACTGATATCAGTTTCCATTCGTCTAAATCTTCTTTTTTAAATGGAGCGTTTGACTTTTTATTGATGCATCTTCCACTAAATTACCCTTTCATGGTGTATACATCATGTCAAAGTAAATAATTTGGAGATATTCTATCCATATTTTGTGTATACGATTCAAATACCATTGTGAGAAAATAAGTTTCATGATTTTACGATCCGTGAACATATTAAATTTCTCACCAAAGATATAATGTCTCTAAGTCTTCAAAGCATGGACTATGGTAGAAAACTCCAAATCATGTGTTGGGTCGTTATTATATTGAAACCATAACTTTCATGAGTCATAAGTAAAAACATGATCTCCCTTCATCATAACACATCCCAACCCAAATCTTGAAGCATCACAAAACACTATATTCCTTAGTCCTAATTCTGGAAAAATTAAGATTTGTGTTGTTGTAAGCAGAATTCTTAGCTCATAAAAATACCTGGACAATTTTTTTATCCCATTGGAATTATAGATTATTATTTTTAAATGTTTTCATAGGTGAGGCTAGTAACTTAATTTCATGAACAATGCATCATTAATAACTAGATAGTCCATGAAAACTCTATATCTTGAAGATATTATTTGATGGCTACTGATAGATAATAACCACTATCTTTCTTGAAACAATTGAAACACCTCTTTCAGAAATTATAGGGCCATGTAAACATACATATTGTATCCAAAGATCACACATTGATAATTTGGACACTATACTATTATCCATCAAGATTCCCTACACTGTCACAGAGTATTTGTCATGCTCATCCCTTGTCCTCAAATACGCCAATATTTCATCCAAAAACACCACCAAAAAAGAATCTAGATATTCTTGAAATATCCAATTAATCAGTTACATAAAGTCTGATGGTGAATTCACAAGACCGAAAGGAAATCACCATATATTTATAATTTCTAAATATACTCCTGACAGTTGTTTTTTGGTATATCCTCATTCCGGACCCATAATTGTTGATATCCTGATCGCAAGACAATATTATAGAAGCCCAATGATTCCATTAATTTATTGAAATATAATCCATGTGTTGAAGTGAACAAAATTTTTTTTTATCATAATGTGGTCATGATTAAAATAAGTCACACACAATCATAGGGTTTCATCCACCTTTTTCCAAAATAATAGCAGTGCTTCCCATGGGTACATTATAAGATGAATGAACCCTTTTCATTCCAACTCCTCCAACTAAAATTTCCTCTCCCTTAATTATATTTGTTCGATATAGAATGATATAAGTGAAATAAGATTTTTCCCTAAAAATGATTAATCCTAAACTCCACCTCTCTCATTTGTGTAAGCCCTAAGATATTTTCAGGAAACGCATTTGCAAACTCCTAAACCAAAAATGAAAAATTATTCATCTCATTCTCATTCATTAATTCCAAATAAAACTCTACAAATTGGTATTATATTTTTCCAACTACTGGTCCCAGGATACATGTTTAACTTTCCATGACAGTTAGGTCCCCTTTTAATATATGTTTTATGCCATCATTAGTCTTAAAACTAGCTCATCAGGTATAATAGTTGATGTAATGCCATAATGTTGTCAACTAATCCATACCCAAGATTGTATCAGAGAAATCCACATCAAGAATAGAGAAATACCATTTCATCTCAGTTCTAACTACAATTTTTTAATATTCTATAGAAAAAGTATCAACATTCTCTTAGACTATGAGGATTTTTAATTTTAAATCCATAAAGTATAATCTCAAATTTTAAAAAAAGAAAATCAATAAGACTAGGATCTATAAATTGATGTTATGAACCCATATAAAAAATCATTCATAACTGTAAAAATCAAATGAATAATACCTCTCACCATAGATGGTGCAGACTGATCATCCATAATATCCAAAGCAGCTTCATATAATTTCTTGATCACCTCACATCATTCTTTGTTTCCCTAATGAGATTGAACTACGTGAGGAGTCATGGTATTCTTAGAATTACCCAATAATTCTCTATTCTACTATGGAGTATTGTTATACTTTCCTCATCCTGTCGAAGTATACAATTTCTGCAACACTTGAGAAATTTCCAAAACACCCTACCTCAGAGCACTATGGGAATAGCATTAGAGATTCCCCTATCTAATTTTATTTTTGGCATGCTCTAGGTTATTTATTACAATAACCCTTTATGTGTTCATGAGAACCTCATTGGAAAAAACCATGTTATTTCTTTTATATTGTAGGAATATTCATTCTTCCAATCATTCGATTTATAGAAGTACACCCACTATGGAAGTAGGCATCCCTCTTCTAATTTCTCCCAACATTAGAGTTCCCTCCATTTCCTATAGGTATCAACATAGTTCTTCCTCCTGTAGCTCTTAATATGTACCTTTCTTCCACAACCTATTGATTATATATCAATATATAATCATTAATATAGAGAAAATATATATTGTAGTGTATCTCCTTCCTCGTCCTAAATTTAATGATATATGCCTACAAGGACGCTCTAGTAAAAACTCTAGGTGAAAATTGCACTAAACTCTTGAATTTATCCATGTACTCTTTGATAGAAATATTTCCCTACTTCAAGATAAAGACTTCAATTTTTTATTAATGTCTAAATGATTGAGGATAGAATTTTTTGATGAATAATTCCTCATAGTCCTCCCAGGAATGATCTTACTCCAAATTAGCCTAAACGACTAATTCCCACCACTATCATGTAAGATCTTCGCTCATATATGTTTCCTACTTGACTATCAAATTTGTTGGTGTGCTTATGAAATCAAATATAAGATTCATCATTTTCAGCGAGAAATATTACATTTCTTGTTAGGAATCACCCTCAAAGATGGGTGGATTTTATTTCTATAACTGAATGGAATGATCCAAATTAGTTGGTTCCTCCCTATAGTTACCTCGGGCTATAGCCTAAATGGTTGTAAAATACATTGAACTAGTCATTGGTTCACCTGTGGATTAGGTGAAACTGCATTCTCAGTGGATTCCTCTGGTTAGTTTCTATGACACATAACGAGTTCTATTTTATATACTAACAATAAACACAATAAGTCTCATTCTCTATCAATAAAATGATTAATATTTTATATTATACCACATCATACAATCATAACTCTTCTGTCCAAAATAAATCATTTTCCATGTTCATCCATTTTAAAAAAAATCACTACATTATTTTCGAAATCAAAACATTTTCAAAATATCACAATGATGATCTTTCCATAATCATGAATTTGAAAAAATTAAAAAAAAAATACAAATTGCATCAAATCATTACTCAAATGAGATATGCACTCTTAGTGGGATGTAATTTCTATAATACATGTCATTCACTTCTCATTGGCTAAACCAATGACAATGAGATTCCCAATACCTATAAGTGTCTCAAAAACACTTATGTACCAAAACCCATAGTAACATGAAGTGATATATATAATGGTTAGCTATATATTTTTATTCTCTACATTTCATGTTCTGACAATCCTACTCCTTTCTTCCTATATGACACAAGGAATATACCAAAATGAATTTCAACTCTTAGACTGATTGAAACATGATTCATAATGTTTTTTGGAAGGACCAATACTAATATAACTTTTTATTCATGGAAAGAAAAAGATGATACAACTTGTAACATCCCTCCCCATCGCATTTTATTTATAAGGAGGGAAGACATTACATTCCCTTAAGCTACATTCTCATGATTCAAAACACTACCAATAAATTCTAAGGGATTTATTTACAACCGGGGGACGATTTTACCCTTGAAAATAGAACAAGATGATAAACATGACATAACCAAAAAAACAATTACACGAATCATGATAAAAATTAAAGACAACTGAAGAATTTAATTTTTATAAAATGCAAACTCTAAAAGATTACTACAATAGAAGAATTCAAAACATCAAGTAAATAGAGGATGAAAAACCCAATAAAATCTTAATACAATAAGACCCAACTCCACACATCCCAATACGCTCTATGATCTAAATCCACAGAAAGTATATGTATCAATACGCACTACTATTGAAATTTGATAGTTTAGCTTTCCTCCTGTTTCAGTAAATTATATCTACAAAAGCACCAAAGTTCCAAGGTAAGAGAGAGTAATGAAAATCAGTATGTTTTCCCCAAATGAATTCCCTACTCATGCCACTAGGATAAAGAATGTTAACATCATTATATAAAATAGTTCTTTTGAAGATATATCTAAAAAAATTATCTCATAATATAAAGAAGTTCAATAACAAATAAGTATTCACAAAACAATATCAAGATCCAAGTAACTAAAAATTCTCTACAACCATTTTATAAATTCAATATAGCACAGTCTATTGAATTCCACATATCCTCACATCCAATATTTAATGAAACTTGTACCTTTCTACACTCATGAGTGTTGAGTAATACATTCACTAAAATATCATTTAGTGAACTAATTTGATATGGTTACTTCACACCCATATTCGTCCCATCCTTTTAATGGGGTTACTTCACACCCTTATCCATCCAAATGCACATGAAAACACACCAACCATAAAAATCCAAGTGATCTTGTCCCATTTAAACAGGAATTTTTTTTATTGAACCCCATTCAATATAATATTTTTCATAAATCAAACTAGAGAACGAATTTTAAGATCACCATTTTAAAATCAAACCACAAATCATTTTGCACAACAATTACACAATTTCATCAAAAACTAAAAACCATTACTAAATAGGGGTTCAACCATGATTTTCATAAAAATTAAACAAACAATTTCATGTTGAACAATAATTTTTAAATCAATCCTTAATTATATAAATATAGGAGATGATAGAGAATCCACCTACCTCAAGAAAACATGGTTAATATTTAAAAGACCACAAAAATGCCCATAGAAATCAGTTGAAACACCAAATGCACACCATAGATATCGTCCCCTAGAAAAAAAATAAAAATCTAAAAATATATTTAATAAAATACCTTATATCTATTCAAAAAATACATATATTTAATAAATTGAGAGAGAGAAGAAGTACATCTATGGAAACCCAAGGACAACAACCAAGAATGTTGACTTTCTCTATGAATCGAGATTCAATGCACCAATATAATCCATAAGATATCCTATAGATAAAGGGGATATTCCTCTAGTACCATTGGGAGGATAAAATATCATGGTATGGTTAGTTTTGGTCAACAATATGGGGTCAACTATTAATCACATCTTATATCCACTTCTGTTGATCTAATTTTTAAACCCGGAATAGTTAGTCACATGGTTATGAAAATCATGCATTAATAAGCTCAATGATTTTTTTCTCAAGTAGGAACCTCACATAGATAGCTCACATGATTTTTAATCCATTCCCCAATAATTCCACAGAGCATTGTCTCGTGTTTCATGGTTTCTCATTAGCCACCTCAAGGTTAAGGGAAACCATGTGCCTGCCTATGTGCCTTCCCTATGGCCTATATATCATTGTTCACAATTTCTATGGGAAATTTCATAGTTTCCAATAACCATGAACCAATCATTCATCATTATAAAATCCTAAAAACATTTCAAACATCTTCCAAACACTCTCAATCTTCACCCAAACGCATTATATACTTAGAAATTATAAAATATGGGTTACTTACACGAAAATGCGGTTGATGAAACTTATGTGACTGGAATTTTCACAAACGGATTGCATATTTGGAATTAGAATAAATTATAATGTCTAATAATTTCAACTTATTTTTTGACCAAAAATATTAGTGAATGTAATTAAAATAAATTACAATGATTAAGAGGAAAATAAGGTTAACAAGGGACTAATCCTTAAACAAGAAGAAGAAAAAAAGTTCACATACACTTATCCAATAGATATTTTTTCCGTATTTAGAAACTATACTCCCTTTTATATAATTTTTTCCATTATTGTATCCACTTGAAATTGTAAAAACATGGATGGAATTCCTATTTCAAAAATTTACAAGAATGTCACTCCTCATCCACTATAAATATAAACACACCCTTCGCATTTATTAGAAGCTATAAACCCAAATTGGGTCATTTAAAACCACCCAAAATAATTTCTCAACATCCCTAACTTCACTCTAGTGTTATTATTTTTAGAAGAAAGTTGACCAGTATTCCATTTGGTGCTAACTAAAACGAGTTACCAGAAGAAGAGGTAACTTTCACCATCATGCATTTTTTATATTATTTACTTATACACTCACATAATTTCATATTATTACACGATTATATAATGACATCAGTGTCCTCAACATACTAATGTGTTTTTTTGTTAAGGGTTTTACCTAATCCTATACACACATCCATCTAATGGGTAATGAAAATATAGTTCGTGTATAGAAAACTATTTCCTTAGGTAACAACATCGTTCGTTTTTTCCATTAACAATTCTCATGGTTGATAATAATGATTGAAAAAATATTTTAATATGATATATATATATATATATACATATATTATGTTTATTATGTTTTAATACTTATGTAAATTTTATATACACAAACCTTCTTGCTTTACCTTTTTTCTAAATACGATAACAATGTTTGTGGATGTGTGGACTACTGCCTCTTCAAAGCAATGTGATAAGTTCACACATTTCATTGAAAGTATTTAGGATGGATTTAATAAAAATATATGAAATAAATGAAATATATGAGATATTAATTAAATAATTACCTTTCTATAAATATAATATATCATTATATTTATTACCCATTTGCACACTGAAAAAGTGATATTGTTGTTTCGTGGTCATGTGGACTACCACCGTCTCGATGTAATGAGATTAATTATACATAAAAATAATTATATATATAAGTATACAATATTAAATAATATATTATTCAAGATATAATGATCATTTTGGAAATATAAAAGTTACTTTACTACATTCTATAATGATCATTGAAAAATGAAAATGTTACTCATTCGTATGTACGACCTACCATCTCAATGATTGTACCGTTGGTTCATTTTTCCTAACCATAATTCATTATTGGTTTTTAAATTATAAATTATGTATATTTATGATAATAATTTTTCAATTATTCTTTATATGTTTATAAACTAACCCCATTGACCATATTTTACCTACCATGGTCATTTTTAACAAATAAACTGAATATAGAAAAACACCCAATATAAACATATTTATTTAAGTAGTTGTTTAAAAAATTATAATAAGTTAAATAAAATTAATTATGAACTTCAAAAGGTTTTAATAAAATTAAATAATTATCATAAGGTTCTTATTTTGGAATATGAATACACACATGATATGTTGGACTCAAGGTATGGGATTTGGTCTCAATCTTCTTACATTGATGAATTTCTTGATGATATGCTCCATTATTCTTTTTTATGGTTTATAAACATACCATTTTACATTATATATCCATATTTTACCAATTGTCATGTTGTTAAAGTTTTTATAAATATTAATCTTTCATGGTTATTATTATTTAAATGTTCTAAGTGGTATGGGGTGCTTTGAATGTTTAATGATTTAATCATTCCATTTTAATATGATTTATTTTAATTTTAATATTAATTTATTGGGATATAAAATTGTTATAATTGATATTGTTTCTATTTTGAATTTCATTCAAATATTTTTAGAAATGAGTCTTTTATAGTTTTTATATATATCCATTCATAAAACAACAACAAAAGGAATGTTCCATTCTTTATGTACATGGAGAAAATGACTTTTCTACCGCTATAGTTATTATTTTATTTTAGGATACCTTAGAATAATATCATGTCTCATTATAAAAAATTAAACTTTTTCTTTTTAGGGACATTGGTATGGATAATATTTTTTAAGGAAATAGTTGTTTTGGTCTTGAAAATAGTTTCTCAAAAAAAATGGTATTTTATACTAATGTTTTTTTCATATGATATTTAAAAATAGTTATTAAAAGGGTTTAACAATGAGCATGTTTTACCATTGATATGTTACAAAACATTTTATTAAATAGGTGACCCAAATATAGCTTATATAAAGGGTTTATGCGCATTATATCCATGAGAAATGGTTGGTCCCGATATAGCTTATACGAATGGTTGATCCCCATTATATATCACGAGTGGGCCCAGTAAAGCGTATATGAAGAGTGATACTAATTATAGATATCCAATTCATTGTTAATGATATTGTTTGAGGTCGACCTTATGATTATTTCAATTAAAAGGGTTTTAAAAGCGAAAATTTATATTACTATTTAAGACACCAAAAGTGGTTTAATTTATTTTTTTGTATTTTAATGATTTTCCTTGAAAAAAAATGTGTTTTTTATTCATCAATGTGAAATAAGTTAATTTCTTGACTAAAATTCACGATTGTGTATTTTTTAAGGAGTGGATATTAAAAAAACTCAATATCATTTATATTTGATTAATCTATTTTCTAAAAGATTATATTTATCATTTTTAATGTTTTATTTTTTTTATTAAATTAGTAATTATTTATTTGAAATCCATGAAAATTGGTTTCAGTTTTTTTTATTAATAATAAAATGATATTCACACTACGATTAGGTGTGAATGAATATTCACATTAATATTTTGGAAAATGTGATATTAAAAATTAATATAAAGAGTGTGGCTCAAATATAACATTGTATCATTTCAAGGATATTAATATTTGTCATTAAATATTGTATTAATTTTTATACACTTTCTTCTTTGTATTACATGTGTTTTTTTAGAATATCAAGATTAAACTCACTTGGATAATAATTATCTCTCTTTTTTAAAAAATTACATGTGAAACATTTATTTCATAAATTTGAAATATTTGTATGAATAAATGAAAAGTTCAAATCATTATTGTTTTTGAATATGAAGAGTTAGTCTCTCGTGAATTATGTGAGTATTATAAAGAATTTATTATTAGCCTTTATGAGTGATTTATTTTCTATATTAATTTTATATTATCTTAAAAAGATTATTTGTATAAAAGATATGTCATTTTATATTTTATAAAATTTAATTAAAATATGCAACATCATGAATATTTTTCTACTAATATTTAGAAAGCATAACCATGGATATTAAAGTGATGTAAATATCCATTATTAATATTGACATAAAATGGGATGCTTCCATTAGTGGAGGAAAAAATATTATTCTTCTTTAACTCTAATGTGATACATAGTTCACAATTAACTCACGATGTTTCATCATTAAACTTATTAATAAAGTAAACAACTGGTTTCTTGAGCTTCATTGTTTCAACATGTTGAAGGGTTTAAACACTATTAGATTTAAACATCAGTATATTTATTGAAAATCATTCAATAGATTAAATTTTTTTATTATTTATTTTTTCTATAATTGTTTGTCATGCAACATCATTATTAGTGAGTATTGTAAATGGTTATCATAACCTAAAAAAAGTTATTTTGGGTTTACTCTGTCCTCTTAGAATACATGGTTTTTTCTATCCTCTTAGATGATCGTGTTTTTTAACCCCAAAAAAATTAATAATGGAGCACTCTTGTAAGAGTCATGATTTTTTCTATCCCCTTCGAATGTTGTGTTTATCTTAACCCATATCTTATAAGAGGTTAGGAATTAATATGTAAATGTCCATATGAGGTCTGAATATATAAAATACTAGGATTGGTTTTCCACTGTAAAATATTCTGTTTCATCTAATCCTAAAAATGAAATGATGTTGGGATTAAGACTATAGAATTTTAGGTTGGTTCTTATCCTATAAAATGAAGGGGTTTTTAACCCATAAAAGACAAGGGACTTACATTAAGACTCTAGGTGTGGTATATTTAAAGGGTTTTCACTCTCTATATGTTTTTTCCATAGTGGGTTCTTTGTCTATTATATAAAGAGAGGGTTAAAGAGTAGAGTATGATCATTTTTATTGAAACTACTATAAAAATATATTATATTCATATTTTACATTATCTATATTTTCTAATATTAGTTTGTATTAATTTTTTAATATTTAACATGATCACATTCCACTTGTAAAGTATAAACTATGATTATTTTTTAAAATATTTATTATTTACCCCCTCCCCCCACTTATCCATTTCCATAACCAATCTACGAACTAACATTACTCACCAAATAGGCATATGTATATAGTGGAATGGTCCCCCATTTCTTATGTACATATATAGTCATAACTCTCCCATGAACACTTAGGGTGTATATCACTATCTATGATGTTGGTAATCCAACATCTTGGAACTCAAATGGTTCACTATCCTATACCATAGGTCAGTTCTTCATGGACCAATTATACAGCCACTGGAGAGGCACGGTCCCCAAGTTTTATTCTTGATAGGTTTAATAGATTATTATTATGGGTTGTATCCTAGCATATAATGATGGTATGACTTTTGTAGATCAGATAGTGTTTGGTACATCCTTTTCTGAGTTGTCTTCCAGAGTGGCTTGGATCCTTTATTTGAGGATTTATACTCTCCCGTTCAATGAAAATGATTCAGTGATGAGTGGGATCCCCTTAATTGATTATGGTGAACTAACTGATTGATGTATCTACAATATATACATTTGTGAGACTTTTTATCCCTTACCCCGAGGCGGATTACCTTGATATGTGGTACACATATGTTAATCATTTTGATGATTTATGGTCGCTTAAATATTTTTTTTGTTTTCTCACGTGGTATGACTATATAGGGTTATGTTAGTGATGTGAAAGACCATTCTTGGGTCCCAGATGTTTCATTCTGAAGAGAATATCTATATTATTTCTTCTGGTTTTTCTCTAAGATACACTTTAGTACTAGGATTTTTTAGCTGACTTGCTATTCTTATTCTTCCCCTATGTAATCTTCCTAGTAACCACTCATATCAGTATTTGAGATGAATTGTTCATTTTTAATTTTATAGTGGTTTATGGTGAATCTTATTGGGTGTATTTATCGTCACCAATTCTAAGGCCTTATACCAATATGTGTTGTGTCCATGAAGATGAAGAAGAGGTTTATAGATGGTCTGAGTAGACATGAAGATGTTATGAATTATTTATTCATGATTTACCATGATGATTAGAAGAATATTATTGGGCATATTAGTGATTATCATAGTGTATATAGAGTTACCTAACAGTAAATGAAATTTATAGGATATCTTTAGTGTTTTGTGTTACAGAGGTTTGTTAGATGTATTATTTAACTTTTATTTACCCAATGAGATGTACTTATAATTTTTTACTCATGGAATCATTATGTACAGTTATTTTGATCATTTATATAAACCTTGTTGGTGTTTTGGTAATCTTGTCAATTGAGATATGTATCTATTTTTTGTTAATATAATCTAAGGCCTCCCATATTATGAGATATTCCTACTTGATGTTAGTTGAAATCCCTTTTCATATTATTTGTGGGTTTTGGGTGGTCCTATCAGATTTTATTCAACCTAATTGGGGCCTCAATGGGTTGGTATGTGGCACGTTATTAGAGAATTTATACTATAATGTAATGTATTAATGTTATTAAGATGTTGGTGAGAAAGTTATTGATTGAAAAAAGTTGGGGTTAAATAATGATTATATTTTAAAGAAAAAATAGTTGATGAGATATTGAAATGAAATACTACTATATATACTTAAATGTAATGTTTTTAATTTTTTTTTTAAAAATTTAAAATTGAATAATTGAATAATTACATAATATAGTTAGTGTATGTACCTATTGTTGAATTAATATGTAAAATGGTTACTTATATATTGGACTTTATTAATTGGTTGTATTGCTTTGTGATGATTACTTATTATTGATTATTAATAGTTTTTGTAACTATTATGTGATTATTTGGGAATGTAAATTATATTTTACTTGTTATGTCTCTTTTGATAGAGTTGAATTTTGTTATTGTATATGTTATTGAATTTGATCAATTGTTATAATCAAATTATAGAAGAAAATGTTGGAATAGGGATTTAGTAACTTTTTTTGTTATGATAACTTATTAATGTGCAATAAATGATGTATAAATTGGAGTAATGTTATCATAAAATATATTAATTGTTTTATACATATACAATGAATCATTATAAATTTTGGTATTTATTAAATATTTTATTTTCAGGATTATATTTATAATTATTGTTTCAGACATTATTTTAAAGTGAGGGTTGTTTGGTTTATTAAAAAATGAAGGGATTATATTTTATAATCATTTTTAAAAGAATGTTAATTTTTAATTTTCATTTGAGTATGTGGAAATTTAAATGATGTGTCACAAAATGTGATTTATTGAGGGATATTTTGTTTGTAAAACCCTATATCAGTATGATATTTGAAAATCAAAAGGATTTTGGATTATCATTGTAGTGTATGTTTCATTTTGGGAACATATTTTTGGATAGATAATCCAACATTTCAGGCTTCGGAGATGATTTGTTTATATTATTTGAGGCAAGAGAGGTTCCTCAGGTTCTCATGTGGGATTTGGGAGAAACGAATTTGAATTAGGTAACTTTTTATTGGGTTTCAACCCTATGTGTATATTTTGGGGTATATGTTTTATGAGAAACAATGAATCACCTTGAGCCTAAAGTGGTTTTCAGTTCAATTTTTTATTGCATGGCTAGTTATAATGAATGGATCATCATTAAGGATTAGGTGTGTAGGTTTCAAATGTGATTTTTTTCCAATTAACATAGTCCTTGGGCATGTAATATAATCTTCACATGGTTTTAGAACAACTATGTGAAATGTTTTCGACCAAGGCAGAGATGATTTACATGGTTGGTTTGTGTTTTTAATTGTGTTTTCCGTCAATGTGGGAGAGGTGTACTTAAAAAATTCCTACCACATGGTTGGTACATGGTTTGGAAAACCATGTGGCCCAAAATATGCCTCTCATTAAGAGTGTCTTTTTACAATTTCCCCCATTCATCTTTTTGGATCCCAACCTCTCTTTACCTTCCCTTTCATTTGTGCATAGTCTATCCAACCTCTTCCTCACTTTATCATTGGTTATTCCTTCATTTGGGATGATTTTAGGTGTAATAATTAGTTGTTAATTTTTATATTCACCCTTCATTACCTTTATTCATGGTTTTCATTTAATTTCACCTAATTTAGTTTTTCCATGTTAGGATTTTGGTTCTGATTCTACAAGATTATGGTGGAATTTTACATTAACGATGCTGATTTGTTTTGGAAAAAGAAAATGATGTCTTGAGACTATTTTTATTGATGGTTTATATCATTTCATTAATGATATAAGGTGCCACTAAATTTATTAGGTTTTTTATTTTATATTAAATTATTTTTTAATTGTATAAATGTCAAATGGTAGTAATTTTTTCTAGGGTGGTGTCAAGATTCCATTACAGACCTCCCATGGGTGGATGGTCATGGTTACAATGCGATATAAGTGGCTGGTGATATTTTAGGAAATATTTCTAATTTAAATTAATTGGTTTAATTTATTATAAATGTAATAACTAGTTATTTAGTATATTTTTATGTGATTTAGGTTCTAAAATGATTGGTAGGTGGATGTTGGATTTGAAAGAAAAGTAGGAAGAAACATCCTAATAGGTTTTAATAAGTTGATGAAATCATATAATGTTAGGTGGTCCTTTAAACATAACCTTTCTGAATTATGAAGGGAAGGGTTGAATGTGATGCGTGGCCTCACCATTGAGGATGATCAAACTTGTTTAGTCTAATATTTTGTTTAATAGAAATTTTAAATTCATTTGATGGAACAGTGTTGAGGGTAACATTGGATACATATTCACTGGCTTGGTTGTCATAGCTACTAATTGTAGAGGTATTTTTAATAAATAATTTCATATAGTTCATGTATTGCATCATCCCAACCCTATACAATTAACATGGTAAATCTGAGGTTCTAATAAGAATAGGTGGAATTCCCCATACACTAATGGTTGGAAAGAAATGATGAGGTTTTCACATAAAGTAGGTGTTCATTTTTACCCTTTACACATGTTTTTCACTCACACATACAATGGTAATAATAAAAAATAGATAAGGATACTAAATAAATCATTTATGATAAAACACCAAAAACTCCAAGTATAACATTGTAAAAAATCAATGTCATAATTGAAGCAAATAAAACTGAAAAAAAGACTCAAAATAAATGTGAGACTTGATCTCTGAGGTGGAACCACTCTAAATTCCAAGACTCAGACAATTCCAAAGATACAACTATGGTTATCAATCATAGCTATATCCATGAAACCCCACTAGTGAAATAAGAAGTATTACTCTTTGTTTTATCATGGAAAAAATGATCTGCAAACGAACCAATGTGTATAAGAGGGGGTGAGTATAATAACCTAGTAAGTATACCCTGAGATATTTTCCCACAATCCACTAAAACAAAAACATGGTTTCTTGCTACCATATATTTATATATAATAGAATAAATTAATTTAAAAATTATGCCATTTTTTTATCCATAAACAATTAAAACAATTTATTTAACATATCATACCCATATAAATTCTCATACATGGAAACCCATGAAGGATGAATGAAAATACCTATACTCATGATTAGTGATCCATTGCATAAAGATATTTCCTTTGCCCAAATTTTGTCTGTGACCGAGTCTACCAAAACTAGGTCTAATGATGATTAAATCATTCCCTCCATGTATTTCATGTTCTCATTCCATCATTTAAATTTAGATAAAAAAGATATTTAATCAATAGATCATTTAGAAAAATTCATTCAACATATTGTGGGTGTATCTAACAACCGATGTTTTAGAATCCAACCAATAAGACAAAATTCTGTGGAGATTCAACATGAAATTTCCATTATTAAACTGATGTAATTTATATTAAAATCAAGTATACATCACATTTTAGAATATTTAAAAAGAGGGAACTCCTACAACCTCTTCAATTTTTTCTGCAACAACCCAATATTATAATTTTCCAAGATAACCTGTGGAATTATACCAAATTCACACTATGATAATTTGGATCAAAATCCTTAAAGAGAAGAGGATTGTTAAAGGGTATAAGAGGTAAAAAAATTTCAAATAAACTCAATAAAATACCTCCCAAGAAGATCATATATGACCTCATTCAAATCCATAAATCCCCCCCAAGACTAAATTTATGAATTAATTGTGTCAAATTATGGAATAAACAACACCCTAATGTGTTTCACCGTCCATGGTCATGGTGTATTTAGAAAAATCAAAGACTAAAAGTTTTGTTATGGTGAGATGATATGGTTTATGGGAAACAATTTGGTTGTTTTGGACCCACTTGCCATTATACCATGTAATTGTATGGACTCTCTACATATGAACCATATCCAAACCATAATTACTCCAAACCCAATGTAATCAGTCTACCACAGGTTCCCTTGGTCATGTTTGTGTGATTTTGTTTCATAGTTTCACTAATAGTGAACCACAACCTCCACGATGACATGTTTCATGTCATAGTATACCTAAATACAAACAAACACCACCCAAATATCTAATGTATCCACCAACCCATACCAGACACAAATAAAACAAATAAAAGGATTCAAATAAACTATAATAATCTACTAAAGTACCTAAATCTGGGGTGTTAAATTATCCCCATCATTTGGATTTCCATTCTTTGAATGAAAGATATCGATGAGATATATAGAAATTCTGGTTATTTTTAAGCATAAAATTATCCCATTCCCATGTTGCCTATTGAATTTGATAGTGTTTTCAAAATACTCATACCGATGCACCGTGTCTCCCTCAAAAGACTATTTATTTTATATCAAGAATCTAAATTCCTTCATAAATATACATAAAATATGGATCAATAGTGAAATGATCCTATCTAATCAAATTACTAGGATCTGTATTATAATAATTTTTTTGAGAGACATGTAAAACACAATAGAAAGTGTTAAATCTCAATTATAAGGCCAAACAATATGAAATATCACCTATACATTCTAGAATATGAAATGGTTTGATGTATTGAGGATCAAAAATCAATTTCATTCCTAAATGATGATGACCCCATATTGGGGATTAATTCTGGAATATATTATCTCCTACATCAAAGGATAATGGTGGATTATAGTGACCCACATATGATTTCTAATGGAAATGAGCCACAACCATCTTCTTTTTGATCATTTTAATCTTCCATGTATTCTCACAGAAATTACTAGGTCCAATCAATGAATTTCATCCTGTATCAACCTAATAAAGTGGAGTGTAAAAAATAGAATACCATATAATGCCTCAAAGGGGTCCACATATATTATGTCCAAATAATTATTTTTATATAAGAGCTCCACAAAATTCATGTGAAATTCCCATGAGAAACCAATTTCCCTGACACAAACTAAGATCATTTCTTCCAACATCTAGATAGTTCATTTTGGATATACATGTATTAGAGGATATTATTTTTTTCTCATAGTTAATTAGGTTCTAATGTCCTGATAAAAAGTCTTCCAAAACTCTGATGTGAATCTAGGGTCATGTTCAAAGATAATAGATACCGGAAGTCCCTGAAAAATAACCACTTCCAAAATATATATATTTATGAGATCCTTTGTTGTATTCAAATATCAGATTGGAATAGAGTGTTTTGACAAGGTTAATTATTATACAATCACCAATATAGTATCATCTTTTTAAATATTCCATGATAGGCCTATGAAAATCATATGGAAATCTACCCCCACATATATAAATGTGTTATCAAAGGCTATAACATTCTATTTGGTCATTGCTATTCAACATTTACCTATTGAAAAGTGAGATATATCTAAACATATTCCTTAATATTACATTTAATATCAAACCACCAGAAATGCGCTTTCATTTCCTTTTATATTTTCTATATTCCTTGGTGTGTAGATCATTTTGAAAAGTGATATATTGAATTAATCAATTCCAAGGAAAAATGTAGAACCACAATTTGATTCTAAAATTGGAACACTTGATTCTCATCCTCAATACAATGATGATCTCCACACCATTTAGGTTTTACCTAATGATTATGAAATTAAGATCTGATCAGTTTAAATATGGAACTAAATTAATCAAATAAAAAACATGAGTAATCAAAAATGAAACTGCATTTTCATAATGATTTCCATTTTTCATATGAATGTTATCAAACACATCAATTTATATTGTTCACATGACTCTCAAACAACTTCATTATAATATTTTAGAATCATATAAATTTCCACAATATTTCATATCATGGGTGTACAAAATAGGTCAAAGTCAAACATCTAGTGATACTCTATCCAATATAGTCTCTTCATCTACAAGTGTCTTTGGGGAAATATGTTTTTCAAGCATTTATGATTAGTGAATCTAATTAAATTATCTCAAAATAGATAGTGGTGAAATGTTTTTATGGCATCTAATATTACAAATAATTTCATTTTATGTGTTCGATAGTTAAGTTTATTAATTCACAATATCCTTGAGCCAAATGTTACATCATAATCTCCCTATATTAGAATAAAACTCATTATAGATCTACAAACATCACAATAGCCAACATAGCCTTATTCATCTTTGAAATTTTTAGGATAGGTTCCAAAGTGAGATGATTTTTAATATCCTCAAAAAGTTATAATTCATAATTCCATTTAAATGGAATACTATTCCATGTCAATATATTCAATGGAGAAGGGATCCTTGAGATATCACAAGAAAAATCGAAGATAATAGCATGTTAATGCAAGAAAATTCTGTCTAAAATAAATTATTTTGTTTTTCCAATAAATAAATATGTGAATTTTTCTAAGTTCAACTGATATTACTTTCTCAAAAATAAAATTCCTAAGAAAATTAACCTCTTTTATCTAGAAGAAACACTTTTATAATTTCCCAGTAAGTTAGTGGTCGTACATTGTTACCAATATAATCACTAAGTGATTTTCAATATCACACCTATTTTGAGGATAAACTAAAATATCCTAAAAAATACAACCAAAATTAATCTTGGTATGTGTAGAAGATATAATATATCATGAAATGAAAACTAAAATTCCATTTGTTACATTAAAATTCATTAATAATTATTCATAATGACCATGATGACAACAAAATGATGAATTTGGAATATCCTCCATCAAAACCCTAAGGAGATGATACCTCATTCATAGAGAAATTTTATAGAACCAATTGTATCCCTTCAATTGATGAATATGATCATAGATTAAATTAAAAGGATATCAATTCTTGATTTTAACATGATTTTGCTTAAGATAATCAACTTTTAATCAAAGTGAATCATCTGTCTTCTATAAAAATATAATCGGAGTATCCCAAGGTTATTTAATTATTATAATGAATCTCATTCTATCTAATTCTTCAAAAATTGCCCTTAATTATTTCTGTTATATTAGATCCATTCTGTATGAAGGAAATGAAACTGGATATGTTTCTAGAATTTGACTGATATAAAATTCGATGCCCCACTTTAGTGGTAACTGAGAGAAGTAATTCAATAATACATCTAGGTATTAGTCTACAGTGAAAGGAATGATGTGATATATTGTTTCATATATAGTACCTCAGGTCATTGATTCTTATTAATAAGATATGGTTTCATCCACTTCCACTAAAATTCATAATCTACTATAATTCACATCCCAACCCACTTGTAATACATGAACATCTCCACCATGGGATGTGAAGGTTATGTTCCAAGCATAATAGTCAATATAGGTTTTAAATTTCTCAGACCAGTCTATTAAAATGATTAAATAAATGATGTACATTTTTAATATAGTAGTATACCATATAAATTTATCAATACTAATGGAAAAAGAATATGATGGGCACTTAAATACTCAACATTCCCAATTCTGAATAGGTTTCTTGATACTCATTATATAAGGGATGATTTGGACATTCAAGCCCAATTATTTAACAACAAGAGAAGAAATAAAAAAACACATTGCACCAGTGTAAAATTAGATTTTTATATGGTCTGAATTCAAAATAATATTACAAAATACCATTAATGGTCATGGTTGTTTATTTTAGATATCATTCTTAGCTCCACATAATTGTGGATCATCTCTAGAAAAATAAATTTTTTGCCTTTGTTGAGGTGTCATAACAGCTATGGTGTTCTGGGATTCATTGTGGTTCACTCAATTCTAGGTAAGGGAACTATTATAATGATACCATTACAACTTTACATAAGATAAATTAGATAGTTTTTATCCATTTATTACCATTTACATGTGAGTTTTTGTACAATACCACTTCATATGTTCCTTTTTTCCATAGTTGTGGTCATCTAAGGCCGGTGTTCTACAATCCCTCTCATTTTTTTGGATGATCCAAAATAAAATTATCGTTGATCATTACTATGGTTTTGGGTGGAAATATATTTATCTAGTGAATTGGTTTTATGGTTTCCTTTTTCTTTTAGAATATTATATCTTTTATGCTTATTCCCTTATAGTGTAGTTTGTGTATAAACCTGGGTGGATGGAGGCGTTTATTTCAATAAGGTTCCCACGAATCTATCTCTCTCTATATCTCTCTCTCTCACAAAAACCATATTCACAATTTCTATATAATCATGAATATATAACATGTCCACATTATAGAAAATATCATTTCATAAACTTACATCAAGTATACATGCCTTAATCCTTTCCCTAGTAGTTACCACCGATGTTAACGTCACTAAGTGGGTAAATTGGGATTCATATTCTATCACAAACATGCCATCTTGATTCAGAATAAATAATTGTGTAATATATTGATATATGTATGGTGTGAAGATAAAATATTATACGAACCAGTTCCTCAAACCCCTCCTATCTATGAACTTAATCTAACATAGATTGAATAGTTATGTCCCACAATTATAATTTCTGGTCTTCAAAAATTTATATTTATGTCTTTATTTCTATATATGATAGTGTTGTAAGGAAGTAAATGATTCTATTTATTCTATTCATTTTATTTAATTGTAATTTTTTTTGTCCAGGTCCTTAATCACCCTAAAATTTTGGTGGATTCTGCTTCTGGAATTGTCGTGAATGGTTCACATGACTAGGATCATCAGTCTGAGGTTCCTTATCAACATCCCAAAACACCTTCACAATACTCTATATATTTTTTGGTTAACCTATGTATCTAGTAAAACAAAATTCTCTATTACTCTATCTTATTGGGTAATCAGTGTCCTGACTAGTGGTATTAAAATTTTATATCCAAAAAAATTCCCCAGTTAATTACTTATTATTATCTTATTCATTATTATATAATATATCATAGAAATATATTCATAATAAAAATATCATAGTATGGAAATCAAATAAAATTAGGATGATATAGTCTTAATGGTAAGTCTCTTTAGTAATGTAAGAAACCACACACTCATAAATAAAACTCAAGATGACGAGTTGATGGAAAACTGAGAATAATTGAGGAATCTTCTAGTACCCGTACCACACTAGAAATTGAAATTTTCTATACTAATTTTAGTTATGTCTTTTAAGCTATACATTTCAATTTTTCATGCATCATGTCTCCTTTTTATCATACCAAATAAGGAACTAACAAAAATAATACAATTTATAGAATCCAAGACCTATCACATTATCTTGTTAATATCCTAAGTACCTAGACATCAAATGATGGAAAAAAATTGTTGTGGATTTCACATGAAATAGAGGTAATTTTTTAATCTTTCATATGTACACAACCCAAACATAAAAATAAAATAGTAAGCAACACTTAATATGACTATATATATTATGCATGAGATAACAGTAATAACACCAATTATAATATAGTCCAAGAATAATTGTACCATAGGAAAAACTATGACTCCAAAGAAATTTACAAAAATATCACCAAGTTATAACCAATCCAGACAGTAGTACTAATCCAATTCAAAATCAACACCTCTGGTTATCCATGACAACTAAAATCATGACACACCCCTAGTGAAATATAAAATTTTCTTTGTTCCTATTAATGTAAAATGCAGTCTCTATATGCAAAATGGTGAAAACGCTGGGGGTAAGTATAAAAAGATAGCATACAATCCCCTTGATAAATTTCCAACAATCTAGTAAAATAATAATAGGTCATATTTCATTCCATAAATGTGAATATAACAGAAAAAATAATATAAAAATATTTTTAAAACAATTTATCAATTTTTAAACTATTTAAAAAGTTTATTCCACATGGAATACCCATACCATGTTCTCACACACATGAACTCATGCATTCTTAGTGACAATCTCTATACTAATGAGTGGTGATTCATCTTTCATCAAGCTATTACTTGGGGATGTTTACTTTGGCACAAATTGGACCAGTGACCAAGTATAACTCAACTCATTCCAATGAACATGGATTCATGAAAACCAAATATTTCATGTTCTCAGTCCATCATTTACCTTTAATGAAAAACTCTTTTACCAATAATTCCTTTAATAAAATTGATTAAATACATTTTAGGCATCACCCCCAACCTTTTTTATGAACTTACTAGAAAGGGAAAATCAGCAATGATTATGCCTGAGATTTCCATTTAAAATCCATTGGAATTTATTTAAAATTAATGAGTCTTCGTATTATAGACGAATTTGGAAGAGGTAAATTATACCTAACTCTTGTGTTCATCCAACGATGACTAATAGAAATTATCATCCTATAAATCCTTTAAAATAATCCAAAATTCACCCTAAAATCATATAGATAAAAATCCCTAAGGAAGGGAGGATGATCATAGGGTGTAAGATTTGATTTATTATAAAAATGAATTAAAATTCCTTTTAATCGGACTACATGTAGCCTCATACAAATCCATAAATCCTCCACAAGACTCGATGAAAAAATCAGGTATTTCAAATTCATGAATAATTGGTACCATAGTATGTTAATCTAACAATGATTATGGTGCATTTTAAAGAACCACGACCCATAAATCTTTTCATGGTGGGCCACTATGATGTGTTAGAAAACCTTCAACCCTATTGGACCCAAAATTTGATGTATTATGGTGTGATTAGGTCTATCTTCACATGATCTACAAACAAACTCCCCTCACACCACACCCAAATCATTTGAGTGACCATGGCCTCCCTTGGGAATTTTTTCATGTCCATGTAATATATTTTGACTCCCAATAAACCATTATGTCCACTATGGTGTGTTGCACACTTTAGTCTACGTCAACACACCCAAAAACCAACCAACCCTCCGAGAAACATGAAAACCCTTCTAAAACCCAAATAAAATCAATAAAATGTTTTTAAACACATTATAGTACACAAAAATTACCTAAGGCTGATAGTGTTACATGGAACATGAGGATTATGAATAAAATAAAATAAATGAATGGAAGTGAATTTTAGAATAGGTTCCTTGGCTACCCAGAGTAGTGGGAGGAGATGAATGGGAATATTTGGCCCATATAGGACATGTGAGATGCTGTATTGACATGGGGATTTTTGAGATAAGAATAGGGTGAGTATTACCCCTATACTATGTTGTTATTACATGGGTGGTTAGACCCAAGGGGATTGATGTATGGGTTGGGTATGATGTAAAACCTAGGATGGATTGAGTGTTGAGATGGGCCACATGACCTCACATGACCGTGAAACCTGTATGGATTGACCTGAGAGGCCATTGAGGGCGTGTAATTATTATTACGATTTTTATGGATAGTTTTACCCTAAAATAGATTGTTTTAATCTATATGATTATAATAAGATAAAGGAATACACATTGTGTGTTTGTGTATATGAGACATATGGGGCCCACTATGGTTCCCACATGAGATTTTTGACTCATCAAAGGAGTAGTAATTGGTAGATAGGTTTTCAGTGCATGTCTTGACAATTTATTTTTTAAAATGTTAAATAATTATAATGAAATTGTTATTTAATTTCAATAGTAAATTTATTTCATGATGTTCATGGGATAGGGGATACCCTCGATTTTATGTATTTTTTCGTGCTTATGGTTTTAGGTAGGGGTGAATCCCCTTGAGAGTATTATGGATCTACGAGTAGGGGATGAATCCCCCAACATATCTTGAGGTTTCTTGGAAAAGCTTGTAAGATCATTGGTAGTGGATGTGACCCCCACATAGATTTAGGTACTATAGACTTTCATGATTGGGAGTTTTCCGTTGAATGTATAGACCATGTGGTTTATCACATGAGTGTTTAACTCATGTAAACAAGATGGGTATTTCATTGGGTGATTATATCCTTTATACTAGGTGAGTCTTAGCCTCACGGTATTACTTTGTTTATCCAAACTACATGAAGTTCTTAGAGACACTCAGAAACGAGATGAAGTAGGTATGGTTTTGAATACTACTTCTAGAATAATAGATGTTCCCTAATGTGGTTAAGTGGTCTGGAATGATTAGACAACATACACATAGATACTTCGGCATTGGTCGGAGTATGTATGCCTAACCTTGGGTGTCCCAATAGATCCTGAGGGATGATAGTGTTTTATATAATTATGTTTAGTAGTTTATTTATTTATCCAAGCACGACTTTTTCACAAAAACATTATTTTATAATTACGTATAGTACAATATTGGTGGTTGAACACTAGTTTGTACTGACACCCTACTTATTTGGCTGTGTTATAATGTTATCTGAGAAGACCCCTCCCTTGGTTACAGGTCCATGTTTTGTTAAAGCCCAATTTTTCGTTATCAATTTTAACTAGGTTAATTGGTATGAGGAGTTAAATATTCATTTGAGCCTTAAAGTTTATTTTAGGGTCTTCTATATTTTTAGTTTTTCTTTTATTTTTATATTTGATTGTCCTGGTAGGTAATCATTGTTTGTAGGATTGTCCATTTTCACACTTCATTTATTATTATTGATTCATGTTTATTACTTCTATATACTCTGATGGTTTTCATTATGGATGAATGTTGTTTTATTTTCTTGTTATTTTATACTCTAATATAGGGGTATATTCTTCCCAAGACATTACTCTAGACCCCTACTACTATTCATCATGCTATGTTATATAGGGTGGTGCCCATATGGTCCAGTTTCCCTTGATCTAGTTACTGTTCAGACTAATGTAGGTCGGAACATGAAAATGTTATATTAGATCTTTTAAAATGCAAAATATTATAGATTGTATCCTTTTTATTTTATCTTTCTAATTCGGGAGTTAACAAATATGGGATATAGTAATGTGTCAGATCTTGTGATGGACCCCAGATAAGTGTTTATCAATTAGATTTTTCGATGGAATTAGAGGTTACCATGGATATCGTATTGATGTTATTGATGTTTCATATTATAGCTGTATGATTTTCACCTAGGATAATGCATAAATATTTCTTATATTTTTTATATATATGGTTTATTTTCCTTGTAATTTTATTAAGAGGGAATCATTTATCCATAATATTTAGAATGAAGTAATCACAAGAAATTATCTCGACTGTGTGTGATTGAAATCACTCAGGATGAGGGTTCAATTATTTAATATTTGAATGAAACGTTATAAGGTATTTTAACATATAAATTGGAATTGAATTATACTCAACTAGGACACGGTATATATTATTATTCTGATGAAATTCCATGGTTAACTATGGTATAATATATAGTGATGATTTTTATATAATCCCTCAGTGTAAGGCATGTGTATGTTGAACTTAGTATTTTGATATAAGAATTTGATTCCCTAATGATGACGCTGGACATGAAAAAGGAGTTTTATTATTTAATTATTCTATAGTAGTCATATTGTATTTTTTTCATTTATCTTTTTGGTGGTATTATACTTAACCAGACTCGTATGGATACAAGTATTCAACATGGACCATCATAGGGATATTACTTTGTAGATATATTTATGTGTGTGTGTGTTTGTATTAGACTTGATCCGATAAGTGGTAATATATTTTGCATATATTAAGAGATTGTGAGTTATCTATGCATAATAAATGTTTTGTAATGTGATGTTAGTTTTTTATATGTGACAAACCTAGAGTGGTCAGTTTATGAGATGCCTTGGTATGTATAATATGGTAATAGTTATGTGTTTTTGGTGAGTTGTGACTTGTGTGACATGTGACTGATGGGCTTGGTGTGAAATAACAGTGCTTTGATATGCATCTTGGGATATACAATTGGGTGATATTATTGAGAAGTAGGAGGTTTCCCCTACTATTATCAAGTCATTATATATAAGTGTAACCCATAATAGTTTTTAGACTAGAAATTTTTATTTCCATGGATTAGAGAAGTGTAGGTGGGAGTTTAAAGTTATGATATGGTTCACTAGAGGTGTATTTGAATTCATAATGTGGGAACAAAGATGTCTTATGAGTTTTTTATGGGATGAAACATTGGATATTTTGGTATTAAGGTGAAAAATTGAGGTTAATCAGTAGGATTATTACCTTTACGCATTCTAGATGCAAATCCATGTATAGTGACATCATGGGTAGATGCTTTTTTTTGGGATGACATATGTTGGGGAGAATTCATGTGATAGTACATGGAATTGATAAGATTGTTTCTTTTTATGTGAAGTGTTTTGGGTGATCTTGTTTGATGATACTGACCTATGTGTAATCATAGTTAATGGTTTAGGTGTTTGAGCCTATTTTGATTCTTTATTTATTATTGGAGGTTGAGCCAAATTATCTGATCAGTTGGTGTGGGAGCATATACCAATTATATTTTCTTCTTATTGAGGAGGTAAAGCATGTAGGAGGTATGTGGAGTTGTTATGAATGGATAGATTGTCATTTCTCATAGGATATTCCTAGGGAAGTGGTTAGATTTAGTAGATGGATCACTCTTGGAGTGATATGACCAGTGTGGATGATGAGACACTTGAATGCATGTTTCTCGTTGTTTTTTATTAGAATTTTTGACATCCCTATTTTGGGAGATGATATTATGGATGGATCAGGTGCTATGGAATGGCCAGTCTGGGTTAAAGCACGAAATAAGTTTCAAAGTTTGGCGTGATTGAGTGAGTGGGTGTTAGGAAAAGTGGGATTCATTTTTTGTATGATGGAACATATTGAGAGTTCACTTGATAAGTAGTATGAGGGAAGTCATATGGTGGGGAGTGAACCATTGTCTAACTGAAGGTATGACCCTAAAGATGAATGGGGTTTGTTGGATGTTGTGAGTGATGTTCTCATGACTTGGGAAGATGTATTTTTCAACATTTCAAGTGGATTTCAAGAATGTGAAGAATTGGAAATGTTTGGCCATTGTGTTTGGTGAATGGAGGGATATTGGTTGTAGACCATAAGATTTGGTTGAATTTGATATGATATGAGAGTGTCTAGATAATATATGAATCATTGATCATTATATATCATGGTAGATCGTATGGTTTATTTATTATCCAACCATGGAAATGACACTATGAGTTGGGTTCGTACTTCATTGGTGTGTTTGAATGATCATGGGAAGCATCTAGAATTTAATTTATCATGATCAAGTTATTGTTGATGTGTCTATAGGTGAAGGAAAGTTTTCTTATTGAAGATCAACTATTGGATGATTGAATAGTGTTTTAGAATGTGATTGTATATGGTGGGCAGGAAAACTACCCCAATTAGGTTGGTGGTCCACTAGAATTATGTTACACTTGATGAATTAAATGTTGAGAAGAACCATGGATTACAACTTGGGTTTGTGATAAATGAGTTATAGGGGGGCAGAAAAATGATCTTGGTGGTTAATTAGATGATCACATGGTGGTGTTTCATGATAGATGGGAACCATGGAGTTTCATCTTATTATTAATGAAAAATATTTAAAATTATAATTCCCACAACAGTCTGTTTGGAATCCCTAAAAAATCATCTCATACAGTTTTTTAAAATGATTCCAACAACCTAGATCTTGGTTTTTAATATCCCTTCAATAAGTGTTGATCAGTGAACTCAACAATCACATATTTCTATGATATATCCTAATCCATTTGTAATCAAAATCCTCAATCAAGGACGGATACATTTAAATAAATTGGATCAATATCCAACATTTACTAATCCTAAATTAAAAATCCATTCAAACAAGTGGACACACTTCAATCGATGATGTTTTGTTCACACAATGGATGAAAAAGTCTAAAAATGTGATAGTAAATAAACATCAATCAACCACAAAAATTCGATGTTCAAAAATATATATAGAATTACAATTGTGAAATTATAGAAATGAAAACTCAAAAATATTTCACCATTCAAAACTATTAGATACATACATTGATATACTTAGTCGATCATGATTGAATATAAGTTATAAGCCTTATAGATACATAGGATTAACATACATGGAAATTACATTATTTTAGAAGAATATTAAGTATGTTACAGAAATACATGCTTGAGGACCATAAATGTTTAGTGCCTTTGGAAACATGGAAATATAATCTTCTAACTTGGTGAAAGAACTTCACCATCTCCCTTACATATCTCCCCTTTTAGTACTCCCACTTAAAAAATTCTTTCGTAATCTAGGGAAAGGATACATAAGAATGGGGTGATCTATTATGCTAAGTAAGGGTAAACAAGGGATACATGTAAGTAAAATATAGGAATAAGGGTATAAGAACATGGCATAACCTTGGAAAATCATACCCTACATATCAAATATCAAAATCAAGAGTCATGGAAAAAATATTTGTATTTCATAAGACATGAATCATATGGAAACTAAGATCATTATTCATTATATCATAATATAGGAATAATACATGGAATTTTAGCACACACAAAAGCTTAAAAATCCAATTCCAAGTCCATATACCAAGACCTTCATAACATTTTAGGAATTGGATAATCACCCATTTACCTTCTTCAGGATTGGGATTCCCTCCCATATATCATCTTATTTTGGGATTGGAATTCCATCCCATGTACCCTATTATTTCGATACTAGAAAGCCCTCTCATGTACCCACTTATTTTATACATTGTATTTCTTCCCATGTACCCTCTTATTATGCGCTTGGGATACCATCCTACGCACCCTCTTGTTTTGGGATTGGGATTACCACCCATGTACCATCTAGTTTTGGGATTTGGATTCCATCATGTGTACCCTCTTGTTTTGGGCTTGGGATCCCCTCTTGTATACCCTCCTATTTTGAGATTGGGATTCCCTCCATGTACCCTATATTTTTGGTCTTGGTATTCCTACTAGTGGACCCTTTTGTTTCTGGATTGGGATTACCTCTTGTGTACCCTCTTATTTCGGTGTTGGTATGCCCTCTTGTTTATCCTCTTGTATCATTGTTGGGATTCCCTCCCGTGTACCATCTTGTATTGGGCCTGAGATTTCTTACCATGTACCCTATTGTTTTCGGCTTGGGATTCACTCTTTTTTACCCTCTTTTTTGTTCCTGGTAATCTCTCTTGTGTACCGTCTTGTTTTGGGATTGAGATTACCTCCTGTGAACCCTCTTGTTTCAGTCTTGGGGTGCCCTCCCATGTACCCAATTATAATGGGCTTCAGATACCCTCTCATGTATCCTATAGTTTTGGGAATGGAATTCCTTCCTATGTACCCTCTAATTTTTCTCCTGGGATGACATCACATGTACCCTTTTATCTCATAAATCACATACCATTTCCCAATTCATTATAGGGAGATATTGGTCCCACCTGACAAATAGTAAAACTGTACATACATATTCCACAAGATAATAAAAAATTCTTCAAACCATGTCCCATAAAAATATATGAGTCTCATAAAAATCATATAATAACCCATGAAATTAAATATTTATCATAAAAATTTCATCATATAATTACTTATTAAAAAGAGATAGGCATCATAATCATTTTTCAAAATCTAAAAGCATTAAATTAAGCGGGTTTCAAAAGCATATAACAACCAGAAGAGAAATGTGTGTCACAAAAATAATTACATCAAACAAAATAAACCATTAAAGAAATAAAATGAATGTTATATTTTTATTTTATCCATATTAAATCATAAACAATAAAAAAGTATATCATATTCGGGGGATAATGATTTTTAAGGATCACAAGATACATTTTCAAAGGAAAATATCCTTTCGTTGAAAATTTATTTCATAAAACCATTTCAAAAATAATTTTCCTATAATAAAAGATTTTAAATTATATTTAAAATATTTGTTGAATAAAATTACTTTTTCCTCTATGAAAAACACTTTTTAAAACATCATACATTTTTAAAAACATTATTTTAATTGTCTTTGAAAAACATTAAACGATGTTTTATGATATTTTGAAAACCATTTTATTTGAAAATACATTGAGAAATTAGATAAAAGGATTGAAATCAATTTGAAAAAAATAATCTAGAAAATATATAAAATAACATTTAATGTATATTGGAAAACTTTTTCCTTGATGAAATATAAAATAATCTTCAAAACATTTTGAAAACTTTTTCCCTTGAAAACAACATTTATAACATAAAAGTAATCATGGAAATGTATTCAAAACCATTTAATTGAAAATAAATTTAAAAATTTATAAGGAATATTTGAAAACAATTTTATAAAACATTGTTTTTTAGGAAACCAAATATCTGACCAAAAAGAGAAATAAATTCGGATTTTCTAAAAAATGATTTCATAATTATCTGAAGGACCAAAAAGATTAAAAATGCTATTATTACATAAATATATCATAAAAAACCAAAGTATAATAAAATTTGTAATATTTATTGATAAATTAATCTAAATATTTCATCAATGTAACCATAATTATAAACAATCCCGGTAAATGATGAGATTATAGTAATAAAATGTTAACACATTGGTATCTATGAAATATAATTCCTATGGAAGAACAGCCTTACATGATGCATAAAATATCATGAAAATATTGGTATTCTTGATTTTACAAATAAAGGGGAATTATATACACCCCGTAGAAAAATATAAATGCATAACTTTGAATATATCTCAGAGAAGGAAAAATGAGTCAAAAAGTACATTATAGATTTGGAAACATATAAACAATAAACCAATGAATGAAAAATCATAAAATAAATATGTAAATACCCAAAACATTAAGAATAATAGTCATAGAATAATATTACAGTTAGTATATACCACAAGAAATAAATGACTGGTTAATAAAGAATAAGTATCACCTAAATATAAGTAGGATGAAAAATTATTACCTTATGTCTTGACTTTCATTATACCCATTCAAACCTCCTCATTTTTTGTTAACTCTTTTTGGTATACATCAATTTATTTTTTGGTTGAATTTATACCCAAGGTGATAGCTTTATGGTTATGTTAGGGATGATAGAAGCTTATTTGGTAAGGTATTATAGTATTCATAGGTCTTGAGAGGTGTGAATATATGGGGTGGGTGAATTCCTTTTTGTATTGGTGGGGAAGTGGAATTCATGTAAATATATAAAGGTAAACACTATTGAGAAGTATCCCCTTCATCATGTGCCTCAAATAACAATCCCAATTGGATACAATTGGTGATATAGTCTAATCATGTTTATAAAATGTACTTTGTAAAATTTTCATAGTCATTTACACTCTTAATATTAATTTTTAAGCACTAAGTAACCACATTTTTACCATTATAACAGTATTAAATTTTAATTAACTTCATTAATATATTAGGTAAAACACTATGTTGAACTTATTAAAATTTATAAATTATCCTAATTCTAAATATAGAGAATATTTTTCCAAATTCCAATCATATAAGTTGCAGAAATTATTTTTAAATTAATCCTGCAGATGTGATGACAGAGTGGGTTTTTAATGTTTTTTTATAAAAGTGTGCGCAAGGGCTCTTAGATAAATGTAAATTCAAATTTAAATTGTTAAAAATTTCCTAAATTGGTTTAAATGATAAAAAATAGATCTAATTATATTTTAAAACCAATTAAAAATATTATTTAACTAAACAAATAAATTGGAAAAAATGTAGTTTTAAACAAAAATTCAATATTATTAACTATTATTTGAAATGTAAATGTTCTATGAAAAATACCAAAAATTCACCAAAGGTATATTTTGATATTTATCTTTAAAAAAATAATTTTATTTTCTGATACAAAAATTATAATTTTTTCAAAATGTATATTTCAAATGTGTTCACCATTAAAAGGCAAAATCATTACTTTTTTTGAGAAAGATATATTTTTATTCGTAAAATTGGATTTATTGTTATCTTATACCAATAAAATATATTCTAGGAGTTTCAATAATATTTGTTGAATATATAATATATGAATTTTGTTAAATAAAACAAAAAAATTGGTTTTTTTATTTTATTGAGTTTAAATTGTATTTGTACTTAGAAAAATTATTTCTTATGAAAATTAATTTTTTTTATTTTCAAATAGTTATTAAATTAATTTCATACTAAATGATAACCAAATAATTATTTTTATAAACATTTCAAACTCATATTTGGACCATTTATTGAATCTTCTTTGTAACATCCATTCCAACATATAGGTGGTGACTATAATATTATTTTAATAACAATACTAATATTATATTTTAGTTCAGTAAAATTCAGCCTTGTGTGTAATGAAACATATCAGAGGAACTAGGGATTATGTGTAGAAAAATCCAAACAGAGTGTTAGCTATATGAAAATTTAATCTACATGTTAAATTTAGTATAAGATGAAATTATGGTTTCATATAATGAAAGAAACCCGTATTGTTTTTATATAGAAAATTTATATTTAATGTTGTGTGAAATGAAAAGTTTCAAAAAGATAAAATTAATTTGAAAAGCATATATTATATAAAATCTTGTTTTGTTAAATTCTACCCCCTAAAAATGAATTTCTCCCTTGAAATGTTTCAAGATTATCATAGGTTTAATACGTTAAAGATACTTTCGTAGAAACCGAAATCATAAAAATGAGTACAAAAACATCCTTTAATATGGAAATTTAGAATCGTAATAATTTTTCAAAGTAACTCATAACTAGGATTCAACATATGATAACATATGTTTGGAGAGAATATTTTATATATAGGAAAAGGGTAAATAATTATAGGGAGTGATAAATATCATTGATGGTTTTCTTCCCTTAATCAAAATATCACCCTTCCATTAATTCAGTTTCCATGGTCCTTAGCACCATTCAACATATACTTATATATCCTTAATGAAAAAATATACTGAAAATTCTAATATATTTAATGATTTGTATAACATAATCATTGAATACACTTCAATCATCCATCATTTTTCTTGAACCATTATTCTGTCTTCATCAACTTATTCTTCAATACCCATTTCATATAGTATGAGATATGTATCATGTATTATGGTACAACATCCTCAATATACATAGAATTATTATGTATAATGTTGAAATTGTTGTTATAACATCCCATACCTTTCACATTTTGTTTTCAATCCCTTTATCTTCAGAAGTATACCCAATACCCATACCACCTTCCCTATTCAATTTATGATATTTTCTCTTATAAAATAGGTTTTAATAATGCCCATACTTTCCACATCTAAAACATTCGATGTTAACAAATTTTCTCTTAGTTTAAACTATATACTAAAACCAGAAAATATACAGTGGAAAACGCATAGCATAGAATAAAACCACGTGATCATAAAAAATTACTTATATAATGCATAAATCATGACACTTACTTTTAAATCTATGACACCTTAGGATTGCCTATAAAGACATCCCTAGACATATAATTATAAATACACATAGGTATATCACAAAAGTTTTCTCATCATAGTTTCCAATGGTTTACTAATCCTTTCCTTTGATATAAACTATGGTGTCTGAGACATAACATACATGTATATTACACATTTTAGATAAATATTAAGAACAGTAAAAATTATATGCCTGGTTAAAATAATATTTTAAAATATATGGAATCATGGAAACATAATATACTAACTTGGTGAAAGATCTTAAACATATCTCATAAATATTTCCCCCTTTTAGTACTCCAACTTAAAACATTTCTTTATAACCTAGGGAAATAACATGTAATAAAGGGGTGAACTTAAACACTAAGTAAGGGTAAATATTAGAGATATGTAAGCATAAAATGATAATTAGGGTATGAGAACTTCATTATAACATTATAATATCATACTCATCATATAAAATAGCATAATTAAGAGTCAGGGAATAAATATTAATAGATCATATGACATGAATCCTATGGTAATCAAGAGAATGTTCCATGAGATCATAATAAGGGAATAATACATGGAATTGTGAAATACACATATTTATAGAAAATTTTATTTCAACAAAATCTACCACGAAAATCATACATTTTATTCTTGGGATAATCACTCGTCTACCTGCTACAGGCAAGGGATACCCTCCCAAGTTCATTATTTTTTTTTGTGAATGGGATGACCTACCATGTACCCACTTATTTTGAGTTAGGTATTCCTTCATGTGTACCATATTGAATCTAGCTTCAGATTCCCTACTGTGTACCATATTATTTCGGGATTGGGATTCCCTTATGTGTACCCACTTTTCGGGGTTGGAATTCCCTCCCATGTTAATTTTTTGTTTCAATCATGAGATTACCACATATGTACCCTCCAGTTTCAGTTTTGGTATTCCCTCTGATGTCCCCTCTTGTTTTGAGTTTGTAATATCCTCCTATGTACCCTCTTTTTTTGTGATTGATATTTCCTTCCTTGCACCCTCCTATTCAGAATTGGGATTCCCACATGTGTATAATTTTATTCCGTTCTTGATATTCCCTCCCATGTAAACACTTATTTGGGGCTTAGGAATACCTCCCATGTACCCTTTTGTTTTTTTTCTTTGGATGGCCTCCCTTTTAAACTATTGTTTTTCAATTAGGATTCACTCCCTTGCACCCTTTTTTTAGCATTGGATGTCCTCCTTTGTACCCTCTTTTTTTGGGCATTGGATGGCCTCTCATGTACCTTATTTTCTTGGGAATGGGATGCACTCCTATGTACCCACTTATTTCGATCATCTGATTCCCTCCTAGGTACCCTCTTTTTTTGTATTGGGATGATATCCCATAGACATTTTGAGATCATAAAACATTTATCATTACCCAATTCATTATTGGGAGATATAAGTCACACCCATCACATAACAAAATCACACATATATATATGCGACTAAATAATAAAACATTCATCATATCATAACTAATGATAAGATATGTGTTTCAAAAAAATCATATCATAACCCATGAAATAGAATGGGTATCATAAAAATTTCATCATATCATTACCTATATAAAATAGATAGGTCTCATAATAATTTTATCAAAGAATAACCCATGAAAAGAAGTGGGTTTAAAAATAATATAAACAATGGAAGAGAAATAGGATTCATAAACATCATTCCATGAAAATAAAAACCATTCAGGAAACATTATTAATATTATCCTTGGATCATTTACCTATTAATGAATAATCTATAAAAAATTATGTCATGTTATATGGAGAGTGGTTTTGAAGGACCAGATGGACAATTTATAATGGAAAATATCATTTACTTGAAAATACCATAGATAAAACCATTTATTATAAATAAATATTAACAATTTCATTTAAAAAAATTCTTGAGAAAAAGTTAATTTCTTCTTTGAAAGACACTTTTTAAAATATTAATCATTTGGAAAATATTTTTCTTTTAAAATATATTTGAAAAACATTAATGTAAAATTGAAGATATTTTGAAATCCATTTTATTTTAAAATATATTAAAAAACTAGAAAATTGTTTTGAAATATTTTTTAAAACTTTTTTTCAAGAAATTAAAAAATAACATTGAAACATATTTGGAAGCCATCTTCCTTGAAAACTTATAAAAGATGCTTGGAAATCTTTTAAAAACCTCTTATCTTGAAAAATACATGGAAAAACGTATAATGTAATCTTGAAAACTTTTTGAATACCATATCCTTGATAATTACAATGAAATATATAGTTAATATTTTAAATCATTTTTAAAAAACATGGTTTTTGAAGAATGAAGATTTCGGACCAAAAAAGGGAAATAAAGTTGGATTTTTTAAAATAATTCTTATTTATTATAAGTTCTAAACCGTGTGGAAATAGTATTATTACATGAATATATAATTAATAACAATAGTATAAGAAACATCATGGGAGTTCATGATATATGGTTAATGATATTTCATTAATGGAATCATAATTCTAAACAATCCCAATAAATAATGAGATTCTAGTAATAAATTGATACCACTTTGGTAGCATTGAATCATAATCCCCATGGAAGATAAAAATTATATGAAGCTTAATATATAATTAAAACAGGGATATTAATGATATAAAATGTTAAAGTATGTTATATATACCCCATTGAAAAATATAGTTGCATAACATGGAATATATATCAAAGAATGAAAAATTGAGAGAAATATTACTTTACCGATTTAGTTGATTTTGAACCATAAACCCACTGAATGAAATATCATCAAATTAATATTTATATACCTATCAATTTATGTATAATAATCATATAATAAATTCATGTAAATTATATACCCCACCAAATAAATTATTGGTAAATAATTTATAAGTCTCATAGAAATAAGTTTGAGATAAGAAAACTCTTACCTTAAGTATTGACTTTCTTTGTAACCATTTAAACCTCCTCTTTTTTTTAGTAACACCTTTTTTTAGCACCAATGGGATTACTTGGTTGGTTTTATACACCAATATAGGACTATATAGTTAATGGAGGGATGTTGGGAGCTTACTTGGGTTTGTTTTGGATTTTCCAAAGGGTTTGAGTGGTGTGAATAAATGGGGAGGGTGAATGCCTTTTTATATTAGAGGGTGAGTTGGATTCTTGTAAATATAAAAAGATAATCACTATTGAGAGTTCTCCCTTACATAATGTGTCAGTAATAATATCCCATTTCAATATAATAGGTTATATGGTCACACCATGTCAACAAAATGGGGTTTGGCAAAATTTCTATGTTATTTAGACTGTTAATATTAATGTTTAACCACTAAGTAACCTCATTTTTAACTTAATTGATGTAATTAATTTTTTATTAATTTTACAAAACCTTTATATAAAAATTTAATTTAACCATATTAAACATTATAAATTATTATCATTCATTATATTGAATCAATTTTTCCGAATTAAAATCATATAAATGGTATAAATTAATTTAAAATTCATCCATCAGACCAGACAACAAAGTGGGGTTTTAATGTAAAAATGTTCAAATTTTCGCTAAGTTCTTATTACAAAATTCCATGTGAAATTGTTTCCAATAACCTAAATTGGATAAAATTATATAAAATTTATCTAATTATATTTTAAAATCAATTAAAACATTATTTTACTAAACAAAAAAATTGGACAAAAATGAATATGTCAACTAATATTTTGTATTATTCAATATTAATCAAAATATAATAGTTCTTAAAAAATATAAAAAAATCACCCAAATTAAATTTTGATATTTATATTTCAAAAAAGTAGTTTTTTTCAAATAAAATTTTTAAAATTTTGAAAATGTATTTTTCAAAAGGGTTCACCAATAAATGGGGGTAAAATTACCTTTTAAAAAATAAATCATTTTATTCATAAAATTGGATTTATTCTTATCATATACCAATAATATATATTTTATGGGTATAAATTTTTTGATTGGATATATAATATATACATTTTTTTATATTATTAATAAAAAGTGGTTTTTTAAATTTGTTGAAATATAAAAAATTTGTACATAGAAAATTATTTTTATGAAAAATAATTTCCTTATTTACAAATAGTTCATACATTCATTTCTAACCTATTGGTAACCCAATGATTGAATTTATATAATTTTTAATATCAATTTTTATAAATTTTTTTACTGTTCATTGTAATTTCTAATCCAATGGTTGGGTTTTAACTACAAAAATATTTTAATAACAATATTAATAGTATATTGTAGTTCTGTAAAGTATGGCCTTGTGTGTAATGAAAGCTATTTAAGGATGAAAACAATGTGTGTAGAGAAATCCAAAACTAGTGTTGAATGTACCAAAAAATAATCTAATTTTGGTATGTATTAAAATTCTAACTAGCTATTTTGTGTAATGCAACCAGAACATTGTTCTTTAAAATAAAATTATATATATACCATTTTGGGTGAAATAAAAAATATCCAAAAGATGAAATTAATTCACCAAATATATATTTCATAAAATATAATGTTGTTACATTCCACTCCCCTTAAAATTAATTTCTTTCTCTAAATTTTACCAGGTTATCAAATGTTTTATACTTGAAAGTTCATTTCTTGGAAACTAACATCGTAAAAATGAATACTAAAAATTATTTTAAAAAGTGGATGTCAGAACCATTAAAAATTTTCAATGTAACTGATAATTATATTTCCACATAGGATAACATAGTTTTTGAGAAAATATTGCAAATACATAAAAATCGTAAGTAATTATAGAGAGTGATAAATATATTTGATCCCCAATAATTGAATGATCAATGGAATGTTATGGTACTCAATACCATAATTCTAGGATGATTTAGAAGTCCATCGGTTCAACTAAAACAAAGGTATTAGGATAAATCTTTTTCAATATCATTTTCCTTGAGTTCAGGATTTATTTTACTATCTATGAATATATGGAACTATATTTAGATGATTTTTTTCTTTTTCATATACAAAGTCTCACGCTTTTGTTATATATTTCTTTATTTCCATTTCATTAAATACTCAAATAAATAAAGGTGAATTTTTCATCCCTGAAGTACTGATAAATAATGAGGTAGAATGATAATCCATTACAACATTCTTTAGTTATAATCACATCAAAATGGTTATCATAGGATATCCAATATTAATAATCCACATTTGGAGAGATAATACTTTATTATTGAAAACCTCATCTAAATTTTAACTTAAACCATTCCATAAATGGTAAACTTTGTAATCCTTTTGAAATATGAAAATCCATAACATTTAAAATAAGTACACTAAATTTCTAATAAAATTAGCATTGATCCACTATATATCATAAAGTTTTTATTACTTTTCACAAACCAAACATGTGAATACTTCATCATGTATTCTCTTAAAACTTGGTAATAGCCTGAATTACTACAAATACTCATTGAAATCATGCATGTTTCTCTATTCTATAGTTTATTGGATATACTACTTATGTCAAACAATTTCTAAACATCATCAATGATATCGTAAAACACATTTTCATCAAACATTGTTTAGTTCTAAGGTAATATGTATTGTCTAAATTAAATATTAATATCCAACATATATTTATCCTAATATGATTATCTCCACATCATGAACACATTAAGGGTTATCTTTCGTGAATAAAAATAACATTGTTCCATTAAATTACATTTATAATTCATCAGCACCATTCAACATATCCTTTTAGATCCTTATTTTAAAAAATATACTGGAAATACGTATATAATTCATGATTCATATAACATTATCATTGAATACACTTCAATCATCTATAATTATTCCTAAAACATTGCTTTAACTTCATCATCTTGTTCCTTAATACCTTCTTCCTATAGAATGAAATATGAATCTGGTAATAAGTTTCCTAAACCAAAATGTAGTCATTCGTCTTATGTTTATTTCAAAAAGTACTTTTATAACATCTAATATCTTTCACAATTTTTAAGTCATTTTATAGTCAAATTTATAACCCATAATCATACAACCTTCCTAATTCTATTTATTATATATCTCTTAAGGAAATTGATTTTCATAATTCCCATACTTTCTGAATCTGAAACATTCAAAGTTATCAAATTTCCTTCTAGTTTCCTCCATTGACTTAAAATAAAAAACATATGGTGATAAACACTTATCAAATCATAAAACCACATAATCAAAATCATTTACTTATATTATTCCTAAATCATGACACTTACATTTACATATATGAAACCTTAGGATTATCCATAGTGATATCCATAGATATATCATTAGAAATATCCTTAGGGATTATACTAATGTTTTCTCATCCTAGATTCCAAGGGATGGATAGACCATTCCTTTAAAACCAACTATAGTGAACAAGGCTCAACATACACAGATATTATATCATTTTATTTTAATATTTAAAACATTATTGTTGGTTGGAGTAGATTAATCAAGAGGGGGGTGAATCGAGTAACCATAAAAATTTCTGATTAAAAAGAATTTCTAAAAGTTTTCCCCAAAAGGTTAAATACAACACAGTTAATCAAGGATACACTTTTATAATGTTTGAAAGGTTTAAAAACTTCTTAGCTGATTGATTAGTTATTAGTTATATTAATGTCTGTTAATAAAATTTCTTTTGAATATATTCTATTAATACAAGACAGTTATAACTTCTTTGCAAATTAACTATCAAAGTGAATATAGTGATATCTGAATTATACAAAAAATAGTAAAATAGAGAAGACTATATTAATCAGCACAATGGATATGAAACAAGTAGTTCAGTATCAAGATGAGACCTAATCCATCCCACTTGGTGATCACCTGTCACAATGTAGTTTATATAAATAAACATGATCCACACCCTAGATCGAGGTTAACAATAGTAAACATCACTATCCAGGACACACAGGGACTTCTTCCATAGTTCTTTGTTGGTACAAAAAATCAGGCCACACGTGGACCTCTTCCAAACATATCATGGGTATACACAAGAGTAAATGAATTTTTAGGTAAGGATATCATGTATCCATCAGTTTAATGTAGGAGACAGAGTGTGTTGTGATATAGATACACACTCTGCTCAAAATTTAATAATATGATACACAACAAAGCAGAAATATTGAGATAGGTTTAAAAGTGGTCTAAGTGTTAGTCTTTAAGGATCTGGACTTCTGATATGAGGTAGTTGCAAAACTCATGTCCTCATATGGAAAACAGTGTGTCACATGTCAGGTAGATCCCTCTTGGGTTCTTCATGGTGTTTTACAGTGAGAAGATGTTCTTGTGACTCTAGAATTCTAGTATACTTTGTGTGTTCTTCAGAAAAGTCTAGTTGCATGAGAAAATTACTTAAGTGTATTATGTTTTCACGCTCATTCCCACCAGCTTTTTTTTTCAGTATCGTGCAACTCCTCTTGTGTATATCCTCCTTTTTTTTCTAGGCCGCATTACTCTTTTATCTTTGATTTCATGTGTTTGAGCCGAAGGGTTGCCTGTATTATGCACATTGTACCTCATACGGTCAAGGACATGTCTACAAAAGAAACATTAATTATTCCAGTGCATTAAAATATTCAAATATGAGCATTAGAGACCTAATGAAAAGCCAAAAAAATATTTGGAAATAGTGTCACAATATGTCATGGAAACAGTGTGTCCTTCACAAGGTGTCTGGATTGGACATGGTGTCTTGTGTTCACAATGTCTAGATGTCATAGTGTCTGGATTTCATTGTTCCTTGATGTCGCGATGTCTTGTTGTCACAGATTCTTTTTCACAATGACTGCTTCACAGTGTTTACTTCATGGTGTCTGCATCACTATGTCTACTTCACAGTTTCTACTTTACAGTGTCTCATATTTCACGGTGTCCACTTCACAGTGTCTGCTTCATGGTTTCTCATGTTTCACGGTGTCATGTTCACAGTGTCTGCTTCATGGTGTCTAATGGTCATGGTGTCTCATGGTCACGGTGTTTCATGGTCATGGTGTCTAAGAAATTGGCAAATATCTACAGTAAGAATTAAGTAGTGATATTCAGGAAATGAATTAAACATAATAATTTATCAGAGAAATCATTATAAAGTGAATCAAAATATAGTATATACTATCCAAAATGAGTGTATAGAAATTAAGAACTTTGTATAGCCTTTACCAAGATACTGTAATTTTTTTTGGGAAAGATTACATAGAGTTAACATGGTTTAGAGACTAAATAAGATTTTTGTTCATTAAAACATGATTAATACATGAGGAGTCCAACAATATCCCCCTTTTGATGATCAAAATCAATGTTGATTTAGAGTTTATATTTCTCCAAACAACACAGATCAAATTCATATAATATATATATATATATTGAGTGTTCTATTATCCTATATTTCCCTTATATTTCTCCCATATTTGTTCATATATTTCTCATATATGCATTTCTCATATATTTCTCCCCCTTTTGGGATAATCAAAAAGTATGGGGGAAAAGAATGAAAAAATATACAAGCAATTTGCATAAAGTATTAGATAAAAAGAGTGAAATTACAAAAATTAAAACAAATGAAGCAAGATTCAAATAAAAATAGAGTAAAAATTGTACTTCTTCATTGACTGGTCTTCACGTTGCCTTTAGCGGCATCAGTAGAATAGGAATCTATAGGAGCAAAAGTTGAGGTAGAAAAGGGAGTGAGCTGGTTGATAGAGAAGGTAATGGAAGGCTTTCAAAGGCAGAGGGAGCCAGAGTAGGTGCAATAGTAGACTGAGGCAGTTATTGATCAATTATCCTAGGCCTAATCTGACTTAGTGCCTGATTGACAGAAAAATAAGTAGAGGCTACACCACAACAAAAACGGGCAAGGGAAGCGCCACCCTTTACAGTGCTCCAAAAAGCACTGATAAGGTGGCACTTTTAACAGCACTAAAAAAGCGATGATAGAAGTGACACTTTATCAACTTATTTTTAGGAGCACTGATAAAGGGGGGATTTATCAGTTCTTTTTCCTAGCACTGATAAATTTTTAAAAAAAACTCATGAAAAATAATATATTGTTATATAAGTATATTTATATTGATATAAATATAATATATATTTTTTAAATATGTTTTAAGTAAGTATACACAGACTATTACATTTAATACATATAAAAATTAGTTAAAATGGCTTTGAAATATTTTAAAAAATATTATTAATTAATAATTTTCTAATTATAATTGATTAATAATCATTTAATAACAATTTGAAGTCACAAAAAATAAAAAATACTAATAAAATATCTAATATAAGTTGAAAAGGTAACTCAAACTTCAAACGTCCATAACTTTTGATCTAGGTGTCCATTTGTGCTATACAACATATCAAATAGAAGACTACGTCGGGCTCTACATGGTAATGACTCAAAAAAACCTTCTACCTTTTTTTTGGAGGCCAAAAAAGGCCCAGAAGTCCTCCAAAACAATGTTTTTAGTCTGGATACCCTGATTTGTTAACATTCAAACATGTATAACTTCCTATCAGTATGTACGTTGGGCCTATACCACATATTATTTCGAATATTGTTTCATTTTCTACTATTTTACTAGTTGTGGAGTTAAAATGTTCTTCTTCATTAGATTTTATGGTCATTTTACCATTCTATAGATTTTCAGATATATATATATATATATATATATATATATCGGTGTATTTATTCGTAAATATATATGTGTCTGTGTGGGTGTGTGAGTTTGTGTGTGTGTGACGTTGTGTGTGTGTGTTGTATATAGGTATGTATTTATTTATTTATTTATAAACACAGATAAACAAAATACTTTATAAATGTATTTAAAACTAATCTTATAAGTATATATTAATATACAAATAAATATACAGATAAGAAATTATAACTAAAAATATATATATAAATAAATATAAATATATATTAATATATGGATTACTATATATATGATAATATATGAATAAATATATGTGTATTAATATAACTAAATATATTTATATTAATATGAATCTATATTAATAATCGAATAAATACAAATATATATATATAAATATTAATATATATTAATACATATATATATATATATATTAATATATGAATAAATATATTTGTATTAATATAACTAAATATATTTATATTAATATGAATCTATATTAATATATGAATAAATATAACTATATATATATAGATATATCATTAAATATAGATAAAAAATGAAATGGATTAGTGGAAAAAGCGCAGGTGTGCAAGGGGGAGGTTGCATGTTTGAGTGCGGGTTGAAGCAAGGAGGTGTGCACGTGTGGGGGATGCATGAGATGGGCACCACACGAGAGAGTGTGAGGGGGGAGGGGTCCCCCTAGTGCTGATGGGGGGGGTCAAGAGCTATTAAAAGCTCCCCCCTACATTATATAATTTTTTTTATTTTTTTTATTTTTGACTTATATCATGGCTAAAAAAAGATATTATAAAGGGGTCATTTATTAGTGAATTTTTAGCTCTGATAAAAGCTTCCTTTAACAGCGCTTTTCTGAGTGCTGATAAAAGCGACCCCCTGTTATCATCACTTCGATTAACAGAACTTTTTTTAGAATTGTTCATCCATTTATGTAGAACTGATAAAGGCCATATTTATAATAGTTCTAGGACAGAGGTGAATGTAGGCAGACCAGGTCTCAGAGGTGAAGCCGTAAGAGCAACAATTGATTTACTCTATAGAGGAAGATAGGGACTTAGATGTTTGATAAAATATGTAATGATCTCTCCACCATACTGCATATACATCTTAAAGTCATCCTGGTTTTCCATAAACATATCCAAAAGACGAGTGAACTCTATGAGCTTTTTAACTTGGGTCTTAAAAACATGAGTAACCAGAGGAATCCTCATATATTCTACAAGATATTTAAATTGATTGGTTATGCCAGTATTTGAGAATATTTAGTTTAAGTAGAAATCCACATTATTTGAAATTTCTTGGTGAGCGTTATTAGAAATTTTTGAATGGTTTTCGACCAGATGAAGAACATGGTCACTATTCATGACGACTTCAGATAGAAAATATTTATTGAAACCACTAATCACCGTCTGAAGTTCTTCTTTGACCCCTATTCTAAACAGGTCACTTTTTAGGGAAGGTTGAGATGATTTCATGGATACCATATAAGCATTGACAATTGAAGTTAGACATTTCAGTTGGTTAAGCTCTTTTAAAGACACCCCGTATATTCCTCATTGATCTTGTTAAGATTAACAACAACCTATCTCATCTCCTTCAAAATCTATTTGTTCCTTAAATCGACCTTTTCTACTAAGAAATCTAAATGAGGTTGAATTTGGGATACAATATTTTGTGGCTTTGAGGAACAATGGGTTCTACAGGATGAGAAGCAGGCACTGATCTCGAATGTATCACTTTCTAAATTTCTTCAATCATACCTCTTAGAGTCTTTACTTCATCACTAAGCAGTCTGTTTTCAACTATATCGTCCAGAATCTCATGAAGTATTTCAGGTTTAATCTTCCAAATAAATTTTTCCAACAATAGTGAGGAATCTTTCCCACTTAGATGAGTTAAAAGAGAAGGTTTCTAATTTATGACTTTTTCAACACCAGACAACAGGGTACCTCCTAATTATTTCAGCTCATCTTTACTCTCCCTGTATGGTTGTTCTAATGAAGGTTCAGAAATAGGGACTGATACCGGCTCAGATTCATTCTCAAGGGTATGATTAGAGATAGATTTCAGTTGGAACATAGTATAAAGGTCAAGTTATTTTATTTAAACATTCTAAGTGCCATACAAATCATAGAAACCGGGGAATTTATACTAAGTGTCTATATGGATTGAAACTGTCGGGTTTGGTACTACAGTAGATTCTAGATTTTGGGGTTGCTTCCCATCAACAGTTGCATCTTTCTCAAGACTGAGAAGCTTAGGGTCTTGATCTAGTTATACAAATTTATCTGCTATTTCCTCACCCATTTCATGCCCATCCAGCTAAAAAGCCAGCTCCAACCTTTCCTCAGCCGAAGGAATGACTTTAGGAATCGATTGTTCCACTGGTAGTTCATCAAGGTCCGCTTCTTGCTTAATAGGTAATTCGTGTTCTATATGTTCTTCCAAATAAATTTTTTTTATTTCTTCGAAAATAAAGTATGTTTCAACCTCAAGTTGATCTTCCATATTAACAACATCTTTAGAAGCAGGGAATTATTCTTCACTTACTACATGAGGGACATAAGTAATGTGTTCTTTATCAGAAACAGTTTCTCTTGGAGGAACAACAGCCTCTTCTTCTTCTTCTTCAGAATACTCAATAACCTCATCTACTTCCAAAACAGGACCAAAAACATGTCTTGGTCTTGAGGGATATTCTACGAAACTGAATTTTTCCTAAATTCTATCATTGTCTTCTACCCATGCATTTTTCAAAGGATTCCAATTGATTTTCATCCTCTTGATAGTGACTTTGAAAGGTAGAACTCACAATCCTTGATATCTTTCTCATTATGTCCAAACATACCTTTGGCAAGAAGCATGGCTGATATAAGCAAACAGTAAAACAGGGAGGTAGACTTGGATGTGAATTTGATCAGTTCACACATATGATTTATTATATACTTACAAAGGGTGAACTTATGCCCATTTTTCATAAGTTGAATCAGAAACACTTCCAGATATTTTAGAACAGAAAAATTACTTTTTTGAGGGATAATCAGGTTCAGTATAAACATAAACAACAATCTTGATTCTCCATCTTTTTCTGTAGTAATGGCTCTTCCCTTGGTCCCATTATTGATTAATCTTTTCAGAGCATCTTCCAATAAAATAAACTCACTACAAGGTGGAGGTCCTCGCTAATAGTCCCCACAGATGACTTTATGCGGTATCCTAAGGAATGAAACCCACGAACATGATGAAAATGAGCATTTATGGCCATTTATTCTTCTTGTCACACCATATCTATCTTTAGAATCATTGGATAACTGAACATATTGATAAAACTAAGACACTAACTTAGGATAGATGGGTCTATTTTCCTTATAAACCCACTCTAACAAGCCTTGATCTTTTAAAACATTCAAAACCATATACTTACATAACAGAATCCATTTAGGGAAAACCTCTTTCTCAGGTACTACAACTCAGTTTACCATATTTGGTTTTAGAGGACCTTTGGGTGCTAGCTTGGGTGATATTTTCATATTCTTTTAGCTAAATTTCACAGGAGTCGACGATGAAAGGTGTTTCTTCCTAGGCATTCATCGAATGTTCGAGAGAGATGGGTTGAAGGGTTGAAGAAGGGTTACAAATTTAGTAATTAGAAGAAATCTTGAGTGAAGGACAAGTGATACATCATTCATTTTATCATTTAGGAATACCAAACATCTCATAAGAAAAAATGTTGGAAAATAAAGAGGTGGAATGAATTTTTACCATGATACAGTTTTTAATTCGTAAAAAAATCATAAATAATCATTATGGTGAGACTATATCAAGTTTTTACGGTGAGATAGTGAATGAATTTTACAGTGAGATAGTGAAAAAACTTTACAATGAGATATTAAACCTAAACATTATGGTGAGACATTAAATATGAACTTTATAGTGAGATAGTAAATAGGAACTTTAAGGTGAGACAGTAAACATGAAACAGTATGACAAAAAACATTAACATATAAAATAGTAAGATATACACTAGTAAGACATTTACATAATATTTATCATGCCTAATTCAAGTATGATGTAGTCCATTCTTCCAGAATTTAGTAGTTTGGTGAATATATCAGCAAGCTGAAAATCAGTTCCAATGAATTCCAAAGTGATATCACCCTTTTGATAGTGATCTCTCAAAAAGTTATGTCTTTCATCAATATGATTTGTCCTAGAATGTGAAATAGTATTTTTCGAAATGTTAATAGCACTTTTGTTGTCATAATTTATAGGTACATTCATGAATTGATATGAATAATCTAGTAATGTGTGTTTCATCCAAAAAAATTGTGCACAAAAGTTGCCAGTTGCTATATATTCTCCTTCGTCAGAAGATAATGCAACATAATTTTGTTTCTTACTACACCATGATACTACTGACTTGCCTAAAAAGCAACATGTTCCAGAGGTTCTTTTAATATCTAACTTAATGCCCCCAAAGTCAGCATCATAATAACTAATTAATTCAAATGATTGTCCCCCAGGAGAGAAAAGTCCTATATTGGGTGTATGCTTGAGGTATTTGAAAATTATATTTACAAAATTTAAATAATATTCCTTAGGATTTAATTGAAAACAAGCACACATACACACACTAAACATAATGTTAGTTTGACTAGCAGTTAAGTAGAGTTAACTTCCCATCTTTCCCCTATAAGTGGTTTGATCAACTTATTTTCCATTTCATTAAGATCCAACTTACAATGGGTACCCATGGGAGTGACATAACTTTTAGTGTTATCCAATAAAAAACATTTTAGAAGATCTCTAGTATATTTACTTTGAGTTAAAATAATACCATAATTATTTTGAAACATTTGAAGTCTGAGAAAGAATTTCATTTCACCCATTAAACTCATTTCAAATTCATTTTGCATAATTTTAGATAAATCAACACATAAACAATTTCTTGAAGATCCAAATATAATATCATCTGCATAGATTTGAACAACTAACACATCATTTGAGATTCATTTTATAAAAAGATTAGGATCAACTATTTATTAGATAAAATCATTGGAAATAGGAAAAGTACTCAACCAATCATACCAAGCTCTTGGAGCTTGTTCGAAACCATATAAAGATATTGACAATTTAAAAATATTATTTGGAAAATTGAGGTTTGTAAAACCAGGGGGTTGTTCAACAAAGACATCCTTAGATATATACCTATTTAATAATGCACTCTTAACATCCATTTGATATAGATTCAAATTTTGATGTGTATCATAAGCAAGTAGGATTGTTATATATTCAAGTATAGCTACTGGTTAAAAGGTCTCCTCATAGTCAATTCCTTCTTCATGACTATAGCCATGTGCCACTAATCTTGCCTTTGTTTCTAACTATTTTACCAGCCTCATATACCATGTTTCTAAACACCAATTTAGTGCCTATGGTGAATGTGTCCTTAGTTCATTCAACAAGTTTCCAAACTTTGTTCCTTTCAAACTGATTATGTTCTTCTTGCATATCCATCACCCAAAATTCATCATTGATAGCATGATTAATGTTTTTTTGTTCATGTTCTGACAAGAAAAATTGATGTTCAACATGATTTCTATGAGTTTCTGTAGTTTGAGTTCTTATGTCTAGGTCTCCTACAAAAAAATCTAAAATATGGATCTTAAGAGTTCTAACAACTCTAGAAAAGGACGGACTAGTGATTTCAGGTTTATCAATAGGTTCTGGTTCATTATGGCTTCTGGCTAAGGAATCTCCAGAACTATAATTTTTCATAGATTCTTTCATAGAATTATTTGAGGATATTGAATTAATTCTCAGATTTGATACATCATCTTCCAGGTTCTCAAGAATGGGTTTAGGCTCATGTGGATCTGTTTCATAAAATTTGTCATGGATGGATTCTTCTACACATTTAGTTTTTTTCATGAACACTCTATAGGGTTTACTTGATATGTAATATCCTATTAAGATACCTTTATCACTATTGGATGAAATTTTTTCAAGATTGTCCTTAGTATTATGAATATAGTCTTTGGAGCCAAAACTTTTAAGTAGTTAACCTTGGGTTTTCTATTATTCCATAACTCATAAGGGGGCCTCTTAGCAATAGTTCCGATTAAAACTCTATTGATTATGTAGCATGTTTTATTGAGAAATTCAGCCCAAAAATAAATAGGTAGGTCATATTCACTGAGTATTATTCTAGAAATCTCTTACAGGATTCTGTTTCTTCTTTCTAAAACTCTATTTTTTGAGGTGTTCTAGGGGTAGAGTAATTGTGACTATAACCATTTTGTGAGAAAAAGGATTCTGACTCTTGATTTTTAAACTCACGGCCATGCTCACTTATTAGGGATTTAATTATATGTCCACTATGATTTTCCACTTACTTGTCATATTTTGTAAAATGAGGTCATTCTTCACATTTTTTTGATCTAGAAAGAAGGTCCAAGTATATATAGAAAACTCATCTACAAGAACATAAAAATAGTGCATCCCATTTAAACTAGACACCCTATATGTTCCAAATAACTCCATCTAAACCAGTTCAAGAGGTTCAGAAGTTGATACTTCTATCTTTTGTTTGAATGAAATTTGGTGTTGTTTTCCCTTTTGAATGGGATTAAACACTATGACTTTTGGAAACTCAAGTTTGGGTTAGTCTTTAACTAAACTTTCTCTAGTTAGATTTCAAATGGAATGAATATTACAATTTCCTAGTCTCCTATACCAGAGTCAAGACTCTTTATGAAATACACTTAAACATGTATCATTTTGATACTCTAAATAATCTTTGGTAACAGAGTGAACATTTTCATTTCATAATACAGAAAACACTAATTCATCATTAGAATTAAATCATTGCACGTATCGTCATCAAATATAACATGAAATCCATCATCACAAAATTGTCAGATACTAACAATATTATATTTTAATCCATCATCAAACAATACATTAGAAATTAAATTTGAGTTAGAGTTACCAATTTTGACGAGGACAATGATCTTTCCTTTGGCATTGTCACCAAATTTGACATGTCCTCCATCTATTTTTATTAGATTTTTGTAGCATGAGTAGTCCCCTATCATGTGTCTTTAACATCCACTATCCAAGTACCATACACTTTTATATGAACTCTTTGACAAACTTTCCTTCAAAATGATTATGCAAAAAAAAGATTTTGGTACCCATACCTGTTTGGGTCCAGTAATATTAGTAATAAGTGCTTTAGAAACCCATATCTGTCTCATATGATTCCTATAATAATTAAGTATAGTATTTGAGAAATAAAATATATTTGGTCCAAAAAAACATGAAACAGTAGAAGATGTGTCATAAATAGAATTAGTTCATTTGTGTCCAAAACATAGAGTAAAACTATATGTCTGAGATTTTGAAAAAATTTGTTCCACCAATATTTCTTTTTCCATGTTGATAAGCAATTATATTGTTGTATTTATGGGAAATTTGTTTTCCTTGAATTTGGGTAGGTGTATTCTTCCCATTGTTAAAATTTTCTAGGTCATTCTTTAATTTCTCGTTATAAATTTTTTATCTGTTGTTCTCTTTGAGCAGTTGAGCATTTTTCTCTTTTTCAGTTGTGTGTTCAGATGTGACAGTCATAGTAAGAGAATATTGTTTCTTCAATGATTTATATTTGTCTTTTATAGAATTTCATGTTTCTTCAAGCATGTTACAATATAAAAACATTTCTTCATTAGTCATATCTTCAGAGTCACTCTAATTTTCATAATAGTATGAATTATGTACAACAGATTACAGTGTTACCTCAGATGTGTTTGACATAAAAAAATATTGGATTTGATTTTATGTTCATCATGTGATGTTTTTGAGTCACTTGAGCTGTCCTCGGAAGCACTCTAGGTTTCTTTCATGGCCTATTTATGCTTCATATATTTTTCCTCATATATATTTTTTTACTTGATCTTTGGACAGTCAGCATTGATATTTCTTTTTTGCTTAAATTCATAGTAGAATATCTCAACAGTCTTGCCACTTCTTTTCTAGTCATTATTCGGATTTCCTTTTTGGTTATATTTTCCCTTGAAGCTACGCTTTCGAAAAAAAGTTCTTTTCTTGTACAATTTCTTGAATCTTCTGGATAATTGATAAATTTCCTCATCAATTTCAGGAGATGATGGACCACTATTGAAAAATTCTACAGAATTTTCAAATTTCCCTTTGACTTTTTGTTTAGAGGTGTTGGTCTTGAATGTAATAGATTTCCTCTACGGTTCATCATACGCTTCTTTGTTGACATTCAGTTATTATTCAAACATCATCAGTTTCCCAATAAGTTTTTAAAAACGTATCATGTTGATGTCGCATGATTATTTAATAGAGATAGAGGTTCCTCTCCTTCTATCAGGTAGACATCTAAGAATTCTCATGATTTGTTCCTTGGCAGTGACTTCTCTTCTATGAGAAATCATTGTTTTGACAATCTCATTGAACCTAAGATACATGTCAACGATACGCTCATTAGGCTTCATTTTTAAGATAACATTTTTAATAGTATAAGTATTAAGTATTATTTATTTTACAGTAGATATTCCTTCATGTGAGACAAATAGAGTATCCCGAATTTCAGGGGCAGATTTACAAGCAAAAATTCAATCAGATTCTTCATCTCCAATGGAGCATTATAAATCATTCATAGCATTACAATTGTTATTGTAGGCAGTTTTGATAGGTTCAACCCATGTGATTTTATCAGTAGTAGGAATCTTATATTCATCTATAATGGAAGACCAAATTTCAAAACCCATACTCTCTAAGTGAATTTTCATTTTAATTTTCCATTGAGAATAGTTTGTTCCATTAAAGAATGGGGGTATTTTGGTTGCATAACCTTCCAATATATTATCCATAATACATAAATACGTTGAAAGAGCTATAAAATTGGAATTAACAAAAATTTATAGATCTTCAAAGTAAAACTACAGTCACAGTGGAATAAGGTTAAACAAAGTCTTAATAAAAAGCCTTTGATACCAAATGTTGGTCAGAGTAGATTACTCAAGAGGGGGTTGAATTGAGTAATTATAAAAATTCTGATTAAAATGAAATTCTAGAATGTTTCCCCAAAAGGTTAAATATGGACCAGTTAATCAAGTTTATATTGTTATAAAGGATTTAATGTATAAATAACTTATTAGAAGATTGATTAGTTATCAGTAATCTTAATGTCAGTTATTATAAATGTTTTTGAAGCTATTATATTAAGAGAAGATAGTTATAACTCTATTCCAAGATTTAATATCAAAGTAAATTTAGGGATATCTGAATTATACTGTAAAGAAGTAAAACAGAGAAGACTAAATTAATCAGCACAACAGATATGAAACAAGTGGTTCAGTCTCAAGCAGAGACCTAATCCACTCCACTTGGTGTTCACCTACCACCAAGCAGTTTATATAAAAAAATTATCCACACCTAGGATCGGGGTTAACAACAGTAGACCGGATTGTCCTGGACACACAGGGACCTATTCCACAGTTCTTCTTGGGTACAAACAACCAGGCCACACAGGGACCTCTTCTACACTTATCGTGGGTATAAAAAAGTGTAAATTAATGTTTTAGTAATGATATCTAGTATCCATTAGTTTAATGCAGGAGATAGTGTGTGTTGTGATACAGATAAACACTCTACTCTAAAGTTAATAAAATGACACACAATAGAGAAGGAATATTGAGATAGGTTTAGAAGTACTCTGAGTGTTAGTCTTTGATGCTCTGGACATCTGAGATGAGGAAGATGAAGAACTCAAGTCCTTGTTTAGAAAAAAGAGTGTCGCAAGTCATGAAAAATTCATCTTGTGTTCTTCGTTGTGTTTTACAGTGCTATGACGTTCTGGAGATTCTTTGATTCCAGTATGCTTTGTGTGTTATTCAGCAGAGTCGAGTTGCATTAGATAATTATCTAAGTGTATCATGTTATTGCACTCATGCCCACCAGCTTGTTTTCTTTTTCAGTATCATGAAACTGATCTCACGTATATCCTTCATTTGTTTTTGGGCCGTATTACTCTATTATCATTGAGTGCATGTGTTTGATCCAACATGTTACATGCATTCTATACATCAAACGACGTACTGTCATGGAAATGTCTTCAAACGAAACATTAATTATTTTACTGCACTAAAATCATCTAACATGACCATTAAAGATCAAATCAAAATATTACAAAACATATTAGGACACAGTGTCATAGTATGTCATAGAAACATTGTCTCATTCACACAATGTCTAGATTGGTCACAATGTCTTGTGGTTAGGGTGTTTGGATGTCACGGTGTCTGGATGTCACGTTTTCTGGATGTCACACTATCTGGATGTCACAATGGCTTGTTCACAGTGACTGCTTCACCGTGTCTGCATCACAGTGTCTGCTTCACGGAGTCTGCATCCCGGTGTCTTATTCATGGTGTCTGCTTTATAGTGTCTCATGTTTCATGGTGGCTGCATCATGGAGTATGCTTCATGGTGTCTCATGTTTCATGGTGTTTGATTCACGGTGTCTCATGGTCATGGTGTCTTATGCTCATAGTGTCTCACAGTCACGGTGACTCAGACTTAGGAAAAAATATGTATTCAGACATAAGTAGTGATATTCATGAAATGAATTAAATTTAATCATTTGTCAAATAAATCATTATAAAGTGAATAAAAATATAGTATATAGTATCCAAACTGAGTGTATATCACTTGAGAGTTTTGGGTAGCTTTTACTAAGCTACTGTATATTTTATGTGAGTTAGATTACTTTGATTTAACATGGTTTAGAGACTAAATATGATTTGTGATCATTAAAACATGATTAATACATGATTAGTCTAATAATTATAGAAATATATAGTAGAGGAGATTAATAGTTTAGTTTCTTTGGAAGATTGTAAACATGATCTTCTATCATGGTTAAAGATCATCAACAGGTCCCCTAATGATCTTCCCTTTTAGAACACTTACATAAAACCTTTATTTATAACATTGGGAAATGAATCATAATAATGGGGTGAAGATATATGCTCAGTAAGGGTAAATAGGGGAGATTTGTTAGCATAAAATGCGAATTAGGGTATGAGAACATGATCATAACATTAGGATATATTTCCCTGCATATCAAATATCATAATTAGGAGTCTGGGCATAAATATGGATAGTTTATAAGACATGAATCATAAAAATATTAGGAGAATATTTCATTAAAGAATAATTGCGTAACAAGACATGGAAGTGTGGCTTACAAATAAGTACAGTAAATCATGTTTCAAGGATACCTACCAAGAACATCATAACATGTTATGCTTTAGATAATCACTCATGTACCTTCTTCGGGCTTTGGATACCCACACAAGTACCTTCTTGTTTTGTTAATGGGATGACATCCCAGGTAACCTCTTATTTTGAGAAAGGAATTCCCTCCTATGTACCCTCTATTTTCAGGCAAGGTATTCCCTCCTATGTACCCTCTTGTTTTGGGATTGGGATTCCCTCATGTGTACCCTCTACTTTTAGGATTTGGATTCCCTCCCATGTAACTTGTTTTTTAGGCATGAGATTCCATCATGTGTACCCTCTTGTTCTGAACATGGGATTTCCTCCCGTATAACCTCTTATTTAAATTTTGGGATGTCCCCCCATGTACCCTATTATTTTGGGCCTGGGATATCCTCCCATGTACCCTCATGTTTCGGTCCTGGGATGCCCACCCGTGTACCCACTTTTTTCAAGCATGGGATTCCATCTCGTGTATCCTATTTCTTTGGGCTTGAGAAGCACTCCCATGCACACTTTTCTGGGAATGGGATGCCCTATTGTTTACCCTCTTTTTTGGGATTGGGATTACCTCCCTTAAACTCTCTTGTTTCGATCATGGAATGACCTCCTGAGTACCCACTTGTTTCTAACTTGGGATACCCTCCTATGTACCCTGTAGTTTTGGACATGGGTTTCACTCCCATGTACCCTCTAATTTTCTACCAGGGATTCACCCCCATGTACCCTCTTTTCCATTCATTGTATGATCTACAATTCACTTGTTGAGCTCATAAAACATTTATCATTACCTAATCCACTATAGGAATATATAGGTCTCACCCATCATATAATTAAATCATTCATACATATTACAACATATAATAAAATATTCATTATATTTAGGACCCATAATAATGTATGTGTTTCAAAAAAAATATCATAACCCAGGAAATGATATGGGTATTATAAAAATTTCATCATATCATTACCTATGGAAAATAGATCGGTCGAATTATTATTTTATAAAATTATAACCCACGAAATGATACTGGTTTCAAAATAATATGAACAGTAGAAGAGAAATGGGTTTCATAAACCTCATTAAATCAAAACATAAACCATTAAATAAACAATATTAATGGTATCCCTCAATCATATCCCCAATAAATCATAAACTATAACAAATTACTTCATCATAGAGGGATAATTGGTATAAAGGAATGTATATAGCATTTATAAAGGAAAATAACATTTCTTTCAGAATCTCATTAATAAAACAATTTTAAAAAATCGTATTCTTATAAAGAACAATTTAAAATTTCATTAAAACTATTTCTAAGAAAATATATTTTTTCTTATTTAAATATGATTTTTAAAATGTCATTCATTTTGAAAAGCATTCTATTTTAAAATATATTTGAAAAATTACAAAGGAAGCTTGAAGATATTTTGAAGACATTTTTATTTGGAAATACATTGAAATCCTATAATGAAGGCTTAAAATCATGTTGAAAACCGTTTTTCTTGAATACATTTAAAAGAAAATTGAAAACATTTTGGAAACCATTTTCCTTGAATACTTATAAAAGAAACTCTAAAAAATTTTGCAATCCTTTTTCCATGAAAACAACATTAAAATGTAAAACTTAAGCTTGAAAATTTTCTATAATATATTTCATAAATAATAAAATTTGAAACAAATAAAGAAGAATTGAAAAAATATTTGTAAAATATTGTTTTTGAATAATATTGATATCTAACAAAACAGATAAACAAAGTTGTATTTTATAAAAAAAATGATTCCATAACTGTCTTAAGTAACAAATTTGGGAAATGGTATTATTACATGAATATATAATAAATAGTGTAAAAGAAAATTCACCGGGTTTACGAAGATATGGATAATAATAATTCATGAATGAAATCATAATCCTAAAAGATCTTGATAAATGATGAGATTTTAGCAATAAATTGTTACCACTTTTGCAGCTTTTAATCAAAATCCCAATGGCTGCAAAATATTACATGAAGATTAACATTTCATGAAAAGAAGAATATTCATGATATAATGTTAATGGATAGTATATACACCCAATTAAAAAATATGGGTTCAAATAATAGAATATATATCAAATAATGGAAATTGAGACCAAAATTATTTTAACAATTTATTATATTTTGAACTATAATCCCCATAAAAGAAATGTCATCAAATGAATATTTAAATACCCATAAATTTAAGTATAATAATTATAGATTAATTTTATATAAATTAAATACCACACAAAATAAATGTATAGTGAATAATTCATATGTCTTACAGAAATTAAAGTGAGATGAGAAAACCCTTACCATAAGTATTGACTCATTTCATGCCTATTAAAACATCCTTTTTTCATGTAACTCATTTTAGTTCTCATCAAAGGGTTTCATTGGTGGGATTTATTGCTGAATTGAGGAATCTAAGGTTATGTTAGGTATGTAGTGAGATTATTTTGTAAGGGGTGGGAGGAACAAAAGTTCTTTATATTTTTTAAGAAATAGAGAGGGTGAAATCCATCTTATTGTGGAGGGGGAGATAAATTATTGTATATATAAAAAGGTAAACAATATTGATATGTTTACATTATATAATGTGCCTCCAATAATTATTCCAATTCTATAAAATAGGTGGAATGATAGAATAATTTTCAATCAATGGGTTTTGGACAATTATCTAGGTCATTTAGACTCTTAAGATTAAACTTTAACCAATATGTCGCCAAATTTTTACCTTAATCACTGTGATAAATATTAATTACATTCCAAAATATGTTGGGTAAAAAACTGTAGTCAAGTTATTAATAATTATAAATCATGATTATTAAAAATATGGAATCCATTTTCCCAAATTCCAATCCCTGAATTCTCAAAAACAAATTTAAAATTAATCCCATAAATGGGACAACAAACCTGGTTTTTAATGTAAAAATTTTAAAATTTTTGGCTTTATAATTAGGTCTAAATTAAATGTGAAAATATTTCAGATGAACTAAAGTGGTTTAAAGAATATAAAATTTATCAAATTATGCTTTAAAATCAATTAGAGGTGGTGGAACTTTAGCAAGTAATGTTGCGGTGGCGGAACTGTAGCAGGTACTGTAGGGACACATGTATTATAGAAGTACTATTATTCGAGGGCTCCTTTGGGCTGAAAATGGGTTTTCAAGCCTTTTATTCAGGCCACTTGGCCTTGGGGCTTCAGGCTATTTAATGGGTCTCCCTCTAACCGATCATAAAAAGGCCTTTTCTATAAATAATAAATTGAGGGTTTGACAAAAAAAATTATGAAGTTCTAACAGAATACCGAAAAGCCACCAAAAGTAATTTCTTATATTTATCATTCAAAAAATAATTCTATTTTGTATTATTAAAATTATAAAAGTGTCAAGAGTCATATTTTTAATGGGATTTCCACTAAATGGTGGTGAAATTACTTTTTTGAAAAATGATTCTTTTTTATACATAAAATATGATTTATTAATAGCCTATAGTTATAAAATAAATTTTATGAGTATAAAAAATATTTATTGAATATATGATATAAATAATTTATTTAAAATATTCATCAAAATTGTATTTTTAAATTAATTGAAATAAAATTGTGTTTGTACATAGAATAATATTTTTCCTAGAAATGTAGTTTCTTTATTTTTAAATAGTTATTAGGGTAATTTATAACTAATTTATAACCAAATGATTAATTTTATATACATATGTAAATCATATTTTTACAATTTATTTTATCTAATTCGAAAAATACATTCCTATGGATAGGTGTTAACTATAATAATATTTTAATAACTATTAACATTATATTGTTTTCTGGTAAAACACAGTCTTGATTGGAATGAAAAATATCGAAGAAACTCATAATTTTATTTATAACAAAACAATCATAGTTTTTTGTGTACCAAAAGTGAATCTAAGTGTTATGTGTAGTATAATATTAACATGGTGTTGTGTATAATGCATGATAAAAATATTTCATTCATATAAAAAAATCCAGATTAAGTGTTGTGTGAAATGGGAAATATCAAAAAGAATAAATTAATTTGAAAAAAATATCTCAGAAAATCACATGGCGTTGAATTCTACCACCCTAAAAATTAATTTTTCCATCTAAATTAGTTTGTGTAATGAAAGGTTTAATAATTGAATGTTCCTTTCACAGAAACCCATGTTGAAAAAATGAGTACTAAAACTTCCTTTAAAATGGGAAAGTAAGAACCATAATGGTTACCCGAAGATACTCCAAAATAGGTTTTCACATAGGAGTACGATGGTTGGGAGTAATGATAAGACATATAGTAAAAGTGTAACTAATTATAAAAACAGATAAAGATCATTAATCACCAGTAAATGAATGATAAATGGAAATTTAAGGGTCTCAAAACCATAAATGTTTTTGATTTTTAAGACTATTTGTTCAACAAAAACGAAGGTATTAGGATAAATATTTTTCATTATACTTTTCCTCAAGTTAAATAATTATTTTTCTATCTATGAATATGAGAAAATATACTTACTTGATTTTATTACATTTCATATTCACAATCTCACCCTTTGGTTGTACCATTCTTGATTTCCACTTAATTTATTACTCCAATAAATTCATGTGAATTTTCCATCCCTGAAGTTCTAACTGATCCCGAGGTATAATTATATTTCATTCAATTTTTCTTTAGTTAGCATCATATAAAAATGGTTAGCATAGGTTATCAAATATGCATAAATCCTCGTGTATATATGTATATATAATACCTTAATATCTAAAACAACATCCAAATTTTTACTTAAACCATTCCACAAACGGTCAACCTTGTAACCCATTTTAAAGATGAAAATACAAAATTTTATATAGAGGTTCACTAAATTTCTCATAATCAGATTATAATTAATCGCATATATATCATAATGTATAACTTATTTGTCAAAAACTACACATGTGAATACATTCATAATGTTTTATCTTTAAACAAGGTAATTAAATTATGTAAAATAAATAATTATTGAAATATTCTATCTTTCCTTATTTCAAATTCTATTGGATATACTCCTTTTATCTAAAAAGTGGAATACATTATCAATAATATCCTACATTACAGTGTCAAAAAATCCTTAATAAGTTCAAAGATAATCAATATCATCGACTTTAATTATTCATATTCTACATATCATTATCTAAACATCATTATCTCTACATCAAGAACACATTAAGGGTTGACTTCCCTTAATCAAAATATATCATTTCCATTAAATTTCTTTTCTAAGTCATCAACACCATTAAACATATCATTTTAGATTCTTAATTAATTGATATATAAATAAATAGTTATATATTTTATTTTATGTATAAAATAATCCTTGAATACACTTAAATCAGAAAATTTTATTCTTAAACAATAACTTTGGGTTCATCATCTGATTCCTTAAAACCCCTTTCCTAGACTGTGAAATATGAATCTGGTCTTAAAGTTTCCTCAACTTCAATATAATAATTCATATTATGTTTATTGTCAAAAATATTGTTATAATAACCCATACCTTTCACAATCTATTATGGCCACTTTATCTTCAGTAGTATAACCAATAACCAAAACCACCTTCGAAATTCTATTTATGATATTTCTTCTTAGGAAATATATTTTTATAACTCCCATACTATCAACATATAAAACGTTTCATGTAAACCATGTTATATCTATTTCCAACCATTAACTAAAACTAGAAAAAATGGTGTTATAAACAGTAATCATAGAAGACAATATTATAATCATGAAAAATTAGTTATAGGATGCCTAAATTGTGACACCGACTTTTAAATCTATGACACCATGGGCTTATTATTAGAGAAATACCTGGATGTATCATTAGATATATCCCTATGAATATCACTAATGTTTTTATATCATAGTTTACAATGGTTTAATAAAAATTTCCTTTGATAATAACTATTGAGACTAAGGATTTACCTACATGGATATTGCATATATTTAGATCATTATTCAGTACATTACAAATATACATGCCTACGAACTGACCACTTGTGCATCTTCTTGGACTATAGAAACTCATCCTAGAACTTTTTCATACACATATGAATATAAAATCCCATTTCAATGAAATATACCCAGACCTTTATATCATGTTAGGATTGGAATAATCACCTAGGCATATTCTTGAGGATTAGGATGCCCTCCAATGTATCTTCTTGTTTCGAGTGTGGGATTCCCTCTTGTATACCCTCTTGTTTTGGGGTTGGTATTCCCTCTCATGTACCATTTTATGTGGGGATAGGGATACACTCTTGTACCCTCTTATTGTGTACTTGGGATTCCTTCTCATGTACCCTCTTATTTCAGGCTTGGTATTCCCTCCCATATATCTTCTTGTTTCAGGCTTGGGATTCCTTCCCATTACTCTCTTGTTTCAGGATTGGAATGCCCCCCGATATACCCTCTTTTTTTGGTATTGGGATTCCCTCTAGTGTACCCTCTTTTTTATGGAATGGAATAGCCTCTCGTTTACCCTCTTGTTTTTGTCATGGGATTTCCTCCCATGTACTATCTTGTTTTTGTCCAGGGATTCGCTCTCATCTACCCTCTTGTTTTAGGCTTTGGGTGTTATCTCATGTACAGTTTTTGGGCTTGGTATTCCATCTCAAGGTCCCTAATATTTCGATCTTGGGGTACCCTCTTATGTACCCTCTCGTTTCACACTTGGGATACCCCCCATGTACCCTCATAATTCAATACTAGCATGACCTCCTCTGTACCCTCTTATTTTAGTCTTGGGATTCCCTCCCATGTACCCCCTTGTTTCAGGATTATGATTTCATGTCTTATTTCCTCGTGATTCAGGGATGGCATGAACTCCCATGTACCGTTTAATCCAACAAAACATTTATCATTTCCCAATGCATTGTATGGAGATATCAGTCCCACCATTAACATAACAAAATTATACATACATATGCTACATGTCAATAAAACATTCATAATACCATGACCCCAAAAGGTTATGGGTTTTATAAAAAACATTTCATAACCCATCGAATAAAATGGGTATAAAAATTTCACCATATGATTAACTATTGAAAATAGATAGGTTGCCAGATAATTTTATCAAAGAATATCCCATGAAATGAAGCAGGTTTTATGAAGTAGATAACTTGTGGAAGAGAAATGGTTTTTATAAACATCATTCCATAAAAACATAAACTATTCCAGAAAGAATACTATAGTAACAATCAGATAATATTCCTTGTATAGAATAAACTATAATGTATTATTTCATCTTAGATGGAGAAATATTTATAAGGATCACATGGAAAATTTCAAAAGAAAAATATTCTTTCATCAAAATCCATTTTATAAAACCATTCCAAAAATACTTTTCTTATATATAATGTTTATGAATTTTATTTAAAACATTCCCTAAAAAATATATATTTTACATTAAATAAATATTTTGAAAAAATAATTCATTTTGAAAACATTTTTCTTTTGAAATAGATTAAAAAACTTATAAAGTAAGAATGAATATATTTTGAAATCAATTCTCTTGGAAAATTCATGAAAAATTAGAAATTGGTCTTTAAATCATTTTGAAAACCTTTTTCTGGAAAACTTTTAATGTAATTTTGAAAATATTTTTGAAACGTTTTAAATTGAAAAATTATAAATGATTATTGAAAACATCTTGAAAACCAATTTCATTGAAATGAAATTTGAAAACATATAAAGTATGATTGAAATGGTTTTAAAACCCATTTTATTGAAAATAAAATTGAAAACTTATAGGTAATATTTCAACTTTTTTAGAAAACATGGAATCATAAGAACACATAATTCTAACCGAAAAGAGAAATAAAGTTGTATTTTCTAAAAAAATAAATATATTAAGTACTAAAATATAGAAAATAGTACTATTACATGAATATAGCATAAAAATGTGAGTAGATGAAACTTACTGAGATTTATTGGGATATGGAACATAATATTTCATTAATGGAATCATCATCATAAAGAATACCAATAAATTTTGTGATTATAGAAAAATAAATTGTTTCCACATTGGTAGCATTAAGTCATAATCCCCATGGAATAACAACATTTCACGAAGCATAAAATATCACGAAAAGAATGATATTCATGATATAAAATTTTAAATGTCAATATATACAGCCCATTGAAAAATATAGGTCTATAACCTGGAATATATCTCAATAAAAGAATATTGAAGTAAAAATTACATTATCGATTTGGTAACTATTGAACGATAAACCCCATGAAAGAAACATCATCAAATGTATATGTAAATACCCAAAAATTTACTTACAAGAATACTAGAATACATTCATGGAAAATATATACTACACAAAATTAATTAGTTTTAAATAATTTATAATTCTCAAAGAAATAAAAGTGAGACATTAAAATCCTTACCCTAATTATTGACTTTCTTCATACATGTTCAAACCTTCACTCTTTTAGGTAACTTATTTTGGTTTTCACAAAAGGGATTACTTGTATGGATTTCATCCCCAAGTGAGGAATCTATATTTAAGGGGGGAATTTTTTATATTATTTTTGTAGATTTTGGATGATCATGTGTTCTTGAGAGGTGTGAGAAAATTGGGGGGGGGGGGTGAGTGCCTTTTTATAGTAGAGGGGAAGTGTCATTCTTGTAAATATAAAAAGGGAAACACTATTTGGAGGTCTCTATTACATAATGTGCCTCCAATAATGGACCTAATTAGATATAATAGGTTATATGGTCGAATGAAGTCCTAAAAATGGGGATTATACATATTTCTTGGTCATTTATTCTCTTATTATTAATGTTTAACCACTAAGTCACTACATTGTTTGCATAATCCTTTTAATTAATTTTAATTACTTTCAATAATATTTTTGGGCAAAAAATAATTTGGACTTATAAAAATGTATAAATTATTAAGATTCAAAATATGGAATACATATTTAAAAATTCAAATTACTGAAGTGGAAATAATTAACTTAAAATTAATCTCGTAGATGGGACGATAAAATATGTTTTTAAATTACAAATGTTCAAATGTTTTTTATGTTTTCATTTTTAATTCAATATTAAATTGTTTAAAATGAAATAAAATATGTTAAATCATATAAAATTGATAAAATTATACTTTAAAACTAATAATAATATTTTTTAACTATATAAATAAACTATAAAAAATGCAGTTTCAATCTAAATTTTAGTATTATTAACAATTCAACAAAATATGAACGTTCTTTGAAAAATAAAAAAATTCCCCCAAAGTGAATTTTTATTTTTTGACTTCAAAAAACGATTCTATAGTTTTATATAAATTTTTTTAAATTTTCATATTTTAGATTTAAAATAGGTTTACAGTTAAAAGGACATAAAATTATCTTTTCAAAATATACATCTTATTATATTATAATATCACTTTCATACTTATCTAATGCATATATTATATATTAGATGATTATAAAAAATAATAATTGAATATATTATGTAAAATTTTTATATAAATCATTCATCAAAAGTGGTTTGTTTATTTTATTGAGATATAATTGTGTTTGTGTGAAAAAAAATAATTTTCATAGGAAAGTAGTTTTTTTCCTAATAGCTCATTCATTCATTTATAACTAATTTATAACTTAATGATTAATATTATCTATATGTTTAAATCATATTTTTTTATTTTATTTTATCTTATTTATAAATTTCATTTTAAAAGATAAGTGGTAACTATAATAATATTTTAATAAAAATATTTATAGTATATTATAGTTTTATTAAGCATAGCCTTTCATGTAATGAATTCTTTCAATAGATCCCATCATTATGTATAGAATAAGGCAAAAAAAGTGTTTAATGTATTGAAATTTAATTTAAGTGTTTCATGTATCAGAATATTAAACTGATTTTTTATATAATGAAATCCCAAATTAGTGCTTTCATATCACAAAATCAATATTCAATTTTTTTTAAAATGAAAAAAAGTTAAATTAATTTTAAAAAAATATTTCAAAAAATCTCTGGTTGTTACAAATATCACACTTCAACATCATCATAGAAGGACTCAACTCCTCTTACTTAGTATCTATAGAAAATGTCTTCATCCCCAACTCTTGAACCATCATTATACCTCTTGGTGTATGTTCTCCATCATCAACACTATCATCTGTTATAAAATAAATTCATTAATTAACCCACTATCCATCAAAAATTTCTTCATTGTTCCATAGTATAGGTGGAATCCCCTAGATCATTCATCATATCTGTATCTTTTGAACACTAGGTAAGAAAAAAATTTCTCTCGTAACAAATTATTTCAATCCACATATATTTGTCTTAAAATGTTCATATGATCTTTGTTATTCCTCATTCACTATTCTTCTTCATGTTTCAAACATCTCAATTATTGACCATGGAAAAATACTGCAACTTCACTAAATTGGAAAAACTTCTCCACCAGTTCTGACATATGATTTTGAAACATGTCGATAAATTAAGTCAACCTGCTCATTCCAGCCATATATCTCCATATATTCATGAAAATTATTACCCCTAGAGATTATATCAGTATTATTGGTTTAGACTCTTTGATAAATTTCTTACAAATAATTAGCTTCCAAAATTGTGACTCATACTCATCTCTACACAATGGTCATCTCCAATCACAGCTTGAAATTATCAATTCATATTCTTTAACAAACTAAGACAGTATTATCCTTCATCATCATGAAATGATGACTTAGAAACATGTCGTACCTTGTATGAATTTTTTCATGAATGTTTTAGGCCTTCAAATTCTCCTCTTGATTCATATCATTTGGATGAATTGAGTCCAAAATCATCATTGTGGATTTTCTACAAATAGAAACTACAGAAATAAATCATCATACAAATCTCAAATATCATTAGAGTTAGGACATTGGGTTCATAGTACGGTAATATAATTACAATAAATGATTTTATAACCCATGACCTAAAACCTAGATAGACTTTTTTCAATAAATACATAGCATTGGCTCAAGCACAATTCCTCATTGTGGCCATCAACCTTACTATCGTTGTTGAGTTATATCCAAAATTGGGAAAACTATACTCTATTTTTTTTCAAATTAAAGCTTTTCAATCACCCCTATATCAAGATGTTTTCATATTCATAAAGTTACTTCCCATGATTTAGTTTCTCAACAATTTATTTCAGCCTCATAGGTATGGCACACATTTCAGTCAAGCAATCCCAAGTATTCCACATCAAATCATCATAATTTTCATAATTCAGTGTGCTTGAAATTCCATATTCAAACCAATATTACATTACATGAACTTGGTATTCATAAATTAGAAATATTGACATCCCAAATCCATCTCCACTTGGATCTGACTCAATATTAAAGGATAATTCTTCTTCTATTTGAGCACGACACACATGGTGGTTTTGCATCATCATCGGGTGTCACATCAAGATCAGTTTTAATTCAATGGATGTTGGTGATTGGGTTTAGTATATGTGGTGCTAATCCTCAAGGGAAATATTAGCTTACTGGTGGGTTCTTATTCCATGCATCGGGTTTTTATGGGTTACTTTATTAGGGGTCTGTTCACTTATATAAGGTAGGATGAAAGTGATCAATTTTTAGTATGTTATATAATATGGTTACAAAATCACAAGAGTGACAATAATAAAATCTTTTGGTATGTTGGAATGCTTCTTGTGCTGGAAAGATATGAATTATAACTTTAGATTTCGAATTCGTAGTCACATAATTGATTGTTTCTTTTATCTTGGGGATACTTAAAAAACATGTCACATGGTAACTTATTTCCTTTATCAAATTTCTAGACACAATCCCTTCAGTTGTATTTACTGGTGGAATCTTCAGGGAGTGTCATGCAGTTAGTTTCCACTCTTCAAGTAACTATTGGACTCTTTGCGGCTAGTCAGGTAGTCAATCATTGGGAAACATGGGAAAATTAGACATTGTAGATTCATTCATTTTCTGTATTTCATCGTATACACCCACAATAAATATAAACGAAAACAAAAAATTTAAAATTTAAAAATAAATAAACATTTTATAAATGAAAGATTAAAATTCAAGTCAAAAAATTTAAACACCATTAAAAAATTAAAATTAAATAATTAAAATAAAAAATATTATTAAAAAACCACAAAAATGAATAAATTTACTAAATAAAAAAATTAAGTTAACAAAATTAAAATTAATGTTTTAAACAAATAAAAAGTAAATATAATGTTTAAATAATAACTAAAGTTAAAGTAATCATAAAAATTATAATCACTGGGGCTTACAGTATTTTAATCATAAATATAATAAATATTTAATTTATTTAAAAATAATAAAATTATTAATTTGAAAAAAAATCAACACTTCTAAGTTATTCAATTATAATATTATTTATAAAATAAAAACACAGCTAAATACAAGAAATATTGTGGTGAAATATATCAATGTGAAAGATGGATCAAATTCCCTAACACTATTCATTTTCCTTATATCAAGAATAAAATGTGTCAAATTCAATGGAATAAGATGAATCAGATGTCTGAAATATTGGATGGATGCCAAAAATATTATTTTCAAAATGATTTTCCCCAACAAATTTTCATCAAACATTGAATGAATTCACACTAAAAAATTAATTTCTTTACATCCAAATCTTATTACTGCATTACAAAAATGATTTGAAATAAATATTTTGAATCAAATTAATCCCACATCAATGTTCATTCAACTTAAATTCAAAATTTCTCTTTATCTTCATCAGAATATATTATAATAATTTGCATGAAAAATAATTAGAAACTTTTTTTGGATGAGAAATATCCATAATTAACATTTAATCATAAATAACCCATCTAAAAGCATAAAGAATAAATTATTGAGATTAATCTTGATTTTTATTAATTTTTTATTCATAATTCATTTGAATTCATATTTTATGTGTTTAAACCTACTTCAAAGAGTTTAATAGAATTGATACTTTTATATCATTCATCCAATCAATTAACAAATAATAATTACAACTAGATGGAAAAAATTGATTTACCGAATCATGTCTATGTTACAATAGAGAATTAACCGCCTCAAAATAGCTACAGATTATTCAAACCTCAGAAAAATATTCAACCATTAAAATGATTAATTCAAACATTAAAATAGATAACTTTAAAAAAATTACGGGGTTTTTTACAATAAAAATAAATATAGTTCAAATTATTTAATACCCCTCCCCCATACTTAAAACATAATAATTTAATCATTTTTGAATTTAAGGTTGTTGAATCATTTAACACTTCAGTGTTCAAACAACTTTTCAATACAGATGATCAAAAGAATTCTCAATGGTCATAAGATCATCAAAACAATTTCATAAGAAACAGTGGTCATTAAAAAATTATTAAAGGTAAATTCTTTATATAAATTAACACTTGAAAATATTTTCAAAAAAACTCATTTTTGGTAGCATTTTGAGTAACTATTATAAAATAAAAAATTCAAATCTAATGAAATTTCAGTGAGTAAGTAAGTCTCATTGGTTTATCAACCTCAAACACATGCCTTCAAACAAACCCCTTCAAATATACTCAAACACACCCTTTCAAACGCACCCTGATATAGAAGCTATATTTTAATTTAAATATACTCAAACACACCCCTTCAAATGAAATATGAAAGTCTCATTGGTTTATCAACCTCAAGATGTTATATTGATCATTATAGATAATAATAATTATTCTATAAGAGAAAGATAAATTTCAAATCATCCCCAAGTGTATTCATTATGGGGAAAAATAAGACAAAATTATTCCTCAAAATTTTACAACATATTCACTGAGACAAAAAGAAACAATAACACTAAAATTTGTTATATCCTCCCCCCAAACTATTATGTATAATTTCTTGAATAAAGAGAATATACAACCTATAGAACTTAGTGATATTATATTCTTCATAAGAATAAAATCCTCCCCCACAGGTTCCTTGATATATTCTCTAAACATCTTACCTCTATCTCTATTAATAGTTAAATGGAGAGTCTTCCATATATATAGGATTAGTATAGTACCAACATGGAAAACATGATTCACAATAAAATAACAGTCCAATTTGGAAGAAAATATACTTTTGAATATCATAATCCTAGTATTGTATTGTTGGAATTTTATCTACAATATTGATTTATTTTATCAAAATATATTTATCATTAAAATAATTTTTTCTCTTTAAAAATCCATTAATTTTCATAAGAATTATTCATGGCATCATATAATTCCTTGAAACATAACTCCCTCTCTTTTCCATCTTCATACAAATTCATATTACAAGAAATAATGTCCCAAAAATTCCTATGCTCTAACTCTCACTCTATATGAAAATAGAAATATCTACATAAGAATATCAAGTAGTGTTACATCACTATTAGAGTCTTGTAGATTATCTTATATTCCAACAATGGATTTTCAATCCATAAAATCCAATCATTACTTTTTGGTTTTATCATTTTCCTAAGATTATATTTTAACTACCTTTTTGAAACTATATCAATTCCATTTGTTTGATAAAGATAGTTTGTAGACACTTTATTAATTACCCCAAATCATTTCAATATATCTTTAATTGTCCTATTGTATAAATGAGTGTCTTGGTTTCAAATAATAAACCATGTAAATCCAAAATCTATAAAGCAAGATACTCCTGAAAAACTGGGACACTACTCTATCTTTATCAGTCTGGGTTGGAATAGATTCAATCAAATTAAACACATATTATACTACATGTAGGTTTTATGAATATTGAAATTAATTAGGAAAATGTCCTAAAAAATCCATTCCCTAATCATATAATACATCACAAAATAAATATCCTAGTAGTAAATTTTAGCCCAAAGTGGCCTCCACCACTCAAACCATGGTTGAATTTCAGAACATAGGACACATTATAATTTATGATAAATCTCTTAATAATAATATTGCTTCCCAAATTCCACAATAATCAATGTAGATATATTTTTATGACTCTCTAATGAATATATAAATTTATTGTTTGTAAAACTAGATATTAATAATATTAGAGGGAATGAAATTCACTATATCTAAAAACCACTATCTCTTATCATTACCATCAAAATACAACCTCTCCTCAGGGAAAAAGGTGATAATTGGTTTAAAACATAAATTTACTAAATAGAACTGAATAGGTAACCTACTCAAATTATCCGGCAATGTTTTCTAAATTTTATTACAATATTGGATCTATATGTTAAATTCATGAAGTAATATGTTTATTCTAACTAGAATTTTTCATGATTATTGTTTTCCCAAGAGATATATAAAAGAAAAATGGTCAGTAACAACCATAACCATTCCCCCCATAAGATATAATCTTAAATTATCAAGGCAGTAAAAATGTATAATAGTTTTTTTCTATTATATAGTAATTAGACTGGGTAGAATCAAGAGTTATAGAATCATAAGTAATGACATGTGACTTACTTTCTACACTCTTCTCTATAATAGTCCCTTGATGAAATTATAAAGCATCATTCATCCATTCAATAGGTAAGTCCCAATTAGGTGGTAAAACAATTTACGGGGACACTAACTTCATCTTGAGTTCATTAAAATCTTCCTTTCACATCATGTCAATGAAAAAAGGAACATCTTTCTTTCAATGACTTTTTAAATCAAAAAAAATTATATGAAAATATTTTATGAGCCTCTTACACAATCTGGTGTAACAAAGAAAATTTCTAATGACCTTCATAGTCTTAGTATATTTAAGTGAAGAGATGATGTTAAATTTTTAATTTTCCACTCAAATTCCATTTTTCGAGATTTCATGACAAATCAAAATTACACATTCAAATAAAATATGTTTTTTCATAAATTTAATAATAACATTATTTTCGATTCACAGTCTATGCACATCCCTTAAAATTCAAAAATAACTCTAAAAAAATTGTCCATAATGTAAAATAATCAATAAAAATCTTGACAACTTCTTCAAAAAAATCATAAAAATCCTATGAATGCATCTTTGTATGGTGGAAGGGTCATTACATAGTCCAAATGTCATTCACATATAAGAATAATAACCAAACAGACATGTTAAATAAGTTTTATCATAGTATTGTAGAGTAATATGAATATGTTAACATAAAGAAAAAACATATTGTAAGAAATAATGGAATTTAAAAACTAACCTTTAGAAGATTTGATCAAGAAAATTTAAGGGAAAAATTTCCATCCAAGTCATTATGTTCATCTTCTTATAATCAATACATACCATCTAAATAATGCGAAACATAATAGACACTAATTATCTAAATTAATTCTTGAAAACTATGACCTCCAGCCCCCTCCCTCTCTTAGGAACAATTTTTACTAGACAAAACCATTTTCTATGAGAACGTGGTTAAATTATTCCATTATCCAACAATGATCTATTATCAAGATTCAAGAGTTTCTTACATTTGTCAATATTGACCACTAAAATGATCTTGGCCAAAAAACTCCACAGTGAAAATTAATTAGAAAACTGGTTGACGTTGATTTTTTGAAGGGATATGGTTGGATAACATTTTTTCCATTGTGTTTTCTTCGATCACTCAACTAGATCTTAATTTGGCCAGTTTGTGAATTATAAGTGGACACTTCCATGGTAGGTTTGACATGAATTAAGAACCATGTATAATATTATTGGGATTTTCCCCTAATTTGATCTGATATTTATATCATCAATTGGAGTATTTTCCACTAAATAACTTCCTCTAAGAGAATCTATAATGTTCATATAAATCAAAACCAATCCCTATTAACCATATTTCATTAAGAAGATATTTGAAATATGGTGTAACACCCTTAGATTTTATGAGATATATTCTTTTTAATTTCAATGATGTATTGTGTTGTATATTACACCAATATTATCGTACGCTATAAACATCACCATATTATCTTTTATTATACAATACACTATTCATGGCTTGCATTAACCACAATAATGATCTTACTCAGTATCTTGCATTGTACGCAATACGAAGTTTCAGTACACAACGATATGTGTCTAAATTATTATTATTTTATGGCATCTAAACTAGATGTTATAAATAGTATTAACCACAAAATGAATTTTATATAATTTTAACATCCATCTTATATATACTCTAGACATGATATAAGAAGAAATTCAATTTTTCAGTAAAAAGAATAATTTTTTTTTCGAAAAATGCAGTTTTTCCAAATTTTCATGGCGTAGCATTTGAAATCTAGTTTGTAATTCTTTTATAAATTATATATTACAAAATAAAGTTATTATATTAGTGATAAATATAAATAATTACTTTTGATTATTTTTTGGTATTAACCTCACAAGTTTCATTTTTTAAATATAAAAATACTGAATTTTTTTATATTATAAAGTCATTAAATAGTATAATTATGTTTTGAATTAGTATTTAATTTTAATTAGTTCATTTTAATCCATTATGTTTTTTGAAAATTATTTTATGCATATATTTATTATAAAAACCTTTTTCATTTAAAATCGGTCATTTTTTCAAAAACTTTTTTTCATGACATTTTTATGGTTTTTTTAATTTTAATTATGAAACCTAATTATTTTGAATTTTTTAGAATATATGAACAATTTATATTCATGAGGTCTAAATTTTTTATTTATTTCCATTTTATTTTTAACAAATATAACTAGTAACCATAATAAATTTTATTACCATGGAAAAGGGTAAATTAAGCAATTTAGGTTAAAAATAAAATTATAATTAAAATAAAACGACCAAAACAAATGAAAAAAAATTTATTTTATGAATTGAATTCAATCCTTAAAATCTAAGGATCAATATTATTTCATTTGATGGACAGTTTTCCAATAAAATTACATAAAAAATATTTAAATCCTAGAAATACCCAAAGTATCATTTTTGTTATCCTTAATAACTTGTTTGTGTTCAAATGCAGAAAAATGGGTGATATCAACGAATATAAATGGTAAATTTTAACTTAATAAACAAATTTCCATAATAGAAATTTATTTTTTGTATTTTTTGGCAATTTTGGAGATATAATGATATTTATAATATTTTATTTAATGAAAATTTATTGATGTCACATTCATGTTTTAAAATATATATCATTTTTAAAATATGGTTATACAGAAGATAAATTCTACTATAAAAACTTATTTTAAAGATGAAATGATTATATTTATAATGGATTTTTTTTTAAATTTTTACGGATGAAATAATTACATTAATGTTGTATATATAGATGATGTCCAAAATATTAAATTGATTAAATATCAATAAACAAATTTTTATTAGAATGATAAAAATCCATAAATGGCCCATAAACATTACCAAATTTTATTTTTCCAATAAAAATCTACCATTAAATTCAATGGTCTAATTTTGGATTATTATTAGTCGTATGGAATTGATTATGACAATTATATTAATTTATTTAAGGTAATGTAAAAATAGTCACATTCGTAGTTTAATTAGTATAAAATTTTTAATGATTTATTTTAAAAATGATTAATTCGACTAAATATATTCTTCCAAAATATAGTAAATTATTATTTATAATATTATTTTATTTGTAAATTTTCTTCATCATATATGTATATTAAATATTTATAAAATATTTTTTTAGTAATTGTTTTATTATAAGAAATATTATGTAAATGTTATTAAAAATATTAAAATAAATATAATCATGGGTATTTCAATTGTAATTTTTTATAGATTATCTTGACCCCTTAGAGATATAATAAAATATTTTTTCGAATAACACCGTATCGTGATATTTCAAAAAGTCCATGAAATGAATAGTGTCAAAACTGACACAATAGATATTTCATTAAAATTATATATTATAAAATTATTTAAAAATACTAAAAAATATATAATAATTAGTATATGGTCTAAAATGTTAAAAATTATTAATTTATGGTGTAATTGAAATCAAATTAGTAAATATTTTACCCTTTTAATATTGAAACATTTGTTATTATAAATAAAATTAAATGGAATAAATAATTGTTAATTAAAAATATATTTTTTATCATGACATCCAAACATGTATAAATTCTATTGGTTGATGATATTTTAATCATATAAATCTTATCTTGGAATATATCTCATTTTGGAGATATTTTTACTAATTTTCAAATTATTATAAATTCATAGTTTCAGAAATTTCAAAAGTGTCCCTAACTCCAATAATAGAAGGACACATCCTCCCTCTTTTATACACTACTGATTAAGCCTAAATGTTTATCTATACCCTTTAAAATTATCTTCCAAACATACCTAAAAACATTCTACATGTTCTGGTATTCTACAAAGACCATCTTTGGTGATCTAAGAGGAGATTTAGAGGAGTCACGTCGAAGATGAGCTAATATCATTTACCGGTTCTTTCAAACGTCATTCTTACTATACTTAAACCTCATGAGTTTTTTCATTATAAAGTAATAAATTTATTAGTACTTATATTCTGATATTTTATTATGATTATTAAACCAAAATATTCCACCTAATAACCATCTAATGAAAAATGAAGTCGCCACACGTGTGTACATACAGCTTACCATCTCTAGGTCGTGGGGTACCCTATTTGTCTCCACCACCTAACTTGGATATGTTAAATGATTGATTTAATTACTATATATAATTATTATAAAATGATACTAATTATAAAATTTTATACACCATTAATTTATAATCCATTCAATAACTATGTAAATGATATCATCGCTCATGCGTATGTATGGTCTACCGTCTAGGTGATATGATGTGATTAATTCTACATGATCATCATAAAAGTATGACTATATAAATCTATAGAAATAATAAAAATGGTATAAATAATATTAATATCATTTTTTAATGATATAACTATTACCAAAGGTGTTTAACCAGAACTTATTCGACAAAACATGAATAAGAACATAAAGTAGTTAACACCTGAATAACGAGAAACAAAGAAATGTTACTAAAACAATGATAATATGATCATATATGATATTATAAAAATGACTATGCTTCTATAAGAATTAAATAAATTTATTTAAATCATTATACAGAGTTTTGGATACAAACAAATCATATCAGACCATTGTTAATTGATTATTTTATCTCACTGTAATTTTTGTGGGACATATGTCGTATAAATTATATAATTCTTTGGTGTGGTGTTTACGTTACCCATAAATGTTTTTATTTTTATTATTACTATTATGATGGTTATTATATTTTCATATGAATATAAATTTATTTATTTTATTAGGAATACGATTCGACTGATTATTAATTTGTAAGAGATAATTTTTCAATATAATTTTTATCTAAGATTGTTTATACATAAGTATTTACATGTGTATATTTATCATCCACATCCATGTTTACTAATAATATAATATAATTTATATTCATAAAATAAATTAGATTTATTTTTCCCATTGGTGAATTTTTATTAAATGGAATGAAAGGAATATTTTTTCATTAATTTATTTTAGGTAATTTTTGACTTTTCCGGAAAAAGTAAAAAAGAGAATGTTTTTTTAATATATATGGAATGAATGGATTTGTACGGTTTCATGAAACCATATTTCCATGATGATTACAGTACAATATTTCATGATTATTTTCATCTAAATTATTTTCTTTTAAAATTGTGTGGAGTTTTGAGAAAATAAAACAAATTTTAAAATGAAAGAATATTTTCCTCATGTATTATGTTCAAGTGTTTTATCATAATTATTTTCCATCTAAAATGACAAGGGGTTTTGTTTCTATACATATTATAAATTTTATATTATTGTGTTTATGATGAAATTATTTTTATGAGATCTAATTATTTTAAATGTATTATTAAAGAATAATGTTAAAGAAACCCATTTTATTTCAGGGTTTATGATATGATAAATTATTTATCTTTATGTGGAACATGTAAGAATGGTTTAATTATCTGATGGGTGGTACCTATAACAACATCCAATCCATTGGGTAATGAATTATATCTCATTATATATACATGAATTTAATAGTATGTAAATCCAGTTCAGTAATACAAGGCTAGAAGATCATGTAAATTTGGTTTAGTAATACATGGTTAGGATGACAAGTTAACCTGGATCAGTAATAGACTTTTTCAACTATGATGGTCTTGTAAGAAATGGATGGATAATATAGAAATCGTATTATGTGATTATTAGTTATCCACAATTCCATTTTTTTACAATACTTCTATTTTATCAGGGATAATGTTCTTTTATCATATGTGTCTTACGTACTATTTTGATTTCTTTCATATCTCAAGATTTTGATATTCAGAAGTTTTGTTCATGTTTTTACATTCTACTGAATATTTTATATATGTTGTTTTCCATGTTTAACCTTATTGATAATTTGATCTGACACATTGTATTTTACCTTTTCCCTAGGATATAAATAATGGTTTTAGGTAGGAAAATTAATGGGGAAGATCTTTATGAGAGATGTTAATGATCCTTCACCAAGCTAGAAGAATGTGTTCTGAGTTTCCAAAGACACTAAACTATTACGGTCTTTGGGATTTTTTTTCTTGTATTATTTATTTATAAAAATAAATGTAATGAACATGTACATAAATCATGGGTATTTATAGTTGGTATCAGAGCAATGGTTTAGTCAACATTTAGAAACTAGGATGAAAAGGCTTTAGTGAGTTCCCCAAAGTTATTTCTATGGTATGTCTTGGTATGTCCCTAAGGTTAAGTCTTACTACAGTTTACAGTCCTAGAATTAAGGTAACTATTTTGAATAACCTAGGATTAAACCTGAGATGTTATAGATTGAAAGTACTCCCCCTTGATAATATTGTTTTCCTAGTATAATTTTTTCCTCCCAAACTATTCTATTTGGGTTATAGAAAATGAATAGAAACAGGATGACTCTTTTTAATAATGAATATGATGGACAGTGGGAATATATTATTCATGAGAAACCAAATGAAATGGGAGTTGGATAGAGAAACATAGTTATTTTTTCTAATTAATAATCTAATTATATGATCAATAATCTCATCTTTGGTGAGGTTCATAACCTATCTAATAAGATAAAAATGGAGTTTCATGGTGATATTAGAGGAAATAAAGTGAAGTTGTCCTCATGTAAATCATGTGGGAAGAGGCATCAAGGAGAATATTTCAAAGGAATTGGAAGATGCTTTGGGTGTAGAAAATACAGACATAACGATATTAGTTGAAAAGTAAAAGGTTTAGTTAACACAGTAGACATTGATAATAGTATTACTATGATATCAACAATGGTTAAATGTTTTAAATGTGGAATGTATGAGCATTATTAAAAACTATGACCTAATGGAAAATATCATGAAGAGAATCATCAGGGCCTTATTGTTAGTATTTATGTTGTTGATGATGGAGAGACAATAAATGTTATATGATATGAAATATGTGTTAAGGAATAAAACAATGAAGTTCGGTCAATGGTTTAAGAAGATAGTGTAATGATTTCATGTTTATAATGAATAATGTTGCATAAGTAATTTTATGGTACTATGGAATAAAATAGCATCTATGGATTAATACAATAGTTTTTCCTTAACAATTTGAATGTATATCTTCAATGGTACTTGTAACCGTGAAATGTTATTCAGATATTTTTTAGAGAACACATGATATGTGAATAACAACGGGATGAGGAGATAATGAGTTGTTTGATACTATTAATGAACTCAGGACTGATATAAAGAAAAAAGTAATATCATGGTTTGATTATCAATAGTTTTTGGTATTTTTGGTATGTGGAAAGAGATAATTTTGACACAATGCTTGTTTTCACTAAGGATATATAGTAATTCACATCATTACCATGTTTTAAGAGAATCTTTCATTAATGTACTCACATGTTTGGAAGGTGACCACTATGAACTACCTTATGAGATATGCGAGATAAGTGTCCCATCTATTTAGTTTATCGATTTATAATGTTTTATAATTTTATTTTTTGGAAGGATTGTAATGTTATCCATTTATGGATATTACCAGTTATATTCCAGTTAATGCTTGTTAGATTAATGTATTATCTCACAATAGGGAGCCTTATGTTTTTTGGATTACCTATGCTAACCTTTTTGTTGAGATAGATGGAATTACCTCTCATTCTATTTCATGATCTTTTAATAAAAAAATAATGAAAAATTAAACTTTATTTCATTACATCGGAGATGAAGTTGGAATTTTTTAAGGCACAAATAAAAGAGATATTGTGCCAAAACCAAGTATGTATTTATCCTCACGCAAAACATTTCAACATTAGTAAAAGGATTGTGAAAACCAAAATGTTATCCTAGTACCTTCTTATCTAAGGAATCATATGTTTCCTTATGTCATGCATGATTTGTGGATTTCTGGTAGTTAACATTCTCCAAAACATTTTCTTATTCGCTAACCATCTGAACTTCATGGTTATATTTCTCTTTCATACCCATGTTTTCACATCCCACTTATGTTCTCCAATGTAGAAACCCAGTGATGAGTTACTTTGGCTAACTATTATGCCTCTAAATTTTCTTTTTAAAATGAAATTTTAGTGTACCTTTTTACAATGTGGGATTATTTAAAAGAAACATTAATGTAGTAAACATTTTATAACCCCGATTAATTTTGAGTTGGAAATTCATTTTAAGGGGGTAGAATGTAACACCTCAAGATTTTATGAGATTGATTTATTTAAAATTCATTAATGTTTGGTATTATATGCTACAGTAATATAAGATTTCACCCTATTCAACACCATATTAGCTTGTAGTATTTTCATAACTATTCTTGGCTTATTTTACATATAAGAGAGACCTTCCTTGATAGCTTACATTGTACGCAATACAGAGTTTCACTAAACAATGATATATTATTAAAATATTATTATTTAAAGTGATATAAACGATCTGTAATGAATAACATTAACCATATTTTTAATTTTATATAATTTTAACATTCATCTTATGTATTCTATAGACAGGATATAAAAACATTTTCATTTTTTTAGATAATAGTATTTAAAAAATATATTTTTTTGCCGCCTTTTGATGGTGCACCCATTTTAAATCTAGTTTTTAGCAGTTTTATATATTTTATTTTAATAATTAAACATCCTATTTTAGTTTGTAATATAATGTTTTACTTTGATTAATTTTTTGATATTTTTTTGATTAGTTTCATTTTTTATAAATAGTTAAAATACTGAATTTTTTAATTTTGAAGTCATTATATAGTAACATTATTATTATTATTTGTTTTAAATTTTATTTGGTTCATTTTTATAAAATTATGGTTTTTTATAATTATTTTATTAATGAATTTATTATAAAAAATTCCCATTTAAAAAGGGGCACTTTATCAAAAAACAATTTTTCCCAACATTTTAGTGGTTTTCTTAAATATAATTCTTCGACTTATGTGTGTTGAATTTTTAAGAATGGATGAAAATTTTGGATTAAAGAGGTCCAAATTTGTTAAGTTTGTTCCTTTTAGTTTTTGACCAATATGAATAGTATCCATGGTAAATGTTAATACCACGATAAAGGGTAATTTTGTTAATTTAGGTTATAAATAAAAATTTAACGACCATAAAATGACCAAAAAAATGAAAAAAAATTATAAAAGGAATTAGAAACTTAACACTTAATAATTCTATTTATATCTTTTATTATACACGTTTCGATGAAAATTAGTTTTGTAATATTAAAATCAATGAAAGACGAAAAGTTTCATTTTCATTATCTTTAATATATTTTATGTGTTCACATATGAAAAAATTGGTGATATAAATGATTATAAATGGTAAATTTTAACTTATTAAACACATTTCAATAATAAAAATTTACTATTGACGTTTTGGGGCCATTTGGGAGATATTATAGTATTTATAATATTTTATTTAATTAAAATTTTAAAATTTCACATTCGTGTTTTAAATAATATATCATTTTTAAAATAATTTTCTATACAATTTAAATTACACTATAAATACATAGCTAAATGATAATATGTTTATATTATTCATGGAAATTTATTTTTAATTTTTAAGAAATAAATAATTTCCTTAGTGTTTTATATATCGATGATGTAGAAAATAATTAATTGATAAAAAATCAATAAACTGATTTTTATTAAAATGATAATAACCATCAAAGGGACCAAACACATTTCAAATTTTTATTTTTACAGTATATATCAACCAGAATCCTCTAATTGTCGAATTATGGACCATTTTGGGCCATATGGAGTTGATTATGACAATTATATTAATTTATTTAAAGTAATGTTAAAATGGTCACATTTAGATGTTAATTAGTATAAAATATTTAATGTTGTATTTTTAAGAAGATAAATTCAACTACATATATTATTCTGAAATATAGTAATTTTTTATTCAAAATAGTATTTTATTTTTAATTTTTCTTCAAAAATAAGTATATTAAATAATAAAAAATTATTGATGTTGTAATTATTTTATTAAGGAATATATATAAAAAATGTAATTAAAAATATTAAAATAAATATAAAATGGGATTAATAATTGTTCAATAAATTTATATATTCCATTTACCCCTTAGGGATATAATAAAATATTTGGTTTAGGGATAACACCAAATCATGATATTTAAAAAAATCCCTAGAATGTATAGTGTCAAAATTTACAAAATCGATTTTTCATTAAAATATTGTTATATAAAATTACTTAAAAACAATAAGAAATATATAATAATTATGATATGATCTAAAATGATATAAATTATTCAGTTACAGTATAATAGAAATCAAATATGTAAATATTTCCCCTTTTTAAAATTGAAACATTTGTTATCCTAATAAAAATCAAATAGAATAACAAATTGTTAATTCAAATGATAATGTTTAAATTGACATAAAAACTTGTCTAAAATCAATTTTTAGATTATATTTAAATCATATAATATATTATATTTTAAAATATCTCATTTATGAGGTACATGGATTTATTTAAAAATTATTATAAATTAATAGTTTCATAAAATCCAAAAGTGTCCCTCAACGCAATTATAAAAGGACACCTCCTCTCTCATTTCTCCACCTCTAATTAAGACTTCTAGTTCACATATTCCATTCAAATTTCACTTCTAAACGTCCCTATAAACATTCTAGAGGTCATTTTATTCTTCAATGACCCACTCAAGTTCTCTAAGACGTGATTTATAGGATGCATGTCGAAGAATAGGTAATATCATTTACTTATTCCTTCAAAATTGTTTCTTCATCTTATCCACATCATGATTTGTTTCATTATAAAGTAATAAATCCAGTAGTAATTATATAATTATTAGTTATTATTGTTATTAAACAACTATAGTGCACCTTCTACCCATCCTATTTGTCTACATTTTTTATATTTAATTTTACCCATTTGTGAATTTTTATTAAATTGGATGAAATGAATAATTTTTCGTTAATCTATTTGATGTACTTTTTTACTTTTCTAGAAAAATTACGAAGAGAATGTGTTTTAACTTATATTAAACAAATAGGTTTTTCAGTTTCAGGACACCTTATTAAAATAAATTTTCTTTTACATTATTTCAATATTATTTTAAACTAAATTATTTTCTTTTAAATTTATGTGTCATTTTGAGAAAAGAAAATATTTTTTAAAAGAAATGTTATTTTCTTCATTAATTATGTTCATGTGTTTTGTCAAAAGTATTTTCTATCTAAGATGAAATATGGTTTTTTATACCAATTATTTCTTTGATTTTATTGTCATTATGATGGAATTATTTTTATGAAATCCATTTTTTTAAAATGGATTATGATGGATTGATGTTTAAGAACATGGGTAGTGGTATGATAAATGATATTATGTTTTTCTGGAACTCATAAGAATGGTTTCATTGTGAGATAGGTGGGACATATATCTCCCTCTAATGCATTGATTAAATATTTATATCCCATGTGATAGACATGACTAGAAAGTAAAGTAAATGTGGTTCAGTAATACAGGGCTGGAACTGAATGTAAATCCGGTTTGGTAATATATGTCTAGAATCGCATGTAAACCCAGTTCTGCAATGGAATTTTTCAATGATGATGGTCTTGGAATAAATGCCTTGAATACTATGGAAATAATATATTGTTCTTATTTGTTTTTCATAATTCTATGTTTTATTCCAAATCCAATTTATCAGGGATAATGTTTCATTATGATTTGTGACTTATGTACAATCATGATTTATTTCATAACTAAATATTTTGATATTTTAAAGTTATGTTCATGTTTTTACATTCTTATGATTATGTTATGTATAATGTTTTCCATGTTTACCTTTACTGATCATTTGAGCTCACCTTTTTCCCCATGATATAAAGAATGGTTTTAGGTTGGAAAACTAATGGGGATAATCATTAATGGAGATGTTAAAGAAAATTCCCCAAGCTAAAAGAGTGTGTTCCGAGTTTCCAAATACACTAAAATAATACAGTCTTTGGGCATTTGTTTTTATCATGTATTTTGTATTACATAAAAGAAATGTAATTTATATGTTTATATATCTTGGGTATTTACAGATGGTGATTAGGAAAGCTTAAACAGAAGTTCATAAACATATCCCAAGGTTCATGTAGTATCTCCCCTTGAAACTACCAAATTCCACAAATATAATTTCTATGTGATGAAATCCTATAGGTTAGGAAAAAACATTAATTAATTTTTTTTATGTTGGTACCAATTCCCCATATAAGTGGATTGGGAGTGGTAAAACCTCTCCTTATCCATCCCATATATTTAAAAATTAAATTATATCATTTTAATTTACTCCTCACCAACTCCCTAGGGTTTTATAGTGATGTGCAACATATGAAACTATAAATTAACTACTCTTATTTCATAAGATATGTTATATTTTTAAATTTAACTACTCTTATTTCAGAAAAATGAAAATAATTATACCTTTTTTAGATAATAAATATGTATAATGTTAATGGTAGAACTAGTTACATGAATTTTTTTTTTCAAAACCGAATTCATTCTTTCTAGCAATGTGTTGTTAAAGTATCCACGGTCTATAGTAGCTAATCTCACCCCACTAGTAGCCTATAAAACCACCTAACCTTTGGAAACCATTTTAAATCTACATGGTTGTTATATTTAGATATAATTACATGATCAAAATGTTGTATCCAATACCCAGCTTCTCGATATAAAAACATTAAACTCAATAACAAATGCACATGAAGTTTCCCCTTCTTTATTTTTCTAGGTATAGTTCCTCTGTAAAAGGTATTTCTTGTCAGATTAAAAACACACAGTATTCTAATACATCTCCTGTCACTATATCAGATTCTTCTTGGAAGGATAGTACTCTAGATCCATAGACTTGGAATGAGTCTTCAAACTTTTTCCTTGTTCATCCTTTCCATATTCAATACAAGTACTCTATATTTTCCCCCCATTTCATTATCATCATAAAAAATAAGAGTTAAATGTTCTAATAGAGTTCTCTCATTATTTGTCATATTTTAATTAATAATGATATAATATAATTTTTTATTTATTGGAGAGAGAATGAGATCTATGTGAAACTCATTATGAATCTTAATCGCTAAGATTTATAAGTAATATATATATACAATTGTCTTTATTACATGATACCCAGCTGACACAAACTCTCTAAGCTTGTACATGAACATTGCATTGGTTATCTCGTATTTATCTTGTCTCGCCTACATTTGATAAACATCAAAAATGTCAGATTTGATGTCATATACAACTATATCATTATATTTCTTTATAATATTAGTGGAAATGGAGAATAACATGAAAAATATTACATCCATTTTTCGTTTCATGTGTTTCGGGTAGAGAGATAATTCTTCCTCACTAGCCTCTTTTAAAAGTGACTCATGTATTGGGGGGTTTAGAGTATATAATTTATGTTCATAGGGTATTAAAACATGTAAATATTTTTACCATTAATTCATGTTCAAGATGGTGTGGTTTTTTTCCCTTATATGTTGTGGATTTTAGTGATATTGTCAAAATTTTGTGGTTTTTCATTTCTATAAAATTTAAGAACATATTATTAGTACATCCTTGATTACCAATTTGATAAATAAATTTAATATTTTATTAATATAATAATATTATTTAAAGACATAATATCCATCACCAATCATTTTTTAATATCATTTTACAACGATATTCTACAAGGAAGGACCCATATTCCCCTTCTCTTAACTAATAATTGTCCAAGAAAGGTTAATTGATGGTTTTTAGGTATGTGTAACTCACCAAATTCATTAAATAAAAGTTATTTAAGTTGTTGAGTGTCGTCCCCAATCCTAAAATTCTAAATAAATATTTTCTAAACCATTTCCTCTAAATTGTACCCATTCCGACTTTGGAAATCAACCTATGATGTGAACAACGCTAATTCACCATAAAACATTGACAAAAATGTTCCTCAACAATTGAAAGCACCCAGAATTTTGTCATTCGACGTATTTAAAGTATGGGATTGATACAAAAATATGTTATGGAAGTTTATACCAAATTAGTGTTTTATTTACGATATCTTTATTATTATAGATAAAATTACAGTTTTATATTATCACATTCTTTGTTAATATTTAGTGGATTTTACTTATGTGATTAACCATGTCTTATTAAATTTATACACAATCTAGTTTAACTTTGTTTCATCTTACATGATTATTAATTTATTTATTAAGTGATCATATAGTATCAAAAAACATAAATAATCTACCATGAAACTAACAGAAATAAAATATAAGTGGCATGATCATGAAATTCCATAATCTTCACATTATATAGAGGATGATAAATTAATCCTCTAACCTAGGGGAAAACACATTGAACAATAGATTTTTTTGTATTGGATATTCATTGTATTGGGAAATGGACCTCCTCCTCTCACATGTGAAGTCCATATTTACATTGGATTTTACTCAACATAGGTGAGGGAACCATTGGATTAAATAATGATGGTTTACATAAAATAATCCTTGGGAACATAGGCACTTACATAATAAGGAGTAGGGGTTGACACATAGGATGCCATTTTAATTAAATGATAATAAATTAAAATGAATCCAATCAATTATATACGTATATTTTAAAAATCATGATCATTGATATAGTATAAACTGAATACACATTTTTAAACTAGCCATCAATTGCATTGATTCATTCTTTAATTAAGATAAAATTCCATTAATTAATGCAATTAATTCAATCTCTATTAAATCTATCCAAGAATCATTCAAATAAAAAACTCCATTATTTTTATTAAATTATTTTTATTTAAAATTATCAAAATACAAACATGTTATTTGATTCAGTATCATGTACTCATCCAAACTACCCATCATATACCTTTTGCATGTGTATTCCCTTGGAATTCGATATTTATAACATAGTAGGTAATTATACAGAGTGTAATATTAGACAAATTTTATAGAGAACACATGTGAATTAAACTTCATGTGATTCTCTTCATGTACATGAATTACACTATAATAAAAGACCATACACAACTTGTAGATTTATGAATTAATACAGAAATTAATTTCAAAAATAGACAATAATCCTATGATATGGAATGTAATTTCAAACAGATGAAAAAAGATCACATGTTTATATGTTTAGTTATATAATTAATTCTTATCTATATTTTAAATTAAGAACATTACATGCAACATACTACATGATGTGTAATGGGATATATGGCATGTGGTCTATTTTTCTTTTTTCCATGACACCTGCCCAAGGTCTATGAATTTCTATCTTTCATGGATGTGTATGATGTATGTGGAATGTAATATTACACCATGATGCGTGGCCTCTATGTTTTATAATTTGATCATGCTCACGTCTTATAGAGGATACATGACACAGTTGGATGCTTGTTTTCTCCAATGTAATAACAAAAGGACTACATGTCATCTATGTCAGTTATATTACCTATAGTTCTTCAAATTTCATACATTACGATCTAGATCTATGTAGATCCTCTTTTATCAGATTAATATGTTATTGTAGTACTGATTCAATAACCATGAAAAATACTCCCAGAAACATGGTTACATGGTATGTAGTTGAGTAAATGGTGTGTAGTATTATGTTATTCGATTGGAATTATTGATACCTCCATATGGGGTATTTGGATACTTATTAATTTTAATTTAGCCTTTTTTATTGGTTTTGTCATTGAGAAAGGGGAATAGTAAGATAAACCAATGATCATATTCCAAGAACCAAAAATACTAAACAAGAAGAAATGTAGTGTTATCCTTTATCAGTGAAAGAAACAATCACTGATTAAGTGGGACCATTATCAGCACTAAAAAAACTAATAAATATTTCCATTATGAATTCTTTTATTATGTTTTAATAAACCCCCCCCCCCTTTCTTGGTTTTTTTTCAAGCACTGAGAAAGGTCACCATTTATCAACCCTTTTTTAACAATGATAAATTGCATCCTTCATCATCAAATTTTTATAACATTGATAAATGGTGATTTTTTAGTGCTAAAATTCACAAATAAATCACTATTTTATGAGTGCTAGAAAAAAAGCTTGTAACATGGTGCCTTTATTAGAACTTTTGTTTCAGCACGGATAACGGCCCCACCTTTATCTATGCATTTTTTTCACTGATAAATAGTATATTTCAAAAATATATATATACCATTAAAATAATAAATTAATATATAAATATTAAATATTTATTAAATATAAGTTTTTTATGTCTATGTACAAATTTAAACCTAATTTATAACATATCTAGTAAAAAATAAATTATGGAATAACTAAAAAATAATATTAATTATTAATTTTATAATTATTATGAATTAGTAGCCATTTTGTAAAAATTTAATGTCATAAAGGTCAATAAATTAATTAACAATATAAGGTAATTTGAAATCAAGACTTGATCATCAAACAACCATAGCTTTTGATTTTGATTTTTATTTGGGATATAACACATATCAAATAAATTTTTGTGAAGAGAACTACACTATATTGATTGGGGGATCTCCAAAAATATTTTTTGTAGACCAAAAAGACTGTAAAACTAGGTTTCGAGATGGGATATCCTAATTTATTAATATTAAATATTTCTCCTGAATCATTTAAATGTTTCTCATTGTCACTTATCCATAGATACTAAATTTATTCCCATTGATTACATTCATATAGATAATATGGTTTTGAAATTGTATCATTCATCGTATTTTATTTTTATTTATAATTAGATATATGAATATTTTCTAATACTTACTTATAATAAATCAATTCTATAATGAAATATTTTCCATCTTATTCAAAACTATATCTATATATTTTTGAAATTATAAAAATATATGAATATATATACTAATACAAATATATATATATATATATAATGTTTATATATACATATGTGTGCATATTAAAAAACAAACATATATTTTTATAATAATATTCTATTATATGTAAATAAATATTAATATATAATATATTTAAATACATTTAAGTGTATATATATATATATCATGTGTGTGCGCACACACACACACAAACATATATTTTATAAATGAATTTAGATATAATTATATAATTATATATATATATGAACAGAAAATATGTAATCAAATATATATAAATAAATAAATATAGATATAAATATCATAAAGTATACAATAAAATAAGGTATTGTATTGGTAAATGGGTTATCATTGTAGAATCTGGGTCATCGGTTTGAGTTCAGGTGTGCATAATCTTGTGGAAAAATTTCTAGCACTAATAAAGGTGTTCATGCGTGTTGTTAAAGGGATGGGGATGCATGAGAGTGGGTGAGGGGATATTGGGGACAATTAATAGCACTAAAAAATAGGAGATGTGAGCACTGAGAAAGGGGGTCATGTAAAAGATAATTTTTTCCAATTTTATCTATAGTAGAAAAAAGGTAATATTGACAACCTTTTTAGATACTCAGGTAAAGGGTTCCATTATCATTTGTTTTTTGCACGGATAAAATATGATCTATATCATCCTTAGAAAAAAGAACAGATAAATTTACCCTTTATCACTATTGATAAAGTTCCCCTTTTTTAGTGCTTTTCTTTAGCTCTGAGAAAGGGTTCCTTTATCAGTTCTATTTTCTAACACAAATAAATGTATTCTTTTATCATCGCTTAGGTAGTCATCACTTTCATAGAGTTGAAAAATCATCTTTATAGAATTGTTAGAATAATGTTTTGTAGTAGTGAACAAATATTTCTTAATTAAAATAAATTCCAAACATATACCATTCATGAAACTATTAATAAAGGATTAAAAATCAATTAGGTGACTTCTTGGATGGAACTTGTAGATTCTGGGTGTAGTAGAAACACTTGTTATGAATTGACAACTTGTGTATTATTCATTTTCATTAAATAATTTGATATGTACACATAAAAATTTCTTAATCAAAAAAAATATATTCATGGATTAATTAACAAAATTATTAAAACCAAAAGATGAGCATCATCACATATAGTTACAATTAATTTAGAATTTGATCTAGAATTTCCTAAACATGGAATTATTTCATTATTGATGATCTAGTGGAATTGATTATTTTGTTACAATATCCAAGTGTAGAATCCATCTTGTATTGATCCACTCATGTACCAAAATCTTCAAACATAATCTTTCAATCTCCGGGTGCTAGCACAGTCGATCTTGATCGAGTTTATCATTCATGGTTAATCGTAGAAGGATTCTCTTCGAGAATGAACAATTCATGTTGTTATCTCGATGGATTGGGATAGGATGAAGGTATAGCACACAATAGATCACAAAAACAATATCCAGGGTTTGAGAGAGATTATCTCTATATGTTTTTCACATCCAGTATCATATAAGAAAGAGATATAACAAGATGTATACTAAGAAATGTTTTTGGATTCCCTATTTGAATATAATTCCTCTTATAAATTCCATAATTCTTAGTGAACCAAATGTCTTAATAATAATATAATTATTATTTACATAACATGTATATCATTTAAGAATAAATAAATATCATTTATAGAATTTATATCATTTCCAATTAGACCATTAAACTAGGTCTGATTATCTCCCTCAACATTTATTTAACCTTAAATATTGAATATTTATTTAATAAATAAATATCACTACACTATTTTACAATAAAAATAATAAATGTTTTATTCTCCAAACCTTGAAAATAAATATTTTTTATTATTTAAATCATGTATTATTTCTAATAACGCATGATTGTATATTGGGGACCAACCCAACCCAAATAATTATTAAACCACAAAGTGAGATTAATATTTATTCTAACTTGATAAATTCAATGTTGAATTTAACCAAAAATATGGATACACATAATGTGTGAACTTATAGGCCTATTTATTAATGTAAATTAAAAAATATTCCAAAAGCCTAAGGTTATCATCTTAGATCATTCCAAGGAACCCATGTAGAAAAAATCTAACTTCACAATGGCATAAAACCTCCTAAGAATGCATACTAAAAAATATTATTCATTTATAGTGAAATCTACAATCAAATAGGTTTCATACAGTTGTCATCAACCCATGTTCTTAATGTCTCATTCATTAAATCCTCAGAAATAAATTTTCCTATAAACCACCATATCCATGGATTTTTCTAAGAAGTTCCATTTTCATAAAAGGATCTAAGATATCACACTTTTTATGGGCTGGAAGGGAAAAATCATTTCTCACATTATCTATTAATGAAATATCATTCATGGAACACCAAAAGTATCTTACTATTTCATGAGAAAATGTCATTATAGTTTTCATCAATACATCAAATTAAAAGAGTTGTGGTAATCATTAATGATAATATTTCAGTAAGGATCAATACACACTTCCTAAAATTGGAATTTACAATAACACTTATAAATATGGATTTCTTATAGGCTGATCACATTCCCATAATCTCTTTATCTTGAAATTACCAAGGGTGCACACCATGATAGAGTTCCCCAATGTCCTAATAGTATCCAACCCTGATAGAAAGTTTCATTTGTGTCATTTAAAATTATATTATTTGGCTATAAAACATATAAATTCAAGATTACTTTTGTGGAACCTTCAGTTTCCCATCGTAGTTGGTAACTAATATGACCTTTCAGTGTGTCCATTATTCTTATGACATTATCTCATACAATATCATGTAGAGAAACAATAGTGATGTGATAAGAAACTACATTAATTTAAAACACAATAAATACATGTAATCATTATGTACATATGTGTTAGTTCTAGGGAACTAACTCAAATAGTTCTCAAGTGGTTTTATCTTAATGGCCATGGAGGATAGCCGGAGACTAGTTATTGGGGATTGTGTTTTATACCCTTTTGGTATACGATTTTTTCTATTTTTTTTATTGTTTTTTATTTAGTGTTTTCTCTTAAAATTGTAGTTTTCAATAATTTTTGTTATGTTGTAATATATTCATTAATTACATGTTATAATGATGACAATTGATCATGGATTCTTCATTATTCACGAATTAGTGGTTTTTATTTATTTTTTATTCTTATAATGTGTTATTTAGAGACTAATGTCTCCCATTCTTGTGATTTATAACCTATGGATTAGTCACCAACCAATTTCTTAGTGAAGGTGAGTTTCAGGGCATCACCCATGGTTCTACTATTGACCTAGAATAGGTTATTGTAGAATTATGTCAACATAGAGAAAATACTAGAATATTTGACTCTTAAAAAAGTTATGATCTATAATGTCCCACCCCTCCTCATAGTCTTAAAAAGTGATAGGTGTACTACTGGGCCTTAGGTTACATCCCCAAGACCAAAAATCTTGGAAATAAATTACAACTACTAAATAAGAAATTGGGGGATGATTTTACCATTTAAAATAAAACAACCAAAACAAAATTATCAAAACCAAACAAACACTATATGATGCATGAGTACCAAAATAAAACTCAAAGAAAACCAAACCAAACTAATATATATCAAAGTACAATGATGAAAATAAGACAAAAAATGAATGAAATTGAAGATATTAACTTCTAAACTCTCAACCTACCCCAAGATACAACTCTACAATCCATTCCCATGGTACCCGGATGCATCATTAAATAATTAAGATATCGTGGAATTACCAATGTTTTGATATAATAAATTTGAAAATACGCCAAACTTACCAAGAATGGGGTAAGTATAAATCTCAATATGATTTTCCCAATTACTTCTCAACTCACACCACTAAGATAAATCATGTTAGAAAATTTTTACAAAATTATTTACAATCACTTATAGTTGTTTATATCAAAGCATAAAATATTTTTCCAAACTTACAATTTCTATGGAAATAAACTGAAAAAATCAACCAAACCATATCTAAAAATCCATTTGGAATGCCCATTACACACATCCACACCTTAGTTTCTTTTGATCTATCATGATCTCATAAGATAACCATATACTATGTTCCCCAATGGCACACGCCCCTTCAATAGGGTTGGGTCAATGAAAATGAACTCATGCCAACCATGTATGCCAAAAACCATGGAAAATAATTCCAATCCATTCCAAATATAAATTATTTTATTTAAAAAAATTAAAAAAAAACATTCCACATATCAAAACAAAACCATAATTTTATAGTCATACTTTTAAAATAATGAACCGAATATATTTTCCAAAAAACAAACCAATTTCCATCATTTAACAAAGTCTTCACAAAAATTGTTCTCCATCAAAAAACACATATGAATTTAAAATTTAAATTCACTAAATTTAATCATTTTGAAATAAATAAATCATGTAATAAAAATTAGGAGTCTATATTGAATCCACTTACCTCTCAATAATAGGAAAAATTGAAAAATAGAACAAAACAATTAAAACTCGATTTAAAACTCCAAGAAATGTGCTTATATATTGTTCCATTTAAAAAAGGAAACCATAACTCATCATGATTGGAATAAAATAACATGAAAATATATTAAATGTATTAGATTCATTAATATAATAGAGTGAAGAATAAGAAAAATAAATAATATTATGAATAATGATCATCTAACACCAATGTTTTCCTCCAAAACACCATGGTTCACCTTATAATCAATCCCAAATCAAGAGGAATGGTCTCCATAGCATTGGGATAAAGAATAATTTTATTTATAACCTGATTAGTAAAAAAAATTAGGAGGTGGTTAAGTATATATTCATAAATTTTGAATCTATATTTTAACAGTACATAGTCTGGGTGCACAATTAGTCAAATTGTGCACTAACCACTACCTCTAAACACCAATTCCATGGTTGGATCATACTATTAGAAAAACTATGCACAAACTATGTTAAACACGCATTTACATCATTCTACAGTTCCAATTGGATGGATACATGGTCTGGAAGAATCTTGAAACTACTGAATTCCCACTATTTTAGTTACACAATTTCTTGGGAGGTATTAAACGGTTTCAAGTAATAGTGTTCAAACCATGAAACGTTATAAAAACCTAAAAACATGTCAAATATCATTCAAACATCCCAAAATATAACCATATTACTTTATATAATTAAATACAAAAATTAAGGGTCAAATTCAAGAAATATAGGGTGCCAAATTCTCCACAGTATTGGCCTTTCCATCACTTGAAAGCTGAAAATCACCATTGTCTTGAAGGAGTTTGGTCCACTGGTCAACCATTTCCTTTTTTAGTTCCCATGAATCTTATTGAATCTGACCATGTTTCTATAATATGTACATTAGATCGATGATTTTCCCATGCAATGCTTTCTATGTCCTATCCATTATCTATATCGACACATGAAACAATGTAGTATTTGTCTCTAAGTCAATATTATATTATTAAATCACAAAGTCATTATCAGGTAGAAACTTATTCAATTGAGATACAGTTAATATATTATACATTGAACTAATCCTTGGTGGCATAACCAACTTATATGCCACCTCTCTGACACATGGAATTACCTCAAAAGGGTTAGTGTATAAAAGAGATAACTTTAAATACACCCCAAAATAATGATTCCAAATCCATGTAGAGATTTTCAAGAACACATGATCACTCACCCTGAATGAAAATGACTATTAGCATTGATCAGCATATGATTTATGACAGCTCTAATCCATCTCTATCAACTTCTGGATCAGATGAATCTTTTTAGTTGTCTCTTTCACACAGCTTAGTCCAACCAATGAAGTCTCACTTGTTTCGACCAAATAAAGTGGAGAACAACAAGGATGTAGATACAATTATTCAAAATGAGCAATATATATGGACTCTTGATAACATTTGTTGTATGAGAACTCCACTAATGGTATATACTCCATCCATGAGCAACAAAAATCTATTAAACACGCCATATGAATGTATTCCAACATTTTTATCTTTCTTTTGGATTGTTCATAAATTAATGGATGATACACCATACTAAATGTAAATAGAATCCTGATGGATTACATTATGGATTTCCAAAATAGATACATAACCCACTGATCATTCACTAATACAATGGATAATAGAATGCCATTCTTTTATAAAAAATCTAAAATATAGATTCTAGGAATGTCCTCCACCGTATGAGATTCATGAATAAGGATAAAAATGATCTTAATTTATGTTCGGATCTACAATTACCCATATAGAATTGTTTTGTTTTGAACCATCTTTGGGAGGCCTTTTAAAAAATACATTGATATATATACTCCCATTTACTAATGGGAATCCGTAAGTACTATAGTATACCCACTGGCCATTGGTGATTTTCCTTAACATACTGATAGTTGAGGCATCCAAAAAACATACTATTATATATTAATTTTCATTCCAACCAACAAAAATTTGTCTTTGAGTGCTTTATACATGTTTTCTATTCCAGGATGAACATACCATCTCACATGGTGGTAATCAAGAAGAATTAGTTCCTAACAAGAAAATGGTACAACCATATGATCTTGGATCCACAAAATAGATCTTCCATCAAGATTACAACCCTTGATGGCCCCCATTGTTTTTTGACCATATAGAAATTAATTTAAAATCATTTTTATATACATGTTTAGCCTTCTTAAAAAAATTCAAACAAGAGAATCCAAAAAGTAAAATGAAACACTATATCAGTCTTAACAATCCATGTGTTTTTCATCTATCATTGGAATCATCTACCATTAATTTGAATCCTTGTTTCTCAACTGAATATATGAATTTATTATTAATGCATCCACTACTAAATATCCTTTACCCGGTATATACATAAACTAAATTTCAAACATTTAGACACACTTCATCCATCGTTCCCATCTAAGATTCAAATATCATCACGAGATAATGTGTTTCAAACTCTTATGATCTGTAAACATGGTGAATTTATCACTAAAGAGGTAATGAAGTCAGTCATCAATGAATGGACTAATTTATCTAATTACAAGTCATGTGTTGGTTAGTTCATCTCTTGCAACCATACCTATCATAATCCATAATCAATAATGTGATATCATTTAATTAGAACACAACCCAACTCAGTTCCGAATGTATCACAATACACCACATAACCTTTTCTTAATTCTAGAAATATAAATATCTGTTCTGATGCCAGTTGGAATTTTATCTCTTGAAAATACTTAAAAATATTCATTATTCCATTAGAATGGAATATAATTCCATATCAATGATATCATTAGTGAACCTGGTCAAGAAAATTAATAAAGATAATAATAGTAATAACTAGTTGGGACAAGGAAACTATGTATTTTAAATACATTATTTGGATGTTTTCAAGATATAACAGACTCTATATTTTTTAGATACACCAAAAAAAATTATAAGATAACATGCCTAAGGAAACATGCTGATTGTATCCAAAAATCACACTTTGAATATTTAGGTTACAAGAGATTATCCCACAAGATACCCAACCCTATCGCCAAGTATTTCTCAAGATCAACATTTATCCTAGAATACACCAGTATTTCTTTCACAAACACCACCACAAAATAATCCAAATACCATTAAAATATATGATTGATCAATGTTATAAATATTGTTAGAGGATTTATAATACCAAATGGAATGACCACAATCCCATAATGGATTTATCTTCTCTTGAATAATTTCTTCCGAATATCCTCTATCTGAACCCATAGTTACTGATATCCCGAATACTAGTCAATTTTAGAGATCCATTGGTCTCCCCAAAATTTATCAAACAGATCATCAATGCATGGAATGTGAAAAAAAATCATTGTCATAAGTTTTTTAATATTATAATAATCCATAAAAACCCTAATAGTTCTGTCCAATTTTTTTCACGAAAAAATTATGCTACCCACATAGGCATAATAGGATAAATGAACACTTTGATTTCCAACTCTTACAAATGGACCTTAAATTCCATTAATTCAAATAGTTCAATCTGACAAGATGGAAGTGATATTGGATTGGTCCCTGTTAAGAGATCAATCCTAAACTCGACTTCTCATATTGGTGGAAACCCTAATAAATTATTAGTATAAACCTTAGGAAAATGAAAATTTTTGTTTGTGTAAAATAACTATTCATGTTATTATCCATAGATTTCAATGTTAAATATACCAAATTTAATGAGATATTTCCAACCATTGGTTCCAATAATATTGTTCCACTTTATTTCAAATTCTGATATCCTCTAAATAGATGGTAGAATCCCTTATCAATAGTGATGTTAACCCTTCGGGAATAACAGTCAATGTGAGGTTTGAACATTATCAACTAATCCATACCTAAGATTATGTAATATAATTCCATCTATAATATAATGAAATCCCAAATAATTTCATCTGCATCAATTTTTTTTAACATGTTTTAAACATAAAGGATTGATATTCTCTTTTTCCAAGAGGAGTTTGATGTTTCAAAAAAGAATTAGAGTTATCAACTTGGAAACCAACAAAATAAACAACGTGAGAATTAATAAAATAATGGGATTCACCTAAATGAAACAATGATTAAATAAGGGTAAAATTTAAAGTAATCATAAATATCACTATCGAAGGTATATATTGATCATCCATGATCATTTTCTCAACTCAAATAAATTTCTTACTCAATACACATTTCTCTTTATTACCGTATTGAAAAATCACTTGTTGAGGTGTCATAGTATTTGTAGAATCACCATGGATTCATCAGTTCTGTTGATGAGATCTTTTCTTCTTCACTAGTATCAGCAAAGCATATAATTTTTAAGAAACATGAGATGTTTTCTTAGCACCTGATATAGGAGTGTTCTTATAATAGTGCTGATGATTCATTATCCAGTTGTTATTGGGACATGATCTAGACGGTTCTATACAATACCACTTCATATGATCAAAAGAACCATATTGAAAGCATCCAAGCTTATTATTTGGTTTAGAAGAAGATTTTCCAATCTTGTTATCTGATTCTGAGTCATACCACCACTCTATAAATATGTATACTTTTTTTCTTCTTCCTAAAAATAGAGTTCACACCAATTCCCAGAGGTATCAAAAAGCTTCCTCCACTTTTACTACACAAGATGTCCCTTTCTAGAACTGTTTCTCTATTAAACATATTTGTATAATCTGTTACACAAATCATGACTATATTTGATCGAATTTTTAGATTTAACCCCTAATTCAAAAAAATTGTATCTTCAAGGTTGGACAAGAAAAAACTTTCAGTTAAAAGAAAAATAAATTCATGAATTTATACACATACTATTTTAACAAGAGATTCCCTGACTTCAACCTGAAAAGGTCTATTGTTCTTGAAATTATGAACATGGGAGGATAGAATTCATTATTCAAAAATTATTCAAAATCTTCCCATGTAATTCCTTGTTAAAATTTAGCTAGAACTAATAAATACCAACATTGGAGTGCTGGATCCTCTATCATGTATGTTTCCAACATAAGCCTTATCTCAGTTAGTGTGCCATGTAAATCAAATATTTTATCCATCCTATTTAGCCACACCACTGCCTCTTCTAATACCGAATCACCCCAAAATATTGGTGGATTATTTTCTGAGAACTGAATATAATGATCCAATTTCCATGGTTTATCCATTTATTCACCTTATCCATATCTAAAAAATCCTCGAAAATAATCTAGAATGGCTTTGGTTCACATGTGGATTAACTGAAACCATATTTTCAGTAATGTCTTGTAGTTTTTTTCTATGATGCCTAGTATAACTAAAAGAAAACATTTTTTTGTCTCTCTCATTAGAAACTGAGGGATTAGAAATTTCAAATTTACCACATCACACATATCATAACAATTCTTTCCATAATTCAATAATTTCCATTATCAACACATTTGTTGAGAAATTTCACCATGCATTTGAAAATAAAACCATTTTAAAATATTTTCAAAAATATTTTTTTTAACAAATCATAAATCATTACTCAAATGAATTATTCCCTCAGAGTGGGAATTTAGTTCTATAAATCCATGTCATGCTCTTCTCATCATCTAATCTCATGATGATGAGGTTATAAAACCTAGAAGTGTATTAAAACACTCATGAGACCAACTCCCTGATGGCATTAAGTTCAGCATAAATAGGTTAACACCACCTTTTTAGGATCTAATCTTCATGTTACAACAATTATATCTCCTTACTACTAACCCAACTCATGGACTAAACAAATAGGTTTTTCAAACTCCATGAATGAACAAACTGATACCATTTGTAACATTATACCCCTCCAAATTGTCTTGATAAGTAATATATTTTCTACTAGGGCTTAGGTGAAATCACTGAGACACAAAAGGCTATAAATAAATGAAAATGTATTCATAAAAAATCAGGGAATATTTTCCCATTTAATATTAAACAAACAAAACAATATAATCGTAACCAGAAAACCTCTATATGATGCACAAGTAAAAAAATAAAACTCATAGAAAACCAAACCAAACCATAACTATATCAGAGAAAATTTGGGAAACCATGACCAAAAAACTCATACCTGGAATACATACTCTCAGAACCTCCCAACCTACTCCAATATCAAACTCCACCTTCCATACCCATTATATCATGATTCGTCACTAATGAAATGAGATGTCGTTCCTTTATATGTGTCTCAAGATTAAAATTATGAAAATGCACCAAAGTTCCCTTGTAGGGGGTGAGAATAAAAATAAGTATGATTTCCCCAATTACATCTCAACTCATTCCACTAATAGATAACATGTTAGAAAATTTGTATAATTTTTTTTAAATACTATAAAAATGTTTATATTAAATCATAAACTAGATTTCAAAACTAACAGTTTTCCTTAAGAAGAAAAAAACAATTATTTCATAAAAATTCTCAAAATATATTTTGAATACCCATTACACAAATCCACACATACATTTATAGGTGATATTTGTATATTCATGATTGGTTTCACATTGATTTGTCTAGTTGTTAAAAGGTAACCTTATACCAAGTTCCTCAATGGTACATTCCCCTTCAACTGGGTCACACACATACAAATGAACTTACTCTAACCATAGATGCCAAAACCCAGGAGAAATAATTCCAATAAATTTTAAGAAAATATTTATTTTGTATAAAACAATTTCAAAAACTTTTTTTATGAATCAAAACCAATAAATATTTTGAAAACCTACATTTTAAAATCATGGACCAAATTATTTTCCACAAAAATAAAACGATTTCTATAGTTTCATAAAACCATCACTAAATTGGTATTTCATTAAGTGTCCCAAATAAATTTCATATTTCAATTAAATAAATATGAAATCAAACATTAATGTTATAAATAGTATTAATCTTGAGTGAATCCACCTACTCCTAAAAGTTAGGCAAAAACAAATAACGTCCAAAAACTACAAAATCATGGCTTAAAAATCCAATATATTTCCTTAGATATTGTTATCTCATCAATATTGGCATCCAAAAACATGATAATACCCCTAAAAGATTATATTTTAGAATCCAAGAGAGGGTAGAAGAATAAAAATATGTAAAAGAATGAATAAAGATCACTTAACAACAAATATGGCCTCTAAAACACCTAGATTCACCTCGAAATAACTCCCAGATCAAGAGGAATGGTCTCCAAAGGCTAGGGAAGAAAAGTAATTCAGGTGATGACCTTATTAGGGGTAAAATTAGTTGTTTAATAAGTTATTTATATTAGAACCATACATTTTGGATATAAATTTTAACATTTCATTGTTAGGGGAAAAATTAGTTAAACCGTACGCTAAATGTGCACTAGCCACTTCTTCCAAACACCCCTCATATAGTTAGATTACATGGTTAGATAGACCATGATTCAACTATTATTAACCCCAATACCCAATATTTCAGTTTCATAGTTTCATGGGAGGTGTTCCACATATATACTACCCATTATCAAACCATGAACCTCTAGAAAATCCTCAAACACATGACAAATATCCTCCAAAACTCCTTATAATTCACCTAATTAATTAATATACTTAATATACATAAATAAATGGTCATGTAACTAAAATAAATGGTGCTACAAGGTCTCTTTTTTATATAAAATCCACTTCCATGTTATATTATCATTAAACAGTATCTTCCTTTTTTCAATAAATTTAATTATTTTAAAATGGGAGTAAAGGATTTCCTCTGGTAAAATCACTCATGTATCCCCCCAAATGAAAAATATAGAAACAAATAATATATATATTATTAATAATTTCATATATGTATGCACACACACAGTAATGTAAGTAATAATGATAAACAAATACACGATCATTTTTAAATATATGAATATAAATGGTAATAATTTATTAGACAATATTTAATGTTCTCACACATTTATAAAATTCAACAATTGAGAAATTAAAAAAATAATATATTTTAATAAAAACAGACAAACATTTTTCATCTGAAAATTTCAATAGAACTGAATGGCGTGAAATTCATACCCATGAGTTAACACATATCATTAATACCAATGTAATGAAAAGGTTTCCCATCCAAGGATGTTTGAAAGATCAAAATGTATTTTTTATCTTCAATTTACAGATTGATATAAACAAACTAAAAATTTTACAAACTGTAAAATGGAAATTTATTTTCCTTTCCGTTCTCTTACCCTTCAAAAATATTTATCCTAAAAAATCTTAATCTACAATTACAATATAAATGAGTTACTTTTTTTCATGGATATAGTAATATTCAAACCACACTCAATAATAATGGTATTATAAAACTCTATTAAGAGAACATTAATTTCAAAAAATATAAATCTATTATACCTTTCACACTCTAAAAATTCCTATGTTCCCTAATCCCTTCAAAAAATACCAAAATAGAACATTACATTGACCTCTATAGCCAGCGCTTCCTACACCCTCTATAGATGTCACTCCCTACACAAGACAAAAAAACCATAACCCACCTCTTCTTCCTCAACCTATTCCTCCCTCAATTGTTTATTTTTCAAATAAATTTATTTATTTTAATTTTTTGGTCTATTTTTAAATCAATCATATGTTTTTTTATCATTTGTATGATATAGTATGATGGCTTGTTCTATTAATTATAGAATTATTATTATATCTTTCAATAATTTCTGTTTTATATTTTTTATTATATTAATTTTATAGATTACTTTATGATAAATTTATTATTATTATTAAATTATTATTTAGTTGAGTAAAAATTTTATTTTTAATTTTATTTTGATTTTATTTTTAATTTATTTTTTAATTTTAATTTTATATAAATTACTTATTTATTTGGTTTTTATAGGATTAATGTATTTTTTATTTTTAATCATGTGTTTCTAATTAGTTTTTGTTTTATTGTCATATATATATATATATATATGAATAACATAACATAATTTTATAATTATGGTGAATAAATCACTAGTGCAATGTTGACGGGTTTGGTGTGAAAATTATTTTATGGGTGAAGTTTCAATGATTTGGATGTTTAGTTCACTAAATGTAAAAATTGGCAAAATACATATACGAGTAATTCCCTAGGACCATTGAAATAGGAGTTCAAGAAGCAAAAGTCCATAGATATATGCACTATCACCAATTGAATGAATGTTCGAGTAGGTCCTAATGATGTTATATCAATATATGAGTCTAATTGAAGGGATGGGGATGATGATTGTTACAACCTGGTTATGGTATTTTTTCATTTTAATATTATAATGTTTTATATTGGGTTCGGGGAATTTTTAAGGCAAAATTGTAGGAGACTACACCATGGATTCAAGATGAAAGTTGATTGGGGGGATTGTAGCATGGTCAGACGGTCCAATTGCATGCTTCGAAAATCTTGCGGCATGGTCCATGAGGTTGCTCCATGGACTTATTAATTAAAGGATGCATATAAATATTTAAACTCCATATAAATCATTCCAGGACCTTTTTTATTTCTGGAATCTTACGAACCTAAAGGATTATTTTTAAGGCCTTGAAATACATTTGTAATGGATTTTACCTAGAACCATAAGAGAACAATGCATGGGAATCTAAGGTGAGTTTCCTCTTTCATTATTCATTATTTCTCCTAGTTCATCATCCAAAAAAGGTTTTTTTGTTGGGATTCATTAGTTTTTTAGTTTTTTCTAGTAGTTGAATGATTTAGGTCATTGTGTTATGGGTTGATTGAATAGTGTACCTTACTATTTAAGTGTGTGGATCCTATTATCAGCGGTGTGGGGCCTATGTTTGAGGTAAGTGGTTCTATATCTTTCATATGCCAGATTAACCATAATTTATCATAATTTTGTCAATAGTTTTTTAAATAATTGGAATGATAATAGATTTATTTATTTGTGTTCATAAATGGGTATCTAAGAAAGGTTGTTTTCCCTATTGTTTGGTAAAATAAATGTTATTATTAAAGCATTGTGAATTTTTTGAGAAATAGGTTTTCAAAGAAGGTTTTGGTGGAATGGGGGTTTTTTAACTTCTAATTTGACATATGGAAAAACTATTCTAAAATAATTTTAAATTAATTAAATGGGATTCATGGGTTCATTGGTGAAGGTGTAGTATTAAGGCTCATCATACGATATTTTAAGGGGGTTCACTTTATCGGTTGTTCTTCTATTCCTAGGTCAAGATGCATTTGGATCAAGGAATTGATTAAAAATTGTTTTATGGTTCACTTTTTGGGGTATTCCTCTATTCTATAGAACTAGCTACATGGGGTATATGGCTTTATGTTGTTCACTAGTCATAATATGTATGTGCGTAACCTATTTAGCATGAGTGTGAGTTATCCTTGGATCACTTTACCATTTTTTATTGAATTTGAATGATTTTGGATTTAACATACCTATTTTGATACATGTAACTAGATACTGGAAATTATAATTTGAACCTGTTTCATATAGATTTATTTTAAAACTATAGAAAAAATGAACATTTTTCTATGACTTTGATATAAAACTATTTGACTACATATTATGTACTATTTTTTAAAAAAATCAGAATATTTGGATTGTTATAAAGAAACCTGATATTGAAAACCTAGTTGGGATCCTAAGATGCATGTTTAGATCACACCCTTCACACCCCTTTGGTAGTGTGTAGACCTCTTATTGTATTTAGATGTAAGAAAAGTAAAGGCATTATATTGTGGTGATTTGTTTTATATTAGTTGGCTATGAATAGTTGGTGGGGATATGTCAGGATGTTTCCCACATATCACATTGAGTATAAATATTTATTATTTTGGTTATCCTTTGGGTAGTTGGAAAAGTTATTTTGTGTTTTTCTTACACATTGATTTTGAGTGGCAACGCTAACGTTGTTTCTTCTTTGATAATGTAATTTTTTCTTCTTAGTTGTTACATTCCACTATACATATATTTCACATGTCTAATTTAATGTTTGATGAAATAATTCCATCTATTGATTATTTGATACCTAGAAGTTAATCACCAGATCATGAGGATTACGAGTTTCCTTTGGGACTTACCATGTTTCAGTTCATGTGAGAAATGTTTTAGGTTTATCTGTATTGGAACACGGAAATTTATTGTAAATGGGGTTTATAATAAAGTTTAATTGTTTTTTGATGTATATTAAATGGTAAATAGGATTATTAGAACTTGAGAGGTTGGTTGCGGTGAGTTACTAGCAATTTATTATAGTGAATTTCCTCATGTTACCATGGGATGTTGGGATGTGTGTCTCTTTTGTTGGGAATTGATAAAAGTCATAGTTTATACTTTTGATTTTATGGTTTAAAGTGATATTACTCTATTTTATGATCATTTTCTTCTATTGTTGATGTATAGCGACATGACTCTAAGACATCATTGGAGGGTTCTATGAGAGGCTGTAGTAATAGATGATCCTAAAGAGAATAATCCTCTATATCTAAATATTTTTAAAGCCATCATTCAAGAAGTTATAGTAATGGACCAAAATTCTCCCTGCATACTAAACCCAGACACTAAGGGATATCTATGAGATAGAGAAGATAAAGACAAGTATTGATGGTTCTTATGAGTGAATCCATGATCATTTAGGGTTAAAAGGGAAGCTAAAAAGGTGGAATATTGGATGGAAATATTGATCAGGTCTTTGACTTCTTGGACACACCTAATGCTAGTATGGTGATGTGCCCAACTTTCAGAATCAATGGTCCCAATAAGAAATGGTGGTATTCATAGTGTTGAAAAAATGGCTCGTGGGCTTTGATTATAAGGGTATTAAGACCCCATTGTTTCAAAAGTCCTGTCTAGAGTCTCTAACGATAATAAATTCCTTGGAGTTCCTCTATTTGAATAAGGTATACAACATAGTGTTAGATTACATAATCCATTTTGAGGAGCTTTCTCTTTTTTCTATAATGGTGGTAATAAATGATTTGCTAAGAGAACATAAATATGTAATTGGTTTTTGACCAGATAGCGTATTTCTAGTATATATACAAAATCTAAACACTTGTACAAAAATAGTAGATAGTTCTATCATGGAATAGATAGATATGATGAGAAATCGTGGATTTAATAGATCTTCTCTCAAACCCTATTGAAACATTTGTTGTATTCACTGGTAGAATAGTAAATGGCATCATAATTTCATAAGGTATTGAAGTGTCTCTCAACAGTGGACCCCTTATGTACAATCAACATTATCCAGTACTGTGACCCTAACTTGATATCAATTTGGTAGTGTTAGTGACACCAGACATACTTTCCCACACCCTTGAATGTGGATTTCTTCTACTAGGTTCTTTGTACAATCCTCATAAGAGATTTTAATTCCCCTCCCGTTTATAGTAATACTTTGGAATCTCTGCTCATGAATAAATTATATTTCACCAAAAGGGAAAACATTAGTAACAATATAAGGACTAAGCCAATGGGAAATAAGTTTACTTAGGTGGATCCTTGGCCTAGAATTTTAAATGAAATACTTATCATTTATGTGAAACTTCCACTGGTGAATCATTCCATTGTGGATAGACTTTTCAATCTCATTATAGATTTTTGAGTTCACATATGCATCTCATCCAATTTCTTTTAACTCGTGAATCTGTAATTTCTTCTACTCACCTCCACCTGAGAGATCCATATTATATTGTTTGACATAACAATATGAATTTCAATCTACCTCCCTCAAGAAGTGAATATCCATTATGAACAAAATATTATATAGTTCCATTCTGATTGTGGTTTTAAAAGCTATATGCTACACAAAAAAGTGTATCATATAAGTGCAAACTCCAATATTTTCTATTGAGTTGTACCAGTTTTTCAATGATTTGCTGAACATCACGATTTGAGATTCATGCTTCTCTATTAGTTTGGCACTGATATGCAGTAGAGACTTTATAAACAACCCATAATTACGAAGCAAATTTTTCATGTTGTGATTGAAAAAATGTAAACCCAAACCACTAATTATGGGTCTCGACATACCAAAACATCTAAAAATCTAGGACCTTACAAAATCAACAACTTGAGAGTTATTAGTCCTAGTATCCTTTAATACCACCCATTTATACATGCATTCAATATCCTATAATGTAATCGTAAAGTGAAATGGAATTGGGAAAATTCCTCATGTATTCCATTCCCCATGCATCGAATATCTCAAAAAATAACATGAATTATTGGTGAATTTCATTCCTCATTAATTTATTTACTCTAAATTGGAATCTATTACTTGACTTAAAAAAATAATGGGAATATATATACAATGTTTTCCAAAAAATTCTTGAGTCACGGACTTTGAGAGAAATATGTTGAGATCCAATGTTTCCCCCATAATCCAAAGTGTGGAAAAATGTCAAAATAGAGGTGAACTCCTGGTTAGGGACACACCAAATAACAACATCGTCACTAAAAATTCTCTAATAATATGGGTCATCTCAAATGTACCATCGGGAATCATGCTTAAGTATTAGGGAATCTGGAGTGATGAAATATGTGGGGACCCTAGATGTTTCAAGAATATTCATAATGTTATCTTACCAATGGGTAAGGTCAACAACATCACAAAGTTTCTCATGATGGAAGAATTCTCCAATGGTGAGCGATGAGTCAACATTTTGGTCCAATTGTGGGGAAATACTACTAATTTGGTAAGCTACAACATTTTACACTCCTCTCTTATCATGAATCTCAATGTCAAACTCCTAAATGATGAGAATCCACCGAATGAGGCATGGAGTAACATCAAATTTAATTAAGATAAATATGGGGTGACATGATCCAAAAACACAATGATTTTCATCCCTATAAGATAAGAATGGAATTTTTTCAAGTTGAGCCCAATAAAAACGAGTTCTTTTTTAGTTTAGTTGTAGTTTTCCTTGGTATGGTCAAGGGTAAATGAGGCATGAGAAATGGAATATGGATACTTATCAACCCTTTATTATAAAATCTTTATCATTGCAATGTTAGAGATGTCACACAAAAGTTCAAAGGGGATATCCCACCACGGTGTTTGGATGATAGGAGGTGAGGCGAGACTCCATTTTAGTGAATTGAAATAATGCTCACAATTTTTACCAAAAAAAATTAACCATCCTTTTTTGATAATAAATGTAAGGGAAGTGAGATTTCACTAATGCCTTTAATGACTCAGTGGTAAAAACCAGCTTGACCAATGAAATAACACACCTCATTAACACATTTTGGATATTGAAGGTTTAAAATTAATTCAATTTTTTATTTTCTTCACTTGAATTCCCTCATTTTAAATAATATTCCAACGAACTATCCCCTGCTCAACCATGAAATGGAATTCCTCATAATTTAATTCAATATTTTTTTCAATGTAACATTGGATAACAAAACATAGGTGTGCCAAACAGTCATCAAAGGATGTTCCATAAACTATTAAATCATTCATAAAAAATCCATATAATTCTCAAGGTACTCATAAAAAATACTCAATATACATAGATAAAAATTATCAAGAGAATTACATAGAAATAAAGGCATCCTTCTGTATGAAAATGTACCTAATGGATATGTAAATTTTGTCCTTTATTAATCCTCAGGAAAATTTTGGATTTTTAGATAACCTGAATATCCATCAAGGAAACAATAATGGGACTAACTAGCCAATATTTCTAGCATTTGTTCAATGAAAATTACAGTAAATCGACCCTTTTATGTGGCTTGAGTTAGTTGATTGTAGTAAATGAAAACATGCCAACTATTTGGCTCACATTTCGGAACCAATTCACTCATTTTAGTTAACACAACTATTATTCATGTATTGTTTTGCACAATATGAACTGGGATAAACCATTTACGATCTTATATATGATAAATGATTCCAATAGAATGTAATTTATTGGCGTCTAATTTTACCAATTCCTAGAGAGTGGGATTCAACCGAGATTGAGTTTTCATTATGGTCTTAGTGTCTTCATATATAATTATATAGTGTATAAAAATAGATGGTTTAATCTCAGTAATATCATCCACTATCCATCCAATTTTATTTTTACACTCTTTCAAAAGGTTAAGCAGTTTTGATTACAACTGTGGAGAGAAGTTATTATAAATAATGACCAGAAATTGGTCAATACTCTCAAAATAGACATTTTAAAATTAGAAGTACATTTTTTTAATTCCAACACTAGTGGTTTATGGATTGAAGGAGGTTTTTTAGGGGAGTGAGGTCCATGAAACTGCCTATCTAGTAATATTTATTCCCCAAGGAAAGATAATCTATGGAAATGTGATTTCATAATCATCGATGGTCATGGATACCTCATAATGAATACACTCCCAAATTAAAGAACAAAAATATCAATTTTCTAAACCCCCACAACACTCAAAACATGAATGAAAAATCAAAAAATCCATGGGTGAAGAAGATGAAAATGAATCATAGTATGGGTCAAGCATATAATTTTATGTGTGTGTGTGTCATTAGAGATAACTTCCATCAAATAGAGAGGAAGAGTTTAGTGATCATCAACATGGTGTTTTTTAGAATCATGAATGTTAAAACATATATTTTCTCCACTAAACTCCTTCAAAAGTGTACTTCTGTGGACATTGATGGTCAGGTTTTAGGTTTTTAATAATGGAATTCCATGTATGTGAGGGGATTGTCCATGGGTGTGTGTATCCTCTATCTCAAGAATATTTATGTCAGTAGGGAAGATGACATTATTCACTTTTATGGGGGAATCCTCAACCACTCCTGATGGGTGTGGTGTGTTTAGGTTATTTAATTTCACTATGATGCTTGTCAGTTTTATCTCTCAACCTAGTAGAGAAGCATACAGAGAGTAAGGCATTGCATTAATTGAAGTGCATAAATCTAGAATAACATCAAAAAATAATTTCTCACCTATGGTGTAAGGTATTGTGTAATTTCTCAGATCCTTTCATTTGGTTGGAATTTCTGGTTGAATCCAGGCCAAGACATTCCTTCCTAGGTTGACTCACTCATCTCCCTTTAACCTTATTTTAGGGGTGAAAATTTCTTTAATAATTTTGGTGTCATCGGGAATATATTTAACCACATCCAATAAAAGGTTCTTAACTTGAACCTTTTTAAATACATCCATTATTTAATTATCAATACCATTATCAAATTTTTTATAATATTTACAGAGTATATTAGGGAAGAGAAGAGGAATGTATTTTTAATGGGAGTCCTCGAGGATAAATGTTTTACCCTTTTGGTCATGTTTTTCATAAAATGAAAGATTTCGGGGTTGGGGAAAATTGTTTTCAAGAGGGGGACATATATGTTTCATAGAATCATTTGATGAAGAAACTTATTTACCACTATGAAGTTTGATTCAACAAACATTACATTTTTCTTTTTGATTAGAAATAGTCTAGGGTGGAATTTAACCTTAACATTGAAACAAAATCTCATTGATGGTTTTTTACAATTTTCCCACTTGATATCATAATTTTTGAACAACTGATTATGTGGTTTTTCGAAAAAAATAGGTCCTATATTTTCATTTCCTTCACTTGGTATTCAACGATTGGTTTAGATTGGGTAGGAGTTAGAGGATTGTTTTGAGATGTTGGAGGATAAGATGGTCTCTTACCATGGACTTATTGATACAAATTCTACATGGGGTACCTTGAGTTTTGACCTTGTTGGTATTGTGGTTGTGCTTTCCACCCGGGGTTCAGATTCATATTAAATGGTTCTTGATTAAAGAGAGGTTCTTATTGGAATAGGCACCTATAGAATACTACTGCACAAGACTTAGATGAATCCTGAAGTTGTTGTCAATAATAAAATAATCAGTGTTATCATAACAAATAACACAATTTAATGGAATGGAAGAAGCATGTGAGATACCTTGTGTTTTAGGTAATTTCCTTGAAAGGTATGCATCTCATAACATTTATTAACTACCTCTTGTTATAGGGATTAATGAATTACCTAATAAACACCTTTCGTTGATGAAATATATCATGTACCAAATTGTTGTGCATTTTGATCCATGTTGGTTATTATGCCACGAGCAGCAGAACTAGTTTTATCAACTAGGGCACCACCAGCTATAACCTCAATAAGTCCATGATCCATGGGGATAAGTCCCTCAAATAATTATTGAATTTGGAAATTTTCACTAATATTGTGGTGGGAAAACCTGAGAAAATCCTTTTTAATTTCTCTTAAAATTCATGAAGGGTCTCTCCTTGTGACTTCCCAATTCTACATATTTCATTTTAATTTAAGCAGTTTGGGGGGGTGTGAAGAACATCTCTTGAAAGAGTCTTTTCAGATCATTCTATCACCCATTTGTGGTAGGAAGATACTATATCCAGTCTTTGGATACACCATAATCGTAAAAAGGGGTTTCCCTAACCATAATGAGGTTCTCCAAAACATTTTTGTGTTTCATGGTGGATCACACTATATGAAACTCTTTAAGATTATTGTGAGGTTCCTCACCAGGAAGACCATGAAATTTACAAAGAAGATACATGATTCATGATATCAGCTCAATATTTTCTACTTCCTTATGATATTGGATGTAGGTTGGTTGGTTCTATATATTTGAAGTTGTCTTTTGTTCTAATGTTCTGTTATCTATATCCATGTTTATTTTGGTTTTATTTGGTTCATTTTTTATTGGTTTTGGACCACCTGAGGTTCCCCAATGTGGTTTTCATTGTTAATTGAATTTCCTACTCTAGATCACCTAATTTGTGAGTTTATTGAATTTTGAATCTCTGGGTCAAATACATGTTGTCATACTTATCCTGATCATGCCATGCAACAATGATGTCCAGTATAAGTGTTTGTTTGTTTGATTGTATTTTTTTTATTTAGTTTAAATTTTTTTATGGAAGATAAATAAAAATAATAATTAATAGTAAATAAACTATATATGAAAATATAATTTTATACTATATTATTAGATATAAAAAGAGAAAATAATGATAGAGAGATAGAGAAACCCACACAAACAGACCAAAACATAATTGAAAATGAAAACAACCAAAAGGGATGAGGGAATATTAAAAGGAAAAATAATTAAGAAATATTATAAAGAAATAAAAGAAAATAATGAAAAAATGATATTGGATACCCATCAACAAAACCAAAAGTTTTTCGCGTTGTTGAGAACGTCAAATTAGTTGTTTAGTTTTCAATAGAATATCTACAGTATAGCAGGAACCCTAAGTTGTCACTCGATGGAGAATTAGATATTTAATTTAAAAAGAATGATTTGATCAATAATATGGGAATGGGGTTTTTGAATACATTATAATTTCTTATTTATGAATAAAAAATAAAATGGAAAGCGATGAAACAAACATAAATTAAGAGAATTAACTAAGCGTGATCAACTTGGGGAAATCTCATGATTCTCATCATTTATCCTTTCAAGATATATGGTTGTGATATTTTATTCCATATTTTACAACACCTATTACCCAAATGTTACTGTGTATATATTATGATACCTCATAGGGTTCATTTGAAAAAAACAATGATACACTTAATACTACAGATAATTGGGGGATTTGTGTTCAACTTCATAATATAAACTCCCCAAGGAAACACATAATGAACATGATACATTGTCCATGTTTGTATGTTATTTCAATGTGTTACCATTAAATAAAAGTTTTCCTACCTACCAGATGACTAAGCTTGATTCAATCCCCATAAATGATGCCAAAATTGGATCACATTGTTGAGTGCGTCAAATTTTTTATTTAGTTTTACTAGAGTTTATGTAGTATAGAATGAACATTATTTCGTAACTTCATGTATCCTTAGATCTTTAATTTTTGAAAAGTTTTTTATTATGAAAATTGGAATTGGGTTTTGGAAATCATTGGTTTTGGTGATTCAATATTCCAAAATAAAATAGAATGTTATAAAATGAAGAAAAAATTAAAAGAATTAATTAAGCATGATCAATCTAGGGAAACCTCATGATGATCATCAATCATTGCTTTAAGAGATAGGGTTACGATCTTTTAATACCTAGTTTGTAACACCTAGAACCAGAATTTTATTGATATTATAATAGGATAAATCATAGGGTTCTGTTTTAAACACACTATTCTTCACCGGAAACCACCGATGATTGGATGATTTGTGTTTGGCTTCATAACCAAAACTCGCCAAGGAAAAGGACTGAGAACTCGATGTGCTATACAGGTTGGTTTTTTATTTCAATTTTTTAACATGATATGAATGTAAATGTATATGTTAGTGTTTATGTGAGATCAATTGACCAATATGAACCAAAAAATCACCACAGTTTAAAGGTGGAAGAAGAAGTTGTGAAAAGTGTGTGAAACATTGCATGAATGGGAACCCCAAAACGTGACCATATGAGTTGATTAAGCCATAAAAATACATAAATAAATAATAGATGAATATATTATGATTATAAATAAAACACAAACAAGGAATTTAAAATACCATTCAAATATTTTAAAAACATTGACTGGGATTTACATCAAATCCTCCCCAAGTGAACATAAGGAGTTTAGAAATACATGTGAGGGGATTAAGAAAGATATGTTGATATAGAACTTAACAAAGAATCTGGAAATTATAGGAATTATTAGAGGACTCCTTTGGGACTCCAAAATTTTAGCACCTTGCCTCCTGATTAAACTTCCAAAATGGGCTTCCCAAGGTACTCTTTTATAGGCATAACAGATTTTTGTTTTGAGCACCTAAATTTCTTAAAACCAATTGAAACATGATTTTAGAAAAATAGAATTTCTTAGATATATTTTTAAAAAAGTAAAAACATTTTACCTATCTATATTATATCCCTAACAAAATATTTCCCATTTAAAGGTATGCATCTCTATATAAGTCCAAAATACAGAACACAACTTTTTTACTTTCTAAAGATTTGATTCCCTGGATAGATTAGTTCAGATTGGCCTTTTAGTGGATTAATTGGGATTTAGTTCCTTTATAAGTGTTTTATACCACCATGTTTTGGATTAGGAGACAAAATAAAAGCCTAGTTGGTTTCACATATTAGTATTAGATTGTGGTTGAGTCCACGTGTGTGCTTGGATCCTATGCAGTTTGGCCCATTCCTCTTGAACGTAATCATGGTCCCTCCAAATCTTTCCCACCTACAACGTAATTATCAAAAAAATGTAAAATTTTCCTTTTTAACATAGATAAGTAAAAAATAATTGAATCAAACATTAAGTGAATTTGTTATTAAATTTATCAATTTTTATAAAAATCTAGATTAATACAATGGTGTAAGTGTGAAATAAAATAGTAAATCATGGTGTGATCACACCCCCACACATAAAAATTTGCACTCATGGGAAATGAAACATATCCAAAATGAAGAATATAGATATTCTCAACATTGTTATGATTTAACATTAAATGAAAATTTTATTCATGAACGCAATATGATAAAAGAAATCATTACAACAAGGAGTTATTCTCAGTGATCAAGGAAAAAAGGTTTCTTATAAATTGTCTCATAATTAATTTCAAATAGATTCATGATAGAAAAATGAGAAAGGAATTACAAATTCAATCATTCCACTAAATCTCAACATGTGTGTGTGTGTGAAAACCATTCCATTCTATTCTCTCCACTTTCTATACAGTAAATATTGTATATTAGAGCACTTCTTCTGAAATGATTTTGTTCACCAATCCTTCCCAACATCCATTGCAATTAAATTTCAAAACCCACTCACTTAAGAATTTCCAAAAGTCAATCCTCCTGTTCTTGACCAAGATTTCCACATATTTTTTACATTTCACCACTCCCCTCATTTATTACTATTTCTTTTAAAATTTGAACTTGGATCAAATGTCACAGTCATCACGCAACCCATATTTTATCTCTTAATGACAGTAATTATAATAGTTATAAAAATATTAAAGGATTAGGAATAGTGTTTTTGACCAGTCAAGGACTTCACAATTTTGTGTAAAAGATCTGTGGAGATATTTAGTGATGAAATTTCCCATAATCTACAGACAAAAAAGGGTAAAACGATTCTCAATGGTTTCAGAAAGATACAACCATTTATATCATCAAAAAAGAACCAATATACTAAAAAACACTCCATAATGTTATATTCATGAAAAAACTAACATTTCATCATAGAAACAAAAAAATTAATTTTAAAACAAAATAAAAATAAAGAAATTATTGATGCACTTTCAATAATTTCCATGATTAAGAGGGAATCATTTTCCATGTTAATGTAGGCATCAAAATTTAAAATTATAGCACCAAATGTTGGGGGAAATATGGGGAAGTGGGAATACAATATTGAAAGTAAATAATAGAAAACTATGAAAGATGATGAAAAATTCCTAACTAACCTAGGAATAAACTCTTCCCCCCCCCCCCACATAGATCTTGCATTTTCCTCACTATAATAAAAGAGAATGTGGGGTGGAAGGATAAAGCTCACTGGATTTACAAGGTTTCTTCTTCTTGAAGGTGGATTTCCTTCGGTTTATGCTTTGGAAAATACTTTTAGAAGTGTTTAATTATTTTTCCATTTATGGTAATATGTTGGACACTCTGATCAAGAAAAATCAATATTTTACCAAAAGGATAAACATTAGTAATTGTATAAGGATCGATTCATTAGGAACGAAGCATACATGTATAGAGCTCTAACATATAATTTAATATAATAACCTTATCACTGATATAAATCATCCACTAATGAATCATCCCATCATGGATATAATTTTTCTTCTCTTTATATATTTCAGAATTTTCTTATTCATCTTTCCAAATTTCTTCATTATCCTCAATCTACAACTTCTAATACTAACATGCATTTGAGAGATTCATATTACATTGTTTGACATCCCAATATGTGTTGTTCTGTACCTCTACTAGGAGGTGAAAATCCTTTCGAATGACAATATTATATGGTTACATTCCTATTGGGATTTTAAAAGCTGTATGGTATACCCTATGTGCATCATCCAAGAATAAACTACAATCTTTTCTATTGTGTTGTACCATTTTTTCCAAGATTCACTTAACTTCCCAATTTGAGATTTTTACTTGTCTATGAGTTTGGGATTGATATGAAATGGATACTTTATGAATGACCTCCTACTTAAGAAGAAAAATTTTCATGTGATGATTTTTAAAATGCAAATGCTAATCACCATTGATGAATCTCATTAAACCAAACCTACTAAAAATCTAGGACCCCAAAAAATGAATAACAAATTGAGATTCATTAGTTCTAGTATCCTTTGATTTTATCCATTTATACACGTATTTGATAACCAATAATATTTAAAAAATACAAATTAATTTTTAAAAGGCCCCATGAATTCAATTCCCCATGCATCGAGGATCTCAAAAATTAATTTAGGTCGTTGGGGAATTTCATTCCACTTGGACATATTCCCTATGAATTGAAATCTAGTACATTAATTACAAAAATAATGGGCATCACTATTCAATTTTGGACAACAAATTACCAAGCCAAAAAATTTATGGGCTATAAATTGAGATCCAAAGTGGGTCTCATAAGCTATAGTGTGGAAAAGGTCATAACAGAGGTGAACTCATGGTCAGAGACACACTGACAAACAACATGGTATATTAAAATTCTCCACAAATATGGGTCATCACAAATTTACAATTTTGAGTGATTCTTATGTAACTAGGGATGTAAAGTGTGGAAATCAATGGGGACCGTAAATGTTTCTTGAAAATTAACAATGTCTGCATACCAAGGAGTAATGTCAACAACATCACAAAGGTTCTCATGAGGGACGAATTCATAAATTGGGAGGAATGAGTCATCATGGTTGTCCAATGGTGGGGAAATTATACTAATGTGGTAAGCAACAATATTTTACAGTATTTTATTATAATGAATCTCAATGTCAAACTCCTGGAGGAGGAGCATTCACCAAATGAGGCAGGGTGTAGCTTCATGTTTTTTTAGATGAAATCCAAGGGCAGTATGAAAAAAACACAAGTATTTTTTACCCGATAAGATAATACTGGAAATTTTCCAAGTAAAACACAATAGAAAATATTTCTTTATCAGTGGGGGTGTAGTTTTACTAGGCAGGTTCAAGGTTGCATGAGGCATGCACAATGACATAAAGAGTCTTCTCAACCCTTTGTGATAAAACATCTCCAACTAAAATGTTATATGTGTCACATATAAGTTTAAAGGGTAGAACACACCTTTGTGGATAGATGATGGGAGGTGAGGTGAGACTCATTTTTAGTTAATTTAAAACATCCTCATATTTTTTAATCAAAAAATAATTTAGCCTCCTTTTGCAATAATCGAGACAAGGGAAGTGTGGTATTACTAAAGTATTTAATGAATCAATGGTAAAACCCAGCATAAACCAAGAAAGATCGCATATCAGGAGAATGTTTTGGATATGTATGGGTTGAAATTAATTCAATTTTTTATTTATCTAATTTAATTTTCTCATTTTAAATAAAAATATAAATAATTATCCCTCGCTCAACCATTAAAAATAATTTCTCATAATATAATAAAATATTTATTTAAAATAAATGGTGGATAACAGAACCTAGGTGTGACAAATAGTAATTAAATGATGTTCCAAAAACAATTAAATCATCCATAAAAACTTCCATAAAATTCATAGAGTATTCCAAAAAATACTCAACATACATCACTAAAAAGTACCATGAGTATTAAACATATCAAAAGGAATCCTTATGTTTTCAAATGTTCCAAATGGACAGGTAAACATTGTTTTTTAGGATCCTAAGGGGCTCTATAGATTTAAAAACAACAAAAATAGCCATCTAGGAAACAATAATGGGACTTAATAGCCAATCATTATAACATTTGGTTAATGAATGGTAAGGAAAAGTGGTCCTTTAATGTATCTTTATTTATTCAATGGTTTTCAGTAATGAATCGCCATCTATTTTTCACACATATTAGAATCAATCCATTCATTTAATTTGACAAAGCCGTTATTCCAGTTTTTAGCCACAATTTTCACTAGGCTAACCCATTTTTTATTAGATATAGTATAAAAGATCCCAACAAAAAATACTTTACTGACTTCCAATTTTACCACATCATAGAGAGTGGGAGACAACCAGACTTGAGATTTCATTATGGACTCATCCTCATCATCTAAAATTATATGGTCTATTCAAATAGGTTCAATAATCCCAAGAATATCAACCAATGCCCATTCAACTTATTTTTTACACTCTCCCAAAAGGTTGAGCAGTTTTCATTCCTACTGAGGAGAGAGGGTATTGAAAATAATGATAGACAATTGGTAAATATCCTCGAGATAGGTGGAATTAAAATTTGAATGATGTGTTATTAATTCCAAGACCAGTGGTCTAATGATTGAATGATGTGATTTAGGGGGACTGAGGTCTATGAAACTATCTATCTTCTCATGTTTTTTCTATAAGGGAACCTAATCTATGAAAATTAGATTTGGATAATCATCGATGGTCAGGGATACCTCAAAATTAATACACTCATCAATTAAATCAAAAAATTCACACTACTTTAAACCCACAAAATAGTCAAAACATGAATCAAAAGTCAAATCACACAAGGGTAATGCAGATACAAATGAATTAGAGTATGGGCTGAAGAGAGAATTTTGTGTGAGTGTGTTTTAGAGAGAACATACATTTAATAGAAAAGAAGAGTGTATTTCTCTTCTACGGGGTGTTTCATGGCTTGAAGAATGTTAAAACATTTATTTTCTCCCCCAAACTCCATGTAATGTGTACCATTATAGACATTGATGACCATCTTTGCTATTTTCAAGAATGGAAATCCATGTAAGAGATGGTAATTTCTTTCGTTATAGGTATCCTCAATCTCAAGAATGTATAAGTCAATTGGGAAGATGATATTTTTCACTTTTATGTGGACATACTGGACCACTCTAGATGGGTTTGTTGTGCACCAGTTGGTATGTTTCACTATGATGCCTACCATTTTTAGCTCTCCAACCAGTAGAGAGGTGCACACATAGTAAGGTATTACATTAATTGGATCACCTAAATCTATCATAACATCTAAAAAATTCTCCCATATGGTGCAACATATCATGAATGTTTCCAAATCCTTTAATTAGGTTGGAATTGTAGGTTAAATCAAGTCTGAGACATTCTTTTCCATGTTGACTATATCATTCCCCTTAAACCTTCATCTATGGGTGAAATGTTCTTTAAGAAATTTTACATCATAAATAATCTATTTAACTAAATTAAATAATGTAATTTTAACTTCAAACTTTTCCAATATATCCTTTATTTTACATCAATCTCATTTTCAATGTTTTCCATAGATTTAGATAGTATTTTAGGGAAAGGAAGAGAAATGAATTGTACATGCGATTATTCAAAGGTAATTTGATTACCGTTTTGGCCTTTTTTTACTTTAAATATTTGAGGGGTTTGAAAGAGAGTTTTAAGGAGGAGTAGATACTTGTTGGATAAAATCTTCAACAGAAGAAACTTCTTTTCCCCTAAGAAGTGTGATTGATCTAACATTAACTTTGTATTTTGGATTAGTAACAATAAGGGATGGTAGTTTTCTAGAACCTGGCATATTAATCTCATCAGTGGTGTTTTCCAATTATCCCACTTGAGTTCATAGGTCTTGAATTTTTGACAGATCAGTCTATTAGAACTCAAGGATTTAGGTTTCCATTTTATTCACTATTCCCTTGAGGCTTGGTTCAGATTTCGGAGGAGGAAGATTGTATTGAGAATATGAAGGATAATAATGTTTCTTACCTTGGCCCTGTTGATACCAATTATTTTTGGCGTAGCTTGAGTTTCATCATTTTTTGTAATGTGGTTGTCTTTTCCACTCAGGGTTTTGATTTGGCTTGAATGGTTCTTGCATGAAGGGAGGTTCGTGTTGAAATGGACGCCTAGGGAATACAATATTATGACATAGATGAATCCTAAATATGGGGGTGATGATCCAAAAAATTATTGTTATTAAAACAAATATCACAATTTAATGGAATGGAAGAAGAGTGTGAGTTCCCTGGTGCTTGAGCTAATTATCTTATAAGGGTATTCATTTCATCAAGTTTATTATCAATATTTTTCTTGGGATTAATTACTTACCTCACGAACTCCTTGGGTTTGTAAAATTTGTCGTGTACCCAATTTTTTTTGATTTTGATCCATGTTAGCTATTAAGTCACAAGCGGTAGAAGGAGTTTTATCAACTAGGGAACCACCAGCTTAAGAATCGGTCATACCACAATCCATGAGGACAAGCCCCACATATAAATGTTGAATTAGAAATTGATCAATAATTTAGTGGTGGGGGGAACTTTAGAAATGTCTTTTAAATCTCTCCATGTATTAATGAAGGTTCACTCTGTGTGATTTCCTAATTCCATAGATTTATTGATTAATCGATGCAGTTAGGGAGGTTGGGAAAAACTTATCTAGACAGAGTATTTTTAGGTCATTCCAATCCCCAATTTCGGTAGGTAGGTAGTATATCCAGTATTTTGCTACACCATTAATGGATAAAGGTAAGACCCTAATCTTAATGAGGTCCTAAGACACATTTTGTGGCTTCATAGTAGAGCACACCATGTGAAACTCTTTAAGATGTTTGTGAGGGTCCTCACCATGAAGACCATAGTATTTTATGATGATAGTGGATGAGACATTAAAATATCTCAAATATTACTTTTTTATCTGGATATTTTGTGTACATAGTTTGGTACTCCAAATATGGGGTTGTAAGTTCTTTAGTATTTTATTTATTTGTATCCATGTATTATTGGGTTTGATTTGGTTAAATTTTTGATTGGTTTATGACCACATGAGGTTACACAAGGGGTTCCTAAATGTTAATTGAATTTAATAATTTACATGACTTAATTTATGAGTGATATGACTTTTCAATTTCATGGTCAAATTCATGTAGTTTTCCCTTTCCATATCTTATCCAACCACAATGATGTATAATTTATGTTTTTTGTTTGTTTGATTGTCCTTTTTTTAAAATTTTATTATTTTTCATTATTTTAATGGAAGATAAACAACATGGAAATACATATGAATAATTAATAGAGGTAAAAATAATACAACCATATACTATATATTGAGATAAAAAAATAGAGAAGAATGAGAGTGAGAGAGAGATAGAAACATGCACAAAAAACAAAAACAACAACAAAAATAAAAACAACCAAAAGAGATGGGGTAAATATTGAAAGTAGTAATAATTAAGAAGTATAATAACTAAATAAATGTAAATAAATAAATAAAGTTGATCTTGGATCCCCGAAAATAGCAGCAAAATTTGATCGCATTGTCGGTCACATAAAATTCGTTGTTTAGTTTTTACTAAAACTTATCCAGTATAGTAGGAATGCTAGGTTATATCTCAATGGATCCGGAGATAATTAATTTAAATAGAATGTTTTAATTAAGAAAAACCTAATGGTAATTTTTTAAACATTTGGTTTGGGGATTTAAGGATCCAAAAGAAAATGGAAAGTGATAAAACAAAACAGAAATTAGTTAAATTAATTAAGTGTGATCATCCTAGTGAAATATCATAATGATCATCCATCATCGCTTCAAGAGATAGGGTTAAGTACTTTTTATCCCTAGTTTGTAACACCTAGAATTATAATGATACTATGATACACTAGGATATATCCTAGTATTTAGTCTAAATCACACAATGATTCATGGAATACCAACGATGATTGGGTGATTTGTGTTCAAATTCATAACAAAATCACATTTGGAAAACACACAATGAAATATAATAACTATCCATGATTTTATGTTATTTAAATGTGTTGCCATGAAATAAATTTATTCCCATATTTCACATAGGTTACTCGAGTTTGATCCTTAATAACCATGCCAAAATTTGATCACTATGTAGGGAACGTCAAAATTATTTTTTTGTTTTCACTATAATTTATATAGTACGACAAGAACATAAGGTCATATCTTGATTAAGAATTAGATCACTAATTTAAAAAGAGAATTTTGATTATGAAAAATGTAATGGTGTTTTAGAATGCTTTGGTTTTAGTGACTTAATAATCCAAATGAAAATGGATAGCGATTAAACAAAGCTGAAATTAACAGAACTAATAAAGCGTGATCAACCTGCATTAATCTCATGATGCTCATCCTTTATCACTTTAAGATATATGGTTATGATATTTTAGTCCCTATTTTATAAAATCTAAAACCATAATTTTACTGATTTTATACTCGAATACCTCTTACGGTTGATTCATAAACACATAATGATTCACTGGATACCGCTGATGGTTGGGTGATTTGTGTTCGACTTCATAACCAAAACTCAAAAAGGCTGCACACAAAGAACTCAATGAAATGTCCAGGTTTGTATATTATTTTATTTTTTTACCATGAATTGAAATTACATGTCCAAGGTAGTGTTTTTTATGTTATGTACACTAATAGGAACCACAGAATCACCACAATTGAAAGGGGATGAATTAGTGGTGAATGGTGTGTAAAACATCACATGAATGGATGCCCCCCAAAAATTATCGTATGTGTTGAGTACAAGATACCAATACATAAATGAATAAAATATTAATATAGGATTAGGAAAAATAACCTAACAACATTGAATTTGACATATAATTCGAATATAAAAAAACAATGCATGGGATTTACATCACATCCTCAATGGGTGATCTTGAGGAACTTAGAAATTAGTTAGAGGGGAGGAAGAAAGATATATTGATGTAGCAATTCTCATAGGATGTAGAACATCTATGGATTATTATAGGAATCCTTTGGAACTAAAAAATGGATTCACCTTGCCTCCAAGTATATCTTTTAATATGGTGTTCCCAAGGTACTCTTTAATAAGAAATGTGGATAGTGGTTTTGGGTACCCATATTTCTTAAAACTATATGGAACATGGTGTTAGTCCACTAGAAAGTTTTATCACGGTTTTCTTAAACTAAAAACATGTATTAAAACTTCTTTTATGACTCCAAAATTTTTTTTGCATCATTCATTGGCACACAACTCAACATAAATCTGAAAAATAGAACATAGTTTTTGAATTTCTACAGATTTGATTCCCTATACATATTAGTTCGGATGGACCTCTTAGTGGATGAATTTTTCTTTGGTTAATTCATAATAATTATATCCAAAACTTTTGGGATCATTCCACAAAATATCATCCAAATTGGATTCACATAAAAGTAGTAGTATGTATTTGATTTCACTGGTGTGCTTTGCTCCTGCACAGTTTGGCCCATTCCTTTTGAACTTCAACATGGGTCATCCAAATCATCTCTTCCTACGATGTAATTATCAAAACAAGTAACATTGTCTTTTTTAACAGTGATAAATAGAAAATCAATTAATAATAAATAATGTTTAATTTGTTATTAATTTTATAATTTTCAATAGAAAACTTGTTTAACATAGTGGCATAATGGTGAAATGAAATAGAGAATCACGGTGCGATCAGGTATTTAAATTTTGTATCAATGAAGGTTATTGAAAATTTTAGAGATGAATGTTTTTATGTTAGGATGTATTAATAGTTATGTAAACCATACAGTGTTTATTATTTTATGTTTTAACATAAGATTAAAGTATTAGGAACCCATTTTTAGGTTTTAAGTGTTGGAGTTTTGAGTAGATTAATGAAATTTTGGGAGGAGTTTTGTTGGGTAGGTGTATATGTTACCTTTATGTTTAAGATGAAGTATTATTTGTGGAGTAAATGATGAATTATATTTTAGAATCATATAAGATCTTAATGTGTCTTTATGGTGATTTAGGTTATTTATGAAAACGAATAGAATATTTTGGATGAAATTGTAAAATTTATAATAGAAATTTGTGTAGTAAAATACGTCATATAATAAGATTTCAATATTTCTTAGAAATATGTTGAACAATTTTAAGGATATTTATTTATGGAATAATTTAGTTTGAACATTGGGTATTACTATTTAATTATGAAAATTAATTTGTCATTTTTTCATATAAAGGTTTATTCTTTTTTGGAGTTATCTTACCTTGTAGTGACTATTTAGTTTTTGGTTAATGTATAATGAAAGGAGTAATATATTTTTATTATCTTATATATTGTGTAATTATTTATAATCTTATTGTAGTGTTTTGGCCAAAAAATTCAGAATGAATACTCGCTATTTGGAGAAAAATGTGAGATTGTGGTGGAAATTGATTAAATGATGAAATTTTACATGTAAAGTAAGTATATCTCTATATTTTATTAGTCTAGATGATATATTGATTCTTAAAATATAATAGAAAGATCTAGAAATAAAAAAAATACCATGGTACCTTTATTTTTGAGGAATTGATTATATTTTTCACACTCTTTTTTATGGCTTTGTGTTCATAGACTTTTTAATGATCATTCAATTTCTTAGGATCAATGAACATGTAACTCTCTATCATCATTTTAGAATTATGATTTTCTTTCATGTCCATATTTTTACTTTACACCAATGTTTTCTTTATTTGAATCTGTGTTATTTTATAGTCCATATGTCTTTCATACTTTCATTTATCTACATTAAAGAGGAAGTGTTATTAACCATTTTTATGATGTGGGATTTCATCAACGTTATTTTTATTTGACCACCTTTGATTATTGAGATCAAGGTAATTTTGTGATGACTAAATTTCTTAAATGGCGGAGAATTAAATATCACAATATTTTAAAAGAATTATTATATTTGATATCTCAAAATATATGCCACACTAAGAGTAAATGAAATTAAAAATATTTTTTTGAAATTTAACCATTATAATATAGCTATTAAATTGGTGAATATGAATAGTATTAACTAGTTTTTGAAATATATAAATAAAAATTATGCCATAAATACAAATGTATTGTTTAATGATTAGAAAATAATCACTCAATTTTTAATAAATCCATTTTATTCTTTAAAGATGATTTATCTTCAAAAATGGGTTTTTATTAATTTTTATGAGTGAATAATATAATTAATTTCTGTAAAGCTTAGAAATTTTATTTTATGAAAAAAATAAAAAAATAAAATTTGCTTATCAAAAATTTCTTATGGCGAAATTTAAAAATATTTCTGAAATGATTCATTTCTCAGGGATTAATGAAAAAACAGATTTTTATTGAAAACCATATTTTCTATTAATGTATTTTGAAGGTCAATTTATATTTCATAATTGTTTTATAATTTCAAGATTTTATTTTTTATTTAAAATAATCTATTTTTATGTTTTTAAATTTATTTTATACTTCATGTTTATGTAAAAACATTTTATATTTTAAATGTGAATTTTTCTTAAAAAATATACAAATTTTCATCTCATTTTTTTATTTGATTTTAAAATTAAATTATAATATTTTGGTGTTTTGAATTTTGAAAAATTGATTTCATATTTGGAATATAAATGTCTATATTTTGTAAATAAGTTCTTTTTACACTATATAAAATGAGAGTTTAACATTAGTTTATTAATACCTTTTCCCTTAACTACAATTAAAAAAATGTTACATTATTTAAATTATAGTATTGGTTTCATATAAACACTGATAATAATTAGATTTAGCAGAATTTTTATTAAAACCATCCCTAAATACTTCTAACAACCAAATAAACATTCCCCCACCCCTCCCCCTCCCCTTCCCGGACCCTTATGTCCACGGCATGCCCCCCCCACACCCTCGAGTACCCCTCCCTTGATATTGACCATCAGCCACCAACTACCTTAAATGAAACCCACCCCCTCACTTGACACCAACTATCAACCACTGACCACCCCTATGTTGATACAGACCCCTCCCCCTCCCCTATCCCTCACCGACGACCACCATCCCCGATTTTCCCCAGACCCTCCCTCCCTCGATGTTGACCACAGAACCCCCCTAATGGGTCTTATATAGAGGTGGTAAACACTCTTAACATTTTCATGGTGAACACCACCCCCAATGTATATCGAACCCCAACCCATTCCCCACTACCTTGTACTCCTACCTCCAACCTTATCTTCCCCTAATTATATCTATTTCGAACGTTGTTGGGATCGTATCCCCAACCTCCATGTTTTTTGTTCTTGTCTTCATACCTTAGTGACATCTTCCATGAAATTAAACCTTGTTATTTTGATGGATTATATTTTTCAATTGATATGTTTATATTTTTCTAGTTTAATTGAATTATTTTCATGTTAAATTTTAGTTCAATAAAATCAATGCCCTGCCCTAGCCAATAAATATATTAGGTGATGTTAAAAATGGATTTTAATTGTTTGATTAAAATTTTACATATTTATATTTGAATATATAGGGATAACAGTGAAAAAAAAAATCTTTTAAATAAAATTATGATTAATTTATCACAAAAATACCTCGGTATTCCAAGGGTTTTGAAGAATTTTTTAGATTTTGTAATCTAAAAATGATCTGTGGATGGTATAATTAAATGTTCATGCTCTGAATATAAATTCAAGTGATGGTGGAATAAATAATTAGTATACGAGATCTTGATATTGAAACGGTTTTTTCATCAATATTTATATATGATTTATCACGGTGAATCAAATGTTATGGTATGTGAAAACAAAGACTATACTATCAGTGAAACACAATGTTACCCACTATAGGATAATTCAATTTGAAACGAGATAAATAAATCATATCGATTTGTAGGATAAAATGTCCAAGATTATAATAGATCAAAAAATATATCAATTAATCTTGATCATATTAATCATTCTAAAAAACTATATTGACCAAAAAAATGAGTTTAATGAATTAGTTAATGGTGGAAAACATGAATTGTATGAATGATGTGGTATGTATTGGATGTTGTATTTTATACATAGGTTGTATACTATAAATTTTCACTGTATAATAACTGAATAATAAATTGACATTATTTTATAGTTTCATATTTTTCATTTAGTAATGCTAATATCCCTACATCATTCAATGATATGAAACAAATCATCAAGAAACATGAACCTAATTATGAAAATATGCATGCATCACATAATTATTACATGATTTACATGGGAAAAAAGTATGATAAATGAGAATGAATAAAGTTTCATATGTGAATGTAGAAGTCTATGAACAATAATGAGAGTACAAATCAATGAAAAACCATGAATAAACAGAAGAATAAAGCGCATGAAAAGGTATTGTGTTACATTCTTCTACAATTATTCTTAGAAACATTATTCATGTCATCTAAGACTACATATGAGATGAAGTCGCATTCTCCAGATAGTAATAATGGTTAATTGTTGAGACATAAAAAATATTCAATCACAGATGGTGTTTGATTCAGTAAATCTATATTTTTCTTCAGATCTGAGGGATGTATATTTTGGATTTTATTATGACGGTCTTAACCCTTTTGGTACTTTAAGTACTAATTATAGCATTTGGACAGTTGTTTTGATCCCCTATAATATACCTCAATTGATGTGTATGATGATTAATTCTTTAATTATTTCAATTATTTTTCTAGAACTGAAATTCATGGAAATAAAATTGATGTTTACCTTCATCCTATAATCAAATAATTATGGGAATTATGGTATGATAGAATAGGAACATATAATGATTTTATGAAAGAAATATTATAAATACGTGCTACTATAATTTGGGAAATTAGTGACTTTACTTATTTATGAAAAATTTCTGGTTGGAACACTCAGACTAGTTTGCCTTCTCCATTTTATAATTTTAATTTTGAACCTCAATGATTATGTTGTAATAGGAAATGATGTTTTATGTGTCATAATTTATTTCATGATACTTATTATAAATTAATATTAAACAAGACACTATTTAATGGAGATATTGAATTAATAAATCTACTTTATATGTTATCTATTTCATAAATCATTGGAAAATTAATTAATGTCGCTATATAATTTCAAACTTTTAATCTGTTTAAATTTTTTGGGAAAATCTTATAGGGTACACTATCTGAAGGAGTTGAAATGGAATAGGGGAATAAAATAAGTATATTTTTATAAAAATTTCCTACTGGGAGATTAATTTGATATATCATAATATTTTTGTAATTTATATCTAAAAGAACATATATGAAAATATATTGTTGGCATTGCATAATGAGAAGGGTAAATCAAATGATTACTATAATGTTCATATGGAATTCGAATCAATGAATATAAATCATGTATTATGGGAGAATGAGAATATAAATTATACTAATGGTAATTTTACAATGAAAATTCATGAGAAATAAATATTACTTCAATGTTCAATGAATGTGAAACTGTTATATAGATATTCATGTAATGTTTCATGGTGTGTTGACTTAAAACATAGAAATTTTTCTGGATTGAAAATTTAAGACTCACATATTCTAATGGTGTAGTTGGTGTCATTTTCATTTTATAATATTTTAAATTATAATTTAAATATACTTTATGTTGAGTTGTGTACATTTTCTAAAGATCTTTTTTGGAAAAACTCTAAATCGACTTATTTTTTATAAAATTTCGGAATGAATTTATTTTTTCATGTTTTTCATTTAGAGATTTTATTTTCTCTTTAATTATTCACATTCATGATTAATTTTTCCATTCATTTCATTGAATAAATTAAACCCGGTCAACTAGTATACTATTTAGAGATGTATCCAATTGTTAGGAATGATAACATTATTTTTATATTAATTTATTATTTAAATGTTATCAAATTATTTCATAATATTTTTAATATGATTCTTATTTTTTATCAGGTACGTTAGTCATTTGATGTCATATGTGTGGAATAAATCTCAACTATGTGGCTCTATTACTGAAGGTTACATGGATGAAGAGTTTTCAGACTTCTTCTCTAGGAATTTATTTGTGATTGAGAATATATTTAATGATATTGGATGTGATTAAAACATCTATTCTAATCCTTATTTTAAAAAACCGTCATCATTATTTCATAATAATTGGATAACCAAATGGAAAGGGTTTAAATATTACACTATTTGTATTAGAGTTACTAATAGTTTATAGATATTTTTTACTCAATTGTATTATGGTAGATCCATTTATTAAATAATTTATATTTCTAATAGAGAGTCTCCTAAGGGGTTGAGATCGAAAAGAGCATGAATTAAAAAAAATTGGTTAATAAGAATATTTTTGAATGGTTTACCCATCCTGTAATTATATTCTCATATTCACATTATTTAAGTGCAGTTATTTTTTCTATATTAAAATTAATTCCTTAGATATTATGTTATAGATAATTAATATTGAGAATTAGCCGTAAATATCAAATGGTTTGATATTTTTTCATTGGGTCCTCTAAGGTAGGCTAATGTAGTATATTCCTAAAATTTTCATCGCTTCAGGTTTCATAAAAAATTTTCTCAAGAATACATGAAAACTAAAATAGTTCTGTATTTACACATGAATTGTGGGTATATTATAGAAATATGATTGTTATAATTGAATTAAACAATCATGGTCAATTTTTAGTTTTATTATTCTTGTATGAGTTGGTCAATATTTATAGGGTTTAATAAAAGATTCATTTCATTTTACATATTTCAACTCTTATCACGTCATCCACACCTTTTATTTTTAGAGCATAGTCCATTTATCTTGGATTTAGAAATGAATATGGTTTATTATGTGAATAATGTAATACATGAATATTGGAGTGTTTTTTTACACATAAAGTAGAGACACTTGTATTGAATGGGTAATGATGATCAATTTGTACTTTGTGACAGTGAACCTCATCAACCAAAAAATAATGAATAATATTTTCATAAAAATATTGACATAATATAAATTGAAATAGATGGTGAAAAAAGAGTATTAATTTCAATAGAGGTTGATAATGATGAATAAAATTAAGATGAATGTAATTGAATGTATTAATTATAAATTAAACAATGTTATAATTTCTCATTTATTAGTGTTTCATGCATAAACACATTGTTCAATTTTTTACATTTTTTTTGAAAAAAATATGTTACATGTTTATTTTTTATACATTTAATACATTCTAAACTATTTCAATTATAGGAATGTCAATATAATAACATAATATCCTAATCAGTCAACATCTTAGATAACACCATCACAACCATCATATTCAGTTGGTCCAGGTGATTTCATTGTACTAAATACTTCTAGTGGTCCAAAATTTTCGCAAGATACTATTGGCATAACATCATCTGATATAGTGCTAGTGATAGAGTATTCGGTCACCTCACAATCTAGTGGATATTGATGAGTTACCATTTCTGGTATGTTTGTCCTTATAGAAAAACTATATATTTTATTAACTCTATAATGATTTTTTCAATAATGATAGAAATAAAGATATAAGATATATAATAAAACATGGTAAATGTATTGAACCTAAAATTCATTAATATTATAATTCCATTTGATAAGTTTAGGGTACCTACCAGTGATTGTATTTAAAACTAAGGATATATTATTGTGCATCTTTGTTATGACAAGGTGAGTTTTCCCTTTAGTTATAAATATTCGAGGCATATTCCCATAGCTTAGAAAATGAGGCCTTTTATAACCTCGTAAAGTTAATATTAATTTAGTATTCATTGATTGATCCTTTAAATACATTATTATTATTATTATTATTATTATACTTATGAAGTGTAATTTGTTTTATTTCTAAATTGTTTTTCATTTTGAAATCCCTAACACCATTTCATTCCAATGGACTGTAAAATATTTGTGCAAGAAATAGAGAGATTTTAAATGGAGATTATGGAATGAGTTTAATGACACTTCATTGAGCTTGTGATAAATGTATGATAATGTTCCTGATAAAAATTATCTCATGGAGAGGAATTGTTTTTATTATTAATATGGATGCATCTCATGATGATATTGAATATTTTATAATATCTTAATAACATAAACATAATTAAATAATAATTTTTATTAATTTTCTTATATATTTGTTGGAATAGTCTAAAAGATAATATGAATTATAATAAATAATTCATTCCTTGTATTATTGGGTCTTATGTTTTTTTATAAAAAGAACAATATAGGAAGTATTTTGTCCATTATTGTTTATATTATTTTATTATTAGACATAGTTATTTTGTATCATGTATATATTTTTTATTAAGGATAATAAATTATGTCACTCTATTGGAAAGATGTAGATATGGCTTAAGGTTCATAAGAAACTAAACATTAATTTTTTGAATGAACATGTTAGAGATGCTAGAGTAAGTACTTTTCATTACCATTTAATTTTATTTCATTACTATAGAAACATAACATTGAAAAATAAATTATAACAAAAAATAATCCTTAAAACCAATTAAATGGGGTCGACTACAGGGATTAGATAGTTTCAATTAGATCTATTGTCATAGTTTGATCCATTTAACATCTTCTAATTAATTTTTTTAAGACTTTTTTATTTGTTATAACTTATTTTTTTTCATTATTAGGTTTTTATCACAATGAAATAAAATTAAATTGTAATGAAAATGATATTAATTAAATAATATTATGAAGTTAAGATAATTTCAAGAATCATTGTTAAAATTATTGTATTAATAAGCTAAAATTCAAGAATCTTGGGATGTGAAACCTTCATAATATTCCTCATTACCCTTGAACGATAAATTTGTTATGGTTTTATAGAAGTAGAATCCATGGTGTGTATGAGGGATGGGTTTTGTGCCTACTCCATCAACAATTATTGGTAGGATGTTTTCATCATCCACTGATACACCAAACAGGGGTTCTAGTAGAGTCGTTGATTGGTCGGAATAAAAATAAATGGCAATGTTGAATGAAAATTTTCAAGAACATGAATATTATATGAAAAAATCAGATCATTAGATGTTGGAAATAGAAAATTCTTCATTTTTTTGTATTTTAGTGGATGACGGGCATGATCACCATGGAAATTTCCAGCCTTATAGCTCATCCTTCTGACATAAATTCTAAACTCCATATATCATTGACACATTTTCAAAGAACAGATACAACAAAAATGAATAAAACATAAAATACAATTTTATATGGAAAACACACTCTTCAAGTCACATAGAGCACATCATGTGTCAGAATGAAATGATGTTAATTCTTACATATCAGAAATAAATTATGGATCATTTTACTAATGTTTGAAATCCATATGAGCTGGTTTTCTCATTTTTGACTACGTGATAGGTGTTTTAATGAAAAAATGAAACATATATGGAAAACATGAAATTGGATTCATACCGATTAATTCGTGTGTCATATTTAGGTGGGGTTGGTTCTTACATATCAAAAATGAGTTATGGATCATTTTTATAATGTTTGAAAACAGTCTGAGATTATTTTCATAGCTTTGAAAATGTGACTAACATTATAAACTAGAGTGACACTTTTATATAAAAAATAAATTTTATGTAATACTAGAAACATCATGTTTTATATTGACATGGGGATAATCTCTATACCTCAAAAATTAATTATTGATCATTTTCATAAATTTTGAATATCATTTAATCTCATTTTCTCAATACTGGCTATATGAAATGAATTTTCAATTAAAAATTATACTTTAATATTGAAAACACACACTTCATGTAATTCCACACACTTTGGGTGTCTGATGACTTTTTAATCATATGAAAACAACTATAGATTAATTTTTGAAATGTAGAAACTAACAGCACATCAATCTAAGCAATAGTTTTTTCACGATGCTCATAAACATGTTTTTCATGTTTTAAAACACTAGAACATGTCCTTAATGGTCAAAACCATTAAAAAGGCCTTCATTGACATGAATTCATGGGAAAACTAACGTTTAAATATTTTTTACATGTATGAATAGACAACACATACCTCCTATAATAACCCTAGATTTTTTGAAATATTTCTTTTTCAGAATTAATTAATACTTTTTGATATTTTTCATTTCAGGAAACACTGAAAATGGTTTTTTTACTAAATAATTATTTTTGGCTTATGTTATATGAACCACCAAGTTAATATTTCACTACATGCAACAATGACGTTCCCCGATGACTAGCATAGTATGCAAGACTGAAGTTTACTAATTAATAATATATTATTAAAATATTATTGATTAACATAACAAGATAAAACCTTGATGTTAAATTAAAAGTTATGAATACTATTAACAAAATTTGGAAAATTTATGTTTTTAAAAATATAATATTAATTCATAGGTTTCCAATTAATTATAAATGAATTTGAAAACTGATTGAATATAAAATGAAATATAATTATGGTCAAAAAGTTGTTTTACACTAATAAATTAAATTTTCATTTATGTATTAAAATTAAATAAGTCAAATATTTTATTCACTTGGATGTTATTTTTAATACATTGTACACAAATCTAACTTAGTGTATGTTACACAAAACACTTACTTGGCATACGTTGCATGTAATACTAAGTCAGCATACGATGCACACAACATTTAGTTTCTACAAATCATATTATTTTTATAATTATTTAAAAAAGATACTTATAACCTAGACATTAAACCTAGTTATAGGCATAGTAATAACTACTTTTAAAATATTTTTTTATAATTTTTTTATATAAATAAATTATATTGATAATGAAAGTTTTGAATTTGGTTAAAGTCCTTTTATGTTTAAAAATATTTTTTACTAGATTAAACTGCTTCAAACATCGTTCTATATAGAGTAATAAAATTAATTTTACCCTCATTTAAAAATGAGTTTGATAATATAAACATTAGTTTTGAATTTATAATTCTTTAATTATTATTGGGTGATTTTTAGATATTTTTCTGAGAAACATCATTTTTTTCATTAATAGTGAATAGTACTGCATTTTAGTTACTCCCACAATCCATATTTTTTCATTTTAAAATAAATCTTTTAAATGGTAATTATGAACCTTAACAATGTTTAAACAAGATAAAATCTTCAAGATTAAAACCACCACATCCATCCTACATTGAAAACCAAAAAACCACGCCATAAATTGCGAGTTAAAGAATTCAAAAAACAAAATCGCATGATGTCTACCATGGACCATGATTCCACAATGTTCCCAGCGAAATAACCATTTTGAATTAAAAAAATAAAAAATAGACCAACTGGAAACATATCACCATCGCTTTTAGATGCACACCCTGACAATGAATACACATCGATCAAATCATTGTCTCCACAACAGGACCCCCCCCCCCCCGGTGTTGTCGTGATCATTGCTGGTAACCACTGAACCATCAACCAAGAATAATGAAGTCACAAACAAACATCCCATTTTCAAATCAAATTCATATTGAACTGATATCCAAACCAGATCCATCCTTCCAAATCATCACCATTTAAGAAAAACATTTCATGAAGCAGTAACAAACCAGATCCATCGTTGTGTTCTTTGCATCTCACAAAACATCATCACATCGATGCCATCACTTATAGAATGTTGGATTAGTCATCCAAATAACAATCCAAGAAGAATACTTTCTAATAAATGAGTAAAAAATCACAACAAAATACATATGAAAACATCATAACAAACAAAGGAAAGCAAAACAAATAAATAAGACATTACTAGAGAAAACCACTAAAGAAGCTAAGGAAGAAAAAGAACATAGAAGATAAAATAAACCAAAACTAGTTACATATTTAACTAAAACCACTGGAAACCTCCCCCCCCCCCCTCCCCGAACACCATCCCACATTTTTAGAAAACAATCTTCAATCCCAACCAAGATGGGCTCAAGCTATATGGGTTGAACATCAAGAGTAATGGATAAGAGGAACACTTTGTGCCACCAAAATTGCCATCCAAATCAACCTAAAGCACATATATAGAAAACTAGTGTAGTTTGTTTCAATAAATTTTACTTTCAAATTGAAAATAAAACCTTAATAAACATTTGAAATAATTTTTACTTTAAACACTTGTTATTTTGTCCCATCTCCGAGATTAGCATAAATCTTAATTTTATAGCTTATGTGAATTAAAATTATAAAAGCTGACATACACCATTGTAATTATTATAATATTTGTATTATAATATTTTTAACATAATTTTTGACCACAAATATTAGTAAAAGTTATTAAAATTAATAACATCGATTAAGGTCAAATTAAGCATAATTAAGGACTAAACCTTAATATTAGGGGCCCAAATGAATTATCCACTTTTCCTAAACCCATTGGATAACTATTATTCATCCATAAAACATCCATTATTTATTTAATTTGGTTTTTTCTGACTTTTTTATATATGAACATGTGTACACCAAACTTGTTTTCAAAAATTCCAAGTGAGTCCTTTTCCTTCCCTATAAAAGGTCACCACCTCTCTCACTTCTTCAGAGCTCTCAAACCTATTATGATTGGCCAAGACCATCCCAATAAAATTTCAATAAATCCTTACTTCCTCCTATAATAATTCCTTTAGGATGAAGGCAATCCATGGAATCCTTTTTTCACAAACCAAATGGAGTTACCTGATTTAGAGGTAAGTTCTTCTCTCAAGTCCTTTGTTTTATTTTTTTCTCCATCCCCTCAACTTAATTTTTTTTATTCATGTATAAAAACAAAAATATCATAAATAAACTCAAATTTTTTTATTCTAATAATTTAAATACAATTACACACATCTCCATCTAATGGGTAATGAACATATTGTTTCTGTGTACGGCGAACTGTTGCCTCACGAAATGATGATGGTTCGTTTTTCCTTTAACACCTATCATGATGGCCATTATGATGGGAACTATATTTATATATGTTATATATAATATATATTATGAATTTATGCTTATTTATTTATTTTTAACACATATACCTTTATTAGTTACATTTGGTTTTAATACGATAATCCCGTTTAGGTGTAGACTACCACCCCCTCAAAGTGATGTGATTCGTTCACACACTACATGGAACAAATTAATGATCGGTTTGGTGAACATATATGATCAATATAACATTATAATGCCACTTGAATGATATTATATACATATAAACTTATAGTTTATTTTATTCCTATCTATTAATACAACACTAAAAACGGAAATAACATTCATGCAAACAAAGATCTTATCGTCTCCATGAACGGTGTATTCCAATTCATACATATATATTCTATGGATTATTATAACAAAAATATTCTGAATATTAATTATATTTATATCATTTTTTACATTATTTAAATCAGTATATACTTATAAGGACCAATGATATAACAAATTAAAACAAAAGCGAAAAACAAAGAAAATATTACCCGAAGCGTAACCTTCACATGAAATTGCTAACAAGTGGGTAATATAAATTCATAACAAATAAATATATGGTATTAGATAGAATAATAAAGTTATTTAAAATATTTTTAACAAATTTATATTTATTATCATGAGTTTTGAACAAGTGTGACGAGAGTCGAGACACAAACTAAAGGGGTTTCATCTTAATTTTTATTTATGTTTGATACGTTCTTTATTCACCATCGATTCCTTTTGAGTGAGGTGTATACCTCCCCTATATGTATTATATGATTATTATAATCGAATTTATGGGTATTTACATATCTATTAAATGGTCTTTATTTCATGGGTTTAATGCTCAAAAGTTACCTAATCATTAATGTAGTTTTGTCTCAAATTGCCTTCTTTGAGACACATGTTTTGTAATGCACTTATGTTATTTAATGAGGTTTATATGATTCCAATTTTTTGTTATAAAATGAATCCTAATATTTCTATGATTTTTTAAGAATCTTGTAATTTTAGTTTATTATATGGAGGTTTTGATCCCATGTTACCATGTTATAAGAGTTTATGGAAATAATCTCATTGCTTTTCAAGATTGTTTATGTTTATGCTTCCTTTGATGAAATATTATGATCCATATCTCACGAAAACACATTATTTTTATCCTACCCTATTTATTTATAATATATTCATGTATTGGTACCATTATTATACTCTTTGGTACATAATATAGTTAAGAATGTGTTTCGTAGAATGCCCGATGTTACCCTATTTTCGGTTGGAAATATTTGTTCCTTCAAAACCATATTTTCAAAAATGGGATTTTAAGAATATTATATTAATATCCTATGACCATTAAAATACATTTGACTATTTTTTACTTTTACCAATATTTTCTAAGGAATCTTCTTATCACTTTCTGGATGATGAAATTTTCTATTCTTTTTACCGTGCAAAAGGAATGTTCTCTTTTACCTCATACGACATGTACAGATTTATCCACAGTCAATCCATTGAATATTTATTTCTATTTTAAGGTTAATTTATAAGAATTTTTTAGAAAATATATATTAAAATAAATGGATTTGAAATTTTTATAAGACTATGTTAATGTTATTAAGAAAAAATTTTTTGAATAGGTTTTATGTTTTAAAGAGCCTTTTCCCAAGAAGAAAGGATATTTACCTCCAAAAATGCTTTCAAACATATCATTAAAAATTATTTTCCATATAAGATAACATCAATTGATGTTAATCATAACCTTATAGTAATGTATCCAAAGGTTCCATTCATATTATTTCATGAATGTTTTAAATTTTAATGGAATGAATCTCAAGACACTTGTTTCACATCCACAAGATTTTTTCTCTTGAAAACAAATTATTTTCACATGTTTTTATTTAATTATGAAACCATTTTATTTTCATAGGTTATGATGTTATTAAATGTTATGTATACACATTTCATTTTATCGGTTATGATTTGATGTTTATAAAACCCATCAATTTTTATGGGCTGTCATATGATGAATGTTTTATGAATGATTCTATTATGAGATGGGTGGGACCTATATCTCCCTCGAATGAATTTGGTACTGATAAGTTGTATAATATCTAAATCTCTACATGGGTTGTAGCCCTTGAAATAATAAAAGTGGATAATCGGGTTATAGCTTAATCCCAAAAATAATAAGATAATTGGGTTGTATCCCAAGACTAAAAGAAAGTGGGTACATTTGTTGTAGCCCATGCCCAAAAACAAGAAGGTACAAGGGTTGTAGACCATGACTCAATGAAATAGGGTAAATGGGTTACAACCCAATCCAAAAAACAGTCAGGTACATGGGTTGTATCCCAAGCCTAAAATAAATAGGTTACACGGGATGTAGCCTAAGCCCAAGAACAGGAAGGTATATGCATTGTATCACATGCCTAAAAGTAAGAGGGAACATGGGTTGTTATCCTAATCGTGCAACAGTTACATGGGTCATAGCCCAAGACAAACAAGTTATAAAGTTCCTGGTAGATAAATTTGACCAAAAACTTTAATTCTTATATGTATTCTACAATTCCAATGTCTTATTACTTTGTTAAAATTTTATGTCCCATGATGTTTATTTCATTATGATACATGTCTTATTAAATAACAGGATTTATCATATAACTCATTTTTATGATATTTTTTATAAAATTTATGATCTCATAATTTTATGATCATGTTATCATACACCTATCTTCATGTTTATGCTTACTTGTCTCCATTATTTACCCTTACTGAGCATTAAAGATCAACTATTTTTATGTTTCCTTTCCCCATGTTATGATGAAATGTTTTATGTAGAAGTGTTAATGGTGAAGATATTTATTGTATATAGTTAATATATTTCACCAAGAATGTATATTTTATTTCCAAGTTTCAAAATAAACTAAGCTATTATTGTCTTCCAGCATGTATTTTTTAAATATACTGAATATTAATCTAAAATGATGTAATATGCATATATGTCAAGCTTGGGTCACTATAGTTGGTATCAAACGAATAGTTTAGTCAACATTTGGAAACTAATATGAGTGAAATTTAGTGAGATCCTTAGGTATATTTTAATAATATTTCTAGGGAAGTCCTTAAGGATAAGTATAAGGATCGGTTAACATTTAGGAAAATGTACTATAATTTTGGTAAAGTATTAAGTTAGTGGTTTCCTAGAAATACATCCTTTCCTAGATATGTGGCATTGGAATAGATGTACCAAGGGGTAAAAACTCTAAAAAGATGTTTCAGGCCTAACTCAGGGTAATCTGGTACATGACAATGGGTTTTACTGCACAGTTAGTTTAACACTCCCGGGGGATATGCTTTTTGAATTCAGAAAATCTTTATAAACCATAAGGAAGAATCGAAATTGAGTATTGCTATTAATAACCTAGGATAAACCTATGGTTTAATATATTAAAGAGTTTTCCATAATTTTTACATCCTATAAATGACTTTTAATGTTTATGTGGTTCCTCTCTATGATAATTGTTTCTTACTCTATGATTCGTTTCGAAATTAGTCAATAGATGGAACCCAAAATAACCGTGTTAACGGTGATTGTGAGGGATAATCAAATTTTTATTCTCATGAGTATCTGAATTCTTTTGGAGAAGGAATGAAAAAACATATTGTTATGATCACACATTCTTTTCATGTTTTGAATCATGATGAACATTCAAATGATAAAAGGATGGAACAATATTCTATTAATCCATTCATGATGCAATGTACATCTTATTTCTATGGGTCTTCTGATAAACATATTGATGAAAACTAGATCAGTACCAATGAAAAGATATTTTCTAATCTCTATTGTTGGGATTATGAGAAATTCATTCTAGAAATTTATCATTTAGAAGTTTAAGTAGACCAGTGGTGGTCTCTAATATGGAATACAAGGAAAAAAGAGGAGATTAAATCCATGGATATGGATGAGTTCAAGAACTTATTCATCAATAATTACATTCCTCTTGTTATTTATATGAATATAGAAAAGGAGTTCCTTTAGTTGAAGAAAAATTATGGTGAATCATTCCATGCCAATGATTATAATTTCATTAGACTTGAAAACAATGATTCAGGAATTATCATCCAAACATAATGTACGGTTGATAGGTTCTTTAGTGGCTTAAATCCAAGTAGCATAAGGGTGTTTTCCATAATATATTTTGTTGTCTATGAAGATATTGTGCTTTGTACAATAAAAGTTAAAATGGAAGTTCGGGTTTTATATCAATATAATGGTTTTAAGAAGAAGTTGAATATGGAGTCCAATGTAAAATAAAAAAGCCATTGAGATATAAAAATGACCATTTATTTATGATCTAAGTGTGGAATAAATAATGTTGGGAATTTTCTTAATCATACCATTAAGTGTTTTAAGTGTGGAATGTAAGTACATTTAGTGGTAGATTTATAATTGTATTTGAAAAATATATTTAATGATTTGAATAATGAGAAAACTTATTACGATTCACCTAACACACATTAGTGTTTTAATGGAAGGGTGTTCTGGAATTCTTCATAAAGTTCCAAAATCCAAAGGTTAATAATGGCGATCAGTGCCAAAAACATTTGAACAAAAAAAAGGGAAATCATATGCAAACATAATGGATGGAGTGAGCCAATATAATTATGAAATACCTATCCATCCATCCATAGTTGGGAATTTTATGTTTCATTTTGTATGAATAGTCCCTATGGATGTCTTAATGTTCATACTTTTGTGAGACTTCATGTGATTTTCTTTTCATACATGGATTATAGAATAAAAACATCACATTTGATATTATATCAGTTCACATATGTTCCCGAGCTTCTAATATATATTTGTTTTGTTAATATAAGAGCCTATTTAAAGAATAAAGGGTGAATTATATTTTTGAAGTCTTATAATGTTAAAAATTAATGAAATTATTATGTTTTTAGGATTATAGTGTTATCCCTCCACATGAGGATTTATGATTATTGGATAGCCTATTAAAATAACATTGTTTTGATGATAACTGATGGGATGACATAACATGGGTCTCGTGATCTGTTGGTAACTTAAGAACGAAAATTTCACCATCATTTTCAGAGAAAGAGGTGATGTGGGTCAATGAGAAAAAATGTATGTCATTTTTCTGAAATCATAAAAGTATATATTATTATGAAAAATCATCAATATAATGAAGAAGGATCTTTAATCCAAAAAAATTCAGAGTACCTCTGTTTCTACTGAATTAGAAGGTCTCTTTGGTAATCACGTATTTATGGATTTGTGATAGTTTATTGTTTCCTAAACATGTCCTCTATAACTCTCCATCAATGAATTATGGAAATATTTCTCTTCCAAGTCCATGTTTCCTCTTCTCGCCTGTGTTCTCATATGTAGGAATATAATTATGAGTTACTTTGGGTGACAATTATAGTTCTAAATTTCCCTTTCTAATAGAAGTTTTGGTATTCATTTTTACAATGTGGGTTTATATGAATGAAACATTCAAGTATTAATCCTTTGATAAACCCAACTAATTTCGATGGTAAAATTCATTTTAAGTGGCTAGAATGTAACACAAATATATTTTTTGAATTTTTTTTAAATAATTTAACCTTTCTGACATTTTTAATTTCATGCAACATTGTAAGTAGTAAATTTTATAGGGAATAATTATAATTGGCTTTCATTATATGTAAAACCAAGTTAATCATGAAATACACGGAATAATAATTTGCTCGGATGACTATCATGACACGCAAGACCGAGGATTATCGAACAAAAATATATTATTACAATTTGGTTATTTAATATAACAAGATAAACCCTTTTCATTTAATTTGACTTTATGATTAGTATTAACTAATTTATGAAAATATATGATTTACACAATATAATATGAATTTATAGGTTACCAATAAATTATAAATTAATAATAAAATTGATTAAATATAAAAAGAAATATTATTATCATCATAAAGTTATTTTTCCCTAATAAATTAAACCTTCATTTGAGAGCTGAAATACACTATGTCAAACATTCCTTTCACTACGAATAGATGTGGAAAATGTTACACACAAAAACTATCTTAGTGTACAATACACACAACAAAAACTTCACATAAATTACATGTAACAACGACATGGTGTACGATGCACACAACACCGAATTTCTGTGGATAATATTTTTTATATAATTATTTAAATGAGATAATTATAACCTTGCCATTAAACATAGTTACAGGAATAGTAATAACTAATTTTATAAAAAGTTATAATTTTTTTATATAATTAAAACATATTTAGAATGAATGATATGATTTTTAGTAAATCCCATTTATGTTGAAAAATACAGTTTTCTCAGATGAACTGCTTTTAATGTCCTTATGTGAAATATAATAAAATTAATTTTAGATTCATTTAGAAATTTAATTTGATAAAATAAATGTAATTTTTTAATTTAGTATGTTTAAATTATCCTAGGTTTAATTTTTTGGATTTTACTGAAAAATGGTATTTTTGATGAATAATGAAAACTACTGCATTTTATTTAAAAGATACATTTTTTTAAAATAATTATTACTGATATATTATATTTTTAATTTGTTTTAAAGTTTCATTAGATCAAATATACCTCTATTAACAAAACTTATTTCATTATAATCAATTTCACTTTGAAATCGAATATAAAACCATAACAAACATTTCAACTATTTTCTATATTAAAAAGAAGTTATTTTATCATGTCTACAGGTTGAGAATTATTCTTACTTTTCCCTCTTATGAATTGAATTTAAAAAAAATTACATACACAATTGTAATAAGTAGAATACATAGAGTATAATAATATCAACATAATTTTCGACCAAAAATATTTGTAAAAGTTATTAAAATTAATAATAGGTACTAAGGTCATATTAATCTTAATAAAGGACTAAACCTTAATCTTAGGGGCCCAAATGACATATAAACTTGTAAAAAACCCATTTTATGGCCATTATTACGCCATACAACATTTTATATTTATTTGTATTGTTTTCTAATTAATTTTTTAGGTAAGAACTTGTGTACACCTAACATGCCTTCAAAAATTATTAGCATGTCCTTTTCCAGCCCCATAAAAAGCCACCACATATCCCACTTCCTCCTGAAAATAAAAAAAAACTTATGAATGGCCCATACCAACCCAATAAAAATCACATAAATCATAAATTATTTCTATAATTATTACCTTTGGTAGAAGTAAATATAAGGAATTCTTTTTTCATAAACCAAAAGGAGTTACATGATTTAGAGGTAACATTTTCTCTCAAGTCCTTTATTTTATTTTCATTCACCACCCCTAAACATTATTTTTTACAATCTTATATAAAAACACAAATATAATAAAAATAATTTTATGTTTTTATGGTAATGTTTCATCCTAAAATTTCACTCACCTCTTTCTACTGGGTAACGAACATACTATTTCAGTGTACGGTGAACTATTTCCTTAAGAAAGGATGGTCGTTAATTTTACTTTTACCACCTAAAATGGTTGCAATTATGATAGAAAATATGATTTATATATTTTATATATAGTATTTTTTATGTCCTTAAGATTATTTATTAATTTTTAAAACAAATAAATTTTTACTTTTCATTTGGTGTAAATACGGTATTCTTGTTTGAGGAAGTGTGGACTACCATACCCTCAAAGTGGTGTGATTCATTCACACACTACATGGAATGTGTTAAGGATGATTTTAGTGAAATTATATGATATATATAATTTTATAATATTATTTTGATGATATTATGTACATATAAACCTATATTTCATTTAATTTATTTATTTCAACATGATAATAAAAACAGAAACAGTGTTCATGTGTACGTACAAATTACCATCTCCATGAATGATGTATTCAATTTCATACATATATTTTATATTAATTATTATATTTGAAATATAAGGAATATGAATTATATTTATATCATAGTTTACATTCTTTAAATAATTATATAATAATAAGGACCCAATATTTAATAAATTAAGACACAAACGAAACACAAATAAAATATTACCCAAAGCATAACTTTAACATGAAATTGTAAACAAGCAGGTAATATAATGTCATAATTAATCCATTTAAGGTATTATATATAATAATATGGTTATTAAAAATATTTATAATAAATTTATATTAATTATATGTGATATTTGTACATGTGAAATGCGATTCAAGACATAAGGTATGCGGATTTCATCTCACTTTTTATTTATGTGAGATACATTCTTTATTCACCAACCATTCCTTCTGAGTTGTGTGTATATGACACCGAGATGTATTATATGATTATTATATTTACATTTATGGGTATTTACATATCCTTTATATTTTCCTTATTTTAGGAGGTTAATGATTCAAATGTTACCAAATCAGTAAAGTAGTTTTGTCTCAAATTGCCTTCTTTGAGAAAAATGTGTTGCTATGAACATTTGTTCATTAATGTGGTGTGTATGATTCCAATTGAGATGTTATATAATAATTCCCCTTATTTTTGAGATATTTTATCCTTCATTTAATTTAATTTAATTTCATAGATAGTTTGATCTCAATTTACCACGTTCTAAGAGATTATTGATGAAATCTCATCACTTTTCAAGATTGCTTAAATTTATACTTACTTGGATGAAATATTATATTCCTATTCCAATGGAAAATCATGAATTTTATCCCCATCTGGTTATACATAATATATTCATTTATTGGTACCATTTTTCTACTCTTTGGAATATTATATAGTTCAGAATATGTTTTTAAGAAAGCCCATCTTTACCCTCTCTTCAGTCGAAATTATGTGTTCCCTCAAAACCATGTTTTTTAAAAAGGGTTTCCAAGAAAATTATACTAATATCTAAAAATATTTAAAAGAAATTTTTAACCTTTTTTCTGTTAACAACGTTTTCATGGGAATCTTTTTATCCCTTTCTGAATGAGGCAATTTTCTATTCTTTTTACCATGAAAAAGGAATGTTCTTTTTACATTGTACGATATGTATAGATTTGTCTACCATCAATCATTTAAAGATTTATTTTCATTTTTAAAGGATAATGGTTTAACAAAAAATAACATATATGTTCCATGAATGGTTTTTAAAAAAAATTCATGATTTTTTTAATGTTTTTAAGGAAAATAGTTTTCAGAAGGTTTTATGTTTAAAAGAGCCTTTTCCAATGAATAAAGAATATTTACCTTAATAATTATTTTCAATCAAATCCTTCCATGTTATTTTCTAACTAATGTAGAATACATTAATGTTACTCATGAAATTCTATAAAATTATACAAAATTTGTATTCATATTCATTCTATAATGGTTTATGTTTTGATGGAATGATTTTCAAGACACAAGTTTCACTTTATTGAGTTTTATGCTTTTGAAACCCTCTTATTTTCACGGGGTTTTCTTTCATTATGAAACCTATATATTTTCATAGGTTTTGATGTGATGAAATTTTAATGAGGCCCATTTTATTTAATGGGTTGTGATATGATTTTCATAAAACCTATCTATTTTTATGGGGAATGATATGGAGAATGTGTTATAAATGATTTTATTATGGGATGGGTGGGACATATATCTCCCTTAAATGCATTGGGTGATGATTAGTTGTATATGAGATAAAACGTTACATGGGTTTTAACCTATGATTATAGGAAATTGGATATACAGGTTGTAGCACAAGCCTAAAAACATGAAGTTACATAGATTGTAGCCCAGTCCTAAAAGAAATAGGGTATATGGATTTTAGCCCGAGCCACAAAATAAAAAGTTACATGGGTTGTAGCCCAAGATATAAAGAAAGAGGGTACATAGGTTATATCCCAATACCAAAACAAGAATGTGAATTGGTTATAGCCTAATCCTAAAAGAAAAATGGTACACAGGTTGTAGCCCAAGATTGAAAAAATGAAGGTACATGGGTTGTATCCCAATCCTAAAAGTAAGAGGGAACATGGGTTGTTATCCCAATACCATAGAAGGTACACGAGTCATATATTTTACCAAATATGTTATAAGGGTCTTGGTAGGTAGATTTTACATATAATTTTTTATTCATATATGTTTTCTAAAAAACCTATATCTTATTACGTCATTAAAAATTCATGGATCATGATGTTTATTTCGTTATGATTCATGTCTTATGAAATTTGAAGCTTTGTCCCAAAACCCTTGTTTATGATCTCTGATATGAAGGGTATGATCGTTTAATATTATTATCATGTTCTCATAACCATATCTTTATGTTTATGCATACATGTATCCCTTGTGAAACCATACTAAGAACTAATCTCACCCCTTTTTATGTTTCCTTCCCTGAAGTTATGAAGAATGGATTTAGGAAGAAATGATAATGGTGTATATATTTATTAGAGATGTATAAGAACTTTCACCGGGATAGAATATTTTGATTCCTAATTTCTGAAGATGCTAAACTATTATGGTCCTTGAGAATGTATTTTTTTAATATACTGAATATTTATCTAAAATGATGTAATATCCATGTGTGTAAATCCCAGGTCTCAATACATCTGTGGTGCAATGTTCTCATAATGACTCAATAAATAGTTTTAAAGATACCAACATATTTAAAAATGTTAGATAGGTGTTGAAAACTAGTAAAATTTTATTAGATGGCTACTAAATCATAAAAATGATCTAATATTTATTTTTGAAATTTAGAAACTAATGTCGCATCATTTTGAGTTACGGTTTTTTTGGGATGCATGTAACTGTGTTTTTAGTATTTTAAAACACTAAAATGTTCATTTAATGATAGAAAAATTAGAAAAAGAACTCATATGGATATAAAATAATGGTAAAAGAACCATTATATTATTTATGATGTGTATTCATAAGAAAAAACTCATTTGACGTGCAGTGTACTTAGAATGACTTAATTAAAAGTTTTAAAAGAAACCAATGTTCTTAGAAATTTTTTTCAGGGGTCAATACCAATAAAACTACATCATATGGCCTTTAAATCATAAAAATATGAAAAAATAATTATTTTTTAAATGTAGTAACTAAAAAATTTTCAATTCGAGTTTTGGTTTTCCTTGTATTCTCATTAATTCATTTTTATTCTTTTAAAATAATAATAACTCCATAAAATATTAAAAAAATAAAATTACCATGTATTGATGTGAAATAATGGGAAAAACAATATTAATTTTTTTATGTATACACATAGAAAGCACATCAATACGACATGAGGTGTTCTCAAAATGACTCAATAAACAATTATAAAATATACTAAGGTCTTTAAAAATGTGTGTCATGGGGTCAAAAATTGTTGAAACTATTTCAGATGGACCTGAAATCATGATGAAATTACCGTAGATTTATTTTTGAAATTTAGGAAAATATAGTATGTCATTCTAAGTTATAGATTTCTTGAGATACCCATAAATGTGTTTTTAGTATTTTAAAACAATAAAACATGCATGTTATATTCAAAACCATATAAACAACCTCATATTAAAATTAATTCCTTTAAAAATTAAAATTGAATTAATTTTTATTTATTCGGGTAGAAACGACATCTATCTGATGTGTGGTGTGCTAGTAATAACTCAATAAACTGTTTTAAAAGATAGTTAGTCTTTTAAAAACATCAATCAGCGAGTCAAAACTGGGAAACATTGTCAGATGGAAATTAAATCCAAGGAAAACCTATGTAGATTTATTTTAAAATTTTATAACCTTATTTCATGTCATTTTGAGTTAAAATTCTTCTAGGATGTCTATAAACATTTTTTTCATGTTTTTAAACACTAAAACATTTTTTTAATTAGAAAATCAATAGAAAATGACATAATATTTATGTGAGATCATGGTAAAACCAACAGTAAATTATTTTTAGTCTGTATTCAAAGAAAACACATCCATCCAACATTTGGTGTTCTCCAAATGACTCAATTAACATTTTTAATAGATATTAAAGTCATTTTAAAGGTATTTGTTGGTATCAAAACCATTAAAAAATGTCAGATTCTGATGAAATCAATAGAAAATAACCATATATTTATATTCTAAATTGAGTAACTGACTACCCATCATTCCAAGATATGGTTTTCTTTGGATTTCTGTAAAATCATTTATAGTGTATTAAGACACTAAAATGTGACTGTAATGGATAAAACCATATATTACAACCTCCAATTGATGTGAATTCATGGTAAGACCACTATTAAATTATATTTAGGCGTATTCATAGAAAATATGTTTATCCAGCATGTAGTGTTCTCATAATGAGTGAATAAACAGCTTTTAATGATACCAATATTTTTAAAACCATGTGTCAAAGGGTTAACACCATGAAAATGACATCAGATGTCCATTAATACACATTAAAATGAATCAAGATTGATTTTTCAAATATAAGAATCGATGTCATGTCATTTTATGTTTTTATTTTTCCATGATTCTCATGAATAAGTTTTTATTGTTTTAAAGTAATAAAAAATGAATGAATGATCAAAGCCATATAAAACGACCTCATATAGACTTCAAATAATGGTACTACCACCTTTGATTTATTTTTGATGAGTAAATGTTGAAAAAATATCCATATAATGTGCACTGTGTTTAGAATTCCTTAATATAATGTTTTAAAAGATACCAAATTGTATAAAAACATGTATTATGGAGTCAAAACCAGGAAAATGACATCAAATGGACATGAAATAATAGGACGATGCCCATATATATTTTTTTAAATGTAGGAATTGTTGGTATTTCATTCTAAGTATAATTTTCTTTGGATTCCCATAAATGTATTTTGGTGTTTAAAAAAACTATAATATGTGTATAATTTTCAAAAAACTAGATTAAAATGATATATTTATATTGAATCATGATAAATCATTTTTAAAATTATTTAATATATTTACCCAAATACAACATGTTCATCTAAAATGTGTTGTGCTTAGAATGCATCAATAAGATTTTTTTAATGATACCAATTTCTTTAAGAGCATCTGTCATGGTGTCAAAATGAGGAAGAAATAATCTCATGGAAATTAAATAAGAGAAAATTGACCATATATTTATTTTTGGAAAGGTAAAAACTATCAACATTTCATTTTATGTTATGATTTTTCCAAGATTCTCAAAAACATATTTTTGGTGTATTAAAATAATAAAACATCAGTGTTACAATAAAAAAACTTAGTAAATGACCTCATATTGATGTGAAATCATGATACAACCACTAATTTGTATTTTTTAAATATAGGACATTATTCTATATAAAATTCTTTAAAAAAATTATTATGAAAATTTCAATCACACCACACGTAGATTTAGAATTTGAATTGATTGTTTTATACATATACTTTTTCATCTCATAGTGTATAATCATACCATAAATATTTTTATTTCTATTTTTAATGTTATTTTCATTATATATTATTTATTTTATGTCAAAATTTATTCTCTTTTATTAAAAAATAACAAATTACATGTGAAACATTTTGAATGCATTGTGTGTCTATTATTTATTGCATTTTTTTTCTTAAATGATGAGGTTTCTATTATAGGAGATAGATGCCAACAGTTAGTAGAAGGTTCACCTTTCTAATCTATTACATTCTTCATAGGTCATTATTTCTAATTTTGTATTTTTAAATATTATCAACCATCCTACTGAAATTATGATTTATTATGTTTAGTTATAATTTTGATCTTTTTTTATTCTAGTTGATGGCATGATGTGGTTAGTTATAATTGATGAATTGATTTAGAGATAGATATATGTATTTAATGTCATAGTATGTACATATATTTTCCATGGGTTGTTTTTGTTGGACATTTATTATAGGTATATATAGATGACTGGGGTTATGGTCTGATTGAGTTAATGAGATGAATTGGGTAAAATATAATTGAATTTATATGAATGATTGTGTGTGTATAATGTGTTAATTTTGAATTTATACTTTAATTTATTTTATATAATGTTTTCTAAATGAATTTTTTTACTTAATATTTCAAAAAAATTAAATTTTTGTAATATATTTAGCAACATTTTATGTTAACTGTCCCTAAATAGGTACATTAAAATCTATTTAACGGCAGTTAATGATAACTGCTACTATATAAAACATCAACTAAAGTATATAACAGAAGTTATGTTTATTTCCTCTATTTTATTTTAAGAATATATTGGAAAAATAACATCCAGAAATAAAATAAAATCCACCACTAAGTGCTCCAAAAAAGAATCAAATCAAAATCATTGCTAAAAAAAGAAATATTTTCTCTAAATGATTGTCAACTGTAAAATATGTTGTAGTTTCGGTAACCACCAATAAACAATTTACAGTCACTTTAAAACAAAACTAGTATAAAAACTCCTCTATTGACACCCTTTGGGTAGTGTTATTTTAGGTCATGGTGAATAGTAACCATTGTAATTTTTGTTACTGTCGTAAATGATAAATTAGGTAATTGAGGGTTTAAAATAAAATTATAAGGACTAAATAATGACATTATCACTTGCATTAATTTTATTGGATCTGTCCATTTCATCCATATCCATCCATGATTTGGTTATATGATCTTTTGATTCTATTTCGATGTGATTATGAACTTTATAATATTTTATGTAATGAAAAATAAAAAATGTCACACTCTTTTTATTAATAAATATAATATTTTTAACAAGTAGAAAAATATAGGATATAAACAAATATAAATATTAACTTTAATTATAAATAATTTATATTCATCATGGTGACTTATTTTTAATTATTAGTTAAGAAATAATTACATTAAATTCTTACGCAATGCTGACGCAATAATTATTCAATTAATTAAAAAATAAAATAAATGATTTTTAAAAACTTAAAGGTTGTATAACATGAAATAATTAATGTCATCCATGAATTTTATATATAAATATATCATTTTATTGAAGTATTAAATTTTTTTATTTGAATTTTTGTTCCAGCTATTATGAAAGTCAAATTAAATAAATTGTTCTAAAATTTGTCATTATTGATAGTTTTTGAAACGATTGTTTTATTAAATGATATAAAATACCTAAAAATATTATCTTCATCCATTTTCATAGTATATTGTTTAAAATATCAATCATGGTCGATTTATGGGCCTTTTAAATTTATAGTAACTATCATGACCCTCATAGTAATAACATTCTTGTCGTGGTAAGTCTAAAAAAATTTAAGGGTGGATAAATCCTAATGATAAGTGTAAAAACTTTGTAAAAACATGTCAAAATATTATTTTATTAGATTATTAAAACTCATAATAAAATTAATTTTAAAAATTATCTATATAGATCCGTTTGGACATCAAAATGTATTTATATTAATTTAATATTTTATAAAATTCCAAGAGTTCTCTTCCCCTATCTTATAAAAGGGAACCTATTATCATTTATTCACACTTCAAGACCCATTTGGTCCATCAAAAACCTAACAAAATACCTTTATAAAATCCATACCTAAATTCTATAGGTATATTTTTTGGCATAATACCTATCTTAAAGGGCTTAAGGTGTAAACCATAAGAGGTTTTTGGAAGAACATGTATTGATATTAATCAATATTTTTTGTTTAATTACTTCTTCTAGCTCTGTCAAATATTTTACAACCATAATGAGACATTAACGTCATTTTATCCTATTAACTTATATTTAATTATATTAATTTCATAACCTATATCCATCTCCAACCTCTATCAAATCGAAAAGGAATCTGTCATGTATGTGTATGGTAGACCACCGCCTCCCGAACCAATTTAATTCATCTTCTATTCCAACATATAAAGGGTTGTTATAATGATGGAATTAAAATAATACATACCATTATAAAAATAATATCATCGTTCATTTTTACGTATAGACTACCACCTCTACAATGCGATGTTATACAATTTTCAAATCCACATCACATGGATTGTATATATATGTGAATCTAAATAAATAATATTATATTTATGATAATATTATAATTATTTAAATATAAAATAATACATACCATCTTTTCATAATGATCGTTGAAAAAAAATGTGACTCATGTGTATGTATGACCTACTATCTCAATGATTGTAACATTATTCTTTTTTTATCTATATTTATGTTTTTTTTAATTTATAATTTAGGTACAAAAATTATAATTATTTAATTGATAATATTCATTAGATTATGTAATAATGAATCCTTTGATCATGGTCAATACTCAGAAGTTGTGTTGAAATTATGGACTGAACGTTCTCAAAGTATTTTATGAGGAATTAACTGATTAAGTAATTAATTATGTCATTAATATAAAAAACATATATTTTAAGGATATGTAATTAAAACTATAAAAAATTTTAAGAAATAAAATAACAGATATGATTTTATAATGCAGGATTAAAAAATGACATACATGGAATATTTGGACTCATGGTAAGGGAATTCATTTCGATTTTCCTTCATTGAAATATATTTTATTGTTATGCCTCGAATTTCTTGAATATGGTATATATACTACCATTTTTTATGTTATATCATGAATCATTCATACTTAATGATAATTTATATTTCAATTTAACATGTATTCTACTTAACAGTTACCAAGTGGTAAAGGGTTTCTTAACACAATATCTTTTCAATGGGTTGTAACTCTACTTCGTTGATTTTTTAGGACATTATTATGTGTGAATTGATATATAAATTGTTGTATTATGTTTCATAACTTACTTTTTTATATTTTTTACACATAATATTTACATTTATTAACTCTAAATTAATTTATTTGATCCTCTTAATAGTTATTTGTCTCAAATTAACATTCCTTGAGACATTAGATTTTGATATGACCTTATATAATTTTATGGGGTGTATTTACTACCATTTTTGACATTTAATATCATGAATATACACATTGTCATGATAATTAATGTTTCATTTGAATTTATTCATTCGTGTGTATTATTATTGAAAATTTTCCAAAGTGGAAAAGGCTTTATGAAACAATATTATTTCACTTTATGAATATTTTTGTTTATGTTTCCTTAGGGGAAACCATGTGCTCTAATATTCTAGAATTAATATAATTTATTCTTATATATTTATTAGTTTCATTTACATGTTAAATTTCAATTTAATTATTTTATTTATTAAATAAACATTAATAAAGTCATTTTTTAGTGATGTCAATCTTGTATCTTCTTTCAAATGGACAATCTTTCTATTACATATCTATTTTTTCTATAAAAAATTCAAAAAATATTCTTTTATAAACATCAATTATTTACAAAATATATTTTACATGATCCTTTTCCTTTTTCTAAAAGTATTTAAAAGGAAATTTCCTATCTTTTTTCAAATGGATCACATTTTCTCCTTTTATAAAACGGTTGGAGACAATTTTTTCACATTTATCACCAGAAAATATTATCCATAAATTGTGAACATTATTTTTGTTGGAGAGTCCTTTATGAGTTACATATAGTATTTTATTATAAAATTATTCTTACAATATTTTATGAATTTTTAGTTCTTAAATATATTTTCAACATGAAAAAGATATTTTCTGTAAAAATATTTTAACGATATTTTAATGGTATTTCTAATAATAAATTCCCAAAAACAATTAATGTAACTTATACTCTAGTGGGGATATTTTTTAATAATGCCTTCCACATTATTTATTTGTATGTATTATTTGATTTCTATGGAAGTTGTTTCTTTTTTATAGATGAATCAACCAATGAAATAACAATGATTATTTTTGTATTGAATATTAAAAGGATCTAAATATTTTAATCATGAATGGTACATTAATATTATTTAAGGCCATTATAGCTCATGGTTGATCCTGAGATAACATATAAAATTGTGTTATCCCCATTATATCTTTGAAAAAATGGGTAATCTTCATATTTTTTATTTGATGGGTGTTCCAAGATAGTGCTTCAATGAACTGGGTAATGTTTATTGTATTTAGAACAAATAAGGATGGTTTTACTAGTAGTTTTATCCTATGGATTTAATAGGGTGATTGTTATTTTTGGTATGGTATTAAAATGGGTTATAAAGATAATTATTCGATATACCAACATGATTTATTTTTACAATTTATGCGTTATAAAAGTTTCCTTTAATCATGGTTGACATCCCATGGATCATGGTTATTTATTCTTATGACTCTTGTCATGTGTTAAATTATTATTCCATGTTAAATTATTGATGATATAGGTATTGATCAGTATGATTTATATTATAATTATTCTCATTCACTTTATATTGTCATTTTTTATTCACATCGTATGCTCATTAATAACACCCAATTTTTAATGTTATGTTTACCCATATTAAGCATTTGATCACACCCGTATTATCATTACATTTACCCATGTTGTGAACAATGGTTTTAAAAATATTATGTATAGAAAGGTTACTAATGGTGAAGAACATACTGGTAGATGATTTTAAAATTTAATAACCAATTTTTAATGAAACTGAATTTTTATGAGTTTATTATAATTATCTAAAACTCTAAAACTAAAAGGTATATGAGTAAATAAGTGAAAAAATATTTAATTTTTATGTTTTATGGTATGGATAGAAAAATTTTGGTATCATTTATTAATATGAAATATATAAATGTAAGGTTTAGGTTTTTCTCACCAAATTTGGGAGTGCGGCTTTGGATTCCTTTTCAAATATTGTTGTAATAAACTTGTGAAAAAAATTATCTAGTGGGACACTATTAGGCTTGGTGTGAAAATTATTTTCATGGTCATGTTTTAAAGCATATAATTTTCAATTTAATAGAAATTACACTTAGGATAAGCTAGATTGTGTGAATGCACAAGCAATATAGAAGTCATAGATTAGGAAACTGATGTCAGTTCATTGGATGCATCATCATCAGTTGAATGGAAGTTAGAAGAGAGTGTCAGGATTTCACATCAGTGATAGTAAGATGATGGTGTGAGTAAACTATAAGAAGTGATAGATTATGGATGGATTTGTTAAATGGATGATTCAAAAATAAGTCTAAGTGTGAAAATGGTTCTACTGACCAATGTTTTTATGTGCGAAAGCCTTTTCTTGTTTGGGAGTTATAAATTTCCAATCCTTTGAGATGGTTAAAAATGTCTTTTTTAATTATATAATGACTACGGAATGATTTTTAGGGTTCATTTGGTCTCAGGGTTTGGTGTTTACCATCAAGATGAGATTTAGTGGAATTTGAATCATTTTAAGTATTTGGTATATATTATATACATTTTAAAATAAATAATTATCATATGAGCCTAATGACGAAGTGATGTTCTTTTTTTTCAATGGTTATGGCTTGGGAATACTTCATAACTTCACTTTTCGATGAGTCACAAAGTTTTTATAAAAAATAGACATTATGGATTCCTAGAAATAATATAATAAAAACATATATTGTTATTATTATATGTGAATATGTTTTTTATGAATTTATTGTATTTATTAAATGATACCTTAAATGGAGAATTTGATACCACAGTTGAGATTGAAATTCCAGATTAACCCTAGTAATAATGTGAGTTCCATTCATATTGGGTTCAATGATAGATAGCAATCACGAACGAGGTTATTTGAATTAATTTAATAATTGATTAAATTTTTTAATTAATTCATTTCCCTAATATTTTCTATATATAATATCTTTTAGTGTACCTTTCTAGGGATAGTTTCTATTTTGAATATAAAACCCTGGGTTGATGAAGATAGAACAAATAATGGGGACTACTCTTTTGGACTGGAAGAGTAGGATCGAATCCGTAATGATGTTAATGATTGAATTTTACTACTAGGATGAAAGTGGTCATATTTTCAAAACATATTGATAATATGGTCATTGCTTTATGAGGTTGGTGTAATTATTTAAAATTATTTCTTTGTTCTTATTGATTTATTTATCATTTTTCAGAAAATTGGGAAGGGTAAATGAAAGTAAATTCATAAACCATGGAATGGGTTTATGATAATTTTCAAAACACAATTGGTATTTCCCAATCCGTTATTTGAGGATTATAGAATTTTTCCCATGAGAAAATGAGGATGTTATTCCACCTCTCTTTTTATTCTAACACACTAAAATTTTATTATGTCTCCCTTATTCATAGAATGGGGTGCGGGGTGATGGTAGTGACACATAGTGGTAACAATACCAAGTGAAAGGGCATTGTGGTGTAGTGATTTGTGTGAGGGATTTTTCAAGACTATGTAGCATCTTGATGAGCCTCTAATGGTGGAATAGTGAAGGGGGTCATGGTGTATGGTTTTAGTGTGAGTAGTTGGTGGGTGCATGATGCTCTCAGACAAGAGCAAGAGGTCATCTATGGGTTTTCTATGTATAGAATAAATAGTGTTTTTATTAGAATAATAATAGTGATAGAGTTGACTACGTGATTGAACCATAAGGGCCCATCAAATTTACATCCACCCCCAGCATGAATTGAATGGGATGATTCCTATATATTCATTATGGATGTAATTTATCTTATATTATAAAAATGATTATAATATTAAGATTAGAAATAAATAGGGATGATAATTGTAGAAAAGGGTGGTTAGTGTAAATGTTTCCCAACCTCCAATTACACACACACACACATAAATTTTACCCACCTACCATTACACACACATGTGTGTGTGTTATATAAAATTGGGGTAAATGAAGATGGGGTCATGTGGGATCCCTTGTGGAATGAATAAGATGGGTGGGGAAATTAGAATGTACATCCACCACCACACTATAAATTATTTATATTTTAAATTAATAATTACATTATTATTAATATTATCCTGTTTTGAGTGTATCTTTCTAATCAGATGTCGGATTGATTATTTCCCTATAGAATTATGATCAAACCATTTAGATTGAAAAATCAAGACTAGAAAGGGATATAAAATTCTGGCTCATGTTATATATTATTATTATTTTTGTTGTTGTTGTTGTTGTTCTTATTTTGACAGTGTCTTATTCATATGAGCTTAGAATGCCAGACCATATATGGCATCATAACTGAGACATCGAGACTGGCGATTCAAGACCAATATTATGTACTTGAATATAAATCATGGTGAGGACACCAATCCCAATCACATATATTCATTTTAGTTTTATATGATGAAACATTTATTTTTTACCGAGTGTCCATTTATAAAAAATTGAATATCCCATATGGGGAGTTTTTTTTCATAGATCACAATGGTGTAATTAGTTCCGTTGAATGAGATCGATAGTTGGGATGGATTGGTAGGTATGAAATTTAGATTCATAGGGACGATGATGACTATTTTGAGTGTTTCGGTCGAAGTATTCTTGATCACAGAGATTGGTTTAGTTATCATGTCTTATTACCATACAGGTGATCCCTTATCGGTACGTTGGTTATGGATAGAGTTTGGTAATATCCCATGGGACTAGGGTCATGGTCCCTTATATGTTACTTTAACTTCCTTAATAAATGTGTCTTATATCATGGAATAAATTAACCTACTTCAATACCAATGAGGTTTTGTAGGTTTTCTATTGTGTATAGATTCAGTGATGAAGTATTTATTGACTAGAGGGTGTAGTGTTCCCAATTCAAAAAAACATGATTTAGTGATTAGTGGACTCCCCATCATGAATCCTAGAAGTGGAATTACTATTTCAATTCTTTAAAATAAATAATAAGATGGGATTTTCAATCCCTTTGAACCACCATGGGTTTCCCTTGAGATGTGGTTAGTAATTGACTATCTATTTCAAGCTTTTTGGACTTTCCAATGATCTTAGCTTCATTGTTTTATTATCGAGGTTCAACATTCTGTGTGGAGGGTTAGTTCCCCAATTATATAATGATGCAGTTCAACATTATTTCTGAAATAGTTCCAAGAGGTTTCTTCCACAAAGATCATAGGTAGATTTGTTTCTACTTAATGTTAGATAGACCAAAATGTGTTTTCTTTTTTATTATTAGATAAGTATGTGTCGTAACCGTGGTGAGAGGCTTCGATTATAGAACTCTCATAATGTGGATAATAGTTTATAGTGGGTTTTCATGGATGGATTCGAATAGGTTGTCTTGGGGTCTTCATGAATGGTGGAGTATAAAGTTCTTCATTGGGTATTCCCTCATCCTTATTGAGTCGGGTATCATTGTGGCTCAGCCTCGCTTGTATTCTAACTCGTAGCCCTATTTCACATCTCTTTTGAGGGCATCCAACTGAGTATCTTTTTTATACCCACCCCTACACATGCCTTGATCCCAAACATATTGTGAATATGTAAATTACATATATGTTGGTGATATCTTAGACCTTGTATTGCAGAGTGATAGAGCTAGATTATTGGTGGAACTAATGGTGTTTGAGGTAGGTGATATTAATGGTGATGGTTTGTGTGGCATAAGAAATCCCATTTAAGATATTAGCAGTTAGTTTCCTATATTCATTTTTTACATTTTTGTTTCATTAAAATATCCTATATTGTTTTTCCTTATATTATTATATTGGTGGTTTATCTTTGTTTTAGGATTATAAGGATAAGGCCACACAAATTGTGAGTTATGTCAACTCGGTACTAGTCACCAACACCTATCATATTGAAGGAAGGATTGGGGTGGAACCCATGGCTTACTAATAGCCTAGATAGGGCCATGGTTAGTTGGGTCATGTCAATGTGGTGTCCAAATAAGTTATTTACTAGGTATGAAGTTAGGAGCATGTTTATTGTGATATTTTATTCAAGTCATGTTGTATGGAAGTGCATGTAAGTACATGTGGTTAGTTATCAGATAAGTGAACCCAGTTAGGGTGTTTTTGTTGGCACATTCCTATGTAAGGACTCCGATAATCTGGTTGACTAATTTTGAGTGATAGAGATTTGTTTTTAGGGTATGCTTGTGAAGGTTCGTACATCATATATAATTATATGTGTTATGATTTCATGACCTGAATTATTATATTCGGTGTTTATGTCATGTGGTGAGGGTATTGATCTTCCCTCGTGGGAAATATTTCACTAGAGGTGTGAAATGGACCTTCTATGGAGGAAGATAGACCATAAAATCCTCATAGCATGTGGGATTCTCAGGGGGTATCTCTCTTAATAGTCTGATTATTGACACCACCTTCTGATAGAGTTAGGTATTCCAACTCATTTCACAGGTGTGTGGTCCCCTATCCATGGTCCATACCTGAATAGGGTTAGGTATCTCCTCATGGACCCATGTTTTTGATCCCCTATTTCTCTTCCCGGGGTAGGGTTAGGTACTTCCTATCCTTCATTTGAGAGTGGCATCCCATACTCATGGTTTAGTGTGAATAAATTCAAATACCCACCCCCTACTATATTGTCTGTGAGATGAATCACCTCATTGATGGTTTTACTCTAGTGATGTGTGTCTTTTTTAATATATTTGAACAGGTGAAAATTGACTGGATCCTTGACCTAGTTTCCCACAACACCTTAGCCACTCCTCCTCATACTCCAGATACTATCAACAAAAAAATTGGTATGTGGTGGTAATATGAAGTGAATAGACCCACATATTCGAGTATGTATTAATATATAAAATAAGAAATCCTAAAACATGTTAGACTATACATGAAGACTAGATAAACTGAACATAACTTGCAATTATAAAATGAAATGAATACAGAACCAGATATTCTTTTCGTACAACATTCAATCATCCACTAGGCCGACCACAAATATAAGAATAAATAAAATAAATAAATAATATAAGTAAAAATGTAATCTACCAAATATGATCAATACCTCAATACCAATATCTAATTCATTCGAGATACTCCATTCTAATCTTGAGACTCTATAAGAGTTGATCTGTTTGATCAGGTAACCCTAGGCCTCCACCATATTCATCATATATTTGTGCTCAACCTTAAATAATACCTAAATGTGTACAAGAACACTGAGGAGCATATACAGGGGCTGAGAAATGAATCTCGATAGGCCATCCCAAATGATAAAACTATAAACTATGGTCAATCACATGTTCATACAATGTTATATTCCTAGAATAATCATGAAATTAATGGGATAAAAATTTATAATAATAATTGTTGATCATTGGTTCAGTGACCTCGATCAAATATACATTCTTTAGACTATTTCAGGGTGTTTCCAAACACATCACAATGACCACTTCTCTATATCAATATAGGATCTTGAGGTTTCACCGAGGAATCCATAATTCATAGGATCACGCATCCAGAATCCCATCCTAAATGAATCAACAAAAAAATCCAAGATATCCTAGGAATCTATCAAACTCCAATTAAATGAATGTATTGAAGGAAATTAGTGTGCCTCCTAGGTAGTCATTGACCATATGGGAATACTCCATGTTATCATGTAATCTTTCCAGATCAAAGACATCATGGTAATCCTGATCAAGAACAAATAATATCATCAAGCATGACATACTAGATCCAAATACTGACCTCAGAATATCCTCATAATAAAAATAATAACAGTGATCAAAATCCACAATATTTAATAGCTATATCCTAGAAAGGTTACTTATCCTGTGGACCAATTGTGTCTAGGGAATCCCATATAGACCTGAGGTTGAACTGTGGTGTCATGGGAACTCTTCAAGTGGCTCAATAGCTGGATCCTAGGAGACACTAGGCATCCATGGGGACATCATCATTTCTGAAATGTATCACACTAGTATCATGAGAAATAAAAATATAGATCTTATGAATCACCTTTGGGAACCCACTATGTAGTCATCATCATATCATATAAGGCTCATAAGTTGGATCCCATGCAGAAACTATGGGTGTCATCACCATACCATTATCACACTAGGCCCAATGTCTAGTTCCTAAGATTCATATATCATCATAAATTACTACATTAAAAATTTCTATGTGAAATAATAATAATATAACAGTGTTTGAAAAAAAATTCTAAAGTCATCCCCATTACCCAGAACCCCTCAATATCACATCATTGGTATGGTTTCTAAGGTGATACCCACTACTATATCTTCCCATACCAATAAACACCCTCTCTTGGTTAGACATTCAATGATAAAACCATTTGGTACTCTAGGCAGTCATGTACAAGGATGAATCACTATTTGGATCCTAAAAATTGGTATGTATGCATATTCTCCCCTCTTATGAACCTCTTTATTAGAATAGAAGTGGATATAGAACACTTGTAGCCTCAGTCACAACTAGTCACTCAAACCAACACCCCTATCTCGAGGGTAATAAATCCCCCAAACAAGTCTCCAATATCTCATGGCCTCATAGTCCAAATAGGCAATACCATAAAAGGTAGGAGGCCTCATGCTCATCCGCATTCCATGTCACACTAGGTTATCCCAAACACCCAACATAAACATCTCCTTGAATCGCAACACAGTATCACTAGCTAAGAACTATCTCAATCAACACAAGTCTTGTACATTATAGAAACCATTCAACAACCTCTAACCATTATCATGACTCTCATCTAAGTCTCATTCTATATTTACCTCAGTAGATAGTTGGATTAAATTACTAGAGGAGGAACCTCTCTATCATAACATAAACTCCATGAATCACCTCTTAGAAGTCCTGAAAACACCCCAAGGGTTCCATCATCATGTTTTAGATAGAAAAACAATTGTAATGGAATATTTGTATTTCTAATTCTAGATTCATGGTTTACAAAACCCAAATCCTAAAATGGGAGACTAAGGAGAAGTACACGGCCTGCACCCTGAGTACATAGTCTGTACTCCAAAATTGACAACCAAGCCATATACATCTATATATCTTGACTACTCCCAGGGTCAGGACATCTACTAATATATGACCAGAACACACATGGTTTATGTTTATGTACTACTACACAACTATGGAACATGTGGGGTATATCCATTTATTACTACATATCCATTTCCCCTTGCACGGGGTGTCTTCCCAAGTACTCATCCACATGGGTAGGTCCCACTACACAGTGTGTACTCAGATTACACAGTGTGTAATCACAAAAACTCCATATTATCTAATCTATAATAACAAACTATGTGTGTTCTTCAAATCACATATCATGTGATTGGTGTTTCCCAAAAAAAACCTCTGCAATTTTCCCAAAACTCGTATTTCCCCTAGAATAGTTACAAATTGAACCCCACGGGGTCCCCAAATATAATAATATGGTTTCAAAACATATAAAATATGTATCTATGTCGATTAATGGATAAAATATAAAATATACTTACATATTGGAGGAATCTATTGATGCTTTGGTCTGATTAGTGCCAGGTAGTTTCCTCGAGATGATCCAATGTGGCACAATCTTTATGGTGGCACCTCCCAACCTACCTTTTTATCTCCCTCTCCTACTCCATCCCATTATGTATATCTCTCTATCTCTCATGACTATGGAGAAGGTAAAACCTAAGGTGGTTTGAATGGGATGAAAAGTTGGTCGAGGATAAAAAAAAGGAAAATGGGGAGCTTGGGATAGAACCAACACCGGACCTCAGGTTAGGACACACCTAGGACCCCCCCCCCCCCCATTCGGACTCAACTGTGGAGTCAGAATCTCAAAACATCTCTCCATTAAAAATAAATGATCAAAAAAATGCATGAATAAATTAATAATTAATTATTTATTTATTTCAAATTTCAAAAAAAATCAAATGGCTTAGAATCACAATAAAATCTTGTCCTAGGGTAAACAAATTATTTGATGAGTAAAAGAGTGGTTAGAAAAATTATTAAAGATCATATTCTTTGGCAAAATGACTATTTTACTCATAATATTCATATAAAACAAATCATTAATGATTTAGCTTATTTTCACAACCCATAAAAACATGAGGTCTTATAGTTATCCCATTCTAACACTTATAATCTTCACAAAGTCTAGGTTGCCAACCAGAATCCATGATCACCCTAATAAATATCACAACCAATTCTATTTAGAGCATCCACTGACTAGTCCCACTATATCCAAAACTATCACAACAAGAGATACAATAAACCATGAAATATTTGATGCGCCCCACCATAAGATTATACTTATCATTGCCTCAAAATTGAACTTCATGCTTCATGGCCCCTGATCCATCCATTAGAAAATTCAATGACATGAAGTGCACAAATCACTCACACTAATAAGTCTTCATGAAATCATTATCCACCCATTCAAATATAACTAGAAATGGAATCATCTAAACTCACCAAACCCCTAAAAATATGTGTCGCATCCTTCAACAATCCTGATGTACTCCCAACTATAATGATTTCCTTAAACCACACATCTAACATCGATCACAACAATTCCACTATGGATACACAACTCACGTTTTCCTTAGGACCCTAACAAACACAATGGATTGCAACAAGGTTAAACCAATACTATGCATAAACCCCATTTTTATCCTTCAGGAAACATATATTCACCCAAAAAAATCCATTCCAAATAAAAATCTCAACATTAAGGAAGATTTAGTATATAGAAACCTATCCTAGGATATCACAACCAATCAATCCTCAAACTGTGAACCATGGATAACATGCCTAAACCATTGTCCATACTCCTCGTGTTGGTCAATTCCAATCATCTGGAGATCCCTTGGCACTCAACTTCAAAATCTGGAACAACACCTGATTCTCACTCAAGTTTACCCAAGAGAAGAAGGTAAGACAGTCCTCGTAGTTTATCTTGGGTTGTCGAATCCTCAGAGACATAAGAAGTAACCTATAGACATGTACATTATATGGACTGTTTTCGGCTTTGAAGGGGCAAAATTTGGGTTGATTTTCAATGGCTTTAAGTGAAATCTTTTAGACTTAAGTGAATTCAAATTAAAAGAATGAGTTGATCCTAGGTTATCGCTCGGGGTGGATTAGACGTATTTCCTTTTTAATGATTTCAATTTCCTATATTTGAGATGGGTTCATTTAAGGAGATAAAACAACATCATCACTTACTGTTTTAATGCCTATGCACATTAATACTAATCACCTATACACTTTAAGGATCAATGTTTTGAGCACTTCAAGGTAAAGGTTCGTATTAGCAATTGAAGTGTGTCGTGTTAAATTCATCAAGGACGATGGAGTTTAAAAATCATCAAATAAAAATCTCAATTAAAGAAGTGATTATACATTAATGAGGGGATAAATAACATCCCATCCAGAACCTTTCTACTACCCTGGATCAACCCATAAGTGGGTTAGCCTTCCATTAATCCCATGGTTTCAATGGAAGCGGAAAGTAGACTCATGAGGGAGGAAAATGGAGAAGTAAAGAAAACACCAAAAATAAAATGATCACTCCACCGTTTTGTGAATAATTTCACAAGGTTTGGTGTGAATAAATTCACACATTGATCCAACGGTGTCAAAGTGATATGAAGAACAACATAATAAGAGTAGAAGAAGAACTTTTATTAAGAAACTAAGGTGATTTGAACAACTTACATGTGAAAGACAAATTTGAGACAACAAAATTGCAACATAACATTACAATTGGACAAAACATCCAAAAATTTTCAACTCCTCCACCAACGCTTCCTTAAATAGTAATTTTGGAAGCCTTGGGTCGAGCCTACAATAGTACAAATCATCCCACTTGATTATGGAGGCCTAGGGTGGTGGAAAGTTTGTGTAAATAAGACTTTCCACCCTTGACCCGAAAAGGCATCCAACTTTCAAGCACCGAACGGATGCACTTTAAAAACCATCTATATTTCCGAATATGGGTGGGCCATAGAATACTTAAATTAAGATCTGGATGTCCCCTAACAGACTGTAAAATTGAAGCCCAAAATAAGTTATTTATTTCGAGATATGGTTTAATTGGTTGGCTGTTTTTCTGGGCCGCAGAATCTGGCCCAGAATTTTATATCTAACTTGGGCCGCCTAAATGGACACCATTGATGAAGAATTATAATTTTATTCTGAATAGTTATTTGTTCCTAGACATGTCTTATATAATCCCACGAAATTTGGGATTCATTGAGCCTGTATGTTGGGCCCCACCGTCTCATCAGTGGGCTGGTGTCCAATCTGCCTTCTCCAGAATTGCTTCTTTTCATTGCCAAATATCTCCATCATCCTCCATGAATTATCCATTGATCCCTGAATTAAACATGTTCATATTAGAGTGTAGATCAATTTCCAAAAATATCAAATTAAAATATGTATAATTATATTAATCATTGGGTACTTCAAATGATGTTAAAAAATGTACCATATAATAGTGCATTTTAAGAAGGTATTACAATCATAATGTGAAATGATGTTCAAAGTGTAAAATTCACTAAAATGGTGTTTATGAATAATAATGAACATGAATATTATGTATATTAACAGTGAATATTAGCCTCATTTAGTGGCTAATCACACCCCCCAACTTGAGTTTTGCTATTCCCAAGCAAAATATATCTCAACAATATGAAATTCGAATTCCCTTATCCAAATAAATTTTAATACACAATGATCACCAAAAACCCATATACCAAACAATCATGAAACCCATCAAAATATATTAATACAAGATAGATTCATAAGAAGATCCCAATCCCAAGCTCATTCATTTGTTCAAATTCATTTCCATATTTCAACCAATATCAATTAGGTATGATGTTGTGTTGTACATCACAATAGACATCGAGGTTCTTTTTTATTCAAGGGGGAAATGATGGAAGAGCTAGGTGGAATCACATTTTAATATTATGATGAGTATTCAATTTTTTTTGTATTATATATTTTTGTGTTTTTTTTGTTTTGTTTTTTTTTTGTTGTTTTTTTTGTTTTTGGAATTTTGCTATGGTAATTGAAGTTTCACTCAAATGAGTCAACCCCTGTAGCGAGACATTGCCGATGACTCCCATGCTCAAGGACCTTAGGTCACCAAGTAAAACCCACATACTCGGGCATCATCTCGAGTTAACTCAGTCAAAAACAAATTCAAATTACCAAAAATAGAGATAAAATTACTAACTCTGGGCCAGACAACAATGGAGTCACGATCCCCAAGTGTCGAAAGCCACGCATTAGGTCATTTCATTGCTCTACGTGCAATTTTTTTTTAATTTTTTTAATACTCGTATTAAACTAAAATGATCACCAAACCTATGCTATTTATTTAAGGAACCCCATGAACTCAAACTAATACCCCACTATCCAAAGGACGTGCATTCTGATCTTTTTTTATTTGGATGAAAATATAAACGATGAAATATCACATTGGACAGCCACACTTTCCAAAATCTATGCTTATGAAATTATACAAGGATTAAAATAAGAATTAGGGAATGCTAAATTATTTTATATTCTGTTTCAAAGTGTGAAATGTGTATTACCATGTTCAAAGTTAAAGGAATTTTTCCTTCTATTTACACAATTTTTTTTTCAAATCATTAATTTTTTTTGACACAAAAGCATATTTTTTTATTTTATCTCCCCCCCAACTTAAAACAACACTGTCCCCAGTGTTTGATGAAATAAAAATTCAGAAGGAGTAGAGGCAGATAATGGATGTTCAAATAGGAAATTGAAACTGAGGATCATGGAATGAAATCACCTGGTGGTTGAAGTTGAAGTTCTTGCTGCTCCAAATTAGTCCTTTTATCTCTTGGGGTATGTAGGAACCTCCTTGATTAAATATGTATCTCCAAAAATAGTACTTGAACAATAAAAATAAGAACAAACCAGACAAAACAAACAACACAATGACTTATTGAATTCCAAGTATCATCATTTTTATGGTTTTTCTTGTTTTTCTGTTTTTTTAAATCAAACTAATGATACATTGTCTTCTTTTAATTTTTTGGTTAAGGTATTAATCATGGATCACACCGCGTGACACAGATGAATACGGTGCTCCCCTTTCATACCCATCCATACTCATTAAAGAAGAACAAGTCAACAGTCTTTTTTTATTAAATATAAAAATGATTAATTAATCCTATTTAAAATATAATGTTGATTAAAACAAAAAAATGATTGGAAACTTGAAAACCATGGGTTGCCTCCAATGTGGCGCTTTGTTTAACGTCGTTAGCCCGACATGGACCCCCTAACTTACCCAATACCAATTTTCAACATTTTAAGGACCCCAAATTTCTCCATGTCCACTAGATTGAGATTGATTCTTTTTTTATAATTTTTGTCGTGTGCAAACCAATGTTCTAAAATGAGTGGAAAAATCCAAGGAATATCATAAATGGTTGATCCAGTTTCTTTTTTAGTCTTTCCAAAGACATTAAGAATCATTACCTCTTTATTGGTTTCAAGATAAGAAATTTTGAAAATTGGATGTTTTTGGATATCCCCAATGAATATAAAGTTGGGGGTGGATGGAAATTCCTTTTGTTCAAGTTCGGGTAGGCTAACACTTTCAGACACAGGTTGGGACTTGGAATCAAACTCAATTTCATTTTCAAAATTGCTCCACAGAATTGGTTCCTTTTGAATAGAAGATTCAACCAAAAAATTAGAAGGATCATTTTTAGGAATGGGTATGGACTCAATGTTTGTGATTTCTCTCAATGGTTCAATGGTTGGTGTTTTTGAAAATTCATCAATGGAGTTATACTTAGGAGACTCAATCCATGATGTCAAATTCTCCTCGTTTGAATCGAAAAAGTTAATTTCCTCTTGATTTAATGACCCTTCAAAAATTCCTTGATCCTCTTCATCTATCCCAAATCCAAAGGTTGGTTATTCAAGAAATTCATGAGAGGTTTGTGGGAAACTAGACACTTCACATAAGGTTATGGAAGGGACAGTTTTTGTAGGGATGGGTTCCTCACAATTTTTAATGCTTTTTAGTTCTAACCTCAATGATGAAACCTCAAAATTAATTATTTCCATTTGTTGACACAATTTTTCAAGTAATGGTTGTGGATCATGATGTGTAAGGGGTTGAGAAATATGGCATATTTCAGGTGGATAATTAAGTTGTTGGAATTGCACAGGAGGGTGTTCATATTGGCTCCGTGGGGATTGAAACTCATTATATATTGGAATGTATTTTGGATCATAGGAGTAAAAACATTGTGGATCATTAGGTTTTTGATGATCCCACAAATAGAAATTAGGATGGTCATTATACATCATAGCCGGTGTGGGGTGGTCAATGTAGGGAGAGGTTCCCCATGTTTGGGTTTGTTCAAAAGGGATTTCCATTAGAGTCAAATAGGGGATGAGAATAGAAAATTGGGGTGAGAAAAGGATGATAGTGTCTAAGATAACTTATTTAGGTCCCCAGAAACGATGCCAAAATTTGATTCTCGCTCAAATTTACCCAAGAGAATAAGGTAAGACGATCCTTGTAGTTTAGCTTGGGTTGTCGAATCCTCAGAGACCTAAGAAGTAACCTATAGACACGTACATTCTATGGACTATTTTTGGATATGAAGTGGCCAACATTGGGTTGATTTTAGATTGCTTTAAGTGAAATCTAAGAGACTTAAGTGAATTTAAATTAAAAGAATGGGTTTGTCACGAACTAGCCCGGGTCAACCCTGAACCGGTCACCCGAGCCGGTCCGCGGCATGGCCCGAGGGGCGTTCCCGATCCCCACGGGCTGGCAACAAGTGCCGGGCACTAAAAATTGATCGTTGGGAACGATTTCGGCCCAAGCTAAAAACAGGATCGAAAGAATGAATACAACTTAAACCAACAAACAAACACTAAAGACATAAACAAACTACACCACGACATACCTCCATGTGACCTCGCGGGTCACCACCCAACTACAACCAACGTCGCTCCCACACTGAGCGACTCAAGCCAGGAAAACCTGAACACAAGGAACCTGCAACTGAAAAGGTAAAAGATAGGCGTGAGCACAAAAGTACTCAGTAGGTGAGCCCCACAACAAATCCCAATGCACTGCCAGTAAATAAAGAATCTACCTATTCCAGGTTTGAACTACAATGTATAAAAGTATGCTTTTACAATGTTTCACTTAAAAAAAACTAAACACAAGCCATCACCCTTATTCCTTTTTAAAAGTTGAATTTCTTTTCATTGATTTTAAATTCGTTCTGAATGATAAAGAAGCGTTACACTTTCAGTTTTACTACACGAGAGAAAAACGCATTTTTATTTGAAAACCATTTTCGCAAAGCAACCAGTACAAGCGGTAAAGAAGAACTGAAAGTAATCAAGCAGGAAAGAAAGCAAGTGCAAGTAGAAGTAAACAGGCAAGGAAAAAACCAAGTGCAAGTAAAAATAAACCAGAAGTTATCAGCAATAACCATGGTCACACGCACACACTCACACACTCACACACACACACACATACTCACACACGCACACACTCACACCCAAGTGGTCCCCCGTATGCCGACGGAAGGCACCACGCCAGAGATGGTAGAGCACTATGGGTAAAACCCCTAAGGTTCATCTAGCTCGCGTGGGACCCTAGAACCTCGTGTCTCGGTGAAATGTGGCTTAGAAGGCCACGACCCTCAGAAAACGTGGCTTAGAAGGCCACGACCCTCAGAACACGTGGCTTAGAAGGCCACGACCCTCAGATATCATGTTTAGTTAGTGTTGCAATCGTCAATCCAGCTAAGTGAAACAGGGACGACACCCATCCGGCTCACTAGCACACTAGTTCTAGTCCGCCCACCTAGATACCCAGGGTTTCCCGTGTGCTCAAACAAGTTTCACATTCACATAGTATATTTCTTCCTCATATCGCAGGCCAAACCAGATATCGCACACAAAAGTCACCATTTCCACACCCAAACAATATTTCAAAACTCACGCACGTCAAAAATACCTTTCTGAAAATATAAATGTCATTACCCAATCATTTCGCAAAAACCTCTTTCTTTGAAACACTCAAACAAGAACATAACCAACTTTCACAACCTAGAAAACATTATTTTTAATAACACAATAAGGGAAAACATCTTTCGTCAACCAAGAACCACACGTAAAGTTTCCAAAAACAGTTTCAAAAGGTCACACGACGTTTTCTCTAATCAAGGTTATAAGGAAAACACCATTTTCCATAAACAGTACATTTACTAATTTACACACGCCAAAAACATTTCAAAACCCAATTCAACATGTCTTTCGTTACTCAGAAAAAAAACCATTTGGCGACATTACTATGAAATCCCACAATTGAAACCAAGAAGACACTTTTAATGAAATGCTAGAATTAAACAGTTTGCATTATCAGCAAATCACCACACTATAAAAACTACTTAATATTATTTTCTTAAATTTACTGAAATTTAATAAAAGGACAAGGAATAAAGAAATTCTTAATTTAGAGGCAAGTGCATAGGGAGACCTACCTCAAGATGCAGCTCGGAACGAAAAACGACACGGCGCAGAACTCTCGTTGCGTAATGGTCGCACCGTACTGCGCCATCAAACCGATCCTAAAACAAAAGGCCGTTAAACGGGTTCAGCGATAATAATAATATCATAATAGTAATAACAGTCGTAATAATAATAATATGATAATTAAATAATAATAATAATAATAATAACAATAATGATAATAATAATAAAAAAAATATTAATATTAATATGATAATAATTATAGTAACAATAGTAACAATAATAATATAGTAATAATAATAGTAATAATAACATAATATAATATTAAAAATAACGACATAATATAATAATAATTAAAACAATAATAAATGTATAATAATAATAATAGTAATAATAAATAATCATAATAATAATATAGCAATAATAAAAATAATAACTTAAGAACATGATAATAATAATAATAAAATAATAATATGAGGTGATAATTACAATAATAATAATAAAAATAATAATGATACAATAGTAACAATAACATAATAATAATGAAATAATCATAATATTATTAATATGATACAAATAATAAATGTTATATAAGATTAACATAAAAATAAAATAAAAACAAAAACAACTCACAGGGGAGGGGTCGAGCGGGAGCAGGAGGGAAACGGGGAGGAGGCCAGCGGTCGGAAAGGCCGGCGCAGGGTGCAGGGGCGGAGCAGCCGGGCGCGGCGGCTTGGCGCGGTGGGATGGAGATCGGCGGGCCAGCGGAGGTCGCAGGAGCGGTGCGAGCAGGGAGTCGGACAGGGGGAGGGGAGCGGCGGACGAAGGGTGCAGAGCGGGAGGCCGTGGCGGGCAGGGGTCGGGAAGAGGAGGTCGGCGTCGGGAATAGGCGGAGGGAGGCGAGGGGGAGAGCAGGAGGCGAGGCGGAGGTCCGGAGGGGGGGTGCGGAGCCGATGTGAGGTTGGGGCGTCGGCAGGGGCGAGGGCGTCGCCGGGGCGCGGGGAGGAGGCCGGGACAGGGATCGGGACGCCTGGACACAGGAGGAGCGGGCGGCCGGAAATAGGAGGCAGGGCCGGGACGGGGTGAAGCGGGACGCTAGGGCGGAACGGGAGCAGGGGACGGCGGCGGCAGGGTTTAAAGGTGCGGCGGAGGAAAGGGAAGCAGGGGGATCGCTGGGTTCCGGCTTGGCGAGGGAGGAGGCGGTAGGCGCCGAAGCGGGAGTAGGAGAGGAGCGGGGCAGGAGGAGCAGGCGGGGCATCGGGGTCCGGGGGGTTGGCCGCGCCGGCGCGGGAGCAGGGAGGCGGGACACCGCCGGAGAGGTGCGAGCGGTGGCCGGGACCAGGAGGCCGGAGAGCGGGCTGAGAGGGGAGCCGGCGACGCAGGGAAGGTGCGGCTGGGTGCGGGCCGGCCGAAACCAGAGGAGAAGAAAAACGGGGGAGGAGGGAAGAGAGAGAAGGAGGGGTTGCGGCGCTAGGGTAGGGGTAGGGTTAGGTTAGGGTCAATATATATATATATATATATATATGATAAAAAAAAAAATTATAATTAAAATAATGATAATAAAACATATGATATCAATAACAATAAAACTTATATAATAAAAATAAAACTTATAATAATAATAATAATAAAATTTTGTGATAATAATAATCGCTTTATAATAATAAGAACAAACCTTCATAATAATATTAATAATACTTTATAATAATAATCATAACAATAAAATAATTAAAGTAAATAAAAGTTAATTAATTATAATAATAACGCAACTCAAATAATAATAATAATAAAAGGTCAATGTAAAAACTTTAATATTTAAAACGCCGGGTGGACACATCGTCCCCCGGGCTGAACGCACGACCATCGCTAGCGATGCGATGACCGCGCACCGGCGCGAAACCACCAATCACAATTAATCTTCGAAAAATTTAAACCGGGACCAAGAAAAGAGAAAAATTACGGACGTCCGCGGTCGGGGTGTGACAATTCTCCCCACCACAGACACTTTCTGCCCCCAGAAAGTCACCAGGCCGCAAGTCAACTAAAAACCAAGTCTATGCCCAACAGTACTGAAGAAAATTGAAGTTCTCGGGGATGACCTTACTCTACACAGGTCACACCCGACCGAGTCAAGAGAAAACTGGGGTCCGAGGGTGAGGGGAGAACCCGAAGGGGTTCTCCCCACCACAAGAACTTAACTAGTGCAGAAAAGAAGACCATTTAAATAGAACACCCTGGGAAAGGGGGGGGCGACGCGGGAACTCCCAACCAACTCAAACCAACTCTTATAACACGATTACTACAACACCTCTGTCGAAACCTTGAACCCTCGACCAAAATCAACTACCTTCAACACTAGGGGGAAAACCCATGGGAAACATTTAACCAACATCAGATTGAAGACATGATCCATTGAAGTCCATAAAACATAACCACATCGACAACATAACTAAAACAAGGTCAACCCACACGAGGGTCAAACACACCTTTCGAAAGACACACGATTTAGAATATCACCTCCACACGACAAGTCTGCTTAGATTATCATAGAACCAGTCCATCATCACTTTATAGAAAAACTACGCATTTACAACGTTGTTGGGACCTCAATAGCAGGGAAACAAACATGAAAAGGTTTTTAATTGCTCCACCGTCCACGCGGAATACAGAACTTGGACCAAGGCTTCACAACCCTGAGAACTCCTGACTGTGCGCGAGCTTCACCCCAAGACCTATGGTTGGGGCTCTGGTGGCTGAAGTATCTTCTGCCTCACAGTCAGGTACTGACATTCTCCAATCACAGCTTCCTCTTCAAGCGACGCTTCTTGCAAAACTTCTCCAGATGACCCAGACAACCACAACGATGACACGTCTTCGGAGGGTTGCGACAAGACGACTTTAAATGCCCGAAACGACCACACTGAAAGAATACCATCGAACGATCTAATGAACTGGAAGCTGGGACCAAAGGGGATAACTCATTGGGGACAGGTATCTCTGGCATATTTTCCACACCAGAGGAGGAACTCTTACGAACAACTGGGGACGCTGAAGGATTAACCACCTGCACACCGGAAACTAACTCAGCCAAGAAAGCTTCCTCCACCAGCTTCTCGAAACAAAGGTCTTTAGAAGCGAGGACTCGCTCCTTGATCTCTGGACGAAGACCCCCAGTGAAAAGAGAGGCCTTCAGGGGCTCATGCGACGCTACATCTGGAGAAAAGGGAATTAGTTCCTTGAAATGGTCAACACATGCCTTCTCCGTCCGTCGACCTTGTTGAATATGCATAAGCTCCCTCTTTTCTCCAGCTTCACTTCCTTAGGTACAAACCATTGGATGAAAATGACTCTGAAGACATCCCACGTCATTTGACCTTGCGTTGACGGTGGGGTAACCATCTTCCACTGGTCCAGAGATGGACCCTCAAACAACTCCATAATTGCACGGACCTTAACACTATCGGGAGTTCCCAATATTCTAAAGACACGTTCCACTTCCTCGAGCCATTTCACTGCTTCTAACGGACCCTGATCACCATGGAGAATAGGTAGAGTCTGAGGAGGACTAAAAACTGGGCATGACATATCCGAATCCTTAGAGACCTTTCTGGGCGGCATTTCCCGAGCGATATATAAAACACAAAGCCAAAACCAACATCGAACCGAAGCGACATCAATAAAAGTTTCTTCATCAAAACAAGTAGCACAAGGATCAAACAAATACAACACAACCCAAAATAAAATCCCCTCTTTAAAATTCCCTTTTCATTTTTGATTTCAAAACCACCCTTTTTCAAGACCACTTTCCAAAAACCAATCCACTTTCAAACCAAAACTTTCCAAAACCGTTTCTCATTTAAAACCAATTTAGAAAACAAGGTCAAGCCTTTAACTTCAAATACACATCCAGGTACTCCCATGACCCGTTGCACATGTCTTTATTCACATTCCATTCATACGTGCATCAACACACACTTTCCATGCATTCTCACACATGTGCAAACGTTCATAAAGAGGAACCGAGGTTTCAACCCAAATCATTCTTATCCAATTCCAAGAAAACAACAAATTTCCAAATCAAGAGATTTCAGTTTTAAAACCCATTTTATACATTTAATGTCCTTTAGAAGAAACCAGTCCAATTTTCAAAAAAAAAAACCTTTTTCATTTCAAACAACGTACTTACACAGACCAAAACAAAAGCAGCATCCAAATTTGCATCAACCACTGAAGTGAGAGACTAGTAGTCACGCTCAACCTGACGACATGGTAGTGAGCCATGTCTCAAGTCAGTTTCGACCACTAGGAGGAACTCAAACCACGTACTCGAACTCCACATGGGTCACTACTCCATGTGAAATTACGACGTAACGTCGGCTTACCTCCATTGTCATCTCTCAATCCAAGACAAACCAGAAAAGACGAGGACACAATTCCCGAACTACCCCTGGTAACTCGAAGATCAGTGCGAGCAAGAGTTCGCGACGCTCTTCCCGTACTTACCCCTCGAGTTCCGACAGTCCTAATCTCCTTCTACCGGACAACCCAAATAACAAGAACCAGCTCTGATACCATTTTGTCACGAACCAGCCCGGGTCAACCCTGAACCGGTCACCCGAGCCGGTCCGCGGCATGGCCCGAGGGGCGTTCCCGATCCCCACGGGCTGGCAACAAGTGCCGGGCACTAAAAATTGATCGTTGGGTACGATTTCGGCCCAAGCTAAAAACAGGATCGAAAGAATGAATACAACTTAAACCAACAAACAAACACTAAAGACATAAACAAACTACACCACGACATACCTCCATGTGACCTCGCGGGTCACCACCCAACTACAACCAACGTCGCTCCCACACTGAGCGACTCAAGCCAGGAAAACCTGAACACAAGGAACCTGCAACTGAAAAGGTAAAAGATAGGCGTGAGCACAAAAGTACTCAGTAGGTGAGCCCCACAACAAATCCCAATGCACTGCCAGTAAATAAAGAATCTACCTATTCCAGGTTTGAACTACAATGTATAAAAGTATGCTTTTACAATGTTTCACTTAAAAAAAAACTAAACACAAGCCATCACCCTTATTCCTTTTTAAAAGTTGAATTTCTTTTCATTGATTTTAAATTTGTTCTGAACAATAAAGAAGCGTTACACTTTCAGTTTTACTACACGAGAGAAAAACGCATTTTTATTTGAAAACCATTTTCGCAAAGCAACCAGTACAAGCGGTAAAGAAGAACTGAAAGTAATCAAGCAGGAAAGAAAGCAAGTGCAAGTAGAAGTAAACAGGCAAGGAAAAAACCAAGTGCAAGTAAAAATAAACCAGAAGTTATCAGCAATAACCATGGGCACACGCACACACTCACACACTCACACACACACACACATACTCACACACGCACACACTCACACCCAAGTGGTCCCCCGTATGCCGACGGAAGGCACCACGCCAGAGATGGTAGAGCACTATGGGTAAAACCCCTAAGGTTCATCTAGCTCGCGTGGGACCCTAGAACCTCGTGTCTCGGTGAAACGTGGCTTAGAAGGCCACGACCCTCAGAAAACGTGGCTTAGAAGGCCACGACCCTCAGAACACGTGGCTTAGAAGGCCACGACCCTCAGATATCATGTTTAGTTAGTGTTGCAATCGTCAATCCAGCTAAGTGAAACAGGGACGACACCCATCCGGCTCACTAGCGCACTAGTTCTAGTCCGCCCACCTAGATACCCAGGGTTTCCCATGTGCTCAAACAAGTTTCACATTCACATAGTATATTTCTTCCTCATATCGCAGGCCAAACCAGATATCGCACACAAAAGTCACCATTTCCACACCCAAACAATATTTCAAAACTCACGCACGTCAAAAATACCTTTCTGAAAATATAAATGTCATTACCCAATCATTTCGCAAAAACCTCTTTCTTTGAAACACTCAAACAAGAACATAACCAACTTTCACAACCTAGAAAACATTATTTTTAATAACACAATAAGGGAAAACATCTTTCGTCAACCAAGAACCACACGTAAAGTTTCCAAAAACAGTTTCAAAAGGTCACACGACGTTTTCTCTAATCAAGGTTATAAGGAAAACACCATTTTCCATAAACAGTACATTTACTAATTTACACACGCCAAAAACATTTCAAAACCCAATTCAACATGTCTTTCGTTACTCAGGAAAAAAACCATTTGGCGACATTACTATGAAATCCCACAATTGAAACCAAGAAGACACTTTTAATGAAATGCTAGAATTAAACAGTTTGCATTATCAGCAAATCACCACACTATAAAAACTACTTAATATTATTTTCTTAAATTTACTGAAATTTAATAAAAGGACAAGGAATAAAGAAATTCTTAATTTAGAGGCAAGTGCATAGGGAGACCTACCTCAAGATGCAGCTCGGAACGAAAAACGACACGGTGCAGAACTCTCGTTGCGTAATGGTCGCACCGTACTGCGCCATCAAACCGATCCTAAAACAAAAGGCCGTTAAACGGGTTCAGCGATAATAATAATATCATAATAGTAATAAAAGTCGTAATAATAATAATATGATAATTAAATAATAATAATAATAATAATAACAATAATGATAATAATAATAATAATAATATTAATATTAATATGATAATAATTATAGTAACAATAGTAACAATAATAATATAGTAATAATAATAGTAATAATAACATAATATAATATTAAAAATAACGACATAATATAATAATAATTAAAACAATAATAAATGTATAATAATAATAATAGTAATAATAAATAATCATAATAATAATATAGCAATAATAAAAATAATAACTTAAGAACATGATAATAATAATAATAAAATAATAATATGAGGTGATAATTACAATAATAATAATAAAAATAATAATGATACAATAGTAACAATAACATAATAATAATGAAATAATCATAATATTATTAATATAATACAAATAATAAATGTTATATAAGATTAACATAAAAATAAAATAAAAACAAAAACAACTCACAGGGGAGGGGTCGAGCGGGAGCAGGAGGGAAACGGGGAGGAGGCCGGCGGTCGGAAAGGCCGGCGCAGGGTGCAGGGGCGGAGCAGCCGGGCGCGGCGGCTTGGCGCGGTGGGATGGAGATCGGCGGGCCGGCGGAGGTCGCAGGAGCGGTGCGAGCAGGGAGTCGGACAGGGGGAGGGGAGCGGCGGACGAAGGGTGCAGAGCGGGAGGCCGTGGCGGGCAGGGGTCGGGAAGAGGAGGCCGGCGTCGGGAACAGGCGGAGGGAGGCGAGGGGGAGAGCAGGAGGCGAGGCGGAGGTCCGGAGGGGGGGTGCGGAGCCGATGTGAGGCTGGGGCGTCGGCAGGGGCGAGGGCGTCGCCGGGGCGCGGGGAGGAGGCCGGGACAGGGATCGGGACGCCTGGACACAGGAGGAGCGGGCGGCCGGAAATAGGAGGCAGGGCCGGGACGGGGTGAAGCGGGACGCTAGGGCGGAACGGGAGCAGGGGACGGCGGCGGCAGGGTTTAAAGGTGCGGCGGAGGAAAGGGAAGCAGGGGGATCGCTGGGTTCCGGCTTGGCGAGGGAGGAGGCGGCAGGCGCCGAAGCGGGAGTAGGAGGGGAGCGGGGCAGGAGGAGCAGGCGGGGCATCGGGGTCCGGGGGGTTGGCCGCGCCGGCGCGGGAGCAGGGAGGCGGGACACCGCCGGAGAGGTGCGAGCGGTGGCCGGGACCAGGAGGCCGGAGAGCGGGCTGAGAGGGGAGCCGGCGACGCAGGGAAGGTGCGGCTGGGTGCGGGCCGGCCGAAACCAGAGGAGAAGAAAAACGGGGGAGGAGGGAAGAGAGAGAAGGAGGGGTTGCGGCGCTAGGGTAGGGGTAGGGTTAGGTTAGGGTCAATATATATATATATATATATGATAAAAAAAATAATTATAATTAAAATAATGATAATAAAACATATGATATCAATAACAATAAAACTTATATAATAAAAATAAAACTTATAATAATAATAATAATAAAATGTTGTGATAATAATAATCGCTTTATAATAAAAAGAACAAACCTTCATAATAATATTAATAATACTTTATAATAATAATCATAACAATAAAATAATTAAAGTAAATAAAAGTTAATTAATTATAATAATAACGCAACTCAAATAATAATAATAATAAAAGGTCAATGTAAAAACTTTAATATTTAAAACGCCGGGTGGACACATCGTCCCCCGGGCCGAACGCACGACCATCGCTAGCGATGCGATGACCGCGCACCGGCGCGAAACCACCAATCACAATTAATCTTCAAAAAATTTAAACCGGGACCAAGAAAAGAGAAAAATTACGGACGTCCGCGGTCGGGGTGTGACAGGGTTGATCTAGTTTATCGCTCGGGGTGGATTGGACGTATTTCCTTTTTAATGATTTCAATTTCTTATATTTGAGATGGGTTCATTTAAGGAGATAAAACAACATCATCACTTACTAGTTTAATGCCTACACCCTTTAATACTAATCACCTATACACTTTAAGGATCAAAGTTTTGAGCACTTCAAGGTAATGGTTCGTATTAGCACTTGAAGTGTGTGATGTTAAATTCAACAAGGACGATGGAGTTTAAAAATCATCAAATAAAATCCCAATTAAAGAAGTGTTTATACATTAATGAGGTGATAAATAACATCCAATCCAGACCCGTGATACTCCCTTGGATCAACCCATAAATGGGTTAGCCCTCCATTGATCCCATGGTTTCAATGGAAGCGGAAAGTAGACTCATGAGGGAGGAAATGAGGAAGTAAAGAAAACAACAAAAATAAATTGATCACTCCACCGTTGTGTGAAATATTTTACAAGGTTTGGTGTGAATAAATTTACAACTTGATACAACGGTATCAATGTGATATGAAGAACAACATAATAAGAGTAGAAGAAGAACTTTTATTAAGATACTAAGGTGAATTGAACAACTTACATGTGGAAGACAAATTTGAGACAACAAAATTGCAACATAACATTACAATTGAACAAAGCATCCAAAAATTATCAAATCATCCACCACCACTGCCTTAAATAGGCATTTGGAAGCCTTGGGTCGAGGCTCCAATAGTACAAATCATCCCACTTGATTATGGTAGGCCTAGGGTGGTGGAAAATTTGTGGAAAGAAGACTTTCCACCCTTGACCCGAAAAGGCATCCAGCTTTCATGCACCGAATAGACGCGCTTGAAACACCTTCTAGATGGCCGAATTTGGGTGGGCCATAGAATAATGAAATTATGATCCGGATGTTCCCTAACATCGTGTAACATCTCAGCCCAAAATAAGTTATGGTTTTCTAGATATGGATTAATTGGTGGGCTGTTTTTCTGGGCCGCAGAATCTGGCCTAGAATTTTATATCTAACTTGGGACGCCTAAATGTACACCATGGATGTAGAATTAGTATTGGATTCTGAAGAGTGATTTGTTCCTAGAAATGTCTTATATCATCCCACGAATATTTTGATTCATTGAGACTGTATGTTGGGATCCATCGTCTCATTAGTGGGATGATGTCCAATCTACCTTCTCCAGAATTGCTTTCTTTCATTGTCAAATATCTCCATCATCCTCCATGAATTCTTCATTGATCCCTGAATGAAACATGTTCATATTGGAGTGTAGATCAATTTAAAAAAAATATCAAATTAAAATATGTATAATTAGATGAATCATTGGGTACTTCAAATGATGTTCAAAAAATGTACCACATAATAGTGCATTTTAAGAAGGTATTACAATCATAATGTGAAATGATGTTCAAGGTGTAAAATGCACTAAAATGGTGTTTATGAATAATAAAGAACATGAATATTATGTATAATAACAATTTATATTAGCCTCGTTTAGTGGATAATCAACACCTATTCCAATCAAAATCACATTATTAGGTATCGGCCAATTTCATTATACTTCATGACCATCTACCCACGCTCTCAACATATAAAAATTTATTCATTAACATTATAACAAACTATATTTTCACAACGTTATGACTCATTTTTTTTAAATTTATAATCTTTCTTTAAACTTAGATGTTGATAGTATGGCCTATTAAATGTCATAGAAGCATCTAGGGATCGATTAGATCTCGTATTTCATGAATATGGGCAAAATACTAGGTTACACGGTTAGTAGAAACTATGCATCCCTTCCCACGTGATATTTAATAATCATGTGGAGAAAAATAGAGGTGAAGCCAGAGCTTCATGGTTTGTGAAAAACTATGGGACTCTAGAAGTATGGTTCTGTGAACCACCAATAGATTTTGATAGTTTTATTTATCATGTTTTCCGCATGCTTAAGGAAACCATGCACCTTAACTAGGATGGAAAATTCATTAAGAAATGTATTGATCAAAATTTACACATGTTTTGGCCACATCAAGTTTCCAAACAATGTGACTCATATTTTAAGGGTGAAAGGTTATTTTTTTCCCAATTAAATCTATTTACACTTTCTTATTCCTATTTCATTTATATAGAATATGATATGGGTTTTCTTCTTCTGTATCCTTCCAATATCCTCTCTCTAGGATTTGAGATAACTCTATAACTCAATTCCTGAATCATGATCTTGTGAAAGAATCAAATACGTCTAGGTAAGAACTATAATCTTACACCTTCCTATTCTAATTTATCATCAAATTTATTTCACTATTTAGTTCTAACATCATTTGTCTTATTTACAGGTCTTTGGACTATTTTTTCTTTTTCTACTAACCCAATACAAATATGAGGGCCCATTCGTATGATTATTCTCAAACGACCCTGAGGTACGTTGTATCATCAACTTCACCATGAGTTTTGGTATTTTGTAGATTTTTTTAGCACACCAGTCTTTTCTATGTGGTCCCTTTTAATATAGTTCCTCATATCAAATTGATCAATGCACCATGATACATGACCATTGATCATTTTTTGGTTGTGTAGAAGATATTTACCTATTTTATAGACATGCCATGGGTTTGCCAAATTGAATTTCCAATTATGGATAATTGATTTGAATTCTTGGAATGCCTATTATCTTTTGGTTTAATTATTAAAAGGAATTCCCATTTTCATAAAAATTTTAAATTAAACCCAATGAACCTCATAAGTTATTGGACCACCTATAATTGGAATTTCCCATGTATGTGATTTCCTTAATGACCATGTAGCCTTTTAAATGACCTTTTATCCTTATAATGTACTTTCCAGGATTTAGTGAATATAATGGGATGATTACATGGGATGGAATATTCATGATATTATATTTTCTATAAATGAACATAATATTTTAAATTAAATGAATCATATATGGTGGAATGGCCACAGCTTTTATTTTTCTTTACCAAAAGGTTATTAAGAATTTTAATGCCTTGTATATAATTGGACATGAATAATGGGATATATGAGAGGTATTTACACATGTATTATATTATAAATATGATTAATCCTTGATATAGGTTGTGGTAAAATGGTAAGGGTAACGTTGATCATGATGGTATCAATCTCAATTATACTTTTTGTTGAGAATGATGTCTCACACAATTGACACTATTTGGACTATGAGAATGATATTATTTGTCCATTATTTAGAGTGTTGACATGATGGAAACCTCACCACCTGGACTAAATAGCAAGGAATATCTCAATAATTATGAGATGTAGGTCATGTACTCTATTATGTGAGATTGTAGTTTCATTCAGACTAGTCAGGGATGAGTGAGGTAGGTCCCAGTCCATCCAGCACCTAATATTCTAGGTATATGGACACTAGCCTATGTACCCCCTTGGTCCATATAGGTGGATGAGATATATAACTATACTATATATATTATTTCTATATATAGTTAATGTTAAAACTCACTTTTGAACAAGATTTGAAGAAGGTAAATATACATGGTGTCCTTTAGAATCCTAAGTGGGAATTTATTTATTTATTCATCATTATTAATTAATTGTTATTACTTCTACACTATTTTAGTAATGAGATTGAATCAGATTACATCTAGTCACCCTTAGTGGTGGCCTACTGATATTATATCTCACACCCAACTCAGACTACCTTTGGTACCCTAGAATATTATTTGATTGTAGGTATGGATAAGGGAAAGGTCCCTACTTTATTTTGTTGATAATTTTTCTTATAGATGTATCATAGGTTTAGAGGACTGAGAATATGCTCGAGTTGATAGTGGAACATCTTTTTTTATTTTTTTTGTTCTTTATATCATGGTTTTTTCTTCCTATACCCTATTCCATTTTTTTCATATTTTCATTCCATGCATCCATGTATATGGCACTACCTTGTGGGTTTTTATTATTATCCACTTACTCAATTGTGTATTTTTTCACTATTTATTTATTTTTTATGTTATGTCTATTTCTATTGTTGTATGTTATTTTTATCTCTATTGTACCACTCTGATATGAGGGTATATTCTCCCCACTATACCTTCTTTACACCCTCACTGCTACTCATCGGCCTCTACCATACATAGAGGCTTACTTGAGTCTATGTGACCTTCCGGCTCAGGGCACATGTTATGTGGATCCCTGGTCAGGATGTTAAAAAGTGGTATCAGAGACTAATTTTCCTTTATCTTACTATTCGGTTATTAGACAAGAGAATATGAGTTATAAAAATTTAAAAATGACCTTGTGCCTGGATGTAGCTAACATTTGTACATGGGAAACCCAAATTACCTATGATAGGAAATTGTTGTTTTTAATTATTCCATTTATGGTTGATATGACTTCACTAAATGGTGACATGCAAGTATCATAGTGTTATTACTATTGGTATTATTGTAATGTGATTTATTTTAACATGAATCAATCAAATGAGGGTGTTGCATTACATAAATTGTTATAGGCACAATATGAAAAATATGCCATGCATTTTTTCAGGCCTTGTATTCTTTCAGTGTTCATTTTTCTATTGAATTTTGATAGCACCGTGATTATATATTGAAATGGGATGAAATTTCCCTATAGGGATTGGAAAACAAAATTGAAACCTAATGTTCTTACCTTAACCTAACAGTTCTTTATTGCATAGTTTAAAGTAGACACAATAAGTAGTTAATTATGGAACATTGATCTATAGACCATTACTCACAGGGGTTGTTACATGTTATGGTATGGGTTATGTGGATGGAATAATTTGGTTCAGTATGTTCTTCCTAATTAAACCATTTAGTATATCTAAATATTTTAATGAGCACAAATTCAATAATGAATATCACTTTTTGAATTAAATTATTATCTTATACATGTAAAACAGAATCTTAGACAAGAACCTAGCCTTAGTAGTGGGTAGTGGAGTAACTCTTATGTAATTATGGCCACTATGGTCTGTGTTTGTCCCCAGTCCTAGCTTAAGGAATAGACAGATGTGTATGATTTTTCTATATTATGGTTTTTTACTTGTATTAGTTTTCAATCTTCAATATTATCAATGCTTAAAATCTTTTCTGAGGTGTTCATTTGGAATTGTAGTATCATGTTTCCATTATGTCCTCCATTCGTATAACCTAAAGGTGGTAGAAACCATTCTTATGAGGTGGAAGGACCTAAGACTACAGGGATTCCTCATAGAGTACCTCATGTGGACCTTCTTCCTATTTTTGATATGGTTACAAATTCCAAATTACTATAGGGATTTCTATATATTCTGCAATGTATGGAAAGTTTTTTTCAACCTGACCTGAGTATAGTAGATTTGACATAGGAGTTTCAGCATCAACATCCTCCCACCTTATCATTAGATGGAGGACCTAATGCTATTGATTCTTGTCAGGAAACTATCCTTTCTATATTCAAGCATATGAGGATTCCTTAATAGAAGAAGGTAAAACATACTGCGTATATGCTACACAATTCTACCAAGTGGTGTTGGGGTGTAATTACCAAGGTAGGTCAACATAGAGATATGGATTGGGTAGATTTCTAAATAATATTACATAAATATTTATTTCCCTTGAGTTTAATGGGTGATATAGATAAATTATTTATGAACTTGTAGTAGGGAATAATTCTTATCATTGAGTACACTACTTGTTTTTCTAAGATGAAGTGGTTCTCTCCTACTCTAGCAAGTGATGATCTTATAACTGATAGGATATTTGTTTGTGGGTTGCTATATGTCATCTAGTCACTGTTAAATGTATTTAGTTTTACTAAAATTTAATTAATAGTTAACTAGGCCCTTTTTAAAGATATAATTTTTTAATGAATATGATTGTGAGATTCAGGGTGGTTAAGTACCTAGAACAACTAGTACCTATTCATCTGGTTGAAAGAGACATTTCAAGGTTTCCCATGGAGGTAGAAGTAGTCAGAATCCTCGTGTTTGATAGTTTTCGGATATGTCACCAGTGGTGGATGTGGGGAATTATTAATCCTCATTATAAATGTTCTCTAATAGAACGAATATTATATAGCTAGATGGAAAATATTTAGATCTTCTCTAGAACCTTTACATCAGCTCCTACCGAGCGAGGATCTACTCCAAACCCATATACAAGAGTGGGCCAGTAGGATAATTCCTGCTAGGTAGCTAGAATATCACTGGCTACTCAGGATGAGGTGGAAGATGAAGAATAGGTGGTTTGAATCATGATTCTCAGTGTCAGCATAGAAAGCATGCTTAGGGATGTCAGGCAGTGACTCAGGGCAGAAGTATAGGCCAGTTAAATGAAGTACATCTTATGACAGAGGATGAAAACATTAGACCATCTACTATATGAGGTATTATTCTAGGGGCATCTACTTTGGTTTTTACTTTATTTGGCATAGGCATGTCCCGCACATTTATATCTGAGGAAATCATGGAGAGTTTGGGCCTCGATATTGATCACATTAATGGATTCATGACACTATACAACCTATAGGTATCCAATAATATGTCATTCACCATTGTAAGTACTTCCTCCCATTATATATGAGGATATCTTTTCTTATGTAATCTTATCATCCTTGACATGATAGGATTTGATGTAATCATCGGGGTAAACATGTTAGTTACCTATAAAGAACATATATATATATATATATAATCTAAGGGGGAATATTACTTCACCAGAGGTTTGTAGGAATGTGACTAAGGGATAATGGGATTCCAGTATGACTATATATGGACTAAAGCCGCAGAGGTTGGGTAGTGTGATAGTGAATCTCACCAATATTTCCCTAAATGACTAGGGGTTATAACATGCTATTTTCCTTCATATAGTGGAACATTTTCGGGATGTATTTTTTACTTCTTTGGTATACTTATTTTTAGAGAGGTAGAGTTCACTGTTAATCTAGTGTTTGGAGAATCTCTAGATACCAATTCTCCTTATGTGATGGAATGTAAGGAAGTTTTTGAACTCAAGAAGTAGTTGTAGGATCTATAGGAAAAATGCTTCATACACCCTAGAACATCTATTTGGGGTTGACCAATCCTTTTTTCCAAGAAGGTAAATAGTACACATAGGCTTTCTGTTGATTACTGTTGATCGAAGGAACTCATAGTAAAGAATTGGTATCCACTGCCAAGAATAGATGTCCACTTTGATTAGCACCTTTTCTGATGAAAATGTGACTTCATTGGGAAATCATCATTTCTAAATGGATTCAAATGGGTTTATTGAAGGACCTAGAAACACCCAATGGTTATATATCCAGAGGGTCCTTTTTTCCAAAGGTAGGCACTCATTAATAATTTTGACTCACGATGCCTACAAACTCACATTATTTGAGAGGACGGTATGTCAAGCTCATCACATCCTTTTTGAGGTAATTATTTCCTTCATAGGGACTCTCATATAGATTTATGATACGTTCATGAAATATTCTTTAATTCCCATGTATGATGGGAGTTGTCTAAATTTTAGCAAGAAATTACTAGTATAAGTGGAATTAAAAATCATATGTATGTATTAAAGGTTATTAATAAATGGATATATCTATATGTATTTGATGTAATCCATCAATTATGTCCTATCATATAATATTTAGTGATAATTTGGTTGTTATTATTATGATTCTGATTTTCTATCCACACAATGAGACACTCTGGAGTTTGTGGTTATCCATGTAGATGAATGTCTCTTTGCAACTTATCGTCATCCAGGGAGAAAAAAGTTGTTATGAGGATAGGATCAAACCCATAGATGGGATTCCTACATATACTTGTGAAAAAGATAAGAACACACACAGTTCGATGTCACATAATAGGGAACACAATATCTTTTAATGTCATGTGATAAGGACCCAACCATACTATCTAATGTAATGTGGTAATGAATTCCAGTATTATGATTCATAGTTAATGTTTTATGTGGGAATAATATCAAAACAACCCAATGAACTAGGAAGGGATATCTGTTTCAATTTGAATGAAACAATATTGGGGATATGTCCCAAAAGAACATGGTTGGTTTATGGTGTTTGGTTTGAACCTTAGGGAGGCTTCCAACATATCTCATTTGGATGGGAATCAATTCCCACGTAGTTTGTATGTGAGGAAAAACACTTATGGAGGCCCTGGAGGGTATGTATCATAGGGAAATATGGCACTTTGAGATGATAGTTTAGGGGATTTCTCCTGAGAAAGATATCCCATATGAAGGGACCATGATGAATATTTTAACTCATGGTGATTTGGGGGCATAACTCTAGGCTTACACCAAAAAGGGATACCCATACTAATAGAATTATGATTAAGGATTATTCCTAAGAAGGATGCCCGTTGAGGGAGGCATTATTTCTCATTTCATGGATTAGATGATATAAAGTTTGATCATTGATAAGGCTTCATATGTGTCCTTATTATGTTGGGAATCAGTGTTCTAAAAGTTTATTCCTTCAAGTGCATTGTGTGGATGTTTGTAATCATTAAAAACCTATAAGACCATGTGATTCATGCTCAATGTGCAAAAAAAGAGGATGTAAAATATTCAACAAACCAATAACACATTTCCTCCTTCCTGAGTGGAAGAGGTCAGGCCTACGACAAAAGACAGTGTGGCTATGACGCATCCATGTCTTCGATTTTCATTGGACATGGGTCTAATGTAAGGAAGTAATGAAGGTGAAGGATGTAGAGAGGAGAAATATTGTAACCTTATACATGAAATTATAGGGTCTTACATTAGGAGCAGTTCCCTTTGACTGGTCTTGTGTGAGGAGGGATACTCTTCCTCTATCAATGAGAAAATCACATGTGATCCTTACCCTTCCTAATAGGGATCAGAGGCGCCAAGTCTTAAAGATGAGAAGGGAATGATAGATTCATATCCCCAAAATCCAAGAACATGAACTCGGAAACACTACCCTTGGGGTATGGTTCCATGTTACCATAGAAATTGAAATGTACATATTTCATGAGGATCCTTACCCTCTGGTAGGACACGTGTTTGAAACATATGATCATAGAATCCCAAATCCAAATGGGAGAAAAGTTAATGTTCATATCCCTAATGTTTTATAAATCATGAGTTATTTTTTGAGGTTTCAGAATGTTCCATTTGTAGTATGGGTACCATTGAAGGAGAATCCTTACCATGAGTGGCTTTGAAATAGGCTTCAGGAAAGGCTTGTGCAGGCTGATGGGATGAGTTAAACCAAGGAGGACCGCGCAAGGGGTGCACCGCGGAAGGGGTCTCCATGAAAGGGGTCTCCAGCACGTAGGCTTGGGATAATTTGTTGCAATATAGGTAAAGAACAACCTGGATGACATCACATGGGAGAGGCATTATTCAAGCCTTCAAATGTCTCTACAGGTATTCCCAGAAGTCAGTCGTGCAGTTTCCTGCTTGATGAAATGGAAGTGTGCTAGTCTTCTTAAATCAGGGGGTTGGGAGAATGAGTTGTGAAAATTTTATTTCATTTTGAACCTTTATAGACTTATGTTTTACTATCCCCTTTTAATTCCCTCTCTATTGGTGTTAGGAAACTACCTTAATGTTTTTAAGGGACTTAAGGAAAGCACTAGGGCGATCAGAGTAGCAATAAACCTTCAGGGAAATTCACCTATAAAAATGAAGGCTCCAAAAGTATATTTATTGAAAAATATGATACTCTTGGTGAAATTGTATGGTTAAGCATGTTGTGTGGCACTCAAGTGATTACGCACCAATGGTGATTTGATCTACCTTAGAAAAACCACTTTTTTAGCCTTTAAAAATCTTGGTTTTCTTCATCTATCTTCTCCTCTATATTTTAAGGAATTTCCCCATGCTACATTTTCATCCATGTGATGAAACATAAGGTCAACAATTAACAAGGATGGGATTGATATTCTTGATATGTTATGTTACAATTGATATGATTTCCACTTAATGAGATGAACATGATGTTTGAGATTTTGGATTTCTGCTATATTTATGGTTCTTAGATCATTAGAAAGAATCATGTTATTGTGTTTGGATCTTGAACCATATATAAAAGATGCATCTCATGAAAAATTATTAGTTACATAGTATCAAAATGATATAGATGCATTCCTATGTGGTTTTATTACTAAATATATGCTCAATTATTTAATGTGTGAGAAACTACTCTTATAATGCATTCATATTTATGTACTTAGTGAAATTCAAATTATCCAAGATGACATCTATTGATATATATTAATCTAATTACAAATCATTTTTATCCATGGTGTGAAGATTATTGATGAATATATAGTTCCTCAATGTGTGGGACATTAATTTAACCTATTAAGTCAATCTAGGTAATTTATTTCTTTATAGGAAACCCCTTATTTGTTGTTGTCATCTTAGTTCAGTTATTTAAAGTGCCAATAACAACTTTTATATGTTTTCCTATATATATATTGGAATGAAATTTTATTTAATAAAGCTAGTGGATATCTTTACATTGATATGGGTCATTTATGATGACATTTTTTGATATGGAATGAGTTGACCATTGAGTTGATATTCTGATTCTTGAGGAGGAAGTCTCATAGGAGGATGCTTGATGAGAATCAGTTCCCTAGCAAGTTAATGGTTTCGAGAATTGGAACATTGGATTCCATGGGTTGTTTCAGACCCCATAATGAGTATATGGAATGTTATGTCCCATATGGTGTTGAGATAGGTGCAATTATTACTACTTTATGATTTTTTAACTTCTATGAAACTTCAATTTTGGTCTAGGTGGAAGACTAGGAGACCTTGAGATGTGACTCAGTATCTAGTGAGTCAGAGATTTTGTAGTGGCTAAGGGAGACCAATGAGAGGGGTTATCCCTAGTTTTTGTGTGATTTTGAGGCAGGAATAATGAGTTTGTGTTATATTTTTAGATCAATTCATGAGATTTGTAACTGAGTTTTTTGTTTCTACATGAGGATTCCTTGGCATTATTTTGAGTGAGAACCATCATGGGATATTGCACCTTGGAATGTTTGGTACCATGAGTTTCATAGTATCAATGTGATCATTTGAAGGATAGGGTTGTTTTGTATTTTTACATTTTTTTGTAATGTCCTATCCCAGGATCCACATAACTCGTGCCTGAGGTTGGTAGGTCACCTAGCCTCAAGCGCACCTCCTTATATAGCAGAGGATGCTGACTAGAAGTTAGGGTGTAATGGTGGTATAGTGGGAAGACTATAACCAAATACCAGAGTGAAAAAATAGAGATAAAAAATAACATAAAACATCAGATGAAACTATAATAGATATAATAAATAATCTTTAGAATAATAAACCACTAAAAAATTGAATAAAAATAGAAAACCACAAGGTAGGGTCACGTACATGGATGCATGGAATGATGATTTGAAAAAAGGGTATAGGGGACAACAGATACAATCATACTACACAAAAACTACAAAAAGAACAAAATATGCTTCACTTGAATATCGAGCATATGCTCGGTTCTCAGCTCATATGCTCCATCTATAATAAAAGGTATCAACAACCCAAAGTAGGTCCTTTTCCACTATCAATACCTATAGTAAAATAATCTCCTCAACCACTAAAAGAATCCCTTGTAGTTTGTGAGATAAAATATTAGTATGCCACCACCAAAGGTGTCTAGAATTAATCTAAGTGGTTCTCATAACTAAAACAATGTGTAGGTAATAATAATTAGTCAACAATGATAAGTAAATACATAAAATACCAGTCATGTTTTTAAAGGACACGTATAGGATCTACCTTCTTCAGCTCATGGATGAAATTTTATTCTGACCAGTAACTATATATAGTAATAGTATATATAGTATAGTTATATATTTCATCCGTCTATATAGACAAAGGTTTTTTGGATACTAGTAGCCTTATACTAGGAATAGTAAGTGCTGGCTGGACTGAGGTGTAACTCAATAATCCCTGACAAGAAATACGGTACAGTCCGTAAATCTCAAAATGAGTGGGATATTCCAAAAATTTTACTCAAGATGTTGAGTGTTCCATCATTTCAACACTCTAAACAATGGACATGGTGCATTATTACCATCATCCAAACAGTTTCAATGGTGTGAGATGTTATTCTCACCAACCAATTTAAAGGCACCTAATACCATCCTTCTCAATATAACCCTTACCATCATATCACAACATTTATCATGTCTTAATCATATTTATAATATAACACATGAGGAAATCCTTCTCATATATCCTATTATTCATGTTGAATTTCATGCAGGGAATTAAAATTATCAATGAGTATTAGGTAAAGCATAATAAATGGTGTGTCCTAACCACCCTTTATGATTCATTTCATTTAAAACATTCATCTCATTTAAGGAAAATAAATCATGAAGAGTATTCCGTCACATGTAATAATCCCATTAAAATAAATAAAACATAGAAAGTCTATTTTCAAGGCTCACATGTCATTTAGAAGTTGAAATGGTCGTTAAAAAAATTTCATATTCATAAAATTCCAATTGTAGGAGGAACAACCTCATAAGAGGTGCCATGGGTTCTGTTAGACAGTTGTATAATAAGGGAAATTCCATTTAATAACTAATTAGAAAGATAATGGGTATTCTATGAATTTGAAACAATTAACAATGTCATGACCCATCCCCCGAGGCATGTGTTGTGACTACCCCAAGCCCACCATCAATGGGCCAGGGAATATCGACTAGCACCGAAAGGCATATTCCTTAAAATAGGAATACATTACCTTTAAACATGTAGAAAAACACGGTCCGAGAACACAACAAGAAGCAACTGTGAAGTAAGATTCTATAGTAAAAGAGTGCTAAAAGTAAAAGGGGGTCAGAATACTAGCCCAACAATAAAAGTACAAGTATGATTGGAAGTAATGTACAATTGAAAGAAAAAGGGAAAATTAATATTTGGTCTTCCTCCGAGGTTCCTACCTGAATGGTAGGTATAGATCACCTCCACTACACATAACATCTGTTCATATCTTATGTGTCATGTCATGCCAAATGGCCCAACTCAGAGCACCATCAAGTCCATACTCCCTTGGCCTCGATCAACGCTATGTGTTATCTGCACAAGACACAACAAGGTGTGGGAGAATACCGTGAATGGGTGAGTAAAACGATACTCAGTGTGGACCCTGAGACCTAGATGGCCTCCTAGATTTCCAGAAATAAAAACCATAATGTAACACCACGAAGGTAGATTACCACAATGGTAAAGTACCACATAGCATAACCTCAATCACAAGCACATGGTAAAGACAGCTCACACTAGGATTTATCTTTGGGGGTATTAACAAGTAAAATCCCCAGTCACAATAACTAATTCCTTAGCTACTGGTGGAATTCTCATATATTGATTAGAGTGGGCCTGCTAGGTCACTCTGAGCCGCTTCCCACAAACCTTGAATTTCTGAGGTACTCCTCCCCATCACATTTTGTGGGTCTACCAGGTCACACAGAGCCACCCACCCCCATCGTGGTCTACTAAGTTACTCCTCCCCATCACGTACTGCGGATGCTCCCCACCATGTCCCACCATGTGATATAGAACCACCCACCCCCATCGCGTATCGTGGTCGTCGAGTCACTCTAAGTTGAAAAGTCATAATTCGTGAGGTCTCCACTAGTCATAGTGTTCCGTATATAGTGTTCTTGGGAGAACATATCTATAACCCATCAGTTGTATCTCAAAAAGCATGAAGTCTCACATAGAAGTAGCCTAATGATCCGCGATGTCAGAATGCTTCCAATGCAAAAGACGATGTGTCAGTCGGACGCCCTATCAGTGCGTTATTAGCATTTCAGTGCCGAGGGACCGGTTGAATTCATGTAAAATCCATCCTAGCCGAACTCCAAGTATCTCCAAAACACTAATGGAGTTTGTAAAAAGAACCATCTTGCTCCAAGAGTCCCAACTTCACAGAAGGTTTATCAATCGGGTGTCTGGTTCTCAAGATAATTTCCGTTGACAGTTTCTGGGCTTGGTCGGGCCCAAGACCAGTCCGTCCTGGTCGGACTGACCCTGCCCGACATGGTCTTGGCTGGGTCGAGGTGGACTCGGCCCGTTGGGCTGATTTCTAGTTTGGCCCGCAAGAGGGGAAGCCCACAAGAGTGGCCTGACCAGAATAGGGTGTCCAGCAAGTGGTGGCCCATTCCATGTGGTGTAGTGGCCCGATGGGTGGCAGAATTCTCCAAGGGAGGTGACCTGGTGCAAGGGTGGATGCTCAGTTCGAGTGTGGTGGACCAGCTCGAGGGCGGGGGCCTAGTCCATGGGGGCGGCCCATTCTGAGGGTGGCAGCCTGGCTCGAGGGCGGTGACCCAGTGTGAGGGAGGCAGCTCGGCTCGATCCGTCATGGGGGTTTAACCCCCCAGACTCCTGGATTCCCAAACAGCCTGATGGTCATTCAGTTGCCGACAAAGTGGTGTCACGGAACCCGTCATAGGAGGGTTCGACATCCGCCACGACATCCATTCAATGGAAGCACGATGACCATGTCGCCTCCCTTCCTGCAGTTGGCCATCGTGCCAACAACCTTCTTCATTTGTCACGGATGACAATCTGTGACCTTCCTCTGGTGGCCAGCGTCAACATGATTGTGGTCCTCCAAGGTGGTGCAAGGATTGAAAGTTGTCAACGGGCTCGGGCCTGGTTCATTAGGCCTTTTCCCTCCACGTTATCTCATATTATGGAGGATATCAAGGGGTTGAATAATCCATTGAATTAAACAACAAGATAAAAACCACAATTATTCCCTACAACAATCCTCCTGCAATAACGAATGAATCGCGGGTCAACGCATTAGTCCGTACACCCACGTTCTTCATGTTATTGATGAACAGGGAAGAGGAAATCATTCGAAAAAAGGTATATGAATTAACCCCAGTCTCGAAACCTCAAGGGAACGTCCGTGATGGAAGGTGGATCATGTTCTTCATTCTCGTGACTGGTTCCCAAATACTCCACTCGCACGTCACCCTTTGGTTCGGTGTCGACTATCACCTCTCACAACGTTAGCTTCGTCATTTAAAGGTCTTACATCATGGTGTTCCTTCAGTACTTTACTACTTGGTGAAGCTCTATAATACCCCTTCCCAAGATCCATATGTATAAAAGACAGGGATGGTAGGTAATGGTGTGAGGAAATAATGGAGCTCAATAAGTACGATGCTTCCTAACATTCTCAATGTCATCGTTACTTAAGGTTGGTAGGTTAATCCATTTTAATGGATTGACACACCGCCGGACCCACCATTTAATTGTTCTATTGGATGGTTATGAAAAAAATTGAAAAATTATTTTATTACATTTCATTTAAAAATTCACAAAACATTAATTTTTCTCTGGGCCAACTGATTTCAATGTAAAGCCTCCCATATGTTAATCCTGACGCTTCGAATTCAACGGTACCCTTGGATTTTTTATCCGAGCAATGGTTCAAATGTTAAAAATTTCCGATCATGCATTTTTTTAACGTAACTGAAAAAAAAGGTTAGAAATTAATTCCAGGCATACCGGGCCTCGGAATCACACGCCGTCAATTTTGGTAGATTTGTAATAATACTATATAATTCAAAAAATTCATGGAAAAATTAGGCTTTACGTTGTCCCCACCAGAGGGACTTTCGTCACTGAAACCCAAAACATAGACTAAGTAGATAAATTGTGGTACTGAGCACAAATCTGAGCCTCCCACTCCCATGGAATCTCTTATAGGTTCTCGTGCTGCTAGAGAATGTGCACCAGATGTATCGACTGACCACAAAGGACCTTCTCATGTCAATCATCAATCTCTACTGAATCCTCTGCAAACATCACCCCATTGTCTAAGCCCAACTCACAGTGGTCGATGTCATGAGATGGGTCATGCACATATCACCTCAGTTGGGATATGTGGAATATTTTGTGAACCTTCTCTAACTACAGTGGAAGTACCAAGTGGAATTCCACCTCGCCTATCTTCCAAAGTATCAGAAATGGCTCGAAAACCCTTAGTGATAACATGCTACCTTGGCCAAATCTCCACTGTCCCCGTCGAGGAGAGACTCACAAGAAAATGTGGTCCCCCTCTAGGAACTCCAAAATTCTATGTATTCTATCAGTATATGGCTTCTGTCTGCTCTATGCAGTCTTGATCTGCTCTTGGATGATATGCACCTTCTCAGTGGTAGCCCTTACAAACTCTGGACCCATAAGCGCTTACTCTCCTTGGTATGTCCTACATAGAGGTGATCCGTAGGGTTGGTCGTCTAGGGCCTCAAATGGTTCGATACCGATGGTGGAGTGATAACTATTATTGTATGAGAAATCCAAAAAACACATGTTATCCTCCCAACCACGGCCAAAATCTAGGATTCATGTCTGAAGCATTTCCTCCAATGCCTGAATGGTCCGCTCCATCTGACCATCCATTTGAGTATGGAAGGCGGTGCTCAAATAAAGTTGAGTCCCAAACGCCTCCTCCAATCCCTTCCACAACTGGGATGTAAAACGTATGTCACAGTTATAGAAGATCCTCAATGGCACCCCAATAAGCCACACAATCTCCTATATGAAGATTCATCCCAAGCCCTCTACTGATCCCTGCTATCTAATAAGTAACAAGTTGGCTGACATGGTGAGTCCATCAAGAATCACCCATATGGAATCATGTCCTCTAGACATACGTAGAATCTCTGTCACAAATACCATGGAGATCCCATCCCACATCCACTTTGGCACCTCTAGTGAATGAGCTAAACCTATTGGAACCTAATGTTCAAACATCACATGCTGACAAGTAATGCATCATGAAACAAAATCAGTATCAACCATCTTCATCCCTGGCTACTAGTTCTGATGCCAAAGGTCTTGGTACAACTTTTCCACACCAGTACATATAACTAGAGTAGACGTGTGGAACTCCCTCAACACCTCCTCTTGTAGCTCCACTGGTACCATGGTATGTCCTCTGAAGAGGATGGTGTTCTCCCCACCTTATGAAAATTCATTAGGTGCCTACCCTGAAGATATCTGAGCATGTCGAGCCTCGCAGTCAGTGTCCCCAAGTTGCGCCTCCCTGACTAGCTGAAGTAGTGGGTTTATGACTGTTACATACATGGGGTATGTTGATCCATCTCTACTCTCAAAGGATATCTACAATGTGGCTAGCTGCTCTATCTCCTCACTTAGCAACTGAATACCATACCTTCTTCTTAGTGCATCTACTACCACATTCTCCTTCCCAGGAGTATAGACTATCTCAAAGTCAAAGTTCTGGGGAAACTCTAGCCATCGTTTTTGTCTCAGGTTCGGGTCCTTCTGAGATAAGATATTCATGAGACACTTCTGCTTAGAATAGACTAATAAATGTTCTCCCATTATGTCATGTACCCATATCTTCATGGAAAATATCATTGTTTCTAACTCCATGTCATGGGTAGCATAGTTCTTCTCATGTTGTCTCAGTTTTCAAGAACCATAAGCTATCACTACTCGATGTTTCCTCAGGATACATCCAATGGTGGTCCCTGATGTGTTGCAATGAACTACATACCTAACGCCATCTTTTGTAAGCCTCAAGATGGGGGAAATTGTCAGTCTCTACCTCATATCTTGGAGACACTATTGGCATCTCTCCGTCCACAGGAAAGGTTACCCCTTCTTGGTCAATGCTGAAAAGTGTGTTGCAACTCTAGAAGAGGAAGGTACGAATCTTTTTAAGTATCCAGTCAACCCTAGGAAACAATGCACCTCTGTCACGCACCTGGGTGGCTCCCACACTAGAAAAAACTCTATCATTACTAAATCTACTGCAAATCTAGCCTCTGAGTTATCATGTCCCTAAAAGTAGACCTCTCTTATCCAGAACTGGAATTTCGAGAATTTACCAAAAAGTGGGTTCTCTCAGATTGTATCTGGAACTATCTAAAGATGATAGTCATGATCCTACCCCATCGCCGATTATATCAATATGTCATCGATGAACCCCACCACGAAGAGAAAGAGGTATGGATGAGAGATCATGTTCATGAGTACCATGAACACTGTTGGGGTGTTGTTAATGCTGAAAGGCATATCCAAGATATCATAAAGACCCTACCAATATCTGAAGGTCGTCTTCTATACATCCTCACCTCGTATTCTGAGATGATGACAGCCTGATTGGAGGTCTATCTTCAAAAAATAGTGACCTCCCTTCAGCTGATCGGAATGATCATCAATCCTCGGGAGTGGATAATTTTCATAATAGTCACCTGGTTCAAGCGCCAATTGTCCACACAGAGCCTCAAACACCCATCTTCCTTCATGGTGTAAAAAATTGGGGCTACCCTTAGTGAAAAAGTGGGTCGTATGAACCCCTTTCCCTGCTAGTCCTCCAACTACACATGTAACTCACGAAGCTCCGCGAGAGTAACTCTATATGCTCGTGTAGATATCGATGTCGTCCCGGGGTAAATATCGATGTAAAAGTATACCTCTCTACTTGAAGGTAGTCTTGGAAGGTCCTCAGGAAATACATTAGCATATTGTCCCATCGCTACAGTATATCTTGGACTCTCAACACCAACTTCCTTAAGGGTAAGGCTAGTCAGCTGATGAGTAATCGGTTGCACCCTCTTCTCAGTAAGTCCATCCTATTCTGAAAAGGTTCCCTTATTAATGGTGAAATAAAATATGGTCCCATCTTTGCGGAAACACCCACATTGCTCCTAATATAGTCAATCTGTGCATGGAATGTGGATAACAAGTAAATACCCAATATGACGTCGTAAGGCCTTGAAACCGCTACTAGGAGATCCCACATGAAGCTATATCCTCCTAGAGTAAACTCGCACTGCAGAACCCAATGAGTATCCATCAAATCTTCTCTAAAAGGTGTCTCTGTCTATAGAGATCGATCCAATAGCTCCACTGAAAACTATGAGCACTGAACGAGGGTGATGGAAAAAAATAGTGACTGGAACCTATATCAATAAGTACTGCATCTAAGGTGGAGTAGACATAAATTGTACCTCTAATCATCTCCGGAGTGTTGTGGTCATAGGCCATAGCTTCCTGGAGCTAAACTTGTCCCACTCCTATTGCTCCCTATGGTCGGGGTGGACAACCTGGCAGTGGTGGTGGTAGAATCTCGAAATGTCACCTGCTTCTTGCTTCATGGCTAGCTCCTCTGACACGTCCACCACCCTATGGACCTCCTTTCTCGAACCTCAGCCTCTACCTTAGTGGTCCCTCGACCATCTACTGGTCATCTTTAAAGTGGGTCGGGCAGTCACAATCTATATGACCCTTCCCACCACACATGTAACACTGTGGGCCCCATGCTTTTCTCCCTCTACCTTGTAAGCCTCACACTTCTGACCCTGTTCCCTAGGGTGGTCCATCATAATGACTTGTCTACTTGGACCTCAATGTCATCTTCCTAAAACCTCCTGTAGATGACTTGGATACCTATCATCTAGAGGTAGCTCTCATTGTCGGTTCCTTCTCAGCTAGGAATATCTCCACCAAAAGTACTCACTCATGAACCCCAGCCAGCATTGGAATGTTGAGGGATACCATCAATTCTCTGATTTCCCGTCAGAGACCCTGATCAAAGGTTTCATCCCTTAAGAAAGGGCCTCATACCATTTCGTTGGAGTAGCGGGAGAGATCAATGAACCTCACCGAGTTCTGGTCCACTGTCATTTTGCCCTACTGTATGTGCACCAGCTCTTGTATACACACAGAACGTAAGGTCATCGGGTCAAACTCTTCCAAGAGAATTCCCTCAAAGTCCATCTAGATGAGGGTCGCCTCATCATGTATCTGAAGAATTCGGCTCCACCATCTCGCTACTGCTACATAAAAAAGGCTAGCTACCAGGATCACCATAAAATTAGATTGTGTCCCAACTAAGCGAAAAACATTGGCCACATCCTACTGCCAGTTATCAGCCACCTGCAGGTCCGTCTTGTCTGGGAACCCTGAAAGCCTCTATCATAGGAACTTGTTCAATGTGCTCAGTTAGCATGCATCCTCTACTGGTGGGGCTGGTGGAAACAGCTACCCAATGGGAAGTGGTGCTGCTGGTACACCACTAGAAGGTGGTAACGCCATTAGAGGGGCCTACACCAAGGCCACATTTCTCGGTGGGTTGTCATAACTTACTCTCTCAAGAAACATGGGTGGTTATCTTTAGGGTGGAATCCTGAAGGAATATAGGTGTTCCATGGTAAAAATTTATGCCCGATGAGATAACTCAAGACAAAAAAGAATGACTTTTTGAAACACACGCAATCATTGTTTTTGTGTTCTAAGTTAGAAATCAGAATTTAGGTTCCTAGTGTATCGATACATTTTCCGCCTTACCAACATTGGAATCCCCGAACTAAAAAAAACACTCAAAATACTTAACACTATTTCCACATAGAAAATGTCAGGGTCCTAGTTCTTCTATAGAAATGAACCTCCCTATGATACCATTTTGTCACAACCCGTCCCCTAAGGCATGTACCATGACTACCCCAAGCTCAACTTCCATAGGCCAGGTCTGAAGACTATCATCGAAATGTATATTCTCTATAACGATAAGGAATTTATTTTAAACCTGTAAAAACACACGGTCTAAGAACACAACAAGAAGAAACTGTGAAGGAAAATGTTGTAGTAAAAGATTACTGGAAGTAAATGGGGGCCAGAATAAAATCCAAACTGTAAAATTACAAGTATGACTGAAATTATAGTATAAAAAAATAAAAAATGAAAATAAATATTGGGTTGTACTCCAAGTTTACTACCTAATGGGTAGGTACAGATCTCCTCCACTGCACACTACATCTGGTTGTCGCCTCTGTGTCATGTCACGTCTAAATTTCTACCTCAGAACACCATCCAGTCCTGGCTCCCTCAATCTCGATCAATGTTGTACGTCGTCTACACAAGACACAAAATTTTGTTGGTGAATCCCGTGCATGGGTGAGTATAATGATACTCAGTAGGGACCCTGAGAACCCAAAGGTCTTCTAGAGTTCGACAAAGAAAAACCATAGGTCAGCACCATGATGGTAGATTACCACAAATGTAATGTACCGTATAGCCTAACCTCAATCACAAGCATAAGGTAAAGACAACTAATGACGAGATTTATTCTAGGGGAAGTAACAACTAACATCCCAAGTCACAATGTCGAATTCCTCAACTATTGAAGAACACATCCTCTATCGAGTACAGTGGTCCTGTTGGGTCACTCCGAGCTGCTTCCCACTAACCTTGAACTACTGAGATACTCCTCCCCATCATGTACTGTGGGTCTGTCGGGTCACACAAGGCTTCCCACCCCCCATCGTGGTATTATAAGGTACCCCTCCACATCGCATTTCGTTCCTGCTCCCCGCCATGGCCCACCAAGCCACATAGAACCACCCACCCCCAGTGTGGTCTACTAAGGTACTCCTACCCATTGTGCACCACGGCCATTGAGTTGCTCAGAATCGAAAATTCCACAGTCATCTAGTCTCAGCCAGTCGCAGGGTTCCATAAATAGTGCGCTTGTGAGAACCACTCACCAAGCCATCAGTCATATCTATTGCAACACGGTGTCTCAAAAATAAGTTACCAGATGATCTGCGTTTTCATTAGGGTTACAATGCAATAGAAGGCGCGTAAGTCGGATGCCCGGTCTGTGCATTATTTGTATTTTAGTGCCAAGGGCTCGGTTGGATTCGGGTACGATCCAACCTAGCCGTACTCCATGTTTCTTCAAAACACTAATGAAGTAGGTAAAAATGATTGTATCTCTCCAAGAGTCCCAACGTCTGAGACGGTTCATGTAACCTTATCCCGGTTCTCATGATAAGGTCATTTGATGGTTTCTGGGCCCGGTGGGGCCCGAGTCTGGTCTGACACGGTCAGACCAACACGGCTAACCCTGGTCAAAGCTGGACTGAGGTGGACTCAGCCCGCAGGGCAGATTTCCATTCTGGCCTATAAGAGTGGCGGCCCCCAGGGGTAGCCCGACCAGAATAGGGTGGCCCACAAGGGGCGGCCTGACTCACGTGGGCCAACATCCAGCCAGGGAGGTGGACCGGAATGTGGGAGTCATCTTGATATGGGGGGGGGGGAATCCCGGTCAATGTGTGGCAGTTGGGCTCAAGGACGACATCCTGGTCCGAGGATGGTGGCCCGGTCTGATTGTCACGGCCCTCTCTGAGGGTGGCGGCCCACTCCGAGGCTAGAATCCCAGCGTGAGGGTGGAGACCCACTCCAAGAGAGGAAACCTGGCCAGAGGGTGCCGGCCAGATGTGAGGGCGGCAGCCAACTCCGAGGGTGGCGGCCTGCACCGGGGGCGGCAACCCTGCTCGAGGATGGCAGACCGCTCTAAGGGTGGTGGTCCAGTCTGAGGGAAACGACCCAACTCAAGGGCAGCTGCCCAACATGAGGGCGACGGCTCGGCTTGATCCGTCATGGGGGTGTAAACCCTCGGTCTCCTGGATCCCAAACGTCCTAAAGACCATTCAATTGGTGTGGTGGTGGTGCCGCGTGGGCACCACTCGATCGCTGCGAAACCAACCGGAGATGGGTTCAACCTCTTCCACCTCTTCGATCGCGAATTCCATTCACCGGCAGTGTGGTGGTCTTGAAACCTCCCTTCCTGAGGCTGGCCGTCCTACCGGACTCCTCCTCTATTTTCCACGACTGACAAGTCATGGCCTTCCTCTTGCAGTTTGTTTCGACATGCTCGTGGTCCTCCAAGGTGGCACATGGATAACCAAATAGTGAAAGGTTCAGGATGGGTTCTTTATGCCCGCGCCCTTTGTGTTAGACTATATTATGTGGGATAATAAGGGGTTGAATAATCAATTGAGTTAAAAAACATGATAAATCCCACAAAAATTCCCCGCAACAATCCTCCCACAAAGAGGAATGAATCGATGATCATCCCGTCAGTCGGTTGACCCATGTTCTTCGTGTTATTCAAGAATAGAGAATATGAAATCATTCAAAAAAACATAAACGAATTAACCCCTCCCTTGAAATGTCAGAGGAACATCCGTACATGAAGGTGGATCTTGTCTTTTATTACCACAACTAGTTCCCAAAGATTCCACTCACACGTCGCCCATTGGTGTGGTGTCGACCATCACCCCCCTCTTGGTTGGCTTCATCTTCTATGGGTCTAGCGTCGCGGTGTTCCTTCAGTACTTCGCATCTTGGTGAAGCCCTTTAGTACTCCTTCCATAGCCCCATATATATAGAAGAGGAGGAGGGCAGGTAATAGCATGGGAAAATAATTGGGCTCAATAAATAAGAAGCTTCCTAATTTCACAAACATCATCATTACTTCAGGTTCACTAGTCAATCAATTTTAATGGCTTGACTCACCACTGTACCAACCCTTTAATTGGACTATTGCAGGTTTAGAAATTAAAATAACAAAATAATTTTATTTTATTTCATTTAAAAAGTCACTAAACATTACTTTTTATCCAGACCTACTTCAGTCAAAATAAATCCTCCATTAAGCGAATCCTGGTGTTGCAGATTCAATGGTGCCCTTGTATTTTTAATCCAAGCAATAGTTCAAATGTTAGAAAACATCGCTCATGCGTTAACTATATATACCTGAAAAAAAGTTCAAAAATTCATTTCGGGCACACCAGACCTCAGAATCACGCGCCGTCAATTTTCACAGACTCATAATAATTCCATATAATTAAAAAAATTATTGAAATACAAGTCTTTACAAACCATAAGAGGAAATTAAATTTTTCACACTCATGGAGTGTCCATAAATGATGTAAATATACTAAAAAATTTAAACAAATATCAAAGGGAATATATCAGGATGCATTGATTAATTTGATATGACGAAATAAATTAAAAGGGCTTGTGTGGATAAAGGCTGATTTGAAGCACAATGATAAGACAATGAAACACCAAAAATCATGGGGGTATATAACAATACCACCTATCTGAGGGCTATAGACAACTCCTTGTCAAATGGAAGCCTTATAATTGATGTGGTTTGGAAGAAGTCAATGAAGCATTACAAATCCATCAAAATAGGGAAAAAGGTATTGAACCTAAATAGTGAAAATGATTTGTAAATAAACTCAAATAGGAAGGGATGGGATTATAGGTCTTATAGAGATAGATCTGATGCTTCTAATGCAACTTTATTCAGACAATAGATGTTAGAGTTTTCTCACAGAATAAATTGAGGATATTAGAAGGATAAAAGAGAATAAAACACATTTCATTCACTGTAGAAAATAATGAGGAATGAATAAAGGTTAAATAAATTTAATTAGGGGTATATGAAGTTCACCCTTGAAATTAGGGGTGACTAGTTTAGCCACATGGTTTGAAAACACCATGATAAAACCATACTCAAGCCACTATTTAAGGAATTTTCTCACAGGGTTAAGGTGCTTGGTTTCCCTATACATGCATAAATTCTTTGAAATCCTACTATCAAAAACTATAGGTGGTTATCATATCCATGCACCTAGAGGTGCACTGTTTCAGACAATCCATGTGGCTCTTACAACACCTCATTTTTTTTGTGCTCAGTTGGCACGAATTTTGTGGGCTTGGATGTGGGGATTCAACTAACTATGTGACCTTGTATTGTTTACCATTTTAAAGAACTCCAGTTTCCGAACGATCCCCAATTTCTCCTAGGTCCTTTACTAATCCATATTTCACATTTATAAATATTAAAAAAAGGTTTTAAATTGTAAAATAAAATAGCCATACCTTTATGAAATGACTGGTCATTAAAACATCCACTCCCTTAATCAAGTCATCCCTAATTCTGCCTTTTGAGTGTATAGATGTATCATTAGAAAAGGGTTTCGACCAGTAAGATCATATATTTTCTTCCCATTCCTAGGCCTTATACTATACTTAGTAATTCTACCATATCAACCATACCAAAAAAAAATATCTACCTTAGGGTGTCTTGAAACTCCAATCCACAATATTAATTGGATACTCCCCAAAGAAAGCATCTATATCCATATAGACCTCATCTGGATGAAATACATGTGAGGTGTCTGGATAGTATCGACGAATATGAGATATGTGAAAGTCATTATTCATATAACTGAATCATTGAGGGAGTATTATTTGATAAGCCATTGGTCTGATCTGTTTCACAACATCAAATGATCCAATAAACCTATGTGAGGGGTTATCTATCCACCGAATACACTAATAACCCATCATGGTGAGACTTGCAACAAAACCCAATCTCTGGCCTTAATCTCCAGAGGTCACATGCGATTGTTGGAATATGAATGCTTTATTGATTTATTTTTTATCATATGATTTCTAGTCACCTAGACCTACTCTAAAGTCTCTTGCGCTAGACGTGGTCCAAAAATAGCTTCCACTCTTACCTCTATCCAACACAGAGGTGATCATCAAGGCCAACTATAAAAGTCTTTATAAAGAGTCATCTTGATGCTATTGTGAAAGTTTTTATTATAAGAGAACTCAATGATGGGAATGTGTTTCTCCTAGGAAACCCCATAGTCAGAGATGCATGCATAGAGCATGTCCTCTAGCACTTAAATCATGTTCTCTATCATTTCATTAGTCTATGGGTGATCAGCCATTCTTAGCTACATCTGTGTACCCAAGGCTTTCTGTATGCCCTGCCAGAACATTGACACTAATATAGAATCTCTGTCAGAAATGATGGCACAAGGAGATTCATGATGATGTAAATCCTCCCTGGAATACTTTATACCTAGTTCATCTATCAATAATGTTACATCTTGAGTTTTTAAAAGGAAACACTATGTTCGATAGAAAACTTAATATTCCACATCAAGCTTAAACGAACAACTAATGTAGTTATTGCATAGTCATTAGAATGACGAGAATGAATAGTTTTATCTAAATTATGAAATCATGGTTGAAAAATTTTTGTATAATTAATAATTCTTTGAACATTTAATTATAAATGAATATAAATCCCTTTTTGAAATAAAATAAAATATTTTCCTAAAAAACTATTTAAATGTGCTCAAGTGTGTTATAAAAATAAATTATTAAATCACTCTTGTTGGATTATATAAATGATATATATATATATATATTATTTAATTTAATGTTTAAAATTTGTCTTATTTATTTTTATTGGAATTATATAAGAACATATCCAAATTTACAAATAAAAAAATATTTTTCAAAAATTTTTGTTTTTCCATCTTATAATGACAAACTTATTTTAACACTTGTTTTTGAAACTTTTATAAGTTATATTTGAGAAAATAACCTTTTATTTGATATTATAGTATCCAAATATAATATGATTTAATGTTTGGTATTTTTTATATGTTTCATGTTTTAATGATTAGTGAAAAAATATCACATCTAAATTGAAAATTTGTTTTTCATAAAAAATATTTATTCTGTTACATTATAAATTTGAAAGATTTTAAATTATAATTCGATCAATATTTTATCATTTAATTTAGTTAGGTTAATTGGAGTCAATTTCAAATTGAAATTGGATATAAAAACTTTGGGAACTTTTGAACATTTTACTTTTAAAACACGTTTTCTTTTTTCGTCAATGGGATTAATTTTTAATTAATTTCAACCAGTTATTTATTTTGAATTTGGAAAAATGGATTCCATATTTTTTATCACAAGAAACATATTAAGTAAATAGGTCCTTTTTTGGGAAAATTTCAACAGTAAATTTATTAAAAACAATTATTAACATGGTCCAATGTATATAAGGTAATTAAGGTTAAAAATAATATTATATGTATTATAAAATTACCCTATCAATTATAATAATTTAGTTGGATGAGTTTGTTTCTATTAAAGGAATAATTTTTCTAAAATTATGACCTTTTTATTCTACTTGGATGAGTGTGTGACATTTATAATATAATATTCAAAGAAAAGTCAATTTTGTCGCACTTTTTTTAACAAGATAAATATTTTAATATGGGGTTTTATAAGGGATATTTTTGACTATTAATATTATTTGGAAATATAATTTTTTTATAAATCATTGTAATTTATTTATAATTATTAATGATAAAATAATTACCATAAATGGTGACATAATGATGATGCAAGAATGGTTTAATTAATTCAAGAATCGTATAAATGATATTAAAATTATCAAAATAAATATTTTTTGATACAATTGATACCATACACTAATTTTTTAGATTACATTGACATATTATTTATGTGTTAGAATTATTGGCTCTTATTTATCTTGATGTTATTCGATATTTAAAAATTCTTTTTATGAACAGTATCAAAATTGACATTATTTATATTTTTAAATAAATAACATTTTATTGAATGTTATAAAATTTATGAAAATAAAAATTTAATCCTAAAGATTTTTATAAGTCTCAAGATTTCTTAAATGACTCATTTTTTGTTATTTTTTATTTTATAGTAATTATATTCACTCTCAATGTTTAAATTACATGATCTCATGGTAAGAGTTAAATGGGTTTAAAAAAATGATAAAGATTGTAAAAAATAATCAAAATCTATATATTTTTAATTATATTAATGTATTTGGAATAAAAATTATTTTATATTTTAAATTTAAATGTTTTGATCAATTGGGATGATAACATTAATTTATATTATTTTAAATATTTTAAATATTTTCAAGAGGGCCCCTCATCTCTCTTAAAAAAAGGAACCCATTATTCTCTATTACTCAAACCACAATACCTATTTTGTGGACATCATATTCCCAAATTCATTCCGAGAATCCAATACAAAAAAAGTGACATTTACCAACAAAAAATTACTGAAATATAATATATCTATTGGTAAAAATGATTATTTTCAACGGATATCAAATTATGTTGATATTATCTATAGGTACTAACAGTTTTTTTAACCAACAGATATATCTTTTTATATTAGCAGTTCAATACCATCAAATATTTTACCAACATTTAAATCTGTTGTCTTATCAAAATAAAACCAAAAATTGATTCACCAATAAATGAATATGTTGTTATTAATTATTATTACCAAAAAATCTTTTACCATTATAAAAACTTGTTAAAATGAATTAATCAATTATATCAAATATTTTACCAAACAATGAATATATTATCAATAAATATTACTTAATTATGGATATTTTAATTAATAACATTTTGATATGTTTGAAATAGGTAATATATATATGTATATAATGAATAAAGCTATGAATTTATACATATATAATATTTATGTTTATATATGCACACACAACCCACATATGAAAAAAAGTTATGAATTTATATATATATAGACCCCCATATATGAAAAAAAAAGTAAAACACATAAATTAATAGTGACCCGTCCCATTCCCCATTCCCCGCGACTCCCCATCCCCAACTCTAGACCCCACACCCGCCCCTGCCCCACCCCCGCCCCCGCCCCTCCCTTTCCTCATGGCCCTCACCGCCTCCGCGCCTCCCCGATCGACCGCCTCCCCTTCCACCGCTCTGCCTCCCCTGCCTCCCCCACAACAGTTCAGGATCCGCGCCTCCCCGATCTCCCCCCTGCCACCGCACAGCCTCTGTGTCTCCCCAATCTGTCATCTCCCCCACTTCCGTTCAGCCTCTGCGCCTCCACGATAGACCGCCTCCCCCGCCACCGTTCAGCATCCGCGCCTCCCCCGATCGACCGCCCCTCTCCCCACATGCCAGTGTCCCTACCAGTTCCTCTTCCAGATCCACCTCTACTACCCCTTCTCAATGATCGTCACCCCGTTTCCCAGTGTGGTTCTATTCGGACTGTACATTTTGAACCAATAAAACCAGGTATGTATTCATCCATGTTATTCAAAAAAAATTCCTGGATTTTTCTTTTCCCACAACATAAGGGGAGACATTTGGTTTCTTTTACCAATCACTCACACAGAAAACATAAATGGAACCATGGTATTCAATTTCAATCGGATAATTAGGGGTTAATTGGGTTTCTTTGTTACCAATAAATAGTGTATGTCAGGACTTAAGATGGAACGTGTGATAATCTCGGGATATCGTGATTCACATCTATTTTCCTTTCAAGATGGACATTGAGAATTTATCCCTGTGTGGAAATTTTCAAGAAGGAGATAGTGTTTATTAGATTTTCGCAAATAAATTTGTAGAACTGCATACTGCACTGCTTTTACACAAAAAATGAATGGTTACCACGTACTATTTTTGTGATGAAGGTTTTCGCGAAGGATACATTATACATCAGTATATGCTTTCATGATGAAGCTTGAATCTTTGAATTGATGCTTGCGTGAAGGCATTGAGATAGCTTGAAACAATATCACACTTTTTCATGAAATAAATAGTGCATATCACTATATTATCACACACACACTCGATTATTGAGAATTTGTTTGTAGAGAGGATATTTTTTAGTTGTGTGCACTCACATTAAATCCAAGAGCCAATGTGTCATTACTTGCGCGAAGTATTGAGAAAGCGATGATCAGTACATGAAGAGTTCATTGTATATGTGGATATGATTTCATATTTAGTAGTAGATAGTGTGTGTACTGTGATTGTGAATAAAATAAAAATAAATAGTGGGATACATATTCTGTCGATCTTCTTTAGAGTGATGGTCATTAGAAACCTTATGTTGAATGTGCTAAGCTAGAAATCCTGTAAAATGACGTTATTCGCCATTTTTAGAAAACTGAGATCAGATTGCTATCTCAAACGAATCCTTTGTATGGATGGGCCAACAACATCAAAAGGGAAAAATCACTTTGAATTCAATTCCAAATTCACCGTCAAAATGAGAAGGATAAATGTCTATACATGGTTAAAATTGATTGTTTTATTAAATATATTTTCAATGTGCCCGGTGATGATAATAATACAGTAATGATGTCATTTTTAACTTTTTTTTTTTACTTGCAGATACCTCTACCTCTTGTTGATGAAAAGAATAAAGTTGTCAGAGTTGTTGACATGGACATGTAGTATTCCATTGATTCCTTGATATTGTGCATCATTAAGAGTTGGAAGGTGTTACTTCATCCATTTTCAGTCATGGAGTGTGGAGTAGTCGGGACCGTATGTTTAAGATAATATATTGATGCCTCATTACTTTTGTAGTGTTCTCACTAACATATTAATTCCCCTCACCTCTTTATAATTCCACAGTTTGTAATATGGAATCTGTTTTAGTGTTATCACTAACAATATATTGATGCCTCATTCATTTATGCAATTTATGCCTCATCCATGTGTGTAATCTAAGTAGAAACTAGGTGTGTTTCTTAGTGTGTGGTAAATATAGAATCTATGTATTATTTGTGAAATCTTAAATTTTCATTGTAGGGAGAGGGTGAGCATTGAAGGCCAGACCATGTGTAGAATTTATGTCCTATTTGTGAAATCTAGAATTTTCATTGTAGGGAGAGCATGAGAATTTAAGGTTAGGACCACATGGTCTGCCATGTGGCACAACATTACCATCTTCGGAAGGGGAGGTATGAGGCCACGAAGAAGAGGCTGGATGTCCTTCCCATAGGAAGATACATATTCAATATGTACCTACTCATTTTATTAGATTAATGAATCAATATTGGCTGACATTTTTCAACTAGCAGGTAAATGGAAAAGTCTCCCAATAAAAAAAGGTACATTCACCTCTATTTCTCCTAATTAATCAATTACCCTGCTATAGAGAACCACCGAAAAGCTGAAATGTGCACTAGCTATATCTGATGAGAGTGATTAGAAAGTATACTGCAATTATTGGGCAGAGGGAATATTTTTAGACCTCTGCATATTTTTATTTGGTATAAATACAATGTGAATTTATGTCTATGAATTCTATCTCCTCATTATTTTTCATTTGGGTTTCTTAGTGTTCCACTTTACAAACACAGTCTACCTTTTACCTAGATTGCACCCATGGCCTGTGTGTGAGATATGGAATATAAAATCTATTTTAGAGTTCTAATTTCATTCTCTTTGGAATTTGGTTTCTATTTTAGTGTTCCCATCATCATTGATGATAGGGCATGTGAATAAGATAGTGATGTGTAGTAGAGTGGGTGTTCATATTCACGTTCTAGTTGATGGGATCATCTAGGTTTGTGTACTAATGAGTGTTGTGACCCCTCATTGTACGTATTATTGTCTTTCTATTGATTTTTAGGTTATTTTTTAGCATTCCAGTGGCAAGGTGTATATGTACTTATCATTTTATTTGAGGGCAGGTAGCTCATGTATATTGTAGAATATAACCGGTAAGATGCATCCTCCTCAACCCATGATTTTTTTAATATCATTAATTATTTTACAGAGGTGGCTTTGGATCATGGTTTGATATTCTTATGTGTTTTTCCTACTATTATTGTATTCGGTGTTTTGATGTAGTCACATTTTTGTGCACATTTATTTAAAAACTAGTAACTAGTTTCTTTTAATCATTAATCAATTTGGTTATAGAATTAGCATGGAAATTAGAAGAAGATAAATCAATAGGATAAAATGAAATTGAGTAAGTAAAACAACCATGATAATAATAGGATTTATGAGAAGAAAGTAGTTGTAGAGGAATCTCCTCCCAAGGTGGTATAAAAGAGGTTGTTCATTACTAAAAAATATCAACAAAATTTCAATTGATGATGAAAGATCCATGGGGGTGGCCCAACATAGAAAGGAACATTTCATTGCATGATACAAACAAAAGCAGCAAAAAAGAAAAAACAATGTGTGTATGAGATTAACGATGGTTCTTATCTGGGAATGTGGTCTGCATCATTTGCTGTTGCCGCCTCCAAATAGGTAATCTAGTAAAGATCTACTGCTTGGGGCTAGCTGGACCTTCATGGAAGGTCTTTCAGTGATAAAATTTCTGGTATTTTTTCTATCGGCTCGGAAGTAGTTGTTGGTGTTGTTTGGAGTGTTATGGCAGACACCTGCAGGGATCTCCTTGTTGATTTCATTAGGTGGAATGATAGCAGCATCAGACCTATGGTTGAGAGGAACATCATCATTTTTTGGAGATGGTTTTGGAGCTTCACAGCCCCCAACGAGAAAGTTCAGTGAATGTTTCCCCCCTCCACTACAGACTCCATGGCCCATGATCGATGGTTTAATCTCCGCTTTCATCGGTATGGATCAGATCTAGGGCAGAAAGTAAAGAGGTTGTTCATCAAAAATTGAATAGATAGGAATTAAATTTAGATCCTTATAATCTAGGTGGAAACATCTATTATCTTCTCATGAAACATCTTCAACAATTTTATTGATAGAGATCTATGTATGTTGTTCTTTTGAGTATGCATGAGATGACCAGTTCAAATTTTGTGTCCTCTTTTTGTAGATGATTGCTGGAAGGCGGGTTATTGATATTGTTAGGTCCACTTAATTGAAAAATAAGATATCATGGTTACTTTGTGAGTTATTATTTCAATCCTAATTCTAGGTCTATAGTTTTTCTAAAAAAATAATGTTTTTGAATGTTTATTTCCTTTTGGAGGTACCATCTTTGTTGAAAGTCAAAAGGAAGTTAAACACAAATGTAGGAAGTTCAACAGAAATGTTAATTTCTTGTTGTGAAGATACTACCTTTATCCCTATCGTGTAAGTGTATCTCGGTCACCTGTCTGTGTACCTCACTCAATTCCATAGGAAGTCTTTTCTCATCTATTTTTGCATAGACAGGAGCTCGCATAGATGGAGCATAGACTGGAGATGACATGGATGAGCTGGAGCAGGAGCTATCATGGATGGGTCTACAGTTGGATGAGCTAGCATAGATTGGAGCTGTCATGGATGGATCTAGAGCTGGCATGGTTGGGCTGGGGCTATAGCTGACATTGATGGGTTGGAGCTGTTGTGCTGGAGTCGTTGACGATGATGGGTTTGATTTGTTGAGGTGGTTGATTCTCTTTGGGGGGATCTAATGGGGGGGGAAAGTTGTCCAGAATTGTGGAATAATCCTGGTGGGGATATAAGAGGTTTTGTTTGTAATGAATTTCATTATTAATATAAATAATTATTTTTTAATTTTGGACATGTTTTAAAATCCTATTCAGTTTAGTAATTAAAATATATGTATTATATATAATAAATTAATAAATATAATTTAAAATCTTTTTGGCAATATAAATTTATAATTTTTATTTAAATGTAATTTGTAAACAAATATTATATATTGGAAATGCTATTACCAACAGATAAATTTGTCATCAGAACTTGTTGCTACAATTTAACCAACATATATATTATCTGTTGATATTGTTATAATTGCATCAAAACTATTTTATCTATCGCAAAAACATTTATCGACAGACTTTTTACCAACAGTTTAGTGACAGGGACCTATATGTTGGTAAAACGTTTTACCAACAGAAAATTCACTTTTACAAACAGAAATGTCCCCGTTGGAAAAATTGAAATATTTTGTAGTGTATAATCACATTATATATATCTAATTTTAGGCATAACACCATCCATATAGGTGTTATGGTGTTAATCAAAAGTGATCAACCTAAGAAGAGGTGTCGTTTTTAATTAATCATTTCTGTTTTATTTATTCTTACACAAACTTCAAATATTCTTCAACATGATGAAAAATAACTAAATTATCCTCAATATAACTCAATATTATTATGTTAATATCATCACCTAAATTCATCATCAATTTCATCAAATGAAAAATTAATTATTCATTTGTTCGTATGGAGGACTAGCACCACAACAACTGATATAATTTTTTTTCCTTTACTACTTCTAATGTAATATTATAATGATGGAATAAAGGTTTATATATTATATTAATGAAATATATAACATTATGAAATAATAATATATCCTTTACATTCTAACCAATATATGCAAATAAAAATGATAACATCATTCGTGCATACCTGTGAACTATCACCTCCACGAAGCGATGTGATTCATTATTCATAACAAAATAAAATTAATGATGTATGTAAGTATATTTAAATGATTAATATTATATTTATTTTATTATGATCATGTGATAAATATAAAATAATAATAATCTTATTTCTATAATGATCAATGAAAAATTGAAACTTTATGCATGTGTGCATATGACCTACAGTCTCTATGTTTATAAAGTTTTTTATTTTTCATAGCCATACATAAATGTTAATGACCAAGAAATTTATGAATAAATTTACCTTTATTTTAATTTCTGATGGATATAGAAATAACATGAACTCCTTTTGTTTTATTATATTCAATTGGTTTTAAATGACTGTTATGTATCCTTACTATTGATAATGTAGCTATTGAAAAGTGATCATATGACTAGTATAAAAATAGGGTTTTAACAAATAATTTTGGAATAAACTAAGGAATTGATGGCATTAACCAGTAGGATCGTCCCCTATGATACCCATTTATCGAAGCTTTTGAGGGAGAATTCATTTTTTCATTTTCCCTAGACCAATCCTAAGTTGTGATTGAAGAACATAAGCATAAGCGAAATAGTTTAAGGGAGAAGTTCAAGCTGATTCAGATCACAGCCCAAACCAAGTTCATCGAGTGGCCCAAACAAAGCTCCATAAATGCAAAACTTACTCTTAGCGAGTATGTGGGTGTAATATTGAGATATTTAACAAGACTCTATCTTTATTATTATATTCATTACTTTTTTATAGAATATTTAATAGACTTTATTTATATTATTGTAAATGTTTTTAAAGAAAAAATAATATTTTTGGTTAATATTCAAAGTTAATTGAGAAATAAATTTTGTTGAATTAATGTATTTTTGAATTAAATTATATTTTAATGACATGTTAATATTAAAAAAATTATTAAATATAAATGTTCGATTAATTTTACAAATTCAAATTTAATTTTTATTAAGGTTTGAAAACTGTTTTTGTCAAAACCCATCAATTTTCAATAAATGTTAGTTTTTATTTTAAAAGTAAAAATTCACATATTTAGAAAACTATTAATATAAAATTAATATTATTTATGGAATGTGGTTGTTGAAATTATTCAACGATGACTTTTTCATAATTTTCTAAGAGAATCGGAATTTCGTGTAAAAAATAAATATCGTATAAATATATAATGTAGTGTATGACATCATAATGACATGAAAATGATGTAATAAAATACTATAATAGGTATATTAGTAAAAATATATGTTTTTTCATTAAAATAATTTAATTTAATTTTTATTTTATTTTATTTATAATGCCTTAGTGAATCCTACCAAATGTTTAATATATTTTAGGATTTTAAATTCATTTCCTTGAGGGTGTGACTCCCCTCTACATACGTAATGCTTATATTTTAATGTATTTGGCCCTTATACTTTTAAAATAAATTATACCACTTTCAATTTCTTTAAACCATTAGAAAAATCATTTGATGGTTTTTCATTTTGAATATTTTAGTGTGTAGTGTCCAAAACTAAAATAATAAAAACCTCCCCCACCATTCCTATATAAACCCACCAATAAACCCATATATCTTCACTATATATTCTCTAATATTGGCCCCAATGTTCCCAAAACTACCTAGATTCCTTCCAAGGCTCCCCCAAGCTCCTAAAAATCCTCCACCAATCCTTTGGTACCAGACATCGAAATAAGGCTTTCTTCAATTCTTATTCGGTCCATGTTTCCATATATTGTTAGACCCTTTTATTATTCAATTACAAATTATAGTGAATTTTTTATTACCTCACGAAATACATTCCTAGTTATTTATTAATTGTTGTAAACCCATTTCAGTCACATTAACCCATCCCATGTACACCTATAACCATGCCGAAATTCTGTAAGGGGTTTATCTGTCCTCGTTTTCATTCAAGGATTTATTTTATATTATACATCACAAATTCCATTTCATATGTTGGTATATTTTCCTCCATGATCCCATTATAGACCATTTCATGTCCAAATTATTAGATACTCTTTTCACTATCATCAACCCATTTTATAAATCCCCATGTGATTTTGTTATGCTGCCGAAATTGCACCACGATTTTCAATGTCAAAGTCATCATGTAGTGAATACCATGACAATTTCTCCATCCAGGGTATTCAAATTTATGCACATATACTTATTTATTATATACTATAATATATTTATTATACAATCCTTTATATTTGAATATATGATGATGTTGAATTAATCCATGTTATATGATCTATGTGGAATGCTTAAGCATGAGATTAAAATGTTCATGAAGTGTGCACACTGATAGCGCTAAAATGTGTTGAGTAATGATTAGAATCATGATATTCCATTTTGGGATATGGTCTTAACTAATTCCATTTTCGACATTTTTTACACCATGTTGGGACATGGGTTTACTTGATTTCTTAATGTTAATAATGGTGCATTTTATGTTTTTCCCACATTTCTATGTTATTGTAATCATATTATATCATGAATTTATGTTCATGTTTCTCTTATGCTCCATTGATATTACTATTACCTAAATATTGTTATATTATTCATTTTATTACTTATTTACTCCATTACTAGGCTTTATAGATCACCTCTTCCATATGTATTATCTCAGGTTATCCCATACAATGATATGTACAATGGAATTTTTTGGTCATGTAAAAGTAGTTTTCAATAAAGATGTTATAAATTAGGTCTGAAGTTTTCATGTAATGATCCTAAGATCCAAATACACTAGACCTATATATCTTCTCAGTTAAATTAGTTTCATTTTTATGTAACAAATAATGTTTAATTGTGTAATATATAAAAGGGTTTTTATAGTTGGTATCATATGATAGGTTTAGTTATTTTTGGTATTAGGATTAGAAAACTATAGTGAAAGACATAGGGATAAGACAAAGTAATAGAAAGGAATCCCGAAATTTTATTGAGTATATATTAAGTGTTATATCAAGAAAATAATTCTCTACATGGATACGAACAAGTATAGGTGGCCTTGTCTTAGATGTGTGTAGGGGTAAACCCTGAAAACACCACTTTGATCTAGACTTGAATAGAAACTGGTGCACAAAAAGCGGGACTTGTTGCACTTTTTTTCGACACTCCCAAAGGTTATACTTTTTTAAATTCATAATCTTAGTATGAACCATTATTAATGGACCAAAAAAATCCCCTAAGTTAATATGTTATAAAATAGTTCAGGGATAGCATAGATCGAAGCTTAGAAATTAATATGTTAATGGGATAGATGTAATTTATATGTTATCCCTTTTTGTCATTAGATTCCCCTTTTATGTGTCTAATAGTTTTAAGGTACTAAACCCTATGTTTATATTCAATGTAGTAGAAAAATAATAAAAAAGTTAATTAATGGGTTATCTTCCATAGTTCTACACTTTTTTTATATCCTAAAAGTTTATCAGAACGATACAAGCACCACCACATAGCATGGAAGTATAGACGTCGATGAAAATGGAAAATGGGGAAATTATAACATCCCATGCATAAGATTTCTCCCCTATAAGAATTTGTCGATTGAACTTCCCATCCAACCTCATCATACATCCCTTGGTGGAATTTGATGAAATTTTTTTCATCGAATGGTTTTTCCTATATAGAACCAACATTAATTGTCATATGAGGAAAATCACTCTCCATATGGTGAATTGACCCATAATTTTATAAATGTGAATTGAGGAGGATGAATATTCTTCAGAACCATAATCTCAAGCTTGGATATTACATCCTTATGGGCATGTGTATCTTTCTCGGATCATTGAGTCTAAAGAAGGAACCGTCCTTGAAAACATGCCTATTGTGAGGTAATTCGTTGATGTGTTTCCCACAAAATTTCTTTTCTTTACTCCTATAAGAGATTTTTAAATATCAATTAACCTTATTACAGGGGAATTTACAATATTCAACAACCTGTAGGGAATGTATGTTGTGGAGATTTATAATATAATGATTCAACTACATGATAATATTGATAAAGTATTAATACACCCAAGTGGTTCACCATAGGGTGAACGAGTCCTCTGTTTCAAGAAGGATTTTTCAATGTGCATTTGAATTTAATATCATGATGTCAACAAAATAATGATAAAAAAGAATCATTTTCCAAGAATTGATGACTAGTTGAATTAGCTATGTGGAGCTCAATACTTCGTCAAGGTGGAGCTGTGGTGGGGATATTACCAAGTAAGGGAGATGAAGGAAGAAATTCACAAGGCTGCTTTTCATGAAAGCCAAGGGCACTATGAATTCATATTAATGGCTTTCAGACTCAATAATGATTTATCAATCTTCATGGACATGATGAATAGTTTTTTTTCATATTACCTTGTTAAAATTATTGTAGTTATTATAGACAATATTCTAATATACTCCAAAAACCAAGGAAAAGCACGATGAGCATCTATGTACTATACTAGTGTCCTTGCGAAAGGATAATCTATATGGAAATAGAGAAAGTGTGAGTTCTACATCAAGTAAATATCATTCATGGGGCATATCATCCCATGAAATAGGATATTTCTGGATACTTACAAAACAAAATAAATTAAAGGATTTCCAAAGATGACATCTGTGATGGATGTCCAAATAATCATGGGGTTAGCTGGATATTATCTCCAATTTGTGAGAAATTTCACAAAATTGTCAAACCCTCTTACCAAGCTAACATGGAAGGGAGTTGAGATTTAATTTAATGACGAATGTGAATAATGCTTCATGGAGTTGAAGTAGAGGCTTATCAATGACCTTGTTCTCACACTGTCCCCAAGTGGGGAGATTTTCATAATCTCTAGTGATGCTTCGAAGAAGGTACTGTGTACTGTGTTGATGCATAATGATAATTTCATCACATATTTCCTCAAGGTAGTAGAAAATTCAGGATAAAAACTAACCCACACATGATCTGGAGTTGGAAGCTATGATATTTTCATTGAAAATATGGTGTCATTATCTCTTTGGGAAAAAGTGTGACATATATACAGATCAAAGAAGTCTCAAATATATATTCACATAGAAATATATTAACATGTAACAATGAAGATGGTTAGATCTCATCAAGGTTTATAACCACCCAATCCATTACCACCCAAGGAAAGTAAACATGGAAGTAGATGCTCAAAGTAAAAAGAACCCAAAAATGATTTCATTATTGAGAACTCAAAATGATCCAATATTCTTAGATTTTATGAGGATGGTCATGGGAATCCTAAATAATAGGACATCATGAATCCCTTCACAAATTACTACTAAACTGTCTATTTTGGAAATGTTAAAGGATGCTAAAAAAGATGATGTGGAATTTATAATAAAGTGTAAGCTATCAAAAAAGAGAAATCCTTAGAGCTCAATTTTAATGAAGAAGGAATTGTGAGATTTGGGACAAGAGTACATGTTACAAAAAATGCAAAGTTAAATAAATAACTTTTGGATGATGAATATTGTTCGAATTTCCCTAACCAATCAATAAACAAAAAGATGTATCGAGATATCCAAGAGCATTATTAGGGGATAACATGAAGAAGAAGATCTCCAAATATATATCAAAGTGCCTGGTATGTCAGTAAGTGATGGCTATGAGGTAGAAGCCGAAGGGGATGATAAAAATATAACACATACCAACATGGAAATGTGATAACATCGCCATGGAAATTTCACCATAATTATGAAGAGATCAAAAGAAAACAATGTTATCTTCATTATTTTGGATTCTCTTACAATGATTGAACACTCCATTTCAATTCGGGAGGACTTCTCACAGGATCAAATGGATGATATATGCATTAGAAAAGTGGAAAATATGCATGGGGTACCACTACATATTGTGTCTAATTGAGATCCAATATTCCCCTATATGTTCTGGAAGAGTCTCTAATATGATATGAATAATTATTTGAACTTAAGAATGACCTATCATCCTAAAACCAATGGACAATTTGAATGGATGATCCAAACACTTGAGGTAATGTTGGGAGCTTTCTCAATGGAATTCAAAGGCGAATGAGACCAACATCTTCCTTTGGTAGAGTTCTCATACAACAGTTGTTTCTACTCATGAATCCAAATGGATCTTTATGAATCCCTTTATGGGAAGAGGTGAAAATCATAGGCATGTTGCAATTAATTTGGGGAAAAAACTTATATGTCTAGAAATGGTTAAAATAATGGGGGAGAAGGTTAAGACAATCAATGAGTACATCATAGCATCCCTGAGACGACAAATGAGCTATGTTGACAATCGTCGATGAGACCTAGAGTTTGATGTTGGAGGAATGGTATTTATCTGCATATATCCATGGAACAGAGTTATGATATTTGGAAAGAATGGAAATCTTATTCTATGTTACATAATCCCTTTTGAGATCCTTGATCGCATCATAGAAGTGGACAATCGACTAGCACTCCCGCCGAACCTATATCATGTACAAGATGTTTTCCATGTATCACTCTTAAGGAATTACATAACAGACCCCTCCCATATTCTGAATATAGAGGTGGTACCAGTGGATAATGACCTCTCCTATAAAAATAAGTTAATGAAGATCTAAGATCATTGAAAAAAAGTTATACAAAATAATACAATATCTCTTGTTAAAGTATTGTGGAGAAACAACATGTTTGAAGAGGAAACATGGGAACCAGAGGAAGTGATGGGGCAAAGTTACCCTAATCTATTTTTGTATGGGAAAAGGAAATTCTGAGGGTGAAATTTCGTACGGGGGCATGTTGTAAAGACCCAAACAATTATGAATAAAAATTAATTTCTTTTAATGTCTTGTGGATAGAGAAAACACATGAACTCATTTTATTTAATTATATCCAATTGGATTTAAATGACCATTATGTATCCTTGCCATTGATAATAAAGCTGTTGAATAGTGATCACAAGACTAGTATAAATATAGGGTTTAAACAAATCCTTTTTTCACAAACTATGGAAATGATGGCCTCAGTATGTAGGAGCATACCCTATGAATCCCATTTATCATAACTTCTGAGGGAGATGTCATTTCGATAATTTTTTCTAATCTAATCCTAATCCAAGATCCAACAACTTATGCATGAGTTAATCTACATACGGTAGAAGTTGAAGCTCATCAAGATCACGACCCAAACCATATTCCCTGAACAACACCACGAAAGCCACACAATCGAACACATTACTCTTAGGGAATATGTTGATGCAACACATGGATTTTTAGTAAAACCTTATTATTATTATTATGTGCATCATTTTTATAGAATAATGAAAATACTTTAATTATTTTATTCTAAATGATTTTTAATGCACAAATAGTATTTTTGCTAAATATTTAAATTCCAGTAAGAAATATATTTTGATAAATTAATGGGTTTTTGATTTAAATAATATTTTAATAAAATATAATTATTAAAATAATTTTAATAAATATTAATGATAGTATAATTTTTACGAATTCAAGTATTATATTTATTAAGGTTTGAAACCTGTTTTTGCCAAAAATCATCAATTATCAATAAATGTTTTTTTTAAAGTTAAAATTTACGTATTTGGAAAATTATATATATATAATTAATATTATTTTTGAATCAAGCTATCAAAATTATCCAATGATTAATTTTTCATACTTTCCAGATATAGTGGAATTTTCTGGAAATAATTAAATAACACAAAAATATATAATGTGTATTATAAAATCCTTATGAAAATATAGTGATGTAATAAAATAGTATAAAAGGAATCCTTATCCAAATATATTTTTTCCTTTAAAATAATTTCACTTTATTTTTATTTTATTTTTTTTATAATTCCTTAGTGAATCATCCAAAATGAATAATATATTTTAGGATCATAAATTCATTTCCTTGAGGGGTTGACTCACCTACACATAATAAAGGCCAACATTTTAATGTCTTCAGACCTTAGCCTTTTAAAATAATGTATTCCACTCACATTTTCAAGAAACCATGGGTAGAAACAATTTTACAGTTTGTCATTTTGATTATTATAGTGTGTCCTGTCCAAAACCAAAATAATAAATAATCCCCCCCAGGCTTCCAATATAAACCCACCAAAACACCCATTTCTCTTCACTATAACTCCTTGAAGCTCATAATCACTCTACTCTCACCTCCTCTTAGTCTTCCCAATGTTCCCCACTCTCCCATGAATCCCTTTCAACGCCTCTAGTATCACACATCTAAGTAAGGGTTTCTTTCTCATTTTGTCCTAGTTTCCTTTTATTGTTTTACCCTTTTATTTTTCAATTAGAAAATTTGTGATATGTTTTAGTACCTACCCCATATTTCCTTTATTATGTTTCAATGGTGAGAGAGCACTATCACTCCCATTAATCCCTCCCATGTACACTATTACCATGCTGAAATTCCGGTTGATATTTCTCTCTCCTCATTTCCATTCAAGCATTTATTTTATATTATGCATCTCCAATTACATTTAAAATGATGGAATATTATTCTCCATGATCCCATCACTTCCCATTTCATGTATAAATTAAGAGAGACTCATTTCAATCTCATCAATCCATTTTATGAATCCCCATGTGATTCCATTATGCTGCAAAAATTACACCCTGAATTTCCATACCAAAATCATAGTGTTGTGAATACCAAGCCCATTTCTCCTTCAAGGGTATTCACCTTTATACACACATACTTATTGATTATAGACATTCATATATATATATATATATATATATATATTCCAAATTCCTCTATCGTGTAATAAATGATTATGTTGAATGAATCCATGTTATATGATCTATGTGGCACACAAAAGCATTAGATTAAAATGGTTATAAAGGGTGCGTCCGGATAGAGCTCCAATGCATTAGTTACTATTTAGTATTAGGATACATCATGGTTGGATAGTGGTTTACCTAATTCCTTCTAGGAAATTTTTAACCATGATAGGATAGGGGATTACTTAATTCCTTTATGTTAATGATATAGTGATTTATGTTGTTTTCACATTTCTATGTTATGATAATCATGTTATATCATGCCTTTACATTCATGTTTCTCTTATGCTCCATAGATATTCCTATTGCCTAACATGTATTTTGTTATTCATGTTATGTTTTGTTTAATCCCTTACAAGGATTTATAGCTCACTGTTTTATTATGTATTTCCTCAGGTTATCCCATGCAATGATATTTATGATGGAATGTTGTGGCCATGTAAAATATGTTTTCAATAAATATGTTGTATTTTACGTCTTATGGTGTCATGTAATGTTCCTAATCCCCAAATACACTAGACCAATCAATATTCTGGGTCATATTAAGTGAACTTCTATGTATTAAATCATGTTAAAATGTGTTATAAAGTCTTGGTTTTTACTAAAAAGATTTGATTTTATAGTATAATTTTTATATAAATGTGAGTATTATGTCATGATCATTGTGATGAGGATGATAGACTAATTACATTTTGAAGATAGACATCAAACAAAAGTCATTTGGGATACATGTACCAATTATCATCCAAACATCCAATGTGAACTTATATAATTAAGTAATTATTATAACATGATAATAATTGATATAAAAGGAATGAAAAATATAAAAAAAAGATCTCAAGAAAATAAATAATTAACATAATTTTATTATTCTAGAATATAAAGAACATGCATGATGAATCAAACTCATGGTAAGGTATTTCTCTCAAATCCCCTTTCATTGAGGTATTTCTTGATGATTTTCACCTTTATTCATTTATAATATGTATATACAGTCCCTTTGAAATTTAATATCAATATTTTATATATACTCTAGTGATTTAATTTTTTATTAATGATCTTATTTCATGTGGTTTATGATTTAAATGTTCAAAGTGGTATGTGACACCTTGAATGTTTAAAGATTTAATTGTCAAATATTTTTCTCTATGTCGATATTATGGATATTATTTTTATATTTTTATTTAATAAAATGATTAAAATAAATTCTTATGTTTATTTTCATTTTCATTCAACGGTTTCCAAAAAAATAATTTTATTATTTATATATATAGAATTTTAATTACATTACAAATGATAAAAGGAATGTTTTTTAATATATACACAAAAACAACATCCTCTTAATCATGAATGGTTTTTAATATTTGGATTACTCTCTAATCCTTAATGTTATTAAATAAAAAATAAATCTATAATTCTCCTGTTATGTGTATTATGGTATTGATAATTGGTTTGAAAATAGATTGATTATTTCAGTATCTTGAAATGATTTCTTGTGATTTCAAATGAAATTTTGTAATTGAATTTCTAAAAATTGAAATATTTTAAGTGTTATGATTATATAATGGTACTTAGAAATTTTATGGGTGGTTACATGATAAACCAAGGATGGGTGGTTCCGTGAAAATCAAAGTATCGGTGGTTATGTTATAACCTCTAATACATTATTTATGAAACATGGTCATATGGAGATTCCAATTGTAGGAGTGACATGCATGGAAGGTGACAACATGATTATTCCATTTATAATAGTTGAAAGTAAAATTGTGTCCCATGGTACCATTATTTATTTTTTATTATTGATATGTGTTTTATGGTAATATTTTGATTACAAAAAATAACAAAATGGCCTTATAATTAAAATATAGTATTTAATAATTATCAAGGGTGAAAATTACTATTGTATTTTAATGTTTTCATGGGTTTTAATGTTGATCAATTGAATAAAGGTTTACCTCTTTTTATATCCCTTACTGAGTTTTTGATGGTCATCCCATGTTTTTTTAATCCCATTTACATTACATAAGGATGAATAATGTTATGGAGATGTCAGTTTGAATGTCATGAAGAGTATTTATAAATGTAATAATGCTTTATTAAAAATGTTTTAGATTAATGAAAAAAGGAAACTATTCAGACGTATCCACTTTTTATTATTATGTTTTTGTAATGTATGTTTCCTAGATTAATTCTCTAAATATATAATCATGAAAAGATCCTTAATGTGAAAGAAAGAAAAATTATTTACACAACTCAAGATTATCTAATGTTTATTGTTGGGTCCTTACAGTTGTTATCAAATGAATTGATATGACAACTTTAGGGACTATGATTTTTGGTTAAACATAATTTAAGTTTCTATGTATATTATTTTTGTTAAATCCTTATTCAATATTTTTTTTAAATCATGGAAATTCATCTGCAAATGTAAGGAGGGGGATCTCGTACAACATTCCAATCTCTTTATGATGAAATTCTACCAATAATTATGGGAAATTCATGTCATGATGATTCTAAAACTTCTTCTTACATAAAACACACTAGAAAATATTTGAATGAAATATAAAACACCTCCACTATACCAAATACCATCATGGTTCATGGGTAGTTTTAAAAAAAATAACATTTTCCAAATATAATCATATTTTCACAAAATGTAAATATTATCAAGGAATATTTATATATTTTACTTTACCACAATATTTTGAAGCATATTATGATTTTGATAAAGTTGATGAATAAGGAGACCCATTTGAATACTATTTATATTTGGTTTTAACTTACAGTCTTTGAGAACATACTTATGATATTTTAAAAGGGCCTTGGGTTGAATGTTTCAAAAAAAACTCAACCGAATTTTTTATAAAAATAATGTTCTATCAAATGTTTTGAAATTATATGTCATAAAAAATTATTTTACAAAAATATTTCCCTTCCAAAACCCATATAACCCAAAGTGTACAAAGTTTATTTTGAAAAAGGAAGCATGATACATTGAAGAATATATAAAACATTGTTGTAATGCGTGGACCTTATATCTTTATGAACAAAATGATGATGACTTGTAGAGGACATCCTAATCAAGGTAAAATATTATTTCATAGTAGAATAGTTTTATTAAATCATAGGGATATGAAATGAAAAATATCATGATATAAAATACATCATGAATTAATAATTTTCTGTAATGATAGGTTGGATACAAATGAGAGGTATAAGAAAAACATTGAAGTTAAATAATTATATTGCAGTTTGAAACTGTACATTAAAATTAAGTATGTATTTACTTATTTTATATTACTAGTATGAAAATAATTCCTTGACTTTAAGAAATGGATATTGAAATAAAAAATTTATCAATTTACTTTTCTTACTGAGAAATCAATGACTTTTAAACTCATCACAAATTTATGGTTTTTCGTTGTTTACTTATTCATTACCATGTTATATATAACTCTCCATCAAAATGAGATTGGTAGTTTTATCTTTCATATCCATGTTTTCATACATGGAACCCTAGTATGTTTTATCTATGGTGGTCATCATACTTCCCATTATTTCTATTAAAATTAATGTTTCGTTTGTCCTTTTCCAGATGTGGGATTTAAAGAAATGGATTTTGAAAATTCAATACCCGACTTTTCTATCCCATGTTAAAATTGAGAGGATGTAATTTATTAATGGGGGAGAATCTAACATCCTATGTTTTTAAATGAAAATACTATGTTTGATATCATACATAATATGCCACATCGAGTTTAAAAGAACAACTAAAAATTATTATTTAATATGGTAAACATCGCATAGTTTTTAAATTGGAGGGAATGAACAAGATTAACATATTTATGAAAATATTGTTTAAACATGTATCTATTATTAATTAATTTTTGAAAATTAATTATAAATTAATGTAAACAACTTTTAAAATAAAATGAAATGTTTTCCTGAAAAACTATTTAAATGTGCACAACTATATTCTATGCCAATAAATTAATAAATCAATGTTTTTGGATTATATAAATGAAATTTATATATAATATATTTTATTTAATGTTTAAAATTAATTTTTTTGAAATGATATATGAAAAAATAAAATTTTATAAATGAAATAATTATTTATCAAAAAATTGATTTTTGTCGCCATTTGATGGCGCTCTTGTTTGAAATATAGGTTTTGAAACTTTTATATGTTCTGTTTGATAAAATTAATATATTATTTTAAATAAGAGTACCAAATTTTACATTTATAAATTTTTTTTTATGATAATATTAATATTTTGACTAATAGGGAAAAAATACTGCATTTTAACTGAAAACTACTTTTTCATCCAATTTATTTATAGTATTAAATTATATATTTGAATGGAATTAAAGTATAATTGGATCAATTTTTTATCATCTACTAAAATGTAGTTTTTTTCTATAATTCACATTGAAATTGGATATAAAATCATTGTGATATTTTGAACGTTTTACTTTAAAAATCATTTTCTCTTTCCATCAAGGAGAGTAATTTGTAATTAATTTCTACTAATTATATGTTTTGAATTCCGATAAAAGGGATACATATTTTTATTAACAAGTTCCAAATTATTTATATACATTCCATTTATTATTGTACAATAGGGACAATAACTTTTGTAATTTTTTTATTAACACAATTAAAGGTAACAGAGGTAATTACTAGTAAAAATAATATTATAAATTTTATAAAATTACCCTAATAGTTTTCTTAATTTTATTGGATGATTTTTTTATATCAAATAAATACTTTTTCAAAAATTATTACCTTAGTATTCCACTGGGATGAGAGTATGACATTTATAATATTATATCCAAAGAAAAGTCAATTTTATCACACTTTTTTAACAAGAGAAATATTTTCAATATAGGTTTATATAAGAGATATATTTAACTATAACTAGTTTTTTAAAATAATTTTTTTTATACATCATATTAATTTATGTAAAATTTTTTGTGATAAAGGAATTACATTAAATAGTGACATAATGATGATGTGGGACTTGATTAATTAATGGATGAAACAAATAAATTATATTAAAAATATTAAAATAAATGTAATTTGAAATGATTAATTTTATTCATGAATTTTTAAGATGACTTTAACAATATTATTATATTTTATAATTATTGGTTATAATTTATATTATTGTTATGATATTTTTAGAAATTCATGTTATCAATAGAGTTAAAATTAACATTATTGATATTTTAAAATTATTCATATTTTATAAAATGTTCTAAAATTTATAAAAATCCAATTTTCATAAAAACAGTTTTTATATGTTCCAATATGTCATCACTGACTCGTTTATTTGTATTTTTCCATTTTATTATATTTATATAAACCCTCAAAGTGTGAATTACATGATATCTTAGTAAGGGTTGAAAGTGTTAAAATAAAAAGATAAGTATAAAAAAATCAGAACTTGTCTAATTTTCCTTAGATGAATTTATTTAGACAAAAAATAATCCTATATTTTAAATTAATAAGTTTTTATCCATTTATATTTTAAAATTAATTTATATTAATTTAATATTTTTAAGATTTCAAAGAGCTCCCCTCCCCTCTCCTATAAAAGGGAACCCATTCTTATTTATTATTCGTAACTCAAAAACTATTTGGATCCGAAATGATATGAAAAAAATACCTTCATAGAATCTATAACCAATGTATTTAGCTCCAATTTTCTTCATAAAACCATCCTTATATATTTTAATGTGTTAATCAAAATTGATCATCCAAAGAATATGTTTCGTTTATAATTAAGCAGTTTTATTTTATTTGTTCTTCCACATCCTCAAAATATTATTCAAACATGATGAAATAATAAATACAATATCATAAATATAATTATATTTTAATATTTTAATTCCATCACCAAAAAACATTTCCAATTTCATCAAATGGTAAATGAATTATTCGTTCGTGCATACAGTGGACTACCACCTCACGAATCGATATAATTCATTTTCTATCACTACCTCTCAAGACAGATAACATTGATGATATTAATGTTTATAAATGATATTTATATATTTTTTACCATTTTTAAACAATAATATATCATTTAATTTCTTACCATTCCATGCACATAAAAATGATAATGTTGTTTGTGTGTACGAGTGGACTATTACATCCACGAGGCGATGTGATTCATTTTTCATCACCACATCAAATGAATTATAAATATAAGTATATTTAAATTATTAAAATTATATTATGATATTATAATCATTATTTAAAGGTACTATTATAATTTCCTTACTTCAATAATGATCATTGTAAAATGAAAACAATTCTCATGTGTACGCACGACTAACCGTCATCATGATTATAAGGTTTTTATGTTTTCATAAAATTAAATACATGGTTTGATTTAAAAGTATAATTGATGTATTATAGTGATTATTATGTCATGATTATTTTCCTGGAGATTATGGGCTAATACCATTTTAAATATTGACATCAAAATAAAGTCATTTTAGACACATATAGTGAATATAATCAAAAAATCCTATGTGAACTTATATAATTAAGTAATTATAATAACATAATATTACATGACTTAAAAGGAATAAAAAACATGGAAAATGTTCTTAGAAAATTAAATAATTAATATAATTTTGTTATTTATGAATATAAAGAACCTATGTGTAAAATTCGACTCAAGTTAAGGGATTTCATCTCAAATCTCCTTTTATTGAGGAATTTCTTGATGATATGCACCTTTAATATTTTATAAGGTGTATATTCAACCCCTATAAAATTTTATATCTTTATTTTATCTATCCATTTGTAATTTATTATGTTATTAAATGTTATTGTTTCTTTCTTATATGATTTAATTGATCAAAGTTGTATGGGACACCATGAATGTTTAAATATTTAATAATCAAATATTTTTACCCTTGTCAATATTTGTTGATATTATTTTAATTTTTTATATAATAAAATGATTATAAATAAAATTTTATGACAATTTTTATTTTCATTCAATGGTTTTCAAAAACGAATCTTTTTATTATTTCTATATAGAGCATTTTACGTGCTTTATATATGGAAAAAATTTAATTTATATGTTGAAAATGACTTCTCCACCACCGTTTCCATTATTTTATATTTAAGTTACATTAAAAAACCACTGTTTTTAAAATAAAAAAAAATATTTTATTCTATTTTCCTGTGTATATTTTTATTGAAAATTGTTTTGAAAATGGATTGATTAATTAAATATCTTGAAATGATATCTTGGGATTGAAAAAGATATTTTATGAGTGAAATGGTGATAATTGATATCATTTTGTGTGTTATGATTATATAATGGTAGTTGGAAATATGAGGGCTGGTTATATTATAAACCAAGGATGATTGGTTTCAAGATAAACCAAGGATGTGTGGCTACATTATAATCTCCAATGCATTGGTTATGGAAGTCGTCTGTAAGGATATTCCATTTTTAAGAGTGACATGTATGGAAGTTTACCACATTTTTATTCCATTTATATGAATGAAAAGTAAAATTATGTTCCAATGCCCTTTAATGTATTTTATATTCTTTTTATGGGTTTAATGGTAATCTTATTATTATAAAAAAGGTACGAAATGAGATAATTTTCAAAGTAAATTATTTACATCTTATTAATGGTGAAAATTGATACTTTTGGTAAATTTTTCAATGGTTTAATATTTTATCAATAGACTAATGGTTTCTTTCATTTTATATCCCTTAATGATCTTTTTTAGGCTCATCATATATTTTTTAATTTTTTTCACGGGTCTTATGTTTGATAATGGATTTGGTGGTGTCATGTTCAATGTCATTAAGAGCATTCATAAAAGTGATAATGCTTAATTTTAAATGTATTGGATTATTGTAAAAAGGATATTATCTTGAAGTGTCCAATTTTTATTATTATGGTTGTGTTATGTATGAGTTATGGAATACCTTCCTGAAGCTCTGTACCTAATAATATATTCAATGTGAAATAATGTAAAATTCTTTACTGAACACAATATTATGTAAGTTTTAAGGATATTTTTTATATATAAGTACCCTTGCATAGGTAAGAAATGTTATACCTTTATCAAACAGCCTATGACAACCCACAATACATAATTTACACAAATTGATTTGGGTAAAAAAAAATCACGAAGTCTCTCGAAACATCACTCCATTTCCACTCTTGAGTAGAAAATGGATTTACAAGCCTCAAATAATTTTGATGTTCCACCATCACCTATTGAATTGTGTAACATCGAGTGATGAAGTCGAAAATCTCCCAAATAATACCAGGATAGAAATACTAGCACTTTAGATCTTGATACATTTTGTTGACACCGGGGTGATCCACCCATGATGGGGAGTGTAATTCCCATATTTGATCCTCTGTGATGTCTATTATGACCCATTAACTCCCATGGAATTGTAAAGATTCACCCCCATCCATAGCCCAAACTGAATATGTATCAACACCTCAGATGCTTTCAGTTAGGGAAAGTCCATCAAGATCAAAAACATACCTCATTTATATCTGTTTTAAGAGATTATAAATCACTACTGAGGTCATGTGGGTAGTCTGACCATGATCCTCTTAAACCATAGTGTTCATCTTAGAGAATAAGTACTTGAGATTCCATTCTCCACTTACCTCTCGAACACCCTATGTCTAATTCTTCCATCTCCAAGCATCTTCCAATGTAATTATTTTACCAATCATGTTGGAAAGGAATTAATTGAATGACTCTAGGTACTCAACCCATCTATGCTATCAGAGATTCAGATATCCTTGTGAAGATATGTACTTAAGGATTTTGTGATCAGTGAAGACCAAAAAATGCTCTCCATGTATATAGTGTCACCAAAAGTGTAGAACATGAACTACATCAGCTAGATATTGTTCATGTGTCATGTAATTCTGCTTTTGAGGCCTGAACTGACAAGACCCATATGTGACGACTCACTCGTCCAACATCAGAACATCTCAGAACCTAATACTTGATGTGTCATATTAGACTTTATAGGTCATTATTATCTTTGTATGAATCATCATCGATGTTGAATTCAATCTTTCCATAATGTCCCGAAATTATACTTTACACACATCTATCAAAACAAATTTCAGACCATTAATTACCAAGAACATATGATGAACTAAAAGGAATGATAAATCATGGTTTTATAATGAATAATATCTAGATATCCCAAAGAAACTATGAATTTCAAAAACACTCTTTGGATTCCCCTAGAAAACTATATATCTAACTTTATATGGGTTTACTGAAATTCATGACTGTGAGATAATGTGACCCAAGAATATGACATTCTCAATCCAAATGTATCATTTATGGTCCATAACATAGATATGATGTTATCTTAGTTTATTCAACATGATCTCAAGATGGTTGTAAAGGTCATGTCTAAAACATGAATACACTAATATGTCATCAAAAATGGATACCATGAATGAATATAGAAATGGTATTAAAACCTAATTCATACCTATAAAAATAGTAGGTGAGATCGTGAGTCTAAATAGTATAACCTATTACTCTTAAAGACCATACCTACTCTTGAATGTTTTGTGTGGTATGTATGCTATCCTGAAATGCACCAAATGATAGACTAACCTCAAATATATCATTTAAAACACTCTCACTCCATGGATATTGTTGAAACTATATATAATCACATGGATTAAAAATTGATAGAGGAAAATTCCAAAGAAAATTGAAGAGAAGATAAATTTTGAAATAAAATATTTTTAAAGCCTCAGAAAGTGGTTTGCCCAAGGTTGTTCCAATCACTGTTGGCGTGAAAGAACTTGCATGCCATACTACTTGTGTGACCAGTCACAACAACCCAGGGTCTCATACATTCCTATAAATATTCCCTTAGAGACTTTATTTTTACACATGACTTTCATTGAAGACTTATTGCTACTATTATCACCCTAGTGCTTTTCCCAAGTCCCTCAAAACCTCAAATGTAGCATCTTAAGACCTAAATTGAGGAAATCAAATGGGGATAGTGAATATTATGTCCATTTAGTTCTAAAAATATATATAACATGGATGACTCATTCGCCCATCCCCTCGATTTAAGAAGACTATATCACTTCCCTTTCTTTAAGAATGGGCTTCCACAAATCAATTCTAGGAATCCCTATAGAGACCCCTAAAGGATTGAATAGATACTTTCCCAGGTGTATTCATCCATGTTTTTTGTCACCTATGGTGCCTCCAATTCACCTAATACAACATTCATGGAGACCCCTTGCATGGATACCCCTTGTGTGGTGCACTCCTTGTGTGGTCCCCCTTGGTTCACCTCTTCCCTTTGGGCTATGTAAGCCTTTCATGAAGCCTCTTTCAAAGCCCCTCACGGTAAGGCTTCTCCTTCCCTAGCTTCATTACCTAAGAGGGACCATTTTTAAACCTCAACAAAGATCTCCTAATTTATAAAACCTTAAATATAGGCACATCAACACGTCTCCGATTTGGATTTTGATTTCTACAATTAGATGATTCCCACACATTCCCTACCAGACAATATGGATCCTCTGGGAATTTATTGATTTGAATATATATGTTCACATGGACCCTTAAACAATGTATAGTGTTGTCGATTTCTAGATCATGGATTCCAGGGATATAACTTTTTCCTCCCCTTGTCATCTCCCTGACCTGGATGCTCTTATCCCCAATAGGGTTGGTAAGGATCACACTTTATTTTCCCATTCAAAATGTTAAAGCCTTCATCCTATTCTAGGACCAATAATAGGGAACTCCTTCTATGTTAAGACCCTTTCCTTTCATGTATGATGTCACAATATTTATCCTCTATACATCCTTTACCTTTATTCCATCTTTATATTTGAAAAATTTCCAATGTAAATTTATGAGAGGTAAGCGCCATAGCTACAGCCTATTCCAGCGTAACAATGACCTCTTCCACCATAGCCCTTACCTCTTTCTCTAGAGAAGAAGGAATGGTTTTTCTTTTTAGGAATCTTCCACATCTTCTTTTTTATCACAACGAACATGAATCACATGGACTTAGAGGTTTATAATGATTACAAACATCTACAAAACCCACTTGAATGAATTAACTAAGATAACTCTGATTCCCACCATAACTAGGATATATAAGAATCATTCTCAAGGACTAATATCCATATCATCCCATCCATGAAATGATAAATCATGCCTCCCTTAATTTTAATACTCCTTAGTAAAAATCCACAGAAAAAATTCCCTTAATCTGGATATCCTTTTTAGGAGTGAGCCCCAAGTTAACCCCCAAATCACCATGAGTAAAAACATCCGTCATGGTCCCTTCATAGGAGATATCATTCATTAGAGTAATCACTCAACCTATCATATCAAAGGGCCATACTTCCCTTTGATACATACCCTTGAGGGCCTCTATTATCATGGTTCATCACTAATGAAATATGTGGGATATGATTCCCATCCAAATAAGATACATAGGAATCCTCCATTTGGTTCAAACCCAATATTCTAAATGAACCCTATTATTTTGGTGCATATCCCTAGTAGGGGATATTTAAACATGGAATATAATATACATTTCATTTTACCTGGGATGTTTTTATATAATTCCCACACCAAACATTGATTATGAAACTTCGGCCTACAAGTCCATACCACATGACATTAAACTATACAATTGGGTCCTTATGACATGAAATTAAAAGGTATGATGTGACCTATAAAGTGACACCAAACTACATGGGTTTTGATTCCTTTCACAAGGATATGTAGGAATCTCATCTATGGGTTTTATCCTAATGTCATAACAACTTTTGTCTCCCTTGACGACGATAAATTTTAGAGTGACATTGGTCTACCTAGATAACCAAAAACTATAGAGTGCCTCACTGTGTGGCTAGGAAACAAGAATCATTGTAATAAAAACTAAACAATAACTAAATAGTATATGTTAAGAAACCATTGAGGGAGAACCTGGAATAGATAAAAATATCATCATTGATGAAGAACCTCGAATATGTACAAATGATTCTGAATTCCACATATGATAATAATAGATTGATAATATTGGGAAAACTCACATCATACATGGGAATTAATGATTTATTCATGAACCTATATTAAATACATAATAGAGTCCCGAAGTACGAAATAATTCCCCCCAAAAGGGTGTGATGATCCTGACCTCACATCCTCTTGACCAATGCATGTTCTTAAACATTGTGGGTCAAAATATCCATCAAGCACCTACCTTTGGATAGTATGTCCCTTTGGATATATAACCATTGGTTGTTTCTGGTTACAAGAACAAACCTATTTGAAACTATTCAAAAATTATCATTTCCCCAAAGAAGTTACATTTCTTTAGGAAACAAAAAATGGTGAACCTGACAAGAATAGTTTACTAAGATGATAGTGTCACATTCTTATTTGGTACCTTCTATTCTCAAAGGAAATGAGGGGCTGATCGGGAAACCAATCATGCATTTATTCATCCAAAAAATTCTACTTTTAGAGTGTTCATTGTTTCAATTTGTCGTTTCTACAAGTACTTCCTTCCATGAACTCTCTTAAATATAATGACTTCCTCCATGTTTACACTCATGAACTCCCTGGTTGTTCCTCATATTGGATCCTCATCCACATGAAGGATGACATCACTAATTTAGTGTCTTAAATGTTGGTTCTCTAATGATATGGTTCAAGATTACCATCAACATTGTACCATCCCAACCCTAGAGTCTACCTAACAGGCCCTCCAGACCAACAATCACCCACAGTCGCTTGGTCAATGAAAACTACTCGTCTTGAAGCAGACTATTTCAGACGTTGTCTTCATCCATTTTAGAATCCTCTCTAAATAATTCAATAACCATTCAATACCATATTTTAGGGAGTTGGATCAGGAGTCCACATCCATCCTTGTCCCAAAGACACATGGGTCTTCTTAGTGGATTCGTCCAACAATCATTTTCGAAAACGTTGCATGGAAGTAAACCCTCAACATAATGATGGTGTAAACTTAGCCGGACTGGCCCATGTCTCTTTTAGACATGGGCACACTATAAGAATTGTTCGGGAAGATAAATAGACAAGAAAGAGCAGGTCCCAATGTTTTCTCCCTTTATGGATTCCCACAAACCCAGTTTGGTGGGAAAAACGTACAGAAATATACACATGTCTATTATAATTTTTCCAGCCAGAGGACTTGTCTGGAAACACACAACCAATATCACCATCATAATCTTGCTTAATACCATAAGAAAGAACATACACTTTCTTAAAATCATGACGCCTTCAATCAGACTCATCCAGAAACATTCAAAAATCCTACAAACCCAATTCGGTGGCAATTCTTAAGTAGGAACATACACCTACATTCAATCGCCAAGCCTATGAGTAGCCTCATCTAGCAACACCCATATAATTCATTTGAAAATATCTTATGAAAAGCAGGGGTAGACTCAATTATATGTATAGACACATGAGTACTATCAATATCCACTAAAAAGAAAGGGAGTACATGATCAGGGACATACACCTACTCCCGATATGCAATGGATGTATATTCATATTTTGGTCACTAAAGTCACCAATACCATCTGGAAAATGTTGAGAGGGAATATGAAAATTTCTACCCATATACTAAATACTTTTATAAATTTCATAATTGTCGAATCATTATTACTCTATGGACAAACATGTTACTCTATCCCTAGACCTAGGGTAGCTCAATATCATGTCACCACACAGTATAAACACACCTACGCTCCTGTCCATGAGGGTCATGGGGCATGCTCCCCCATATCATATGAATAACTACATCATATACATACAACTTATTGAAATTGAGATAATTGTCTTATTCTAATGGCCACTCTATGATAAGAACATACCTTTTCCCATGATAACCACATCTCCTAGCAAGTGGCCCCAATTAGGTGTAAAAAAATTTCCAAGAAGAATCCTCACCAAATGCAGTTGGAGAATCAAGAGTTGATTTGTGATATAACTCCACTTAATGTTGATGTTCTTGAAACCACCACACATTTATCTATAGTTTCTCAAGATCTTTACCTCCCATTACTAAATTATGGGAGTAGTAAAAATAATTCTGAAGGTACATATCTGACACTTCCTCATGAAGGCTTGACTCATGATAATTTGCCCAATCTCGAGATCCTATCTTCTGATGAGAACCATGATAAGCCTTAATGTGGATAGAAGACCAAGGAGAAAGACGGTCTTCCCCTTTCTATAATCCACAATGATGGTCCTCCCACTGATGTAATTTTCTATGAAATTTCTCTCCAGAGTAATGATTCACATTGTCAAGATAAATCTCTAACTAACAATGTAGTAATAATAAATCACACATATCATAAGGAACATGAAAAAACAAGGACATTCATGTCTAATTCCTTGTCATTTGTAGGTGAAATACTTTCTCCGTTGGAAGATATTCCAAGGAGACATCCATTCTCTGAACCTCCCATTGGCCACTTCTCTTTTAATGAAATAGAGGATCTCTCTCCTAATCTTGTTGAGTATCATAAAGCGATAGGAAAATTCTATATTTGGTCTGATCAAGTAAGAAAAATTTAGAAAAATATGAAGGGGATATATTCAACAAGAAGAAAAACAGGATAAGGGTGAAATACCAGTCATATTATGGATTTTGGCCACATCTCAATACAACTTTCTAGAGATATTGGATGAATATTGTTTTCAAGATTTTTGCCTCAACATGTGGAAGATTCTTCTACATCTAAAAGTAAAAGTATTACTATATGATGAATATGAAAATCATGTAATGGTAATAGAAGGTTTGTAGTGAAAAATTGACTTGGAATCTCTCATGGATTCCCAATTTTAAAAGATAAAGAAGTAGTAGGGTGCCCTTCAATGGGCATCTGTCAATGCATTAATGTTGTTATGAAGACTTGTCACAGATGCCTGAATTGGTGTTTGTATTAGATGAGGTGGTTCTCATGGAGCGTTGTATTTCACTGCACTCTATAGTCATTAATTCCCACCAAAAAGTGGTATCATTAAATTTTTTATCCCTAGAAGAATCCAATAAACAGATTCTATTCATGACCATAGAAATACTCAAAAAAACAGGCCTTTACAAGAACTCATTCATGTTAGTCCCGAAGAGAGTAATATATTGAGATATTATGACATCCAGCATATGAGAACATCAAGAAGTATTCCTATCTAGAGGATGTCATTCCTTGTATTACAAAAATGTGTGAAATAGGACAATGGTATTATGAAAAATGAAATTTATGTGAGTGTTGAATAATGCACCCAACCAACATTCAGCCCAAAATCCATAAAATCATAAGAGAAGAAATAGTAATAGAAAACATAATAGTTCAGAAAAAACACCATCTCACAGGGATTGGGGATTATATAACCCAACACTCAGGATCATCCAACCAAGTCCTGAGGGTTTCGAATGTAGAATGTGAATGGAAGAATCCATTAGGGATAAGAGATTTTTCACCCCAACAGTACCCTCCTTAGTGGAAATTAGTTTTCTCTCGATTAGGGAAGATGTTGTAGATAGAACACTCAAAATGTTTCCCATAATGTGATCTGGTGAAATCCCTTGGAACACATATGATTGAACAATTTGGGGATTCACTTAGGGTCACATTCTATCAAAAATTCATAGAGATCCAATAAATAAGGGGAAGAAGTCTTGGGTAGGACTCAAAAGAAGGAGATCTCATAAAGATTCCAATAGAATGAATTTGATACACTACACTTATATGAATTTCATAAATACCATCACTAAAATCTTTTAGATCATGAGTCCAATTTAGTGTAGTCATAGGAAGAAGATTTTTTTCATGAGGTGGCCCACACCAAAATTAATATAGAAGGTGTGCATACCCAAAGCTAGAGGCTTACCCAAAATTGGTGTATCCTATCAAATAATACTACTCTACCTCCCTGAAAGGATCCTAATAGAGGAAAATATAAAGTTCATACCATGCCTAAACATCCCCTTGGAGAATTCTAATCCCTTTCGCTAGAGGAAAGATTATCTCAATAAGAGGATTAAATGAGAGTGTTGAGAAGACACAATGCAGAGTTACTTCGGGGAAATATTCCTACTAGATATGCTCCGCAAGAAGGCCCTAAATTTATGATTCCTGTTTCCACACCTCAAAAAGGAGGGTTTTCACTAAAACTGATGTGGAGATGGAACATCTTCTCAATGTGATACATCAACCACCATTATATTCGAATCCCACAACATTAGATCTAAAATTCCCTCCATTGGGTACACAACAATAACATGGTTAGGAGTATCCTTATAGGCCTTCCCCTTTTGGATACCCTTGCCAGATACTAGGGATGCCACCACGAGTGGTCCTACTTATAGTGACCCGGACTTTTCTTACATTACTATTAAATCATTTCAATGATAAACAATATAATAGTGTTACACAACGAGGATCCAAAGGCTTAGTGTCTTGGGAAAACTAGGACCACACATAAAAAATACAACATATAGCATAAACATTTATTTATTTTCTTCTTCTCTAGATTTTTATTGTCACTTTTCCTCTCCTTAGTACATATAGCCACCTAAGGATATACATCAAAAGGGGTGAGATAGAAGCCCAATAAGAGGATAGATAAGAACAATATATCATGGGGTGAGCATAATCATAACATAGGCAAAAGATCATTAACATGAGAGGAGAATAAATAAAAGACTTGAAATGTGGAAAAGCATAAAAATGGAACATCATGTCATAGTGGTTAACTACCACACATACTTGTGAACCAAGATAGAAACTTGTTCACACGTCATTTCACATGTACTCATGAGATTAATCACTTTACCCAATGCATTGGAGGGCTATATATGTAACAGCCCAAGATTTTATAAAAAATATTCTTTTTAATTAATGTATTGTGTTGTACGCTACACCAAAAGGAGCTTGCAAAACACGCATCCTTGACTTGCCTTGCATTACACGCAATCGTGACCTTCCTTGATAGCGTGTGTAGTACGCAATACTGAGTTTCACGAAACAACGATATGCTATTAAAATATTATTAAAACTAGCCGTTATAAATAGTAATAACCACCTTTTAAAATTTTACGAATTTTAGCTCTCAAAATGGACTTCATTTTTGGATTCGGAGTATCGAATTTAGCCTAAGGTGATGTTTTGGTACTTTTCGGATAACTTTCATATTCTGATGAATAGTGAAAATTATTAAATTATAATTAAAAACAACTTTTTTAATCGAAATAATTAATAGTGATAAATCATTAATTTGAGTGGTTTTAAAGTATATTTAGAATATATTTTTACAATTTAATACAATGTTGGTCATTGGATGTAATTTCACATTTAAACCAGACAGAATCAAGTGTCAATCTTTTGATAGATATTGTTTCTTAAAAACACGCTATTTGTTTTAACAGCGGGATTTAATTATAAAATTAATTAATGCAACTTTTATGTTATGAATTTGGTAAAATAGACTTCATTTTTGAATTCGGAATATGAAATATAGCTTAGGATGAAATTTTGGCATTGTTCTGAAAAACATCAATTTTTGATGAATAGTGAAACTACTAAGTGGTAGGTTAAAAACTGAATTTTGCATAAAACTTAATTTTACCGCTTCTGTGAATGGAATTTCGAAAATCCGACAGACACGGTTGATATCAGTAAGTAAAATGTGGTTCAATGAGATAAAAATAATTTTTGGTGAATAGTAACTTTTTACTTTTTTTTACCGCGGTTAATAGTAAATAGGGTAACTAAGGGTAAATATGATATTAATATTACCCTAACACATGTCCTAATTCTATTGGACAAGTGTAATTCGACCAAAAACAAACTTAGGAATAAAATATGACCATTTAGGCCCACTTGGATTAGATTAGGACATTTATTATTATTTAATTCAAAGAAGAGTTAAAAGAGTTAAAATCAAAGTTTATTTACTAAAACGTTTTTAATATAAAGTTATACATAAGATAAAATAGATTGTAAATATTCATTATAAAGCTAAAAAGATTTCCTACATAATGGTATTTTATTTGTAATTTTTCGACATCAAATAATTTAATTTATTTATGACACAAATATGATGCAGTAATTATCTTATTAATGAAATATTGACATAATTGATGTTATAAACACCAAAATAAATGTAATTTAAGACTTTTTATGAATTCCAATAATTTTCTAGGTTACTATGATATATTAGTGTTGATTTAATCAACTTGGTTCGAACATAAAATTCTGTTATGACTTTCACAAAAATCATATATCAAATAGTGTCAAAATTGACACAAAATAGTTTTTAAATCAAATATTATATTATTAATTGTTATTTTATTCCTAAAAATCTAAGGTTCGGCCAAATGAGTTAGATAAGGATATATATATTAATAATAAACAATTTGGGGTTCGTTTGGCTTGTTATAGTAAGTGTATTAACCATATAGTGAAAGAAAACAAAAAGACATGGTAAAAGTTAAATTATTTAACTTAGAGTTAAATCTAATTGATAAGGTTAAAATAATACCCTAAACTTGTCTAAATCCTATTGGTTGATAGGATTTCGACCCATCCCCACTTTAGCTTCGAAATAAGACCCTTTGAAACCATTATAAACCGATTTTGACTTTAATATAAAATAATATTTTGAGGTATTCCTAAGGTGCCCCTCTCCTCCCTTATAAAAGGACACCTCCTCCCCCTCCTCCTCACACCAATTTGAGCACTTAAGCTCGGCAAACCCCTGCCAAAATCTCTTCTCCACTTCCCTAAAAACATCCTAGAGGTTCTGGTCTTCCTCAAAGACCAATTTTAGTGCCCTAAGAGGAGGTCTCAAAGAGGCACTTCAAAGAAGAGGTAATTACCGTTACCAATTCTTTCATCTTTATTTCTTCTTCCACTTCTTCTTCTTAGGTTGTTTCATTATGAAGTAATAACATCAGTATCACTCATATACTGATATGTTATTATAAGTATGAAACAACCCTATTTCACCATCTATCCATCCTACGGAAAAATAAATCACTGCGCGTGCGTACGTACGGAATACCGTCTCCACGCCGTGGTGTAATCTATTTTCCACCACCACCTTACATGGATGGGTATAATGGTGTAAAGAATAACTATACATAGTTATTACAACATCATATTGATTCTGATATATTGTATAATCCACTCCAATTCAATTCAATATTTATAGAAATGATATCATCGCTCGTGCGTACGTACGGACTACCGTCTCCACGACGCGATGAGATTCATTCTCTATGTTAACCATTTAAGAATGTTTAAAATGTATATATAAGAAATAATAATGAAATATATGACATTATAAAGCTACTGGATTTATGTATATATATACATATGTATGTCATCTACTTACTTCCATTTCAAGACAATAAGGAAAGGAAAACAGCGTTCATGCGTACGTACGGACTACCGTCTCCATGAACGGTGTTTTTCATTTTATTTATCTATCTATTATATATATATATATACTGAATATATATGATATATAAATCATATTTTATATTCTGGAAGTAAGTAGATCATGATATAAGTAATAATGATGTCAAGAACAACAAGTCAAAACACCTACGATAAATGAAACGATTTTACCCAAAACGCTTCTTTAACATGGAATTTACAAAAGAACGGGTAATATAATGTCATAAGTAAACCATATATGATATCATAACAATGAATATGATTCTTTAATAAGTCAATGACATTATTTAAACCATTATACAGGAGCATCGGACACGTACAAAGCAAATCAGACCTAAGGTAAGGGAAATATCACAATCTCATTTTTATCCGAGATTGTTTATTCGTAAGTATTTACTGGGGTGTATTTTATCATCCAAATCCATGTTTACTCAATATGTAATATTATTTCCATCCACCTAAAATTGTTTAAATCCATTTTTACCCTTCGGTGAGTTTTTAGTAATACGTATGAAAGGAATCTTTTGTCGTTTTTCGTACGAGGTACTTTTTGACTTTTCCGACAAAAGTACGAAGAATGTTTTTTTTAACTTATACGGCATGAATGGATTTTTAAAACATTATTTCCATGAAGCTTACTTTACAAGTTTTCAAGTTTATTTTTAATCAACTTCTTTTATTTTAAAGTAGTATGACATGTTATGAAAGGAAAAATGTTTTTTGAAGAAGAAAGGATATTTTCCTCAAGAATGGAGTTCAAGTGTTTTATCAAAATTATTTTCCATCTAAGATAATAAAGGGTTCTATTTTTATCCCTATTATTAAATTGATTTGATCATTTTGTGATAGAAATATTTTTATGAATTCCTTTATCTTGTATGAATTGATTTATGTTGTCATGATGTTTCAAGAATCCCATTTTTGTTACATGTGTTATGCGATGATGTATGTTTTATGATTATGTGGCACACATAAGAAAGGATTCATTATAAGATGGGTGGGACCTATATCTCCCTCCAATGCATTGGGTAAAGATTTTATATCTCATGAGATAGACATGGCTGGAATGGTAGGTTATACCGGTTCAGTGAAACAGGACTGAAACGAGGGTTACTCGATTCAGAAAGGGACTTTGTCCACTAAGATAGTCTTGGAAATGAGTCTTGACTAACAAGAAATGATTCTCTATGATTATGTGTGAATTCCACAAAGTTTCATGTTTTAAGTTATGATTATTGTGATTACATTTCACTACCATGATTTATCCCATGTTATGAAATTATGCTCTCTTTTGCAGGTTAAGATTGCCAAAAGTTATGTTCTTATGAATATGATGTGATTGATTTTTCTTTTGTATACCCTTACTGAGCATTTGAGCTCACCCTTTTCATGTTTTCTTTTCCCCAGGATATAAAGAAAGGTTTTAGGTAAAAAAAAGGGGAAGATCTTTATGGGAGATATTGAAGATCTTTCACCACGATTAGAAGATTACGTTCCGAGTTTCCAAAGACACTAAACTATTACGATCCTTGTGTGTGTGTTTTTGTTATGTACTAAGTATTCCGCAAAAGTAATGTAAAGTCTATGTACGTCAGGCTTCGGGTCTCTACAGTTGGTATCAGAGGAAAGGTTTAGTCAACCTTTGGAAACTAGGATGCGAAAACGTTAGTGAGATCCCTAGAGATATTTCTAAGGTATGTCTAGGGATGTCTCTAAGGTTAAGTATACGTATAGGTTATAGTCCTAGAATTGCTTTAACGATCTTAGAATTTAACCTAAGATGTTAGATATTGAGGGTACTACCCCTTTATTATGTTGTTTTCCCTAGCATGATTTTTGCCTCTCACACTATTCTTTTGGGGTTTTAGACGATGGCTGGAACCCGAAGGAACCGTGTTGATCAATGCAATGGACAATGCAATGATTGTCCCCCTGAGCAACCAAACGATATGGGAGCTGGAATGCAAAATCTTGTAGCCATGCTCACACAACTTTCTCAAGCTATGAATCATGCAGGACTTCCAAACGAGCAAAGGAAGGAGCAACATTCTGTTGAATCCTTCATGAGGCAGCGTCCGCCTTCTTTCAGTGGGTCTACTGATCCATTAGTTGCTGAACAATGGATTAGTACTACTGAAAAGATATTTTCAGTTCTTCAATGTTCTGAACATGATAAAGTCATCTTAGCAGTATATCGTTTGGAAGGTGAAGCTGATCAATGGTGGAATCTTATCAAGAATACGAGGCAAAGAGATGAAATTGATTCCATGGAATGGGATGAGTTCAAGAACTTGTTTTTCAGTAAGTACTTCCCTCGTATTCTTCGAACGAAGATGGAGAAGGAGTTTCTTGAACTAAAGCAAAAGGATGATGAATCTGTTGGTATATACGAAGCGAATTTTACAAGACTTGCAAGGTATGCATCTGGCATTATCATCCAACCTGAAAGTAAAGTTGATCAATTTTTCAGTGGCTTAAAACCAAGTCTTCGAAGGGCATTAGCTATAAGAGACTTCAGTAGCTATGAAGAAATTGTGCGTTGTGCTATCAAGGTAGAAATGGAAGTTGGTGTTACATATCCATCTCATGGTTTTGACAAGAAACGAAAGATGGAGTTCAAGGAGAAATCTCAGAATAATGGTGAAAAGAAGATGAATGTTTCCTTATGCACAAAGTGTGGAAAGAAGCATGGTGGAGATTGTCTTAAAGGGACTAGAAAATGTTTTAAGTGTGGAAAAGAAGGTCATCGAGCAGCTGAGTGTCGAAGTAATGGAAAAAGGGATTCTAATGAAGTGAATAAAGCAAACACTGCAGAGAACGCACAACCAACACTTCAATGCTTCAAGTGCAAGGAGATGGGACATTATGCCAATAAATGCCCTAATCCAAGGGTTAGTGATGATCGACATGAGCAACCTCTTAAGGCAAAGGACAAAGGGAAGTCACATGCGATCACTATTGGAAATGTTGAATATGACAACGATGTGGTGGAATGATTAAGTTTTTATGTAATGGGATTCCAAAATAATGTTGTATCATGGAATATTGGAATATTTATGTATTTGTCTAATGTGGTATTCAAAGTGATTGAGATATTATGCGCATAATGAAGGGAAAACGAGAAAATGAAATGTTTAACAGTATTCATGAGCTCATGATTGATATAAGGACTAAGTGATATCATGGTTTGAGTATATAGAATTTTGAGGATTTTGGTATGTGGAAAGTGTTAACTTTAAACTACATTCAAGTTTTCACTAAGGTTCAATGGGTATTCAAGAGAGTACAAGATTAAGGCCTTTGAATGTTTGGAATGTGTCCAACAAGATATATCTTATGATATATGTGGATCAACGATGGTATTAAATCTCTGGTAATCGTTTTCACTATGTTATGAGAATGGACTGCAGTATTATGGATAGGACTAAAGATTGTAATGGATTATGATGAACATAAGTTAGTATTGTTTAAGGATAGAAGTTTTTTCGATATTATTTATGGGATGTTATAGTAATATAGTTTTAGAAAAAGGACAACCTGCAGGACGGACGACAGCCCATCGCTTCGGACAAGGCTGTGGGAATCGAACCCACAACCGAAGTGTGACTGGCCTTTATCGCCTACCACTGGCCTACAGGAAGTCCCTGTTTAGTAGAAACTAGTTTTATTAAGCAGTATGATATATGAAGTATAAGTCCATTTTAGGAACTATATATGATTAATCTCACTATAGATCGACTTATGTATATAAGTTTTGCTAACCTTTTGTTTGAGACAGATGGAATGACCCGTCATTCTATCTCATGATCTGCTAACACTTCACGAATAACAAATTCAACTTCATTTATTTAAGAGATGAAGTGGAAATTGTTCTAGGCACGAACAATATTGAGATTGTACCAAAATAAAGAAAGTATTTATTCCAATTCAAATTTTCAACTTTAGGGAAATGATCTTGAAAACCAAAAAAATGTTGTCCTAGTGATCTTATACCTGATGAATCGGATGGTACCTTAGATCGTCACAAATTTATGGATTTGTGATTATTGGCTTTTCCATAGCCATGTTCTCTACCACTCTTCATCAGAACATGATGGTTAGATTTCTCTTCCATATCCATATTTTCACCTATGTGGAAACCCAATGATTAGTTTATTTGGGTAACAGTTACGTTTCATACTTTTGTTTTTAAAGATTGGTTTTGATATTCCTTTTTACGATGTGGGTTTCTATTAAAGAATCTTTCAAATAGTAAACCATTTATAACCCCGACAAATTTCGACGGCGAAATTCATTTTAAGGGGGGTAGAATGTAACAGCCCAAGATTTTATAAAAAATATTCTTTTTAATTAATGTCTTGTGTTGTACGCTACACCAAAAGGAGCTTGCATAACACGCATCCTTGACTTGCCTTGCATTACACGCAATCGCGACCTTCCTCGATAGCGTGTGTAGTACGCAATACTGAGTTTCACGAAACAACAATATGCTATTAAAATATTATTAAAACTAGCCGTTATAAATAGTAATAACCACCTTTTAAAATTTTACGAATTTTAGCTCTCAAAATGGACTTCATTTTTGGATTCGGAGTATCGAATTTAGCCTAAGGTGAAGTTTTGGTACTTTTCGGATAACTTTCATATTCTGATGAATAGTGAAACTTATTAAATTATAATTAAAAACAACTTTTTTAATCGAAATAATTAATAGTGATAAATCATTAATTTTAGTGGTTTTAAAGTATATTTAGAATATATTTTTACAATTTAATACAATGTTGGTCATTGGATGTAATTTCACATTTAAACCAGACATAATCAAGTGTCAATCTTTTGATAGATATTGTTTCTTAAAAACACGCTATTTGTTTTAACAGCGGGATTTAATTATAAAATTAATTAATGCAACTTTTATGTTATGAATTTGGTAAAATAGACTTTATTTTTGAATTCGGAATATGAAATATAGCTTAGGATGAAATTTTGGCATTGTTCTGAAAAACATCAATTTTTGATGAATAGTGAAACTACTAAGTGGTAGGTTAAAAACTGAATTTTGCATAAAACTTAATTTTACCGCTTCTGTGAATGGAATTTCAAAAATACGACAGACACGGTTGATATCAGTAAGTAAAATGTGGTTCAATGAGATAAAAATAATTTTTGGTGAATAGTAACTTTTTACTTTTTTTTACCGCGGTTAATAGTAAATAGGGTAACTAAGAGTAAATATGATATTAATATTACCCTAACACATATCCTAATTCTATTGGACAAGTGTAATTCGACCAAAAACAAACTTAGGAATAAAATATGACCATTTAGGCCCACTTGGATTAGATTAGGACATTTATTATTATTTAATTCAAAGAAGAGTTAAAAGAGTTAAAATCAAAGTTTATTTACTAAAACGTTTTTAATATAGGGTTATACATAAGATAAATTAGATTGTAAATATTCATTAGAAAGATAAAAAGATTTCCTACATAATGGTATTTTATTTGTAATTTTTAAACATCAAATAATTTAATTTATTTATGACACAAATATGATACAGTAATTATCTTATTAATGAAATATTGACATAATTGATGTTATAAACACCAAAATAAATGTAATTTAAGACTTTTTATGAATTCCACTAATTTTCTAGGTTACTATGATATATTATTGTTGATTTAATCAACTTGGTTCGAACATAAAATTCTGTTATGACTTTCACAAAAATCATATATCAAATAGTGTCAAAATTGACACAAAATAGTTTTTAAATCAAATATTATATTATTAATTGTTATTTTATTCCTAAAAATCTAAGGTTCGGCCAAATGACTTAGATAAGGATATATATATTAATAATAAACAATTTGGGGTTCGTTTGGCATGTTATAGTAAGTGTATTAACCATATAGTGAAAGAAAACAAAAAGACATGGTAAAAGTTAAATTATTTAACTTAGAGTTAAATCTAATTGATAAGGTTAAAATAATACCCTAAACTTGTCTAAATCCTATTGGATGATAGGATTTCGACCCATACCCACTTTAGCTTCGAAATAAGACCCTTTGAAACCATTATAAACCGATTTTGACTTTAATATAAAATAATATTTTGAGGTATTCCTAAGGTGCCCCTCTCCTCCCTTATAAAAGGACACCTCCTCCCCCTCCTCCTCACACCAATTTGAGCACTTAAGCTCGGCCAACCCCTGCCAAAATCTCTTCTACACTTCCCTAAAAACATCCTAGAGGTTCTGGTCTTCCTCAAAGACCAATTTTAGTGCCCTAAGAGGAGGTCTCAAAGAGGCACTTCAAAGAAGAGGTAATTACCGTTACCAATTCTTTCATCTTTATTTCTTCTTCCACTTCTTCTTCTTAGGTTGTTTCATTATGAAGTAATAACATCAGTATCACTCATATACTGATATGTTATTATAAGTATGAAACAACCCTATTTCACCATCTATCCATCCTACGGAAAAAGAAATCACCGCGCGTGCGTACGTACGGAATACCGTCTCCACGCCGTGGTGTAATATATTTTCCACCACCTACTTACATGGATGGGTATAATGGTGTAAAGAATAACTATACATAGTTATTACAACATCATATTGATTCTGATATATTGTATAATCCACTCCACTCCAATTCAATATTTATAGAAATGATATCATCGCTCGTGCGTACGTACGGACTACCGTCTCCACGACGCGATGAGATTCATTCTCCATGTTAACCATTTAAGAATGATTATAATGTATATATAAGAAATAATAATGAAATATATGACATTATAAAGCTACTGTATTTATGTATATATATACATATGTATGTCATCTACTTACTTCCATTTCAAGACAATAAGGAAAGGAAAACAGCGTTCATGCGTACGTACGGACTACCGTCTCCATGAACGGTGTTTTTCATTTTATTTATCTATCTATTATATATATATATATATACTGAATATATATGATATATAAATCATATTTTATATTCTGCAAGTAAGTAGATCATGATATAAGTAATAATGATGTCAAGAACAACAAGTCAAAACACCTACGATAAATGAAACGATTTTACCCAAAACGCTTCTTTAACATGGAATTTACAAAAGAACGGGTAATATAATGTCATAAGTAAACCATATATGATATCATAACAATGAATATGATTCTTTAATAAGTCAATGACATTATTTAAACCATTATACAGGAGCATCGGACACGTACAAAGCAAATCAGACCTAAGGTAAGGGAAATATCACAATCTCATTTTTATCCGAGATTGTTTATTCGTAAGTATTTACTGGGGTGTATTTTATCATCCAAATCCATGTTTACTCAATATGTAATATTATTTCCATCCACCTAAAATTGTTTAAATCCATTTTTACCCTTCGGTGAGTTTTTAGTAATACGTATGAAAGGAATCTTTTGTCGTTTTTCGTACGAGGTACTTTTTGACTTTTCCGACAAAAGTACGAAAAATGTTTTTTTTAACTTATACGGCATGAATGGATTTTTAAAACATTATTTCCATGAAGCTTCCTTTACAAGTTTTCAAGTTTATTTTTAATCAACTTCTTTTATTTTAAAGTAGTATGACATGTTATGAAAGGAAAAATGTTTTTTGAAGAAGAAAGGATATTTTCCTCAAGAATGGAGTTCAAGTGTTTTATCAAAATTATTTTCCATCTAAGATAATAAAGGGTTCTATTTTTATCCCTATTATTAAATTGATTTGATCATGTTGTGATAGAAATATTTTTATGAATTCCTTTATCTTGTATGAATTGATTTATGTTGTCATGATGTTTCAAGAATCCCATTTTTGTTACATGTGTTATGCGATGATGTATGTTTTATGAATATGTGGCACACATAAGAAAGGATTAATTATAAGATGGGTGGGACCTATATCTCCCTCCAATGCATTGGGTAAAGATTTTATATCTCATGAGATAGACATGGCTGGAATGGTAGGTTATACCGGTTCAGTGAAACAGGACTGAAACGAGGGTTACTCGATTCAGAAAGGGACTTTGTCCACTAAGATAGTCTTGGCAATGATTCTTGACTAACAAGAAATGATTCTCTATGATTATGTGTGAATGCCACAAAGTTTCATGTTTTAAGTTATGATTATTGTGATTACATTTCACTACCATGATTTATCCAATGTTATGAAATTATGCTCTCTTTTGCAGGTTAAGATTTCCAAAAGTTATGTTCTTATGAATATGATGTGATTGATTTTTCTTTTGTATACCCTTACTGAGCATTTGATCTCACCCTTTTCATGTTTTCTTTTCCCCAGGATATAAAGAAAGGTTTTAGGTAAAAAAAAAGGGGAAGATCTTTATGGGAGATATTGAAGATCTTTCACCACGATTAGAAGATTACGTTCCGAGTTTCCAAAGACACTAAACTATTACGATCCTTGTGTGTGTGTTTTTGTTATGTACTATGTATTCCGCAAAAGTAATGTAAATTCTATGTACGTCAGGCTTCGGGTCTCTACAATATAATTTCAGGCGCACCCGTCATATCATAACATTATCATTTATCATGCATGCCACAATGAACATATAACGTAAATGAACATAACTAACCCATGAAAAGTAATGGGTTTCATCTCATAATAACACATTCATAAACTTTGGGTTCCCAAAGGAAAGAGGGAACAACATAATTGATACAAGAATCATCAACCTTGAATGAGAGGTAAAAGTTGAGTTTTTAAGAGAATAGTTCTTTCGGAAAAAATTTGGATTGACATAAACATCAGTAGAAAACATGTATATCCTAGAAAAGGAATGAAAATTATGAAGAAATTATCTTTAAGGAGTGACCATATCAAAAATGTAGTGAAAGAGGTAGAACCCAAAGGATGAAAGTTGGGTTCGAGAATTTCCCCTTACCTTGTACCCAAATGATTCCTTCTCATTAATGTCCTGTATAATGACATTATATTCATTAATTAGAAATCCAAAACCATTTGTACAGTAATAGGGTTCATTGTGGTTTCATTATGTCATTTTATGTTCCTTTGGATGACTTATAGGGTTTAAAAACATTGTTCAGGGATGTTTGTTTTTATGGTTTTTCTTGGGTTGTTCACCTGTATTCATAAATTCAAGTTCGGGTAGAACATGGGTAAACGTACAGAAATGATATTACATGTCATTAATGATATTAAAGTAGTTTTAATGGTCTTATAATGAATTATATTATATCCATGTGGATGAATCATTAGATAAGAATTAAATGATGGTTATTTTAGTAAATTTGGGCGGTTTTTTGATCACAACAAACTTGTTTTAACTTATCACATAGTAATATGGCCCTAGGTTTTTTCTAGAACAATAAATAGGAAATAAAACATATAAAATATTCTGGTTCAAACATAAAAATGTTTTCATGACCTGATCTGAAGGTAGAAATGTAAGAAGAAAGCATGTTGTTCTTGAAGGTGATAAATTAACACCTCACGAACAATGTTCTCTTTAATAAAATAAAAAGAAGATGGAAAGGGGGTTGGATGATATAATATCCCATTATAATCATAAAATTACATTATATTTATAATAATAGAGTTACAATACAATTTTTATGAAGATAGGTGGGGAGAGATCGGGAAATGAACTTGAACTTGAAAGGAAATTAAAGGAGAAGAGGGAGGGAAATTACCTCTTGAATCCTTCTCTTGAGAACCTCTTTAAGGGTCTATGCTTGGTCTTTTTATGAGACCATCAGATCTTGGACGTGGGATAGGGGATAGGGAAGGTGTTTGGGCAGAGTTTAGGGAAGGTTTGGAGCTTTAGAGGTGTGAGGAAATGAGGGTGTGAAGGGTGCCTTTTATAGTGGAGGGGAGAGAGGTTTGTTTAATATAAAATTCATTAGTTTATTATTTCCCAAAAAGATAAAGAATAGTGAGTCTCGAACGTCCTAGAATATTAATTTTATAATGTATTCCAGAAACAATTGGGCATACATCAGCAGAACATCACAAATGACCTTATAATTATCCTATTTAGCTTATTTTGTAAATTACGGTATTTCACTATTCATCAAAAATTCAAGTATCTCAGAAAAATCCCAAAAATTTACCCCATAATTTTTTTGATGTGAAGAATCCAAAAATGAACTCCATTTTTTAATAATAATTTTATATATATTAATAATTTTATATTAAATTAAAATCATAATTTACTTAAAAACAGTTTTTAAGATTAAAACTGATTTTATAGTGCTTTCAAAAATTACGTAGGGTCATATAAATTTATCTAAAAATTATAATATATTGATTTATTAATTTATGAATAAATTTTAGGGAAATAAATATTCTTTAAATTTAATTTATTAATTATAATTAATTATTTATGAATTAGAAAATACCTAAATGTTTACTAAGGTCAAATTGTCACTTTCTAAGATGTCTAAATTTTATATTATTATTCATAGGTAATGATACTCTTATGTTGGATGATTTACTATTCATAAGGGTCATATTAATACTCATAAGGGTATTTTACTATTCCTAAGGGTACGTTACTATTCACCAAAAATTATTTTTGTTTCATTAGACTCCAAAAATCATCTTGAACACAACCGTGTATGTCAGATTTTTAACATTCGAAACATAAGAGTAACAAACTTATGTTTAAAGGTCACTTATCACTTATTAGTTCATTATTTTGTGTTTTTATAAATATAAGAAGGGAATTTTCTATTGAAAAACATTGGGTCGTTACATTCGTTCCCCCTTAAATAATTTTGCCCCCAAAATTTCACTTTACACAAACAAGTGAGGGTACATATCCTTCATTGCCTCTTCTGGTTCCCAAGTTTCTTCCTAAAACTCATGGTTCCTCCACAACACTTTGACAATATGAGTTGTCTTGTTGAGTAGAACCTTATCTCTCCGATCCAGAATCTTTACCGGAATCTCCTCATAAGAGAGATCATCTTCCAGTTGCACCACCTCTAGTTTAGTACATGTGAGGGGTCTAGTATGTACTTCCTCAGTAGTGATACATGAAACACATTATGAACATGAGCCATATTCAGTGTAATTGCAAGATGATAGGCCACAACTCATATGCAGTCAAGGATCTCAAAGGGGCCAATATACCTTGGGCTTAGCTTCCCTTTCTTCCCTAATCGCATGACTCTCTTCAATGGAGATATTCGAAGGAAGACTTTATCTACAATGTCGAACTCCAAGTCCCTTCGACCGTTATTAGCATTGCTCTTTTTCCAACTTTGAGCAGTTTTGATGTGTTTCTAGATGACTTGAACCTTCTCTGTCATCTCTTGAACAAGATCGGATCCAAGTAGCTTTCTTTCTCCAACTTCATCCCAATATGTTGGAGTTCTACAACGCTTTCCATACAGAGCTTCATATGGAGCCATCTGAATACTCGAGTGGAAGATATTGTAGTATGAGAACTCAACCAATGAGAGATATTGATCCCAACGACCTTTGAATTCAATAGAGTAGTCTCTTAACATATATTTAAGCGTCTGAATAGTCCTTTTAGACTGGCCATCGGTTTGGGGGTGATAGGTCGTGCTGAAATTTAATTCAGTACTCAAAGAATGTTAAAGGATCCTCCAGAATTTAGATGTGAACCTTGGATCATGGTCAGAGAAAATTTATAGTGGAACACCATTCAGTCTCACCACTTCCTTCACATATAACATTGCAAGTTGTTCAAGTGAATGATCTTCCCAAATATCGATGAAATGGGATGTCTTGGTGAGTCGGTCAACCACAACCCATATCGCATTATTTCCCTTCGACGTCTTCAGGAGACACATGAAAAAACCCATAGTAACATTTTCCCATATCCACATGGGTATAGGCAACAGTTTCATCATACCTTTGGACTTTTGTCGCTCAACTTTAACTTTCTGGCATACCAAGAACCTTGATATATATTTCGCAATCGCCTTCTTCATGTTATCCCACCAGAAGTGTTCTTGGAGATCACAATACTTCTTGGTACTCCCAGGATGGATACAGAATGTTGAGAAATGTGCATTATCCAATAGCTCCTTCTTTATCCAGAGTGATGAAGGCACACAAAGCCGTGTTCCAAACCAAATCACACCATCATCATCGATATGGAACTCTTGCAGCTTCCCTTCCTTTACTGCATTCACCCTCTTTTGTATCTTCACATCATCCCTTTGTGCTTCCTTAATATTCTCCGTGATGGATGGTTGCACAATCATTTGGGAAATGTAGGATGTATCCCCTTCCATTATGATTTCCAAATCCATCCTTTGCATATACATGACGATTGGATCCTTATCAATCCATAGCATGGAAAGAGTAGCAGGTTCTTTTCTACAAAGTGCATTAGCTACCTTGTTCGCCTTTCCAGGATGATAGTGAATAAGCAAGAGTAATCCTTGATTAGCTCTAACCATCTCCTTTGACGCATGTTGAGCTCATTTTGTGTGAATATATACTTTAGGCTCTTGTGGTTTGTGTATAAGTCTCACTTCTCACCATAATGTTAGTGCCGCTAGATTTCCAAGGTAAAAATCACGGATCCCAGCTCTAGATCATGCGTTGGGTAGTTCTTCTCACGGATCTTCAACTGTCGTGAGGCGTAGGGTATCACGTTATCATTTTTCATGAGTACACAAACCAAGCCTTTCTTTGAAGCATCACTGTATATCACAAAACATTCTTCACTTTTCTGTTTTGTGAGTACAGGTGCAGTGATCAGACTTCTCTTTATCTCTTTTAATCTTACCTCACATTCTTCCATTCAGACATAATTTACACGTTAATTTGTTAACTTAGTTAGCGGTCTTGAAAATCGTGAGAAGTTTCTCACAAAACATTGGTAGTACCCAGCTAATCCAAGAAAAATATGGATTTTTTTGACACTAGAGGGCATGGGCCATTCCTCAAACTCCTTTGTCTTTGAAGGATCCATATAAATTCCCTCACTTGTGATCACATGTTCCAAGAATGTGACTTTAGTCATCCAAAAGTCACACTTTATGAACTTTTCTTACAACTTATCCTTTCTCAATATCGCCAACACAATTCTTAGATGTTCTTCATGTTCCTACTTTCTCTTGGAGTTGATGAGAATTTCTTCGATAAACACTACCACAAATTTGTTGAGGTAATTTCTAAAGACTATATTCATCAAATACATGATGATTTCAGGGGTATTAGTATGTCAAAAGGCCATCACCAAAAAATTGTAGTCCCCATACCTTGTACGGAAGGCAATCATCTGAATATATTCCTTCTTCACATTTACCTGATGTTATCCAGAATGAAGATCCACCTTTGAGAAGTACTGATATCCTCTTTACTATTCGAACAATTCATCAATCCTTGGGAGAAGATACTTGTTCTTTATGGTGATCATGTTGAGTTCCTGATAAACGATACACAGCCGCATTGTTCCATCCTTCTTCTTCACAAAGAGTACTGGCGCAACCTAAGGTGATGCACTAGGGCATATGAACCCTTTGTCAAGATGCTATTTCAGATGCTTCTTTAACTCCTCTAGTTCGATAGGATCCATCCTATAGGGTCACATTGATATAGGAGTAGCTCCGGGTAGGAGTTCAATTGAGAACCCTACCTCACGATCCGGGGGAATTTCAGGTAACTCTTTGGGAAATACATCACTGTATTCCCTCACGATGGGCATTTCCTCAAGGTTGGAACTTTCCATCGACTCAACCATTTGGGCGAGGTATGCTTCTTCATAGGGAGTCAACACCAACACCATTGAAGGATTTTTCAAAGGACATTCATGAACTTCCTTGAATTTTTAGAGGAGCATGGGATGGTTTGGAATATGAAAATATATTTCCTTTTCCTGACAGTTGATATGAGCTATATATAACGAGATCCAGTCCATTCCCATTATAGCATCGAATTTCACCAAGGGAAGTATTACGAGATTTTCCGGAAGAATCTTCCCACTTACGCCAACAGGAGAAGATTCAAACACTTGGGTTTCAATGATTGCACCACATGGTGTTTTTACAGAAATATCTATTTCAAGTTTTCAGGGATTCGATTCTATAGTTCTAGCAAACTTGAAAGATATAAAGGAATGCGTAGAACCAGAATCAAATAAAACTTTTTCCATTCTTGAGTGAATAGTAAGTGAACTATTTAAGACTTTATTATCATGATTCACCTCCACAGTAGTGATGGCATAAGCCTTCCCTTGTTCCTTTGTCTTTGGTGGATGATGATGCTGATTACCCTCGAGAACTCAAGGTTTAGTACACTAGTTTCCATAGTGCCCTAGCTCCTTACAGTTGTAGAATTGAACCATGAGTGGTTCTCTCCATTCATCAGCTACATTTTCCTTCCTTTTCGTGTCTTTTCAACACTCTTGAGCATGGTTTTCTTTGTTCCCACACTTGAAGCATTTCCCCATCCCATTGAGGCAGTTCCCACGGTGAAACTTCCTACATTTTTTGCATGTGGGTTGTTGATTTTTCTTCCCACCTTTGTCACTAGATCCAATGACTTGAAACTCCATCTTTCGTTTCACATCCCCATAGCCATGAGACCATTCTCCAAACTCCATCTCCACTTTGAGAGCACACCGAACAACTTCTTCATTACTTCCAAAGTCTCGAATGGAATGTTCCATTTGAAGGTGTGGTTTTAATCAACTAAAGAATCTATCAATTTTGTTATCATTGTTGATAGCAAAACCTGAATCATACCTTGAGATCCTTGTGAAATTCGCTTCATAGGTTTTGACATATTCTCGTTTATTTTTATTGAGCTCTATGAATTATCTCTCCATATTTTTTGGAGAGTTTGTGGGAAATACTTATTACGAAACATTATCTTAAAGTCATCCCATTCTATATCTTTAATTTCCTCCCTTGTATTGGTGTTCTTAATCAAAGCCCACCATTGATAATCTTCTCTATCAAGAAGATAAACAGATAGAGTTAACTTCTCCATCTCAGAACAGTGAAGAACAGAAAAGTTCATCTCCATAGAGTTGACCCATTGTTCCACAACTAGTGGATCAGAAGATCCACAAAATTTTGGTGGTCATTGCCACATAAAACATTCAATATCTAGTTGCTCCCTCCTCGATGAAGAAGGATGTTCCCCATTATTATGGTTATTATTCATAACCTGAGATAATTGGGTAAGCATCACCATGATGTTTTTAACTCGACCTCCCAAATCATTAGGGACGTCATTCAGGCAATCATTGCATTGGCCCTCGCATGAGTTGTTGGCCCGATTTCTCCTGGTTCCCACTATTTTCTAAAATAGAAAAGGACAGAACAAAACATAACTAAACAAGTCATGAATAACATATTAATTTAGACAATTATACCAAAAACATAACATATGGGATCCCTAGGTAAATATTCTTGTGTGCATATTTTTACTTAGTCTCATACTAGAAGTTTCCTCTAGGGTTCACTAATCCTAATTCCCAAATTAACTAATCCTTTCCTCTGATACCAACTATAGAGACCCAACCATTTCTTACATTACTATTAAATCATTTCAAAGATAAACAACATAATATTATTACACAAAGATGATCCAAAGGCTTAGTGTCTTGGGGAAACTAGGACCACACACAACAAATACAACATCTAGCATAAATATTTATTTAATTTCTTCTTCTCTAGATTCTTATTGGAACTTGTCCTCTCGTTAGTACATGTAGCCACCTGAGGATATACATCAAAAGGGGTGAGCTATAATCCCAGTAAGAGGATAGATAAGAACAATAAATCTTTTGGTGATCATAATCATAACATAGGAAAAATATCATAAACATGATAGGAGCATAAATAAAAGACTTGAAATGTGGAAAACATAAAAATAAAACATCATGTCTTAGTGGTTAACTACCAAAAAAACTTTTGAACCATGCTAGAATCTTTATCACACATCATTTCACACATACTCATGAGATTCATCACTTTACCCAATGCATTGGTGCACTATATAATTCTGGGCACACCCATCACATTTAAAAATTCATATTGCACGATATATTATTTCGGGAGCACCTGTCACATCACAACATTAATAATTTATCATGCATGCCACAATTAACATATAACCTAAATGAACATAACTAACCCATGAAAATTAATGGGTTTAATCTCATAAGAACACATTCATAAACTTTGGGTTCCCAAAAGAAAGAGGGAATAACATACTTGATACAAGAATCGTCAACCTTGAATGAGAGGTAAAAGTTGAGTTCTTAAGAAAAGAGTTCTTTCGGAAAACATTTGGATTGAAATAAACTTCATTAGAATATAGGTATATCCCAGAAAAGGAAATACAATGATGAAAAATTATATTTAATGAGTGACCATGTAAAAAATGGAGTTAAAGAGGTAGAAATCGAAAGACGAAAGTTGGGTTCGAGAATTTCCCCTTACCTTGTACCAGAATGCTTCCTTCTCTTTAATGTCCTGTATAATGAAATTATATTCATTAATTAGAAATACAAAACCATTTCTACATTAATGTGGTTCACTCTAGTTTCATTATGTCATTTTATGTTCCTATTGATGACTTATAGAGTTTAAAAACATTGTTCGGGGATGTTCGTTTTTATGGTTTTTCTTGGGTTGTTCACTTGTATTCATAAATTGAAGTTCAGGTAGAACATGGGTAAACATACAGAAATGATATTACATGTTAGTGATGATATTAAATTAGTTTTAATGATATTATATTGAATTATATTAGATCAATATGGATGAATTGTTAGCTAATAATTAAATGTTGGTTATTTGGGTAAATTTGGGCGGTTTTTGGATCACAACGAACGTGTTTTAACTTATCACTTAGTAATATGGCTATAGGTTATTTCCAGAACATTAAATAGGAAATAAAACTTACAAAATATTCTGGTTCAACCATAAAAATAGTTTCATGACCAGATATGAAGGTAGAAATTGAAGAAGAAAGCATGTCGTTCTTGAAGGTGATAAATTAACAGGTCATGAACAATGTTCTCTTTAATAAAATAAAAAGAAGAGGGAAAGGGGGGTTGGAATATATAATATCCCATTAGAATCATAAAATTACGTTATATTTATAATACTGGAGTTACAATACAATTTGGATGAAGATAGGTGGGGAAATATCAAGGAATGTACTTGAACATGAATGGAAATTAAAGGAGAAGAGGGAGGGAAATTACCTCTTGAATCCTTCTCTTGAGAACCTCCTTAAGGGCCTATTCATGGCCTTTTGATGTGACCATAAGCTCTTGTACGTGGGGGAGGGTCTAGGTATGGTGTTTGGTATGATTTTAGAGAAGTCTTGGAGCTTGAGAGGTGTGAGGAAATGAGGGTGTGAAGGGTCGCTTTTATAGTGGAGGGGAGAGGGGTTTCCTTAATATAAAATTCATTAGTTTATTATTTCCACACAAGACAAGGAATAGTGAGTCTTGAATGACCAATAATTGTAATTTTATAGTTTAATCCCGAACCATGTGGGCTTACATCAGCATAAAATCACACATGACCCTATAATTGGCTTATTTAGCCTATTTTGTAAATTACGGTATTTCACTATTCATCAAAAATTCAAGGATCTCAGAAAAATCCCAAAAATTTACCCCAACCATTTTTCGATGTGTAGAATCAAAAAATGAAGTCCATTTTTTTTAAAACATATTTTTAAATATTATTAATTTAATATTTAATTAAAATCAGAATTTACTTAAAAACAGTTTTTAAGATTAAACCTGATTTTATAGTGCTTTCAAAAATTACGTAGGGTCTTATAAAAACATCTAAAAATTATAATAAATTGATTCAATAATTTATGAATACATTTTAGTGAAATAAATATTCTTTTAAATTAATTAATTAATTATAATTATTTATTTATGACTTACAAAATACCAAAACGTCTACTAAGGTCAAATTGTTACTTTCTAAGATGTCTAAATATTATTTTATTATTCATAGGTAATGTTACTATTATGTTGGATGATTACTATTAATAAGGGCCATATTACTATTCTTTAGGGTATGTTTCTATTCTTATTGGTACGTTACTATTCACCAAAAATTATTTTTGTTTCATTTGACTCCAAAAATCATCTTGTACACAACCGTGTAAGTCGGATTTTCAAACTTCCAAAAACAGGAGTGAAAACCTTATGTTTAAAGGTAACTTATCACTTAGTAGTACATTATATTGTGATTTTATAAATATAAGAAGGGAATTTTCAATTGAAAAACATTTGGTCGTTACACTACCAGTTGTAGTACATACTCTGGCTCCATCCATCACACAAATTCAGGTCCCAGTTTAGCCAAATATTCCTTAAATTCTAATGAATACTATTGAGTCATTAATGAATCTGTTAGAATCTATGTAAGGATGGTGTACACTAGTACAACTATAAAAGAAGGATTTTCCTGAATGGGTGGATCTGACCCCTCCTCTTTAAAACATTGGGAATACTATATTTCCAATTTTCAATGGCTTGGGAGACCTTCAGCATCACATGATGCATTTCTTCTCTCACTGTGATCCCATGATGGAATCCCTTAGGTAGTAGGTAGCAATGAAACCAAGATTCTTTTTGAAATCATTATACGGTCCAACCTTTGTATGGTGCGCATGTTTATAGTCCCAATCAATCACTAGATGGGATGATCTCCATCATAAGTACCTCTTCCAGTTATGCTCAATGTTGTAGAAGACAACAGTCTTAGACCTCACAATTTGAAAACAAAGGGATAATGAAAGAGTATAAGATTTCCTTGCTCATTGGAAAGGATAGATTTACTCCTTGCCCTACCTCTCCATCAAGAAGATATGTTAACTATGTGCATAGTAGATCTCCATGATGAGTTGTTCACACTATAAATCCCTATGAAATACATAGTTAGGTTTTGAGATCAAGCCAGAATTTCAAAAAAGTTGAAAAAAATCTATCCCATAGACCAAAGAAATGTCCTGGGAAATCTCAACAGCTTAGGAAAAAAGATTAAGACAGGTAGATTCTTCTATAGTTACACTTAAGTAGTCCCATTTACCGGATCCTACCTCAAATAATGCATCATACCTTAGGCCCCCACCTACCGATTTCCAATAGAATGGCCAACCTATCAAGATGATCAAAGATATTTGAGGCAACGGTAATATGAGGAGTTGAAGAACAATGTATATTCCTTTAAAAAAGACCAAGTCCCTGATTAATTCATCTCATCTTTGGAAAACAACTTAGTCTAGTTACCAATGCCCAAGAAGCCTAAAAAAGAAGGTGACAATGATCTCCCAAACTATTTACCTTCCATCAAATGTTATGTCATCTCATCCATGAGTATTTTTTTCTAGGACATCTTATAAAATATGGTTTATTCTAAGTAGGTGAAATTAATAAATTCACCAGCCCAGGTGGAATACATTTTTGTTACCGATCTGAATGAACAATTAGAGTGGAACGAAGTCAAAAGCAAGAATATACAGAAATTAAATGACTATATTGTTAGAAGAAAATCAATCAGAATCAATTCATTGTACAAACACAATTGAAATATCCAAATATTCCTCCTGCCACTTCGGATAGTGAAAATCATGCTTCATAAAAAGTCTTGTCCACTAAAGGTCAATTCTCAAAGAAGATACATGGACATATGAATAAGGAGAAATTATAAGAATATGATCTTGATTCTAGAACAATTTTTTCTTTGACCTTAGTAGATTTCATTTTGACTATCTCCAAAGCATGAGATCTACCCCAAAAAATGGTACAAAAGGATTCGACCAACCAAACAAAATATTCATCAGATGAGGAGTATATATTGGGTTCCATTAATGTTATTCACTTAACAGATCCCTACACAAATTAAAATTTGGATTATGAACCTTATTTCCCTACAGTTTATTTGGGAACTGGTGGAATAGTTTATCAGGGTTGAGTATATAAGAGAATAGGTGGTCATGCAAGAATCCATTACTCTAACTAAACCCTTGATCAAACCATCTATGTGGATGAATCCTATAGGAATGCTCTCTAGAAGACTCAATGGGAACACTGGAGTTCTTCCTACATAGATTACAATGTCTTCCTTGACATGATTATCTTGGAAGACTATCTTGATGTTATACGATGACCTTCTTATTAGATAGATATACCTATCCATCTGGATCAACTATAGACATGAACACCTTCAGCGCCAATCCCAAGGAATAACCCATCCACATCCAGAACATCAGGTCCTAAGGAGACTACAAAATAGAATCATCACTCTAGGAAATTCGGAATTAAGTGTCCAATATATTATGATTTTAACAAACTAGCCCATGTTTTAGATAAGTTATAAATCTAGGATTCTCTGATTCTATCAAAGGACCTCTAAAAGTCACTCATTGAGGCATATATAATCCATTAGGAATTTGAAGTTGAGGTCCATGCTACTGATGTATATCGTGTATATAATGATCCCATAGAATGCCATTAATTCATTTCATTCACCAACCATGTTGTGGAATCTATCATATAAGTACGCGACAAAACCATGTATATATCTGATAGGATAAATGACATTTATATCTGATGATAGTTCATTAAAAATGGCTTTGGAGTCAACCTCATCCCAATTTGGACACTTAGTCAATTGGGTCTCAATGAATCTCACTTGTCTCCCTCCACCTTGATGTTTCATGGTTAGGAAAATAATGAGTAAGATTATCTCAACAAGATCACACAAAAAACTCAATTCGGAGATCTTGTGCTTGACTTAAGGTTCATGGTGGTTTGGCAGGACACAGATTTCAATGTTCTACTTGGAAGACCTTAGCAACATAAGCATACAATCATTCCATCATCATACCACCAATGAAACAAATATTCAATCAATGGTCAAATTATTGCATTATATGATGACAAGGCCCCATTAAAATCCTATGAAACACAATACATTGATGCTGGGTTTTATAAAAATGAATGGAATCAATGAAAGGTTAATAATACGGCCCGATTCAATGCTCAAAATGGCTTGGAGATGATCCCAGATAACCCTTTCAAACATATCAATGTAGATTACCTATTTTATATTAATAAAATTGAAGGGTTCATCTGTAATTCAAATTTTCATTCAGTGGCTTCCATAATTTCAGTCATGATAGTTGGATCCAATGATCATGAAGAAGACATCAACTATCCTTGTGATTATTATGGATTGAATAAAAATGTATTCATTTTTTCCAATGAGCTTCAACAATGCCTAGTTCTATCATCTTAATTAGAATATGTTTTTATGAGTATAGGAGAAAGTGAAGAGACTTATTCGCAGTCCATTGTTCCCCCATTAGGACTCCAAGAAGGATTCATGAAAACATGAGAGCCTAAAATGATTTCCATATCCTCCAAATGTGCAAGTGATGAATCTCCTCTTCCTTCTGAGGAACCTATTTATCATATCTTCTCCGAGAGGAAGAAAATATATTGAATATAAAGGAATAAGAATAGGAAGAGAAAAGGGAGGATGAAAAAAATCATATGGATTCCCCTCTAGAATTTTAGGAAGTCTTCTCCACCATCATGGATGAAATCAGTGAAATAATTCTGGATACAAAAGAAGATACATGCCCCTACTCTAATAAGTGCTTCTTTGACTCCCAAAGAACAAGAGGAATACACCTCCTTTCTAATGCATCACCAGGATGTGGTTTCATGACATTACATTGAGATAATAGTTATTGACCCTGAGGTGGAAACCCATCATTTGGAATTTCTATAAGATCATTAGGGGTACAAGAAATCATCCAAGAGGACACACCCAACTCAAGCCTCCAAAATCGAGGATGAAGTGGAAAAATAATCGAGGCTAACTTCATCTGATAGTTATAATGCATAAAGTGCCAAGAAAACATTGTCCTTGTAAAAATGAAAACATGGAAAATCATAGTTTTCATAAATTTTAATGACCACAACTGGCATTGTCCCAAAGATGACTTCTCAGTTCCAATCATAGAACTCCTAATTGAGGCAACAATAATTTATCAGTCACTCTCCTTCATGTATGGATACAATGGGTACATCCAAATCTCAATGTTCCCATTAGATAAATAATCCATATCCTTCATAGCACCTCAAGGTGTATTATGTTATTGGGTAATTCCCTTGGGATTGAAGAACATGGGCCCCACATATCAATGTGTTACACATCATATCGTCAAACCATTCATGGGAATGATTTTCAAATGCTAAATTGATTATCTAGTAGTGAAATATGATCAATGTTTTGATCACATATATAACCTAGAATCTATCATTAGTAATAATTGAGAGAATAATATAAAGATGAACCCATTGAAATCCACTTTCAAGGTAAAGTTGGGAATATTTCTTGGCTACATTGTACACAAAATTTGTATGAAAGATTATCCTGAGTAGACTAAATCTATCCTTGTAATCTCACCTCCTAAAAACCTAAAAGAGTATAGAGGACATCAAGGAATCTTGGCCTACATCTGGAGTTTCATGTCTATTATCACAGTAATGTTTTCACCCTATAAAAAAATTATTAAAGAAGGGGGTCACATATAAATGGACTAGTGACTATCAATAATCATATGATACCCTCAAGAAATACCTCTTTATCCCATAAATATTGATGCCACCTATTGATGGAAATTCAGTAATACGTTATGTGAAATCCTTGGATTGATCAATTTGAATTTTACTTACACAAAAGAACTACATCGGCAATGAAAACAACCACTACTATATCAATCAAACCATGCTCAATTTAAAGACTCAATATTAATATATTGAGAAGAGATTTAGGGAATTAAATTTTGTAGTTCAGAATCTAAGGCACTGCCTACAGCATCACGAGGTCTACTTGGTCTGTCATAATAACTTGGGGAAATATATGCTTAGTCATCATATGATGATAGGACTTCTGGCTCGGTGGGAAGTTATTCTACAGAAGTTCGATATATAGTGTCTGCCTCAAAATATAGTGAAAGGACAAGCCTTAGTAGTCTTCCTCACTAGTCACCCATCTGCAGAAGAGATGCCATATAATACAAAACTACATGAAGAAGAAATATTCCCCCTTTAGGATAGCCCCCAAACACTAGAGATGTATTTTGATAGTGCATCCAGAAGTCCAACAGGGAAGAGAATGGAATACCCTAACATTATCAAAGTATGGATGTGAATTGTTCTTATCTCCCCAGAAAAAAAAAGAAGGGTTTCCACATTCCATTATATTATTAGAATGTGGTTCCAAATATGTGGTAGAACACCATGCACTCATTGCAGGCCTCAAATTGGCATTCCAGGTACCATTTAATCACATGGAGGTGAAGGGTGATTCAAACTTGATAATAAAACATATCAACATGTATTATTCCATTAGAATGGAAGAGATAATTCTCCTATGTGGTTATGTCTGAGGTTCAATGGTAGAATTTACCTTAGATCCAATGTTGACACACATCCCATGACCACAAAATGCTCATGAAGAAATATTGGAAGTTGCAGCTATGGATTTAGAAGATCCAAATCAGGATGAAATAGTCATCCTTATTACCCATCTTCAAATTGTATTGCCTTTTGTTCAAATCATAGTAGAAGAGATCAATGAAATAATTCTCATACCTGAACAATATTACTCTCCCATGGAATAGATGACACCCATCACAGAGTGTCTCTATGATTTAGTAATTCCACTAGAAAATGATGGATGAAAACATATCTGGTGGAAAGTAGCTAATTTCACTCTTTATGATGGTGCAAATAACCAAAAAATATTCTAAAAATGAGTCTTTGATGGATTTATTCTCATATGTGCTAATGTAGAAGATAATTTGGATGTTATGGAAGAAGTACATGTAAGAGAAAGTGGTTCTCACCAATCAAGGTATGGGGTTTTAGATCATATCCAATGTATTGGAAACTTTTGGCTCTCTATGACACATGATTGAACATGATTCACTAGGAAGTGGAATCCTTGCCATGTGAATTCCAATTTCATATATCCACCACCAGATTTTCTGCATATAGCTAAATACTTTTGGGCATTTTTTATATGGGGAATCGATGATGTTGTACCATATCTTCTAACTATAGCTGTGTAGTTTAAGCACATCCTTTCTACTGCCAATTTATTCCCTAAATAGGCTGATGTAATACCCCTCAAAGAAGTCAGAGCCAAAAGCATCATTATTTTTGTTAAAACATAAATCATTACTTGATTTGGTGTTCCTCATACCATTTTGACAAACAATGGAACCAAATTTTATTCTACTGAGGTAGAAAAGCTATATCGAGAAAGCAATATCATATCCAACCATTAAACTTGTTTTCATGTAGCAGAAAATGGACTGATAGAGGAATTTAAGAAGACCCTATCGAACATACTCTTAATAAAGGTGGATAAATATAATAAATCATGGCCTGATAATATTTTTGTGTGACTGATGGGATTACCGTACAACTACTCTTACTGCTATGCGAGCAACCCAATACTTATTGGTGTAATAAACAGAACAGTTCCAGCCCATTGAGGTTTAATTTCCATCACTCTGTATTGAAATTTGGGAATATCTATCCATAGATGAGCAATCCAAGATATGAATGGATGAGTTGGAACGACTAGAAAAAAAAAGAGAATACATACCTTGCATCAGATGGAGGTGTATCATAAATTTATAGCATACACCTTTAATAAGAAGCTATGTCTTTATTCATTCCTCCAAGGGGAATTAGTATTGGTCCTTAGGACACTGATGATACTAGGAAATAATCCTTAGAGGCTTGAGAAAAAGTTGTAGGGACCGTACTCCATATATAATTTCAACTCTAATGGATCTTATTCTTTTATCATAATGGATAAAGAACTCACTACAATTCCAACCAATTCATGGTTCTTGTAGAATTACATTCTTTAATCACACAGAGTTCATATTAGCTATAGGATTTTAAACTACATAGCACCATTTGCGTCAATGTTGCATGAAGTTAAACTATACAGAATCATCTTCCTTGTCACATGATTATGAATTTCACACCCTGAGGTCTTAACTTCAAGATGTGAAACTGCATATCCCCAATTTCCCTCACTATATGACATTAAATTATATTGTTAAAATTTAAATTGTTTGATGTTGATAAACCCCCAAGAAACCTTGAGTGTACACTCCTTGTGGTCCCTCAAAATATGAGTATCATCAATGCATAAACCTTACTTGCCTAATTTCCACTCCCTAGTGGAATGTGAGACCCATTTCCCCCTCTGTATGGATCATATTTTCATGGTAAATAACTTTCAAGAAATATTTATGGCTTCATTCTAGCCCAAGAAAAATACATAGTGACACCGGGGCTTTATCCCCAGGTCCAACCACAATGTCCTTTTCATGTCAAGTGGCCAATGACATTGACACCCGATGATAAACTGCACGGTACCACTAGAAATATGTCTGTCTTGATTCCAATTAAAATGAGATACAAAGTGATGTTCAGATCTCCATTATCAGCCCCATCCATCATCATAAAAATAACAATTTCCCCTTTACCTATGTGTGAACCAGTTGTATAATGGGAACTCTTATAGAACACATGGATTGATTCTTATACCATATTGAATCTTAATCCCAACCATTATTCTAAAAAATATCTAAAATTTATTAATGAAACCTTCCTCACATCAAACCGTAGTTGATGTTGGGAACATTATTTTTATTCTAAGTGTGTCTTGATTCTTTCCCCAGAAAGATACGCAGTGAATCCCAGTTCTCTTATCTCAGGTCCAACTGCAATGTTTAAAAAAGTCCTTTTACCCCCTTTGTGCATTTATCATACCTGAAAAGGGAGAATTTTAATGAACTACACGTGGCTTTATTATTTCCCTAGAAAGATATATAGTCACACTTTGATCTCCATTCCTGGGTCCATCCATGATTTTAGAAAAGATAATTCCCCTTCTTGTTCCCCGTGCAAGCACCCAGCCTACACATATAACCTTTCAAATAATTATGCCTTAATTCTTATTACCATGATATGTGTGGTGATACATATACTTCGTGATTTAGAACCATCCATATGTCTAGAAGTTATCAAAATTCCCCTTTTCCACATCAAAGTCTGATTAGTGTGGGGGGAAACATTCAAGAACTATGTGTGTCATGATTCTTGCACCAATAAGATAAGCAGTGACACCCAGATCTCTAATCTTGGGTCCAATAATGATTAATCATTAGGACCATTTACTTCATATACCTTAATAATATATACATAGGGATCCCATCTTGAACTATGTGAGGATTTATTATCACCCCTATGAAACATGTTGTGATGCAAGAATTTCATTCATAGGACCAAACATAATGTTTCCATCACATCACATATGTTCACCTTTATACATACTCCATGACATTAAACTGCATGTAATTCCATGAACTATGTAGATCAGGAATGTCATCCTATTGAGATATGTAGTGACACTTCAGCCATATCCCCCAATCCATCTACAACTTGAAATCTAGTATTCCTTGTGTACGAATCATACTCTCATGGGGATATTTATTAAAGAACTACATGTGGATGGATTTTCACGCATATCACATAAATGGTGACGCCCAACTCTCAATCTTGTTTACAATAACAACATGATTCAAATAATGCCTCTTTTCTCCCATGTATGAGTCAGATCTACATGAAGAGATTCAATATGAGTTCTTACCTTATGTGTAAACTCGTACTCAAGGAACCCCCATTATCTCACACTTATGAGTTCAAATCAGGGTGAGTGACCTTTATTTAAGAACTATGCATGGATTGATTCTATTTTTCATTCAGATATGTTGTTACCTACAGATCATCAATCCTAGGCCTGTCGCATCACAACTTTCAAAAATCCCATACTCTCCATTGTGTGAGTTAGATCTACATGTGAATATCTGAATCAAGTCCCACTCTACACATGAACTTGTATCTATTAAAACTATGTATAGATGGATTCTTTCTCTAAAAAGGTACGTAGTTAATCTTGGGTCCTACACCCAGGCCTAGCCACATTATTCCTTTTCACATCGGAATCACTAACATCTTCACTGCATGATTCCAAACTATATGGTACCTCTAGAACTACGTGTGTATTTATTCTCATCCTATTGAGATACATAGTAAATCCCAGGCCTTATGCATTAGCTGCATCCATAGGGTAAATTAAATTTCCCCCTCTCCTACATACACACAAAAATCATTTCTAGGGCATTTATTTTGCGTCCTCTTTTAAAGATCCCCACCAAGGAAACTAGAGATGTTCCAATTCTTTATTTGAGTCAGATATATGAAATAGACTCCAAATACTTGACCAGTATTGGTCCAAATGATTCCCTTATGCATTGGAAATTTCCCCTTACACCTTTCATACTCCCAATCATGAATAATTTGGGACGTTAAAAATAATTTCTCAATTTTTAGTGGTAGAATGTCTAATACAATATCACTCTTTTACCCGACCATGCAGTACGTGCCCCATTTTTCTATTCATATAGTGCCCCCATAATGGGGTTTTAATCCAAATGATTCTTCTATTAGGATATATAGTATGTTCACTAGTTGGACTTTCATAAGACAATCCTCATAACATGTTTTTCAATCGGCGATAACTTTGTTCTTGGGAGAAACCTCTAATGTCCCTTTAAACTTTTACGATGGTATACTAGAACCCACAAATCAGTGTTCATCCTATGTATATTTGTCAAAGATCTGTTCTACTAAACTAAAAGTCTCCAAGTCCATGGTTTACACATTCCTCCTCTACTTGTTCAAAAATACTTGAATAACCGTGGACCATTTGACTGTGTTTCATCCATTGTTTCCATAATATTATGGTCTTATCCATATGACCTAAATTATAGTTACTCTACATTATATGTTTGGTTCAAAAAATTGTAGAGCATCCTTTTTTCTAATTCTTTTTAAATGATGACATGAAATGCCCCTTTCATATTCATTTATTTTTCCAAAAACAAAATTTTTTTCTAAGGAAAATAGGAATCTCCATAACCATTCATAATTGTTTCACAATTGAATGTAAAAAATGTTGACATCTCTTTTCCAGGAAAATACAGTATGTTCCCCAATTGGACTTGCATATGTCTCCCCCATAATGGGGTTTTCAGCCAATGAATTCCTCTATTTTACTATGTTGTATATGCCCCATTTGTCCTTTCATAATATAACCCCCATAATAGGTTTTTTAAATAACGGCAACTTAATTCATGGAAGAGACCTCCTCTAATTCAATTTAACCCTTTTTCCCATATCACTCTTTAATTAGAGAATCCCTAAATCACAATTTAGAAATATTTCCTTCCATACATGAATATTGTTACATATTTCATGATAGATTACTAATAATTGGAGAACAATTAATCCTTCGGTCAAATCTAAATACCATAAATCAAAGTCCCCTTAATGTACTTTATGTATAACATTAAACTGAAAACCACAATGTCCTTATTAAACAACTTGAAACTACACATCCCCTAATATCCCTACTGTACGACTTTAAAAAACACAAAACAATTTCCTTTTTATTTGACTTTAAACTGTAGAACATAAATTCAATGTTGCGTGACTTGAAACTACACAGTTCCCAATGTCCTTTCTGCATGACTTTAAACTGCATTGTATAATTGTTTTGTTGTACGACTTGAAACCGCATGGAATAATATCAAAAAAAACCCTTTCTAACAAAACGTACCCTCATTCAAACATAAAATTTATATAGAAGTGGTTTCCCAGTCATGGCATGTGTCGATACAAAATAATCCTTTATTGTAGACACATTTTCATAGAAAATCCACCCACTATAGTCTTGAGACATCCAAATATTAATCCTTAATTGTTCATCAGTAAGATAATATTATTATTCTTAAGATCCCTTTTTATTGACCAAGTAGTATGTGCCCTAGTTGGCCCTACATATGTCGCCCCCATAATGTGTTTTTCATCGAAAAGATGCTACTATTTGACTGTGCAGTGCGTGCCCTAGTTTCCCATGCCTGAAACATCCCTCATTATAGTTTGGTCAATCAGTGGTAACTTCTGTCTTAAGAGATAGCCTCTCTATTATCTAATAACAAGTTTCATATTTGGGTATTACAAAATTTTATCAATATTCCACTTCAAATTATCTGAATCACATCATAGAATTTTTAGCCATCATGATTTGTTTGGGTAATAATTTCAAAATTCATGGTCATTATTGTTCTTCCTAAAACAACATCCCTTTAGTCTGACAAGCATGACATTAAACATCCCACGAAACGATACATAGTGTTCACTGGATTGAAAACCTTTAAAAGGGTACTCTTGAAAAAAAAATTATCTCAACTCTGTAGACTTACACTCTATGTGGTTTAGGAAAAATCATGTAATGAAAAGTTGAAAGGTATAGAACCTGCTAGTCTCAATGACCAAAAGGAGAAGTTGAAGCAATATACAAGTCTCACCTGCTAAGACTCTTCCATATTAATCTTATACAAAACATAGGGTGGTGACCGCAATGAAAAAATCTTGTAGGGTTTTCCATAAAACCCCAGTAAAAGTAAAACTATGCTCACTAGGACCATTGGATTAGGTATAATTAAGAGAACCCCCCATTACAATCATTGTAATTATTATTAGCTTACATGAAGATATGAATAAATGAAAATAATCATTGACATTATGAGTACAAGAAGAAAGTAGTGATGAAGACATATATGATCCGAAAATATATTTTTCATTTATTTAAAAAAAATTGGAGGAATAACCAAGAAATAGAGTCTCTTTGTCATATATTTCAAAAGGCTATCGACATAACTTTTCATTTTTTGAATAGCCACCGGAGACCTGTCAGCTACCAGTTGAAGTTCAGTCAGCTGACTTACCCCAGTCTCCGTGGTCTGAAAAATCACATCATCAGTTGTTTCAATGGTATTTTCCCCTTTCATGTTGATATTATCTTTTTGATAAGTGAAGTTGATGAATGTCCCTTTGAGTATAATCAAACTCTTATTAAAGGTACGAGAATTGAAAAACCTTTTTCTTGATTTTCTAGTTGAATTCCACCAACATTTTTTATGGATGGCTTCCACTTGGTATACTATAGCTCAAAAACATCAATTTTGATGAGGAATTTGTCCTTGATGAGATCATTCAAAATTATATGCTCCATATTCTGTCTCGGAATTATATCCTTCACTATAGTATGGATTACATGCTAATAAAAACCATCAAATTCCATTATGTGTAATAACACTGAAATTCTTTGGATTCTCAAAGGATGTTCCTCAAAGGATGTCTTAGATATAATATTCCATATATCTCACAATGATTTGGGACATTCAATGCATATAGAATTATGGAACTCCAGATCCAACATAAATTCATTATTAGGAGGAGGGATATACTCTTGGATTAAGGCACTCAAAGAAGTACCATGTTATTTTTTTCATATATAATAGTGGGTTCCTTTCCATTCGATGTTGATTGAGCTGATGAAAAAGAATCACCCTTATACCTAACCAATGAAGCTAATAATCCAAGATTTTATATTAAAATCATCATTAGCTTCAAAATAATGAATATAATGCGTTTCAATTATAATAGTTGGTGATCTATACCTAATAGAGGATCAATATCCTAAGAAAATTTCTCCTTTTCATTCCCACCCTCTATAGTTTGATTAGGATCTTCTTGTTGAATAACACTCTCTTGGGTATGCCCAAGAACAACCAAATGAGATTCAGGATGAATTCTAGTTTTAAGGTCCCCCTAAGTTGGCTCCTCCTCAAAAATGTGATTGGGAGAGATTTCAATGCCCTATCCATGCATCATCACTATAGTAGTTTCCTTGGATGGGACTACACATTCCAACCAATCATGATTAGAGAATCAGGAATAATAATATTAAAGAGATAGAAAAATATATTCGCATCATTTTGGTTCTACATATAGTTCCCAAAATTCTTTTATAGAAGAACATATATTAGTGTATTCTAGTATTTCATCAAAATACATTCCAAGATTCATCGTGAATTCTATTGACATCCAAATCCCCAGGTTAGTCTCACCTATGGGAACACTTGGATTAGTTTTTTTATAAACCTCCTCTGATGACTTTACTCCCCAAACATATTCCATAGTTATTGCAATAAGGTTATCATCAATTACTATAGGATTTTCTGGTGCCTCTGATGACCCTGAAATATTAACAAAATAGAAGTTATTTGTTGATATATATCTTCACATGAATCACATATGACATTCTATATTCATTTTATCTCCCTACAGTAGTGAAAAGAGAAGTTCCATGATCAGAAGATATATTCTCTAGCCTAGATGGCTCTTCAGTGAAATGAGTCATTTCATTGTAAGTAATATATGCTTGGTTTGTTGCACCATTATCAGTTCTCATAGGTTCATTTGTAATTTCTTTGAGAGAAAAGAAAAATATGTTCTTGAAAATCCTAGAATTTTAAATAGTTGATCTGGATAATGCTAAAAGTAATGATGTTAGGAAGACTTACCACTACTGATGAAGTGCTTAGCCATAGATTTCAACCTTTCATCATCTCTTCATCTTCATTTTCTTCAAAGGAGGACGAGAATAATCATCTCCAAAAATAGGTATTTCATGTGAGAAGTCTTATACTAAATCATCCTACATTTATTATCATCCTGGAGATAATTCTCTTGATTCGAGTGGTGAATCAATAACCTTGATCATGGTATTTCTAGGTCTATAGTTTGGTGATGAGACCATGGGTGATTTTCCTTTAGCAAGATATAAATTAAAATATCATTTCTCCTGATAAAAAATTCTTTCCATAAAATAGAAATGAAAATAAAAAGTAATAGGAGAAAAAGATAACTATGTCCTCAGGATCAATAAAATCATGTCATTTCTCAAAATATGAATGGTTGATCACTTTAGTAGCACCATGCTCTATCATTTCCTTGACACATTTTGTGGTGGGGAGTTGATCATTAATTGCATACAGTAGCATCTCAAGCTCCTAGATATAAATTCTCACACCAACCAGATTATCCTCAAATCGAATATCAGACTATGATTAAAGATATCAAATCCCTGGAATACATAACCCCTCACACAGTGCCCCACACCAAGTTTCAGCATAAAAAGAAAAATTATTCCATATTTGAGTTATCTCTAGTCATACATATTTAGAATACATCCCGAACTACTGTTAGGATGATTCTGCATAATTAGACCTAACATGATTCCCAATTCCTTACATCATAGATGGTGTACACGAAAATGGAACTCGATTGTATTCTTAGTGATGGAGACAATATTTCATCGGTGATACATTAGTTGGGGATGATGGTGTGGCCATATTGATTCTAGTAGGTGGATTATATCTTGCAATAGATTGTTGCAGTGATCTCAGAGCCTCATCATCATCACCCTCTGAATTTGATAATTGAGCCTCTAAAAGAGACGAAGAACCTTCCAAATGAGATGGTTTTTTCCTACTATGCCTCTTTACTCCAAACCAAGGAACAATATTTCATAGCACCCCTTTAGGGTATGAGGCAACCCAACCTTCAACATACCAGATAGTCAATCTTCGTTCTACGTCAACCACGAGCAGATTAATCCCTGAACCAATATTTTCTATATTCTTAGGAAATCATAACTATTAAGACATCATCAATTGTTGTTCTAGTATAATTTTTAGTAGAGGGGATACATTAATTTGTTGCAAGAATTTGAAGTGGAGTTAAAATTGATATGGATCATTGGCCTCACATAGGATTTTTCTATTGATCATGGTTTCTAATACACAATCCCTGCAAGAAAATATATGTGGCCTTAGTTCTATGTTGGTCATAAAATCCTAAATTAACCTTATCATGGGAGGATTATAATAATGAAAGAAATTAAACTACGTGATTAAATTGAACCTTCTCTGAATGTTACATAGTGTCAAAGATAATGGTGGAATACCAGAGAAATCTTTAAATAATAGTCGAAATGAGCTCCTGAGGACCTGAATCCCACACTGTACCATATACGTCTTGAAATTAGTAATGTCCCATCCTCAAAAAACTTAATATGGTCCAGTAATTCTAAAATTATCTTTCCCTCAATGAATGTGAAATAATTTTATGTGAATATTTTTCTAAATAGGGTTGGAAAATGCACAATTTTCATCTCTTCCATCTGGGTAGCTATGAAAAATGTTGCAAGCCTTATATCGACCTTGTAGTCACAAAATGGAAATAGATAAATACTGAGTTGTGTAGCCATGAAACCCACAAGACGTTCCTTGGTATGAATTTTGGTGTTTATTTTGCATCCCCACTTGTTAAAATCTATTTTTTCTAGTAACTTCTGAAAGGTGTTAGGATCACTTCACTTCACCCCCTTGAGATAGCTCATTGGATGCTTGTACTTAAGAGTTTCCCCCTTCTCCTTCAATAAAATCCCCATCCATATCTTCGAATTAATATCCCCTCTTATATGATTATTTTCTTTCATAATTTTGATGGATATTTTTAGTAGCTCATTCATTAAAGATTGAGTCCTATCGGTATCATTCTACATCGCCGCTAGAGGAAGGAATTCATCATACAAATTTATAAGGATTATATCTCCTAAGATCTTTTGGATGTCCCACAAACTAATTCCCACTTCTCCAAACATCAAAAGGAAAAAATTTGTTAGTGGTCTCAATTGGCTTAGCATTTCTGGCACAAAATCATCATTCTTATACAAATTGGTTTTCCCTACCCATATAGCCTCAAAAACCCCAATGCATTCTAGATAATTTTTGAACTCTACAAACGTTTTTTATACCCAGTACACCCACATCTATTTGGGCTTAACATGACATCCTGTATAAATGTTCCAACTTTTCTCTCAGCGCTTCGATTAATCTGTTAGTGAATCTTGAAAAATGAAAGAATAATGGTGAAAGTTTAGTTTTATAGTGTATGGTTTTAGATCTGGAAACATTGGATATGATTCATTACATAATTTCTGGCTTCCATCCCATCATTAATATATGTTCCCACACCAGAAATGTTGGTAAATGAGAAGTTATTATAGTCTTTAAACCAATATATTGGGAGAAAATTCTTCAGTTCTGGTGTGAATACATCCCATAGATGGTTGTAACAAAAATGTGGAAGATAAACACTCTTTGGAAAATCCGAGTGATACTTTTTTAGATAAACTTCCAGATCATGAAGCATGGTATCACATATATCATAGTAATCATGCCTATTATCTTCATCATATCCTCTGTTTTCTTGCTAGACAATTCATCAATAGTTGTGATATTATTATGAGCCATTGGAACTAAAATGAAATATCAAATTCATTTCATTATAAGTTCATTTAAAAAAATTCATAATAATGAAATTTTGAAAATGGGCATTAAGGCACAAAACTGATGGTTTGGCACGCAAGTGTGTCTCTCAACATGCGGCATGAAAGTGTATCTCTCGAATACATACAATATCTATATGAATGAAATAAAATCATATAAACAGAGATGGATTGTGTATGGGAACTCATATTTCATAATCATGAGATCTTTTTGCTAATGTGAAGTGACTATTTATAGATGAGGAAGTCTAACTGTGCGATCATCTTTCCCAACAGACCTATGCGAACACCAAATCCTGAAACTTGTGTGGTAAATCTATATTTTTCATCCCTTTTCCTCATCATTAAACCCTCATTTTTTGTATTAGATCCAATTATATGGGGGTATTTTTATGAAATTCTATTTTATTAAGTGGATTAATAAGTGACATAGGTAATTTCCATAGAAAGAGGAAAATATAGATGAATAATGCTAATATTTTCAACACCCCAGAAGGTGGTTCTACCAAGGTAGATCCAACCATAATAGGTGATCAAGAAATTTCATGCCACATAACTTGTTTCACCAGACACTTTCTCCCAGGGTATCATATTTTTCTATAAATAGACACTTGGGGCCTATATTTTTATAGAATAATTTCCTTAAAGGATGATTGCCTCTCTGATAACCCTATTGCTTCACCTAAGTCCCTCGAATCCTCCATGGTTGTTTCCTAACACCTAAGAAGATGAAATCAAAAGTGGATAGTGAAACCATAGTCTATTCCGTGTTAAAATTAAATAACTCTTTCGCATCTCATTCACCCACCCCACTGAATTTATAATATTATCACACTAACCTTTCTACATATAGGAACTTGGGAACTTATTTCTAGGAATCCTAGAAGATACCCTTGAAGGTTTCAGAAAATATTCACCCAAGTGTAGTCATCAATGTTTTTCATCACCTAAGGTGTGCCCAATTCACCCAATCTTACTTGTATACATACCCCTTGCATGGATACTGCTTTCATGGTGAACCCCTTGTGTGGTCCTCCTTGGTTCACCTCATGACTGTAGCATGTGTGAGCCTTTCATGAAGCCTCTTTCAATGCCACTCATGGTAAGGCTTCTCCTTCACTGGATCCATTACCTGATATGGACCACATTGAAACCTCCACCATGAACTCATGATTTACTAAACTATAGAGATAGGCACATCAGTGTGTCTCTTATTTGGATTTGGATTTATATGGTCAGATTCTTCCCACACTTGTCCTAGTAGAGGGTAAAGATCCTCTAGGTATATGTATAATTTAATATCTATGGTCACATGGATACTTACACCCCCCATATATATTGTTTGGAAGTTCCCGGTCTTGGATTCCGGGGATAGGATTGGGTGCTCTTCTTCTCATCCCTAAGACCCAGAGCCTCAGGTCATTGGTAGGGACGATAAGGATCACACTTTCTTCTCCCTTTGACAAAGGTTAAGTCTCCCACCTCTTCCATAGCCAATCCAAGGGAACTCCTCCTGAGGTAAGCCCCTATTATTTTATATAGGATCTTTCAGTCTTTCTTCTCTCTACATCCTTCACCATCATTCCTTCCGTAAATTGAACCCATGTCCAATATTAATTAATTATTGGGAAGCATTGGAGCCACAACCTCTTCTTCCGTAGCCATGACCTATTCTCCCATAGCCCAAACCCCTTCCACCAGCGAAGGAGGAAATGTTTGTATGGTTTGTTGAGTCTTTCACATCCTCTTGTTTCTCACACTAATCATGAATTTCATGGGATTAGAGGTTTTGAGTGATTACAAACATCCACACAATCCTCCAGAAGATGTGAACTTTGAGAACCCTGATTCCCACCATAACATGGATATGTAGGAAGCCTTCAAAAGGCCCGAGCTCTATATCATCTCATATATGTAATGAGTAATCATGCCTCCCTCGATGGTAATATTCATTATGAATAATCCCCAATCATAATTCCTTTAATATCAGAATCCTCATCAAGATTATGCCCCGAGTTAAGCCCCCAAATCACCATGAGTTAAAACATCACTCATGGTCCCTTCATATGGGATATCCTTCTCATAAGTAATCCCCCAACTTGTCATCTCAAAGGGACCTACTTACCTGTGAGACATACCATTGAGGTCCTCCATATTCTTAGGTCCTCACTAACAAACTACGTGGGATTTGATTCCCATCTAAATGGGATACGTAGGAATCCTCTCTATGGTTAAAACCCATCATCCTAAAGCAAACCTATTCTTTTTGACCATATAACCAACAAGGTATAATTGAACTTGGAAAATCATATCCCTTCCAAGTTCCATAGAGTTATTTTATATAAGTCCCACACCAATAATTTACTAGGAATATTCTACCAAGAATTCCTTACCACATGACATTAAACTATATGGTGGGGTCCTTATCACTTGAACATAAATGGAATGATATGTCATATTAAGAGACACTAATCTATGTGTGATCGGATTACTTTTACAAGGATACATAGGAAGCCCATCTATGGGTTCAATACTAACATAAAAACCTCATAACAACTTTAGTCTGCACGGATAATGATAAATTCCAGAGTGACATTCATCTACCTGGATGACCACGAACTCTATCATGCCTCACTATGTGTCTAGAAAACCTGCACGGTCGTAACCAATGAATCTCTAAGTAGTATATGAAAGTACACCATTGATGGAAAACATAAAATACATATATATATATATATATCCCTTGTTAAAGAACCCAGAATACATATATATGATTCTGAATTCCACATATGCTAATAATTGTATGAAAATATTATGATAACTCACATCGTACATAGGAATTAATGAAGCATTCCTGAAAATATCTTAAATATATAAGAGAGTCCGAGAGTATTCAATAATTCTACCAAAAAGGATGTGATCAGCCCAACCTCACATCCTCTCGACCAATGAGAGTTCTTAAGCAACATTGGTCAAAATTCCCAATGTTCACCTTATTTTGGATAGAAGGTCCCTATGTGTATAGATCTATTGGGTGTTTCCAGTTGCATGAAAAAACTCATTGAAAAATATTTTTAAATAATTATTTCCCCAATGAAAATACATTTCCATCGGAAAGAGTAACCATGAATTCTTGCTAGAAAAGGTTTTCATGACACACCATCCTAGTATCCACCACAAGATACAACACATTCCTAAATATTTTGATGTATTTACCCCAAATAGTAAGTCAAAATAAAATCATTGATACCAATTTGTAATTTACTAGTTTGGATAACTCTATGAGTAGTAACAACCCAAGTTATCCACATGACCTCTAGGACACCTCATTATACCAAAGAGGCTAGAGGCTAGGAGTAGAGCTCTAAATAGGTACAATGGGAAGAATATAACCCCTATACTAGAGTTCAAATGCCTATATAAAAATTAAAATTATCATATTACATATCACAGTATTTAAAATAGAATATAAATTGAATAGAAAATTCTTTCATAAAATGAAATTCATACAGAATCGAATAGTTTTTATACAATAAATGAAAACCCATTAAGCCAACCACATATATAAGAATAAATAAAATAATTTAATTTTAAAATTATAAGAATATACTACTAAATACAATCCATACATAAAATATGAATATCTAGTAATAATGAGTTGATCCAACCCAATCCTAAAACTGCACATGAGAATCTCCACTCAATCATGCAACAATCTATCTATACCCTATCCATGATGAATATACACTCAATTAAAATGTAGATACAAAATCTTTATGCACACTAAGGTGCACATAAAAGGGGTAAGAAAAGAATCTTAATAGGACACACCCAATGATTAACCTATAACATACTACCAATCACATGTTATTACAATGTGATATTACCATAATTTAAAAGAAATAAGTGGAATAAAAATGAATAAAAAATAATCCTCGATCCTTGGGTCCAAAATCTCATTCAACTATACCTGCTTCAGCCAGTGCGCGGGAGTTTTTGAGTAAGTCATGATTACCATTACATTGTATGAATATCAGATCCTAGGGTGTAGCCCAAGATTCCCTAATTTGTATGTTCAAATAGAAAACAATCCATCTGAAAAGGCTCAACAACTAGATCCATGACATCATGTGAATCTCACCATACTCCAACGAAATGAACAAATCAAAGCTAATTCCCAAGAATATCGGGTAGTCACTAACCCAAATTTCATCCTCCATTACACAATGTAAATTGTCTGGATCCTAGGTATCATGGGTATCCAAATCATGAAAATTTATTATCATTATGTTCGACTAGAAAAATCTAAATATTGACTTAGATGTCTTCTTATAAAAAAAGTGATAACAATTCATAATCATGCATGGATGTATCCCTGGTAGTGTAGGAATCATAAAGACTTGTGGTGTCCAAGGAATACCATATAGGCCCTATAGTAACCAAATAATTTCACACATATTATTATAGAATGTTTAACATAAATATCCAGTAAACACAACCAAAGGGTTGAGACATCCAATGTCTTAGTAATACTAGGTACAGAAAACATCAAGATGAAAATAAAATAGAATATTTTTATTTTAATCAACATATTGAGATCTTAAATATCTTTGAGATCCTAAAACTATATTGTATAAAATGGGGAATAAAAAAGGGGGTGATATAAAAATATCAGTATTGGAATAATCATTATACTAAATCATATCATACGAGTCAAATAAAATAATTTGATATCATAAAATTCATGGCACATAAATTATTATATCGGAGCATAACATAAATAACACTGAATCATAATATCAAAAAAATATATGAATGTGGTTAACACATAAAATTTGACATAAGTATAAGTCATTGTTAACTTCCAAGACAACATCTTATAGACAATATATTCCCATTATGGATTTATATTACTCTCTAATCCCATACATATCATCTCATGAGACATAAACATTACCCAATGCATTAGATTTCTATTTATATACACCATTAATAAATATTACAATTAGAATAAGGGAAAAAATATTTTTCACATTTATATTTTAATTAATAATCATTGGTCTCAAATTTTGTGTTCTTTTAAAAATCATGATAAAGGGAAGAGAATCAGGAATAGAAATGAACAATCATTTTTAATGAATTTTTTAAATAATCCTGAAGAAAGAATGAACGTTGAGTTTTCTTTAATACCTAGAGTTAAAAAAATGGTTATCCAAAAACAATATTCCTTTATTTATTGAAATCATTAATCATAATAAGGACATTAAAATAGTGTTACATAAAAGTATTATGTTATATAAAATTTTCTTTTAAATCGGGTATTATTTTAAATAAGGCATTACAGAAATTTACTTAAATCATACATAACTACATAGAAGGAAGGTAGAATAAGATTGGTGTATATGTAAGATACATATATACATAAATTATAATAATTAATTAATATCATATAATGATATATAAACTGAGTTAGATAGATAATGTTCATAACCCATGGAAAACAGGGTGGTTTTGAGAGATCACTTACCTTAGTTCTAGAATCATTCCCTACTTGTACATGATGTCAGGAATAAACATTTTATATTCATTAGTGAATTAATTTATAACATTTTACATCAACTTTTTATTTACTATAATTTCTTAATTATCATTTAAAACCATTATAGTGAGATATAATAATTAATTTCTCTATTTTTATGGTGTTTGTTTCATATTTCAAAGGTCAGATCACTTGAGGATAATTATCAAATTTATTATAAAATGGGACAACAACATGTGTAGTGAAATAAAATCATATTAATTTCCATACATAAATATAAATTTTCTCAAATATTCCTATTTTTTCCAATATATGGTTGATTTATTTAGTAAAAACATTAATGTTATATGGTAATTTTATTTAAGTATTTTTACAACCATCAAATAATAGTTTCAATTTAATTATTATTATGGAAACATATTCATTATAGAATAATATATAAGTTATAATATATTTATTATCATTCTATTTCTCCATAATAATATTTTTATTCCCATCCTTGATGGTAATGGAGAAAAACTAGTGCATTGTTCAGGGAATCGGTGAAGAAACCATATTGTGAATAATATTTTTGTTTAAGAAAAAAATGAGGTGATAATAGAACATATATTGTATAGAATAATAAAGAATAATTTTATTTAGTATACTGATGTCATTATCTTTAAGGGAATGTAGAATATATGGGGTTGTCAAAAGAAGAATACAAATTGAAAGAGTTTTAGTTGAGAATTTTAACTCTTTCTTTGGTTGTATCCTATTAGGATACCACTTAAGGTTCCTTGAAATAGTGTTTGTTAATACCATAAGCACTAAGATATTCTATGTGGTTGTATAGGGTAATCATTCATAAATGTTTCCAGCTCAAGGGCTTAGAATATGTGAGGAGAAGGGGTGGAGGGGAGGTATTTTTAATGGGAGGAGAGGTGTGTTTTGAATATTATATTCTCTAGTTAATTAATTTGGATGAAAAATAGTAATAACGATGATTATAATGTCTGTATATAATAATTTGTGCATTTTATTTTTAATCAATGGTCACTTACATCATCTATGACTAATTTTTTCATTTATTTCTCCTATTTCCAAAATTATCATATTTTTCTGAATTTTACTATTCACCAAAAAATATACTATTTTTAAAAAATAAAAAATTTAACCTTATCCCTTTATCAATATATTGAATCCAAAAATTAAATAAATTTTTTTCAAATAATTTTCTAAATATCAGAAATTTACCTTTTAAATATAATCCATATTTATTTAAAAAATATTAATTTTAATATTAGGATTAATTTTTTGACCCTTTGAAAATTTAATTATTGTCTAATTAAATTATATTATAATTATAATAAAATATAATATTAAATTATAAACCCATTTTATGAAAAATAATTTTCATTTAAATTATTAATTTTTTATAAAAATTCAAATAAAATATTTATGTTTTTAAAAAATATAAACACTTATTTTATTATTTTAAAAACATTTATTTACATGTATCATGATATAAATATAGAATAGTTTAATTTCATAAAATAAATATATATTATTTTAAACTTCCATAAGTGAGGATACAATTATAAAAACTAGTTTACTATTCTTAATGATTATATTATTATTCAATTATCTGATTATTATTCCAACTGTCAGCTTTATATTCCAATAGTCAGGTTGGTAATGGTAATATATTCCTTAATTTATATAAATAAATCATATTTAATTAAATATTTATTCACTTATATTTTCTCTTAAGTTTAAATATATTTTATGTTTCATGATGAATATTTCATTACTAATTTTGTATACATTTCTATAGTAATTTCTGTGAGTGCAATTATTCTAAGGGATTAAGAAGTTCCAATTTTTTTTAATAATATTATCGTATTTCATATATTTTATCCCATTGTAATTATTTCAATTCATATGGCCATAATTATTCTATAAATATAATTTTTAAATTGATATAATAAATTTTTATTAGTTTTCTGATGTGGTGTGTGTGCATCATATAATATTATACTACAAAATATGACACAATTTTATAAGAATGGAGATTCCATTATAATAAATTTTGGGTCGTTACATTATTCCCCCCACCCCTAAAATTTAATTTCAACCACTAATATGGAAATATATGAGGTTAATTATGTTTCATTTATTCCTCTATTTCTCAAGTCACATCAAAATACATATGGATTCACACTATTACTTTGACTAGGTGAGTTTTATAGTTTTTTATAACTGTGTCACTAAGATTCAAGATATTCACCAGCTTCTCTTTATAAGGGAGGTCATTTTCCCCCAAGATCACATTTTTATTTAGTATATGTGATGGATATAGTTTTTAATAATGAAATAATGACATGTAGAATTTTTCATGTACTTGGTATAGGGTTGGTGGGATTTTTCTTTAGTATTCTACATCTATGATGCGATTGAGAATTTCAAAGTGCTCCTTCTACATGGGGAAAACTTTCTATTCTTCCCAAATCCCATGGCTCTCTTCAATAAAGATATATGGGGGAATAATGTGTCTCTAACTGCAAACTCTAGTTCTCGTTGAGGATTGTCATAATAGATCTTATATTGACTATAATGATCTCTGATGTGATCATGTATCATCTGTACCGTTTTATCATTTATTCTTCCATTTCAGGTCCGAACATATTGTTTTAACCAACTCCTTTAAAACAACCATGTATTTTAAATCTCTTCCCATAAATTTCATTATATATAGACATTTGGATTCTTGATTGAATGTTGTTATTGTATGAGAACTCATCATGAGAAAAAAGTTGTTCCCATCCTCTTTTTAAGCCCATTGAGCATGACCTCAACATGTCCTCATGTGTCAAGATAGTCTACTCAGATTGGATATCATTTTGAGGGTGATTATCCACACTGATGTTCAACTCAGTGTTTAGATAATGTTAATTACTCTTCCTAAACCTGGAGTCAAATCTCAAATATCTATTACATATATTCGATAGTGATTCTCTATACAGCCTAATCACTTCTATGATGTATATCTTTGCAAGTTCATGGAGTGGGAAGTCCTCTAAAAATTCAATTAAGCGATAATTCATTGTAATATGATCCACCGAAACCCATTTATCCTTATTTAATCTTGATTTCATCCAAATAGTATTTAAAAATTCAATAGTTATGTTTTTCTATTTCTATGTAGGTATGAGTAATGGTTATATCAACCCATTAGAATTTTTTCTTTTAGAATTCACATTCTCACATACTAAAAACATTAATGTGTACCATACAATATCCTTCTTCATATTGTCCCGCCAATAGTTATCTCAGATATCCCAATACAAATTCTTGCTCCCTAGGTAGAAGGATAAGGTCCAGCTCTACGTATTATTGAAAACAATATTCTTTATAATGGGGTTTGATTGTGCACATAATCATTATTTGAATCTTACAAATAATTCTTTAACATTTTTGAACAATTAGGATTTCCATTTTCTTATAGCATCCACCTTCTTCTAAATTTTCACATCATTCCTTTAAGCATATGTTACCTTCTTTATAAGGGATGGATGGGTAATAATTTGTGAAATTAATGATGATGTCCCTTCATTTTTTATTCCCATGTATATCCATTGTAATTCATGATAGATTCAATTCTTCTCAATTATTATCATGGATAAGTGGATATGATCTTTTGTACTTAGAGATTATTCTACATTATTTTATTTATCAGGATGATAGTTTATTGAGTATTCATAATCCTTAATCAGACCTAACCATATTCTCTAGTTCATATTAGGCTACTTATGTGTGAATATATACATGAGTCACTTATTATCTCGATATATTTCACAATTCTCCAAATAGAGATATTTCCACCAAATCATCAATGCAATGATCAGTACAACTAAATCTATATCATGTGTTTGGTAATTCTATGCATAAACATTCAATTTCCATGAGTCATAATCTATCACATTTCAATTTTTCATCTGTACACATCCCAAGAACTTATTTGAAGTATCTCTATATACTAAAAATAGATCCCCACATAAGGGTAGCATGAGGAATGATGCAATGACATGCCTCATTTTTAACTCGTCAAAGATTCCTTCTCATTCATCAGTCTAGACATAAATTACACCCTTCGGAGTCATATTCGTTAGTAGATTTGAAAATAAAGAGATGTTCCTAAAAAATAATCAATAATACCCATTTAGTTGATGAAAAATAAGGATTTAAATTATGGATTCTAGTTTAGGTCATTCCAAAATTTCCATTGTTTTAAAATTGTCAAAAAATATCCCCTTATTGTTCATAACATTATCTAAGAATGATACTTCATTCATCAAGAACATACATTTACAACACATTTCATTAAACTTCATATTTCACAATGTATTTAGAATAGTATTCAAATGATATTAATGTTAATAATTACTTTTAGAGTATATTAGTAAATCATCTATAAATACGACGATATATTTTTAGAGGTAATCTATAAATAATATATTCATTATGTCTATGATGATTTATGGTGTATAAGTGTGTGTGATGGGAATAAATACAAACTTATAGTGTTTATAGCTTTTTATAAAGGATGTTTTGGGGATATTCTCCATCTTAAACATTATTTAATGGTATCCCATCTAAGGGTCTTCCTTAGAGGAGTATCAAGCCACAGATATCTAATTGAACAATTCATTAGTCTATGGAATGGGATTATTATTATTTTTCATGGTTTTATAGTGTTCATGATAATCAATGAAGGGTTTCATTTACTCATTCCTCTTCTTAATAAATAGGACCAACACACTCCATGGTTAAGCACTCATTTATATAAAACCCTTGTCTATATCCTCTTGTAACTACTTATTTTGTGTTTAATACTCAATAGTGGACATTCTATAGGGACTGTAGGATATGGGAAGAGATCATGGTATAAGTTAAATTGATAACTCTACCTATCTATTATAAGGCCCCAGCCTTAAAACTTACTTAATCTTGAGTTATTACAAGATTACACATTGAGGATCTTTTCAGGTTTAGAGTTTTAGAGAATTAGATCATGAAACTTGCATTACATTCCACATTTAAACAAAGTGGTTACATAAAAGTCAGCATTCATTCTTCCCATCAACGGGAACATATTTAAAATATAACACGTATTCTCTCTTAACACATCCTTGACTCTAACGTCTTATCATGTACCTTTCCTCTTGACCTGAAAAACATTTCAGAAACTTGGGATGAGCATAAAAAGCTCAGTAAGAGTTATAAAAATATGGAAAGGAAACATGAGTTCATATATACATAAGAATGAAATCATACTTTACCCATAAAACAAAGGCACTTTAACATACCTCATCAAACCATGAATAAATCATAGAAATCATAAGACATAAAGGTAACTTGAGGCATTCATAACATTCTTATGTAGGGAGTAACCCTCTTGGTTACGTTTGGAATACCCATCACAGTATATTCCCTAAATCTCTTCGGAGAAACCTTAACGTTTCACTCCTTCGCGTTACCCAATGCATTGGAGAGCTATATCGGGCTCACCCGCCCTTAGTTTATCACGGAACCACCCGTTCTTCATAACAATGCCCAAGAACCATAACATAATCGTATCACATAAAACATGAATAAAGGAAACATAACATTTCCACATTTCAATCACAATATAACAGTTTAAGATATTGAAATAATGAATCCATTAAAAACCATTTTCAAAACCATTTAAAACATTTAATAAATAGATTTTTGAATCAAAGTGTCCCATACCACCTTGAAGCTTTTAAAATTTTAAACCATTAATATCCATATAAATAAATCCTTAAAGCCACTTTGAAAACATGGATATTAATAAGAACGAATAATTAAAACATTTAAAACGATATTTTGGTTAAAGGGGTTTTACCAAAATTAGAGACACTTGAATACAACAATTGAGGAATAACATTTAGTCAGAACTTTATAATATCATGAGAATAAATGGATTCATGATATAATACTCCAAAGGACAGTATATACACCATATAAGAGTGAATTGGTGCATAACAACAATGAACCCTCAATAGAAATGTCAAATGTGATGAAATCCCTTATAAAGAAGGTATCCTTAAATTAAGGACAAATCAATCTCAAAAATATGTGTGAAGAATATAAATACACCCAATATAAGTGGATATTAAGTGTAAAACAATAAAATGTCATTCACACATATTGAATGGATGACATATTCAATGACTACATGTCGAACCCAAAGAAATCGAAATTGGGTTAAGAAGTTCCCTTGACAGCCTAACGGCGTCACATCAAAATGAGTTGATGAGAGATAAAAAGAGTATCTCATCACTTGGACACAAAATTTACATCATTAAGGATACATGAGAACATATCCCAATGTAACAATATGTAAATTAAAAGACCCAATAAAAGAAGTCTTTTAAAAAGAGGGGGGTGAAAGGTTCCCTTACCGACTTGGGTATCTTTCAAAAAATACACCCCATGAAAGAGGGACAATAGATCATTGATGTAAATACTCATAAACGAAAGTATTTTACACAAAGTGTAGAATAATGGGCAGTACATACACCACTCAATGAAATTTGTGGCAAAAGTAGCGTAAATCTCACGAGAATAAAAGTGAGATGAAAAATCCCTTACGAGAACTCGGCAGCCTAACGGCGCCACATAAAACTTCCAAAATGGATTGATGAGAGAGAATAGGGTCTCTCATCACACGAACATAAAAATTACAGTAGGATTAATATAAAATAACATCCCAATCATCAGAAAGATGAGCTTAAAAGAAATGACATAAAAGAGTGTACTTAAAGAGAAAGAGAGTTGCAGGATCCCTTACCTCGGGTCCGACTTGACTCGATCATTCTTTAATCTCCTGAATAATAAACTTGAGTTAATTTCTAATTCCTTAAGAACCCTTTTCAAGTTCATTATTACTTTTATACCACTTATTACCTTGTCATAAACATTATGTAATCATTTAAGTTAATAATATTTGTTTTGCCGATATTTGGTTCTTAAGTCGAAAGTGGTCTTCTTACAATTACATGTTGTTCGTGTGGCCAAATGTTTATTATATCCAGAATTGTATTCATTATGTAGATATCATATATTTCATATATATCCAGTACATGCATGCATTTATAACATTACATAATCATTTAGAGGTAAGAAATGAAATGCACCGTTCATGGAGACGGTAAGCCGTACGTACGCATGAACGCTACTTTCATTTCTATTTCGTATTTTATAGAATGGAATAATAATGATATAAAGGTATATTATAATTCCAGTATAATATCATATATAATATCATATTTCCATCCTTTATACATCCCACATATGGTATTTAACGAATCAAATCACTTTGAGGGGGCGGTAGTCCGCACTTCCTTAAATGAAGATATCGCGTATACCCATAATGGAAGCCACAAAGGTAAGACAAAAATGAAAAATACAGAAGCATAAATAAAACATAAACATATTATATATCATATATAAAAATAGTGACATCATAATGGCCACCTTTGAAGGTGTTAAATGAGTATTGAACAATCATCGTTTCGGGAGGCAGAATTTCACCGTCCACGGAAACCGTATGTTCTTTAACCATTTGATGTAGTTGTGTGAGAGTGTAGCTAAAATAAATCTTGTAACAACATCCTAGTATATTTAAGATACTGGTGTTGTTACAAAAGAAGTAAATAAAAAGAGATTATAGGTTTGGAGAAGCAAAATAAAACAAATGAACAAGAGAGAATGAGTTACCTTTAAAAGTGTAATCTCCTTTTGATTTGAGCCTAAAGGCTTCCTTTGAAAGGATTCTGCCCAAAGGGGATCCTCTAGGATGAGGAGAGGGATGTTGAGAGAGTAAATGGGCAGGGGTTGGCCGAGCCAAAGGCTTGAGGGGTGTGGGAAAAGAGGTAGAGGTGGGGGCCTTTTATAAGAGGAGAGGAGGGGCACTTTTGGAAAGCAATGAAATATTACATTATTTGAAAATGCTTTTCGGTTCTAAAGGGTCCCACATTGATATAATTCGTGGATAAGGTGATAAGGCATCGAACTCCACTCATCCAATTGGTTTTGTCCATGTGTATATTGTAGATTTTTCATTATCTTTCCATTTTAATTAAATTGTCAAATAATGATGTCATCGCTGCATCATTATTATGTCATAAATAATTTAATTTCTTTAATGTCTAAAAATTATAAAAAAAATACTATGATATAGGAAATCTTTTTAGCTTTCCAATGACTATTTATAATCAAAATTTGGACTTGTATAACCCCACTTAAAAATTGTTTTAGTAAAACATACTATGTTAGTGTCATTTTCACTTTAACATTAAATAAAAAGTATTTTATGTTATTTCCCAACAAAAGTGGATCCATGGGGTCCCCAAGTTAGGCCATGGCTTGTCTTGGTCGGCCATGACACAACCAATAGGGTTGTGACATGTGTCTAGGTCATTTAATTTTTTTAAAGTATTATTTATACCTTAAACTACACTAATTATCACTAATCGCGATTAAAAACTTAATAAGTTACTATTCACCAAAAAAATTATTATAATCTCATTGAACCACATTTTACTTCTTAATGACAACCATGTATGTCGGATTTTCAAAATTCAATACACATTAGTGGTAAACTTTCATTTAACTGAAAAATCAGTTTGCTTGATTATCACTTAGTGGTTTCACTATTCATCAAAAATTGAAGTTTTTCAGAAAATTACCAAAAATTCACTCTAAGCTATATTTGATATTCTGAATTCAAAAATGAAGTCCGTTTTACAAAATTCAAAACATATTAGTCACATTAATTAATTTAATAATTAATTCCCGCTGTCAGAGCAAATAGCGTGTTTTTATAAAACAATAAGTATCAAAAGATTGACACCAGTTTAAGTCCGATTTCAAAGTGAAATTAATTCTAACCACCACTATTGGATTAAATGGTAAAAATATTTCCTAATTTCACTTTAAAACCAATTCAAAAGATAATCTAATCATATAAATAAATTAGATTAAAAAGTGGTTTTGAATTAAAATACAACATTTTACACTATTCCTTAAAAAAATGAACTTTATCGGAAAGATACCAAAAATTTACACAAAGTAAATTTTGATGTCCCGATTCTTAATAAGAGTTTTATTTGGTCCAAAAGAATGTTTAAGAGTGAACAAAACTATATTTAATGATGGTTCAACATCAAAAGGTGATAAGTGAACCTTTAGTGAAAACTAGGGCATATACGCCTAAAATTGAATTCTTTCCGTATTTTAAGCCTCTATTCTTTATTGGATAAATGTAAAAACAATTAAAAACATATGAAATCATATTTTAGTTATTTCTATCCATTCCCGCCAATACAACGGCTACATGTTAACTACCATTTAAAATAATATTATTTTATTATTAGAGTGCAACGTAAGATTCCCAAGAAACTCGTTGTTGCGTGTTGGGTACGCCATCGAGCATAGCGTCCCCTTTAAAGTCATTTAAATATTTTATTCACAAATATGGATAAATATGAAATGTCATATTCTTTATTTACCTGGGATGTTACATCCTTCCCCCCTTTTGGGAATTGCGTCCTCGCAATTTTAAAATTGCGCTTGGAAACATCCTTGAAAGTCCCACATCGGAACAAAAGTCGGTAAAACAAACACTTTAAAATAAAGAAAGATAAGTACAAAGGTCACTCGAGTTAACCCATACTAGGATTCCAAGTATGAAAATATGGACATGGAGGAGAAAACATAGGGTCACGTTCTTATGGAGAGTGATAGAAAACATGTTTAGGAGAAAGTTAACAATGAGAAAATCACAAACTTGTGATGGGTTAAACGGTATTCGATTCCCCAGTAGGAAAAGTTAATATACAACATTTTTGTTTTAAGTTACTTTTTATTGAGGAATTTATTCATAAGGAAACATAATCACTTATCATATTGACTTTCAACTTTTATTATATTCCTTTCACAAACTCATATTTTCTCCAAAAGACGAGTATTTAGGAAGACTTGTTCACATTAAGAGTACTATAATCAACTTCTAGAGAATCACCTAATCCACAAAAGAGAACTATGTACATCCTATGTCTTTAGGCTTAAACCAGAGCCAAAACCAAAAAGTTTAGTACAAGATCAGATAATCCAGAAAAGGATAACCCCTTATAAAAAGAAAATCTATTCTTAATCTCCAAAATTTGTCCAACAAAACCCAAAGTTCAACGAGGACCATCCGATAAACAATTTGTCCATAAAATTCTTCAAAGTAAACCTAATATAATATTGAAACCCAAATATTTGAAGGATTTAGTCACACAGTCTTCCATGTTAAATCGTAACATTTATCTCCAAACAACATTAGTTGCTCCTAAAGTCTAGTATTGAAAAGTAATTAACCTAATCACATATCCTCCATGATAGGTTAATCATTTTTATAAATAACCCAAAATCAACTTACTCTTAATTCATAAAATCATATAACCAAAAATAATCAGTCAAACTAACCAGGGACTTCACGTAGTCCAGTGGTAGGCGATAAATACCAGTCGCACTTTGGTTGTGGGTTCGATTCCCGCAGCTTTGTCCGACGCGACGGGATGTCACACGGTCTGCGTGTTGTCCTTTTTCCAAAACTATATAATTCTCAAAACATTCCCCAAAATGAGATAAAATCTTCAAAAATATTCATAACATATTTTAACCTCAAGTTTATCTCATTCCTTTCCTTTTCCATCATATCATAGAGTAACCCATAATTACCTAAAAAGTAAGGATCATATAAACCCTAATGGTTACCTTAATAATTATTACCTGAATTTCCACATCGAGTTGGCCATCTCGTAAATGATGCATTAGAGAACTCACGAAGGTTGAAGTGATTGATCATGGATCCTTGATAGTTGGTTTAGAACAACTATGAGATTCCTCATTGAATCCCCTATCTCATCTAGTATCATAATCAGAGAACCACCACAGTTTCCTTCAAACCCATTGTCACTTTGGTGCCTGCTAGATCCATCCATTCACTAAAAACATAAATGTCAGTGTGAGTATATCAACAAAAACATCATGTACTAATGAGGAAGGTAGACTCTAAGATATACTTACTCATTCACATTATCTAAAATTAGGACTCTTTCTGAAATTCTAACCATTATGGTAATGTCACTTATGCTTAAAGAATACCCTAACCTCTAAAGTTATCTAAACCGACCTCTGATACCAACTATAAGGCCCCAGCCTTAAAACTTACTTAATCTTGAGTTATTACAAGATTACACATTGAGGATCTTTTCAGGTTTAGAGTTTTAGAGAATTAGATCATGAAACTTGCATTACATTCCACATTTAAACAAAGTGGTTACATAAAAGTCAGCATTCATTCTTCCCATCAACGGGAACATATTTAAAATATAACACGTATTCTCTCTTAACACATCCTTGACTCTAACGTCTTATCATGTACCTTTCCTCTTGACCTGAAAAACATTTCAGAAACTTGGGATGAGCATAAAAAGCTCAGTAAGAGTTATAAAAATATGGAAAGGAAACATGAGTTCATATATACATAAGAATGAAATCATACTTTACCCATAAAACAAAGGCACTTTAACATACCTCATCAAACCATGAATAAATCATAGAAATCATAAGACATAAAGGTAACTTGAGGCATTCATAACATTCTTATGTAGGGAGTAACCCTCTTGGTTACGTTTGGAATACCCATCACAGTATATTCCCTAAATCTCTTCGGAGAAACCTTAACGTTTCACTCCTTCGCGTTACCCAATGCATTGGAGAGCTATATCGGGCTCACCCGCCCTTAGTTTATCACGGAACCACCCGTTCTTCATAACAATGCCCAAGAACCATAACATAATCGTATCACATAAAACATGAATAAAGGAAACATAACATTTCCACATTTCAATCACAATATAACAGTTTAAGATATTGAAATAATGAATCCATTAAAAACCATTTTCAAAACCATTTAAAACATTTAATAAATAGATTTTTGAATCAAAGTGTCCCATACCACCTTGAAGCTTTTAAAATTTTAAACCATTAATATCCATATAAATAAATCCTTAAAGCCACTTTGAAAACATGGATATTAATAAGAACGAATAATTAAAACATTTAAAACGATATTTTGGTTAAAGGGGTTTTACCAAAATTAGAGACACTTGAATACAACAATTGAGGAATAACATTTAGTCAGAACTTTATAATATCATGAGAATAAATGGATTCATGATATAATACTCCAAAGGACAGTATATACACCATATAAGAGTGAATTGGTGCATAACAACAATGAACCCTCAATAGAAATGTCAAATGTGATGAAATCCCTTATAAAGAAGGTATCCTTAAATTAAGGACAAATCAATCTCAAAAATATGTGTGAAGAATATAAATACACCCAATATAAGTGGATATTAAGTGTAAAACAATAAAATGTCATTCACACATATTGAATGGATGACATATTCAATGACTACATGTCGAACCCAAAGAAATCGAAATTGGGTTAAGAAGTTCCCTTGACAGCCTAACGGCGTCACATCAAAATGAGTTGATGAGAGATAAAAAGAGTATCTCATCACTTGGACACAAAATTTACATCATTAAGGATACATGAGAACATATCCCAATGTAACAATATGTAAATTAAAAGACCCAATAAAAGAAGTCTTTTAAAAAGAGGGGGGTGAAAGGTTCCCTTACCGACTTGGGTATCTTTCAAAAAATACACCCCATGAAAGAGGGACAATAGATCATTGATGTAAATACTCATAAACGAAAGTATTTTACACAAAGTGTAGAATAATGGGCAGTACATACACCACTCAATGAAATTTGTGGCAAAAGTAGCGTAAATCTCACGAGAATAAAAGTGAGATGAAAAATCCCTTACGAGAACTCGGCAGCCTAACGACGCCACATAAAACTTCCAAAATGGATTGATGAGAGAGAATAGGGTCTCTCATCACACGAACATAAAAATTACAGTAGGATTAATATAAAATAACATCCCAATCATCAGAAAGATGAGCTTAAAAGAAATGACATAAAAGAGTGTACTTAAAGAGAAAGAGAGTTGCAGGATCCCTTACCTCGGGTCCGACTTGACTCGATCATTCTTTAATCTCCTGAATAATAAACTTGAGTTAATTTCTAATTCCTTAAGAACCCTTTTCAAGTTCATTATTACTTTTATACCACTTATTACCTTGTCATAAACATTATGTAATCATTTAAGTTAATAATATTTGTTTTGCCGATATTTGGTTCTTAAGTCGAAAGTGGTCTTCTTACAATTACATGTTGTTCGTGTGGCCAAATGTTTATTATATCCAGAATTGTATTCATTATGTAGATATCATATATTTCATATATATCCAGTACATGCATGCATTTATAACATTACATAATCATTTAGAGGTAAGAAATGAAATGCACCGTTCATGGAGACGGTAAGCCGTACGTACGCATGAACGCTACTTTCATTTCTATTTCGTATTTTATAGAATGGAATAATAATGATATAAAGGTATATTATAATTCCAGTATAATATCATATATAATATCATATTTCCATCCTTTATACATCCCACATATGGTATTTAACGAATCAAATCACTTTGAGGGGGCGGTAGTCCGCACTTCCTTAAATGAAGATATCGCGTATACCCATAATGGAAGCCACAAAGGTAAGACAAAAATGAAAAATACAGAAGCATAAATAAAACATAAACATATTATATATCATATATAAAAATAGTGACATCATAATGGCCACCTTTGAAGGTGTTAAATGAGTATTGAACAATCATCGTTTCGGGAGGCAGAATTTCACCGTCCACGGAAACCGTATGTTCTTTAACCATTTGATGTAGTTGTGTGAGAGTGTAGCTAAAATAAATCTTGTAACAACATCCTAGTATATTGAAGATACTGGTGTTGTTACAAAAGAAGTAAATAAAAAGAGATTATAGGTTTGGAGAAGCAAAATAAAACAAATGAACAAGAGAGAATGAGTTACCTTTAAAAGTGTAATCTCCTTTTGATTTGAGCCTAAAGGCTTCCTTTGAAAGGATTATGCCCAAAGGGGATCCTCTAGGATGAGGAGAGGGATGTTGAGAGAGTAAATGGGCAGGGGTTGGCCGAGCCAAAGGCTTGAGGGGTGTGGGAAAAGAGGTAGAGGTGGGGGCCTTTTATAAGAGGAGAGGAGGGGCACTTTTGGAAAGCAATGAAATATTACATTATTTGAAAATGCTTTTCGGTTCTAAAGGGTCCCACATTGATAGAATTCGTGGATAAGGTGATAAGGCATCGAAATCCACTCATCCAATTGGTTTTTTCCATGTGTATATTGTAGATTTTTCATTATCTTTCCATTTTAATTAAATTGTCAAATAATGATGTCATCGCTGCATCATTATTATGTCATAAATAATTTAATTTCTTTAATGTCTAAAAATTATAAAAAAAATACTATGATATAGGAAATCTTTTTAGCTTTCCAATGACTATTTATAATCAAAATTTGGACTTGTATAACCCCACTTAAAAATTGTTTTAGTAAAACATACTATGTTAGTGTCATTTTCACTTTAACATTAAATAAAAAGTATTTTATGTTATTTCCCAACAAAAGTGGATCCATGGGGTCCCCAAGTTAGGCCATGGCTTGTCTTGGTCGGCCATGACACAACCAATAGGGTTGTGACATGTGTCTAGGTCATTTAATTTTTTTAAAGTATTATTTATACCTTAAACTACACTAATTATCACTAATCGCGATTAAAAACTTAATAAGTTACTATTCACCAAAAAAATTATTATAATCTCATTGAACCACATTTTACTTCTTAATGACAACCATGTATGTCGGATTTTCAAAATTCAATACACATTAGTGGTAAACTTTCATTTAACTGAAAAATCAGTTTGCTTGATTATCACTTAGTGGTTTCACTATTCATCAAAAATTGAAGTTTTTCAGAAAATTACCAAAAATTCACTCTAAGCTATATTTGATATTCTGAATTCAAAAATGAAGTCCGTTTTACAAAATTCAAAACATATTAGTCACATTAATTAATTTAATAATTAATTCCCGCTGTCAGAGCAAATAGCGTGTTTTTATAAAACAATAAGTATCAAAAGATTGACACCAGTTTAAGTCCGATTTCAAAGTGAAATTAATTCTAACCACCACTATTGGATTAAATGGTAAAAATATTTCCTAATTTCACTTTAAAACCAATTCAAAAGATAATCTAATCATATAAATAAATTAGATTAAAAAGTGGTTTTGAATTAAAATACAACATTTTACACTATTCCTTAAAAAAATGAACTTTATCGGAAAGATACCAAAAATTTACACAAAGTAAATTTTGATGTCCCGATTCTTAATAAGAGTTTTATTTGGTCCAAAAGAATGTTTAAGAGTGAACAAAACTATATTTAATGATGGTTCAACATCAAAAGGTGATAAGTGAACCTTTAGTGAAAACTAGGGCATATACGCCTAAAATTGAATTCTTTCCGTATTTTAAGCCTCTATTCTTTATTGGATAAATGTAAAAACAATTAAAAACATATGAAATCATATTTTAGTTATTTCTATCCATTCCCGCCAATACAACGGCTACATGTTAACTACCATTTAAAATAATATTATTTTATTATTAGAGTGCAACGTAAGATTCCCAAGAAACTCGTTGTTGCGTGTTGGGTACGCCATCGAGCATAGCGTCCCCTTTAAAGTCATTTAAATATTTTATTCACAAATATGGATAAATATGAAATGTCATATTCTTTATTTACCTGGGATGTTACATCTATCATCAATATGAACAAAAAAAATTTTAGGTAATACATTAGTTTAGTCCCTCACAGTTGAAATGTCATAAAGCATGATTCTCTTCTTTGTCTCAATCATTTGAGCTAGATATAGATACACACAAGGAAATAATATTCATCCTTGAGAAAAAGATTACAAATTAGATTCATCCTAATACTTAAACTTGTAAAAAAATATTTGATAACTTTGGATGGGAAGAGTGATCTCCCTCTACCAACATTTTATGTTGTATTTTTATAAAAATGGCCAATACATGCCCAATATAGCCTCAAACTTCAATATATGAAGTAGTTCTATATTTTGTTTGGAAATTCAATCAACAATCATTGATCGGGGATGATTTATATACATGAGATGAAATAATCAACCCATTTTCTATTATTCTAGATAAATAAAAAACCATGTTATAATATAGTGTTTGAATGGTTCTACTAAACATTAATTATACGAAAGAATGTGTAAAATCATCCTCAAATAGTGCACTCTCAGTTCTTTAATGAATAACCATCAAACCTATTAGTATATCACTTCTCGGATCGACCTCAATAGTTAAGGTAGTATATTCCATTCATTTCTCTATAGTCATTTCATTTTTTTGTTAATTGTCTCTAAAACCCTTGTGTTAGGGCACTAGATTTTATAATTATTATGTTCCTTATTATTGAGACATTATACCTCAAGATTAGTGTTTATCTAAACCTTATTTTCATATGTAATATTAATATGAATCTTTATCTCCCTTTGAAAATGATTATCCTAAGGTCCTTATTTTACATAGTTGAATATATAGTTTTTAATCTGCGTTTTACCACATTTTTGACACAAGGGTTGTTGGATTATTTTAATTATCCATGGTATTTATCCATTAATCCAACTGAATTAAGCTCCATTTTATGATTTTTATTTGTAAAACCAGGAGACTACATGGAATCTCTAATATTCCAATCGACCTTGGGGATGAAACTAAAAATATATTCATAACTTCAATGTCATGAATATAGAACCATCTTTAATACACTATAGAAGCGGTTCACTGATGATGAAAAAGTTGGGGGCATGTCGTGTAATCCTTTTAAAGTGTACCTGAAATGACCTAATAGACTCATCATCCATTTTCATAATTATAATGAACCCCCTATCCATTTTAAGATGAAAATTTAAGATAATATATTTATTGGAAAATATTTTTGTGAATCCCTCCAATTTCATGGAATCAATTTCCTATTTAGACTTTATGTTATTGATCAGTGTCCAACACTGATTAGCTTCCCCATCAGGGTGATAAATGGAAAGTATGAATATATATTATTATGGGATTTTAATTTTAGAGAATATATTCATAATAGAGTTAATCCATTATTCAATAATGAGGGAATCATAAGATCCACTAAATGTAATAGGCCATTGTTTTAAAAAGGACTCGACCGCAACTTGCTACTTCTTAGGAGAAGGAAGTTGTTCAACATGATTCCAACTATTATACATCAATTTATATTGATGATCTAATAATACCATTAATTTTTAAAATTCCACTCCCATAATGTTAGGTATCTATTTAGATATATCCTCATATTTCATTACATAGTGGTTATTGGAATGCTTCCTCATATTTTCTTCCATTATCTAAAATAATGGAAATAAAATTATGCATGGTAATTCTCAATCTAAAAACATATAAAGAGGGAAACTATGTATATAGAAGTAATAAATTATAAATGTCACATATATAACAATTTAAGAGTCTCTAGGTTCCAAAAAAATTATCCATACTAATTTTCAAATTAGTCTTTCTAACTTAAAAATCTATTCAAGTCCATTACAATGGATCGTAAATGGTTTTTTGATTTTCCAAAGCATTTCCCCCAGGAGTGTCAAACAAAGTGTGAATTAAGTTATCTTTTCCATGCACTAGGTTATGATTGAGTTAATATATAATCCTATATTTTGGATGATATTACTCCTATGTACAACTATTCTAGAGCCACATCCACTTTTAGTATCCAAATAGGGATTTAATTTCTTAGAAACCACTTGTTCAATACTTCACCCAAATTTCAGGATATTTTCCTATACATATATTTAACCCTAGATTTTTACTAATATATTATTATCCTAATCACCCAATATAGCTTTACCTTCTATTGTTTCCAACTACAGCAACCCAATAATTCTATACATATTATTACATGATTTTTAACAGAAATATCCAATAAACACATCTACAAGATTGAGAGTACTAGTGGATTTTAAAGACATTGAATTAAATATATAAAGAAGAAAATGAAATGAGATTTATTTATTTTAATCTCTATAATAATATCATAATAAATTTTAGCTCATAAATCTTTATATGATACCCAAGGAATTTCATTTAAAATTGGTGAGATAAAATTCCCATTAAGGTAATAGACATGATAATGAAGCATAAAATATGAATCAAAAGGCATAATATGATTTCATAAAAGTCAAGGATCGTGAATAATATTAGGGGAGAATAAAAAAGTATATATATTCATAATATAATTGAATAATATGAATTTTTAAAAAACATAAAACATGATATAATCACAATTCAATCCTAATTTATAGGGCAACATCACATGGTGGACAGAGTCCCACCATCGATTTGGATTACTCCATAATCTTTTAAATATATACTCATGAGCCACAAACATTACCTAATGCATTGGAGTGAAATTTAGGTTCAATTATCATAACATGTTCTAGATTATTTTTTCTAAAAATTTATATCAAACATATGGAATAAACATAAGAATTAACCATGGAATGACATTGGTTGCATAATATTGACTCAAATCATAGTCAAAGGAGATTTCATAAATATTACAAAGAGAATAATGAATTAAATATTTTAGATGTCCATATATGAATTAAAAATATAATTTTTTTAAAAAAAAATTTCAATTAAAAAAATCATGAAAAAGGGTAGAGAATTGGGTATAGAGATGAAGATTAAAAATGTCATTTTAATGAATCAGTTAATGACTTTTAATGAATGAATGAAAAAGGAGTTCTATTTGAAAACAAGAGTATAAATAGAATGGTTATTCCGAAAATATACCTTTTTGTAATGAAATCATGATTTAAAATAAATACATTAAACTAGTTTCATATAAAATGATCAAGGTATAGAATGTTTACTCTTGATTGGGATTGATTTTAAGGATGGGAATAGAGAAATGAACATAAGTAATGTATAACCCCATAAAATTAATAAAAAATCTAGGTATTTATATCCAATAAATATAAAAATAATTTTGAAAAAATAATAAATATAAAATATTGTTTTTTTGATTGAGATAGAGGGAGAAAGGTCATAACCCCAAGAAAATAGGGTGGTTCAAACACTTCCCTAACCATATTTCTTGAATTGTTTCCCACATGCACTTAATGTCTAGAATAGTCAAAGTAGATTAATTAATTAATTAATTGAGAAACATTTAATATATATTTTTAATTTTTTATATTAATTTTATATTCATTTAAAACTATTTTTTGGGATATAAAGATTAATTTTACTATTCTAAGGGCGTTCATTTCTTGATTCGAAGGTCAGATCACTTTTAGATAATTATCATTGTTCTTATCAAATGGGACTAAAAATATATAAGTTAAATTAAATGGTATTCATGTAGATATATAAATTTAATTTTTCCAAATATTTATATTTTTCTAACATACGTAAGATTCATTTAGTAAAAATGTTAATGGTATATGGTTAGTTCATTTTGACAGTTTTACTAACCATCACAAAGACGTTTCATTTTATTTTAAATTATGAACATATATTAAATAAATATCATATAATAAGTTATAATATAATTATTATAATTTTTTTATCCATAAACATATTTTTATGTCTATCCTTGGAGAACGTGGAGAAAAATGATGTGTGTTATTCATGGAGTTAGTGAACCAATTTTATTATAAACATCATTTTTTATGAAACAATTGAGGTGAGGGTATAAAATAGATATTAAACCATTATAATAAAAAATAATTATATTTAGTATACTTATGTTACTACTTTTATGTTTATGGAGAACATATGGGGGTGGCCGAATAATAATAATAATAATTAAAATTGGTTTTGTCGATAATTTTACATCTTCATTTTTCAGTCTTCTATTAGGCTACACTTAAGGGAAATGAAATAGTATTTAGTGAGACCATAATCACTAAGATGTTGGGGTAGAGGATATGAATATTTATTTGGTAGAAATTTCGTAATATATAATTCTTAGAAGATGTGATTAGAAAGGCTGATGAGGAGTGCTATTTATACGGGGATGAGACGGGTGTTTATGAAATTATATTCATTAGTTTATTATTATGGATAAATAATACTAATATTTATGATTAATATGACTATATATAGTAATTAGGGTATTTACTCTAGAAAAAAATTACACTTATATCAGAAATGACTCATTTAATTATGTATTTTATCTATTTTCAAATGGTCGTCTTTTGTCAAATTTTACTATTGACCAAAAATTCAACAATTTTAGAAAAATGTAAAATTTTACATTATCCATTTCTCAAAATTTATATTCTAAAAATTAAATCCATTTTATGAAAATAATATTCTAAATAATAGAATTTTACTTTTTAAAAAATACACTGATTTATTTGAAATATACAAATTTTATTATTATGATCAATTTTTTGACTATTAGATAAACTTATTAAGGTCTCATAAAATTATATTATAATTATAATAAAATTAAATATTAATATATTAACCCATTTTATGGAAATAAAATTTATTTTTTGTCATTATATTTTTCTATATAATTGAAAATAAAACATTTATGTTTTACAAAAATACAAGCACTTATTTTAACATTTTTAAAACATATATTTAATTGTATTATGGTATAAAAATGTCATATTTTAATTTTATAAGATTAATAAATATTATTTTAAACTTCGATATGTGAGGATACTATTCTAATGATCATTATACTATTTTTTAATGGTCATATTATTATACCAATGGTGATATTACTATACCATTGGTCATATTACTATTCTAATGTTCATATTTGTAACAGTCATATTGGATCCATAGATTATATTAATACCTCATATTTAAATCATTCTTTATTTACTTATATTATCTATCAAGTTTATATATATTTCTATTCCCACGGTAATTATTACAATACTAAGATTTGGTTTCATTTCTACATTTTTTTTGTGAGTGCGATTATGCTTGAAGATTGAGAATATCAAAATTGTCTTATTATGTTAATATTAAATTTTATTTCATGTCCCATTTAATAATTTTAGTTCTTATTTATATAAAAATTATCTAAAAGTAATTTTTAAATTAATATAATAATTTATGATTGGTGTTGTCTTGTGGTGTGTGTGAACTATATAATACTATATTACTAAATATGAAAAAAGTATATAAGAAGAAAAATCCCATTAATAAAACATATATGTATTTGATTACCTGTGGTTGAATCCTACTGTCTCATGAATTATTTATGTAGATCAGTATATGGATCTTAAGTGGCACTGGTTATCCACACATACGTCATAATATTCCTTTAATATCATGCCAGTATCTAGAGAGTTCAAAATTATAGTCCCAATAAGAACATCTGGGAACCCACCATACAGTCATCATCTATAGTAGCTTGAAATTTTATAATATATTTCTCTTCACTTAAACCTTATTTTTTTAATATCGTGAGGCACATGAATCCCTGAGTTTAAATGAACCGTGATATACTATTAAAAAATATTTATTTAAAATTGACCATTAATATTGGAGATATTAATAGAAATAACTATATTATGAAAAATATATCTATCGGTTTTATATGATATAAATTTTTGTATTAATTAAAAATAAATGATTACATTATTTTTAGAAAATTTATTTTATGCTTCAAAAATATATTTTCATCAAAAATTATTTTTATATTTTTTTAAACGGATAATATAATTAATTTATATCAATTTTTGTAACTGTATTTTATAAAAAAAATATTTAATATTTGAAATCATCATATCAAAATTATCTTTGGGTGAAATGTTTTGTATCTTTTTGAAAAGATTGTTTTTTAGTGAATAATATAAAATATTGATTTTTGTAAAACTGTAATCTATTTTCCTTAAATCATGTAATTCTATGTATGATTTGGTAGAAAATCCTGGTAAAATACACTAAGAGGCGGTGAATCAGTGTATGATAGATTAAACTAATGACTGTTTAGGTCGTGTTTCATCATTAAACAAAACACATTTCTCTCCCTTTCTCATAAAAATGTATGAAGAGAAATGAAGGAATGCATGAGACAAACCATTTTACTTGGTTTACCCATACCGAGATACAATATGGAGTATACAAAGGAAATGTTCTTAAGTACCAAATCCACTAAATCGAACTACAAATACAATGTTCATAGTAGACTCACTATCCCTCTTGATTTATAACCAATCATAATTTGAGATCTCACATCTCCGTAAACTAAATTGTGCTCACTGCTCCTTCAAATGATTCTTCTTTTGATCAGTTTAATCAATCATTTTCAGAACTCATTTAGTGCATCATTATGTTCCATTATATTTAACATTATTAATACCCCTTTACCATATAATAACTCAGAAAATCCTTATAGGTCATCACAAAATTATTTTTCATGCAACCTTTATATGATTTGAGAGAAACTATACCAACTTGTGTGAACCATTTATGTTTGTTTATGGAACACCAGACTTGTGTGCAACATTTATAATTTCTCATAGAACTCCGAATTACCTGAATATTTTCTTTTCTATCATAGAAATCCAAATTTGACACAAATTTTTGATTGTCACAAAACCCATTTGGAATAATAGTTGCAAATACCATATTACAATACAAAAATAATACATATTTCATATATTAAATAGTTTCATAGAACTCGTTGGTGATTCAAAGCATTGTCACTCTCTATATTTTGAGATACTGAAATGACATTGGTAGTCTCTTATTTATTAACATTGTTGAACATTAGCATTACTTAATTTCACTCCTTACACTGGGTATGTATCATTTCTATTTTGTCACAAAACTCCCAACATATGAGAATTTTTTTTGAGCACTGAACATAAAAAAATAGTCATATACTTTGGTGCACAACTCAAACTATATTTCCCATGCATATGCCACTATTCATGTCTCACAACTCTGATTTTTGTTGTGTTTCATAACTTATTCAGAACACTTTCCTTTTTTGTATTTGGATGTGATGGTCCTGAAACTTCACATGTTCACAACATTGAAAAACACCTTCAATCTTATATGCAACACTGATTTTCTTTATGTTTCATAACATAATTTCAACTCTCCCTTTTAATGTATTTTGAGGTGATGGTCCTAAATCATAACATGCATGCAACATTGCCAAACAAATTCACCCTTGTGTACACCATTTTCTATTTACATGAAAATATTTCCTTTAACAAAAACACCTTTTCCTTCTTCTAAATTTTGGACCCAAAAAATATGGCAATCACTGGAAAACAACACCATTTTGTATGCACAATTTTATTTACCAATTCAAAATTACCCATTCCATTGAATTGGATATGTACCAATATATCTTGTTATCCATCTTTCAAGAACTACACAACTAACCTTGGTTGCGTACTTTTTCAACAAACACAATCAACCCAAAAACACTATAAAGTTACCTTGAGGTATTTTTTCTCTACAATATCCCCCTTTGTGTTTGTTGACACCTCTTCACTCATGGATATAATGTTAATGATTCATCCATCTTATACCAATTTTTTTTCTTTTGATTCCAAAAAGTGATCAAATATTTACTCAACACATACTCTAAGCTCACATGATCCATGCTTAGCATGAGAAACAATAATAGAATGAAAATTTCATCAATGAATCACTTCATTCCCAAACATGTCAAATGCTACCATCAGGAAACTTATCTTTCATGATATATAACATTTGATCGATCATATTTAGAATCATCATAATCTAAACTCCCCTGACTTTATTTCTCCTCCTTTCACATTCTCTTTCTTCTTTGATCAACATATTTTCTCCCCATTTGTTAATTAACCCAAAATTCACTCATTTGTGGCTCTATGAATGTAAAGAAAAAAATTAATCACATAAGGGAAAGAACCATTCCTTAAGAAGATGGGGTCCCACCACATAATTTATGTTCCAGAAGTAAACTGAACTATAAAATCCATTCAATTCCATTTAAAATCATCTCTGGGTAAAACATTCATCCTAATGTTTGTAATCTATAGTTATTTTGTCACATGATCCAATTTCACAATCCCATGCTCCACCTTCCCCATGATAAAATTTCACTTGATTTCAATGTTCTTTTTTTCCTTGAGTGATGGATATAATTTTTTCTATGATTTATAACACTCGAATTATCTCAATTGATTATTATTAAAGACCTTAATTCAACTCCCATATCATCAAGGTGCTGCTTCATCCATAATAATAATTTGAAATCTTCAGCAGCAACATAAAATTCATCTTTTATGGTGATCAGTGAAATAAAATAATGATTCTCAATTAGCCAAAAAATACATAATCCTCCCTGATAAAATACACTGTCAGTTGTTTATTTGGTATCATCTATTGATCTAACCCAATATTTATCTGTATATCCCAATAATGTTGATGAGATTTTTCATTGTATAGAATACTAAATTCCATTGTTACCTTGATATACCATAGTATTATTGTTACTACATGTAAGTGGATTTCATTGGTATTTCATTGATACCGTTCTACTTCGAATGTGGAAAAAATATGAGGTCATTTTGTTGTTATGTAAAATTGACTACCAATTATTTGCCAATATTCTGTGACACTAACCACTTTCTCTCCATCATCTCATGATATATTCATTTGGGTATCCACCAGAGTCATTGTATCATTATAAATTTCAATTTAAAATATTATAAAAACCACCTTGGAATCTTGGTATCGAGAAGTAAATGTGTCATTCCTTCCTTGTGTCACCTATAATCCAAGGAAAAACTTGGTTCACCAATCATTGACATTTTCACTCACTTTTCATGAATTCTTATAACTGTTTTCAGTGATCTTCAAGTGATCCTCCAAATATTATGTCATCAAGTTACACCAGCACCATAATACATTTATTACATTCAATGTCTACATAAATATTGTTATCAATCCCACTATGTTGAAAACTGAGCATTTTTAGAAACTGATCATCTCTTGAATACCAAGCTCTCGGTGCTTTCTTCAAACCATATAGATGCTTCCTTAGTTGATAAATTTTTTTCTTATATTCAACAATTATAAAACCATATGGATGCTCGATATATGAATTTTCTTCTAGAACCCCATTAACAATTGATAACATGACATCCATCTAGAAAAAATTAAATTTTCATTACACTAATATAGCCAAGAATATGGGAATGACCTCAAACATTTCTATAGGTCAAATTTTCCCATCAACGTTTATTCCCTAGATCTAGGAGTATCTATTTCACACTATTAGTAATTGTTTTCTGAATTACCAACCCATTTTCATTTAGTTTGTTCTAGATGACCCATTTGATCCTGATCACATTCTTATCTGCTGATCTTGAAACAATATCCAATGTTTTATTCGTCTCAATGTTGTTAAGATATTCATTCATAACTTAAACCCACGTCTCATTTCTAGATGCTTCTTAAATACATTTAGACTCTACCTGAGATAGGAATGATTTATTCTATAAAGACTTCACTCTTATGTTCTAACTAGCACTGCCAAATCACCAATAATGTTTTTTTTGATGTTATCCTGAATCATCCTATTTCATGAAGATATGGATTTGAATTTCTCTTTATCATCATCAATATATTATTTTGAATCCAAATTTTCTAATTCTACTCCCCCTGAGTTGCTGACCTCCTCGTCTCTATCATCGGGAAATTTTTCACAATGATATTGAATATTATGTTCATTCTCAACTATAGTGAAATCATTTAATTTATCTACTTTTTTGAGCTTATTATTGAAATATTTGTGTGATTTTATTTTTCATAAATATCCAATGAAAATCCCCTCATCTTTATGAGAATAAAATTTCTAATTTTTCTACTTATTGAGAATAAAAAATAACTTCCAAATAATCAAAATTATTTCAATTTTGACTTATTTTCATACCATAGCTCGTGCGGATTATTTTCATACATCGGACACCACAGAGCCTAGTTGGATATATTGACCAACATCAAGAATACTTCCTCTCAGAAATTATTTAGTAGGTTCTATTCATTAATAATTATTTTGGACATATTTTTTATGATTTGTTTCATCCTCATAACCATTCCATTTTGTTTAGAATTTGTCAATATCAATATTGGATGCCTTATCTTGTGTTTCCTTAGATAATATTCCACTTTGGTGTTTGTAGATTTCATACCATTATTAGAAAAATTCATTAGAATATTATATCCATGAATCCTTTTAAATTCCCTCCAATATTATTTTATGCAACTCAATACATTAGACTTGTGGGAAATGAAAAATAACCATTCCATTCTGATGAAATCATCCATGAATAGAACATAATACCTCTTCTTATCAATATATCTGGATGAGATAGGTCCACACAAATATGAATCTGCCAATTCAATCACATTGGTTGAATTTTATTCTTTTTCATTGTGAGTATTTGTGATAATTTTCCCTTATTGACATGTATCGCACATGTGAGTGAGATCAAATGAAATATTAGAGAGATCATGAGTTGCGTCACATTTGACATTATATTCCTAGGATGGTTAACAAAGATGTCTAAGCTATTTATGCCAAAACCTATTTTCTTCATCTCTAGATAGAAATATTATATATTATTATATACTAACAGGGTAGATATTCTCTTTAGTGTTCTTTCCTTGTAAAATAAGTGTACCATATTTTCCTTTGATGATGCCAAAATTATTGGTAAAGATTATATCATGACCTGAGTCACATAGTTGACTATCATTTAGAAAGTTGTGAATGAGACCTTTAACAACCAAGAAATTTTCATGTCTCATATCTATGCTCCCAAATTTGGATTTTCGTGATCCAACAATCTTTTTCCCTTCATCATTTCCAAATTAAAAAACATCATCCTTTTCATATTTGATTTTTAAAACAACTTCCTTATTTCCCATCATATGGTATGTGAATCCACTATCAAGGATTCATACACCAGTATGATCTGATGCTTTTAGGTAAACAGTTTTAACCACATCCAACATAGATTTTTTCATTTTGATCCATGTCTTTGACTTTTTAACCTTTATTGATTGATAATAATGATCTTCCTTAGAGTATTATGGACAAACATCACATTTTTATTCACTATTGATGAGAAATATTTGGCCATATGCCTGAATCCTTCACACTATAAACAATTACCATGAAATTAATTATCATAATAATGAACTCTAAGTGTCTTCCTTTGTTTTTCTTGTTCCCATTAGTATATTTTGGATATAGAACATACATTTTGATAATTTCCCATCCTTCCACAACAATAACACCTAATATGAGGTGTATTCTTTTGAATAATTATAGGACTGATTATTTCTTGGGTTCTACGAGTCTTGTGATTATGATTTGTACCGAAATTAATTTTCAACCTCAGAGTTTGAGGTTGTGGTCTAACATCAATCACCATATCATTCTCTTTTCAATCATTCCCCATACCTTCCTTTTTATTTGGATGTGACTATTTCATCAATCATTCAAGACCTCTATGCTCTACTTCTAACTTTTCTATCGCGTAAGTGATCTTATTTCCTGATATCATACTGGGATTTAATATTCTCTCATGATCTTAAATTTTTCTTTGAATTTCCACAACTTCCTCTTCATGTTCATCGATATGTTTAATTTGATCTTTTTTCTTGTTAGTCGAACCATCAATCAATCATTTCTGTTCTTCAACATTGAGCTTGTACTCAACAACCATTCTTGAGTTCTTTAACATTGTATACCAGAATTTCTCAATTTCTGCCATAAACTCAGACTTCTATTCTTCCTAATGTTTTATATACAGTTTGGAATCATGAACTAATTAGTTTAATCTCTTGGATTTGGCTCTCCATAAACCTATCTCATCAAGAGAATATTCTAATTCACCTTATAAATCAACTCTTCCTTCAACTTCATATTAATCGTGGTCACTTTCTTCCTTTCATTGGGATCTACCAACAACATCCAAAAAAAAGTTTTATTCATAATCCTTGCAATTCTCTATCTCTCCAAATTCATATTCTCTTGAGCTGTGATTTTCTTGTTTAAATAAATTCTTCTTTTTTAATAAATTTCACATAATGTTTTTACCTTCCACATAGTCTAAATAATTCTTTATGGGAATTTGTACTTTATCATGAAATATATCAGGGCACTTTGCTACAATATTTCCATCTATTCTATATCAATGAAAGAATGTGCGAGTTTTCCTTTCAGCTTTCCTTTTCCTATTTTTATATTTGAGGAATGTATATACATGATCTCATATATATCTTCTTCTTCCGGACAATCTTCAATAGTGAGAATTTTCATTTTTGTAAAATCTAATTCTTTGGACTTCCATTTTTCTATAAACTCAATATCATTAATTATCATCTCATATGCAAGAAGAGAACAATGCAAGTTATCCATTGTTATCTCCTGTTGATTTTTATCTTCCAGAACATATAATTTCAGATTGAACCAAGGAGGAAATATTCTCATGATGATCCTAATGATAATTACATATTAAATTTATTCTTTGAGATCCTGAATGTATTCCAGAAATAAATATACCTTTCCAAAGAACGTTTCTATAGACTCATTTGGATTCCTTCTTATATCCTGATAATTGTTCTATTAAAGCTATAATTTTTCATCTCTATCTCTTCAATTGCTTTCATAGATATTTAACAATTTTTTCCAAATGGAATGTGTTAATTTACATGAAATCACATTCATATAGATTTCATTGGGAAATTCTCTCCCAGATACATCAATTCCTCTATCTTCCTCACCTAATTCCCTTATGTTAACTTTTGATAATGAAAAATTATCCTCACTAGCCAAAATACCCTGAATTCCTAGTGTAAGGCATTTATATCTAATGATAAAAAAGTAGTGTTGAATTTGATTCTTCTATAATTAATAATTTTTTCCATTAAATATCGAAATAACTTTATTATAAAAACCTACATTGAAACCCTTGAGAAAGAAACATGGATATAAGCCTTTCGCTATGATACATTTTGTTAGCCCAGCTAGGTAAAATACCCTATTAGGGGGGTGAATGATGGTATGATAGATTAAAACTAATTCCCCTTGGTATCTTGTTTCATAATTAAAAAAATAATTTTATATCTCTTTATCATAGAAATGTATGATAAAAAATGAAAGCATGCATGGGGCGTCAAGTTACTTTGTTCACCCATACTAGGCTATATCCAAGGTTAATACAAAGGGAATGTGCTTATGTACCATATCCACTAAGGCACACTGATATTAAATTTTTTTTAGAGTAGACTCAACATCCCTCCAAGTTTACAATAAATCATTTTTTGAGAGCTCACTGTTCTCTCAACTAATGTTTGGTCACTACTCCTTTAGTTGATTCATATTTTGATCACTTTAATCAATTAGTTTTACACCTCATTAAGTTAATCATTATGTTTTAAATTTCATCACCTTTATAATATCCTTTTTACCATAGAATTGCTCAGAACATTCTTATCGGTTCCTAAAACATTGGTGTTTATATAACCTTTTCATGAATTGTGAAAAAATCTACCAACTTTCACACAACATTTATGATTTTTTATAAAACTCTTGAATTAAATGAAAATTTTCTAGTTTTTTACAAAATTCCTGATTGCATGAAATTTTTATATTTTGTAGCAGAACTCAAACATGAACACAAATTTTGGAATGTCATAGAACTCCTTTATTCTTATATACATGAGAACCATTTTTTTTGCACAATTAATGCTTCTTGGCCGCAAGAAATAGCTTCAAGGAACTCTTATGTGATTTAGAGACCTGATATTCTATAAGGGTTCGGCTACATAAATAAGAGGGGTATCCAAATATTTATAGACATGGAAAACCTTTCACACAAATTCCTTTCATTCATTCCACTGTATACACACCTTTTCTGTATTGTCACGGAACTCCTAATTTGTGCGCAACTTTCCTTGAATGCTGAACTTCAATGATTTGACATCGTCTTTAGCATGAAGCTGCATTTCAATTTACTAAGCACAAATAATAATACATATGTCATGCTACTCTAATTTTGGAAATTTTTAAAAACATATATGAAACACTTTCATTTTTAGTATTTTGATGTGATAGTCTAGAATATTCACTTGCACACAACTTTACAAAACACATTAAACCTTGCGCACAACTTATATTTTTTTGATGTTTCAGAAAATTCAAGAAACAATTTTCTTTGATTAATTTTATTGTGATGGTCCTGAATAATAACTTGTATTAAACTATTCAAAACCCCTTCACCCTTTCACTTAATATTTTGTATTTATGTGAAAAAACCTTCCTTTTTCAAAATCACCTTTTTCATTCCTCCTAATTTAGACCCTATAAATTTGGAAAGCAATGGGAAATTATGTGATATTATATATAAAAGTATTATTACCACTTAAATATTATCCATTTTTTTTATTGGACCGATGTCAACATAAATTCTCATGAATCTCTCTATAACTCCACAACTAACCATGACAACCTTCTTTTTCAACCAACACAATCAACCCAAAAACACTGTAAAGTTACCATGAGGTATTTGTGTCCAGCATTATTGTATTATGAATTTTGTAGTAAAGTTATATATTATCCATTCAGTTTATAATAATATAATTTATTTCATTTGAATCAACAATTTTCATTATTTTAATATAAATCAACTTTTATGCTTAAAAATGCATTATTTTCTAGAAAATGTTTCTAAGTGTATTAAGGTTTTCCTTTTGTGTAATTAAAATAACCCCGAATGAATGAAATTTTAAATTAAATGTTTAGATTACATATATATTTTAATTTAAATTCATATATATAATATTACTAGTAATGGAATTAATATAAAACCAACTTTTCCCTTAAAAATACATTTTCTCGAAAAACAATTTTTCATCACACTCAATGAGTCTAATTTTAAATTAAATTATAAAACATGTATAAATTTAATCTTGAACAATATATTAAATATTTACAATTTTTAGTTCAAAATTTGGAAAATATTACCCTTTAATTTTTATTCGTTATTAATAGTAACTATATTAAATAATAAGCACCTCGTTGTGGGTAAATTGGGTAATTTAGTTCAAAATAAAAATGATAATGACTAAATATTCAACCTAAAACATTCCATTATCATTTTGGATGAATATATTTTATAAATTTAAATCCAATTCCTTAATATATGGCCATATAGGAAAAAATTATTTTATTTTTACTATTAAAATATTTAAATAAAAGAAAAAGATAAAATGTCAGTTTTTTGCTTTTAATAACTTTGATATTTTGTGATAGGGATAAAAAATTTATGTTTGCTTATAAATAGTAATTTTATATAAAAATGATTTTTTTCATTATAATTTGTTTCTAATTTTTCTAAATTAAATAATTACCTTATGTTATTGTGAAACACTAACATGGTAATTTTGAAATTAATATAAATATAATATAAATGATATTAAAAATATTAAAAGTAGTATAAATTGAATTTATTATTATGTTCCAATAATTTTATAGATAAATTCAACATTTTAGTGATGTTTTACCATATTTTATTCTAATTCCATTGTTTTTATATATTTTTAAAAGTGAAATTAAATGAATAGTTTAAAAAATGACATTAATGACATTTTATAATAAATAATATTTTATTAAATGATTTAAAATTATGAATAATTATATAATAATCCAGTCTAATGGTATATGGTTGAAAATATAATCAATGGTCCACTTATTGTACAATTTTCCTTTTATAGTAACTATTTTGTCCCTAAAAGATTAAAAACTGTTTTATCCTCATAATTGTCAAAAACAGTTAATTAACGTTAAAACCAAATAACAACTGTAAAAACATAATATAAACTTATAAAAAATTTATTATATGATTTTTAACCATATTAATCCTATATTCAAATTATATGAGTTTTTATTGTATTTTCTATGAAAAATAATTATATTAATATAATATTTTCAGAAATTCTAAAAGGGTCCATCCCAAAGTAAAAAAAGTACCTCATCTCCTCTTTTGTTCAGATGAAAATTATTTTAACATATAATCAATAAAAAATACCTTACCCACATTCATTTCAGTATCATAGAGGACTTGGTTTTATTATGAAACCCTCTTATGAAGGATTTTGGTGTAAACCCAATGGGGTTGTATGAAGAAGAGGTATCGTACTTAACCTAGCTTTTCTTTTCTTATTCCTCCTCCTTAAAATATTATTCATCTATAATGATATAATAACATCAGTATCTAATATATAAATAAATTTTTATATATTAATTTAATAACCTATATTTATCTCCTCTTCCATCAAATGGAATGTGAAAATGCCGTTCGTTTATACGGCGGACTACCGCCTCACGAACTGATGTATTTCATTTTTCATAACCACCACTCATGTCTAGTTTTAATGGTTTATTTACAATATATATTATATTAATAATATATTAAAAATTATTTAAATAAAATATATCATATAATTTCTTACCTTTCCATTAATTTCAAAATGAAAACGTTGTTTGTGCGTACGTGTGGATTACCACCTCCAAAAAGTGATGTGATTCATTTTTCATAACAAAATCACTTGACTTATTTATATAATTATATATAAATAAAAATATTATATTTATGTTATAATTATAATTTTTTTTAAAGATAATATAATAATTATGTTCTTTCTATTATGATCATTGAAAAAAGGAAACGTTACTCATCTGTACGTAGAACTTTTCACCTCCTTGACTGTAATGAAATTATTTTTTCATAACCATATTTCATGGTAATTTTTAAATTATAAATTAATATATAAAAATGATAATTATTTATTAATTAAATTTTTTAATATAATTTGATAATGAAATCTTTTAATATAGTCAAGCTACCAAAGTCTTTTTGGACATATAAACTTAATATCATCAAAATATCCGATGTGAAATTATTTGATTAAGTAATTAGATATAACATAGTATTAAATAAAATAAAAGTAATAATAAACCTTAAAAAATTAAAATGAAATAACTAATTAATATTTTTTTCAGGATGATAAATAATGTACGTGGTGAGTTGGACCTGTGGTAATGGATTCTGTTTCAATTTTCTTTCATTGGTCTGAATTTTAATGTCATGCGCCTAATTTAATTTATATATATATATATATGGGGTATATATCACCCTTATACATTAAAATGAATGAATCATTAATATATAATGGTATTTTATATTTTAATTCAATTTATTTCATCCAATGGTGTTTGAATTTATAGTTACCAAAAGGTAAGGTGTTTTATAAGACAATTTATTTTCATTGGATTATATTACTTCTTCACTGTCTTTGACATTCTAGGATTATGTTTTAAATGACTTTTGATTATTTTATTATTTATTTCCAAATATTTTATATGGATTTTAATTTTATATGCATAATAAATTCATTGATTAATTATTACTTCATTGGTTTGACCATTGTAATATATTTTGCCTCAATTTCTACTCCATTGAGACATGATGCAAAATTTCTTTTTATAAAGATGGAAAAAGAGGTTGATGCCAATAAACATACATCCCAGAAACACAAGGATGCTAATAATGGTGTAACTCTAAGGAATCTCAAATCAATAATGACATATACTCAACAGGAAGGGTGCCCACGATTTCATAAATAATGATCTCCTCTCCGGGACTCCCAATCATCTAGAGAACACCCATAACAAAATTTCCCTCCCTCCAACTATAGTGCATGATTTGTCCTTTCTTGGTCTCCAAATCACACCTCTTAATGATATAATCCTGCTCCCAAGGAGCTTCTAACCATCCCCAGAAAAATAAAACCAAAACATCCATGTCTGACTCCACTTTCGACTCCTAAATGCCCCGAATCCTACAAACTATGATCCCCATAAAGAGGTATCGAGCCTCCACCCTCATCAAATTACCCATATCATAGGATGTACTAAAGGGTAGATGAAATGATCCACCTAAGTAATTTAGAACACCACCTCCACACATATTTCCATGCATGAAGGCATCTTCCACAGTTATATTTATGATATTTTTTGTTTTATTTTAATTTATTTGTTTCATGGGGGTTATGATTCGAAATTTACTAAAGTGGTTAAGGTTTAATTCATAATATCATCATTTTTTGGGACTATTTGTGATTTGGTATCTGATGGGGGGTTATTTGATATTTATATATTACACCCAAACTATTTTATTATGATATTTTTATTTCATGAAAGTATAATATTTCCTATTATTTTTACCACTTTATGTACTCAATATACCATAATGATATTTATAATGAAAACAGACATGTTTTTATACACGATCGGGGATATTTTTATGTCATATCCATTTTTTCCATAATGTTTTTTAAAGAACATTGGTAAAATGATCTAATTACTTATTAATTAAATCTTTACCATTGTTTTAATTTTTTTTATATTGTTTAAAAAAAATTCTTTTCATTTTGTAAATATGGTATTATTTTTCTTTTTAAAAAATGGGTAGTGGAATATTTTTTTAATTTACTCGATGAGAAATAATTTTTTTGTCATCATTACTAGTCATTTAGTTTAATATTCCTTTAAAATTCTCAATGATTAATTACAAAGAAAATATTTTTACTAAAATTATATAATGTTTTAGTTATTAAAACTGGATTTTAAAATGAAAAAGTATTTTTTCATAATAATGTTTTAATGTTATTTTTATGATATTTCTATTCATAGATAAAAATACTTTTATTCTCTATTATGTATATACTATAATGATACCATCCTTATTACTCTAGATGGTTTATAATTTTTATTAATTTAGAATGTATTGGTATTATGTATGCTTGTTCTTCCTATAGAGATAGTTTTTGAATAATGCATATTGCATAAGTTGTTTTTTATTCATAAAATTAATGAATTGGACATATTAAGTGATGGAAGAGGCTTGGAATTACATATACCCTTGATAAATCCATAGGAATCTTGTTTAAACCTAGTTATCTAGCCTTATTAAATCGGTGTTTGGTTTATACCTACTCATTGTTTAAACTATCTTGGCACAAGGTTTCAATGGTATGTTTTAAATGTCAATCATTATGAATCCCATCAATACAAAATCATTTATTAATTTCAATGTGATTAATTTATTATTTTTGATATCCATGCATAAGTCTCAAGATCATGTGATTATTTATATGTCATAATTTGATCCTCATTTACTTCATCCATATTATTATTCATGCTCAAGTTATTAATTCAATAGTATGTGTTTCTATTATTTACCTTTCCATGTTGATTTTTCTTTATTTACACATGATTTTACTATACCTAAACCTTGTTAAGAATTTGAGCTCACCCTATATATTTTTTCTTTATCTAGGATATGAATAAGGAATCTTTGAATCATTTCAAGAATGAAAAATAGTTTCTTTCAGTATTTATTTGTATTTTAGGGTTTTAAATGTGATGTGGGATTCATGTATGTTTCTATAATACCAAGAATACTAAACTATTCAAACATTTGGGATACAATCACGTGTATCCAGTGCAAATGTAATAAAGTAACCATGAACTTTGGGCTATTGGGGTTGGGGTTGTTATTGTTGTTATCTGAGAAAGATTATTAAAAACCATGAAAATTAGATTTAGGATAACATATATTTCAGAAAATAACCCAATGAATGAATTTGAGTATAATAATAAGTATATGATAACATCCTAAAATATTTTTAAGGTAGAGATTACAGGGTTTTAAAAGATATACATCCATGTTTGGATACTATTGTTGGATGTGGTTTTGACATAGATTCATCTAGGGGTAATAACCCTAAAATAGTTGGTTGAGTATATATTGGAAATCATTCTAGTGCACGGTGAGTGTTTCCTTAAAACACACGTAGTTTGAAACTCCAAAGGGATATTCTTGGATTATTTCACATATTATTTATCAACAATTATAAGAGAATAAATCATATATAAACATATGATATTCCATGGTGATATATGATAAACCTAAAGTGAATTGGGTTGATAAGTCTTTGTTTTATCATATGTTTAAAGGTATATATACACCCGTAGATGTTTTAAGTGATGGAAGTTCAAGATTATTAAGAGTATTTAGAGAGATAGTTATTGTAATGTAACCCGTGGGTTTAGTATGGGTTATAGTGAAAAAGGTATTTGAGGAATAATGCCTTTACATTTTCTGGTCATATGAATAAAATTATTGGTAAAATTTAAGTATAATATTATCTTTGATGTTGAGGTAATTATTGGATATCACAATTTGGGAACATATGATTTATAATAAATCTAACTATGGGTTAAAAACTAATTTGGTGATAAATTAATTTTGGATGGATTTTTCTACATCTTTTAATTCATGGAATATATTTAATAATCTTTTATAGTATTTAATGAATTAGTATATATTTAATTTTGGAAGAAGTTATCTTTTCATTAAGGTAATAAAGGTATTTAAATATTTGGTTTGTCACATTAACAGTTACTTTATAATCATACAAGGATTAATGTTATGTTTATTTTTAAAATTAGGAGATATTCTCTATAAATATTTGACTTTTTAATTTGTCCGGTTTTATCTTAGAAGGGTTTTTAGATTAAATACTTATTGAATGGATGAAGTTGACCTTTGGTGTTCCTATTGAGGATTTAGATATTAATGTATTATATTTGAATACTTGTGCTAACTATTTAGGATTCGGTAAATATTTAGGGATTAAGAGAAAGGATTTTCACCCTTTTATGGATATTATGATCCATTAAAACATAATCTTAGTGATTCAGATATAAAAATTAACCTTGGATATCAATATCTTGGAGTAATAAATGAAGTGGAAATTGATGAAACACAACCAAAGGATAAAATTTTTCTAATGAAACAAACATTTATCAAGAATATTTTATGGTGGTCCCTATCATGATAGTAAAATAAATCATCAAAATTAATATAATGATCTTGGAATTAAAAAAATTATACATTTACCTTTATTTCTGATGAATCAATGTTCTATTTAGCCATCACATATTTATGGTTTTTTTTCATTAACTTTCTCTCTATCAGGGTCAACATCATTCACTATTAGTCCTTAGAAGTTAGTTTTCTTCTCTCTGTCTATATTTTTACATATCATTAATGTTATCATATATGGAACCATTTTTTTCATTCTAAATTATCTTCATATTTTCTTTTCCCTCTTTTAAGAGTAATTTTTATTAATCTATTTCCGTATGTGGGTTTTCAAAAAAGGTATCTACAAATGTAAAACCCTTGATTACTATGATCAAGTTCAATATTTGTGGTTAAATTTATTTAACAGGGTATAATTTTTTAGTCCAAGATTTTTTAATGTATTTCTCTTGAAATAAATTTTATTTTGTTGATATCTAATTTCACACAGAACATTGAGTTTAAACAAACGACAATATACGATTAAAATGATTTTATTTAAACAAGGCTGTTAAAATTAGATGTATAGATAGGAATAAGCATATTGTGAATAATATATCTAAATGTTTTATATAATATAAATTTATTTTTTAATTTATAATTAATATTTACTCCATTTTCAAGAATGTTATTTCATGCTTCCAAAATACTTTTTCATTAAATTTGATTTTAAATTATTTTAAGTGAGGATAATGTAATTACTTTTGAACCATTTTAGTGATGGTATTTTATAAAAATAATATAATTTTTGAAATTATCAAATCAAAATTATCTTAAGGTAATTTTTTTAATATTTTTCTAAAAATATGGATTTTTTAATAAATAGTGAAAAATGTCAATTTTTGTTAAACTTTCATTTATTTTTCACAAAATTAATTAATTTAATGTCTATTTATATTTTAGATTTTCTATTAATTATCACTCAATAACGTGATCTTTGTAATATATTTCACCTCAATTTACACTCCATTGACACATTTTTTGTATTGTACACCTATTTTTAAGAGGTTTATATACTTACCCATTTATATATTATAAAATAAATATATATATGGTATTTAATTCTTCGTTTGAATTTATTTTTTCCAGGGGGTTTATTATTCAAATGTAACAAAAGTAATAAGGGTTTATTTCATAATCTCATCATTATTCATGACTATTTACGTTTATGTTTCCAGTGGGGGAATTATTTGATCTCTCAATATTAAACCCAAAATAATTCATTCTCATATGTTTATTTCCACAAATTATAATTTTTCCTTTAATGATCCACTCTTTAAGTCTTTAATATATCGAAATCATGTTTTTTTGGAAAACAAACTTGTTTTTCTGCTCGGTTAAAGATCATTTCCTTCCATTTCAATATTTTATTTAAAATATTTTTAATAATATTTTTAATTTTTTAAAATGGTTTATTAAATTTATTCAAACCCATGTTTTACTTTTTAAATAAATGGTCTAATATGAATCTACTTATCATTTTTTAAACAAGGTATATTTTATCTTTTTACAAAAAAGATGAAAGGAATCCTTATTTAACGTACTCAGCATGTATAGTATTTTATTTTCCTCATAACCACACATTTCGATGAATATCCCATTAAAATATTACATGATTATTTTATAAGATATTTTTTTGCCAATATTTTTGGCAATCTTATCCTTTTAAATATGGATTGTAAAATGAAAATGGAATTTTCTTCAAGAATGATTTTAATGATACTTTAATGTTATTTATATTCATCATCACCAACATCCCAGTGGTAGTGGAATCCACTGCTTATAATGTTGTTAGCTCTTCTTCTGAGATGCAGGTGGTCCAGGATACACAAGAGGCTCGGCCGGTGCATGATGAGCATCATGCTGCTACGGATCAAAAGGATGACACTTGCACTGATGTTGGCCCGCATGGGGAAGCTTCGAATGAGGAGCTTACTATGGCAATGGATGCTGGACAGCTGTGTGGGCGTGGTCGCCTCCCGGCCAGTCGGGGGGGATCTAGGGGTCGCGGTCGTCCTCGAAAAAGGTGACCTTTTGTTTGCTCCGTCTGTTCTCTTTGGTGTGGTCTGTTTAGACTGTAGCTTTTCCCCCTGTTTTGTTTTGTTTTGTTTGTTTGCTGCAACTTTTAATTTTCTTTGAATAAATTTTGGGGTCATGGGTCTTATGCCCATGATCGAGCCTTCTTGGTATCTAGATGTTTTATGACCAGTTTGAATAGGCAATGTAATGACATTATATATGTTAGTTCTTCTTATATGGATATTTTTTTAATTAGACATGTTGATTATGTTGTATTATTTATTCATATGATGAATGTATTGGGCTTATTAAGTGAAGGGTGGGGCCTATAATTATATTACCCTTAGATGTATCAGGGGATATCATCGGTCAAACCAGTTGGATAGCCTTATTAAATCTGATTTTGGTTTGTAACTACCCATTGGTTAAATTATCATGGAATAAGGCTACAACAGTAGGTTTTAGATGTCAGAAAATTTTATTTCCATAATTATGAAATAAGTTGTTTATATCCATGTGATTATTTAATTATTTATGATATCTAGGGATAAGTTTCAATATTATTAGATTATTTATATGGAATCATTTGATCATAATTTACTTTTTCCATATTATTCATCACGCTCAAGTTATCTGTTAAATTTTATGTTTTTCAGTTATTTATCATTCTATATTGATAATTCCTTATTTAATCAAGATATATGTTATTGAATGTAAACCTTACTAAGTATATCATCTCATCCTTTATATATTTTACTTTCCTCAGGATTTTAATAAATAATATTTTAATGAGTTTAAGGATGTGGAGTAATAACATTCAAAATGTTTTTTATTTTATGTTTTCAAATGTAATTTCAGATTCATTTATATGTCTAGTTTATCAAGACTACTCAACTATTTGATCATTTTGGATGCGATCTCTTATATCTAGTGATAATGTAATAATGTATCCACTAGAACTGAGATAATGGTGTTGGGGTCTTTAAATCGTCAAATCATATAAGGATTATACCTCAAATACCATAAAGCATATTTGGGAATCATTACAATACCATCGTCACACTAAGACCAATGGATGAGTCCATGGAAGAACATATTGGAATATATAAATGTATAAAAAATAAGTTAAATAATATTTATAGAATATGGGTAGGCTAAATTTATAAACCAATCACCATTACCCATAGTAAATTATACTCACATCATTAGTATGACTTCTAAGGTGAAACCTCATACCATATCCATCCATATCCATAAACACCCACTCAAGGTCGTATCATCAATGAGAATTAACTGGGGTCTTATGGGTCTTCACATATTCATAGTAATAATTATTGGTATCCTAAAAATTTGTATGCAAGTGGAGGCATCCATCATGGGATCCTCTTGATCAGAGCATATGTGGAGGGACCCCACTTGGTATCCTTGGTCACCACTAGTCCCTCCAGACAATGCCCATATATTGAGGGTAACACATCGCACAACTTAGTATGAAAAATCTAATGACCTCATAACTAAAAATTAAAACCGATGAAAGGATTTAGCCTCAATACCTTCCACTTTCCATGTTACTCTATGTTTCCTCAAACACCCAACCTATCCAACTCCTCAAATCACAACCCAGTTCCACTACTTTATGACATTATGAATAAAAAAATCAAGCTCCTTGATGATCCTATGCTTCTTTCTCCAACTATTATCATGAACTAAATGTAAATATCATCTAATCTATATCCTAATAGACTGCTGACTAAATTAATGGAGGAAAAACCTCTTTGTCATTATTTACATACCATGAATCAACTCTAAGAATTCCTAAAATCATCCCAAGGGTGCATCCATTGAATTATATTCAAAAAATACTCTTAATAGACTCCTCTTATTTCCAATTGTAATTATGTGTTACAAAAACACCCAAAACACTCAAATGGGAAACAAGGGAGCAGTACACGACATGTACCATTAGTATACAGTGTATACTCCAAAATATACCCCACGGAAATATAATTCAACATGGCTTGGGTTCACCTAGTGTTCGGCTATGTACTAATACATAGATAAGTAACACATGGAGTCTAAATGTGTACTATTGCATAGCTATGGAACCCCTAGTATTTTGTTCTGTACAACTATATAGACATTTCCCACTTATATGAGGTGAATTCCCAAGCACTCGATAAGATGGCCATGTCCCACTACATGATGTGTATTTATATTTTATAGAATGTACTACCAGAAAGTCCATATTTCCTGAATAATAAAAACACATGTGGTTTACTCTTAAAATCACATATCATATGATCAGTAATTCTTGAATGAAATCCCCTTCAATCATCCTGAAACCCCCATTTCTCTAAAAATAGCTATAAATCGACCCCCACAGTGTCCACAAAAATAATTATATGGATTTAAAACATAAATGTAACACCTCAGGTAAATAATGAATATGAAATTTTCATATTTATCCATATTTTTGAATAAAATATTAATATGACTTTAAAGGGGACGCTATGCTCGATGGCGTACCCAACACGCAAGAACGAGTTTCTTGGGAATCTTACGTTGCACTCTAATAATAAAATAATATTAATTCAAATGGTAGTTAACATGTAGTCTTTGTATTGGCGGGAATGGATAGAAATAACTAAAATATGATTATATATGTTTTTTAAATGTTTTTACATTTATCCAATAAAAGCTAAAGGCTTAAAATACGGAAAGAATTCAATTTTAGGCGTATATGCCCTAGTTTTCACTAAAGGTTCACTTATCGCCTTTTAATGGAGAACTGTCATTAAATATAGTTTTGTTCACTCTTAAACATTATTGTAGACCAAATAAAACTCTTATTAAGAATCGGGACATCAAATTTTACTTTGTGTAATTTTTTGGTATTTTTCTGATAAAGTTCATTTTTTAATGAATAATGTAAAATGTTGTATTTTAATTAAAAACCTCTTTTTAATCTAATTTATTTATATGATTAGAATATATTTTGAATTGGTTTTAAATTGAAATTAGAAAATATTTTTACCATTAAATCCAATAGTGGTCGTTGGAATTAATTTCACTTTGAAATCAGACTTAAACTAGTGTCAATCTTTTGATACTTATTGTTTTATAAAAACACGCTATTTTCTCTGACAGCGGGAATTAATTATTAAATTAATTAATGTGACTAATATGTTCTGAATTTTGTAAAACGGAATTCATTTTCTAATTCGGAATATCAAATATAGCTCAGGGTGAATTTTTGGGATTTTTCTGAAAATCTTCAATTTTTGATGAATAGTGAAACCACTAAGTGGTACTTATAAAAGCTGATTTTCCGTTTAAATGAAATTTTGCCATCATTGTGTTTTTAATTTCAAAAATCTGACATACATGGTTTTCATTAAGAAGTAAAATGTGGTTCAATGAGATTATAATAATTTTTTGGTGAATAGTAACTTATTAAGTTCTTAATCGCGATTAGAGGTAATTAGTGTAATTTAAGGTAAAAATGATATTATAAGAATGTGAAAACACCATGACACTTGTCCTACACCTATTGGGTGAGTCATGGACGACCACGACAAGCCATGGGCCAACTTGGGGACCCCATGGAGGCACATTGGTTTGGAAATGACATAAATAACTTTTTGTTTAATGTTAAAATTAAATTGACACAAACATGAGTTGTTTTACTAAAACAATTTTTAAGTAGGGTTAAACAAGTCCAAATTTTTATTATAAATAGCCATTGGAATGATAAAAATATTTCCTACATCATAGTATTTTTTTTATAATTTTTAGACATTAAATAAATTAAATTATTTATGACATAATAATGATGCAGCGATGACATCATTATTTGACGATTTAAATAAAATGGAAAGATAATGTAAAATCTATGAACTACACATTTCCAAAACCAATTGGATGAGTGTATTTCTAAGCCTTATCACCTTATACACGAATTATATCAATGTGGGACCATTTAAAACCGAAACACATTTTCAAATAATGTAATATTTCTTACTTTCCAAAAGTGCCCCTCCTCTCCTCTTATAAAAGGCCCCCACCTCTACCTCATTTCACACACTCCTCAAGCCTTTGGCTCGGCCAAAACCTGACCATTTACTCTCTCCACATCCCTCTCCTCATCCTAGAGTATTAACTTTGGGAATAATCCTTTCAAAGGAAGCATTTAGGCTCAAATCAAAAGAAGTTACACTTTTAAATGTAATTCATTCTCTCATGTTCATTTGTTTTATTTTGCTTCTCCAACCCCCTAAACTCTTTTTATTTATTTCTTTTGTAACAAAACCAGTATCTTCAATATACTAGGATGTTTTTATAAGATTTATTCTAGCTACACTCTCACACAACTACATCAAATGGTTAAAGAACACACGGTTTCCGTGGATGGCGAAATTCTGCCTCCCGAAACGATGATTGTTCAATACTCATTTAACACCTTCAAAGGTGGCCATTATGATGTCACTGTTTTTATATATGATATATAATATGTTTATGTTTTCCTTAAGCTTCTGTTTTTTCCATTTTTGGCATACCTTTATGGTTTCCATTATGGGTAAACGTGATATCTTCATTTAAGGAAGTGCGGACTACCGCCCCCTCAAAGTGATTTGATTCGTTAAATACCATATGTGGGATGTATAAAGGATGGAACTATGATATTATATATTATATTATACTGTAATTATAATATACCTTTATATAATTATTATTCCATTCTATAGAATACGAAATAGAAATGAAAGTAGCGTTCATGCGTACGTACGGCTTACCGTCTCCATAAACGGTGCATTTCATTTCTTACCTCTAAATGATTATGTAATGTTATAAATGCATGCATGTACTGGATATATATATGACATATATTATATCTACATCATTAATACAATTCTGGATATAATAAACATTTGGCCACATGAACAACAAGTAATTGTAAGAAGTCCACTTTCGACTTAAGAACCAAATATCGGCAAAACAAATATTATTAACTTAAATGATTACATAATGTTTATGACATGGTAATAAGTGATATAAAAAGAATAATGAACTTGAAAAGGGTTCTTAATGAAGTAGAAATTAAATCAAGTTTATTATTCAGGAGATTAAAGAACGATCGAGTCAAGTCGGACCCGAGGTAAGGGATCCTACTCCTCTCTTTCTTTTTAAGTACACACTTTTATGTCGTTCCTTTTAAGCTCATCTTTCTTATGACTGGGATGTTCTTTTAAATTAATCCTACTGTAATTTTTATGTTCATGTGATGATATACCCTATTATCTCTCATCAATCCATTTTGGAAGTTTTGAGTGGTGCCGTTAGGCTGCCGAATTTTCGTAAGAGATCTAACCTCTCTCTTTCTTTTTAAGTAATCTCCTTTGTGTCACTTCTTTTAAGCTCCTCTTTTTAATGTTGGGGTATGTTATTTTATATTCCTATTTCTGTACATTTTATTGTAATGTGATGAGATACCCTATTTTATCTCATCAATCCATATTCGGAAGTTTTATGTGGCGCCGTTAGGCTGCCGAGTTTTCGTAAGGGATTTTTCATCTCACTTTTATTCCCGTGAGATTTATGCTACATTTGCCAAAAATTCCATTGAGTGGTGTATGTACTGCCCATTATTCTAATCTTTGTGTAATATACTTTCGTTTATGAGTATTTACATCAATGATCTATTGTCCTTCTTTCATGGGGTGTATGTTTTGAAAGATACCCAAGTCGGTAAGGGAACCTTTCACCCTCCTCTTTTTTAAAAGACTTCTTTTGTTGGGTCTTTTAATTTACATATTGTTATGTTGGGATATGTTCTCATATATCCTTATTGATGTAAATTTTATGTCCAAGTGATGAGATACAATTTTTATCTCTCATCAGCTCATTTTGATGAGATGCTGTTAGGCTGTCAAGGGAACTTTTTAACCCAATTTCGATTTCTTTGGGTTCAACATGTAGTCATTGAATATGTCATCCATTGAATATATGTGAATGTCCTTTTATTGTTTTACACTTAATATCCACATATATTGGGTGTATTTATATTTTTCACACATATTTTTGAGATTTATTTGTCCTTAATTTAAGGATACCTTCTTTATAAGGGATTTCATCACATTTGACATTTCTATTGAGGGTTCATTGTTGTTATGCACCAATTCACTCTTATATGGTGTATATACTGTCCTTTGGAGTATTATATCATGAATCCTTTTATTCTCATTATATTATAAAGTTCTGACTAAATGTTATTCCTCGATTATTGTATTCAAGTGTCTCTAATTTTGGTAAAACCCCTTTAACCAAAATATCGTTTTAAATGTTTTAATTATTTGTTCTTATTAATATCCATGTTTTCAAAATGGTTTTAAGGATTTATTTATATGGATATTAATGGTTTAAAATGTTAAAAGCTTCAAGGTGGTATGGGACACTTTGAATCAAAAATCTCTTTATTAAATTTTTTAAATGGTGTTGGAAATGGTTTCTTTTTGAATGGATTCATTATTTCAATATCCTAAAATGTTATATTGTGATTGAAATGTGGAAATGTTATGTTTCCTTTATTCATTTTTATGTGATACGATTATGTTATGGTTCTTGGGCATTGTTATGAAGAACGGGTGGTTCCGTAATAAACTAAGGGCGGGTGAGCCCGATATAGCTCTCCAATGCATTGGGTAACGCGAAGGAGTGAAACGTTAAGGTTTCTCCGAAGAGATTTAGGGAATATACTGTGATGGGTATTCCAAACGTAACCAAGAGGGTTACTCTCTACGTAAGAATGTTATGAATGCCTCAAGTTACCTTTATGTCTTCTGTTTTCTATGATTTATTCATGATTTGATATGCCTATGTTTTATGGGTAAAGTGTGATTTCATTCTAATGTATATATGAACTCATGTTTCCTTTCCATATTTTTTATAACTCTTACTGAGCTTTTTATGCTCATCCCAAGTTTTTGAAGTGTTTTTCACAGGTCAAGGGAAAGGTACATGATGTGATGATAGTGTCAAGGATGTGTCAAGAAAGAATCAGTGTTATAATTTAAATATGATTCCGTTGATGGGAGGAATGAATGATGTCTTTTATGTAACCACTTTGTTTAAATGTGGAATGTAATGCAAGTTTCATGATCTAATTCTCTAAAACTCTAAACCTGAAACGATCCTCAATGTGTAATCTTGTAATAACTCAAGATTAAGTAAGGTTATAAGGCTGGGGCCTTATAGTTGGTATCAAAGGTCGGTTTAGATAACTTCAGAGGTTAGGGTATTCTTTAAGCATAAGTGACATTACCATAATGGTTAGGATTTCAGAAAGAGTCCTAGTTTTAGATAAAGTGAATGAGTAAGTGTATCTTTGTGTTTACCTTCCTCATTAGTACATGATGGTTTTGTTGATATACTCACACTGACATTTCTATTTTTAGTGAATGGATGGATCTAGCAGGCACCAAAGAGACAACAGGTTTGAAGGAAACTGTGGTGGTTCTCTGATTAAGATACTAGATAAAATGGAGGATTCAATGAGGAAACTCGTGGTTGTTCTAAACCAAATATCAAGGAGTCATGATCAACCACTTCAACCTTGGTGAGTTCTATAATGCATCATGTACGAGATGGCCAACTCGATGTGGAAATTCAGGTAATAATTATTAAGGTAACCATTAGGGTTTATATGATACTTAATTTTTAGGTAATTATGGGTTACTATATGATATGATGGAAAATGAAATGAATGAGATAAACTTGAGGTTAAAATATGTTATGATTATTCTTGAATATTTTATCTCATTTTGGGGAATGTTTTAAGAATTATATAGTTTTGAAAAAAGGACAACACGCAGACCGTGTGACAACCCATCACGTCGGACAAAGCTACGGGAATCGAACCCACAACCAAAGTGCGACTGGTATTTATCACCTACCACTGGACTACGTGAAGTCCCTAGTTAGTTTGACTGATTCATTCTAGTTATATGATTTTATGAATTAAGAGTAAGTTGATTTTGGGTTATTTATGAAAATGATTAACCTAACATGGAGGATATGTGATTAGGTTAATTACTTTTCAAAACGAGACTTTAGGAGAAACTGATATTGTTTGGAGATAAATGTTATGATTTTTCTTGGAAGACTATGCGACTAAATCCTTCAAATATTTGGGTTTCAATCTTATATTGGTTTACTTTGAGGAATTTTTATGGACAAATTTGTTTATAGAATGGTCCTCGTTGAACTTTGGGTTTTGTTTGACAAATCTTGGAGGTTAAGAATAGATTTTCTTTTATAAAGGGTTATCCTTTTCTGGATTATCTGATCTTGTACTAACCTTATTGGTTTTGGTTTTGGTTAAAGTCTAATGACATGGAAAGTATATAGTTCTCTTTTGTGGATTAGGTGATTTTCTAAAAGTTGATTATAGTACTCTTAATGTGAACAAGTCTTCCTAAATACTCGCCTTCTGGAGAAAATATGAGTTTGATTAAGGAATCTAATAAAAGTTGAAAGTCAACATGATAAGTGATTATGTTTCCTTATGAATAAATTCCTCAATAAAAAGTAACTTAAAACAAAAATGTTGTCTATTAACTTTTCCTACTGGGGAATCGAATACCGTTTAACCCATCACAAGTTTGTGATTTTCTCATGGTTAACTTTCTCCTAAACATGTTTTCTATCACTCTTCATGAGAACATGAACCTATGTTTTCTCCTCCATGTCCATATTTTCATACTTGGAATCCTAGTATGGGTTAACTCGGGTGACCTTTGTACTTATCTTTCTTTATTTTAATGTGTTTGTTTTACCGACTTTTGTTCGGATGTGGGACTTTCAAAGATGTTTCCAAGCGCAATTTTAAAATTGCGAGGACGCAATTCCCAAAAGGGGGGAAGGATGTAACACCTCAGGTAAATAATGAATATGAAATTTTCATATTTATCCATATTTGTGAATAAAATATTAATATGACTTTAAAGGGGACGCTATGCTCGATGGCGTACCAAACACGCAACAACGAGTTTCTTGGGAATCTTACGTTGCACTCTAATAATAAAATAATATTAATTCAAATGGTAGTTAACATGTAGTAGTTGTATTAGCGGTAATGGATAGAAATAACTAAAATATGATTATATATGTTTTTTAAATGTTTTTACATTTATCCAATAAAAGCTAAAGGCTTAAAATACGTAAAGAATTCAATTTTAGGTGTATATGCCCTAATTTTCACTAAAGGTTCACTTATCGCCTTTTAATGGAGAACTGTCATTAAATATAGTTTTGTTCACTCTTAAACATTCTTTTATACCAAATAAAACTCTTATTAAGAATCGGGACATCAAATTTTACTTTGTGTAATTTTTTGGTATTTTTCCGATAAAGTTCATTTTTTAATGAATAGTGTAAAATGTTGTATTTTAATTCAAAACCTCTTTTTAATATAATTTATTTATATGATTAGAATATATTTTGAATTGGTTTTAAAGTGAAATTAGAAAATATTTTTACCATTAAATCCAATAGTGGTCGTTGGAATTAATTTCACTTTGAAATCAGACTTAAACTAGTGTCAATCTTTTGATACTTATTGTTTTATAAAAACACGCTATTTGCTCTGACAGCGGGAATTAATTATTAAATTAATTAATGTGACTAATATGTTATGATTTTTGTAAAACGGACTTCATTTTTGAATTCGGAATATCAAATATAGCTCAGGGTGAATTTTTGGGATATTTCTGAAAAACTTCAATTTTTGATGAATAGTGAAACCACTAAGTGGTACTTATAAAAGATGATTTTCCGTTTAAATGAAATTTTGCCATCATTGTGTTTTGAATTTCAAAAATCCGACATACATGGTTGTCATTAAGATGTAAAATGTGGTTCAATGAGATTATAATAATTTTTTGGTGAATAGTAACTTATTAAGTTCTTAATCGCGATTAGAGGTAATTAGTGTAATTTAAGGTAAAAATGATATTATAAGAATGTGAAAACACCATGACACTTGTCCTACACCTATTGGGTGAGTCATGGCCGACCAAGACAAGCCATGGGCCAACTTGGGGACCCCATGGAGACACTTTGGTTGGGAAATGAAATAAATAACTTTTTGTTCAATGTTAAAATTAAATTGACACAAACATGAGTTGTTTTACTAAAACAATTTTTAAGTAGGGTTACACAGGTCCAAATTTTGATTATAAATAGTCATTGGAAAGATAAAAAGATTTCCTACATCATAGTATTTTTTTTTATAATTTTTAGACATTAAAGAAATTAAATTATTTATGACATAATAATGATGTAGCGATGACATCATTATTTGACGATTTAAATAAAATGGAAAGATAATGTAAACTATATGAACTACACATGTCCAAAACCAATTGGATGAGTGTATTTCGAAGCCTTATCACCTTATACACGAATTATATCAATGTAGGACCTTTTAAAACCGAAACACATTTTCAAATAAAGTAATATTTCTTACTTTCCAAAAGTGCCCCTCCTCTCCTCTTATAAAAGGCCCCCACCTCTACCTCATTTCACACACTCCTCAAGCCTTTGGCTTGGACAAACCCTGCCCATTTACTCTCTCCACATCCCTCTACTCATCCTAGAGTATTACCTTTGTGCATAATCCTTTCAAAGTAAGCCTTTAGGCTCAAATCAAAAGGAGTTACACTTTTAAAGTTAATTCATTCTCTCTTGTTCATTTGTTTTATTTTTCTTCTCCAACCCCCTAAACTATTTTTATTTATTTCTTTTGTAACAAAACCAGTATCTTAAATATACTAGGATGTTGTTATAAGATTTATTCGAGCTAAACTCTCACACAACTACATCAAATGGTTAAAGAACATACGGTTTCCGTGGATGGTGAAATTCTGCCTCCCGAAACGATGATTGTTCAATACTCATTTAACACCTTCAAAGGTGGCCATTATGATGTCACTATTTTTATATATGATATATAATATGTTTATGTTTTCCTTAAGCTTATGTTTTTTTCATTTTGGGCATACCTTTATGGTTTCCATTATGGGTAAACGTGATATCTTCATTTAAGGAAGTGCGGACTACTGCCCCCTCAAAGTGATTTGATTCGTTAAATACCATATGTGGGACGTATAAAGGATGGAACTATGATGTTATATATTATACTTTACTGGAATTATAATATACCTTTATATAATTATTATTCCATTCTATAAAATACGAAATAGAAATGAAAGTAGTGTTTATGCGTACGTACGGCTTACCGTCTCCATGAACGGTGCATTTCATTTCTTACCTCTAAATGATTATGTAATGTTATAAATGCATGCATGTACTGGATATATATATGACATATATTATATCTACATCATGAATACAATTCTGGATATAATAAACATTTGGCCACATGAACAACATGTAATTGTAAGAAGTCCACTTTCGACTTAAGAACCAAATATCGGCAAAACAAATATTATTAACTTAAATGATTACATAATGTTTATGACATGGTAATAAGTGATATAAAAGGAATAATGAACTTTAAAAGGGTTCTTAATGAAGTATAAATTAACTCATGTTTATTATTCAGGAGATTAAAGAACGATCGAGTCAAGTCGGACCCGAGGTAAGGGATCCTACTTCTCTCTTTCTTTTTAAGTACACACTTTTATGTCATTCCTTTTAAGCTCATCTTTCTTATGACTGGGATGTTCTTTTAAATTAATCCTACTGTAATTTATATGTTCATGTTATGAGAGACCCTATTATCTCTCATCAATCCATTTTGGAAGTTTTGAGTGGTGCCGTTAGGCTGCCGAATTTTCGTAAGAGATCTAACCTCTCTCTTTCTTTTTAAGTACTCTCATTTGTGTCACTTCTTTTAAGCTCCTATTTGTAATGTTGGGGGATGTTCTTTTATATTCCTCTTGATGTAAATTTTATTGTAATGTTATGAGATACCCTATTTTATCTCATCAATCCATATTCGGAAGTTTTATGTGGCGCCGTTAGGCTGCCGAGTTTTCGTAAGGGATTTTTCATCTCACTTTTATTCCCGTGAGATTTATGCTACATTTGCCACAAATTCCATTGAGTGGTGTATGTACTGCCCATTATTATACTCTTTGTGTAATATAAATTCTTTTATGAGTATTTACATCAATGATCTATTGTCCTTCTTTCATGGGGTGTATGTTTTGAAAGATACCCAAGTCGGTAAGGGAACCTTTCACCCTCCTCTTTTTTAAAAGACTTCTTTTGTTGGGTCTTTTAATTTACATATTGTTATGTTGGGATATGTTCTCATATATCCTTATTGATGTAAATTTTATATCCAAGTGATGAGATACAATTTTTATCTCTCATCAACTCATTTTGATGTGATGCCGTTAGGCTATCAAGGGAATTTTTTAACCCAATTTCGATTTCTTTGGGTTCAACATGTAGTCATTGAATATGTCATCCATTGAATATATGTGAATGTCCTTTTATTGTTTTTCACTTAATATCCACATATATTGGGTGTATTTATATTTTTCACACATATTTTTGAGATTTATTTGTCCTTAATTTAAGGATACCTTCTTTATAAGGGATTTCATCACATTTGACATTTCTATTGAGGGTTCATTGTTGTTATGCACCAATTCACTCTTATATGGTGTATATACTGTCCTTTGGAGTATTATATCATGAATCCTTTTATTCTCATGATATTATAAATTCTTGACTAAATGTTATTCCTCGATTATTGTATTCAAGTGTCTCTAATTTTGGTAAAACCCATTTAACCAAAATATCGTTTTAAATGTTTTAATTATTTGTTCTTATTAATATCCATGTTTTCAAAATGGTTTTAAGGATTTATTTATATGGATATTAATGGTTTAAAATGTTAAAATATTCAAGGTGGTATGGGACACTTTGAATCAAAAATCTCGTTATTAAATGTTTTAAATGGTTTTGGAAATGGATTCTTTTTGAATGGATTCATTATTTCAATATCCTAAAATGTTATATTGTGATTGAAATGTGGAAATGTTATGTTTCCTTTATTCATGTTTATGTGATACGATTATGTTATGGTTCTTGGGCATTGTTATGAAGAACGGGTGGTTCCGTGATAAACTAAGGGCGGGTGAGCCCGATATAGCTCTCCAATGCATTGGGTAATGCGAAGGAGTGAAACGTTAAGGTTTCTCCGAAGAGATTTAGGGAATATACTATGATGGGTATTCCAAACGTAACCAAGAGGGTTATACCCTACGTAAGAATGTTATGAATGCCTCAAGTTACCTTTATGTCTTATTTTTTCTATGATTTATTCATGATTTGATATGCCTATGTTTTATGGGTAAAGTGTCATTTCATTCTAATGTATATATGAACTCATGTTTTCTTTCCATATTTTTTATAACTCTTACTGAGCTTTTTATGCTCATCCCAAGTTTTTGAAATGTTTTTCACAGGTCAAGGGAAAGGTAAATGATGTGATGATAGTGTCAAGTATGTGTCAAGAAAGAATCCGTGTTATAATTTAAATATGATTCCGTTGATGGGAGGAATGAATGTTGTCTTTTATGTAACCACTTTGTTTAAATGTGGAATGTAAAGCAAGTTTCATGATCTAATTCTCTAGAACTCTAAACCTGAAAAGATCCTCAATGTGTAATCTTGTAATAACTCAAGATTAAGTAAGGTTATAAGGCTGGGGCCTTATAATAAAAGCGATGGATATATGGGGATTTAATGATAAAATGTGAGACTAAACTATATCCATGAGGAATTAGTTGATTCTTTAGTCTGATCTGCATCCCACAGCTATCACACGATGATCTGGCACAACCCAAGCTCTGTGATGGAAACTTCTTCTCCCTATTTATCCCCATCCCCTGCACTCAATCTCTCTATCCATATAATTAACAATTAATGGAATCATAAAGTGATCATATGTGATAAGAAAAGGGGGATATGATAAAAGAATATGAAAAGGTAAAAAGAATTAACAAAAGAAAAATAAAAAGGTGGATGGGACCAGCGACGATGCCTAACTCAATGTTATTCCATTCCTAGGAAAAAAATCCCATTTTATACTAAACTAAAAATTCATAACATCAATAAGTTGATCAATTAAAAATATATCACCAAGTGAAAGTGAATGAAAAAAAATATTTATTTGATTAAATATTTAATATTATATCGAAATTTAAATGTCTTGGAATCCCACCGAACTCATGTCTTAGGGTAAACACTCTATTTGGAAACCAATATAGGGGTCAAAAAATTTATATCAAATAATATTCTAGGATAAAATGACCTTTTTAACCCTTATGATCATCTAAAATAAAAAATTCATGTTTCCTCTCATTTTCATAACTAAAAAACATATAATATTTCATATTTCCTTAAGAGGTCATTTGGATTTATATCACCTCTGAGTAGAGTTTGGTATCCAATATCATTACATAGGTGTGTGATCCCCTATCTACTAGCCATTCATGTATAGTTTTAGGTATCCCCTTATGGGCTTTATATCATGATCTCAAATTCCCCCTTCCCTAGGTAGGTTTAGGTATCTCATCTCCATAATTTGGGTGTGTGAAACCATAACTATGGGCCAGAATAGATATGGTCGAGTGTCTACTATGGCCTCAGGGTGAGATCCTCTATCTGTGGTCTAACTGCCTCAACTGATATTTTCCCCCTATGATGTATTGAAATTACTCTTTCAATTATTATGGTATTGTGTGGATTTTTAATTTTTCATTTGGTGATATGTTTTCTCCCACTACAAATCTATTAATACTCAATAAGGTATAGATATTTCACCATTGATACGTGTATTTAAATATTTTTCTAATATGTGACATTTAATTGTGATTCTTGGTTCTAGAGGCTAGTTCATAGTGGTCTATGGTTTGAGGGTCATGTGTCTTATGATTCCCTTGATGTGGAGGATAATGATCATAGTGATTTGGATTCCATGATTTGGAGTTTCATCTAGGTGGGATATTCCTCTTAGTGTGTGTAAAACATCCTTGGTGTCGGGTCTTCATCTTATAGATGGTTGGAAGGTTATGGGTGATGAATCTATCTAGGAACTACTCATTAGTGTGGGTTGTTGGTGAGTTTATTGGGTGCTAGATGAAAAATCCAATCATGATTTTTTATCCTTATTAAGAGAACTCGGGTACATTATCACTAGAACATTATATTCTATTAAAATTTAAATACTTGGAAATGGTCATATAATTCAGATAAGATTTATCAAACTGATAGGGGTGGGCATGTGGAATTATCTATAACTGATAGTTTGTCCTTATATTTAATAATTATAAGATTAAAATTCATCAGTGGATACCCCATATGTTTAATCATGGTAGGGTGACCTAATATTGTGTCATTATCAATGGGTGATCACCCTTTGAATATGATAAGATAGGAAGTCATTGTAGTGTAGTTTTTTTGTAAAGTAGGTGGGTTGGGGACTTATTTGTAAGAATGTAAATATGTTACAAAAGATGATATATGATTTTTTAATACATTTGGAAAGGGATAGATCTGATAATTTAGTCCTCTATGGAGATGATAGTGCTAGTATTAGAAATAAGTTATGGGTTTTATAAGATATTCTGTGTGTGTCCACATATTATGACTCCCAGGATGGCCTTAGTTAATAATCTCATTTGTGTCATGAGTTTTGGAGAAAGGATTTATGTATATCATTATATGAGGTTTTACCATTGGTATATTAAATATTTCCATGATAATGTATCATTAACTCACTCTAATGATGACTTTGAGTTCTATGGTGGTTGGAATGGTTCCTTGTCAGTGCACAAGGACCTGATTGAGGTCAATGGAACTGATTTAGTGTCTCTAAAGTTATTCTTGAGGTAAGTATGAATGGTTTAATATTACCCTAGGGACCTAAACCATTCAACGTGATGTGTATGATTTCCTACTATTTCAAAGAGTGGATATGAGATCTCGTGGTATAATGTCACATTCTAAATGAGATTCTTGAGAGAAATCATTGATTCCATTCGATTTTCTCTGAAATGAAGTATTTGAGTCACCCATTTTTAAAGGTGGGGATAATGATACTCCTAGGTAATTAGAAATGGAAAAATTGTATCTAAGGGTAGTTTTCCTTATCATTTTTTTGAAATTAATGGGTACCCCATTAATGGGGTTTTGAGGATGTGATGAAAAATCCTGGGTGAGTATTTTGAAATGAAAGGTGCAATCGAGTTATAAGTTTTCCCAAATTTGGGTAGAGGCTGGATGGAGAAGTTGGGGAAACTGAATCTCAAATGTAACACAGTTAATTTAATATAAGGGGATGTGTTCTCGGGTAGGATGTGTACGAGATCCATGATTTTTTTGAAACATTTTAAATATAGATAATTATATACGATCATGTTTCATACTATAACATGATCATAAATTTACGGCTTCTTAGAGAGTTTTTGTGGCTGTTTTCATTTCAATGATGAAAATCCTTAAAAGTGGGAAGGATATAGCGATCATGGGATTTCTATGGAAAATCCATTTGTTTATTCAAGAGTTTCAAAAGAATCGTTATTTGATAAGGGTAAAGAGGAATTTTTCTCAATTGATAAGGTCTTCATAATTTTTTTGGTTTTCATTGATATCCATGTGTGGTGTTTACCCCTAAGCTAGGTTTTGGTGGAATTTTTAGTTTTTTATGTTTTGTAGGAAATTTTATACTCATCTTAAAATAAACAATTATCCCATGACATCAATTAGAAAAATTATTTATTTTTAATGTTTGGTCCTTCATAAAATTTCTTCAATTTATTTAGGTATGGTTATCTACGCCATTTTTCAAAATTCAGTGTTGGAAAGCATTAGAAATAAAATTATATTATTTTTAGTCACCTCATGTAATTTTTTAATGAAATAACTATATCTCTTAAAAGAGATATCAAATTGAGAATATAAGACTATGGACGAGTCTTGAAAGCAGGATAAACCCTAGGAATGATGTGAGTTCTGTTACCATATTGTTACACAGTAGATATTAGTTGAAAATTAAAATAGATGAAATAATTAAATAATTGATTATTTTTTTAATTAATTTTTTTACCCAATATTTCTTCAATATAGTCTCTTATTTAAAACCTCCCTATGGTTATGCACTTTCATTATTAGAAACCCATCAGTTCAAATAGAGGGACCAAATCATTGTGGTAGCACTGTCAGATTGTATGAGCAGGATCAAAACCATGAATACATCAATGATTGAATTTCATGACTCGGATGAACACAACCATAGATGTATAAAAATATTTAATTGATAGTTATTATACGATAAGGAAGGGATTGGTATTTCTAATTTTTGATATGTTCTTCATGATTTATTTGTTATTCTTTTATCATCAAACTATGATGGGTTAATCTGCGTACATTTTAAACATTGGGATGGCTTTATGATAATTATGAAAACGCCATCAGGATTACCCAACCCACCATTTTAGGATTCTAGTCTTTGAAATATGATATTTAGTTGATAGTAAAAACATATAGATTTTTTTTATCATGATTATTGATAGATTGAGGAAATAAATGATAATATACTCCCTATATCTCATTATTCTATTCACCCCTCTTGTTATTCTCTTTTTATCTATTTATTATAAAAGGGTAAAGAATGATGGCCCATGGGTTGGCCAACGCTATTGATGTGGGGTTATGGTGGAACCATGTGTGATGGTACCATGGTGTGGTGATTCACATGATGGATGTGACATGTCAAGGTTGGGTGGAATCATGATGAGACTTCAATGGTGGACTGTTAAAGGTGAGTCATGGTGCATGAATGTTGGATAATGGAGAGGTGAGTAGGAAACAGTCTCGGGCTGGTGTTCAACATGAGTTAGAGGTCATGTGAGTAAGAGGTCAGCCAGATTTTTTCATCATTTAAAATAAATACTAATATATTTAAAATTATAACAGTGAAAGATCCACTAAAATTGATACAGACTATATCAGTTCTAGAAATTTCATTCATTAGTGATAAAAAATCATTAATATTGTAACTACATTTAAAATCTTGATGGCTTTGATCAATGATTAAAATAATGCTGATAAAATTTCCCTTTATCAAGAGTAAAAATTGAACTGATAAATTGATCAATTTATGAGTGATATTTTTAGCACTGATCTAGGTGTCCCATTATCAGCACATTTTTAGCACTAGTGAAGGAAAATTTTTTCATATCTTATTATATAACTGATAAAAGATAGTTTTACAAAAGCTAAAAATAGTTTTGATAAAAACATAGTTGTAGTAGTGTACTGCTACAATTTACAACACACTATAACATAAAATATATAATTTCATTTCAATTAATTTTTCATCATAATACAATAAAAAAACACGATACAATTAATTATAACATTTAAAACATCATTATTTACTATTACATTAGTACACACAATTTGTTACAAACAATAAAAAATTAAAAAAAAAACATTATTATATTGCCTTTGGACCCCCTCACAAATGATCCAAGTCATGAAAACAATTTTCGAACAAACCACTCCGTCTCAAATAAAAGAGTGAAGATGTATAAAAAATCAATATATAAGTAATAATATAAATTAATAAGTTAAACATATATATGAAGTAATTCAATAAAAAATGACAATTATAAAAAGAAAACAAACACTTGGAGTCATACTAGGCATGTTTTTTATCGTAATAACCTATGGTTGATCCTACACATCACAAATGATTTATGGATTCTTTTCATAAATAATAACTTTAATCTGAGTTCATTTTCTATGGTTTAATTATGTCACACGTATTTTGAACTAAAATATCAATTTTAAATAAAAATCGTCACATTGATTTATACCGACCACACCTTGTGTCAGATTTATGTGAAAATAATTCTAACACAACATAAATAAATATAGAACTTTTTTTAAAATATCAAGAAATTCTGAGTTTATTTTTTAATTTTTCAATGAGTGACACTTGTTTTTATCAAAAATTCCATTTTAAAATGATAAAATGAATTTTGTGTCATATTGGTCACACCATTTATTGAATTGATGCTTCCTACAAATCAAAAATGACATGTGAATCACTTCCATTAAGTATCAAGACCATCTATGTGTTTCTATTTATTTTTAGCGAGTGAAACACGTTTTTTACTAAAATATCAATTTTTTACTAAAATTCCTATTTTAATCTAAAAACATGTACTCTGAGTTATACTGTTCACACTGCACATCATTTTAAGTTACAACTCAAATGAACACATAAAAATTACTTGTGGTTAATTTCACTAAATATAAAAAAAACATGACTTTTTTCCGTGTTTTGAGAATGTCGTGTGTCTTTTGAACAAAAATTGTAAATTTTAAATAATAACACGCACATTGAGTCATACAAATCACATAATGTGGAAGATTTATGTTTATTTTATTTCCATATATATGAAATTAATGATGTATCATTTTTTTTAAATTATCAATACAATAATAGTTTTTTACTCTTTTTTTGGTGAGTGATACATATTTTTTTACTAAATTGTTATTTTTAAACAGAGAACAATCACATTGAGTCATAATTATCACATAAAGTATAAAATTGATGTGCGAATAATTTATACTCATAAAATATGTATTATGTATTATTATACTAAAATATCATGACAACACGAGTGTTTTTTCTCAATTTTTAGTTTGTGAAACATTTTTAATAGAAATGTAATTTAAAATTGAAAACGTACACTTTGTTCATATCAGTCACACTTTGTATCTGATTTATGTATAACTAATTGATGAAAATAAATATTAATTATGGTTCCTTTCCTAAATTATCAATATAATTTAAATTTTTTTCTTCATTTTCAGTTAGTTGCAAATGTTTTTAACCAAAATGTCACTTTTAAACTAAATGCACACATTTTAAGTCATATTAGTCACACCATGTGTTATATTGATGCGTGGATGATTTTTACAAATAAAAAATAAATTATGGATCATTTTTCTAATTTAAAGAAACAATTTGAACGTTTTCTTGATTTTTAGTGAGTGAATCACATTTTTAACTAAATTTTCTATTTCGAACTAAAAACACACACTCTGGCTCATATCGAGCACATCATGGGATGAATTAATGTTTGGTTGATTCGTATATATCATAAATAATTTATTAATAATTTTAATATATTATTTAGACAATTTTATCTTTTTTTCTCAATTTTGAGCATGTCACAAGTGTTTTGACCTAAAATATCAATTTTAAATAAAATCATCTTATTATAGTCATATTGGTTACACCATGTGGTGGATTGATGTGAGTTTAATTTCTAATCATCAAAAAATGACATATGAATAATTTTTATAATGTATCGAGACAATACAAGTTCATATTCTAGGTTTTCAGGGATTGATTCATGTTTTGAACTAAAATTTTACTTTTAAAACTAATGATATGTTCATTTAATCATGAATAATTATAGAAAAATTGTGTCTTCCATTGACATACATATGATTTATATATCTAAAAAATGAATTATAGATTTTTTTTTTCTGGAGTTTCAATACAATCCTAGCATTTTTTTAGTGGCGTGTGTTTTGAACTAAAATATAACGTTAAAACTACAAACCTACACTTTGATTCATATTGGATGCACCATGTGTCAAATTAATCTGTAGTTGATTATTATATGTAACAAATTAAATATGGATTATTGTACTAAATTTTCAATAAAATATGTGTGTATTTTATCAGTTTTTATTGAGTGACACATAATTTTCTCTAAAGTTTAATTTAAAACTAAAAACATGCAAATTGAGTCATATTGGTCACACCGTGTATCAGATTGATATTTATATTATCTATACATTTAAAAAATGGAAAATGTTCATTATATAAAGGTATTTCTCAATTTTCATGGAGCGGTATGTGTATTTAAATAAAATGTCACTTTAAACAAAGAAATTCACTTCAAGTCATATCAATCATGCTATGTGTCAAATTGATGTGTATTTGATTCTAAATTGGATGTTATTAAAAATAATTGGAACCAAAAGAGAATATTTTTTATCACTACTAAAGATAAAAAAATTAAATAAATCACTAAAAAATCCATGGAGAGTGCAGTAAACAATAACTCAATAGATCATCCTATCTAAATCCTTCATGATGAACTTATTCTTATCCATGAAATTTGTGCCTATAAAGGAAATTTTGGAATCTATACATATTATAGCGTACTCATTGAAATCTAAATTCACATTATATCCTTCAATGATGACCCTTAACTCAGTATGGAATCATTTTTTTCTATATATAGGCACAAAATTATTGGGTAATAATAAATTATAAATCACTTATATATATAAATGACTTTACCCTTCTAAATGGATCTTGAACATTTTGTGGAGTCCTTTCATTCTCATCATAGTCCCAAAACTCTTGGTGAACAATCATTTGTAAATCCCCTCTTAATGAACTCTATAAAAAATAACTTAACAAGTAGTGGATCAAGATGATACAAAAATTTACTAAATAAGAAAAAAATAAAAATAAAATAAAATTATCTAGCTATGAAATATATAAATGAACTTTTCATGATATTTGTGAAATTAAAAAATGATAAGAAATAACCGCTTCAGGATGTACATAAAAATCTTGAAACTATGTATTGTGATCAGTCATTTCGAAAAAATCTATTTATTATTTTAAATACATGGACTATTGAAAGTCCTATTAGTATAAGAAAAATATAAATAAACAAATTATTAATAGATATTTTGAATAAAATTTTAATTATAATTATAAATGACTTATTATGTATTCTAGTTTGTTGATATAATATGTTATATTTAAAAAATTTGAAAACTTAATTACCACCCTTTTTGTCATTATTTTATTTCATGCACAGATGAAACATTGAAAAAATATGTAATTTATTTTGATATATGTTCTTATAGTAAAATATTATTATACATTCTTAATACATATCCAGTTTTACAAATCAATAAGATTTTTATTCTCAAAGAGTGTCCTTATACATTGATTTTGGTGATATTTAAATATCACATAATCATAATAAAGTTTTCATTAAAACATAATATATTATTTATAACATTTTATTTATAATATATTCAATACAGTGGATTATAAATTGATGGAGTTCATCATGTGTGGTCAGTTTTTTAGAAATAATTTTTTAATATAAAATATTCTTTATATTATCCAAATTGTTTGTAATGGGCATGTAATTCATCCTAAAAATAAATAAGTAAAAAAATAAATGAAAATAAATTTGATATGACTAGATAATATATTTTTTCCCAGAATTTTTGGTATTAATTAGAGTTTACGATACGTAAGTTTCTTTTCAAATGGTGTAGCTATTTGGTCCTCTATTATTAAATAATCATTTTCTTTCAATGTTTCTTTTGTTGGAAGTGATGTTAGTTCTAATGAGTCCAAAAATATTATTCTGCATGGTTTTCCCTTCAAATAGTTCTGATATATACACCTGCCAAAAATATGAATAATATTTTACTATAATTAAGATAATATATCAACTATTAGATATATAGATTATGAAAACTTTCCCCATGTATACATTTTTAGCTAAGAAATCCAACCATCAATGCTTGGGGATCTTATCTACATTGTTATGAGCAATATATTCATTAAATGACCCGATACTTTTTTACATAAAAATCAATTAATATTGTATTATTATATTTTAACATTATATCTACATTAAATATTAATATTAGTAAATTTGTTCAATGAACTGGAGGGGTAAAGGTACATTGAAAATGAATTTTAGAAATATTGGTTTATCCTTCAAATTTTTTTAATTAGACCTTTCATTTCTCTTCCTTTTTTTACCTATTATAACGTTCCTCAATTCAGAATTTTTTTAATAATTATTAAGGGGTTTTCATAAAAAATAAATTGTAAGGACATATCCCATTTTTAACAAAATAATTACAAGATTAACGAGCCATTATCTACAATTTACACTAACATGTTTGATTGAATGAACATCCATATCATTAAGGGGAATATGTAGCTGAATTGTCATCTCATTAGATATATCATTACCTACTCTCACATGGTATTTGGGAATATTTTTTATAATATTTTCATGATTATTTTATATTATACTCCTCATAATATGGTAGTTGATGGATGTTGATAGATAATAATAATCATCAATTTTTGACTATATAATATTATCACAATAAAGGTATCAGTGTCTATATGATTCAAATTTCACAAAAAAATAGTAAAGATAAAATTGATTATCATTGGTAAAGTGGGCTGTTGAAAGGAATTTCTAGCCGCAAAATTTAGGTTTGAATATTCATAGAGTGCTTGATAATGTGTTGTTTATTATCATTAATTCATTCCAAATAACATTTGGTAATAAATATATACAGAAATTAAGTTTTTCTTATAGAAATTTTATTCAATCTTAAATCTCATCTATTTCCTTGTATTTATCTCCATATATCTCTAATTTATCAAAATATGCTCTAGGTGAAACTCCAAAACCTTCACCTCTAATACATCCATATTATTCTGGTCACTTCAATGACACTGAATGTAGTCATTCCTAGGGTTCATCCAATGATGATTCTTATGTCTAAACTGGATAAAAAATAGAAAAATAAGTATTCATTCTTCATTAATACCTATTTTATGCATAAGAAATTATAATGTCACACTTACACATGATTTTCATACTCTTTTTTCATTTTCATTTATGAGTATTACATATTTATTTATTCGAACCCCTTCCATAACACATGATGTGGGATGGAAATGGTTCTAGATTTTAACGTAATATAATTATGTTTCTATTTCATCCCATATAAAATCATTATTACAGATTTAAAACGTATACTATTTTTTCATGTGAAGCATACCCCAACCTTACTTTCCTGTAGGGGTATCTTTGTTTCGATACACCCTTATTATTTTCAACAGTCAATTTTTTTCCTTAAATATTATGTACTGATAAAATTGATTTATAAAAATATTTCAAAGTAAAATATTTCCAATCATAATGAATCTGAAATGATTTCTCCTCACGATGAATAATAAATCGGTTCCATGTTTCTTAGATTAACTTGGATGAATATAAATATGGTGGGTGTGGGCCTAATTTCTATTCATAATCCCAATGTTGATTCTATGTAATAGTTATATAAAATTATATATGATAATTTTTTTGTCAGGTTTAATAACAACATTGTTCAGTATACATATAATATAAATGCACACTATAAGAGATAATGAATAGTAAATCAATGATGCATTCTTTATTTTTTATTAAATAGAAAAATTATATCATAATGTTACCCTAATATCTTCCCCAATAGGTATATTAAACATTGGCACAATATTTAAGGAAAATTATATATCAACCATAATATTAATTCGAGGGGTGACCCCAATATAACTAATGAAAAGAACGTATTGGGGTTAACATGCTAGTCAAGAGCATTCCATCCAAAATTGAATTTTATGCCTTTATTTCCCACCTGAATTTTTTTTAGTATTATCAAACTACGAATCTCTTAGTTTTTATCATACATAGGTCTTTCAACTTCTAATATTTCATCATTTTTATCATTGCCAATATGTTGGTCCTTAGGATTGGTAACTTCAGCATGTGAAGAAACACATTATTCTCCAAGATTGGGAGTATTCGCATATGGAGAATCCATTATCTATAAAAGGAGTTGACCATTTATTTTGGATTACATAAATGAATTAGTGAACACATCATTATATAAGGTAATGTAATATAGAAATTAGTTCAATAAATTTTGGTGTTACTCTAACTATTTCCATCTTTAAATTTATAGTTTTAGTATATCTGACATTATTGTATATTTAGTACAACTAACATAAAATTATGTCTTTTCATAACACTTTTACTTCTCAAAAAAATTGGGAAATTGAGAATTTCATATTCAACTATCATTATAATTACATCAGTACAATCTTCATAATCATTTACACTTATAATCATATATACAGTTTGATATTAACCAACATTCACACATTTAATCATATCATATGACTCATAAACCATATTTTTATCCCAGTCACTAGCTACATTCTATTTTTTCATAAGTTCCTCCAACATTTATAACTTTTATATATTCTATAATTGTTCATGTGTTCTTCCAAATCCTCTAGACTACTTAGTCTTGAATAAAAAAATTTAAATACTGAAAAAGGATTTGAGAAGGACCATATGCATGATCATTTTCAAACATGATAAAATATTTAACCCCATCCTTATATTCTTTTTTAATATGATTGGAATCCAATACATTTTAGATTCTTATATATGTTATTTTATTAATTAATATTCATATTCAATAATAAATAAATAATTACATAGATGTTATGAGATTAGATTCATAAAATTATGTTCATTATACAAGAAAACTCTCACAACCCATCCCACTGGGGCCTTCCTAGAAAGAGGTATGTTAGGAAAGACACCACAATAACACCTCTAAAAGGATAATAACTAGATATAAGAACTGATTAGGCATATCACAAGAATGAGAGACCTTAGCCAAAAATACTTGTATAAATGAACACATCTCCAAACACCAGTACAATGTGGAAATATAAACAACTCATATAGAAAATGAATATATAACATCTATCATATATAAAATTATATCAAGAAGTACAAAAAAAAACCGAAAAGTTCAAAATACATGTCCAAAAACTATAAAAGAACCTAGACTACCAACAACAAGGGGGAAGATACCAAAAAGTTAACCTTATATCTATCTAAGGATTGTCTAGTAAAAACAAACTCTACCTTTTCTTAGCTCATCTACGAATCTAATGAAAGGTATTTCATCTTTATAAGATATGTCATGTGTGGATAGATTCTATTATGATGTGATTATAAAAATTTACTACTACAAAACTGGGTTTATCCGACATTGGGGCTATAATAACTCTAGCTTAAATTTTTCTTAAAGACCCCCTTTGTCAGCACTTGAAAAAAATCACTGATAAAGGGAGTGGGGTTATTAGTTCTTTTTTAGAAGCGCCGATAAGGACCCCATTCACTATTTAGTAACGCTGATGATATTATATTTCAAAAAATATATTTCATTAAAAATAATATATTAATTTATCAATATTTTGATATTGATATAGATATATTAATAATTTTTTAAAATATGTTTTAGATAAGGAAATTAGGAATTTACATTTAATATATATGATATATAAAGAAAATGGATTATAAAATAATTAAAAAATATTTTTAATTAAAAAATTTCTTATTATTACTGAGTAATAGTCATTTTATATCAATTTGAATTTATAAACATTAAAATATTAATAAAATTCGAAAAATAATTTGAAAATGTAACTTGAAAATCAAACGACCATAACGTTTGATCTGGGTATCAGTTTGGGCTCTACCACATATCAAATTGAATACTTAGATGAGCTCTACACCCTCGGAGTCATAGCTAAACCTCCGTAAAAAACAATTGAGGCCAAACAAGGACCATACGTCCACCAAAACTGTGTTTTTAGTCAGGCTGCCATGAATTTTTTAAATTTAATGGATTTTCAGCCTCTTTTAAGGAGGAATTATTACATTTTTCTTATGGAGACTGAATTTATTACTAGTAATTACTTTTATATTGATAAAATAGTTCTGATATTTTATCATTTTTTATAAATTAATTTTATTTTCAATTAAATATATTAATGATTCTTATATTTACTTAAAATGAATAACTCATATAAATAAATATATCAAAATATTTAAGTAAAAATGTATATTATAATATATTTAAGTAAATACATATTCTAAAAATGAATTTAAAACAATATTTAACAATTTTCTACATTATAAAAATATATTTATAATGTTTATATATACATATATGAGTGTATTAATAAAAAAAATATATTTATATTATATTCCATCATATGTAAATTAATATAATATATAATATATAATATATTCAAATAAATATAAGTATATATATATATCACACACACACATATATATTGTATAAATGTATTTAAAAATAATTATATGAATATATGAATATTATATATATGTATAAAATAAATATCATTAAACAAACAAAAAAACAACATGGTGTAGTGGTAAAGAGGTTCCATATTTAAAGGACAGGTGTGGGGTTTGAATCCAGGTGGGTGGAAATGAGGTTGGATAATAAAAAAAGCGTTGATAAAAGGGCTAGTGGCATTAAAATCACTGATAAAGGAGGTGGAGTGTTGTAAATTGTGTCCTAGAAACACTAATAAAGGGGTTGGTCTCATGGATGTCTGAAAAAATATAATATTACCCCCTTTAATAGCATTGATAGAATATTTGGGGTTTTAACTGTGCTCCGATTGTTAGTGCTTTTTTATCACTGATAAAGGCTTAATCTAGCATTGTTAAAGGCATATTCTATAGTATTGATACCCAATAGGATACCCCAAAACCACCAACCATAACTAACCAAGAGTGTATTCAACTCATAATCCCAAAGGAATTTCAATAAAAATATGATACATAATATCAATAACAATAATAACTCATATATTGTAACACCCTAATATTTTTAAAGGACATTATGTTCGACAGCAAATATGACATGCAACGACAAGCTTAAACGAACCACAAAATATTATTATTTAAATATGACCATTATAACGAAGATATTGAATTTGTGTGTATGAATAATATTAACAAAATTAGTGTTTATATATAATGTTCCTAATAAATAAAAATTTATTTATAAATTATGAGGAAATGAGCACTGAATTTTAAGAAAATGAGTTTTATTTTTCAAAAATGTTGTTTCTTCAAAAATGGTATTTATTGTTTTTTATTAGTGAATATTATAATTTATTTATATAAATTTTAGATAATTTATTTGATAAAAAGGATATAATTTTTTAAATCAGTATAAAAATTTTATCTTGTGGTGAAATTTTACTATTTTTCTGAAAAGTTTTATTTTTTAATGAATAGGGAAACATACTATTTTTTATTGTATTTTATTTTATATTATTTATAAGTTAAAATCTAATTTTGTATTTGTCTTAAAATTTCATCAATTAATTTTGATTAAAAATAATTCAATTGTATTCTTTTAAATGAATTTTATTCTTAAATTTAGTATAACAGCACTTTTATACTTAAAACAACATTTTTCTAAAATGTGGTTTTCATATCAATTTATGCACTTATTTTAAATTTTATTCATTAAAATTATAGGTAATTTATTTGAATAAATGTATTATATATTTGTAATCACAATTTTAAAATTTTTAAATAGGCCCCTTTAATTTTTTTAAAATATGACCATTAACCGTGGTGAAATTTATCGCATTAGTAAAGGGTTAATCAGGTTTATCTTGGTTAAAACTAGGTGATAAGTCCATGTTTTTTTCATCTTATTCATTATTTGATAAATTTATTTTAATCATTATCACTATTGTACCAAAATTTATTTATTTAATGGACAATTTTCCATGAAAATGAATTATATATCATTTAAAGAAAAAAATTTGATGTGCCAGTCTCTTTGTTTCAAATATCAATTATGTGTTCACATAGAGACAAAATAAGTTTATGAGTAAATATAAATATATATTTTTAGAATTAATAAATTGTATTATATATGATTTTTTTTAATTTCTATAAATTATTTAATTAACATAAATTCTTGTACAATGCTGACACAGTATTTCATTAATTAATAAAAAAATAAAATAAATGATTTAAAAATATTAAACATAATATAATTTCATTGAGTTATAGTGATACATTATTTTTTTTATAGTAATTTGACATATTTTTTATATTTAAATGGATTATATATTAATTTAACCTTTTCCTTATTGTCTATAAAGTCAAATTAAATTAATAGTGTCAAAATTTATATTAATAAAATTTTATCAATATAAAATTTTATTAAATTATTTAAAAATAATTAAAATCCTAAATTACTATAATTATAATAAGAGATAGTCTAACATATTGTACTATTTCCATTTATAAACTTATTTTTACCTTATAAGTGAAATTATAACCCTTAAATGAGAAATAATTATCGTGGTGAAGGGTAATGTGGGTTAACTAAGGTGTTAAACTAAATGATATCGTTAAAAACACCACTTAAACCTATAAAAATTATATTTTTATGGTATTATAACCAAACTCTACCTTATATTTTAATATATTTTCGTTTAAAAGTATTTTACATGATGATGAATTTGTTATAATTTATTCATTAATGAAATTACAAAAGTTCCCATCACCTCATTTATTAAAGGGCACCCATCCTTTCTCTTTTTCACACAACTATGAGCCTTATAGCACAAAAATAATCTAAAATAATACCTTCCAAAATTACATATCCAAATTCTAGTAGTGATTTCTCCCAAAATATCATCCCTTGGATCATTAGGAGAATATCTAAATGAGTTATTACAAAGAAGAGTTAATCACCTTAACAGATCACTTTATTTTTTACTTATTCCTTTATATACTATGAAACTATAATATTTCTTATAAAATAAAATAAAAATCCTAAATTTACTTAAATTTTATTATGATTATTAAACCACCATTATCCACCATATTTACCATCAAATGGGTAGTAAAAGTATAGTTTGTGTGTATGTATGGCTTACCCACTCCATGTAGTGATACAATTCATTTCTCATCACCATATTTTATGGATGGGTTTTATGATGGTTTTAATGTTTATATTCTAAAAAATGACATATTTTTTATTTTTTAATGATAATATCATATCTACTATATTACCTTCCACTTCATTGGAAAACCATAACGTCGCTCGTGCATACCAGCGAACTTCCACCTCCATGAATCGAGGTGATTATTTTTTCATTTCGATTTTACATATATGGTAATAAGAATATATTAAATGATTATATATGATATATAATATATAATTATGATTATATAAAGGTTAATTTATATTTACCTGTCTTTCATTCCATCCGTCGAAAAATAAAAAATGTGTTTATGCGTATGCATTGTCTACCATATCCATGAACATTATAATTCACTTTTCTATATATACTTTTTGAATGATTATAAAAATTTATATAATAAATTAATATGTTATTTATATCACATAAAATTTTATATATTTTTGAACCATGATTAAATTACAAGGACTAAAACCACCAAACCAAAATAAACATTAAAAACAATGTTGATATCATCTAGAACATAAAATTTAATAAACAATTCGTAATAAATATGTGATAAATGGTTATAAATAAATCATATATTGTATGATATATATAAGAGTATGTTAATTTAATAGATTTATAATGTTATATTTATTTTACAAGTTCTTTGAACACATATGAATGAAGTCACACCAGTGAGAAGGGATTTTCATCAAACTTTTATTTTTGTGAGACACATTCCATATTCACCACTTATTTATTTTATGTGGTGTATATAATTCATGTGAATTTATTTTACGATGATTATTAATAAAGTAATGGTAATTTACATATGCATCTAATATTATATCTTTCCTGAGTCATTGATTTGAAAGTTACCAAAGTGGAAAGGGTTTTTTGTTACAATCTCATTGTTTATTAGGATTATTTATTATTAATTATATGATGATGAAATATTATAATATACCTCCCAATAAAATCATTTATTTTTATATTATTGAGTTATATATTGTCAATACATGTTTTTCTTTCATTTTTCTCAACATAATTACTCAATAAACTAAAAAAATGTGATTTTAAGGAAAATCGACATTATTTTATTCGTTGGTCAAAAAACATTTTATTTTATATCCATGTATTATAAAAAGGTTTTAAAAAAGGTTTATAATTTTCTATTATGACTTATTAAAGTCATTTTTCCAATGTTTTACTCTATAAAAAATGAATTAAAATGAATCTTCTGATCATTTTATAAATGAGGTACTTTTGGACTTTTTCTACAAAAGTTTGAAAGTGATGTTTTATTTTAACATATATAGTATGAATAGAATTTACTATAATCCTAAAAACTAAATTACATGAAGATTCCTCAATAATATTCCATGGATTTTTTAAAGATTATTTTTGATATTATATTGGACATTTTTATATTTTAAAGAAATGATTTTATATTTAAAAGTATATTTTCCCCAATAAATATTCTAGTGAAGTTTTAAATAAAATTTTCATCCATGACAATATCCTTTGGTGTTAATTATACTTTAATAGAGATGTGATCCAATAATACCATCCTTATACTTTATCTATGTGGTTTATGATTCTGATGAGGATATGTTTATGAAACTTGTTTATTTTCCATGGATTATGTTATGATAAATGATTTATGGTCTTGTGGTATTTATATTTAGAGGTAATGATAATGTGATAGTTGGATACATTAATCACTCTAATGTATTGGGTAAAGATGGAAAACTAATAAGGTAAATATGTTATGTGTGAACCTGATTTCACGTTCACAATTTCATGTGTGGACCTAGCTTTCACATCCATAATATTAAGTATGTACCTAACTTTCATGTATATAAAACTATGTGTGGACCTCACTTTTATAAACATAAGATTATCCATGTACATGGATTGTTTGTCCAAAAGATTAATCATGGACCTTTGTTTTATGTTCATAATATTTTGAATTAACCTAGCTTTCATTTTCATATGTTTATGCGTAGACCTTGTTTCATTACTATAAGTTTATAAGAGGGCCTGATTTCATGTCCTTCACATAACAAGTGAATGTTTTTTTATTTATACATGTTTCTAACGTTATAATATTATGCGTTTTCCACAAAATTATGTCTTGTGCCAATATTATTCTATCATGATCGATGTTCTTTGATTCTTATATAATTACTACCTTATGAAATATTAAGAATTATACCGTGAGATGTGTAATTAAATTGATACTTTTTTTCATATATCCTTCATTGTCAAATTATGTTTTTAATGTTTGATCTATCATTAATTTGTAAAATTTTAAATTTTAGGTTAGTTTATTTTTGATTTATTCAAATAGTGAATTAATTTATGGAAATGTTTGCTTTATAGTTTAATCATAAGATATATCATTATTTTAATTATTTATAATGATTTTTTATTTATCAATTTTGTTTAATTATTGTATTTTATTATTATTTTTAGTATTATTTAATTTTTATTTTTGTGTAGTTAATCATTATTCAATTTTTTTGAGGTTTAATATATTAATCTACTAATAGTTGTTTAAACCTTAATTAATTTACTTCAAATAATTATTTAATAATATTAAACGTTTAATTTAATAAAATTCATTAAAACGTTTTATCATTTCTTTATTTAGTTAATTAATTAATCAGTTCATTTTTTTATCAAAATTGTTTTTAATATTTAAAATTTTAAAATTTTAATAATATTTGTAGTTTAACATTATAATAATATATCATTAATATTTTTTATTACGTTATTTTCTTTTTAATCTGCATAATTATTTTATTACATTTAACTTCTTTACTGGGAGTAGAAATATTGAGTTGGGTAATATAGAAAAAATTTTCTTCATAATTGAATTGGGATGATCCCAATAAGATAATATAGAGCACGTTTGATACAATTCCAAATCTCATATGATAAATTATAATATGTAATGTAAGTATTGGAGAGGTCATAAGATAATATACATTGTTTCTATAAGATAAAATTCAGATTACCCATATTAGATAAATTGATGATGAGAATGAAGACTAGGTTTATTTATGGAAAGGGGCTATATTGCAAATAAAAATAGGCAACATTAATTGTAGGGATATACTTAGTGAGTGGATGTTGAATCAATAATTCCCCTAGTATTCCCAATTGAAAATTAAGATTACAATCAAGCCACTGTCAAGGCACCTCTCTTGAGGCAATGACCATAGAATCATAACTAGGTTCCTGAAATTGATAAATATATTATTATTGATGAAGAACAAAAAAATTCTCTATTTGATGAGAGGTTTACCAAATCTAAGATTCTTGAAGATGATGTAGCAAAGTTTTTTTTCTAAATCTCTAATATTACTAGGTTTTATGTTTACCTTGGAGGCTAGATTTTTTGTAGTTCATATTCAAACTGAGTCAAAAAATAATTGAGATCATCCAACTGACTTGATATTTAAACCACTAATTGTTCAAAGAAAAACATCCAATTATGATAAAAAAATATCAAATTTATGAACAACAATCACATGTTTATATATTACAATAGTCAATATTATCCAACATCACCCAATTTCATATGGGGGTTTAAATGATACTTATCCCAATTTGTTCACATGCGAGAGATAACGAAGTTCCACTTTTGATTTCTTTGATATTCTTTGTTGGATTTTTTATTATTTTTTTGTTCATATAATGAATATGGTGTGGTCTCAGGTTCCCCAATTTCTTCTGGTAGTGGATTCACTAAAATTCACACCTACTGCTCGAAATAATTCCTCAATGATGTATTTTCGTGAAGAAGATCAAGGGCCATCCAATGTAATTTAGAGTTGATTTACCGATCCCAATAGAGGAAATATTTTCATTAACATACACACCCAATCCACTATTTCTCAACAGACACCACTGAGTTCTAGTAGTTTGTTATGGAACTAAGATGGTGTTTTTGAGTCTCATTTGGGATTATATTGAGGAATAAAATATGGATTGATGGTTTTTTTATTTTGTGTAGGCTCATACTAGTGAGTTTGAAGGGATTTTGTTTCTCTATTATTGTAGTTTAAAAGAAAGAGTTATCCAAGATACTAAAACTGGAATCGATGATATGGGTTAATCTTCCTAAAGGAAAATTAAACCATATGTGTTGAAGATGAAGACATGAGAAGTGGATTCTCATTTTTATTGTTCAATAAATGTTGAACAGTGGCTGAGTATATGTAATTAGAGTTTAGGTTGAAGTAGTAGGAAGACCTTTTCTAGTCGAGTTGTAACCTATTATAAAAATCTTGGGTGCTGATCCCAATGAATGAAATATAAAAGCCACTTCCATGAGGATTATCATGTTAGAGGAAACATAAAAAAATTAAAAAATATAATGGTAATAACCTCTTAAAATTTTATTTTTAAGAGTTTTTCTTATGACTTGATCACCCTTATAATATGAGTTAGAGAGTGTGCATTAATTGATGTGACTATGACTATGGGCTTGATAACTATTTCTATTTTTTGACTACCACCAAAAAAAATTTGGTGTTGTTTGATGTGTATTTGTATGATTAATATTTGTGCTACTCTGGAGTATATAAAAATGGAAGGGGAGGTTATAAAATGGATTTGGATAGATATGGTAGCAGAGATTATATTTTTGAGCCCAAAATAAAGATTGAGATATGAAATTTTTGAAGTATAAACTAGTTGAGATGGTGGTTGGAATCAAAGGAGACATGAACAGAGAAACTTTCCTTCTTTATCTCCTCTATCTATTTTCTAGTTTTTAGAGTCACTTTATTGGATATTTTTTTTTCAGTTTTCATAAACAAGTGTTTTTAAATTCTATTAGGGGTTTGTATTGGAATGAATTAATTCTTATTTCATTGTATTTAATTTTAATTTCATAATTGTGTCAGGGAATTTTTTTATAATGTTGTAATTTTTGTTCTTGATGATCGTCTTTTTTATGATTTACTAAGTTTTTAATGGTGATGATAGTTAATCTTTTCACTCTTTACCATCATCTAAAAAACTAAATATTTGAAAAGGATGATGTCTCTCTTCTATAAAGGAACTTTTATTTTATTTATTTTTAGTTGACTGATCATTTTCATGAAAAATCATTGTACCATGGTGTTCACTAGATGTTAGTTATGTGTTATACAAACTTTCTTAACATACTGGCACAATTGTGTTAAATAAATTTTAAATAAAGAAAATCTTTTTAATCGATTCAAGATATTCTGATCCTCAAATTCTGTCATCAGATAGTTTAGTACTAAAATTCTCTCTCATCACACTTGTTTCTCATTCTCTATCACGCATTGCCTCTTCCACTTTTATAGTTTTTTTACTTTTTCTTGTTTCAAAATTTCTATTTCATTCTCTATTGATATGATACTCATACACATCACATTTCTAGTACTCAATATGTTTTATAAACAACTAAATTTCCATGAAGTTAAATTAAATTAATTATCAAATTTTGGAATTTTTTGGGTTTAAATAGAATTCCACCATCCCCTAAAAAACAAATTAAAAAATACAGAAAACACACTAATGCTATTTATTTAAAAATTCAAAAGAACTATTGAAATATGAATGTTTCATTATAATTATTGTCATATATTTGAACCTTTTGAACCTTAAATTATATAAAAAATGGAATTGGATAATTATAAGCTTCTTCCATTAATTAATGAATTATAAATCCCTTTTCTTCCATTAAGAAAATGAAGAATATGGATAAAATAGAAATTTTAAATGAAAATCCAAATATGTAAATTCAATGAAATGTTTTGAATAATGAAAATTTGGTTCAAAATCAAGCTATAAATAAAAATATTAAGAGGTCTAGCCTTGGAGATTTATATATTCCAATTTTTCAAACAATCAATATTTCATACAGTTATCTCTTAGTTATAGAAATTATGAGATGATGCAATCTTACCTATCCCTGTTACCCTCCTATAGTGGTCATCCCAGTGAGGGTTATCTTGATTTTATTAGATATTTTTATTGTATGGTAAAATAGTTTCCTTTGATCCTGATGAATAAGGATGATCCTTGGTTGAGTGTCATCCATTTTGATAGAAAACGAAGGCTAAGATCTCATTCCAGATCATTAATGTGGAAATATCTGAAACATAGGACCAACTCTTAATTTTTTTATTGGAATGTTTTATCATAGAAACACCGCTATCAATGTGAGGCATAAAATCACATGGTTTTTTGTTATAAATCAAATGATTTTTTCCATTAGTCTTGGGACCAATTTAGAGATCATTGAAAATGTACTAACTACAAAATGGATCCCTATCTGTTAATGGATACTTTCTACATCATTATCACTTCTTACAATCAAAATATTTTCAATCCATCTTGTGGTGGTGATTTATCTGGCATGATAGATAATCATATCAAATATGTTTTTAAAAATCCTCCAAAAACTCCCAATACAAAATCATATAGAATAGATTTATGCACGGAGATGAAACAAATACTCAAGAAGATGTTCTTGATGATAGAGTTCTTAGGGAGAAGTGTTGTCATTGTGGGATTTATGGTCATTATTAGTGATGTTTCTATAACATTAAAATTTTATTCCAACCTAAGGAGTCTACGTAGTATTTAGAATTTAGATATAGGAATCAAGGGTTTATTGATCCATTCTTTAATTATTATAATTTTAGTTATAAAAATCACCATAATATTTCTTGGAGATAACAAGGTGTGTTGAATCCTTTTCCTTCCCATGGATTTCCAAATTATCTTAGATATCAAATTGAAAATAATACAGGATCATTAAATTCAATTTTTGGTTTATATAGACTGGATATGAAATTGATCTATAAGGAAGATTCATAATAGTCTAGAAATAATAATTTGTAATTTTTGTGGGGTCAAATGGCTATGGATTTAGGTTCAAGATAAAATAGAATGTCTACTAAAAAAAGTAAGCATAATCTGAGTGAAAATGTGATGGTTGTAACAACAGATTCTGTACTCCAAACTAAAGTTCAGGTAATGGAGGATATAATATAGGTTTAAATTAATGAACAAGCTAAATATGAAGTTGAGATTCTTGAAATCTTTAATTCTAGAAATATTTACAGCACTATCTAGAATCAAAAAATATTGAATCATTACATGATAAATCCCCATTACGAAGCAAGATTGGGTGGGAGTTGATTAAATATTAAATGAAAAAGGTGATATTTGAGAATGAGGAGTGTAATCAACCAGTTTTAAAACATAATTCCATTCTATTCCCTTTCCCTAAAGAGTTAAAATGTATAATGAACCTGATTACCAGATATTCATAAAAATGATTGGAACATTCAAAATCAACATGCCATTTTTATATGCTTGGGATAAAATTCAATTATATTTTAAATTCCCCAAGAGGTTTATAGATTAAAAAATAATTAGAATAAATTATATACCATCAATATTAATGAGGATTGTATTGCTATTATTTTGAGGAAGATTCTTACAAATTTGAAGGAACCCAGTAGCTTTATTATTCAATAATTTATAGTAGGAAGTTAAAAATAGAATTGATTATGTGATTTTTTAGTTTGTTTTATTTTGATTCCATACTAATTATTTAAAAAATAAGGGTCTTGGGATTTACAAACAAATTATTTCTTCGTAAAACTTGCTGATAGGTCACTAACACATCCTTAAAGAATGTTGGATGACTTATTAGTCAACATAGGGAAGATTAATTTCCCCAAATGTTTTCTTATTATTGATATAGAGTGTGATAAAAATTTCATGATCATATTAGGTAGACCATTACTTAATATTAAAGTCACTATAATATATGATTCCAAATTAAAACTTATCCTCCAAGTTATAATTTTTGTAGAGGATATTCTGTTTTTCAAAAAGTCCAAACATGAATATATATATAACCTGATTAAGGTTTCAAAGGACGAGTGCTTTAAAATTGTGGTTATATTTGAGTATAACTATTTCCTTCTACAAGTTATAGATAATATATTTTTTAGACTCATTTAAATTATTACTCAAATATATTTTCTGCTTCTCATCTATCTGTTAATAAAGGCATTCCTTCATTAAAGGGTAGTTTGTAGTTATAATCACTAGTCCTTATTAATAAATTTTGTGAGCCTGAGTGTGACTATTTTTCTTTTAATTTTTAGAGTTATGATGTTTTTAAAACTGGAAAAAATTCTATATGGAGTCCCTATGAAAATTTTTATTCTTATCAACTTGAATAAGTCTTTTCTGGGATGTTTTACATCTACTATAAATTATCCTATGTTTTATTATTTCCACTAATTGATGATAAATTCACCTAATTTTATTCTTTCATGGAATTTGAATAGTTTATTTATTATTAATAATTTGAAACCGTTAGGTTGGATCATTATAATTTTTCATTTTTACAATCTAGTTTGCACACAGTTCATCATTGCAGTGAGTAGGTTGTTGCATATTTTTCATGTGTTTTTCAATATTTGGAATTTTAATTTGTGGGAGGAATCCTTGAGAAAATGGTTGGATTAATTGGATAATTTTATAGGTTTTTTGTATAATTTGTTTCCATAATTAATAATATTACATCAAAAAATTGGGGGACAACAACCTTACTGATCATGTTTTTCCAGATCATATAAATTCATTGTTTTTTATTTTGATTGTTAGGTGTTAGAAAAGTGTAATAATGTATGCTCAGATAATAGTGATTTTTCATTCATCAGTAATAAGTATCCTCTCAATGATCATAGTTATACCTTCAATATAGGAATTCTAGTTGGGGGCATAAAACCTTGAGGGATATGGGAGAAAACCCATGACTTTTAATTTTTTCTCATAGAATTTCTTTGGAAATAAATGTCTATTATATTCATTCATTCTTGATTTGAAGCTACTCAATCTCTATTTAATATAGATCAATTATTTTATTTCCCAATCATATCTTTGAATTGATATTCACTTCCATAAAAGATATATTCTAGACCAACCTCATTCAAGATTCCTTTCTTTCTTATCTGGCTACAATATTTCATAACCATTAAATTTGGGTTAATTATGTTCTATACATAAAATATTGTAGTAATTAAACCTTGGTGTCTAAAATTATTGATCATAAAGAAATACGAAATTATTTTATTATGTAACCACATGAAAATAATATTCATATTAAGGGAGTACTTTTTTTAAGTGTTTATTTTTAAATTATTTTAAATCTATTTTTTTACTATTGTTAGCTTGTGTTTATATTTGATGAAAATTAATTATATTGTTATTTGAGGAATTTTATTATTATTACTTATTATTTTGGCCATTTCATCTTATATAAACTATTTTATTTTCATAAAAAAATTTGTTCATGAGATTTTATTTTATTTTTTCAAAAGAAATTTTGAAATTAAAATATTAAAGCATACATCATTTCTAGATTTTATGTTATTTTCTGAAATTATTTTTTATATCCAATTGATTCTTTTTACTGTTGGGATTATTGTTTTTGTGAGTAAAAGTAAAATTTAAAAATAAATGTTACACTAAATAAGAATCATTCACTTATGAATTTCATATCATTTATTAATTTCACTGTCAAAATTGTTTTTCTACACTGGGTTCAAAAATTAGGACATTGTTGGGTTTTATGTGTGGGTAAGGATTCTTTAATTACAAGATTATATTTTTTTTTCAATGTGATCCCATAAAAAAAATTAAAACTTTCAAAGTTGTAATTTTTGAATCAACATTTAGGAATTTCCACAATGAGAAACGTTTTCTCAATTTTGATGGTTGTGATTCCACATTGACGTGGTTAATCTTTTATATCTCTTGGATTTAATTTGGTAAATCAATTTTCTTTCCCTATTGGAAAAAATGGATTTTGGTAAAATATTGGGATACTTTTATACAATTGTTAATTAATTTGAACTTTGTAATCTGAATTTAACTCATAGTATATGCATACAGATAAATTTTGAAATTAAAATCTTAAAACATGTTGAACCCATTCCTTAGTTATATTCATTATTTATTCCGTAAACTATCAGATGAGTTATTTAATCCACCAATAAATTTTCACTCAACCTTATCCAATGGTATGTCTATTGGTAATATCTTCTTAAATTATGTGAGTCAGGTAACCTATGGGTAAAGTAATGTTTGTACTTTCTGTTGGACAATAATTTAAATTTGTTCAATTATTTTTAAAATTTTAAATTTAAATCATTTTTAAAAAATGTTAACAAATTTTTCATTTAAGATATTTAATTTTATAGGTAATTCATTTTTACTACTACAGTGAGTCTGTAAGGTAAAATCATTATGAAAATCAATTTTTAGTGGCATTTCATTTTCTCCATTTTGATATTTATTTCCAACAAAAAAATGTAACTAAATATTTATTGAGGACAAGCAGTGTCACCAGCATGGTTTAATTTGATGTGGCCTTAATTCATACTTTTATCACATCTCTTTTGTTATCAAATTATGTTTTTAGTATGTGATTTAATATTAAGTTTTATAATAATTTCTATTAGGTCTTTTTATTATAGATTTAGTAAACTAATGAAATTATTAATAAAAATGTTTGGTTTATAGTTTATTTTTTCAATTGATCATTTTTTAAATATTTATAGTGTTTTTTATTTATTATTTTTCTGTAATTGTTAGTTTTAATATTTATTTAATTTATTATTAAATTTCCTATTTTTTACATGATCATTTTTCCATTTTTTGGTTTTAATATATTAATTTAATTAATTTCAATTTAAATCATAATTAATTGTATTTAAATAATTATTTAATAACATGTAACACTTTATTTTAATAAAATTATTTAATAATTGTTATCTTTTCATTAGATAGTTCATTAATTAATAATTTAAATATTTTATGAAAATGTTTTTTATTATTTAATCTTGTATTGTTTTAAAAATATTTATAGTTTGATTTTATCATAATATATCATTAATTTATATTGTTTTTATTTATTTTCATTCTAAATATACTAATTGTTTTATTTCACTCATTTAATTTCCAGGGTATAGAAGAATTAAGTTATGTGATATAAAAATTTTGTGCAGCATAAGTGGATTGAGATAATCCCAAAAAGATAATCTAGATCATGTAAGATAAAATCCAATATTTCATATGATACATTGTATTGTGTAAGATAATTCTTGGAACAGTCATAATAAAATTTATCATGTAAGATAAAGTTGGGATTAACTATGTAATATAATTTATTTGATGTGATATAGACCTAAACTTGGGAGCGACAAATTGTAATGTCGATAACGAAAATTTAAGAATGAACCACATATATTTTTAGGGAAACTCTAGTCCAAAAAGTTTTTTTTATTAGAAGAATAATATCTTCTAAAGCACTACCCCCCCCACTTGCGGCTGGGGTGGTACGGGCATGTGTGTGGGGTGCCGGTTTGGGGGTCGATTCCCAAACATGTTTTTTATTATAGAGTGCATATATATATATATAACATTAATTTTAATAAGATTAAAGAGTTATACACGTGGAGGTTGAACCAAGCCAAGCCGTAGAACATCTAATTGTAGATGAATATTCCAATCAAGCCATCATCGAGGAAACATGCTTGACCCATTGACCTATGCATCAGAAATGGGTTCTTGAAATCTACCCAAAACTTGTTGTTGATGAAGACTTATGAATTCTCCAAACAATGAGAGTCTGTCCTAAACTAAGATACTTGAAGATGAAATGGTTATATCTATTGTTCTAAAGCTCCAACTTTCCCATGTTTGAAGCATGCTAAGGAAGATGATTTTTTTTAGTTTGGTTTCGATCAATTTTGGAAAATATCTGATTTTTTTACTAATATGAGAGTGGATCCATGATATTTTAAAAGAAAAACATCTAATACTGATAATAAGAGCTCAAATTTAAAAGATAGAATCACTTATTTTTTGATTACTACATCTAAGATCAGTCAAGGATGGCCCATTTCAGATTAGGAGTTAAATGATATACAAGATTTTTTTTCCAGAAACACCCAATCCACTATTTCTCAACTGATTGTTCTATGTTTGATTATCTTGTTTCCAAACTATGATAGTGTTGTTGAGTTTTATTTGGGATGATTTTGAAGCATGGTATTTCTATTGCTAACTGTTTTATTTTTTGTAGGCTAATATTGGAGAGTTTAAAAGGATTTTGTTTCTCTGTTATTTTGGCTTCAAAGGTAATGTTATCCAAACTACTGAAATCGGCATGGTTGGGATGGATTAATCTATATAAAAACAAAATAAACCATAGGTGTTGAAGATTAAGACATGAGAAGTATATTCTTGTTGTATTGTTCAATAACCAATGATTAGTGTATAGGTTTAAGAAGATTCAACTTATGATTGAATTAGGAAGAAGATGTTGTTGGTTATGTTATAAAATCTTATCCGAAGCTTGGGTGTTTATCTTGAAGAATTCAAGTTGGAATTTACTATTACATGGATCCTCAAGTTAGAGGAATTGGAAATAATATAAATTAAATAAAATTAATAATAATAACCTCTTCAAAAGCTGATTATTTTTAGATGTTTTTATTGCAACCTGAGAACCCTCATAATTGGAGTGGGAGAATGTGCTTTAGTTATAGTTGTTTTGAATCTAGGCTAAGTATTCGTATCTATTTTGTGACTTTAAAAAAATACATTATTGGTGGATGTGACATTAACAGACTATTATTTGTAGTACTATATAACTTATAAGAAAGGATAGATAGGACACATAATGGATTTGGATAGATATAGGAGTAGAGATCAGATTTATAAAGAGAAAATATATTTTGGGATGAGAATAATTTCGAAGTAAAAACCAGTGGAGATAGATTTAAGAGAAGGAGATTACAACAATAGAGATTCATTATTTACCTTTTCCCTCTTTCTATTTTACTATTTATAGTTTCAAATCAATGAATATATTTTTGTTAGTTTTTGTAAATAATCGTTCTTAAATTATTTAAGTTGTTTTTATTACAATATATTGATTCTTCTTCCAATATATTTTAATATAATTTTATAATTGAGTTAGTTACTTTTAGTAGATAGATATTATTATTTTTCATGATGAGAACATTTTATAAACTATTTTATTTAACTATAAGTGATGGTAGTGAACCTTTTAACTCATGATCATTATCTAATGTAATGAAAATTGGAAAAGGATGACACATGGCTTCTCAATCGATAAACCTTTTTGTTCCTAGTTTTGGTTGACCGATCATTTTTAGGAAAGATCAAAATACCGTGGAGTTAACCTAATGTAATTTAGGTGTTTTACTCACCTTATTCACACAGTAGAATAATTTTTATAAAGTAAGGATAAATAGATAAAAACATTTAATCGATTCAAGACCTTCTAACCCCTAATTCCATCATTAGTTGGTCTCTTTATCTTTTTCTCTCTCATCACACATGTTTCTCAGTCACTATCAAATAGCACCACTTTAAATTTTTTTAAATTTCTTTTTTTGGTTTCATAATTTCAATTTCCTTATCTATGTATATGATACTGTTATTTATAACCTTTCTAGTAGTTTGTGGGTTTTATAAATAGTTAACTTTTATTTATGATCAGTGGAATTCATGATCACCATAACTCAATATTGTGATTTATAATACACAGGGTATTATTTTCAAATGTTATTCTCATGTTATAAAAACCTTATACTCAAGTTATGATTGTGTAGTCACTGATATCTCCCTCGAATAACCTTATAAAGCATCTAAGATCACCCTTTATCATGTTTCTTTTTTCCCCGGATACAAAGAAAGGCATTTAGTATGATATGTAAAAGTAGGGTGATAGTAATGAAAAACTACGTTGGAGATTATTTAGAACTCTTATAAACCAATTTTTAAGTATCCATGTTTCCAAAGTAACTATAAATATATGATTTAATTGTGTATCATTCGGTTATGTAATGAATATCCATTTAATAATATGTATTATCTTTATATGAAAAGTATGGGTTATTATAGTATTTATCAAATTGAGGGTTAGTTATCCTTTGGAAACTAGGATGAGAAAACATTAGTGGGAACTTTTAGGGTATTTTTATGTATAAGATAACCTCCTAATGTATTGGTAATGATCCTGGATGACATAGTATAAACTTATGGTGTTATAGAATAAAAATAAGGTGTCTTGATTTAGACATCCAATAAATTATTTTCCATGATAATGTAGTTTTACACTATGGTTATCATTAGTATCTCTATTTATTTTGGTTTTAATCAATTCATGGAACCTAAATTTATCATGTGAGCAATGATTGGCATGTCTAATGCAATGACCATAATTATTAACAATAAAACAGCAAAATATTTCGGATGAAATTTTTTGTGTCTATTCTCATTCAATCCTCTCAAGCCATTAGTGCTAACACGGATCATGTTGAACTTATGAATGTAATGAGGAGTGGGAAACTTATTATTAAATATTTTATGTAATAATGTCCACCCTAATTATTTGGGTATTCCATCCCACCAGTTTCTATGAAATGGATCAATTTTATGGAAAAACAATTTTATATTCTTCAATTCTCTTACCATAAAAAATGTTTTATCTAGTTGTTTATCATTTGGTAAGAGAGTTATATAAATCGTGGAATCTTATTAATAATACAAGGAAAATGGGGAAATTTACTCAATGAAATGGGATGATATTAATGGTATTTATTCAGTGATTACATCCATTGTATTCTAAATAAAAAATGGAGAAGTAATTCCTTGCGCCTAAGAATATTGAAGATGAATCTGTTGGTACCTATAATAAAAATTTTACAAGAATTCACGTTATGCTTCTAGATTAATAAATATTCCTACAATAAAAAATGATCTTTTATTTAGTGGATTAAAACCATATCATCAAAATAGTTTATCTATATGGGACTTCATAATCTTTGTATAAATTTTTCTATGTGCACTCAATGGGGAAATAGAAAATAGAAACCCTCATGGATCAGGTGATGTGAAAAAAATATGGAGTTTCTTGGAAACTCCAGTTTTATTTCATATAGAGGGAATAAATAGTTTTAACCTCATACTTTCTAAAAATGGGGTAAGGATAACTTAGGTGAATGTATAAAGGTAACAATAAAATGATTCAAGTGTAGAAATCCTAGATAGTAATAAAAATAATGCTAAAGTGATATGAAGAGTCCAGTCAATGAAATGGATAGAGAGGGAACTCATCAAAAATAAACTTCTCACACTTCAATGATATAGATTTAATGAGTTTGGGAATTATGTGAATCAATACTCGTATACAAGGGTTAGTGAAGATGGTCGTCAATAAAAACATCTAAATTAAAAGTAAAAAAGGGAAAGAAAATGAAATCACAAAATTTTATGTGAATAATGATAGTTAAGGAAAATTTATCTTCCACATTATAGTTGGGGATTCCATATTGATGTTGAAATGAATAAGACCTATTAAAATCATATCCTTTAGTGAAATGTGATGTGATCTTGGGCATTGATTAGGTCTCCCAATATAGATTCCAAATAAATTTCTAGAATAAGGAAATCATATTTGATTTATATAATCATCCTATGATAATATATCTGTGCAAGGAAGAACTAAAACCTCTAATGGAAATATTTTTTCTTGTGATATTATCTTATTTATGGAATAATCAGTTAATTATCTTTTGGAAGTATATGTGATTTTATTGTAACCTTATTTTTGGAAATGATTAGTATATATTGTAAAATATTTGATAATGGTATATACATTTTGGTAACATAATTTATGAGTAATTAAAATTATTGTTAAGTTGACCATGTAAGGATGTGATATCAAATCATATTTGTGCTTTCATCTTGGTTAGAAACATTTTGGAGAATTTTTATAGATAACTATTTTTGGAATGAGTTGTGTTAATATTTTGGTGACAATGTTTGAGGTTAAACTATGTTTTATAAAATTGGATAAATATAACTAATAATTTTAGTTTTGCTAAATATAGATATAGTAGGAATGAATTATCAGTATTTCTTAGATCATCTGATTTGTTAAAAGTAAATTTTAGTGATTTAGGCAAAAAAAACATCTTCTTGAATATTCATTTCTTGGAGTAAGAGATGGAGTGAAAATCGACCAAAACATATAAAAAATTAATGAAATTGTGATTACCATATAGAAATAAATCATCTATGTACATTTTCTCATTTTCTATAACATAAGAGTAAAATAATCCCATAACATTAGGAAAAATATCTTGAAATTAAATTTTATACTTTTACCTTCATTTTCTATGAATCGATGGTCTTGAAACACATCATATATTTGTGGTTTTGGTTTGTTAGATTTCTCTTGAAAATGTTATTTATCACTCTATATAACCCCTTGGGTGTGAGGTTTCTCTTTTATGCCCATATAATCACTTCCATCAAATGGTCACACACTCAGAAACCTAGTTTTGTGTTCTTTTAGATGGCCTTTATATTTCACATTCATTTTTTTGATGAATATTTATTAACACTTTTTGGGATGTGGGTTTTCATAAAAAGGAATTTCCAAATATCAAACCTGTGATTACTAAGAACATGTTAAAATTGTGGTGTAGAAATTTATTAAATGTGGGAGAATGTACCACCCTTAAATAAATAGATTATGTTCTATGACATATAAAACATGAAATACTGATCTTAAATGAACCAAAAAATATTATAATTTAAATATGACCATTATTATATAGTCATTTAATTGGTGGGTATTAATATGACTAAAAAAATATGAATTATTTAAAAATTTACTAATCAATAAAAATATATTTAATAAATATTAGTAATTAACCACTCAATTTTTAGATGAGGCATTTTCTTTCTCAAAAATATATTTTCATATAAAATAGTATTTATTTATTTTTATGAGAGAATATTATAATAAATTTCCAAAAATTTAATGAATTTTATTTTACAAAAAGGAAAACATTTCTAAAACAAAATTTCCAAATTCTATTATGGTGAAAGTTTGAGCTTTTTCTAAAGATTTTGATTTTTCAATGAATATTGAAAAATTCATATATTTATTGAAAACTATATTTTTTAAATTTATTTATAAAGAAAAATTCTATTTTGGATTAGTTTAAAAATTTAATTGGTAAATTTTTATAGATATAATCTAAATATAGTCTGTGAAATGAATGTTATACTTGAATTCAGTATAAAAATACTTTTTACATAAAAAGACATTTTTCCTAATAATTAGTTTTCATTAGGTTTTTCATAATTATTTTAAAATTAATTTATTAAAATTATAAATATTTAATTTAAAAAATTTTATTATATATTTAATATAAGGTGGTTCAAATTTGATAAATAGGCCCCTTTTATTTTTTTTGTCAATATGAATAGTAACTGTGGTAAATTTTATTTCTTTGAAAAATGATAAATCAGATAAATATAGGTTTAAACAAATTGATAAGTACATAATTTTTAATATTAATTCTTATTGGATGATTTTAATTCTACTGTTATCACATTAGCCTAGAAATTGATTTATTTAATGGAAAATTGTTTAAGAAAATAACCTATATAATATTTAAAGCAAAAAAAGTTACCAAGTGTTGCTCTCTTAGTTTACAATATCTATTATGTGTTCAAATAGGGAAAAAATAATGTTATAAAAACATATAAATTTATATTTTGAGAAATATAAAATTATTTTCTAAATTTGAATTTATTTATAATTTTTTTAATTATTTAATTATATTAAATGCTTAGGCAACGCTGACATGATATTTATTCAATTAATAAAAGATATATTATTAATGATTTTGAAAATATTAACATATATATAGTTTGAGTATGATATCGTGTAACAAATGTTTTTAAGATTAATATGAAATATTATTGATATATAAATGGATTATATTAGAATATTACCTTTTCCTTATTGTCTTTAAATTCTAATTAAATGAGTAGTGTTGAAATTGACAGTAATGATATTTTGACAAAATAATATTTTATTACATAACTTAAAAATCATAAAAACATTTAAATTGGAAAAGGATTATAATATATGGTATAAAACTTTATCCCTTGTCCATTTTTGAAACAATTTTTAAGTAATTAGTGAAATTATAATCCTTTAAGTGTGAAAAAATTCATTACCGTAATTAAGGTTAAAATGGGATAACTGAGGGGTTAAACCAAAAGATAAGGTTTAAAATACCATATAAACATATAAAAATTCTCTTTATTGAGGGTGTTACAACCAAATACTAACTAATATTCTAATATATGTCCATTTGGAAGTATTTTTCTTGAGTATGACTTTATTATAATTTAGTATTTACAGAAATTCCAAAAGTGCCTCTCACCTCGATTATAATAGACCACCCCTTCTTTATTTTTTTTCATACCACCTAAAGCCATTTAGTTCAAACATACTTTAAAAATATCTCCTCTACAATTCTTTAGACTTGTTATAGATGTTATATCCAGATATTTTGAAAACAAATACTCTGTTTGATAGCATAAAATATACGCCACACCGAGATGAAACGAACAATGAGTTATCATTATATAAATGTCACTATTATAAACTAACTGGTAAATTATGACAAAAGAATAGTATTAACTATATTATAGAATATATAATGGATCTTCTAATTTCTAATGTATTAATTAATGATATATAAATAAGCACTCAATTTTTAGTAAAGTCATTTTAATCTTCGAAAATGTGTTTTATTCAAAAAAAATTGTTTATTTGCATTTTATGACTGAATATATAATTAAATTTTTTATATATTAGAATATTTATTTAAAAATTTAAATTCCTAATTTCAAAATTATCTTATGATTAATTTTTTAATCTTTCTTTAAAGTATTTATTTTTCAATAAATAATAAAAATACTGATTTTTATTTGAAATTGTATTTTCATTTTAAGTATTTAAAGATTAAAATTATGTTTTTTAATAATTTTAAAATTAAATTAGCTTGTTTTTATTTATAATAATCCTTTTGGGTTTTTTAAATGTTTTTTATACCAGAATTTAGTATAAAAAATTTTAGTTTGAAAGGTTTTTTTTCTGAAAAACCATTTTTTATCGAATTTTTTAAGATTGATTTCAAATTAAATTCTAAATTTTATATGTTATTAATTTCAAAAAATTATTTAAATATTTATAATCCTATGGTATAATGTTTTTAAATTGTATAGTTTTATTTTAACTCAAATTGACTACTAATCTTAGTAATTTTTATTGTCACCATTTAGGGTAAATCGGGTAATTTAGGCTTATTATAATGATAAAGACTACAAATTGTCCTAAATAAATAAATATTTTTTATGCATATAATTCAATCATAATCATTAAATATTTGGTTATATGACCCTTATTCCATTTGGTTATGATTATGACCCTATTATATTTTATGAAAAAAAAGTAAAAATGTCACACTATTGTTTTTAATAGCTATAATATTTTTTACATAAAGATAAAAAAAGATATTTTTACATATAAATATTAATATAAAAATTAAATTATATATATTTGTCATGATAAATTATTTTAAATTTTAGTGAAGAAATAATTACCTAAAACTCTTACACAACATTGGCGCGGTAATCATTGAATTAATGGAAAAATAAAATAAATGATATTAAAAATATTTAAAGTATTATAATTTTTGATAATTAATGTGATAAAAATATATTATATAATATCATTATATTTTATGGATGTGTTAAAATATTTTTTTTTCTAATTTCACTTCTTTTCTTGATGTTGTTAAATTCAAATTAATGAATAGTTCTACATATTTATATTATTAATATTTTTTATAAATAATATTACATTAAATGATGTAAAATTACAAAAAAAATATAATATTAGGAAAATTTATTAGTATGTGGTTGAAAATATAAAAAATGGTCCATTATGGGTCTTTGTTCATTTATTTTGACTATCATGGCCCTCAAAGCGTTGTGACCAAACTCGATTGTCCAGTTAAACTCAATTGATGTTAGTATACTCGACTCATAGATTTGATTCGAAGACACGTAAGAGTCTACTTCCATCATAAAAAAATACAGAGGGTAAAAACCTCCAATTTATGATAATATGATGCCACCATACATCTTTTTATCACCTTGTATACCCCTTCTGGCCTAACCCAATCAAGAATCACCATCAGAACACCCTTGTTGCATGAAGGCTAGAATCAAACATCACTATTCAAATCAATTATATTACAGCATAATAACACAAAAATATTATACTGAACCAATATACATGAAACACCACTTAAACTAGAATCTTTACTATTCTACCTTACCTCACCCCAAAAGACAACCCGATCACTATGGATCTGTTGTACTAGATTTGTTCCAGTAATTAATATTTCCATGCTAGAACCTACCAACCAATTGTTGTGATATCTCTAGACCCACCTACTAAATGATCTTCATCACCATTCTTATTTTAAAAATGCTTATCCACATATCAACATTGCAACACTCATATTTTTATTTCATACTCACCCAATTCCATTTTATCACATGTAGCTAACTCTAAAAGAATTACCTCAACAAGAAATATTTTCACAATAAGAAATCAATCCGGAATCCATGAACATATATATTGTTTAAAACACACACACACATAAATTAAATTTAGAAGAAAAAAAACTAATTCCACATACATCTAATGACAATCTTATATTATTCATCCTTGAGTTATAATAATGAGGAATATATTTTCCTGAACCAAAATCAATATTCTGATAATGAAAAAAGGAAAAAAACAAAAAAGGAGGAATTAAAATAAAAATTCATATGAGACCACCAATTAACATCTAGAATAAAAAAAATAAATCAAAAAATTCAAAATGATATTCATACCAACAATTAGCATCACTTAAATCAGAGACCAATAATTCACATTAAAATTAGCAACAAAAATATCAAATTCACATTAAATAAATTCTAAGTCCAAAAATGAACAGAAAAGAAAGAGATACTATAAAATAACTCATCAAAAGTGTTGATCATTTTTATATCCATGCATCCATGTCCCAAGTGTTATGTGTGGTTAAGAATGGTTATTGGGTCGTTTTTTGGGAAGTAGTATCGATAGAGATCATCTGGAAATTATTCACCGCGATTATCATCTTGCCTGATTTTTTCACACAAGAACATACATTAAAAGATAATAAAGGTCATTACCTGACATTAATTACATAATAGATCCAATATGTATTGTTTTTCAAGTACCCTTCATCCAAATCCCTACCATTTTATCCCAAGGTCACCACTGGCAGGTCGTTGAAGACCCCTCCCCCAACCTCATTCTGTTTATGTGCGAGGTAGCACCTCTGGTGCAACATAGGAGGCTTGTTCATATGATGGATCACTGATGGGTAATGTTTAAAATTTAGAAACCATAATCAAAATAGTTTAAGAAAGGTCTATAGTTTTTTGGGTAAAAATTTAGTATTGTATGCCTTAAACAAAGGTAGATGGTTCACTTGCCCAACATGACTAGTCTGCACAGGTGGGAAATTTTATTGACATTATATCCAAAATCAACTGATTTTACCCCAAAACGACTTACACAATAAGTTCAATTAGTGATGTATATTACAGTCATGGACTCGTACGATTTTATAAGTGTAATCATGATTTTGACCATGGGTAAAAAAATTTGTTGTCATGATATGTTTGAAAGGGTTTAATGATGGATTAAAACCAAATGATAAGAGTAAAAAATATTAAAAATTTGTCTAATTTTTATTATATGAGATTATTTTGACACATAATTATATTATATTTGAAGATAAATATTTTTATACATTTTTAATTAAAACTTAATTTATATTAATTAAAATTTTAGTAAATTCAAAGATTCACATCCCCTCTCTTTTAAAAGGATATGTCTCATCCTCATTACTTCATACATAAAGAAACACATTGTTTTGAAAATAATTACTAAAATACCATACTATATACTATCATCTCATTCTAGAGGTCTTGGTTTATGTATAATGTCATCAAAATTTCCTATGTGAACATAAATGATATTATTTTAGCATATTTTATGTATCAAATATCATCAAAATGTATGATGTGAACATAAATGAATTATTAATTACATATAGCTTTGTTTTAAGTGGAATAAAAACAAATTAATATACATGAACAAGGTTTCTAATTAAGTAAGTAATTATCCTAATATTATTATTCAAGAATATATAGATTATTTGTGACGAGTCAGACTCAAGGTAGGGAAATTTATTTTGAAAATAATATTTTAATGTTTCCCTTAAACAATATTTTTTCTCCATATTGATATTTTATAATAATATTTTATAGAATGTTTTTTAATGTTTTTTATATTTTTTCATTCATTTTTTACAAACTTTTTAATTTTAACAAAACATTTTTAAAGAAATCATTTATTCATTTTCTAAATGAGGTGCTTTTTATATTTTGTTTCAACAGTATGGAAGGAATGTTTTCATAACATATATAGAATGAATGTATTCTTTCACTACCATGAATAATATTTATTATGAATATTAGTTAAAAAATTATATTTTTATTTTAAAAAAAAAGTCATTTATAATTGTACAGTTTCTTTTAAATAAGTTATTTCCAAATAGAAATGTCATTTTCCGAAAAGATTTTTTACTATAATTTAATGGTATTTCTATTCATAAAAGAAAACATCCCTTGATTTGAATTATATATTTCTAGGGATATAACCCATTGATATAATAATTATTCTTTATGTTGATGGATTATTATCATTTCAAAGAGATTATGATGTAACCTTTTTCTTTTCCATGGTTTAATCAAGTTTTGAAAGGAATTATGGTTGTTTAAATGTGTTTTATGATAAAATAAATGCTAGATGTAATTTAATTATGTTATGCTTCTTGGGATTTTTTAGGAATATTGGTGTTTCTATTATAATCGGATGGTGTGTGACCCATTATAGTTCTCTAGAGTATTGGGTCATGGGACGAAGTTATCCAAATAGGTTTTTCCTAAGAGATTGTGGAAATATATTTCCATGGTTATTCCAATTTTAAAAATGAAGGTTATATTATGTGTAATAAATATTGTTACTATATGTGTAATCTTGAATGTTATCCCATTTCTAAGAGTGATATGAAAATGATTCTCAAAGTTCACTACATGTTCTATTTATGGTTGATATGTTTTTCAGAATTTCCCTTTGAGAAGAAAGTTTTTTTTAAAATGGAAACATTTTATTTCATAATATCAAAGAATAATAGAATAAAGATAATTATTTAATGGGTTTTCATGTTTTTCACTGGACTAATGAATTTTATTATTTTATGTCCCTTACTAAACTTTTTTTGTTCATATCACAATTTAATATTTTTTTTATAGGGATTAAGGATGGGAAAGGGAAAATAATATGTCAAGTTAAAAGTCATAATGATTTTTCATAACAAGAAAACGTGTTTTATATTAAAAAATATATATTGTGAGTAAAATGGATACAAAGTAGTAATGTAAACCTTTTAATATTTTGTTTTTTTATTTAAGAGTTATAAAAAAATCTCTAGAACTCTAAACCTAAAAGATCTGTGGGAATTAAAAAAGTGAATTATAGTCTAAATACACCAAATTATGTGATATTTAAGGATAGATCCTTATAGTTGGTATCAGAGTGGGTTTATATATTTTTATTAGTTAGGAAGTTATTTGAGCTTAATTTATATGTTTGTATAACCAAAATGGTTTTTATGTTAGGGAGAATCATAGTTATTTTAGATAAATTGAGTCTGTTTCATATAACAAAAATAAGGATATATTAGTGTTTATATTCCACATTATATGGTTCATTAATATTTTATTGTTATTATTACACTAATATTTTTGGTTTTGGTAAAGAATTGGATCCAGTAGGAACCAATGTAATAATTTATGTGAAGGAAAATGTGATGGTTGCTTTAATGAGAAACTAAATTGAATGGGAGTTGTAGTGAGAACTATTTTTGGCTATTTTTAACCAATTATTGGGATTAATGATTAACAACCAAAACTTTGGTGAGTTTCATAATGCATAAAATATGAGATAAACGAAGCCCTATGTAATTTCAGATAATAATGATCATAAAGGTAAATATATTCAATGTCTTATGGGTCAAAAATGTGGAAAGAATAACCCCAGGAAAATATCGTAAAATAATTGGGATATGGTTTATATGTGGTAAATTATTTTTTGAATTAATAATATACTAATAAAAAAAGGAAGCACGTTGTTAACTCCATAAAGGGGAAATAATATAGTTCTGAGGTATCAATTGAAAGTTTTAAATGTGGGGAGAATGGTCATTATGCATATTGATGTCCTGGGGGGAAGGCTCGTGAATGGTATCCACAAGAACATAAAAATATCTTCTTAGAAATACTTAGTTCCATCATAATTTAAGATGATAAAACATAAAATTACATATGAAAGGTATGGATTATTTCTTCACTTATGTTTCTGAATTTTTGAATCTCAGTACATGATTTGTATTTTTTAAAGGAAAAAAATATTAAGGAATAAGGATCAAAATCATTTTTAATGGATAATGAATAATTTTTAATGATTAATATATATACATATAATGGATTCAGGAGTTACGGTAGATTTAAGTGTGATCATACATTTAAAATAATCAATACTCTTTTGATTGTTAGAGTACTTTAGAATACTTTTATTGAGTTTTGATAGAATTTTGAGATATATGTAACCATATTGATTATCATGTTAACATATTATTTGAGAAATAATTCTAATTTAATTTGGTGGAATTAATTTAAATTTAATGAATAATCTTTAGGGTTTATATGATCATTAATTTTGATTTAATTACGGGTTATTATATTTTTTGGATAAAAAGGTATGAGTTATCCTTTAAGGTTAAAACATTTTTGTAATGTTGAATATATTCATGTTATTTTGAGAATTTTTATCACGTTTTTGGGAATGTTATAATATTGTATTAATATAGTTTTAGTGAAAAATGACAACTTGTAGGCTAGGTGATACACTTGTAAGACCATGAGGCTTGAACCCACTAGCAAATTGTGACAAGGGTGCATCATTTATCACTGATCTATGTAATGTACGGGTCGGTTTTAAATTATTTTCCTTTATTTACATTATATAATATATAAAGTTTAATTTCATTTTGGGAACATATGTTTTATTTTATATATTACCATTGGATTGGAAATTAATTTTCAAATTAATTGATTAATGTTATATTTGAAAATGTTCACTATAAATTTTTTGAGCATTATAGTATTAAGGTTGTTGGTCGGAGTGGTTTACTCAAGAGGGGGGTGAATTGAGTACCAATTAAAATTTCTGTGTTTAAAAAGAAACAGTGTCTTAAAGATCCCCAAATAAAATAATAAATTAAACTGTAGTGAATTTATATTAAAGTAGAGGTTCTGTCAGATTCTCAAGGGATTGATTAATTCCCAGTTAATCAACACAGGAGTGTGTGATTATCTTTTGAAACTAACTTACTAATCTACACTTAACATAAACACTTGCTAATTTAATTATCAAAGTAACTTTAAAAACAGTATTGGTTTTAAATTGATTAGCAGCGGAATAAAACTTTGAAAGAGATGGCACAACAATGTAACCAAGAGGTTCAGTCTCAAGCCGAGACTTAGTCCTCTCAAAAGTTTATATAAAAAATGATCCACACCCTGGATCGGGGTTCAACAGTTTACAACTATCCAGGTCCAAGAACTCTACCACTATTCTTCGTGGGAAACAGTACAACAGCAACCAGCTGTCCAGGTCACACACGACCTCTACCACTGTTATTCGTGGGAAAGAAAGAATGAAAGAGTTTGGTAAGGATTTACGAATCCTTTAGTTTGAGTACAGGAGACATTGTATGTGTTAGATACAGAAGATAACAGACACTGCTCAAAAAAAGTAATAATAAATCACAGAACAAGAGTTATAGAGTTTAGAAGTGGTTCTGGTGATTACAGTGTAGCTCTGGACTTCTTTGGATTCGATCAGAAGTGAGTTTGAGTCCTCTTCTCGTTTCTGTTTGAAAAACAGAGTGTCGTATGCTCCAGGTTCGTAGGTAGTGATATGTATTCGATGAAGCTCTTTGATATTCTTTTGAATTCACAGAACTCTTCTTGAGTAGGCTTGATTGTCTGTGAGCTTCTCTGTGTTCTTCTCGTTCTTGTGTTTTTGGTAAATTTCTTCCACACACGCTTCTGTAGTTCGCTTCTCGTTGTTGTTCATTGAGGTACCTTGGGCAGCGTAGTCTTCTCGTATTTATCTCACGTGCTCCGTAGGACAGAAGAGGTTTCCTTTCCGCAGGTACGAGGTACGGTTTCCTGACATCCGACAACCTTTATTAATAATCTGACAGAGCATTAAAATATACCTAATATGACCATTGGTTAGATTAAATAAAGATAAAGATAAAGAAATTCAAACAGTTGTTTATGACTGTTCAAGTGATCGGTAGGTCATCAGCATTAGAGTAATGATCGGTGACTCAGATAGATCAGCATCGGTCTGTCATCTGATCGGTGAGTCATTTGCATCGGTGAGTCATTTGCATCGGTGAGACCTTGGATCGGTGACTCATTCGCATCGGTGAGTCCTTGAATCAGTGACTCATTCGCATCGGTGCGTCTGATGGATCGGTGAGTCTGATGGTAGCTTCGTCCATCGGTGACTCTTATTCCATCGGTAGCTATTTATACTTACACCGGTAGCTCTATATTTGTATCGGTAGCTGTCTGTAAGTCAGTAGCTTATATTTATAAGCACATCGGTAGCTCTGTGTTAAGACTATCGGTAGCTCTGTGTTAAGTCTATCGGTAGCTGTCTGTCGGTAGACTAAGTCTATCGGTAGACTGGTTACCGGTAGCTCTTTATCAGTAGCTATAGGCAGATTACTTATCTGTTTTATGCAGAACACATCCGATTGTGTTAGAATCAATTTATAACTTGTATGAACATGGATAAATGAGGATTAACATATTCCAAAGACTATTTTAAAAATTATTATTGGTTTGATCACATATTTGAAAGAATTAAAGTATAGATCAATGATACTTAAAAATATCATAGAGAATGAAAACATAATTGGGATTTTCAACACATATGAATACATGATTGAGATTATCAAAACAGGTGAGGTCAACAATCTCCCCCTTTTTGATAATCACAATTTATGATATGGGCATTTAACATAGTGAATATATAATAGTAAAGAGTATAATATTGAATTCAATTTTCTCATTGAAAACAGCATCATAGATAATAGAAATAGTATGATATATACATAAGTTATCAGAGGTAACAATCATAAGGTACTAAATAGACATAAGGTATTAGAGGGAAAAATGAAAAGAAGGGTAAAGTGTCTCCCCTTATTCCTTATTTTTCTCCATTGAAAATATTTTTCATTCTCTTTGTTCTCCCCCTTATTCTCTCATTTTGGTCTCCCCCTTATTCTCCTTATTATTCTCCCCCTTTGTGATAATCAAAAAGTGGGAAAGCATATATATAGGAGACAAATAAAACATGAGAAGTAAAAGGAGTTCTGTATTAGAGTAGTCAAAAAGTACAAAAACAGAATACAAAGGAATTCCTATCAAAAATCCAAGCCACTGGATCATTCCACCCCTTCCACTTGAGATTTTCCTTTGGGATCAGAAGAAGGTTCGGGTGGTGAGGATGTAGGTGAAGGTTTTGGAATCCCAGAAAATATCAAAGGAGGCTGGGCCACTGACACAGAGTCAGGCCTGTAGGTTGAAGATTTTTGGGTGATCATTGGTGTGAGGCTTCGAATAGCTTGAGCAGGAGTCAGTTGGACTGTGGAAGCAGCTGAGGCAGAAGCATGCAAAGCAGGAGGTATGATGACTGGTCTGGCATCAACATGCAAGAAGGGCAGCAGCAGATTTCTAAAATCCATAATAGTTCCTCCTCCTCTTTCCATAGCAGAGATGAAATCATCTTTGTTCTCCATGAATTTCTCTAAGGCAGGAGTCAGTTCTCTTAGCTTGCTCACTTGTTCTCTGAAAGCTTGAGTGACTGGAGGGAGCTTCATGTGTTCCAACATCAGCATGAAGTGGTGTTCGAGTTGATGCTTGGTGAAAACTTTGGTGAAGTAGTAGTCCACTTTTCTTTTTATGGCTTCCTGAGAGGCAGAGGCTTCTCTCATATAGTCTTGAACAATCTTCATTATTTCACTGGTAGAATCTCTTGTAGACAGCACCACTCGGCTCAACTCTGATGAGTCCACAGAGCCACTGGTTGAAATAGAGCCAATCTCCTCCTTCAACATTGCTCGAACTTGATTCAGATCAACTGAAAGTTTGGATGTGAGAGGGCCAAGAGAGAAGGAAATAGTTTCTTTGAAACTCTTAGACAAACCACTGACTAGGCTTTGAACTTGAGAGTCTTGTAATTGAACATGATCCTTCACTGAGGTTTTGAAACTTTCAAACATTGAGACAAACTGGCTTACTACACTCTTCACGTAAGCTAGGTCCTTGTAAGCTTGAGACTTGGAGCTCATATAAGAATCCAAGGCAGCAACTGATGTCTTGAGAGCTTCCAGATCTGCTTCGATTCTAGAAGACTGAGTCTGGCACTCTTTCACTTATTCCATTAGCTCAGACATAAAAGAAGATAAATTACATGCAAGAGATAGCTCGAAGGATCTCTCTAACATTTTCATTTCTTCATAAAAGCTTTGCTTCATCTCAGCAACTGATACACTGAATGATTCTTTCAGCTCATTCTTCATGGATTCAAGATCAGATTTAGAGACAAAATCATTTGAGACAACTGCAGTAGATCCTCTTGCTGAGGCCAAACTAACTACAGAATCAGTCATTATTGAATTAATTGAGGATGCAAGAGAGGTTTCCATTAACTTCACTTCTTCAACTAAACTGGATTTGAGGTCCTCTTTCTGCTTATTCAGATCATGAAATCTGACCACATCATCTGGCAACAACTCATAAGCAAGATCATAATTGGTCTTCGGTCTATTCTCAGACATCTCATTATCTGAATCCGGATAATCCAATCCACAGACTATAAACCCTGGGTCTTCTACCCAGTCTCCAAGCTCAACAGCTACTGTAACATTTCCAAGAACAGATTGATGCTCCCCCTCAATGGGTGCATTCTCATGTATCACAACAGCATTTTCTGCTGGCCTTTCTTCATCAGAATCTTCCACAACAACTTCCATCTCAACAGTAGTAAGGAGGTTTTCTGAAACAGGTACAACTTCTTCTGTATCTTTTTCTACTTCAGCAGCAGGCATAGCTGAGCTTCCAATCAAAGGACTCATACTTAAACTACCAGAAGAAGACAATTTAGATACATTTTCCTTTTCCTCTTCTTCTTGGTGAGGTACAGACTGGTCTTCCTCATGATTAGACACAATTTCCTCTACCTTTCCTTTCCTAGAATAAACCAATTCTGCAACAGGACTTGGGGGCAAGTCTGGATCTCCTCCAACATCCATGGGAGTTTCTTCTTCTTCTTCTTCTTCTGTTTCATCACTATAAACAGGTTCCTCTTCATCAGGTCTCAGAATCGGATCTCTCATATCCTTTGGTCTTGAGGGATGATCCATAGGATTAAACTTATCATAGATCTTCTGATCATCACTGACCCACTCTCCCTTCCATGGGTTCCAGTTAATTTTCATGTACTTACACACAGTCGAGGTGATGCAGAAATTGTTCATGACTACAATTGTCTCATCCTGAGACTCAGCTATTCCTTTCACTTTTATCATCACTGAAATCAGCTTGGAAAAGAATAAAGCATTAGTCTTTGACTTTGGTCTAATCATGTCTTCCATTTGAAGCATCAACAATTTGCATAGATTGATTTTTACACCATGTCTTAGAAAATGAAGAAGATAGATATCTTGATATCTCAGATTTGAAAAATCTCCTCGCCTCGGTATCAACACATGCTGAACAAACTTGAAGAGCAGTCGATTCTCTCCATCCATTTCAGCAGCAACCACTTTCCTTTGATTCCCATTACCAGTCAGTTCTTTTAAGGCAGTTTCATAATCAAAGATGTCACTGCTAGGTGGCATTGCTCTTGATACATACCCAGAGACACCTTCATGTGGTACTTTTAAATACTCATCCCACTCTACTGAAGAAAAATACATCTCTTTTCCATTTAAGAAAGAGCTTACCCGATTCTCATTTTCAGACTTCTCGAAGGTTACAAACTCATAGAACTGTTTTACCAACTTCGGGTAGTATGGGCCATTGTTATTTGAGAAACAATCCACCCATTTCTGGTCTTCCAGAATCTCGAGTACTGAGGATTTTCTAGGTAGTAGCCATTCCATGCACAGTTCCTTCTCGATTACTATGTCTCTATTCTGCAAGTGAGAATTCACTGGTCGCCTTCCCGATCTAGTTCTAACTTCACTAACACTGGCTTTATGCTGTGTCTTCTGCTTCTTAGCATTTGGTTCTGCACTTTCATCTCTGACGATAGGAAGCTTGGTTTTTTCCATCGCGGGTTTAGGGTTCTTGGCCGATTTGGGAGCTAAGGTTCGAAGGTGAGATATTTTGAGCTCGGTGAGGTAATAAGTGGCTTAGACTGAGTTTTATCATTTAGGAATTCCAAATAAATGACTAAAATAGAGTAATAAAATAAAATAAAACGATTCGTATTCATGGCGGCAGACAGATGTTTTAAAAACATTGCATCGGTGTGAGTTAATCATCGGTGAGAAAAACAAATCGGTGAGAGTTTTCACGTCGGTGAGAATTTTCATGTCGGTGAGAATTTCTACATCAGTGAGAATTTTCACATCGGTGAGAATTTCACATCAGTGAGAATTTTCACATCGGTGAGAATTTTCACATCGGTGAGAATTTCACATCGGTGATAATTTTCACATCAGTGAGAATTTTCACACCGGTTGTGATTAAACATTCCCAATTCGTGTCTTATGTAACTTAGCCTATCTGAACTTAAAGGTTTAGTGAAAATATCCGCCAATTGATGTTCAGTGTCAATAAATTCAAGAGAAATATCACCTTTTTGATAGTGATCTCTTAGGAAATGGTGTCTTACATCTATGTGTTTGGTTCAATAGTGAGATACAAGATTCTTAGAGATGTTTATTGCACTGGTGTTATCACAGTTGATTGAAGAATGTTTAAAAACATATCCATAGTCCAAAAGAGTGTGTTTCATCCACAGAATTTGTGCACAACAACTACCAGCAGCTATATATTCTGCTTCGGTAGTAGATAATGCAACTGAGTTCTGTTTCTTACTACACCAAGAAACTAAGGATTTTCCAAGCAAATGACATGTTCCTGATGTGCTTTTTCTATCTAACTTACAACCAGCAAAGTCAGCATCTGAATAACTCATTAACTCAAAGGATTGTCCTTTTGGGTAAAAAAAACCTAAGTTAACCGTGTGTTTGAGATATTTAAAAATTCTTTTAACAGCAAGCAAATGAGATTCTTTTGGATTAGCTTGAATTCTAGCACACATACACACACTAAACATAATATCAGGTCGACTAGCAGTAAGATAAAGTAAACTACCAATCATACCTCTGAAATTTGTTTGATCAACTGGTTTCCCAGTTTTATCTGCATCCAATTTACAGGTAGTACTCATAAGAGTTTCACTTTCCTTGATACTATCCAGACCAAAACGTTTTAAAAGATCCTTTGTATATTTACTTTGATTCAAAATAATACCATTTTCATTTGGAAATACTTGAAATCCAAGAAAGTACTTAATCTCTCCCATTAAGCTCATTTCAAATTCATTTTGCATACTTTTTGAAAAATCAGTACATAAAGAGTGTTTAGAAGATCCAAAAATAATATCATCAACATATATTTGTACAACTAAAACATCTTTAGAAATTATTTTAATGAAAAGAGTTGGATCAGCAATCCCTTTAGTAAAACCTTTTGAAATAAGGAAATTGCTAAGTCTATCATACCAAGCTCTTGGAGCTTGTTTCAAACCATAAAAAGCTTTAGAAAGTTTAAAAACTTGATTTGGAAAATGGGGGTTAGTAAATCCAGGTGGTTGTTCTACAAAAACATCTTCAATTATAAAACCATTTAGAAATGCACTTTTCACATCCATTTGATATAACTTGAAATCCAGATGTGCAGCATATGCAAGTAAGATCCTAATGGCTTCTAGTCTAGCTACAGGTGCAAAAGTTTCCTCATATTCTATACCTTCTTCTTGACTATATCCTTATGCAACTAGTCTAGCTTTGTTTCTAACTATATTTCCAAATTCTTCTACTTTATTTCTAAAAACCCATTTTGTGCCTATTGTCAAAGTGTCCTTAGGTCTGTCAACTAATTCCCAGACTCTGTTTCTTTCAAACTGATTTAATTCTTCCTGCATAGCTATTACCCAGAATTCATCATTGATAGCATCATTGATATTTTTGGGTTCTAGCTGTGAAAGAAAAGCTTGATGTTCAACCTGGTTACTTAGAGAAGCTCTAGTTTGTGTTCCTCTATCAAGATTACCAACAACAGCTTCTAAAGGATGATTATTTAGAATCCGTGTTGATCTGGTAAAGGTTGGACTGGAAATTTCAGGTTCATCTATAGGTTCGAGTTCAACAGAAGCAGATTCTGGAAAAAGTCCAGAACTGGATGCTTTTATAACAGGTTCTTTAGATTTATCATTAAGGTCCAGAATAGACAAATCTTCTTCAAGATTCTCAAGAGAGGTTTTAGGCTCATGTGGATCAGTTTCATCAAACTTGATGTGAACAGATTCTTCCACGCATTTGGTTTTCTTATTGAATACTCTATAGGCTTTACTTGAAATAGGGTAACCTAGAAAAATTCCTTCATCACTTTTGGATGCAAACTTATCCAGATTATCTTTAGTATTTAGAATAAATACTTTGCAACCAAAAACTTTAAAGTAATTAACCTTAGGCTTTCTATTGTCCCACAATTCATAAGTGGTTTTCTTAAGAACAGGTCTAATTAAGACTCTATTAATAACATAACAAGCTGTATTTACAGCTTCAGCCCAAAAATAAATAGGCAGGTCATATTCATTGAGCATGGTTCTAGCAATTTCTTGAAGGGTTCGGTTTCTTCTTTCTACTACACCATTCTGTTGGGGTGTTCTAGGAGCAGAAAAGTTATGAGTATAGCCATTGTGTGAGCAATAAGATTCAAAATCTTGATTTTCAAACTCACGACCATGATCACTCCTCAAAGTTTTAATCTTAAGTCCACTAAGGTTCTCTACAGACTTGGAGTATTTGACAAAGTAAGAACAATCTTCACTTTTGTGAGCTAGAAAATATACCCAAGTATATCTAGAAAAGTCATCTACAAGAACATAAACATAGTGCTTCCCATTTAAACTAGAAACTCTTGATGGTCCAATCAAGTCCATGTGAACCAATTCAAGTGGTTGAGAAGTCAAAACTTCTTTCTTTGATTTAAAAGAAACTTTGTGTTGTTTTCCCTTTTGACAGGGGTTACACACTCTATCATTTGGGAATTCTAATTTAGGTAGGTCTCTAACTAGGTTTTTCCTAGAAAGTTTTCTAAGTGAGTGAATGTTGCAATGTCCTAATCTTTTGTGCCATAGCCAAGATTCTTTATGAAAAGCATTCAAACAAGTAATGTTCTGTTTAGCTGAAGAATTCATATTAACAGCATAAACATTCTCATTTATTAAGGCAGAAAATACCAAAACATTCATAGAATTAAAAACTTTCCAAGAATCATTTTCAAATTTAACATGAAAACCATCATCACATAACTGAGAAATACTTAATAAATTGTATTTAAGGCCATCAAAAAATAAAACTTTAGAGATCAAAATTGAATCAGTGTTACCAATCTGGCCTAGGCCGATGATTTTTCCTTTAGAGTTTTCACCAAAGGTGACAATGCCTCCATCAACTTTTATTAAACTCTTGAAACAAGAGAAGTCTCCTGACATATGTCTTGAACATCCACTGTCCAAATACCAGGTCTCTTTACAGGAGCTCTTCAAGCAAGTTCCCTACAAAACAGATTTAGATGGGAGATGATTTTGGTACCCAGATTTTCTTGGGTCCAGACAGGTTAGCCAATAACACTTTAGGTACCCATATTTGTCTAATGGGTTTCATATAATTTGTAGAATTGACATGCTTTGAAAGATAAACATTATTAGATCCATAGCTATGTATATAACTGGTTGAAGCATATGAAGTTCCAGAATTACCTTCATTCTGTCCAGATTTTGAAATGAATCTTGTTTTGGAAATTTTCCTTTGTCCAGGTTGGTATCCTATACCAGTAGTATATTTAGGTGCTACTTGCTTTCCTAGCATCTGTGTTAGAGTATTATTTCCATTTGTGAACTTCTCTAAGTCTTTTCTGAGTTGTTCATTAGATAGTTTCAGTTCAGTGTTCTCCTTTAACAGTTGAGCATTTTTCTCTTTTTCAATAGTGAGTTCAGTTTTAACTGTAGTGGTGAGAGCATTCTATTTCTTTAATGACTTGTATTTATCCTTAAGTTCATTACATGTCTCTTCTAACATGTCAAAGTATTCAAACAATTCATATTTAGACATGTTATCACCTTCAGAATCATCTCCAGAATAATATGAATTTGAAGCAGGAGTTTCAGCAGTTACCTGAGAAGTGTTTGTCATAAAGCACATGTTGGCTCGATTCCTTTCAGAGTCTGAAGATTCAGCTTCACTTGTGCTGTCTTCTGAAGCACTCCAAGTAGCCTTCATGGATTTCTTAAACTTATTGTCCTTATATTCATATTTCTTTTTATACTTTAGCTTTGGACAGTCGGCTTTAATGTGTCCTTTTCTCTTGCACTCATAGCAGACAACATCATCTGATTTGTCATTCTTCTTCCAATCCTTTTTCCATTTACCTTGGTGATCATACTTACCCTTATAATTTGTTTTTCTGAAGAACTTCTTTTTCCTATAAAATTTCTTAAATCTTCTAGCAATGTGAGCCATCTCAGCATCACCGTCAGAATCAGTTTCACTGTCTTCACTGCTTGAACTTTCAACTACAGCTTGAGGCTTTTCCTTGTCCTTATTCTTTGAAGTTGAGGATTTGAAAGTGACAGACTTTCTTGGAGGTTCATTTTCTTCCTCTTTATTCACTTTGAGCTCTTCTTCATACATCATCAGCTTTCCAATTAGTTCCTTGACAGGTAGAGCAGCAATGTCACATGATTCTCTGATTGAGACAGATGTGCCTCTCCATCTATCAGGTAGACATCTCAAAATTCTCATAATTTGTTCCTTCGATGAGACATCCTTTACCAGTGAGATCATTATATTGAAAATTTCATTGAACCTGAGATACATGTCAGAAATGGGTTCGTCAGGCTTCATTTTAAAATTATCATACTTGATAGTATAAGTGTTCAATCTCATTTCTTTAACATTAGTTTTTCCTTCATGAGAAATAGCTATGGTATCCCAAATTTCATATGCAGTTTTACATGCAGAAATTCTATTAAACTCTTCATCTCCTAGAGAACAGTACAAGGCATTCATAGCTTTACAGTTGTTATTGTAAGTAGTCTTTGTCGATTCATCCCAAGTAGATCTAGCAGTAGTGAGAATTTTGTATTCTGATTCAATAGCAGTCCAAATATCAAAACCTATGCTTTCTAGATGAATTTTCATTTTCAGTTTCCACTGAGCATAATTAGTTCCATTGAAGAAAGGTGGCCGGTTAGTAGCAGCACCCTCAAGTCTATTGCCCATGATGAGAAAATTTTAAAGAGATAAAAATTTAGATATAACATAAATTTTAAGAACTTTAAAATACAACTAAAATCACAGTTCAAAAGCAGAGTACTTTTAGAAAGTATTTTCAACCTTTGATACCAAGTGTTGGTCGGAGTGGTTTACTCAAGAGGGGGGTGAATTGAGTACCAATTAAAATTTCTGTGTTTAAAAAGAAACAGTGTCTTAAAGACCCCCAAATAAAATAATAAATTAAACTGTAGTGAATTTATATTAAAGTAGAGGTTCTGTCAGATTCTCAAGGGATTGATTAATTCCCAGTTAATCAACATAGGAGTGTGTGATTATCTTTTGAAACTAACTTACTAATCTACACTTAACATAAACACTTGCTAATTTAATTATCAAAGTAACTTTAAAAACAGTATTGGTTTTAAAGTGATTAGCAGCGGAATAAAACTTTGAAAGAGATGGCACAACAATGTAACCAAGAGGTTCAGTCTCAAGCCGAGACTTAGTCCTCTCAAAAGTTTATATAAAAAATGATCCACACCCTGGATCGGGGTTCAATAGTTTACAACTGTCCAGGTCCAAGACCTCTACCACTGTTCTTCGTGGGAAACAGTACAACAGCAACCAGCTGTCCAGGTCACACACGACCTCTACCACTGTTATTCGTGGGAAAGAATGAATGAAAGAGTTTGGTAAGGATTTACGAATCCATTAGTTTGAGTACAGGAGACAGTGTATGTGTTAGATACAGCAGATAACACACACTGCTCGAAAAGAGTAATAATAAATCACAGAACAAGATTTGTAGAGTTTAGAAGTGGTTCTGGTGATTTCAGTGTAGCTCTGGACTTCTTTGGATTCGATCAGAAGTGAGTTTGAGTCCTCTTCTCGTTTCTGTTTGAAAAACAGAGTGTCGTATGCTCCAGGTTTGTAGGTAGTGAGATGTAGTCGATGAAGCTCTTTGATATTCTTTTGAATGCACAGAACTCTTCTTGAGTAGGCTTGATTGTCTGTGAGCTTCTCTGTGTTCTTCACGTTCTTGTGTTTTTGGTATATTTCTTCCACACACGCTTCTCTAGTTCGCTTCTCGTTGTTGTTCATTGATGTATCTTGGGCAGCGTAGTCTTCTCGTATTTATCTCACGTGCTCCGTAGGACAGAAGAGGTTTCCTTTCCGCAGGTACGAGGTACGGTTTCCTGACATCCGACAACCTTTATTAATAATCTGACAGAGCATTAAAATATACCTAATATGACCGTTGGTTAGATTAAATAAAGATAAAGATAAAGAAATTCAAAGAGTTGTTTATGACTGTTCAAGTGATCGGTAGGTCATCAGCATTAGAGTAATGATCGGTGACTCAGATAGATCAGCATCGGTCTGTCATCTGATCGGTGAGTCATTTTCATCGGTGAGTCATTTGCATCGGTGAGTCATTTGCATCGGTGAGACCTTGGATCGGTGACTCATTTGCATCGGTGAGTCCTTGAATCGGTGACTCATTCGCATCGGTGAGTCTGATGGATTGGTGCGTCTGATGGATCGGTGAGTCTGATGGTAGCTTCGTCCATCGGTGACTCTTATTCCATCGGTAGCTATTTAAACTTACACCGGTAGCTCTATATTTGTATCGGTAGCTGTCTGTAAGTCAGTAGCTTATATTTATAAGCACATCGGTAGCTCTGTGTTAAGTCTATCGGTAGCTCTGTGTTAAGACTATCGGTAGCTGTCTGTCGGTAGACTAAGTCTATCGGTAGACTGGTTACCGGTAGCTCTTTATCAGTAGTTATAGGCAGATTACTTATCTGTTTTATGCAGAACACATCCGATTGTGTTAGAATCAATTTATAACTTGTATGAACATGGATAAATGAGGATTAAAATATTCCAAAGACTGTTTTAAAAATTATTATTGGTTTGATCACATATTTGAAAGAATTAAAGTATAGATCAATGATACTTAAAAATATCATAGAGAATGAAAACATAATTTGGATTTTCAACACATATGAATACATTATTGAGATTATCAAAACAGGTGAGGTCAACAAAGGTAAACATAACATTTTGGGGTTATATTTGAGAAATTAATTTTGAACTATTTTTTTGAAGCATATATTATTTTATTGTAGATTTATGGTGATTTATGTTAATTATAGGAATGAATAGAATATATTTGATATTATTTGGTTAGCGAAATTACATTTTTTTTATGAGATAATAAGAGTGATTGATGTTATTTAGAGATAAGTATTAAATTTATCTTGGACAACTAAGTGATCAAATCCTTTGGATTTTTGGGATTCAACCATAGTTTAGATTATTATGGAGTAATTTATGGATAGTTATTTATAGAATTATGTAATTTTAATTTTGGGAATTACTGTTTAATTTTGGTGATTAAATTAGTTTTTCATCTTATGAAGGTTTTGTCTTTTTTAGAATTATCCTAACATTTGCTAACCATTTTTGTTTTGTATAATGATTAATGATAGTATGAATATATTTTTATCCTTTTTTGTATTTTTTATATCCATATAAAATGATTCTAGTGCATCAGGAATGAAAATTTCATCTTAAATACTCATTATTTGGAGAAAAAGATGAGACTGTGGTTCAAATTGATTAATGGATGAAAATATATTCGTAAATTAAGTATATTTCCCTATGTTATTAGTATAGATAGAAATGGAATTACTCAACTCTGGTAAAATTATCATGAAAAAAAATTCCATTTACTTTTCTTACTAGAAAATCAATGGATTTTAGCCCATCGCGAAATTATAGTTTTGTGATGGTTAACTTTCTAAGTAACATGTTCTCTATCACCCTCTAGTAATCTTTGAGAGTATGTTTTTGATTTGATATCCCTATTTTCACTTCCCACTAATTTTTTCATTCAAGGAAACCAAAATTATGTTTTATTCTAAATGAATTTTCAACATATATTTTCTCTCTTTTCAAGTTGAATTTCATTAACCCTTTTTACGTTATGGGTTTTCAAAAAAGGTATTTTGAAAATTCAATCCTTTGTTACCGATCCTAATTTTAAATTGTGATGATGAAATTATTTAAGGGGTTTATATTGTAGTATATTGATATTTTTAAAATGAAGATTTTGTTCAATAGCATACAAGATACTCGACACTGTGATTAAATGAATAACAAATTATTATTATTTAAAATATGAATGTGGTAACATAACTGTTAAATTTAACTGAATGAATAGTATTAACCGCATTATGGAATATTTAATGGTCCTAATAATTTATAATTTAATAATATATTATTTTTAAATAATAATTTCTTTTTAATAAATTCATTTTATTCTTCAAAAATACATTTTCTTCATAAATGGGTTTTTGTTATTTTAATGAATGAATATTATAATTAATTTTTAGAAATTTTAGAAAATATATATGAAAAATTAAATTTCATTTTTTAATTCATCGTGTAAAAATTATCTTTGGATGAATTTTTTATAACGTTCTAATGATATTAATTTTTAAATGAATAGTTAAAATTGTATATTATTCATAAAATTTTTATTTTATATTAAGTATTTACAAAGTAAAATTATATTTATGATTAATTTTAAATTTTATTTTGTTCATTTTGAATTAAAATAATTCATTTATGGGTTTTAAATACATTTTATATTTAATTTAGTAAAAATTATTTTATATTTTAAAAGGTCATTTTTCGGAAAAATCATTCTTCGTCACATTTTTCTAGTTTAATTTTAAATTAAATTCTGAAACATTTATTTTTTAATTTTTTTTAAATTGGATTCAATATTTTTATAAGATTTTAAAATTTCCTCAATTAATTCCATTTAATTATTAGTTAAAATTAATAATAATATTAGTAATTTTTTACCCTAGTAAAGTGTAAATTTTTTAATTAAGGATTAAAAATAATATGATAAAGACTATAAAATGACGAAAAATATTAAGAAATGTTATTTAATGATTCCATTTCATCCTTAGTCATCCAATATTTGTTTATAAAACATTATTTCTTTTTAATGTGATTATAGAAATTATAATATTCTATGTAAAGAAATGTCAAAAATTTCACTCTGGTTTTTTGATAAAGTAAATATTTTTAACACAGGTATAACCAGTGTATATGTCCAGTTATAAATATTAATTTAAAAAATAATAAATTTCTCTTCATCAGGTTAATTTATTTTTATTTTTTACTGAATAAATAATTATCTTAAATTATTATACATCGCTAACATGGTAATTACTCGATTAATTTAAAAAAAATTAATGATATTAAAAATATTAAAAGTATTATAATATGAGATAAATTCTCAAAAACCCCCTACCCACTAGGTGTACCCCTTCTAGCCCAATAATGTGATTAGGGAGATAATCCCCCTCGAGTCCTGCCTCCAATAGGCCCCAAGTTGGCGACTAGCACCGAGGGTATAATAAACACACAAATGGGAGGCATTTCCCTCTAAGAGAACACATGTCAATGAGAGAGAGATGACAGAAACCAACCATCACCAACTCATACTGTGAGATAAAATAAATCCCAAGTACACATATGTAATGTCATGCAAGAACTACTACAATTGGAAGGGAACACTGCAAGTACCCAGACAAGGTAAAAATGACACAGACCACAAAGCCCAAATAGCTCCAGAAACCCCAAACTAGTAGTAACCAGCCTGATCACTGACCTAATTCAAGTGACCTGAAAATAGTTTATATATACATATGGTGAGTATAATAGTACACTTAGAAGGATCATCCTTAGATCATCTCAGGCAAACACAAAGAAAGCAAGCTAAAGCAACGTTAACAACAAGTGAAACTAACTCATTAGCAAAATAGGTATACTATGTTCCCAGCATCATCATGGATACTGTCAGAATGTATTTCATACAAGATTATATAATATAATAATGAATATCAAGGGTACCCCACCACCACTTCCTCATTAGTTTTCCGCTTTTCCCCAATGTCGTGTGTCTAATGCATCTCCCTCCAAAATTACGTACCCACAGACTCCTGGGCTTAGCACCACAACATCCACCTCGTGCTACACAACCACTCCATCCACATAACCAAAGTAACCAGTTAGTTTCCAAGAGCCACCACACCTTCTTTAATGTGTGTCATACATATTCTATTAAACCTCAAACAATTATAAGAACATACACTGAGTACGGATCCTTAAAGAATCACAACCTATACACATTACACCTATAGTAGTTCATAGAAAACTATATCAAGAATATATGTGTGTGAATAACCACAAGCCATTACATCCAATTAAACAAATATATGGGGAAAAATAACAAATTTTATTACCAGTACAATTAAATACCAATAAAAGAGAGTGGGGATAAAGGGGGTAGTCATTCATTCATCCTCCCACCAGAATGTTGGGGGATACACCCCTAGGGCATAGAATCCCCTGGGTGTCAACTGCCCTAATTGATGGGGTAGATAAATGTATAGAAACACAAAAGGAAAAAAATTATACTATAGCTCCCAACCACACTATTGGCATAACCTAGTCATAGACTCAATTATAGATAATGTCTGAAACTCATAGCATCTGCTGATAATACTAGGTATTCTATAATAACACAACCTTTTAAAGTGCTACATTAGATTATGTTATTCCTTTTTATTAGTTTCACATTAGTTAAATTAATTATTTAACACATAATTAACAGTTATTAATTCCACATTACATTTCATTTTAATCACACCAATGTTTCAGTCCCTCTAGGCATAATTAAACCAAGACTAAAGTTTTTTAAAAATATTACCTCATCATGGTATCCCAACAAGCACCAACCCTGGGGGTTAACATCATTTATCCAATAATTTAATAATAGTATTACTACATTACAACATTCCCACATATTCTAGAAAAATATTATAATCTATCAAACATAAGGTGCTCAACATGATGCGTAGATGAACTACCCATCATGTATTTGGAACATATAGAAGGAGCGTAGACCCATCCTTCCTCTTGGAGCTAAACATAGAAGGCATGTGGCATACCTTGCAAGTAATTTCCCCTTTTAAAAGGATGGTGGGAAAGACCATCTACCTTGAGTTGTTGGTAAAGTAATGAAGATAAACAACTGAAATGATTCACCAAGCATACAATCATTCATATCCAACCCATTTAATCATCTATGGTGTCCTCCCTAACACCCACATCCATAAACTGATGCATCTCGCCAATCATGGCATCAACTGATTCCACAACAAATGGACCTCCCTACCTCCAAATATCAGAACATTTATCCAGTCTTACATCACAACACAAGGAGGAAACAGACATCATATCAATTGGGCTCTTAACCCTTAAACAATGCATCTAACCATGATACATAAGGAGCATTAATGGCTCCAAAACACAAGGAACTCAGCCTTACAATGAACAGGGTAACTCAGAACCCCACCAGGAAATATCTTTTATCAAAAAACTGGTTCTTCAATTCATATAAAATTAACTGACATATTATTTGGAGGTTCTAAATACAGGAATACTAAATAGGCATCAATAAAAATTCACTAAATAGTCAGTGTAAATGCCTTTAATTTATTATCAACAAGAATTATCATGCCTATGGATTATCAATTTATTCAATTAAACATGATTACAACAACTACCATATTTATTTACAAACCTATTTATCTTTAAAATATAATTTACATTAAACCCAAATTACATTCTTTTCCAATTTCCATCATGATCGACATGCTAAACATGGAAATCATAGATATCACACTATCTAGAAAAATAAGAGGCAACATCATACGATCGATACCGGTTTATTTATCTAGTTTAAATATTTAGTATGTCAATTCCATTTGGATCTAGTGGGTTGAAACATGGTAACTCTGCAGTTTCATGTAAATGAATATAGAAGCCATGGAACCCCTACCTCAAAAGATTCTTTACATTCTTTTCTAACATGCCAACATAATGGATCATGATAACCTCTCCCAGTGACAACTACATCCCCCCTAGGAATCCGCAGCACGACCGCACCAACCCACACCCATGAAATTTCAATTAGAAACATCAAGATCCAATTACATAACATGGTAACTAAAAATAGGAGATGAATGATCGATTAAAACAAAATAATGGAGGTAGATCATACAATCTATCGATGACAGATTGACACATGCTTCTTGTAGAAAAATAGGGTGTGTACTTTTAACATGATGAATTATCAAGGGGAAATGATCCTAGGATTAAGGTTCGATCACACCACTCTTAGGGGAAGAATTTCTTCGGGTTCCTCACTCCGAGATAAGGGAGAAGGAAAAAATAAGGGAAGGTTCTCAATAATGAAAAATTAGATCAAAGAATAATGGGATTTGAAACTATATATAATTTCTATTAATGTGGATCACATTAATCCACCTGGTTTGACCAAGTAAAGGCATCATGCACCGTAAGAAAATTACTATGGGAGTTATAGGATTTCAATAAGACTTAAATCCCTTAAAAAGGCCTTGAATTCATTTTCTATCAAAGAAAATATTAACGGGGAGAAACAATAAGAAGCTGGAAATATTGTTCACATCTGTCTCACCGACGCCGATTGTACAAATTGCTCACTGATGTCGATGGTACAAATGAATCGCAAATGATGACAGCACAAATGACTCCCTAACACTGACAATGCAAATGACTCACTAATACTGATAGTAAAAACAAGTCACCGATGTCGACAGTACAAATGACTTGCTGATACTGACAGCACAGATTACTCACTTATGCTAAAAGTACAAATGACTCACTTATGTTGACTGTAAAAATGACTCATCGATGCTGATAATACAAATTAATTGCCGATGCTGATGGTAAAAATGACTGAACTATTATATTGTTCACATATATTTCACCGTTGACACAATTCACATATATCTCACTAATGGCACTATTCACACCTCTCTCACCAATTACACGGTTTACATCTGACTCACTGATGAGACTATTCATATTTTCCCCATCAATGACACTTGTCACATCTCTCTCACCGATGACACTGCTCACATCTATCTCACTAATGACATTGTTAACATCCGTCTAACTGATGACACTATTCACATCTGTCTTTTTGATGACATTGTTCACATCTGTCTCACCAATGAGACTGTTCACAAAACTAGGAACATTGTTCAAAAATACTAGATATTTGGTGAAGTGTTGGGGATAAGTCACCTTGACCTCCCAGAACACCTGAATCACTATATTTCAAAAAATTAATGGACAGGAGAGGTCCAAGACATTACATAAAATACCTCTCAAAACATTCTCATTCTCGAGAATTCAAAACAAACCTAAAAGGAAACCTAAAAGTGGTTCAAACAATCACCCATCGAGATACCTCTCAAAAGAGAGCAATCCAAAAAAAAGCAACAAAAGAATGTTATCTCATAAACATATATGGTCTCAAATCCGAAATTAATATCATTACATGAGAAGGGATAAACATCAAAAAACTCAGTGTACTGAGAAAATACCTATGAATCACAATCCCACTTACTCTATTCCATTCCATCAATCCACCACAAGACACAAACCAAGGGGATAAAACATCTGTGAAACACCATTTCCTTGCGGTCTTGGACCTTTATTGGTCGCTCCTCAAAGGTTGCATCATCATCAATGTTGATTTCTCCCTAATTGATGATGTGAGAGTCATCATGAAGATAACATTGGAGCTTCAACATGTGAAAAACATCATGTTTCCTTATCGTCTATGGAGGAAGTGTTACCCAATACTCCAAGGCTCCAACATGAGCCAACACTTCAAAAGTCCCAAAAACCCCAAGAGAAAGCTTACTCCAACGACCATACCTTCAATTCCCATGACTAACAATTACCTATACAAACACATGATCCCCAATGTCAAACTCAAAAGGTATCCTTCTATAATCGCCACATGATTTTTGATGATCCTACCCAACCTTCATCCTCCCACAATTCACATGAACCAACTCTGTTGTATTTTGTACCAGTTCTGGCCCAAGAATTTATGACTCCCTAACCCCAGTCTAGCATAATGAAGAATGTAAAGGCTGGACATATAAGGCATAAAACGGAACCATGACATGTTAACTCTTCCAAGGGTAATTTCCCCATCAACGAACCTCCAAAAATTAGGACACAAGAGTGAAACATGTACTCACGAGTATGTGTGGTCTGCTCTGGATGACCATCTGTCTATGGATGAAAAAAAGTTCTAATGCATAATTGAGAACCAAAAAAGGTTGGAGACCTATTCAGGCCTTGAATATTAAACAATGGTCTCAATCAGAAATTATCGTCCTCGCGACACTATGGAGTTTCACCACCTCCTCCAAATAAAGTCTTGATAAAACCTATACTGAGCTCGAATCCATGATTTCTATGATGTTGGTTGATTTCATAAAATGATCCACTACAACCCATATTGCACCATGACCTCCCTGATCATGAGTTAAATGAGTAATGAAGTCCATAAAATTCCCTCTCACTTATACTGAGGAACAACTAATGGATAAACAAACCCAATGGGAACATGGTGCATGGCCTTTACCTTCTGACATACTATGCATCGAGACACAAACTCTACAACTACATGATTCATCCCAGACCACCAAACATGGCTCCACATAGCTTGGTATATCTTTCTTTTTCCAGGATTCACCACTAAAGATGAACTATGGAACTCTCAGAGAACCATCTGATGCATCATGAAAGGAACAAAAAGCCTTCCTTGATATAACACTCAATGTTGTTCATCCTCAGACCAACCATCCGGGGCCTCACCACAAACAACCCGGTCTCTCCAGACTGCCACCTCATGGTCCCCCAACTAGAGCTCTTCCACCCATTGCTCCAAAGATTACTACACCATCATCTATAAAGTTATTCTCTTCCCAAGACTTCTCTAATATCTAGATTCAAAGCTAAAAGTTCTTCCATTACTCTACAAGAATCACAAATTTTACACACTCGATCACTACGTGACTTCATGCTCACTGCATCAGCTACAAAATTCTCCTTTCCAAGTGAATATGAGATTTTTATGTCATAGTCCTGTAAAAACTCAATCCATTGACACTTCTACATGTTCATGTAACACTTAGAGAAAACATATATTGGGCTCCGATGATCGTTGAAAACCACAAAGACCTCTCTAATTAGGTAATGTCTCCACAACACCACATAAAAAATCACTACTATGAACTCAAGATCATGGGTGGTATATATACATTCATGGGGACACAACTACAAAGTCCCATAGTAAATGACTGATATAAGCTCCATCAGAACACATTCTAAACCCATATGTGAAGCATCATAGAAAACATCAAATTGAAATCCTTTTGTTAGAAGATAATGAACCAGAGTACTTACCAACATTAACTTTAGATACTAAAAAAATCATTGAATCTGATTAGTCCACACAAATGCCTAATCCTTCATGTTAAATGTTGTCAGATGAGTCACAATCTGAGAGAAATCATCTATAAATATCCTGTAATTTCATGGAAGACCAAGAAAACTTCAAACATGTACTATAGTCTTGGGGGTTTTCCAAGAAACAACTACTTCTATATTTGGATAATCTATAGATACTCCCTATTGGGATACAAAATTCCCCATGAAACAGAATTCTTGATCCCAAAACTCACACTTCAAAAACTTCCCAAAAAGTTGTTGTAGACGAAGAACTCCCAAAATGTCGAACAGATGCTCTGCATGCTCCTCCTCAGACATAGATTACAAGAGGATTTCAACGATGAAAATAACCATGAACCTATCCCAGAACTCATGGAACACATTGTTCCACAACCCCAAAAATATATCTAGATCATTTGTCACACCAAACAATGAACGAATAATTCCCATGGTTACAAGGGAATGTAGTCTTCGGGATATTCTCATCTTTCATATATATCTAATGATATCATGGCCACAAATTGATCTTCCAGAACCAACATTCAGCTTTCATTTAATCAAATAAATCATTAATACAAGGAAATAGATAGCTATTCATCACTATCACTTTGTTCAGGTGGGAAAAATCGATACACAACCACAAACTGATGTCAGTATTCTTCACGAACAAAACTAGTGCACCCCATAGTGACACACTCATCTGAACAAAACCACACTTCAATATACCATAGAGATTTATATGAAGCTCTCATAACTCATAAGGGGACATCCTATATGGAGACATCGAGATGAGAGACATGCCTGGTTGTAGCTCAATCCCGAAATCAATCTCTCGACAAGGGGGTAAGGAGACAACCTCTTCTAGAAATACATTAGAGTATTCTTCCACAACCCTTGGAAACTCCGACTGATGAACCTCCATCTAACTAAAAATCTTCTCAACCAACATGTATAACAAATAAAGAACAAACCCATGACCCATTTGTGGGTCTCACTCACCAAAAAACACTCGTGGATATCTATTAGCATCGAAGAAGTCAATCTGATTTTGAAAGAAATCTATGATATCCTACACCAAATACAAACAATCCATGTCAATGATGACATCATAAGGCTGTATCTATAAACATAGGAAATATCCCCTAGAGAAATTCTACCCATCACTGGATCACAGTCTCTACATACTTCAAACAGGTAAGCTCGACATCCAACTGGCATAGTCAACGCTAATGGAATTGAAAGCCTCTCTACCTCATGTCCCAAATCATGGACAAGGTAAGGTTATATGAAGGAGTGTGTGGCTCTTATTTCAAACAAGGCATACACCCATGTCGAAAACAAGAAAAGGGTACCTTGAATGTCGTCTGGCTTACCTGGAGCTGGTAATGTGAAAGCATGAATTTCACCATCACCTGCTCCATAGCCTCTCTAACCCTAATGATGACCACCACTATAGCTACACTCTACACTTGGGGGATTGGGAGCATAAAGGGGGATTTAATCTTCCTACCCTATCTGCTCTCTACTGATTCAATGCTTTTTCAACCTGCTGTTACTGCCTCAGCTAGAACTACATCAAAGGAGGAACCTGGAGCGGATCACTTGGTGCACATTGACCGCTCTGAAAGGTAGTCACTCTCACTATTTATAACCTCGGACTCCACAATAAAAACAATCCCATGATCTCCTGGCATAGACTTAAGAGCCACCACCCCTAACGAAATGAGATGATGAGGGATATAACCTAACCTGGCCAAATAGAAACTCTTCTGTCCTGAAAAACAGAAACCCTAGACAATACCTCTGCATTATGAGTAATTATAACAACTATTTTCTCATGACAATTTATCTTTGGATAATGTCCCTTCTATGACCTATTCCCATTCCCGAACATTGAGGTATGTCTTCAGAAAAAACAGGGTGACCTAGATCTCGATCTTTGGATGCAAATCCTCTTCAAAATTCCTCACCTTGACCACCTCATATGGCAACTTATCTAATGAAAATCACAGATGGTACCTAAAACAGATTCCAAACTCCCGCATACCATAGCTCCCCTATCAAAGGGTATGTATATCCTAGAGATTTGATACCATATTTGTTGAAGTAAGATACTCAACTCTGAACTTGTCTTGGAACTCCTCTAATAAGATCACCGACTCCTGGTGATTCCCAAGGAACAAGAACCACCACTACCTCTTTTCCCCCCAGAGTATCCTCCCAAAAAAAATACACCTATTGATCCTTCTGATCATGGATAAAACTGATGTCTATCTCAACTTCATCAAACATGTCTTCCATGATGGCATCTGAAACGGAGCCCTCATACTTCTAATGACTCTGGAACTGAATCTCTTGGAGTTTCCTTCATCAGTTGGCATTTTCATCAACTTCAACCCTACGATTATCGGTTGGCACAACCTACTGGAAATCTTCTGCATAAAATTAATAAGGACGTCGACCAGGATCCATACCTACAAAATAATAAACAATTTGATCCCCTAAACCTAGAATATGGAAGGCTCGATATTGATAAATTTTTGGTTTTCTTTTATTCATTTTATGTTAAATTATCCCAAGGTCTACCTATAAAAACCCAAGCATAAAGAAGAATGATGCCTGACCCTTTCCTAGGTCTCTACCATGTAGCTAGAATCACCTCATTTAGTAGTCATTATAAACATAACAGTATGTGCTTCACATCACAGGGGTCCCTAAATTCGTATATATCAGTCGGTCTCTAGTGTTTACCTCACTTTCTAAACTTAAATAACACTATTTCTCTTCTAATACATGCATCCTAACATGTTCCAAACACCAAACACCATCCTATCTATCAACCAACCTTGGATACCACACATTGATGACCCACTACCCATAAGTTACACCCCTCCTCTGTCTGCAATGTGATAATGAAGATAGTGACCCTTGAGACTTGCCACATGTAGGTCTGGGGTTGGAGACAAGCACCAAGGGTATAGTAAACACCCAAACGGGAGTCAATACCTTCTAAGAGGACATAAGAGGAAGAGTGAGATAAGACAGACACCAACCAACTCCAACTCATACTACAATATAAAATAAATCTTATGTACGCATATGTAATGTCATGAAATAACTACTACAACAGAAAGGGAAAACTGCAAGTACCAAAAGAAGGTAATAACGACAGCAACAACGAAGCCCAAATAGCTCTGGAAACCCTACGTTAATAGTAACCAGAATGATCTCTGACCTATTCCATGTGACCTGAAAATAGTTTATATATACATAAAGAGATCATAATATTATACTCATTAGGATCTTCTCAACAACCTCTAATTTAAAAGTATAGAATACATGCTAAAGTGTATTGAACAACAAGGGAAACTAAATAATCACCTAAAGAGGTATACTATGTTCCCATCCTGACCATGGATACTCTAACCAAGTATTGCATAAAAGAGTATATAATATTATAAAAAAAATCAAGGGTACACTACTACAACTTCTCCACTGGTTTTTCGCTTTACCCCAATGTTGCACATCCTAACCATCTCTCTCCAAAAAGGCTTGCCTACAGACACTTGGGCGTACCACCACAACATGAACCTCATTTAAGAAAACCACTACATCCACCTTACCAAAGTAACCAGGTATTTTTTGGGATCCACCACATCTTTCATAATGTGTATCATGAATTGAGTATTAAACCTCAATCCATTATAGCCCATACACCGATTAAGGATCCTCTAGCCATCACAGTCTATACACATTACACTTATAGTAATCCTTGGGAAACTTTATCCAGAATATATGTGTGTTAATAACCATAATACATTACATCACTCTACACCCATATATGGGGAAAACTAACCATTTTTCCTGCTATCTCAAATATATACCAGGAAAAGAGAGTGGGGCCAAAGGGGTACTCATCCATCAATACTTCGACCAATTTTTTTGTGAAAACACCCCCCCAGGGCCCAAGAATCCTAGGGGTGTCAACTGACCTAACTGACGGGGGGGTGTAGTATATAGAAACACAATACATATATAATATATTGTAGCTCACTGCCACACTATAGGCATACCATATTCTTAGAATCAACTATAGCTAATGTCTCTTGGAATCCTAGTTGACACATCTAAGTCTAGGTATCCTACATGAAAACAACCATGTGAAGGGATATATTAGATTACATTATCCCTTTTTATTAGTTTCACTTTACATTAATAAATTTTTCACCCATTAATTAAGAATTTTTAATTCCCTATTAGATTTTATTTTCATCAAACCAAAGTTTCTTTCTCTCCAGGTGTAACCAAACCAAGTCAACAACTTCTCGGAAATATTACCTTAGAAATGCATCCCAGCAAGCTCCAACCCCATTGGTTAACATAATTTATTCAATCATTTATTAACAGCATTATTACATTCCCATATTCCTAGTCATTATAGAAAAAAATTCTAAGCTACCAAGTACAGGTGTCTAAAAACAGGTAGTAGATGAAATACCCATCATGTCTTTAGAACCTATAGCAAGAGTGTAGAACTATCCATCTTCAAGAATCTAAACATAGAAAAAACATGGCATACTATGTGCGTCTTCTCCCCATTTGGAAGAAGGGGAAGAAATAAAAACTACCTTGAGCAGTGGGGAAAGTAAGGTATATAAACAACAAACAAGATTCAACAAGAATCCAATCATTCATATCAATCATGTTTCATCATCTCTGGTGTCCTCCCTAACACCCAAATTCCTAAAATGATGCATCATGCCACTCTAGGCATCAATTAATGCCACAATAATGGGCCTCCCTTCTCCCACAAATCACAAAATCCATCCAGGCTCATATCACAACACAAGTAGGAGGAAACAAACAACATATCAACTGGGATATTTTTCCTTAATCAAGGCATCCATCCTCCATACGTAATGATGACTCATGGCTGCAAATCACAATACACTTAGACTTACAAGTGAATGTGTAACTCAAAACCCTTCTTGGAATTATCATTTATCAGAAAGAAAATTATTTAATCTATCTATAATTAACTAATTTATTATTTGTAGGTTCCAACTACATGAAACCTAAATAGTAATCTATCACAAATTTACTAAAATGTTAATGGATATGACATTAATTCATTATCAACAGGCATCAGTATGCCTCTGGCTTATCAATAATTCAATGAAACATGCTTACTACAACAACTACTAGATTCATTTACATGCCTCGTTAACTTTGAAAAATAAATATAATTAATCCCCTTTTACATTATTTACCAATTTCCGCCAAGAATGTCATGCTAAACAAGGGTATCATATATATAACACTATCTAGAAAAACAAGTGGTCATAATAGATGATCCATAGAAATCTATTTATCTAGTTCTTATATTTATTATTTCAACTCCATTGTGATTTCTTAGGATAAAATATTCTACCTCTATAGTTTCACATAAAAGAATAGAGAATCCATGAATCCCCTACCTCAAAATGTTCTTCACATTATTTATGAACATTCGAATTCAATGGATGATGATCAACTCCCCTCATGATAACTGCATCAACTTGAGGATGTCACGATACGACCGCACCAACTAACACCCAGGAAAAATACATTAGAAACATAGAGATATCATTCCATAACATGGTTAGTAGAAATATGATAATAAGCATCGATGAAAACATAAGAACAATGGTTGATCATACCTTTTATTGATGATGGATCAACACTTTCTGCTTGCAAAAAAACAAGGGGTGTTAATTTAGTAGGAAGAAACACCAAGGGGAAACGACCATAGGATTAATGTTAGATCACACCACTCTTATAGGATGAATGGCTCGTGGTGCCTCACTCCGCGATAACCAGGAAAGAATTAAATAAGGGAAGGTTTCAAACTATCAAGGATTATATCTGAAACTAATGGGATTTTAAATGGTTTATAATTTCTATTAATATGATCACATTAATCTATATAGTTTGACCAAGTAATGGAATCCCGAGTCTCTGGAAAATCATGATAGGAGTTATAGGCATTGAATCAACCTTAAATCCCTTAAAATCTGTCCTTGAATGAATTTTTCATCAAGGAAAAGGTTAAAGGGGTGAAACTCTATGATCTTGGAAACAATGTTCACATCTGTCTCATCGATGCTAAAATTACAAATGAATCACCATCCCTAACAATAATAATGACTCCTTGACGCTGACAGTAAAAATAACTCACAGATACTGATATTACAATGGACTCACTGACACTGATAGTACAAATGAATCACTTATGCTGATAGTAAAAATGAATCACCAATGTTGATAGTAGAAATGACTCACTAATGCCGCCAGTACAAAGGACTCACTAATGCCGACAATGAAAATTACTCAAATATTATGATGGTACAAATGAATCACCGATGACACTGTTCACATTTGTCTCACCGATGACACTATTCACATCTGTTGCACTAATGACATTGTTTACATATTTCTAACCTATTACACTATTCATGCCAGTCTTAGGGATGAAAATGTTCACATCTATCTCACTGATGACATTGTTCACATCTGTCTCACTAATGACACTATTCGCATCGGTCTAATCGATAACATTGTTCACATCTATCTCACTAATGTCATTTTCCACAAAACTAGAAACATAATTCACAAAACTAGAATTTTGGAAAAGTGTTGGGGATAAGTCACCTTGACCTCCCAGAACACCTCAAACACCAAATTTCAGTAAAGGAATCGACAAGATAGGTTTGATCCATTATATAAATATTGCGACACAAAAATTTTATAGATGAAAATCACATGATAGGGTTATATTAGAATATTTCTTTTTATTTTACGTGTTTTATTGATGTTATTAAAGTCAAAGTAAGGAATAGTTATACAAATTGACATTATTAAAATTTTATAATATATAAGATTTTATTAAATGATATAAAAATTTTATAATATTATATTCTAAAAATATTTCAAAATATTGTTTATAATATAAACTATGGCCCACATATGTGTTGTTTTTTCATTTATTTTTACTATCTTTTCCCTAAAAGAGTAAAAATTCTTGTTATCACAGTATGTGTGAGAGTGGTTAATGAGGGGTTTAAACCAATTGATAAGGGTAAAAAAATTGTTAGAACTTTAATAGTTTTTATTTTATGATATTTATTTGTCACATACATATCATATATTCGAATTATATTAGTTTGGATCTATTTTATATTAATCATTAATTTTATTAAATAAATACTTTGAGAAATTCAAAGAGCTCTCCTCCCCTCTCTTTTAAAAGTACATCTCTCCATATCATTAATTCAAACATCAATATCCATTTGGGTAAGAAAATGATTATAAATATACATTTATATAATCCCTATACTCATTATAGTAGTCTTTTTTAGGTATAATATCAACCATAGATGGATTAAAGTGTTAATAAAAGGAGACATTCTATAAAATATATATAGTTTTTAACCAAATAATTTAGTTTTATTTATTATTACATGAAATTAAAATATTCTTAAAACATGATAAAATAATAACTCCAGTAACCGACATATAATAATATGTTATTATGATTATTGTATAACCTATATTCATCTCCAACCTTCATCAAATGGGAGATGAATTCATCATTTGTGTGTACGATATACTACTGCAACATGAAAAAATGTAATTTTTTCCATAACAATATTTAAAGATGGGTTTTAATGATGTAATTAATTATTATGTATGATATTCATGAAATATTTATCATTATAAAAATTTAATATATCATTTACCTTCTTACCTTTCCATTCACTAAAAAATGATAATGTTGTTTGTCTGCGTGTGTGGACTACCACCTCCATGAAGCTATGTGATTCATTTCTCATAACCATATCACATGAATGATACATGTTATTATATTTAAATAATTAATATTATACATATGAAATTATTATCATTATGGAAATATAATATAATACTTACATACTTTCCATAATAATCTTTGAGAAATGGAAACATTATTCATGTGCACATACGGCATACCGTCTCCATGATTGTAACATAGTTCATTTTTCATAATCATATTCAATGGTATGATTTAAAAGTATAATTTATGTATATAAGTGATAATTATTTCAGGATTATTATTTCTTACATGATGTAATAATGTCCTCCTCGATCATTATTGACACATTGATGAAAATTTAAAATTAATTAATGAATATCATCGAAACATCTAACGTGAACTTAAATGACTGAATAATTATATATTAATTGGTATTAAGTGAAATTAATAAAGAATAATTAACAAGAAAAAAATTCCTACTAAAGTAATGAATTGAACCGTGTTTATTATTCACAATGATAAAGAACGTATGTTATGAGATTGACTATAGGTAAGTGACTTTCGTTTAAAAATCATCTTTTAACGTTTCCCTCAAAAAACTATTTTTCTTTGATATGCATATTTTATAAAAGTACCATTAATAAGTTATTTTATATTATCCTATGATTTTTTAATTAATTTTTCCCCATGTTTTAATTTTTACAAAAATGGATTGAAAGGAATTTTTTGGCATTTTTCGAATGAGGTAATTTTTATCTTTTGATTCAACGGTATGAAAAGAATACTTTATTTAAAATTATATGATATGAAAATATTCTTCCACCATGATGACTAATATTTTCATTGAATATAAATTTAAAATCTTATAATATTATTTTAAAGGAATTTTTTTCATTTATAATTGCACATTTTATTAAATATGTGTTTTAAAAAAAAGATTATTTTCCTTAAGATTGTTTTAATGATCTTTAATTATATTTGTAATCTTCAAGGACCACAATCCTTGATTTAACATTTTAATCACTAGGGATATGACCCTTTTTTACTATAATCATTCATTTTATAGGTGAATTGTGATTGTTTCAAAGGTATTATGTTGGAACCCCTTTCTTTTCCAGGGGTTAGTCACGTTTTGAATGAAATAATGTGTGTTTCAATTATTTTTATAATAAAAAGAAATATCCATGTACATTATTTCTATTATCTTTCTTGGGAATTATTTATGACGATGGGAGGTTCCATTATAAATTGAGGGTGGGTAATATCGTCATATCTCTCCAATGCAATGGGTAAAGGGATAGAGTGAACCAATTAGGTTTATTCTTTGTGGTTATAGAAATAAAATGTAATGGTTATTATATTTGAAACCTTTATGGTTATATTATGTGTAAATGTGGTGGTTATTCTTTGTTTAACCTTGAAGGTTATCTCATTTTTATGTGTGATATGAAAATTATTCCCAAAGATTCCAATATATTTTATCTATTCTTTTTATGGTTTTGAATAGATACCTTTGACCCAAATGTGTTTATTTTATATGTGGAAATTATATATTTATAATATTAATGGGTTTTTTTTGATAAATTGGTTGTATCTTTAAAAGACTTTGGAAATTTCTTGATGTTATTCCAGAGCAGTGCCTTCAGACGGCGTGTGATTCTGAGCCATTATGTGGCCAGAATTAAATTTTTAGTGTGTTCACACAGGGCACGTGAAATAAATGAGATAACTATTATAGAGTAATTTGGATCATAAATATGAGAGTACAGATGGATCCAAAATGGGTTTTTACCCCAGGAATGACATAAATATTGTCAGTGCAGGACGTTGGGACCCATCACCCGTTAATGAAACATTAAACCGATAAATATAGTAATTAATTTATTTTTTTAACGGTTAAAATCATGTATCTCTTAAACGGTACCTCAAATTGGAAAACTGAGGGTACCACTGAGTCCAGAGTGTGACTTTTACCCTAGGAGGGGTGTAACATTCGCAGGCTCGGGCGCATTGTGGAAAACGCCATGGGGTGCATTTTCATAATTAAGTTGTCTCCGACTTTAGATTTTATATCTTTTGAATGGAGCCTCGGATTAAAATTCTGAGACTACAGTTGTTCTAGAGAGGTGTTGTTTACCCTAGGTGCGACCTAACATTCAATGCATTTGGGGTTTCAGATGCGGATTTAAATTGGGTTGAGTTTTTAATTAATTAAAGGTTTAATTATTTCTTTTTCTTTAATCTCTTCCCTACTTAAACCAAATTCGACCTCTCCTCCCTCCCCTTTCTCTCTGGTGGAAACTCTTCCCAAGAGGAAGATCATGTTCTCTCCTCCTCATCTATTCCTCCCAAACATGGCGGAAGCAGTACGATGATCGCAAATCGAAGATGAAGCTTCGGGCTACGCCCCGCGAGGTAGGCATCGTTGTGTTTTATTTTTCTTTTTATGTTTCCGCGTCTCCTTTGGAATTATTATGGAGCATTGAACTATTGTATATTTGTTGAGATAGGGATAATATTGAGTAGATCTCGATCTTATCTTTCCAATGAGTCTTTCGGATCAAAAATCCGAGTCACGGGGTGCCCAGGGTGGCCCCGGGATGTTTTTCGGCCATGAATGGTTTTTTCTGACCGTTTCAGTGCGGTCCGGCGGGTGATGATGGCGGCGCGGCCCTCCCAAGCGGCGGCGCGGGCTCCCTCCAGTGGAGGCACAGTCGACAGTGTGAAGGCGAGCGGTGGCGGTCGGCGTGAGCGGCTGCGGACGGCGGACAGCTGCGCGGGATGACCCTCGTAAGGGGGGCGAGGTGGAGGCCGGCCGGCAAAGCCGGTCGGGTTGATGCGAAAGACCGGGGTCAGGGTCCCCGGCCAGTGGAAATAGACCCATGTCCCGCAGGTCCCATGGAAAGAGAGCCAGACCAGCTCTGTCGGTCTGGGAAAATTGGGGCGGTCCACGCGATGAACCGCGGACCGCCGGTTCAGGCACAGGGTGGGCCGGCCGAACCGGCCCGACCCACCTGTTTTGGTCCATTAAAAAAATTAAATCCCCTCTAGAACGTAGACTAGGTATCGGATTCGTGTTTCATTAGTGGCGACGCATTCCCTGAACCGAGATGGACATTTTTGAGATGGTCTCGGGGATTTTTAATTCCCAACATGAGGGGCTCGATGACGCGACACACTCATTAAAGTGGATTAGTGTTTATCTGCGAAAATTGTTTTGGATGGCGCAGACACATCCAGAGTCCATTTTGAGCGCCGTCTGTGGCGTTGAGACCCTAGCATCGAGATGAATATTTTCAAGGGTTTTTTGGGTGCTGAATCCGGAGTTGAGGCTTAGGCCCCACAGCCCATCTTTTCAACTTTGAGCAGCATTTTGTATCATTTTCATCGGATGTCCGTTCGGGGCGTGCGAGCAGTCAATTCGGGGTGTTTTTTTGAGGGCGTTGCAATGGTGCATTTTTCCTGCTTTAATTCTGCATGGTGGTGCGGGCCCCACGAGGGTTGTTCTGGGAGTTGGCTGTGATTTCCACGTTCTTCACCGGGTGTCCGTTTTGGACAAGTATTTAGTCAATCTTGTGTACTTTTTCGAGAGGATCACAACGGTGCGATATGTTCATAGCGCTTCGGGACTAGGATGTGGGTTCCACTAAGCACTGCTCGTGTGCAGTACATCAAAATGCTTCTTTTTTTCTGTACATCCATTCTACCCAAGTAATCAGTCAAATTGTGGTGTTTTTCTGAGAGCATCACGTTGGCGCAGTTCGCCCGACCTTTTTCAGGATCGTGTTGTGGGTCCCAACTGGGCTGGCTATGGTGAATAATACCTTTTTCACCGGGTGTCCATTTTGGGTGATTGTGTAGTCAATCCCATGTGTTTTTTTGATGGGATCACAGTCGTGTAATGCGTTTGTTCAGTTTCAGGACCTTGGTGTGGGCCCCACATGGGCTAGCTACAGTGAATAGTACCATATTCACCGGTTGATCGTTCGGGCGAGTAAATGGTCAATCTCATGAGTTTTTCCATGAGGATTGCGAATGTGTGATCCATTTGGGCATGAGGAGCCTCTTTTGAGATCTTATTAAATGTGGAAACATGAAAGGGTGTTGGATGGAGGTCCATTTGATGCACTCCAAACCAACGCACCATAGTGATGTCGGTAACACCCAGTGATGTCAGTTGCAGTGCTGAGTTATCAGACCAATTTCATATCTACCCTCCAGTAGGGCTGGGTAGTGGGTCACCCGACGACTTATTCTAGGTCTACCCTTCAGTAGAGACTGGTCAGTGGGTCACTTGTCAACTTCTTCCAGGTCTACCCTCCAACAGGGTTGGGTAGTGGGCCCCCTGTCAACTTCTTCCTGGTCTACCCTGCAGGAGAGACTAGGCAGTGGGTCACCTTTCGACTTCTTCCAGGTCTACCCTCCAGTAGAGACTGGGCAGTGGGTCGACTGTCGACTTCTTCTAGGTCTACCCTCCAGCAGAGACTGGGCAGTGGGTCACCTGTCGACTTCTTCCAGGTCTAGCCTCCTGTAGAGACTAGGTAGTGGGTCGCTTGTCGACTTCTTATAGGTCTACCCTCAAGTAGAGACTGGATAATGGGTCGCATGTCGACTTATTCCAGGTCTACCCTCCTATAGAGACTGGGTAGTGGGTCGCCTGTCGACGTATTCCAGGTCTACCCTTCAGTAAATACTGGGTTATGGGTCGCCTGTCGACCTCTTATGGTCTTCCCTCCAGTAAAGAATGGGCAGTGGGTCACCCAACGACCTCTTAGGGTCTACCCTCCAGTAAAGACTGGGTAGTGGGTCACCTGAGGACCTCTTGGGGTCTACCCTCTAGTAGAGACTGGTCATTGGGTCACCCGATGACCTCTTAGGGTCTACCCTCCAGCAGAGACTGGGCAATGGGTCACCCGACGACCACTTAGAGTCTACCCTCTTACAGAGATTGGGCAGTGGTTCGCCTGATGGCCTCTTATGTATTACCCTCTAGCAGGGCTAGGCAGTGGGTTACCCGACGACTTCTTTCAGACTCCTTCCTTTCTTCTACACTAGTCTGTAGCTTTTCTCCGTGAGTATCGGAGCAGGACCCTTGTTTATACAGGCCAGTGATGTGATAACTTTGACTTTTAGAAGACCTATCGATTGTGTGACAATGACGAGGTGTGTTTTGACTTTCCTCAGAACTCTCAACTACGAGGGGCACTTTCCCCACCAAGACGTGTCCTTGAGATGTGACCTAAAACCGTGCGGACGAGTCAGTGCCACCCAAAGAGGATAGTGTCAAGTTTTTGTGATTTGATCCCCTTGACTTGCAGTTCGAGGTAAACGGGTAGGATGCTCGGCATCGATGGTGTTTCCTTCTAAGACTGTTGGCTACTCATTTTCTTGGGATGAGCTACAGGATAAAGATCCTCTTACGATCATGTTTGGGTTTCTTGATATAGAATATATATATGTATACCTTGTTCCAGCACCCACTTCTTGGGTTTTGGTTACTCTACTTCCAGGAGAGGCGAAGACGCACGGGGTATGCCACGTTCTTTCCGTCTCTATCTTCTTGTGGTTGGAAGAGTATACTCTCCTGTTATAGGTAGAGAAGGCTTGCTGAGAATTTCATCTTCTCACTGTTCCTTGCTCATTGTGTTAGGATGAGTCTAATTCCTTCCTATTATTGGGTTGAGTAGTACTCTTTACTACACTCTCGGTTGTACTCCTTTACTTTTCCCTGTTCGATCTACTAGTCACCTCTTCAGTACCTCCATTGTTTCTCCCTCAAGCCTTTGGGGCATCCTACTGAGTATTTTTATACTCACCCATGCTTGGGCTTTGCTCGCACATAGTGTGCCATTGCAGACGGCAGATAGGTCAATCATGACGTCATAGAAGCTTAGGAGTTCGGGAGCTTGGATAGCGTATGGTAGTCGTAGTCAGGTTCTAGGTGTGGGAATCTCCTAACTCTTTACTTTGGTTTACATGTTGCCGGGTTTTGGCACTTTTCTGGTTGGGCACGTGTTTTTTCCTTTTATTTTTAGTTTACCTTTAGCACATTCTTTTTACTGTTTAGAGGTCGATGCACCTTTGTGGTTGTATATATCAGTTGGTACTTTACATTCACTTTTTCTCTGCACTATTGCATTGAGTGGGTTTCTTGTGTGTGTACAGGTACATAGGTAAAGGCCACCCCGAGTTTTTTAGCCTTCAGCGCTTGTCACCAGCCCCTGGCCTATGGAGGCAGGCTTGGGGTAGTTGCGGCTGGAGCCCATGTAGGGTCAGGTCATGACAAAGTGGTATCAGTGGTGGTTCTTTCCTTGGGACATTCTTTGGACATCCCTAAAAACTAATTGGTTGGGATTTAGGGAAACAATATCGATGTGTCTTGAGAGCGTCTCTCAGGCCAGGGAGTACAGTGATGGTGTGACAGCTGACATATACTTTCACCAGGAACCTGATAACCCGCTTGTCGACTCGGCATACTGAGACACTTGTTGTGGTGAAACTTTTTTGTGCATCACATAGGATTGAGTCTTTTATTGTCCTTCTTTATTCAGCTCCCCATTGTTTTTTTGTGATATACGTATATTCTCATCTGATCTTGGCCCTCCTTGATAACATTCAGGATGTCTCCTCAAAGACAAAAATCTATGATTACAGCTTTGATTTGTGACGACGACCCTGTGAGCGATGAGGCCTCAGTCCAGGACCCATCATGCGAGTCCCTTTCTCTGGGTGGGCCGGTAGCAGCCCCCCCACCCCACTAGGTGAGCAGAAGACAACTTCAGTAGAGCAGACTGAGCATGAGCGCGCTCTGTGAGTTCCAGCGTCAGAGACCACTGAGGTTCAGTGGTGATCCAGACCCTTAGGCATCCGAGGTTTGGTTTGAGACAGTGGTTTGCCTCTTCAGGCTTACACAGACACTGGAAGATCTTTCAGTGTCTTTGGCCACCAGCCATTTCCACGGAGCAGTTAGGCGTTGGTGGAGTCTGGTGGCTCAGTAACATGATGAGTCGTCACTTTCGTGGGATGACATTCAGCAACTATTTCATGAAGAGTTTTACCCCTCTTACATACGCTCTATTCGGATCCAGGAGCTCCAGCATCTTTAGTAGGAAGGGATAATGGTGACTGAGTATAAAACTAGGTTCATGGACCGTGCACGTTTTTACCCGGACATGGTCTATGATGGAAACTTCTGAGCACGGAAGTTCGATTAGGGTTTTCGCGGAGAGATTCATGCTATCATAGTACCCTTGGGAATCCCCCTTATGCCGAGGTGCTAGAGCATGTGTCGGATGATAGAACCTCGACATAGGTGGCCATCCCACCACCGGTTTTGGAGATATGGCCATGCACCACTATGGAAGCAAAGCACATGGCCTCGGCTGAGGGGACCCTTCTATGTGTGGACTTAGAGCCGTGGTGGTACACCATAGTGGTGCCAGAGGGCACTAGGGATGCTCGGAGAGCGCTGGTGCTATGCTTGCATTGGGCGAGGTCACTTGGCACGGGACTACCCGACCATGTATGCTGAGAACATTGGGTAGGCAGCAGGGGCACCACCACGATAGAGCCAGCGCCGAGATCAGAGTGGTTCCCATAGAGGTGGTGCTAGCAGAGGAGCGGGAGGAACTGGATGTGAGGGATGACATTACGAGATATTCCCATCACCACCAGGAAATCCACTTCAGGTTCTGGGAATTGATAGTTGGGACCACGGACAGCCACGATCTTTGGATGTTTACGATCCTACAGAGCATGAGGTGATAAAAGGTACGCTCTATAGCTATTCTACTTTTTGAAGTATAATTTTTAGACTCTCTGTGTGAAATGATTTTATCCCTTCTCCTTGCTTAAGTTGTTACCAGGGTGATTCGGGGTGTCCCTGTAACCTTGTGTTAGTAGAATAAAAGGGGTGGAACCTTTCTCTTTAGTTGATGGTAGCGACTCCTTCGCCTTTCGAGTGTGTAAGGTATTCTTGTTCGTGGGACATCGACTGTGAAATCCTTGATGACCAGAGGTTCGACCAGGGACGTGAGCTACCCCTGAGGGCCTTGTCCCATGTATTAATAGTACCATTGGGCATCCTACTCCGATCGGGGACGTGAGCTACCCCTAAGGCCCTTCGTGTCCTTTGAGACCATGCAAAGGGATGACGAGGTCCCCTACTGCCTTACCCAAAACCCAAAGGATGGTTTGGGTTAATGACGTCTCCCACATGAATTACCTAAGGAGATGTGTGTGTAATCCTATGCATGTCATCGGAAAAGGAAGACCTTGCATGAACAGATCAAATCTTTTGGTCTATGTGCGGTGACATAGGACTGTGTAAGAGTTCTTCTAGGTACGAGAGAGCCAGGTGTGAGCTATGTACCCTGAGTTGTTCGCTGGTTTTGCTTTTTGGGGACGAAAATCTTGAAGGAAGGAATGATGTAAGAACCCTGTTTTTTCTTCAAAAGACTTTGGAAATTTCTTGATGTTATTCAAGAGCATTGCCTTCAGATGGCGTGTGACTCTGAGCCCCGGTGTGGCCGGAATTAAATTTTTTGTGCCTTCGCACTGGGCATGAGAAATAAATGAGATAACTCTTATATGGTAATTCGGATCATAAATATGACAGTACAGGTGGGTCCGAAATTAGGTGTTTACCCCAAAAACGACATAAATAATGTCGGTGCGGGACGTTCGGACCCCTCGCTCATTAACGAAACATTAAACGGGTAAATAAAATATTTGATTTATTCATTTTATGGTAAACTCATGTATCTCTTAAATGGTAGCTCCAATTAGAAAACTGAGGGCACCACTGAGTCCAGAGCATGCCATTTAATGTAGGAGGGGTTTATCTTTCGTGGGTGCGGGCCCTCTATGGAAAAAGCCACAAGGGGAATTTTTGTAATTAAGTGGTCTTGGATGTTAGATTGTATATCATTCGAACGGAGCCTCAGATTAAAATTCTGAGACCACGGTTGTGCTCTAGATGTGGTTTTTACCCTATGAACGACCTAACATTCACTGATTTTGGGTTTTCGGATGCGGATTTAAATTGGGGTGAGTTTTTAATTAATTAAAGGTTTAATTAATTTTCTTTATTTAATCTCTTCCCTACTTAAACCAAATTCCACCTATCCTCCCTCCCCTTGTTCTCTAGGGGAATCTCCTCCCAAGAGGAAGCTCAAGTTCTATCCTTCTCCTCCATCCCTCCCGAACAAGGTGGAAGCATTACGATGAGCGCGGATCGATGACGAAGCTTCGGGCTACGCCCCGCGAGGTAGGCGTCATTGCGTGTTATTATGTTTCTGCATCTACTTTGGAATTAATTTGGAGCATATAACTACTATTTATTTGTCGAGAAAGAGATAATTTTTAGTAGATCTCGATCCCAGCTTTCCAATGAATTTTTCAGATAAAAAATCCATGTCCCGGGGTGCCCGGGGTGGCCCCGGGATGTTTTCCGGACAAGAATGGTGTTTTCCGGCAGTTTCAGGGTGGTCTAGCGAGTGACGACGGTGGCACAACCCTTCTCAAGTGGCGGCGCGGGCTCACTCCGGTGGAGTTGTGGTCAACGGTGTGCGGGAGATTGGCTGCAAGAGGTGGTCAGGCGAGCGGTGGCAGTCGGCGTTAGCGGCTGCGGACAAAGGACGGCCTCGCGGGACGACCCTCGTCAGGCTGGCAAAGCCGGTTGGGTTAACACAAAAGACTGGGGTCAGCGACCCCAACCGGTGGATAGGGACCCACTTCTCGCAGGTCCTGTGGGAAGAGAGCTAGTCTGGGTGAAGTGGGGCGGTCCGCGCGGTGAAGCGCAAACCGCCGGTTCAGGCACAGGGTGGGCTGGCCGAACCGACCCAGCCCACCTGTTTCGGTCCGTTAAAAAAATTAAAACACCTCTAGAACGTAGAATATGTATCGGATTCGTGTGCCGTCAGCAACGACACATTCCTTGAACCCAGACAAACATTTTTGAGATGTTCTCGGGGGTTTTTTAATTCCTAAGACGAGGGGCTTGGTGATGCGACAGGCTCATTAAAGTGGATTAGTGTTTATCCGAGAAAATTATTTTGGATGGCACCGACACATCCGGAGTCCGTTTTGAGCGCCGTTAGTGGCGTTGCGACCCTGGCGTCAAGGCGAAGATGTCCAAGGGGTTTTCGAGTGTTGAAGCCGGAGTTGAGGCATGGGCCCCAGGGCCCGTCTATTGATATGCGAGCAACGTTTTGTAACTCTTTCATCGGACATCCATTCGGGGCGTGTGAGAGACAATTCAGGGTATTTTTGTCAAGGGTGTTGCAATAGCGCAATACCCCCGCTTTAATTATGCATGGTGGTGCGGGCCCCATGAGGGTCGTTTTGTGAGTTGGCAGTGATTTCCAAATTCTTCCCCGGGTGTGTGTTTGGGACATGTGTTTACTCAATCTTGTGTACCTTTTCAAGAGGATCGCAACGGTGTGATCCGTTCGTAGCACTTCGGGACCAGGATGCGGATCCCACGATGCGCCGCTCATGCGCGGTACGTAAAAATTCATCTTTTTCTCTGGACATCTGTTCCACGCAAGTAAGCTGTCAATTTGACGTTCTTTTCCAAGACAATCACGATAGAGCAGTTTGCCCCACCTTTTTTGAGATTGTGGTGTGGGTCCCACCCGGGCTGGCTACGGTGAATATTGCATTTTTCACTAGGTGTCCATTTTTGGTGATTGAGTAGTAAATCACGTGTGTTTTTCTGAGGGGATCACAGTGGTGTGATCCATTTGTTCAGTTTCGGGATCTTGGTGAGGGCCCTACATGGGCTGGCTACAGTGAATAGTGCCATATTCACCAGTTGACTGTTACGGAGAGTAAATGGTCTATCTCGCGAGTTTTTCCACAAGTATTTCAATAGTGTGATACGTATGGGTAGGAGGAGCCTCATTTGAGATCTTATTAAATGTGGGAACATGAAAGGATGTTGTATGGAGGTCACTTTCATGCACTCCGAACCAACACACGACAGCGATGTTGGTAACACCTAGTGAAGTCAGTTGCAGTGCTGAGTTATTGGAAAAATTTAGGATCTACCCTCCAGCAGGGCTGGGTAGTGGATCACCCGACGACTTATCTAGGACTATGCTCCAGTAGAGACTGGGAAGTGGGTCGCATGTCGACTTCTTCCAGGTCTACCCTCCAGCAGGGCTGAGCAGTGGGTTGCCGGTCGACTTCTTCCAGGTCTTCCCTCCAGCAGAGACTAGGAAGTGGGTCACCTGTTGACATCTTCCAGGTCTACCCTCCACCAGAGACTGGGTAGTGGGTCGCCTATTGACTTTTTCTAGTTCTACCCTCCTGGAGAGACTGGGAAGTGGGTCTCTTGTCGACTTCTTCCAAGTCTACCCTATAGCAAAGACTAGGGTGTGGGTTGCCTGTTGATTTCTTCCAGTTATACCCTCTAGCAGAGACTAGGAAGTGGGTCACCTGTCGACGTATTCTAGGTCTACCTTACATGAGAGACTGGGCAGTGGGTCGCATGTCGATCTCTGAGGTTCTACCCTCCAGTAGAGACTAGGCAGTGGGTCACCCAACGACCACTTAGTGTCTACTATCTATCAAAGATTGGGCAGTGGGTCACCTAACGTCCACTTAGGGTCTACCCTCCAGTAGAGACTAGGCAGTGTGTCACCGGATGACCTCTTAGGGTCTACCCTCCCACAGAGACTCGGCAGTGGATCACCCAATGACCTCTTAGAGACTACCCTCCATCAGAGACTGGGCAGTGGGTTGCCTGACGACCTCTTAGGGTTTACCCTCCAATGGGTCTAGGTAGTGGGCTCGATGACTTCTTTCAGACATAGTCATTTCTTCTAGGGTTTTATGCGGATTTTCTCCATGACTATCGGAGTGGGAACCTTTTTTGTACGGGTCAGTGATGTGAAAACTTTTACTTTGAGAAGCCCTCTTGACTGTTTGACAATGACGAGGTGTGGTTTGACTTTCCCGAGAACTCTCTAGTATGAGGGGCGCTTTCCCCACCAAGACATGTCCTTGAGAAGAGACCTAAAACCGTGTGTGAAAGTTAGTTCCACTGAAAGCTGATAGTGTCATGGTGCGGTGATTTGAGCCCTTTGACTTGGCGTTCGGGGTAGACGGGTAGGATGTTGGGCATCGATCGTGTTTAATTCTAAGACTGTTGGCTACTCACTTTCTTGGGCTGAGCTACGGGATGAGGATCCCCTTACGATCTTGTTTGGGTTTTATGACAGATTATATATATATATATATATACCTTGTTCTAGTACCCACTTCTTGGGTTTTGGTTACTCTCCTTCTAAGAGAGGCGAAGACACGCGGGGTATGCCATGTGCTTTCTGTGTCTATCTTCTCGTGGTTAGATGAGTCTACTCTCCTTCTATAGGTACAGAAGGCTCGACGAGAAGTTCATCTTCTCACCATTTCTATCTCCTTGTGTTAGGATGAGTCTACTTCCATCCTCTTGTTGGGTTGAGCTATACACTTTACTTCACACTCGGTTGTACTCCTTTAATTTTCCCTGTTAGATCTACTGCTCACCTATCCATTGCCTCCTTTGTTGCTCCCACGAGCATTCAAGGCATCCTACTGAGTATTTTTATACCCATCCCTTCTTGGGCTTTGATCACACTTTTTTTCCCTTACAGAAGATGAATAGGTCGATCGTGACGCTAGAGGAGCTTAGGAGTTTGGGAGCTTGGACCACGTATGGTGGTCATAGTTGGGTTCCAGGTGTGGGACTCTCCCAGCTGTTTACTTTTGTTTACGTGTTGCTGAGTTGTGGAAATTTTCTTGTTGGGCGCGTGTTTTTCACTTTTCATTTCAGTTTACCTTCAACACTTTCTTTGTACCATTTAGAGTTCGATGCACCTTTGTGGTTGTATATAGTAGTTGGTACTTTATTTTCTCTTTTACTCTACACTATTGCATTGAGTGGGTTGCGTGTGTGTGTAGAGGTTCTTAGGAAAAGGCCTCCCCGAGTTGTTTAGCCTTCGGTGCTTGTTGCCAGCCCCTGGCCTATGGAGGCGGGCTTGGGGTAGTTTCCGCTCGAGCCTGGGTAGTGTCGGGTCATGACAGTTTTAATGTTTCTCACTAGACTGAAAATTTTATTTCTTTTATGTCCCTTAATGATCTTTTGGTGTTCAGCCCATGTTTTAATATGTTTTCAATGGGATTAATGATTAGTAAGGAAAAATTAGAAGCCAAGTTAAAATTCATGAAGATTTTTTTATAATAAATAGATGTTTTTTATTTTAAAACTTTTATATTTTTTGAAAAATTGATATTGAGTAGATGTGTCCACCTTGTAATTTTTTGGTTTGTTATATTAGATTTATGACCTAATTCTATAAAACACTTAATAAAAAATTTGTTTACAAACAATATAAATTGAATTATAGTATAAATACACTAGATTATGTGATATTTAATCCTAGTTACTTACACTATAGGTGCTGGTATTCCCAAAATACCAACCCTAGGATCCTTCTGATAATACCTAAAGGACTTATTTCAAAGAAGAGGTCATCGTGTGAATTTATTGCTTTCTTTTTTACTTCTTATTATAAATCCTACAAATATATGTTATTTATTATAAAATAATAACTTCTGTATACTTAATATAAATAAATTTTATTATTATTATTAATCAAAAATTTTCCAACCTCATTCACATCAAATGGGATGTGAAATTATCGCTCGTGCATATGTACTGATTACCGTATCCATGTAGCGGTACAATTAATTTTTCATCACCATATTTAATGGATAGCTATTATGATCGTTTTAATGTTAATATATGATAATTATGAAAAAATTGTTATTTTTTAATGATAATTTAAAATATAATTTCTTACATTTCTAACTATTGGGAAAAAATTATGTATGTCTGTACATGTAGACTACTACCTCAACGAAGCGATCTGATTCATTTTGATTTTATGTTTTACATGGATTGTAATAAGAATAAATTTAATAAATATATATGATATATGTGAAATAATTATGATTATTTAATGGTTTATTATTATTTACATTTCTTTCATTTCTTCTATTATAAAATGAAATCATTGTTCATGCATAAGTTCGGTCAACCGTCTCTAGGAATGGTGTAATTTTTCATCTCTGTATACATTTATATATTAATATAAATGTTTATATAATGAATATATATTATATTTATATCATTATTAACATTTTTAATATAATAAAATTATGTTGATTGTACATGCACCCAAACTACAAAACCAAAACATGCATGAAAAACGAAGCAGATATGACCTGGAATAGTGATTTTAATAAAGAATTGTTAACAAACATGTGGAAAAAGGTTATAAGTAATAATATATCATATTATATGTCATATTAGGGTAATTAAATACATATATAAATCTATATCTTTTATTCAAGAGGTTCAAATGTGCACAATGGAATTCAGGCCTATGGTAATGGATTTTTATCTCACTTTTATTTCTGTGAGACACATGTCATATTCACCTCTTATTTATTTTATGTGATGAATATAATTTACATGAATTTATTTTATTATTATTTTAATGTTATTTTTATTTGGATATACATATAATATTCTCTCTTTTATGTTGTTTGGATTCGAATGTTACCAATGTTGTAAGGGTTCTATGTTATAAATCAGTATTTATCAGGATTATTTATGATTTAGCTTTTGATGATGAAATATTAGGATATACCTGTCAATAAAATAATGATTATTTTTAACCTCATGTTATTTATTGAGATCAATTTTTTTAATTCCCCAACCCTATATTCCCAGAGTTGGTGCTTTATTTTCATACATTTTCATGATTATAACGAATCATGTCCCAAAAGACTGATCAATATAGCAGTCTTGGAAAATAGATTGCATACATGAACATTACATTACACTTTCTAACATAAAATACAAAAAAAAAATAGTTCTTTGAGAACACCATTATTCCCTTTATCTTAACCCTTCATATCAATCATAATACACTTCATTGAATTATGGTAAAATAAAACATATGAAAGGGGTGAGCTCAGATGATCTGTAAGGGTAAATAATTTAGTGGAAGCTATAAACTTTTAAGGAAAGATGTGTGATAAAAAAAACCTTTTTTAACATAAACATGAACATAATATGAAAAAATAAATCAAACATTACCATATAAACAAGTACATGGATATTTTACTAGTTGAATAATCAAAAGTGAAAACTAATTTCATAAAGAGGGAATGCCTAACACCGGACATCATTACCACATAGTTAAGGCCTTGTGCCAAGAATAAAAATAAAATTTTTGTCAATGCCTTGTGCCAAGACACTATTTTTTCTCATTAGACCTACCGATACATCGAGGAGCTATAACGGGCTCCACCCATCACTTACTAAGTCCACTGCATTTCACATATGGCAATGTTGAAACATAACATATGACAATGTTGAAACATAACATAACCATTCGTATTAAAAATAGCATAAAAAATGTCATTAAATTAACCATAAAACATGAATGGTATAAAAATATAACATACATAGTCAAACATATAATAACTCATTCAATACAACATGGAATATTGTATTATAATAAATCAACCTCAATCAAAAATAATACCTAGTAACGGATGCTGACATAGCTAAAAATGATGAGTCAAACTTTTTGAGAGAAATATGTTGTTTTTAAAACCATTTAAAAGTCACACATTTATAAAGGAAGTAAATTAAAATATATTTCTGAATCAATGTGTCCCATAACACTTTGATACTTTTGAAAATAATTATCATTTCAAAACATTCATGTCCATATAAATAAATCCTTAAAAACATTTTGAAAACATGGACGTTAATTAAATATATTTAGAATGATAAATCTTTAAAACATTTAAAATTATGATCATGATAAAGGGTACCTTTCACAAATCCTTAAAATATTCATTTTGAAATATTTTTTATGAAAAATGGACATGGATGATAAAAATGTCCCAGTAATTACTTACACATAAACAATCTCTGATAATAATGAGATTGGAGAATTAACCCTTACCTTGCACTTTTGTTCAGTCGAGGGTACATTTAACATCCTGCATGAAGATCTTAGTATGTTATTAAATTATACCTGAACCATGTTAATATTTATGATATCATACATGATACATTTATGACTTTATACTACCCATTTAATAATAATTTCCATGATAAATTATCATTTTGGGTAATAATCGTTTTCTTTATCGTACGTTTTTTAACTTGTTACTCTTGATTGTATCACATAGATAAAGATTTAAATACTTCTGGATATATAAAACATGATTTCTATATCATATATATTTAGAATATAAATATGTATAATAGACATATATATTAAATGAAAAACACCATTTATGGAGACGGTAGTCCGTACGTACACATAAATGTTGTTTCTGTTTTCATGTCGTATTGAACGAAACTAAGTGAATAAGATATATGTAAGCACCCACCCACACACACACACATATATATATATCCAGTATAATTATTATTTCATATATTACATACTTATTAGTAATATATTTTTTAATAGTCATATATGAATGGTGAAGGTGGAAATGAATCTCATCACGTCGTGGAGACGGTAATCCGTACGTACGCACGAGCGACAATATCATTTTTTTTAATGGTGTGGAATTTGATGGTATATTAATTTTACATAGACATTATAATGTTAGTTCCATTATTTATATACATAATACTCATCATTATATCCATCCAAAAAACATAGTGTTGAATAACAAATTACACCATGGCGTGGAGATGGTAAGTCTTATGTACGCAAACATGGTGACGTTATCATTCATAAGAGGATATATTAATGAATATAGTTATTCCATATTTATAATAACATCATAGTATATAGAGGATACTAAATTTATCATTTTATAAGTGAAACAACAATGAAAGAGTAAGTGGAAGAATAAGATAACTTGAAAGAGGGTGGTAAAATCATTACCTCTTCTTCGGGTTCTTCCTTTTGATTTGATCAAAAGGTCTCCTTACGTTGGATTTATGACCAAAGGAAGTCTTCTAGGATAAAGGTAGTGTAGTTGGGAGGATATTTGGTCAAGGGATGGCCGAGACAAATGGATTTGGTGGTGTTAATTTGAGGGAAGGTGAAGTGCCCTTTTATAAGAGGGGGTAGGGTCACTTTAGGAAAAGATTAGAGTATTAATTTATTATACAATCATATTCGGTTTATAATGGTTCAAAATGAATTTATTTTTAACCGTGGGTGGTTATGGGTCGAAATCCACTCAACCAATAGGTTTTAAGAAAATTTAGGTTACCATTTTAACCTTATCTTTAAGATTTAACTCTTAGTTAAATAGTTTATCTTTTACAGTGTATTCTTGTATTTTTACTCTATACGGTTAATAAACATACAATAAACTTCCAAGAGACCTAAAGTGTCTCATTAATGACATATATAATAATTTTTAAGCCCATTTTTCGAATGTTACATTTTTGGAATATTATATCAACCAATAATATTGTATTTGTTTTAAATATTAATTTATGTCAGTTTTGACACTATTTGGTATTTTGTTTTTGTGAAAGTTATAAAAACTTTATTACTTAGAAAAATATAAATTTAATCATTCCTAACATGTCATATTCACCTATAAAATTCGTTTATTTCATAAAAACCTTTATATTATATATATTGTAAAATTTATTATACTATTTATTTGATTCTTTCATTAATAAGGTAATTACTGAATCATCATTGTGCCATTACTAAATTTAATTGTTTAATATATAAAAACTCTAAATAAAATACCAATATTTATGAAATAATTTTAGATTTCTAATGAATATTTATAGTCTAATTTATCTTCTATATAACCATATATTAAAAATGGTTTAGTTATTAAACATTGATTTTATCACTTTTAACTCTTCTTTAAATTAAATAATAATAAATTTCTTAATATAATCCAAGTGGACGTAAAGGGTCATATTTTATTCATAATGTTGTTTTGGGTCTAATTAAACTTATCCAATAGAGTTAGGACATATGTTAGGGTAATAATAATATCATTTTTCCCTTAATTACATTATTTACTTTGAATTGTGGTAAGTAAAAGAAAAAAGGTTATTATTCACCAAAAATTATTTTTATATTATTTAACCACATATTACTCCTTGATATTAACAATTTATCTTGGATTTTTCAAATTTAACTCACAGAAGCAGTAAAATTAAGTTTTATGTAAATTTACAAGTTCTCCTAGGAGGTGGGTAAAAGACGGTGAAAAGTTCAATAAAATATTTTTATATCAAAAATTATTATAAACTAACTCAAATGAATTAAATTGAACATATATAGGTATTATGTATCTATTTTTACCTAAAATAAATTTAAATAAAATAAATAATTATTTAAATAAAAATTCGGTTTTAAACATTAACTTAGTGTTTTTCACTATTCATCAAAAATTAAAAGTTTTTTGAAAAATACCAAAAATTGACCCTAAACCAATTTTGATATTCCAAATTAAATAATGAATTCTATTTTAACAATTTAAAAACATAGAAGTTTCATTTATTAATTTAAAATTAATACCTGCTGTCAAAACCAAAAAGGGTTATTTTTAAGAAATAATAACTATAAATAGTTTGACACTTGTTTATGTCATATTTCAAAATGAAATTAATTATAATGACCATAATTGGATTAAATGGTAAAAATATAATCTATTTATAGTTCCAAACCATTAAAATTTATAATTTAACACTATAAATTATTTTGATTAATAAAGTTGTTTTTAGTTAAAATATAGTATTTTTTACTATTCACCCAAATATGAATGTTATCAGAAAAACACCATAAATTTATTGAAACTAAATTCTTATGTCTTTATTCTAAAGATGAAGTTTATTTTTTCAAATTTAATATATAAAAGTTTTAAATATTGGATTTAAAAAGGGATCACCATTAAAAGGTGGTAAAAGTTTATTTTTTGAAAAATACATATTTTACCTGAAAAAATGAATTACTTCCAACATTATGTCTAAGAAACTCATAATATGGATTCTAAAATTATAAGGATTTTTTATAGTTCAAAAATTTAGTTAATACTATTCATAACCACTTTTGAATGGCTAGTTTGGTAAGTCGTTGTGCGCTTGAACTTGATATTGCGTGTAGTGTATGTTATTGAATTACATTGAAGAACTAATGTAATATGATATCTTGGGGTGTTACATTCTTCCCTACTTCAATAAATTGTGTCCTCAAAATTTGAAATTTTTCATTGAAAACAAAAGGTTTAAAATAGAATATACCTCTGTGGGAAAACCCACATCAGAAATTGGGTTAATAAAATTTAGTGTTAATAAGAGGAAAAAATTATATATATATATATATATATATATATATATATATTTGAGAAGTATAGTTTCATCCTTCAACTAATTCCTACCACAAACTCATCTTTCACTCCAAAATATTTAATAAAATAAAAATTTATTTATCCAAATCGTATAGGGTTCAAAAAATAATGAATTTATAATTCATTTATCAGAATATTTAAAAAAAATCTAAATTATACAAATAAGTACATCATTTAGTCCAGTCGTAGGTGATGCACCCATGTCTCCCTTCGGTTGCAGGTTCAAGTCTTGCGGCCTTGTCAGACTCGACTAGTAGTCGCCCGACCTCTAGGTTGTCCTTTTTATAACAATCCAAAAATAACCTTAACAATAGCATCCCATTTCAAACTTAATCCATTCAAACCATTAGACTTATCAAAAATCAATATATCCAAACTCTCTGTTCAAATTTTATAAGGATGTTAAACACAATAAAGATTCTTTTTTTAGGTAATAACATGTGAATGCCTTCAGCATGTATTCTTTTAAAACACCACAAAATCCTAAATTACCATAAAACTAATTGATTATATTCATGATCCGTTATTATTTATAGAATACAATATATACTCCTTCTATCCAAAAAATGTTGTAAACTCCAACAATGATGGAATATAAAAATCATTAATCAGTTAAAATGAAGTCATGAATATTTAATATAATTTATCCTAATCAACCATCTCTTATCCCAAAATCACTACCTCATTATCATAACCATATTAAGGATTACATTTCCTTCAACCATGTATTTTCCAAAAAGTGTAGCTTACTATTAAGTCACTTTTCTTAGAAGCATAAAATCTCAAATCCCCAATAAAATAGTAATGTAGTACAATCCTTATTTATCCCCATAATTTATATAACCAGTATATTGTTGATACAACACTAAAATGAAATAATTCTATATTAACAACATAAGAACACTAGTCATTCCTCTTCACATTAGGTTGTATCAGAACTTGATTATTATCCAATAGCATCATTTAAGGTATACTCTGATGACTGAGACATTGATTCGCATAGTGTCCCAGTGCCTTGCAGATGAAGCATTCTATATTTGAAATTTTTTCTTACCCGTACAATCACGTACTTGGTGTCCTTTTTTCCCCACACGTATAACAAACTCCCATTACCTTCAAGCATTTACTATAGTGATTCTTTCCATATTTATCACATTGAGAAAATCCTTATTTCCACTCTTCCCTTTATCTATCTTTCTCTATTCAATCCTTTTCTTGTCTTTCTTTCCTTCAAATCCATAGGACTGAGAGAATTCTTTACTTATATTATTAACAAATGATACTATTTCATCATATTTTGGGAATACATTGGATACTATTTTCTTTCTAAATGTTGGCTTAATACTATGAAAGATATGATCCTTCTTACTCATTGGATCATATGTATTTCTAGATTCCATATTCATTCTATTGGATGCCATTTTTATACAATGGCATTCACTCGGTCAATTTATGAATCGCAATTCAAAATTCTAAACATGTAAAATACCTAACGTAAATTGATCATTTTATGGATATAATACATACTCACAAAATTGTTTCCTTTGAGGAGGTATATACTCATAAACCCTTCATAGTGGTTTGTAAATAAAATGAGAATTATCTTAACAATATCCCCCGGGAGTGTCATAACCAAGAGTGCAGCAAGGCCCTTTATCGTGCACCAGTTCCCGTTCGACTCTAGCTCAAAGAAGTGTTTTCAGGTTTTACTCCTAGGTAAATCTATTCTAGAGCCACCTATATCTACTTGTATCCAGACAGGGATGTATTTTCGTGTAAAAAATCAAAAAACATTACATTACAAAAATTCTAGGAAGTTCATCTATACTAATCTTCAAAGTCTATCTTATGGTAATGTGATGTAATCAGAGTTTATCTAAATCTAGTTTCCAAGGTTATTTCTAATCTTCCTTTGACACCAATTGAAATTCCCCGACCCTAAATTCTTGGAGTCAATGCATTATTTTAATACATTGGCATGATTACAAGAAATCATGTCCCAAAAGACCGATCACTTTAGCAGTCTTGGAAAATATATTGCATACATGAACATTACATTACACTTTGTAACATACAATACAAAAAAATAGTTCTTTGATAATTCCATTATTCCCTATAGCTTAACCTTACATATCAATCATAATACACCTCTTGGAATCCTAGGAAAATAAAACATAATAAAGGGGTGATCTCAGATGCCTAGTAAAGGTAAATAATTTAGTGGAAGCTATAAACTTTTAAGGAAAGATGTCTGATAAAAACAACATCCATTTTAAACATAAACATGAACATAATATGAAAATATAAATCTAACATTTCCATATAAACATGCACATGGATATTTTACTAGTCGAATAATCACTTGTAATAAGTAATTTCATAATGAGGGATTGCATAACGCCAGATATCGTTACCATATAGTCAAGGCCTTGTGCCAAGACTACAAATAATTTTTTTTCCAAGGCCTTGTTCCAAGACACTAGTTTATCTCATGAGACCTACCGATGCATCGAGGAGCTATAGTGTGCTCCACCCGTCACTTACTATGTCCACTGCATTTCTCATATGAAAAAGTTGAAACATAACATAAACAATCGTATTAAAACTAGCATATGAAATGTCATTACATTAACCATAAACCATGAATGGTATAAAAATATAACATCCACAGTCAAACATATCATAACTCATTCAATATAACATGGATGATTTTATTATAATAAATCAACCTCAATCAAAAATAATATCTAGTAAAGGATGCTGACATAGTTGAAAATGATGAGTAAAACGTTTTGGGAGAAATAGCCTTTTTGTAAAATCATTTAAAAGTCACACATTTATAAAGGAAGTAATTTAAAAGAGATTGCTGAATCAAAGTTTCCCATACATATTTGAAACTTTTGAAAAGAAATTTCATTTGAAATCATTATTGTCTATATAAATAAATCCCTAAAATCATTTTGAAAACATGGACATTAATTAAAAAGATTTATAAAGATAAATATTTAAAGCATTTAAAATTTTGAACATGATAAAGAGTACATTCCAAAAATCCTTAAAATATTCATTTTGAAATCATTTTTATGAAAAATGGACATGGATGATAAAAATGTTGCATTAAATACTTACACATAAACAATCTCGGATAATAATGAGATTGGGGAATTAACCCTTACCTTGCACTTTCCTTTAGTCGAGGGTATGTTTAACCTCATGTATGAATATCATAGTATGTTATTAAATTAGAATAGAACCATATTAATATTTATGATATCATACAAGATTAATTTATGACATTATAATACCCATTTAATCATAATTTTCATGTTAAATTAACATCCCGGGTAATAATCATTTTCTTTATCGTATGTTTTTTAACTTGTTACTCCTGATTGTATCACTTAGATAATGATTTAAATACTTCCAGAATATAAAACATGACTTATATATAATATATATTTAAAATATAAATATGTATAATAGACATATATATGAAATGAATAACACGGTTTATGGATATAGTAGTCTGTACGTACGCATAAATGTTGTTTCCGTTTTCATATCTTATTGAATGGAACTATGTTAATAAGTTATATGTAAGCACACACACACAAATATATATATATATATATATATCTAAAGTCGCATTAATATGTCATATATTACATACTTATTAGTAATAAATATTTTTATAATCATCGATGAAAGGTGAACGTGGAAATGAATCTCATCGCGCCGTGGAGACGGTAATCCGTATGTACGCATGGGCGACAATATAATTTCCTTAATGATGTGGAATTGGATGGTATATTAATTTTACAGAGACATTATCAAGTTATTTTAATTATTTATATACATATTAATCATCATTATATCCATCCAAATAACATAGTGTTGAATAACAAATTACACCACGACGTGGATACGGTAAGCAGTACGTACGCATGCATGGTGACATTATCATTCATAATATGGATAGAATAATGAATATAGTTTTTCCATATTTATATAAACATAACAGTATATATAATATACTGGATTTTTTATTTTATAATGGAAACAACAAAGAAAGAGTAAGTGGGAAAATAAGAGAACTTGATAGAGGGTGGTGAAATCATTACCTCTTATGCGGGTTCTTCCTTTTGATTTTATCCAAATGGATCCTTAGGATGGCTTTAGGAAAAAATTAAGGCCTCTAAGATGATTGTAGGATATTTTGGAGGATATTTGGGTAGGGTTTGGCAGCGTAAAATGGCTTTGGAGGTGTTAATTTTAGAGAAGGAGAAGTGCTCTTTTATAAGAGGGGGGATGGTTGCTTTAGGAAAAGATTAAAGAATTAATTTATTATACAATTATATTCGGTTTATAATCATTAAAAATGAATTTATTTCGAGCCTTAGGTGGTTATGGGTCTAAATCCACTCATATAATTGGTTTTAGACAATTTTAGATTACCATGTTAACCTTATCTTTTAGATTTAACTCTTAGTTAAATAGTTTATCTTTTGCCGTGTCTTCTTCTATTTTTACTCTATATGGTTAATAAACATAATCTAAACATCCAATAGAACCTCAATTGGATCATTAATGACATATATAATATTATTTATGCCCTTTTTTCTAACCTTACATTTTTAGAAATATTATAACAACCAATAATATAGTATTTGTTTTAAATATTAATTTATGTCAATATTGACACTATTTGGTATTTTGTTTTTGTCAAAATCATCACAAATTATTTACTTTGAAAAAGATAATTGAATCATCCCTAACATGTCATATTCACCTAAAAAATTCTTATATTTCATAAAAACATTGAAATTATATTTATTTTAAGATTTATAATATCATCTATTTGATCCATTCATTAATAAGGTAATTACTGCATCATCATTGTGTCATTGATAAATTTAATTATTTAAACTATAAAAATTATAAATAAAATACCATTAGGTAGGAAATATTTTTAGCTTTATAAATAATATGTATTGTCGAATTTATCTTATTTATAACCCTATATTAAAAATGGTTTATTTATTAAACTTTGATTTTAACTCTTTTAACTCTTCGTTAAATTAAATAATAATAGATGTCTTAATCTAATCCACATGGACCTAAAGGGTCATATTTTATTCCTAAGGTTGTTTTTGGTTGAATTACCATTTTTCAAATAGAATTAAGACATGTTTTAGGGTAATAATAATATCATTTTATCCTTATTTACCCTATTTACTTTTAACCGTGGTAAATAAAAGTAAAACATTACTATTCACCAAAAAAAATTATCTTATTGAACCAAATTTTACTAGTTTATATTAACTGTGTCTCTCAGATTTTCAAAATACAACTCACAGAAGTGGTAAAATTAAATTTTATGCAAATTTACAAATTATCCTAGGAGGTGGGTTAAAGACGGTGAAAAGATCAATAAAATTTATATATATATATATATATATATATAATTATTATAAACTGACACCAATGAATTACATTGAACATATATATGTATTATGTATCTATTTTTACCTAAAATAAATTTAAATAAAATATATAATTATTTACAAAAAAATTGGTTTTAAAATACATCTTAGTTTTTTTCACTATTCATCAAAAATTAAAATTTCTCCGAAAAATACCAAAAATTAACCCTAAGATAATTTTTATATTTTGAATTCAATAATGAATTCTATTTTAGAAATTACAAACATATAAGTTACATTTATTAATTTAAAGTTAATTCCCGCTGTCAAAACCAAAAGTCGTATTTTTAAGAAATAATAATTATAAAATGTTTGACACTTGTTTTTGTCCAATTTCAAAGTGAAATTACTTACAATGACCAGAATTGGCTTAAATGGTAAAAATATAATATATTTATACTTCCAAACAATTAAAATGTATAATTTAACACTATAAATTATTTTGATCAAAAAAGTTTTTTTACAGTTAAAATATAGTATTTTTTACTATTCACCCAAATATGAAAGTTTTCAGAAACACACTAAAAAATTATTGTAACTAAATTCATATGTCCTAATTCTATAGAAGAACTTTATTTTGTCAAATTTAATATATAAAAGTTCCAAATATTTGATTTAAAAAGGGTTCACCATTAAAACGCGGTAAAAGTGTATTTTTTGAAAAATACTTTTTTTATCTGAAAAAATGAATTAGTTATTACATTATGTCTAAGAAACTCAAAATATAGATTCTAAAATTATAATGATTATATAAAGTTGAAAATTCAGTTAATACTATTCATAACCGCTTTTGAACGGCTAGTTTGGTAAGTCGTGGTGCACTTGAACTTGATGTTGTGTGTAGGGTAAGTTATTGAATTACTTTGAAGAACTAACGTAATATGAAATCTTGGGGTGTTACAATTTTTACTCTAATTTTCCTCTCCTTAAATACTTAAAAGACCGAAAATATTTTTAAGAATAGACCTCTTTATTTCTCTCTTTAGTCAAAAAATATTTTCTACCATATCCATGTTTTTTAAAAATGTTTTATAGAAGGTTTTTACAATTCTAATATGACTGTTTAAATTAATTTGTACACATGTTTTAATTGTTTATAAAATTGATTAAAATTAATCATATTGTGTTTTTAAGAATAAGTTAATTTTTGACATTTCTATAAAAGTGTGAAAGGAATGTTTTATTTTGACATATATGGGATGAAAGGAATGTACTAATATCCTGATATCTCAATGCTTTGAATATTATTTTACAATATTCCATGTTACTATTCAAATAATATTTTTTCCATAATATATTTTAAATATTTTTATTTTAATGAAACTATTTCAAAAATAAAATTGTATTTTCTTCAAGAAATATTCTACTATTATTTTAAAGGAATTTTCAATCCATGATAACATCCTTTGATATTAATAATGATTTACTAATGATATGATCCAATGATTGCATCATTATTCTTTATCAATGTGGTTTATTGTTATAATGATGATATGTTTATGATACCCATTTATTTTACATGTGTTATGTTATTATGTTATGATGAATGATTTATGATCATGTGGAATTTTTATGGATGGATTATGATTATATAATAGTTGTGTCTATTAAATCCCTCTAATGAATTGGGTAAATGTGGAAAAATTTTGAGGTAAATATGTTATGCATAAACCTAATTTCATGTGTAGACATAGATTTCATGTCTATATGATTAAACAGGGACCTGGATTTAATTTTTATAAGATTAATAATGCACATGGGTTTCATGTCCATATGATTATGCATGGGACTGACATTCCTGTCCATAATATTGAGCATGGACCTGGATTTTATGTTTATAATATTAAGCGTGGACTTGGAATTTATGTCCAAAATATTAATCATGGACTTGTATTTCATCTCCATAAGATTATGTGTGAACCTAGATTCATGTATATAAGTTTATACGAGGGCCCGATTTCACATCCTTAAGTTAATGAGTGAACCTATTTATATTTATACATATACAAAATGTTTTTAAGCTTCTGTGTATGCCAAAAACATATGTGTTATGCCAATTTTATTCTCTAATGACTCATATTATCTTATTTTTATATGATTTGTGTCTTATAAACTACATAACTTTATGCCATGAACCATGATTAATATTTATGATTTACATGGTATGATTTTTAAATGTTATTTCATATTCTCATACCCTTAATCTCATGTTGTATTCAAGTTATCATTAATATCTCCCTTGGGTACCCTTACTGATCATCTAATATCACCCTTTATTATGTTTCATTTTCCCTATGTTATGAAGAAAGGTATTAAGTATGATATTCCAAAGGAGGGTGATAGTTATAAATAACTGAGTGGGAGATGATGTGAATCAATTTTGAACTAGTTATATATATATGTGTGTGCTTACAATGGAACTAGACCAATATGATTTTATTGTGTATCATTATGTTATGTAATGAATTTTCATCAAATAAAATGGCATATCTATGTATGAAAAATATGGGTCTCTATAGATACTCTCTAAGGTAAACACCAAGTATAAAGGTAAGGTCACTACCATACTACTACCCTAGGATTCGACCGAAATATCGTAAGAAACACATGTTTGGGATATGTAACTCTACTGGTCTTTCTTTAAATGTTGGAAGTCATCTGAGAGTCTCACTCATTGGGTTTTACTATACAAATGGAACTCATCTGAGAGACTATGCATGGTGTGTATTTCTTTGAAGAAACCTGAAAGAACTACGAGGGATCATTAAAGATACTCACATGATCATAAAAACTTACTAGAATATAATATATGTTGATTCATTGATATAGAATCACACCTAGGGCTAATTGGGAATACTTTTCCCAAATTTTAGTAACCCACTAGATAGGAGATCACATCCATTTATGTTGGTCATTTGATTCCTGAAACAACCTACGGTAGAAGATGATAGGAATGAGGATACAACCTCCATGCATCATAGAGGTATTGAAGGTCTAGTCCACCATGGAAACCAATCCAATGCTCTGAAAAAGATGTTGCTTTGAAGCCTCATAGAGTAAATCTAAGGAAACTCACCCTTAAATAATAAAATTTAACATGCCCACTGATACAAATCAAGGAAACACACCCAAGCTCAAACCATAGTTGGTATAAGAAGAACACGAGATATATATTTCACTAAAATGTGTACACAACATGTCTAATGGGATACTGACTGTATCTCTCCGAGTTTGACATTTCCCATCTCTCATTGTCTTACACTGAATTTCTTTATCAATATACATGGTGTGCACACTATGGGTATAATGTATGTATAGGTAGAGCTAGCACTTGGCACAGGTTGTATACTCCAGCCTATGTACTCAGCTCGTGCACAGGTACTATAGTCGTGCTCATGTACGATGGTCATGATCATGTATACTAGTCAGGCTTGGGAATATTATCATACACTTTCTAAACTACAAAACATCTTCACTAACACACACGTGGTTTAGGGTCACATGTCCTCTTAGGTGTGCACTCATTGTACACACTAAAATGTATGACTACACGGTGTGTATTACTCTATAGCACATGTTGTGTATGCTAGGATTTCGATGAAACTCCCACCCGTTAACAAGACATTACTTGTACCTATATTGATTCCTCCGATTATTCCACATATCTCACAAAAAAATCCAAGATCTAGGTTGACCATCCTCAACAACCAATGGGAATTCAGATTCCATTTGTTCATTGCCAGAAAATCGTCCATCTTTGGCATCTGAAGAACATGCTTGTCCCCAGACTTAAGAACCACATGGCCTAAGACAAAACCATATCTCCATTGTCACTAGTGGATAGATTCTATACGTCAATTACTTGGAAACATCCATCATTTCTCTTATGGATAGATTCCCTCAATCAAGTTCATAGATCTATCATTACCCATACAATCATCAGATTCCCATAATTATAACTTCGCCTCCTCCACATCTTCAAAAACCCAACTACAAACTCATTAACATGATCCATTATTCCAAAATATTTACGCACAATGAATGGTCCTCCAATGTGTCAATGAATCATTGGGAAACTGAAAAATTCATTGGCAAACATTGAAGATTGGGGGAGAAAAATAAACTTTGATCGAGGGTCATGTTCATTTCTCCATCATTGAGGGAATCTAAGAATGGGGAATTATAAAATCAACATTAATTCATAAGAACAAAATCTCAAATTCCAATATATAACAACAGAAATAAATTGTTAGGAAAACCAATAAGGAATGATCAAAAAATTAATTTAGAGAAAATTAATTTACAATCATCTCAAGAGAAAAATAGGATTTAATCCAAAAAATCAAACACCCTACCTTGGGTTTGGATTGATCTATGATGAATAATGTTTCCACATCATTTGTATCACCAGTGATATCCAATATCTGTTTTATTAATTATGATCCCTAGAGTACTTTGATCCTTGATCTACAATCCAAAAACCATCAACCAATACACCTACCACTAGAGTTATCCCACTCCATCTTCTCTTTCCCTCTAGGATTATGCATCTAACCATAAGTAATTTTCCATAGAGGATATTATATAAAGTATCTATTTTGGTTTGTCAAATATATGAAAATTAAATTAAATAATTCATTTAATTAATTTAATTCATTTAATATTACCTTGATTACAATCTATCCAAGCATCCAACACCTATATAACTTATGTCAGGCCTAAGGTAATACTAAGGGTGTAATTTTCACTCAGCCCAGTATAGACAGGGCCAGGACACAAGTCATGCTTTTCAGACTGAGCCACTGGCTTTCCCCTGTTGGCATTTATTATTTTCAAAATAAAATAATATAAATAGTGAAAATGATTTTATAACATTTAATTGAAACTTTTATTTTTATTTTTTTTTAACTTCTTTGTTTAACTGTTTATTTTAAACAATTTTTTTTTATTTTAAAAAATAATTCATTTAAAAAATCATTTTAATTTTTTTTTATATATTTATTTGAAAAAAGTAATTTTAAATTTTTTTAAATAATTTCTTGAAAATATATATATATATCTGAGTTTAGAAATATTTTTTGAAACATTTTCTTTAAAAAAAATTAAAGGTATTTTAAAAAAATTAAGAAATATTTTTTAACAATTTATAAATATTTATTTTATCTTATTTTAAAGAATGATGTTTAAAATATTAATTAAAACCATCTTTTATTAAATGTGTTTTTCTTAAACAATTTACAATTTTAGTAAAAACCTTTATTTTATTTTTTTATTTAAATTTTATAGTAGAATATAAACATTGTTCATTTATTTTTCTATCATTTTACATGTTTTAAATTTCTAACTTCATGTGTTTCATAGTAACCCCCAACCTCAATATCACATGACTATTATAATCATAATATTTCATTTATTTTAATTAAAATATAAAATATTGAACAATTTAGAAAATAATGAAATGCTAAATAATTTATTTGAAAATGTTTGATTAAAAAATCATTCTTTATGGTTATCCATATCTAAATTAATATCATTCATTGTAAAAAAAAACCTTTATAATAATATGTGATGGTTGTAAAAAAATAATGAGGGGTTTGGGGTGCACAATAGTGGGTGAATATTTTAATTTTTTTCAAAATAAGTTATTACATGTGAATCTATATATATTATTGGAATGTTGTAAAAATATTCATGAGGAATTAGGGGGTCAGTGGTTGTGTGTGGGTTAATATTTTTTAGAAGATTTATATATGTATATATAATATATATAATATATAAAATATATGCAAAGAGACTTAAATAATATGAGGATGGGGGGTTTCGCGAACATCAGCGAATGTGTATTGATTTTTTATTAATATATATATAATTTTAAACCATTAATATATAATTATGTTAAATCGTTTATTATCATTTTATTCTTTATTAACACTTTATAGTTGAAACATTGTTCATTTAATTTTCCATCATTTTACATGCTTTAAATTTCTCACTTCATGTGTTTCATAATAACCCTCCACCCAAACATCACATGACTATTATAATTATAATGGTTTATTTTATTTAATAAAAATCATCAATATTGACCAATTCAGAAAACAATTGAAGCCCAAATAAATTATTTGGAAAATTTTGATTAAAATACGAATTTGAAGGGATTACAATGTCTTAATAAATATAAATTCTAATAATATGTCAAATTTGTAAAAAAAGTAACTAGGGGTTGGTGGTGTGCACCAATGGGTGGATATGTTAACTATTTTCAAAATAGATTTAAACATATGAATCTATATAGTAAAAAATTAGTGGGCAAGTTAAATTTTTTAAAATAGATTTATATATTTATATATAATATATGTAAGTAGACTAAAAAAAACTAATGAGGTTGGGGGTGTAGTCATAAAAAATAATAATGTTGGGGGGAATTTGTGAAAATTAGTGGGTGAGTGTTTTTTTGTTAACATAAATATATGTATTTATTATGTTAAATCACTGATATATAATTATATATATTATTATTTTATTTTTATATAATGAGTTATTATATATATAAATATATATATTATGTTAAATCATTGATATATAATTATATATATATTGTTAAATCATTTATATATACATATATATAGACTCTATTAATTCTTAAATAGGTGAACTTCCTAGACTCATTGGTGCAAGTTCACCCTTAGAAGCTTATGGTAGGTGGTTCAAATCTCCCTACCAGTAGTTTCTCAATTTTTTCAGAGAAGATAGGATTCATACGGGCCATCGGTCTAGGCATTTCAAGGCCAGACCACCCCAGCCCATAGTCATTCTTGGATAGGCCTAGGTCCAGCACAAAAAATCTACAACCCAATCCCGGCTCGACTGGGATCGTGCTTCGATGGGTCGGGCCACTCAGACATTTGGGCCTCCATGCCAGAATTACACCCAAATGTAAAACACGTGCTCTAGATTTAACAGAGGTCTTAGGTTTATCTTGTAGAAAACCAATCATGATTTCATCCAATATTCTAAAAAAACTAAATTCATGCGGTATATTATATTTAATATTTTTAATATATCCATACTGATGGTCTTTGGGCCCAAGAATTTTTTGCATACTATAGGCCCAACTCTATGAATATTGTATAAAATATTAAAAAGTATTACATATTTTTTTATGATTTGATTTGTCTTCCCCACCTCCATGTCTTTTAGTCTGGAAAATAAAAAACCTACACACAAGTGAGGATAGTGAGCTCACATATGGATCTCCCACTCCGATGAGGTCTCCTACTCCCACGAGCTAACACATGCTTCAGTTTTTCATGTTGGTTATGGTCATAGCTACTAGGATCACGTAAAATGGTGGATTTTACGTATTAAAATAATTTACTTCTCCACCATTGTTGTAGGACAATTCGAGACAATGTATGGGAGACCCTTTATGTCACTTTAGTACTATTCAAATCTAGGGGAACAGTTCTTATTGGCTTAGATTCAGTGTGAGTGATAGTTGTAAAGGTGTAGTTCATATAGAGGTGAATGATAACTACCAATATTCATCATGAGTCCTTTGAGTACCTAATACAGTTGCCTTTGAGGTTGAAAATATGTATTTTGTTCCTAGAGATATCACCTTATTGAGTGATTGGGTTAGGGCGAAAGGCTTTCTCCAAGGTTTATAGGCCCTTTTTCTAGTCATTGCATTAGGTTTTTGAGGTGGCGTATCTCTTAACCCTACTATTGTAGTTAGGTTGGGAAAATGATGTTTTCCACATGTACTAGCTGAGGAGATATGTGCTTAACCCATTGCATTATGTCGACTAGGGTGATATGGGAATTGAAGGTGGAGTTACCTTATGAGGTTCTAGATGGAATTAGAGAATCAGTAGGATGAACCTTTGTGGGAGAGTGTTTTCCTTGGGTGTGTGGTTTTTGGTAGCATGAGAACCTCCAGGAGAGCACGTGGGAGTGGGAGATCCATACATGATCTTAGTGTCCTCACTTGTGAGTAGGTTTTTTATTTTCAGGACAGGAATACTTGAAGTTGGGGAAACGTAACGAATCCAAAAATTTTATGTAATACTTTTTAATATTTTAAACAATATTCCTCGAGTTGGGCCCAGAGTCAGCCCAAAATTCTTGGGTCTATAGAGCCTTGTTATAGATATATTAAAAATATTAATAATTATATATACTATTTTGTTGTTAGTATACAATGAATTATTATATATAGAAATATATATATTATGTTAAGTCATTGATATATAATTTTATATATATATAAAATGTAAAATTGATGATATATATATATATATATAGTTTGGTAATTATTAAACAGGTGCACTGCCTGGAGTATTAGTTCTATGCACGGCCTTAGAAGCTTCTGGTATGGGGTTTGAATCTCCATACCAGCTATTTCCAAATGTTTTTACAACAGATAGGCTTCGTATGGGCTAGCAGGTAAGGCTTTTATGGGTTTTCCTGACCCATCCTATGGGCCTTCTTAGATAGGACTGACCCAACGAACCTATAGCCTAATCCCTACTCTAAATGACTTGGACTTTTTCAGGTCGGGCCACTCTGGATTTTGGAGCCCCAGGCCACCCATGATTTTGAGTCATCGGGCCAGAATTAAACCCTTATTTAAAAACTATGTTCCAGATTTAATGTGGTCATAGATTTTTCATGTTGAATACCATTCATGATTTATTCAATTATTATAGAAAAATTGTTTTCATGTGATAAATTATTTTTAATATATCCATATTGATGTTCTATGGGACTAATAAATTCGGGGAGACTCTAAGCCTAACTATGAGAATATTATTTAAAATATTTAAATCTAATTCATAGATATTTTAGATTTGATATGTTTTCCCAGCATCAAGTCTTTTAGTCCTGAAAATCAAAAACCTACCTACAAGTGAGAACACTGTCCACACATATGGATCTACTACTCCCAAGAGCTGTCCTAGAGGTTCTCATGTATCCAAAAAACACCCTCCCATGGAAAACACTCTCCAACGAAGGGTCCCCCTACATATTCTCAAATTCTATCTAACACCTCATAAGGTAACTCCACCCTTAATGTCTATATCACCCTAGTCGACATTATGCAATGGTTTATGCACATATATCATCATCTATGGCATGTGGAAAACAACATGTTCCTAGCCTAACTACAGTTTTATGGTTAAGTGATACGCCACCTCACTATCCCATTGAAATTACTGGAAAAAGGACCTATGAACCTTGGAGATATTCTTTCTACCTCACCAAATCCCTCAATGAGGTATGATATCTCGGAACAGAAGACCCCTTTTAAAACTCCAAAGGAAGCCGTCCTTATTACTCAATGGACTCATGAGGAATCTTGGTAGTCCTCTTCCACCCCTAGATGAACTAGACCATTACAACCATCACTCACACCAACTCTAGGCTTGTATGAACAGTTCCACTAGATTTGAATAGTTCTGTACTGATCCAAAGGGTCTTTTGTATATTCCTAGAATGATGCAACACCAATGTTGGAGTAATAAATTGTTTTTATATGTAAACACAAAATTGTAAGTGATCTTACTAGTTAGGACCAAACCCATCATGAAAAATTGAAACTTTTTCTCTATAACATGAATGGTCCTCTTTCCCTAGATATCTAGTTGGGGGTAGAAAAACTGTGATCAGCCAGAATTGAGTCCCAAATTTTCATTTATCCCTTTCCATAATAATTATTTGAAGTGAGAATCATAGTAAAAAATGATCATTAAGTAAATTCCATGAAGTCAGACTACCTATTATATGTACAAGAATCCGAAACATTCCACTAAACTCTTCCCTCAGATGGATAAGAAGTGGGATGATTATGTGAGTCGATCTATGATCACTCAAATAGTGTCATAACCTCTCACTGATCATGGAATACCTCATAATTAAATCTATAATGATAACATCCCATTTCCACTTCCATTTGGACCCCTCGACCTCCACCTATTGGAAGGTGAGATAATAAGATTTAAACTCAATTAAATTCTTCAACATCCTTAGCCTCTTAACATGATGCCAAATGATCTAGGTACATCCTCTCCTATCAATGTCTATCTAACCATAGTCAGCATTATGCAATGGGTCATGCACATATCTCATTAGCATTTACTCTCACATATCTCCTCACCTCTCATGGATGTCTTCTAAGGGTGGTAATGAAAACTCCTAAACATTTACTCTCATGGTGTGACTACTATCATCATATATCCTTGAATAAGGATGATGTACTACCCACCTTTATAATGTTAATTAGGGACATGTCTAGTGGAATTATAGTAATGAAATATATCACAATCGATAACCCCATGTTTTCCTCCCTAAAATTCTAATGAAGATTAGAAAAAACCATCTACTAGAGGTACATTTCACTATCCTCATCCTTAAGGGTCAACTACAGAGCGGCAAACTACTCTTTCACCTTTTTCAACAATAGTGAATAGAAATTTTTTTGTGAGCATCTAATTCCATGGCAATTCGTTTGGGTGGATCCTGATTAGCCACTGAATGAGGATACTATTCAATTTAAATATATATAATATTCATTTTATTTATTATTCATAAACACCATTTTAGTTCATTTTACACTTTGAACATCATTTCACATTATGATAAGTCATTCATAAAATTCACTATTACATGATACATTTTTCAACACCATATAAAATACGCAATGGTATTTATTTTATTTTCAAGTTTAATTTTCAGGTTTCTCAATTCATTAGAAACAATACATAATTTTTGAGTACTTGAAAATTCATGTTGGAATACCACCAAAGTGGGCCTTGAACTAACAACATTCTGGGCGAAGTGAACTGGATACTGTCTCAATAAAACTATTGTACCGGCCTATATCTAATCCCAATAATTCTGAAAATAGAACTGAAGATAGAGGACATCAAATAAAATAATTCATTCAATAGTTAAAATAGCTAATTAGGATGTTGTAATGGAGTTATAGGAGGACCAAATTAAAATTAAAATTATGTGCCAAATTCTGTGGTCCAGAAAAAACATTCCATCATTTTAATAATATCTCACAAAAATAATACATTTGGGATGATATTTTATAGAATGTTCTCAGAAATCTGGGGATCCATTTTCTTCTTCTTTGGACCACTCAAATTTGGCCATTTAGAAGGCCATTCCAGTGCCTCTGTTTGGTGGATGCAAGTTGGCTGCCACATCGGGTCATGGGTGAAGAAGTCTACTCTTCATTACATTAAACCACCCTAGGCCTATCATACTCAAGTGGGATGACTTTTACTATTTGTAGTTATACCCAAGGCTACATAAATGCTTATTTAGGGATGTGGTGGTAGAGGATTTGATCATCTTTGGTTTTTGGTTTAATTTTAATGTCATGTTCCAATTTTATTTCCTTGAGTTTCTCATTCTCATGTAAGTTGTTCAATTCACATTTGTTACTTAATAAAAGTTCTTCTTATACTCTTATTATATTGTTATCCACATTATGTTGATACCATTTCCTCAAGGATTGAATTTATTCACCCATACCCTGTTAAATTTATCACACAATGGTGGAGATGTCATTATTTTTTTTGTTTTTACTTCTTCAATTCCACCCTCGTAAGTCTAATTCCCACTTCCATTAGGAAAATTTCATTGATGGAGGGATAACTATTTTATTGTTTGGTCCTAGGGAGTAGAAAGGGGCTGTATTTGATTTTATTTATCACTCTCAAAATTTTTACTGATTTCTTTTACTTGGGTTTCTTTTATTCAGTGATTTTCTCTCTTCCTCATCCATATTGAATTTATCTCAATAATTTCAGGTTATAATAACAACATTTACCTTAGAGTGATCATGAAAATTATCCTACAAGTGTATAGGTTACTAGAATGTGTTTGTGAAGGTGTTTAACCAATAATTTATGAGGTTATATTGAATTCATTAAATGAATCCTGCTCGAGTTAATGCAATTGAAATTGTTAACAAAAATGAATTCATCCAATCCACTTCCAAGAGATAACCTAGGATTAACTCATTATCTTAAATTAAATTCACATATATCACTTTGTGATCCATTAAGCCCATCTAAAATCATCCCAATGTTTGAAACTTCATACACAAAAACAATCTATATAATGTACATGTATGTAGGTTTCTTCTTAGGTCTCTAAGTTTTCGACAACCCAAGATACACTATAAGTGAACGATTAAACATAAAAACTTGTGTAAATTTGGTTGAGACAAAATTGTGGAGCTGTTTAAAGGTACCTAAGTAAGTTATCATAGACTCTATCATACTTTTCTTACCCCACATTTCTATTCTGATCCCCGATTTCTCTCCAATAGAAATCCCTTTTGAACAAATTCAATCATGGGGAAACTATCCCTACATTGACGACCCCACACAATGTGTTATATACAATGAACATAATAGTTTCAATTGGTGTGGTAATAATCAACCTAATCAACCAAAATGTTTGAAGTCAAGTTATCCAAGAAATATTTAAACATATAATGATTTCAAATCCCCAAAAATACAATCTGAACATCAAAATGTGCAATTCCAAGAACATAATTATCCTCATGGAATAGACTATCTATCTCAACCCCTTCCCTATTCGGATCCTCGACCCTTAGTTGAGAAATTGTTTCAATAAATGGATAGAATGAAATCATAGGTTTATCATTTATATTAGAACTAAAAAGCATTGAAATACTTGCTGAACCCACTCCTGGTCAGGATTTCCATTCCTCATCATTCATAGAAGAATCTTGTCAAACACAAACATCTCATAAAAATGATAAAGAGTCATCCTTTGAATCTATGTGACCCGAGAAACATGATGGAATTTTTTATGGGTCTTTAAATCAATAGGGAAATATTTTTTAATATTCATACGAGGTAAATTTCACATTAGGGATTGAGTGTCTAAAATATTTCTCCATTGATGATTTTTATGAACCAAAAATCCTTGAACCATTAGGTGAAATAAAATAACTCACCCCTATATCCGTTACTAAAACTGATATGTCCAATTTGGTGGTTGAATATTCTATTCAAAATCAACCATTTCTACTGAGAAAATTTGAAAATGAAATTGAGTTTGATTCAATGAACCAACCTGTGTTTGAATCTATTATCCACCCCAAGTTCAAATTCAAGGTCCATAAATCATATCTCAAGTATTCCACTATAGGGGATAATAAAAAGCAATTTGTCATTGTTTTATTCTCTATCAACAATAATAATAAGAAAATTCTTCATAATTTCTTAAGAAAGATTAAAAATGTATTTGGGTGGAACCTTTTGGATATTCCTGGGATTATCCAATTCTATAGGACCAATATTTTTATTGAATAAATTTCAAAACCCTCCCAATAAACCCAATGTATTAATAATCAGGATCTAATGGAATTTTTTAAAAATATAATCCTCATGATTCTTAATGTCGGTGTTGGGTAAGTTGGGGTGTTCATGTCAAGCTAGCGATGTTAAATAAAAGTGGTGCACGAGAGGAAACGAGTGGATTAAATGTTTCCATTGATTGTGAATCATATTTTCTTAAAATATCATTAATGAATCATTTTGATATGTAAATAATTACTCAATCAATAAACTCTTAATGTTATAGTAACATAGACTATTGACCTGTTCTTCTATTATGAGTATGGATGTGTATGAAAGGGGTGTGTTGTATTCATCTGCATCACTTGGTGAGATCCTTTATTAATACCTTACCCAGATATTAATAATGAATATAATGTATCATATATTTTTCTGTTTTTTTAGGTTAAAGGAAAAACAAAAAACAAATTAAAAAAATTAAAATGACACGTCGTAGGTCATGAGGCAAACTCAGTCACAACTGGTGAAGCCATGGGAACTTGAACCCGGGACTAAAGGGTGACATGAGAAAAAGGTTTCCACTGACCTATGGATTATAGTGATTCCTTCCTCTATAATTTTGTACATATAATTATATTTTACATTATATATATATACATATATTGGTTTTTTTGTTGGTTCATTTGTTTTTCCTAGTTCCACTAATGAACTCTATGAGTGACATGGATATCAAATGATTAAATTAGAGCAGTACGAACGTCAACATCAACCAATAGGTGGATTCATTACATGATTATCATTTTCAATATCCTCTATGAACTAATATCCTCCACCCCTTCTATTTTCTATTTTCTTTAAATGCTGTGGACATTGTTATTCTATTTTGGAGGGGAGAAGAAATAGAAAAAAACATTTTGACATAAAATATGTCTGTAAATGGAAGGAAAATGTAACAGCCCGAGATTTTATGAAAAATATTCTTTTGATTTCACTAATGTCTTGTGTTGTACGCTACACCAAAAGGAGCTTGCACAACATGCATCCTTGACTTGCCTTGCATTACACGCAATCGCGACCTTCCTCGATAGCGTGTGTAGTTCGCAATAACGAGTTTCACTAAACAGCGATATGCTATTAAAATGTTATTAAAACTAGCCATTATGAATAGTAATAACCACTTTTTAAAATTTTGTAAATTTTATTTTTCAAAATGGATTTCATTTTTGGATTCGGAGTATCGAATTTAGCCTAAGGTGAAATTTTGGTACATTTCGGATAACTTTCATATTCTGATGAATAGTGAAAATTACTAAATTTTAATTAAAAACAACTTTTTTAATCGAAATAATTAATAGTGATAAATTATTAATTTAAGTGGTTTTAAAGTATATTTAGAATATATTTTTACAATTTAATACAATGTTGGTCATTGGATGTAATTTCACATTTAAACCAGACGTAATCAAGTGTCAATCTTTTGATAGATATTGTTTCTTAAAAACATGCTATTTGTTTTAACAGCGGGATTTAATTATAAAATTAATTAATGAAACTTTTATGTTATGAATTTGGTAAAATAGACTTCATTTTTGAATTCGGAATATGAAATATATCTTAGGATGAAATTTTGGCATTGTTCTGAAAAAACATCAATTTTTGATGAATAGTGAAACTACTAAGTGGTAGTTAAAAAACTGAATTTTTCATAAAACTTAATTTTACCGCTTCTGTGAATGGAATTTCAAAAATCCGAGAGACACAGTTGATGTCAGTAAGTAAAATGTGGTTCAATGAGATAAAAATAATTTTTTGGTGAATAGTAACTTTTTACTTTTTTACCGCGGTTAATAGTAAATAGGGTAACTAAGGGTAAATATGATATTACTATTACCCTAATACATGTCCTAATTCTATTGGATAAGTGTAATTCGACCACAAACAACCTTATGAATAAAATATGACCATTTAGGCCCACTTGGGTTAGATTAGGACATTTATTATTATTTAATTCAAAGAAGAGTTAAAAGAGTTAAAATCAAAGTTTATTTACTAAAACATTTTTAATATAGGGTTATACATAAGATAAATTCGATTTTAAATATTCATTAGAAAGATAAAAAGATTTCCTACATGATGGTAATTTATTTGTAATTTTTAGACATCATATAAGTTAATTTATTTATGACACAAAGATGATGCAGTAATTATCTTATTAATGAAATATTGACATAATTAATATTATAAATACCAAAATAAATGTAATTTAAGACTTTTTATGAATTCCACTAATTTTATAGGTTACTATGATATATTAGTGTTGATTAAATCAACTTGGTTTGAACATATAATTCTGTTATGACTTTCACAAAAATCATATATCAAATAGTGTCAAAATTGACACAAAATAGTTTTTAAATCAAATATTATATTATTAATTGTTATTCTATTCCTAAAAATCTAAGGTTCGGCCAAATGACTTAGATAAGGATATATATATTATTAATAAACAATTTGGGGTTCGTTTGGCATGTTATAGTAAGTGTATTAACCATATAGTGAAAGAAAACAAAAAGACACGGTAAAAGTTAAATTATTTAACTTAGAGTTAAATCTAATTGATAAGGTTAAAATAATATCCTAAACTTGTCTAAATCCTATTGGATGATAGGATTTCTACCCATCCCCACTTTAGCTTCTAAATAAGACCCTTTGAAACCATTATAAACCGATTTTGACATTAATATAAAATAATATTTTGAGGTATTCCTAAGGTGCCCCTCTCCTCCCTTATAAAAGGACACCTCCTCCCCCTCCTCCTCACACCAATTTGAGCACTCAAGCTCGGCAAACCCCTGCCAAAATCTCTTCTCCACTTCTCTAGAAACATCCTATAGGTTCTGGTCTTCCTCAAAGACCAATTGTAGTTCCCTAATAGGAGGTCTCAAAGAGGTGCTTCAAAGAAGAGGTAATTACCGTTACCAATTCTTTCATCTTTATTTCTTCTTCCACTTCTTCTTCTTAGGTTGTTTCATTATGAAGTAATAACATCAGTATCACTCATATACTTATATGTTATTATAAGTATTAAACAACCCTATTTCACCATCTATCCATACTATGGAAAAAGAAATCACCGCGCGTGCGTACGTACGGAATACCGTCTCCACGCCGTGGTGTAATCTATTTTCCACCACCACCTTACATGGATGGGTATAATGGTGTAAAGAATAACTATACATAGTTATTACAACGTCATATTGATTCTGATATATTGTATAATCCACTCCAATTCAATTCAATATTTATGGAAATGATATCATCGCTCGTGCGTACGTACGGACTACCGTCTCCACGACGCGATGAGATTCATTCTCCATGTTAACCATTTAAGAATGATTATAAAGTATATATAAGAAATAATAATGAAATATATGACATTATAAAGCTACTGGATTTATGTATATATATATATGTATGTCATCTGCTTACTTCCATTCAAGACAATAAGGAAAGGAAAACAGCGTTCATGCGTACGTACGGACTACCGTCTCCATGAACGGTGTTTTTCATTTCATTTATCTATCTATTATATATATATATATACTGAATATATATGATATATAAATCATATTTTATATTCTGGAAGTAATTAAATAATGATATAAGTAATAATAATGTCAAGAACAACAAGTCAAAACACCTACGATAAATGAAACGATTTTACCCAAAACGCTTCTTTAACATGGAATTTACAAAAGAACGGGTAATATAAAGTCATAAGTGAACCATATATGATATCATAACAATGAATATGATTGTGTAATAAGTCAATGACATTATTTAAATCATTATACAGGAGGTTCGGACACATACGAAGCAAATCGGACCTAAGGTAAGGGAAATATCACAATCTCATTTTTATCCGAGATTGTTTATTCGTAAGTATTTACTGGGGTGTATTTTATCATCCACATCCATGTTTCATCAATATGTAATATTATTTCCATCCACCTACAATTTTTTAAATCCATTTTTACCCTTTGGTGAGTTTTTAGTAATATGTACGAAAGGAATCTTTTGTCGTTTTTCATACGAGGTACTTTTTGACTTTTCCGACAAAAGTACGAAGAATGTTTTTTTAACTTATACGGCATGAATGGATTTTTAAGACATTAAATCCAAGAAGCTTCCTTTACAAGTTTTCATGTTTATTTTTAATAAACTTATTTTATTTTAAAGTCGTATGACATGTTATGAAAGGAAAAATGTTTTTGAAGAAGAAAGGATATTTTCCTCAAGAATGGAGCTCAAGTGTTTTATCAAAATTATTTTCCATCTAAGATAATAAAGGGTTATGTTTTTATCCCTATTATTACATTGATTTGATCATGTTGTGATGGAATTATTTTTATGAATTCCGTTATCTTATATGAATTGATTTATGATGTCATGATGTTTCAAGAATCCCATTTTTGTTACATGTGTAATGCGATGATGTATGATTATGTGGCACACATAAGAAAGGATTCATTATAAGATGGGTGGGACCTATATCTCTCTCCAATGCATTGGGTAAAGATTTTATATCTCATGAGATAGACATGGCTGGAACAGAAGGTTATTTCGGTTCAGTGATACAGGACTGAAACGAGGAGTGAACTCGGTTCAGAAAGGGACTTTGTCCACTAAGATAGTCTTGGCAATGAGTCATGACTAACAAGAAATGATTTTCCATGATTATGTGTGCATGCCACAAAGTTTCAAGTTTTATGTTATGATTATGGGGATCTCATTTTCACGTCTATGATTTATTCCATGATAAGATATTATGATCTCTTTTGCAGGTTTTGATTTTCAAAAAGATATGATATGATTTTTATTTCTTTTATTTACCCTTACTGAGCATTTGAGCTCACCCTTTTATGTTTTCTTTTCCCCAGGATATAAATAAAGGTTTTAGGTAAAAAAAAGGAAGATCTTTATGGGAGATGTTGAAGATCTTTCACCATGATTAGAAGATGTTATTCCGAGTTTCCAAAGACACTAAACTATTACGATCCTTGTGTGTGTGTTTTTGTTATGTACTTAGTATTCCGCAAAAGTAATGTAATGTCAATGTACGATAAGCTTAGGGTCTCTACAGTTGGTATCAGAGGAAAGGTTTAGTCAACCTTTGAAAACTAGGATGCGAAAACGTTAGTGAGATCCCTAGAGATATTTCTAAGGTATGTCTAGGGATTCCCCTAAGGATAAGTATACGTATAGGATATAGTCCTAGAACCATGGTAACGATATTAGATTAAATCAAAGATGTTAGATATTTAAGTTACTCCCCGTTTATTATGATTTTTGCCTCTCACACTATTCTTTTTGGGTTTTAGAAAATGGCTAGAAACAAGGTGATTCACGATAATGGAGGATATGATGGACAATGGAATGATATTCTTCATGAGAAACCAAATGAAATGGGATTTGGAAGTCCAAACATCATTATTATTCCGAATCAGCAATCTTATAATATGATCAATAAAGTAAAATTTGGTAAGTTTCCTGACTCGTCTAATAAGAGAAAGATGGAGTTTCATGATGATCAGAGAGGAAAGAAAGTTCAATTTCCCCTATGTAAATCATGTGGGAAGAGGCATCAATGAGAATGTTTCAAAGGAACTGGAAGATGCTTTGGGTGTGGAAAAGAAGGACACAAAGCCAGTAAGTGCAAAGGAAAAGGTTCAGTTAACACCAGGGATGAAGATAATGGTATTGCTATGACATCAACAATGGTTAAATGTTTTAAATGTGGAATGTACGGGCATTATGCAAACCAATGCCCTAAGGGAAAGTCTCATGAAGAGAATCAGTATGGTCGTATGGGTAGTATTTATGTTGATGATGATGAAGAGACTACAAATGATATGTGAGATGAAAGAATTGTTGAAACTCGGTCAATGGTTTAAGAATGTAGTGGAATGATGACATGTTTATCATGTGTAATGTTGTATAAGTAATCTCATGGTACTATGGAATAAAGATACATCTAAGTATTGTTACACTGTTATCATTCCTTGAGTTTTGAAAGTGTATGATTAATGGTAAAAGTATCCATGAAAGGTTATTCAGATATTTTTGGAATGTAGATGATATGCGCATAATGAAGGGATAAGGAGAAAATGAAATGTTTGACAGTATTCATGAGCTCATGATTGATATAAGGACTAAGTGATATCATGGTTTGAGTATATAGAATCTTGAGGATTTTGGTATGTGAAAAGTGTTAACTTTTAACTGCATTCAAGTTTTCACTATGGTTCAATGGGTATTCAAGAGAATACATTATCAAGGCCTTTGAATGTTTGGAATGTGACCAACAAAACATATGATATATGGGGATCGACGATGGTGTTAAATCTCTGGTAATCATTTTCACTATGTTATGAGAGTGGACTGCAGTATTATGGATAAGCCTAAAGATTGGAATGGATTATGTTGGACATAAGTTAGTATTGTTTAAGGATAGAAGTTTTCTCGATATTATTGATGGGATGTTATAGTAATATAGTTTTAGAAAAATGACAACCTGCAGGATGGGCGACAGCCCATCGCGTCGGACAAGGATGTGGGAATCGAACCCACAACCGAAGTGCGACTGGCCTTTATCGCCTACCACTGGCCTACAGGAAGTCCCTATTTATTAGAAACTAGTTTTATTATATTAAGCAGTATGATATATGAAGTATAAAGTCCATTTTAGGAACCATATATGATTAATCTCACTATAGATCGACTTATGTATATAATTTTGCTAACCTTTTGTTTGAGACAGATGGAATGACCTGTCATTCTATCACATGATCTACTAACACTTCACGAATAACAAATTCAACTTCATTTATTTAACAGATGAAGTGGAAATTGTTAAAGGCACGAACAATAGTGAGATTGTACCAATATAAAGTAAGTATTTATTCTAATTCAAATTCTTTAACTTTAGGGAAACGATCTTAAAAACCAAAAATGTTGTCCTAGTGATCTTATATCTGATGAATCGGATGGTACCTTAGATCATCACAAATTTATGGATTTGTGATTGTTGGCTTTTCCATAGCCATGTTCTCTACCACTCTCCATCAGAACATGATGGTTAGATTTCTCTTCCATATCCATATTTTCACCTATGTGGAAACCCAGTGATTAGTTTATTTGGGTAACCGTTACATTTCATACTTTTGTTTTTAAAGATTGGTTTTCATATTCCTTTTTACGATGTGGGTTTCTATTACAGAAACTTTCGAATAGTAAACCATTTATATCCCCGACGAATTTCGAGGGCGAAATTCATTTTAAGGGGGGTAGAATGTAACAGCCCGAGATTTTATGAAAAATATTCTTTTGATTTCACTAATGTCTTGTGTTGTACGCTACACCAAAAGGAGCTTGCACAACATGCATCCTTGACTTGCCTTGCATTACACGCAATCGCGACCTTCCTCGATAGCGTGTGTAGTACGCAATAACGAGTTTCACTAAACAGCGATATGCTATTAAAATGTTATTAAAACTAGCCATTATGAATAGTAATAACCACTTTTTAAAATTTTGTAAATTTTATTTTTCAAAATGGATTTCATTTTTGGATTCGGAGTATCGAATTTAGCCTAAGGTGAAATTTTGGTACATTTCGGATAACTTTCATATTCTGATGAATAGTGAAAATTACTAAATTTTAATTAAAAACAACTTTTTTAATCGAAATAATTAATAGTGATAAATTATTAATTTAAGTTGTTTTAAAGTATATTTAGAATATATTTTTACTATTTAATACAATATTGGTCATTGGATGTAATTTCACATTTAAACCAGACGTAATCAAGTGTCAATCTTTTGATAGATATTGTTTCTTAAAAACATGCTATTTGTTTTAACAGCGGGATTTAATTATAAAATTAATTAATGAAACTTTTATGTTATGAATTTGGTAAAATAGACTTTATTTTTGAATTCGGAATATGAAATATATCTTAGGATGAAATTTTGGCATTGTTCTGAAAAAACATCAATTTTTGATGAATAGTGAAACTACTAAGTGGTAGTTAAAAAACTGAATTTTTCATAAAACTTAATTTTACCGCTTCTGTGAATGGAATTTCAAAAATCCGAGAAACACGGTTGATGTCAGTAAGTAAAATGTGGTTCAATGAGATAAAAATAATTTTTTGGTGAATAGTAACTTTTTACTTTTTTACCGCGGTTAATAGTAAATAGGGTAACTAAGGGTAAATATGATATTACTATTACCCTAATACATGTCCTAATTCTATTGGATAAGTGTAATTCGACCAAAAACAACCTTATGAATAAAATATGACCATTTAGGCCCACTTGGGTTAGATTAGAACATTTATTATTATTTAATTCAAAGAAGAGTTAAAAGAGTTAAAATCAAAGTTTATTTACTAAAACATTTTTAATATAGGGTTATACATAAGATAAATTCTATTTTAAATATTCATTAGAAAGATAAAAAGATTTCCTACATGATGGTAATTTATTTGTAATTTTTAGACATCATATAAGTTAATTTATTTATGACACAAAGATGATGCAGTAATTATCTTATTAATGAAATATTGACATAATTAATATTATAAATACCAAAATAAATATAATTTAAGACTTTTTATGAATTACACTAATTTTATAGGTTACTATGATATATTAGTGTTGATTAAATCAACTTGGTTCGAACATATAATTCTGTTATGACTTTCACAAAAATCATATATCAAATAGTGTCAAAATTGACACAAAATAGTTTTTAAATAAAATATTATATTATTAATTGTTATTCTATTCCTAAAAATCTAAGGTTCGGCCAAATGACTTAGATAAGGATATATATATTATTAATAAACAATTTGGGGTTCGTTTGGCATGTTATAGTAAGTGTATTAACCATATAGTGAAAGAAAACAAAAAGACACGGTAAAAGTTAAATTATTTAACTTAGAGTTAAATCTAATTGATAAGGTTAAAATAATATCCTAAACTTGTCTAAATCCTATTGGATGATAGGATTTCTACCCATCCCCACTTTAACTTCGAAATAAGACCCTTTGGAACCATTATAAACCGATTTTGACATTAATATAAAATAATATTTTGAGGTATTCCTAAGGTGCCCCTCTCCTCCCTTATAAAAGGACACCTCCTCCCCCTCCTCCTCACACCAATTTGAGCACTCAAGCTCGGCCAACCCCTGCCAAAATCTCTTCTCCACTTCTCTAGAAACATCCTATAGGTTCTGGTCTTCCTCAAAGACCAATTGTAGTTCCCTAATAGGAGGTCTCAAAGAGGTGCTTCAAAGAAGAGGTAATTACCGTTACCAATTCTTTCATCTTTATTTCTTCTTCCACTTCTTCTTCTTAGGTTGTTTCATTATGAATTAATAACATCAGTATCACTCATATACTGATATGTTATTATAAGTATGAAACAACCCTATTTCTCCATCTATCCATACTACAGAAAAAGAAATCACCGCGCGTGCGTACGTACGGAATACCGTCTCCACGCCGTGGTGTAATCTATTTTCCACCACCACCTTACATGGATGGGTATAATGGTGTAAAGAATAACTATACATAGTTATTACAACATCATATTGATTCTGATATATTGTATAATCCACTCCAATTCAATTCAATATTTATGGAAATGATATCATCGCTCGTGCGTACGTACGGACTACCGTCTCCACGACGCGATGAGATTCATTCTCCATGTTAACCATTTAAGAATGATTATAAAGTATATATAAGAAATAATAATGAAATATATGACATTATAAAGCTACTGGATTTATGTATATATATATATATATGTATGTCATCTTCTTACTTCCATTCAAGACAATAAGGAAAGGAAAATAGCGTTCATGCGTACGTACGGACTACCGTCTCCATGAACGGTGTTTTTCATTTCATTTATCTATCTATTATATATATATATATAATGAATATATATGATATATAAATCATATTTTATATTCTGGAAGTAAGTAAATAATTATATAAGTAATAATAATGTCAAGAACAACAAGTCAAAACACCTACGATAAATGAAACGATTTTACCCAAAACGCTTCTTTAACATGGAATTTACAAAAGAACGGGTAATATAAAGTCATAAGTGAACCATATATGATATTATAACAATTAATATGATTGTGTAATAAGTCAATGACATTATTTAAATCATTATACAGGAGGTTCGGACACATACGAAGCAAATCGGACCTAAGGTAAGGGAAATATCACAATCTCATTTTTATCCGAGATTGTTTATTCGTAAGTATTTACTGGGGTGTATTTTATCATCCACATCCATGTTTCATCAATATGTAATATTATTTCCATCCACCTAAAATTGTTTAAATCCATTTTTACCCTTCGGTGAGTTTTTAGTAATATGTAAGAAAGGAATCTTTTGTCGTTTTTCGTACGAGGTACTTTTTGACTTTTCCGACAAAAGTACGAAGAATGTTTTTTTAACTTATACGGCATGAATGGATTTTTAAAACATTAAATCCAAGAAGCTTCCTTTACAAGTTTTCAAGTTTATTTTTAATAAACTTATTTTATTTTAAAGTCGTATGACATGTTATGAAAGGAAAAATGTTTTTGAAGAAGAAAGGATATTTTCCTCAAGAATGGAGCTCAAGTGTTTTATCAAAATTATTTTCCATCTAAGATAATAAAGGGTTATGTTTTTATCCCTATTATTACATTGATTTGATCATGTTGTGATGGAATTATTTTTATGAATTCCTTTATCTTATATGAATTGATTTATGATGTCATGATGTTTCAAGAATCCCATTTTTGTTACATGTGTAATGCGATGATGTATGATTATGTGGAACAAATAAGAAAGGATTCATTATAAGATGGGTGGGACCTATATCTCCCTCCAATGCATTGGGTAAAGATTTTATATCTCATGATATAGACATGGCTGGAACGGAAGGTTATTTCGGTTCAGTGATACATGACTGAAACGAGGAGTGAACTCGGTTCAGAAAGGGACTTTGTCCACTAAGATAGTCTTGGCAATGAGTCATGACTAACAAGAAATGATTTTCCATGATTATGTGTGCATGCCACAAAGTTTCAAGTTTTATGTTATGATTATGGGGATCTCATTTTCACTTCTATGATTTATTCCATGATAAGATTTTATGATCTCTTTTGCAGGTTTTGATTTTCAAAAAGATATGATATGATTTTTATTTCTTTTATTTACCCTTACTGAGCATTTGAGCTCACCCTTTTATGTTTTCTTTTCCCCAGGATATAAATAAAGGTTTTAGGTAAAAAAAGGAAGATCTTTATGGGAGATGTTGAAGATCTTTCACCATGATTAGAAGATGTTATTCCGAGTTTCCAAAGACAGTAAACTATTACGATCCTTGTGTGTGTGTTTTTGTTATGTACTAAGTATTCCGCAAAAGTAATGTAATGTCAATGTACGATAAGATTAGGGTCTCTACAGAAAAACTCCATTAACTCTGAACATGATAATATAATTTGAAAAATTAGAAACAGAATATCAAATAATTTATCATTCCCTAATTTTGATTTAAATCCATGTATAATTTCCCAATCATATATTTTTGGAATGTGTGGTTGTCTAATGTAATATTTCATTATTTATATTTTCATCCAAATAAAAAATAGGAATGCACCTCCTTTGGATTGTGGGATATTAGTTGGATTTCATGGGGTCCCCCAAATAAATATCATAGTTTTGGTGATGATTTTAGTTTTAAAAAGAGTATTCAATAATAAAACAAAAAAAGAAAACAAAAAAATATAAAATTTTCATGTAGAGAAAAGAAATGAACTAATGTGTGGATTTCAGCACTTTGGGATCGTGACTTCATAGTATTCTGGCTCGAAGATAGTAATATTATCTATATGTTAGGTAATTTGATTTTTTGACTGATTTAACTCGAGATGATGCATGAGTATGTGGGCTTCACTTGGTGTTGTATGGTCTTTGAGCCTGGGAGTCATAAAAAATGTCTCGCTACATGGGTTGACTCTATTGAGTGAAATTTTACTTACCATGTAAAATTTTCAGAAAAAAAAAAATATATATATATATATATATATTTTAATACTAATATTAGTATTGGAATGTGATTCCACCAAGTGCTTCGATCAGTTCCCCCTTTAAAAAAAATGAACCCCCTTGTATATTGTGATGCACAACATATCATTATGCTTAATTGATATTGGATGGAATATGGAAATGATTATGAACAAAGGAATGAGAATGTGATTGGGTTATTCTTATTAAAATATCTTGTATTAAAATATTTTGCTGGGTTTAATGATTTTTTGTTATAAGGGTTTTTGGTGATCATTGTGCCTTAAAATGTTTTGGAAAAGTGGATTTGAATTTTATATTTTAGAGACATGTTTTTCTCGGGACTAGAAAAACTCAAGTTGGGATGTGATTAGACACTTAATAATGATAATATGCATTGTTAATATATATAATATTCAGGTGTTTCATTATTCATAAACACCATTTTTGTGCATTTTACCGTTTGAACATCATTTCACATTATGACTGTAAGTCCTTAAAATACACTATTACATGGTATATTTTTGAACACCGTATAAAATACCCAATGGTCTCGGTTTTATTTTCATATTTAATTTTCAGGTCTTCCATTACATTGGTAACAATTCATACTTTTTTATTAATTTAATATTCACATTGAAAACCACCAAAGTGGTCCTTGAACTGATAACATTCTGGGCTAAGTGAACTGTACATCAGCCTAATAAAACGACTGTATCATATAACATCCAAGCCCAATAATACTATAAATTTTACTTAAGACAGAGGAAATCAATGTAAACATTTAATAAAATAGTCAATATTTATAATTTGGATGTTTTAATGGAGTTCTAGGTGTCCCAAATTAAAGAAAAAATTTTGGGCCAAATTCTATAGCCCAGAATAACATTCGAGCATTTCAATCATATCTCTCAAACCCAAACTCCATTTGGACTGAATTTTTACAAACTATTATGAAATATCATTGGATCCATTTTATTAATCTATGTCCAAATCAAATTTATCCATCTAGAAGTCTATTTGGGCCCCTCTTTTTGGTGGATGCAAGTTGGATGCCACTTCAGGCCAAGGGTGAAAAAGTCTAATCTCCCTTACAATCCCCTTCCCTAGGCCTATCATAATCAATTGGGATGATTTATAAAATGGGGATTTATACACAAGTCTTGATAAATTCTTATTTAATTTAGTGGTGGTGGAGTATTTGATCTTATTTGGTGCCTAGTTTAATTGTAATGTTATGCTGCGATTTTGTTGCCTTCAGTTTGTCTTTCTCATGAATGTTGTTCAATTCACCTTAGCTTCTTAATAAAAGTTATTATTATCTCCTTATTCTATTACTCTTCAGAAAACATTAATACCGTTTTCTCAAGGTGTTAATTTATTCACACCATACCTTGTGAAATTAAACACACAATTGTGGAGTGGTCGTTATTTTGTTGTTTTTAATTCCTCTATATCATCCTCTTAAGTATTCATACCGCTTTCATTGAGAACATTTCATCAATGGTGTGATAATTCTTTTATGGGTTTATCAAAGAGAGTATCGAGGGTATGTATTGAATTTTATTTCTCACTCTATAAATTTTTATTTACTTCTTCTACTTGACATTCTTTTATTCGAGGATATTATATCTTCCTCTTCCTTACTGAATTTTATCGCCATAATTTTATGTACTAATAAGATACATTACCATGTATAACTCATTAAAATGATCGTACATGTGTATAGGTTATTATAATGTGTTTTTTAACGAGTTCAACCAATATGTGATCATGTTAGTTTGAATTCATTTAATGAATCCTTCTCGAGTAAATGAAATTGAAGATTTTAAAAGAAGGAATTCATCTGATTGACCCCCAAGTGATAACCTAGGATCAACTCATTATATTAATTTAAATTCACTTAGATATTTTAGTGATAATTTAAACCCATCTAAAATCAACCAAAATATGGAAACTTCATAACAAAAAACAATCCTTAGAATAGATGTGTATGTAGGTTTCTTCTTATGTTTCTGAGGATTCAGCAACCCAAGCCACACTAAAAGAGACCACTTAACCCTAAAGAATTGTGTAATTTTGGGATAGACAAGCTCCCAACCGAGATATGACTTAGCCAATATTTCATTTAGGGATACTCCCATGTCTGATATGACATATCCAACAAATTGGTTCTCCCAAATCCAAAATATTCACTACAAGATCATCCCATAAATTTGGTAATGTCAAATCACATCATGAACTACCCTCAAATGTCCCACATTCTCATCCACTAACTCCAAGTAAATGTGGTTATCATTCACAAATACTAACACAATCAAATACAATAAGGGATTAAGGATCATATTTATAAGTCTCACAAACACATTTGGGTTATTCAACACACCAAAAGGAATCACCAACAGCTCAAAAAAATCATAGCAGCTTTAGAAATACACCCTCAGTACATCCTCTTATTAATCCTAATTCCAATGATAACCCTTATATAGTTCAAACATTAATAAAAAAATTTCCCCTAACCAATGTTTGAATATTTCATCAATTCTTATTAGTGGATAATCCTTCTTGATTGTCACCCAATTTGGGTGATGTTAATCCACTCCTAACATCAAGATTACATCCAGATCCTCAGTGAAAAACCCCATCATTCCCAGAGAAACACACTGGATCAAATAAATCCCCAACTCTATATATTCTCCAACTACACATTTATCTCACACACGTATATGGGGTCATATGATATGTTGTAATAGATATCTGGATAACCCTGGTGTAAGTATATATAGAAGATTATCTTTCAATGAGAAGGCGAACCTAAATCAACCTCATGGGAGATTTCCTCAAACTCCTATAATGTTTCAACAATTGAAATCTCCTCGTATCTATTGTTACAAGGGTAATATCATCCAACTAATAAGAAATCAGTTTTATCCTCTTTTACATGATCTCATCCTGCTCTTCTTGATATTTCTTCTCACAATTAAAAGAAAATTTCATCCAAATAACCCAAAAAACATTGCAACCATCACAATTAATAGTCAATATAATAATGTAAGATAGAAAACTATTCCATACTAAGAATAAAATTGTAGGGAATCACCACCACTATGTTAATATTCTACATGAGGCTCTCCCTACTATTAGGGTAAGGTAACGTGGTCGGTAGAAATGCGTAATCAATGAATCCTCTCTGTAAAATCCTCCTAACAAAATGATTAATCTAAAAGGCTCCAATGGCATCACTAGTTCATGATTAATGGATGAATTCAGAGGAATGTCTTGTGAATATGTAACTAAACTGCATATGGTGTAGATAAGTCATATTTTTCACATCAAAATTCACTTAGATCTTCCATGTCATCAACCCATACCACCTAAAGCCATCCTAACCCTAGTCTTTTAGTTCCTCACAACCAAGGATCACTCAAAAACCTTGTCACATGAAAACCTCAAACATAGAAGTCAAGGAAACTCATTCACCACCCCTTAACACTATACACTTTTTGCGGCATTAACTCACCCGCATGATTTTAAATCACATCGCAAGAATTCATCTCGGTGAGGGAATGTTCAGTTTTCTCTAAATTATGAAATCCATGTAAAACATCACTAACGTAGGGCTACACCAAAAACATATGTCTCCCTATAGAATTATTTTCTTTAGGACGACCATCATGAGGATTCATAACCAACTGGAACACCTGCACCATAGGCTTGAGCCAAACCTCTGCCCTCTGACGAGTGGTCTGGCTCACCGTGAATCCATGGAATTTTCTGTATCTAAAACTCGTGAAGTGTACTCAACATAAATTTTCATCTATTTTTACCCACAAAACCAACTAATTGTCAAAATGATAATTATAATTCACCTAAAATTCAAAATTTGAATGGTATGCATCTTAATGGTTAGAGACATCAGTCGTTATCCACCTAGTGGAACTTCCTCTTGTACAAATATCCGGTTGAAGCTTCATCACTACATGAATCATAATAAATATCATGCTATAAAATCATACCTAGTTGTCATTGCAGGGGAATTCAAAAATAACTGAGACACACCATGGTCAAAAGTTCCTAACTAGGGAGAAAACTCGAGAACTGTACGGAAACCACAACTCATTCCTATGTGATGCATATATCAATATTTTATCAAAATACAGTTCTGATATGTCTTGATTCAAAAATAAGGCTACTAGAGTTTTGGTAAAGGGATACATTGGTTACCACAACAATAGTGGATTCTCTATCCAGAGAGACAAACAAGATACACTTTAACATGGTTTCACTAGTTCCAAAACCAATCCTCACAGGAAGACAATATTAATAATATGGTAATAATACGACCTCATTTGATAACATAATATCATGACCCAACAAACAGGGTCCCTCCAAGATGGCCATATGTTGATAATGAAACCCCAAGCCTACCTCTAGTAAGCCAGTGGTTGGTGACTAGTTTGTAGTAGGCATATTACACACATGGGTGTGCTTAGCCTAAAGTACGTGAACAGACACTGACACACATATCCAAAAACTAGTATAATGTAGGAAGATAAAAAAATCATATTATAAATTCATTTATAACATCTATCTCAAATCATAATTCATTATGATGTCTCAAAAAAATGAAATGTTCCAAATAAATTCCCCCAAAACTGAAAAAGAACCCAACCTGCTAAAATGGGGAAGCTAACCAAAATAATCTCATGGATATATCTGAATTATTTCATGCATAACTAAGCTCTAACTTCTCTAGATCCACCTATGAATCCAATGAAAGTTCTATCATTTTAATAATACACATCATTTTTTGGGTAGATCCCTTGTAGGGGAGAGTATAAGCATACCCAGTAGGACACCTTAAAATCACCAAACATAAATCATTAAGAGAGTATTTAGTTTATCATCATGAAGGTGTGTCAATTAGAATATGATACATAATAGTAATAAAAACAATAACGAATATATTCTCATTGGTAGACATCAAGTCTCAAGGTAATGTGACACTTATACTGTCATCCTAGGATTCTACAAGAGGCTTATAAAGACCTCTCATCTGGGAGAAATCACTCAATGAGTATCTCCATCACTGTTGGAACTCATCTAGGAGGTGTCACTCATCTGGTGCTACTATAGTGATGAAACTCATCTGGGAGAATAAGCTCGATTGTTATTTTGATACAGAAGGGAAACAAAACTAAGAGGGGTCATGCCAGATACTCAATCGATTAGAGTAACTAACCCAAAGAAAACAATTGTTGATAAATAGATAGGGGATCACACCTATGGACTATGGGGTATACCTAACCTAAAATGGAAGAAGCCACATATATGGGATCACCTATATATGTTGCTAACGTGATTCATGTCCCCGCCTAAGGGAGAAGATGATGGTAATGAGGATACAACCCCTGATCCTCAAGGGGGGATTCCTACTCTAGTATTACAAGGGGATTCATTCCAATTCAATGAACAAGATGCCACGTTGAACCCTCGTGGAGATAAACTGGGGAAAATCACCCCAAAACAATAGAAGGGAACACACCCACTAATATAGATCAAGGGAATATACCAAATCTCATAAAAGAGCTTGTCTGAGAAGAAAATGGGATTTATATTTTCTTGAATTATGTACAGATCTTGTCTCAGGGGATAAATGTCTTGTATCTATAAGAAATTCATTACTTCTATCTCACCATCACACAATATAAGTATTTCTCCATAAACAAATCATGTATCATATGTGTTCATGGGGTGTATAGGTCGAGCTATAACTCATCGAATTCCTTTTTCTCTATCTCATGTACTCAGACCATGACCATGTACTATGGTTGTTCCCTTATACAATGGTTATGTCCATGTATACTAGTCATGCCTAAGCCCTTGCACTTTCTCATGTACAAGGTATGATCTGAAACACACATGTACTCACTGTATTCATCTAGTTTTCCAGCTTTGTGTCTCCTGTTGTGGGAGGCCCAAACAATGTGTGATATTTAACTGATCATAAAAGCTCTATAAACCATTAAAAGGGGACTACACAACATTTATTATCACAAAGAACACATTTTGTATAGCAGGATTTCACAAAAACCTGGAATGTTCACTCATATTCTCCCACACCACTATTATTTCCTCAATTTAACTGATATTATCACTTCAAATCCTAGATCTTGGTTGGCCACCATCAATAGTCGACATGAAGTCTGATTCCGGCCATTTTCTACCATAAAATAATTCATCGCCAACATTTGATATGCACACATGTCCCAAGTCATGAGAACTGCACTACCCGAGCCAACAATGGATCACCATCATATCCAGTGGTAGGATTCTAGCCACATGTTACCCAGAAAAACCCGTCATTACTCCTCTAAAAATATTTTCTCAATCTGGCTCATAGATCTATCATTACTCAAACTATCATCAGATTCTCATTAATATTTCCATGCCTTTATCGCATCTTCAAAAAACCCACAGCTAAACCCATGACCACGATTCATTGTGCCAATGGAAGAATGCACAATGATCGGTCCTCTTGTGTATCATTTAATCCTCGACCAACAAAAAAAGTCATTGAAGAACATTGAAGAGCGGAGGAAAAAGGAACATATCAAAAAGTAGTCTTCGATCGATAGCCATGTTCATTTGGTCGTCATCGATGGAATCCAAGAATGGATAATTTTCAAATCTACATGAATAAATGGGAAATAAATATCAAATTCCATCATAGAGGATGAGAAATCAACCGTTGGAAAAACCAATAAATTACGATCCATGAATTGATTTAGAGAAAATTAATTTGTGTTCATTTCAATCAAAAAAATGTGATTTAAACCACTAAATCAAACTAAAACCATAGGTTTGGATCAATCACGGAAGAAGAACATTTATATATCGTTTAAATTAGTGATATCCAAGAGCTCCTTCATTGATGAATATCCTCATAGTACTACAATTCTTGATCCATAATCCTGTAACCATCCACCATTTCACCAGCCTTCGGAGTGTTCTCTCTTCATAATATCATTACCTCAAGTGTTATGCGGCAACCCTATGGATTTTTACATTGATGATATTATATATAGGATCTGTTAGGGGTTTTCAAATAGTTGAAAATAAAATTAAATAATTAATCTAATCCTACCATAACGGCACTCTATCAAAGCGACTGACGCCGACATGACTTCTGTCGCGCTGAGGGTAAAACTCATGATTTCGATTTAATAGAGGTCATTTATTTCCCATATATATAATTATTTAGAAGTTATTCCATTATTTTAGAAAAAATACATGTTGGTGATATATTAAATTTATTATTTTTAATATATCCTCACTAAGCCTCACTGGGCCCCAAAATACTACGTCGACCCCATGCCCATCTCCAGAAATATTATTTTATGTAATCTAAAGTGTTACAAAGAAATATAGGAATATCTACACACACATATATTCATTATATTTGATATAAATTTTTATTTCATCATTATCTTGTTAAATCATTTGAAGGCGAAAAATTATGAAATAAAAATTATAATAACACTTTTTTTCAAGAATAATAATATCATTATTGATTCTATTTTATGGATAGAATCATCAAGATAAATATTTCACTATCAATTCCTATCAATGTGCAGAAGAAACCTATGCATTTCTACAACTGTATAATTATTGGGGTATATATAATAATATATCACTATCAAAACATATATCCATAGAAATTATTTGTTTTTCTCAATGTTTCAGCATTTTTTGAAGGAATAAGGCGTGCCAACCCATTTTAATAAATACTTTTAAATTGAAAAACACATTACTAATAAGGAATAAGTTGTGAAAACTCATTTTAAGTTCTTTAAATAATCACTTTTCAAACATTTCAAAATATCTGATGCAACATTGTCTTTGAAATACTTATAGTTGTAACAAAATCACTAGAAGAATAAACGAATGTAAAATTTCATTACATTCATCATAATTCTCAAAAATCAACTAAAACAAAAAACATGTAACCTCACATGTCCCTAAATTAATTTTATAGATTTATATTACAACAAAAAATCACTCAAAATAATTCATAAGGGTTAAAAACCAAATTATTAGAATTATAACTCAAATATATTTTTAAAACGACATCTTAGATTACCTCATTTCTTCAAATAAAAACCACATATGCACTAAATTAAAACCAAATCATGCATTTTCATTAAATAAACATATGTTTTCAAACCAATTATAGGTTGATAACTTGACCAAATTGACAAAAAAAGGAAGACATAAAAGAGAGGGGAAGATAAAAAATTGTAAGAATCACAACAACAACAACATGAATTGAAGAATATCAATAAGTAGAAAACGGTGGCATGAGAACATAAGATTTGTAGGGATGTCATGAACTTACACCGATGTTCAGGAAGAATAAGAAAAAAAAATAAGGCATATATGCACCAAATCATTTTAAAAATACACAAACAAGACTCAAATATCATACATTCAGGTTTGAGGGTTTGGATTCATCCAAAATGTCCCACAAGATCATAGTAGAGTTCGGCTTCCAAAAAAATCATGAACGACACAAAAAGAAAAAATCACTCATAGCATTATTTTATAACAATAGAAAGAGTTTTATCAGTGCTAGTAGAAGTCCACCGATAATAGATATTTTTATCAATGTGAAAACGTAAATCTATTTTTATCAAGGCTAATATGTAGGTAAAGTATGAATTTATCTATGTAGGATTTAGCACTGATAAAATCTAAATCAAACGCCCATAAATACTATTCTATAAAAACCAAATTTAATATTTTAAAATGACAATAAATTACTAATTATATAAAACTAGATAACAAAAATTACAAAATTACGTTATAGTAAAATAATTTATATTAAAAATTAATAAAATGAAAAAATATTAAAAATGAATAATAAATATTAAGTGAATAAATAATATTAACTATATAAATTACACAAATATTAAAAAAATGAACATATAATATTAATTATATGAACTAAAAAATATTAAAAATGATAAATAATATAAATTCCATTTGAATAAAAATTATTTACATTAAATTACTACTTGAAAATGAATAAAAAATAAATACTGAAATATTGAAATAAAAAATATTAAAATAAAAATGAATAAATATTAATTATGTTAATTTAAATATTATTTATAGTATTAAATATTAAAAAATAAAAATTAATGAACAAATATTATTAATGATTAAATTACAGTAATAGTAAACTAAAAAATATTAAAAATGAATAAAATTAAATATTTAAAATTGAATAAATTGTACAAAAAATAAAAACTGATATAATAATTTTATTTATATGAATTAATGAAATATAAATAATGAATCATTATTAAAATAAAAATAAAATTATTAAAAATTATTTTTAATAAAAGATTTACATTAAAGTACTAATTAATAATGAATATATAATAATTTTATAAATATATAAATACAAATATAATGGAATAAAAATGAATACTTATTAATTATATAAATTACATACACATTAAAAATATTGAATGTAAATATTTAAAAATGCATAAATAACTATCAAAAAACAATATGTTAAAAAAATATTAAATGAATAAATATTAAAAATGAATAAATTAAGAAAATATTAAAAATGGAGAAATAATTAAATTGAATAAATAACATTTAATGAATAAATGTTAAAAATGAATCAATTTTATTAATTAAAATTGAATAAATTATAAATATATTAAAAAATTAATCAATAATATTAATTATATCAGTTATAAAAATATTAAAAATGAATAAATGTTAAAAAATGAATAAATATAAAAAATTACATTTAAATACCAAAGATTCAAAATAAACTACTAATTAAAATTGAATAAACAGTTATTGTATATAGATTTAAATAAAAAAAGTATTAAAATGAATAAATATTAATCGTATAAATTAAAAAACATATTAAAAGTATTGAATATTTATAATTACAAATTTATAAAAAATATTCAAAATGAAAAATTACAAATAAATGTTTATATATATATATAATGGGATTAATTACATTTTCATAACCAAATGGTTATTCCTGTAATTGTGTATACAAATTTGGATGTGTATATATATATATACTATAGTGAGATATGTCAAACTGAAAAAACAAACATCTTTTCTTATTGCATAATGAAATATTCATATGCATATATACACAAACAAACACATTACATACATACACATACACACATACATGTACATTAATATAAACATACATACACATGCATTAATATATATATATGTACACATACATGAACATACAAACAAACTTCCACAAACTTACACATACACATTCATACAATTGCATACACATACCTACACATACTACATATACATACACATATTATATAAATATACTCATACATACATGAACATACATGCATACATATACATCAACATACATACAAATAAACATACACATACACGTATACATACACATACATATATACATGTTCACATCCATACATGCACGTACATACATTCATTCACATGCACATTAACATAAACATCCCCAACACAAACATCTATATACATACTCATAAACACACACTCAACACATAAATATACATACAACACATACACATTCATACAGACACATATATAAATATACATACACATACATACAAATTCATACACATACAAAAGTATATGAATTCCTAAATACACACAGATATATATATCATCATTCATTATTTTTTTATTCCAAGGAATTGAAGAAGGATGAACCAGAGAATGGGGATAAGGGGGTCTAAATTAATGTATCCCAAGGGAATCCCCTCTGATTAGTTTGACCCACTCATTTTCAAATTCGGAAATATGTGAGAGGATAGTTACATTGGTGCCTTTTATGGCTAGAGAGGCTAGATGATCTGCCACTTGATTCCCCTCCCGCCAGGTGTGGGTCACCTTTGTACTGTTATTGAGGAGCACTTTACATTTCCTCATGGTGTTGCAGATCGGCCAAGACGTGCCACCTCTTCCAAGAAAATAATTGTGCAGAATCAGGGAGTTCGTATCCACTTGAGAAAGGCAAATATTCACTTGGGCGCAGAGCATGAGGCCTATTAGAACCGCCTTTTCCTCAGCTATAAAAGAGTTTCCAGTGCCAAAGTGGGTAGTAAAAGTGAGAACAACACTCCCCCTGTAGTCCCTGGTGACTCCTCCTTCGCGCATTTCACCTGAGCAACAAGCACTAGCAGTGGTCATTTTGAGGCCGACCTCCAGGGCCATCCACCTCACCCATCTTCTTTGCATCCTGGGTAGCAGATGTTGAGCCACGGGTGAGGGGCCATGGAGAGCCCTTTGGGATGGTGCGTCCATCCAGCTGATGACCAGAGTCACCATGTGCACCATCAGGCTCCCGATCCTTGAGATAATGAGTCTCACTGTGGAGTTAGGCCCCTCGTATCTGGCTCGGTTTCTTGCCTTCCATAGGCACCCGTAGCCGGTGCTGAGAATCATGGATCTCACCATTTTTTCCGGGCCTGCATCCTCTTCCCCCTGGAACCATCTGTCCAGAAATGGAGTGTCGCGGTTGCCTCTAGAAGAATATGAAGTGAACCCCAAAAAAAAACTCCATACTTCATGGGCCCATTCCCACTCAAAAAACAAGTGGGATGATTTCTCCTCCTTTCTGTTCTTGTAGCAATGACATCTAGAGGACATGAAAACATAGATCGTTTTAATCTGATCATCTGTCGATATTTCCTAGTTTCGTATCCTCCACACAAGAAAGTTATATTTTGTGGGAATCTTGTAGCACCACACCAAACTCGTCCATTTGTCGTGTTGGGCCAGATGGATGGATGCTCTACGGTAGTCCTTTCTGTTGAATCTCCTTGAGTTTGATGGTTTTAGAAATGCATCTATCTAGTTTAGAGTAGGTTTCAATACTGTCAAAGATCTCTTAGTGCCCCGTATCTAGAATTGTTCTGAAGAAGGATGGGTGAAGGCTCGCTTCCTTGAAGGAAATGGTGGGAGCAGGGCACCCCGGATATCTAACCACGCTTCCTACCCAGTTTTGTTGCCAGAACAGGAGGTTTCCCTCACCAACTATCCATTGAGAATGATGCTACATTATGAGGAAGATGTTGCGTACATTAGACCAGATGGGGGATCTGTGCACCGATGTCTCGCCCACATTTCCATTGAAAGTGCAGGCCATAGTATTTCCCCACAGAGTACCCCCTTCAATAATTTCCCATGCCATTTTTGCATGCATGAAATGGATGGTTCCCCCTAAACCTTTTATATTGATCCCTCCCTCATGAATTGGATGTGAAATCTTCTCCCATGAAGCCTAGTGTTTCTTCCCCTCCAACGTTGCATCCCAGATAAACCTCACCAATAGTTTGTCGATAGAATTGATAACTCTTTTTGTAACGTTTCTGGACACCAATGCATGGGTCGGTATGGCAGACATGATGCTATTCTCTATGGTTATGCGGCCACCAAATGATAATAGGTGCTTTTTCTAGTTGAGGATATGGCACGTGATCTTGTTAACCACCTGATCAAAATCTCTAATACGCATTCTTCCTATGGATATGGGAGCACCAAGATACTCCATTGTAATGTATCCCTATTGTATGCCCATCCTATTGCACAGTAGCAGCACCCGCCTTACAGGGAATCTATTGGAGATATATACCATACTCTTGTCCTTATTGATAACCTGACCACTCCAATGATAGTAATCACCCATGATTTTGTTAATGCTATTGAGTTAACTCCTGCCCGCATTCATAAAGATGATGGTGTCGTCTGTAAACATCAAATGGGAGATGGGGGGGGGGGGGAGCCGCATCGTGCATTAGTAAGGAAGTACATCACCGTTGGCTATACCGTTATTGATCATGCGACTGAGAACGTCTTTCGTAAGGATGAAGATTCTTGGGGACAAGGGATCCCCTTTCCTTAGCCCGTGATTGGCTTTAAAGAAACCGTGTGTTAGTCCCATAAAGGAAACAACAAGCTAGGAGGAGCTTACGCACCTGAAGATGAGGTCAGAGGCCCAGGGTGACAGACATATCCTATTAATAACTCTATTAATGAAGCCCCATTCGAGATGATCATATGATTTTTCCATGTCCAGTTTGATGGTGACGTTGGATCCGTGTGACTTGGTGTTAATGTCTCTCATCATTTCTTATGAAAGAGCTATAGTGCCTAGGATGGATTGGCCCTTCACAAATATCTGTTGGTCAAGAGAGATCCACTGTGGGAGATGCTTTTCTAACCTTGTATTGATGAGGCTTGCCTGGATTTTGTAGGGAACATTGCACATACTAACCGGTCTGTAGTGTTGATGAGAGGAGGGATCCTTGATCATCGGAATAAGGATGAGGGTAGTAGCACTGGACACACGTGGTAGGCTACCTCCACGAAAGATGTCCTGGATGGCTTGGATAATATAACATTTGACCACCTCCCATGAACCTCTATAGAAAGTACCAGGAAAGCTATCTGGACCCGGTGCGCTGTTGGGGTTCAAGTTTTCCATAGCTATGTGGATCTCTTCCTCCCCCGACATCCCTTCTAAGAGAGTATTGACTTGTGCAGACATGAGTTTTGGGATTACATCCTAGAATGCTTCACCCCCTTTCAGGTATCCACCAGGCATGTTTGAGCTCAGCCCAGCAAGCATATCTTTGTAGAAATTGTAAGCCATGACTCCAACCACATTCCATTCATTGGTGTATGTGACATCCGACAAAGAAATATTCGGTTGGATCAGACGCCTCCTATCCCTTATGCACTCATGGAAATAGGCCGAGTTTTTATCCCCTTCATGTATCCACTTGACTCTTGAGTTTTCTATAGCGTGCCATTCCTCTAAGGGAACCAGTTCTGCCCAGCTCTTCCTTTTTTACCATGAGATCATTTTAATGCGAGTTCTCCAAAGCCTCCTCCAGCCGACCTTCTAGCCGCTCAATATCAGCTTTCAGGTCATCCATGCTTTTTTCGGGAGGTGCTAGATTCTTAACCAATGTTGACAGGCACTATTTTAGATGTCTCAGCTTGTTGTGAAGGCCCACCAATGAAAACCCCTGGCTTGTCTCTTTCCATATCTCCATAACTATTTGAAGTTAACCCGGTTCGCGGATCCACTTGTTTTTGTAGAAGATGTTTTCGAGAGGGACCTGTTGAGGAGATAAGGATAGAATCAATGGAGAGTGGTATGAAATCCCTCTAACCAGATGACTTACCTTGGAATTAGGAAACATAGATAAAGCATGAATACTGGCGAGAGAGAGGTCAAGGCAACTCCAGTAGCAGCTGCTCCCTTTCTGGTTGTTGCACCAAGTAAATCAGTCACCTGAATATCCCATATCCATGAGTCCTTTTTCGGCAATGAACTTTGCAAAGGCCAAGATCTCCTTTCGGGGGAGCAGAACACTTCCCTTTTTCTCAGAAGGGTCTTAGATGATATTGAAGTCACCAGCTAGGATCCATGGAAGGGTTCCTAAGTCGAAAGCAGTGAGTTCCTCCCACAAGTATGCTCTCCTTTGTGGATCTCAGTTCCCATAGATAAAGGACACAAAAAATTTGTTCACGCCACTAGTTATATTGGTTGTGATAAATTGGTCTCTAGCCCCAATCATCTCGACTGAAATGTCTTTTCTCCAGAAGATCAAAATGTGGTTGTTGGTTGGGGCAGCATGCATGGAGCCATGCACTGTGATCCTTCATGAGAACTCGTAGATTTTGTCTGGGTTCTGTTTGTGTTCAAGAACCACAACAATTTGAGCCTTCCGTTTTTTGGCCTCTGAGGCTATGAAGTCCATTTTGAACCGCGCACCACTCCCTCATGAGTTCCATATGATTATAGGAGTCATTGGTAAATAAATATCCTGGAATTAGCCCTAGTGACCTTAGGATAATTTAGAAGAGAGATTGAATGCTCCCTCTTCTGCATTTGTTTCAATCTCAGTCTCATACAGATACCCGGTCTTAGGACGATTTGTTCTGGGGAGGGGGGTCAACGCTTGTACTGGAGTGTAGGAGACATTTCTTGAATTGGATCTTGGGGGTGACTGGAGGAGCAGGCCAGGATTTCCCGGAAGGCAGGATCCCGTTGAATTCCCGTTCGGGGGTTTGATGGATATCTCTATAATATGGTCACCGTTCGGGGTGTTACCACGTTGATCCCCCAATTGGGCACTCATCGTGTGATATAGCCTGACTTGGTAAAATGGGGTTGCCATCTGAGCCTTCAAGGAGGAGGAGAGGGGAGCAAGGCTCCTGGGAGAGGAGCTTAGTAGACGTTCCACCAGACTACCTTCAGAGAAAATAATGGATGTGCTGATTTCCCCAATGACAGGATCGTGGATGCCTATAGGGGATCTGGAGAAGCCTGAGGGACAATCGCCAGTTCTGGGAGTAGGCCACATCCCATTCCAGAGGAGGAGGGGCCATCGAAAGAAGGGGACGAGGGCCGCTGATCGTCATTAGATGGTGGAGATAGATCCGGCCTCGACAGGTCATTTGAAGAGCCAGAGCCAGAGCCCTGAATATATCCCTAGAGGATATCTACCTTTGCGTCGCCTCTTTGATATTGCCACCGGGTGACCTTTCGCCGTTTCCTGCAAACTTGCACCGAGTGTCCCTGTAGAAGGCACGAAGAACAGCACCGAGGGAAGAAAGGGTAGACAACATCCTGGGACCATTCGAGCGAGTCCACCACCATTAGGTGTAACTTCTCCGAGATAGGAAGGGATAAGTCCAGCTCTACACAGATGTGGTGCTCCAATGTTTCCTCACCACTGTGAGTGCAATCATCCATGCATAGGAAGCCACCTAAAGAGTCACCATTTTCCTTGAGTAGGACACTATTCTGGAAGGGTAGCGGGAGCCTAGGAAGGCTGAGCCACACCGCCGTAAGGGGGCTCTCTTTGCCCTTATGAACCACCATGGACAAGTGAACCTAGTTGAATCGCCAGCGGCCGAAAGACTGGAGGGCGTTACACCACGCCATAGAGAAGTCCAAAGTCGATGTTAGGGCTATGAAAAACAAATCTCTGTGAATGACAGATATGCGAACCGGGGTTTTCAGACCCCATGATTCCACAAAGCGCTTGAAGGTCTTTAGATGCGGCTTAGCGGAATCGAAGCGCACGACAACAGTCCAATGCAGAAAAGCCGACACATAGACCGTAGGCCCAAATTCTAAGCCCAATTCACATTCTGTGAATAGTAACCTGCTACTATAGCACCGCACAGTATCGCCGCCGCTACAGTGCCCTACCGCCGCTACAGTATCTGCTGATGAACAGTTCCGCCACTGCTACAGTACCGCCTCATTTTATATAAAATTATGAAAATTGGATTGCCAACAATTTTTTTATTATAATATAGCTATATAAATCAAATTTGTATATTATATTTACTTATATATACTTCTTATTATATAAATCATATTTATAAATATATATAAATACAGGTATATAATTAAATTATTTGCAGTGCTCTTTATTAGTGGTTTTTTCGCACTGTGAAAAGAGACCAATTTATCGTTACATATTAAAACATTGGTAATGTATAATATATATCAGTGTTAAAAAAACTTTGATATATGGGTATCTTTTATCCAAACATTTTTAACCATTATGTGTTTTCAATTAATTCTAATAAACGATGTTTCATTATTTCCATTTTGTTATAGTGTTAATAAATGTCAGCACTCAGTAAATGTAGATATGGAATACTGTGGGTGTTGCATGATTTACTCAGGGTGTGGGGGTGATTCGGTCAAATTTCCTTTCATGCATTGAATTAGACGATGCATTTATGTTTAGATAACTATAATATGAAGATAGAGAGAGGGTGGGGTGGTGTTATCATTGAAAGGGGAAATGTGTGGGAACCATTCCCTGCCTCCCATTGTATATATATTTTATAAAAAAGGGGTTAATGGAGAGGGGATCGCATGGGGTATTCTTATGTGTGATTGAAGTGGGATGGGGAAAGGATTGTGGAATTCCACCCCCACCCTATGATTTAAATTGTTTTTAGAAAAACAATAACAACAATAATCATGATGATATTATTATTGTAGTTGTTGTTATCTCTAATGTAAAATCATATTAGAGTAGCATTTTAGTGAGAAGTCAGATTTATGATTTTTATTTGCAACGTGATCCGATCATTGACATGACTATAATAAAAATAGTATTAAGAGGAGGTTTTTTAGAAGTGATTTTCCAGATTGCTGCTAAATATATTGAAAAAATTAAATTTTATGGTGAGTTTTTAAAAACCACCACAAAATGTGTTTTGAACGGCAGTTTTTCAATAACAACAACTAAATATGATTTTTTTTAAATTTTTGTGTTTTCTTAAATTTATTTATCAAGGATATATTGATTGAAAAAGTATTATATATATAATAATTATTATTTATTATATATTATTTAAAATAATTAATTATTTATTATTTAAAAATTCAATTTATCATTAGATGTTAATTATTAATTATTTATAATTATTAGTTAATAATTATTTCAAAGTATAATTTTATTCTAGGATAAGTTGAAAAGGCAACGAGCTTATACCCAAGTTGTAGAGGCTCCTGTTTGGAATCCAAGAGACTCGTGTCCAAATCAGGGTAGGGGTGAATTTCTGGGATACTATAGTAGTAATTAAGCATGTACTATTTGGTACTATAGTAGCCGACAATATTCATCCTATTTGGGCCTTCGGACCACCAAAGGCCTTCGAAACATAAGGTCTTCAGGCTATAAGGGCCTTTACGCCACAGTGATTTTAGGCCACAAAATATACCAAAAAGCATCAACAAAACACAACATGCCAAGATGGGGATTCATAGTAAAATAGAAACAAACATAGTAGAGCCAACCAGATTGGAAGAATGAGAGGGTATGACAATTTTCATTGGGACCATGCACTTTAAAGCTCTATATGGGGCAATGTTAGCCGATCATCCTTGCGAGGTGGGAGCTAGGTGCCTTTATGATGGAGATACTGGGGAGGGGTTGTTTCAAGTGTGTCAGGTCTTGGGCCTTTAAAGGTCATATATTGGGTCATGTATGAGCCTTGTGACTTGGGCCTATAGGTAATGTAAGGGGTTCCCTTCAACCTTTAAAATGGCGATTATCCTAAAATAATTTAAATTAATGATTGGTTGAAAACAAGACTTCAACAACATATGATCTAAATATTTGATTTGGGATTCCATTTTAGCTCTATAACTAGTTAAATTGAAGCTTATGAAAAGAGATAGAACGACATTAAAATATAATTATTAATTAATAATAATAATTATTTATTTGTTATCAAAATATTATTAAATTATTATTAAAATATAGTTTATTTATTTAATATTTATAATATACTATTACATATTATCTAGTATTTATAATTATTTTTAATTAATATATTATTTATTTATTTATTGTTTATTTATTTATAATTAATTAATTAATTAATATTTATTTATGATTTAATTTTCATTTATTTATAATTTATTTACTTTTTCTTTATTTATTTATTATTTCATTATTATTTATTTACTAACATTTATCATTTATTTAATATTTCTTTATTTATTTTTTACGTTATTGTTTATTAATAATTTATTTTTAACGTATTATTCATTATTTACTATCCTTCTATTATTATTATTATTTTGTTATTTATTTATGATTTATTAATGACTTAATTATGATTTATATATTATTTATTTTTATAAAATTTATTAATAATTTATTTGGGACTTATTTATTATTTACATATTGGTTGATCGATCGATCGATTGATTATTTATTATTTATAATCTACTTCTAATTTTTTTAATAATTACTTTCTATTATCTATAATTATTTTTTTATTTTTTATTTACTTTTTAATTATTTTTTACTTGTCTATTATACATTTATTTTTTATTTTGTTATTAATTTAATATTAGTTTATTATTTATTTATTTTGAATTTTTTTAATATGGATTACATATTTTTTTTTACTTATTACATTTTTATTATTTATTATACGTAGATTTATTATTTATTGGTATTTTATTATTACATTACTGTTTAATTATAATTTATTCATTTAATATTCATTTAATATTTATTACATATAACATATTATTTATTATTAATTTATTATTTCATATTTTTTGTTATTGATTATTAATTTTTTATTAACACATAATTTTATTATTTATTATTTATTATATAAAATTATTTATTTATTTACTACTAATTTATTATATATGGATTTCTTATTTATTTAATACTTATTTATTATATATAATTTTATTGTTAATTATAAATTTTTTATAATTAATATATTATTAATTTATTACTTATTTATCATATATTATTTTATTATTCATTTTAAATTTCTTTTTTATCATTAATTTTTTATCAATGTAATTTTTGTTATTTATTTATTATATATTTATTAATTATTAAATATGAATTAATTATATGTAATTTATTATTTATTTATTTATATTAGATACTAGGGGTACAATTACATTTATACACACACACTTCTCAACCATTGGGCATGTCATACGCCCTAAGGGAAAACTCACCCATTAATAGCCCAAAATATCCATACAAATTATGCCCCGGAATGGGTAACAACATTTGATCAGTCCTCCACCCACTGCCTAGATCCATCTGTCATCTGCGCGTCAGCAGCCACACATCCCTCAGCCTAGAGCTATTCCACCCGTCTAACGGTATCTTGTCCCACTTGTCATCATTCTATGCTTCATCAGTTGCACATCTTACTACTCATGAGAGGTCTTTGGCCCAACGCTGCTCCACCCAGTCTGCTTGCAGCCATGTCCCCCCTTTTCCAGTTAGTCATCGTCGAAGTTGTGATGCCCCGCTCCCGTTGGATTTATCTCCCCACCATCGCATATCTATAATCATGGAGTTTCTGCCCTACTTCTATTTAAGATCTCTCCCCAACCTTCACCTATTAGTCACCAACAAAGCTACTACCTCACTTTACACACACATCATGTCATGTCGTCATTCAACACCAGACAACAATATCACCCGAAATTTTATTGGTGGCCAAATGAACTGCATCTGAGTATCAAACCCTAGCAATCTAGATGTAGTACTGATAATTTATCACTCAGGTAACACCCCTATTTCAAAAAGTGTGTAAGGGTACCACTTAACTCATACTAGGGGCCCGTTAGGCTCAGAGCACACTACACATTCCCCAGCAAAGCAATGAATTTCAATCTCTCTGTACATAATACAAACAATCTCTATGTTTGAAGGGACAACTGTCTGGGCTAATTACCTTAGAGACCAAGAGACACAACAAGTAGGTACCACTCAGCTAATTTATTAATAATTCATTATTTATTCAGTATTTATTTATTTTTTTCTTATTATTTATTTAATATTTTGTTTATATTTTTTAACTGTTTGGGGTCGATGGCCCCTTTTATTTATTTATTATTTCTTTATTAAATATTAATTATTAATTGTTATTAATTGATTATTATAGTTTTAGAAATTTATTTATTAATTATTACTTATTGTTTATTATTTATTAGTCATTTGTTCGTTTTTTAGTATTTACTATATATTAATTATTTTTATTTTTATTTATTTGTTATGTATTAGTTGTTTTATGTTATTTATTATAATTATTATGATTCTATAAAATAGTTATATATTTATACATATTCATATTTATTTATTTGTGTGTGTGTATTTATATTAATTTCTTTTAATTAATCACATGATTAGTTTGATGGAGTGGTAAAATCATTATAGAATAATCCAAAAGTAAGGAATTCATATCTTAACCAACTCATATATATGCTAAATTTTTCATGACATGCATGAAATATTCATGCATGATAGGATAAATAATAAATACTAAAAATTAGTATTTTTAATTAATTACATAAAAAATTAAAAATTCGAAAACCACTACTAAATAAATAGTGGTGATTTAAACCGCCACGAGAAAAACACCACTAAATAATCTGAAAAAATTATAAAAATTGTCAAAAAATGATTTTGTGTCTATTTAAACCTCCATTGAATGAAATAAACTACCGCTAAATGGTCATTTTGGAGTAGTGGATGGTTTATTGAAGATGAATGTGTGATATATAATTCTGAATCGGGTTATATAATAATAATAACGGTGATAGTAATAATAACAATATTATTATTAATATTGTTATTGTTGACCTTGATTCAATGGTATTTAATTCATATGACCTTAGATTGGAAGACCACTTATGGCGTCGCGTCCCATACATTGGGAGCAGAGATTTATGACTAATATTGGGTTCCTAAATCTGAACAATAGTGTAGGACCTGATTCATGTCACCTTTCATTGATCACATTTAATACTATGAATCATGAAAGTTTCACCGAGATTCTGTTTTTGGGAAAATGAAATGCCCATCATGAGTGTTATTACATAGAGATTGCAACGGTGCAATCAGTTTGGTCATTTAAGACCGACAGTGAGGTGGGATAGACAGGTTTCATATTTAGCTTATTTGGGTCTGTGTTGTTTCCCAAATTCACCCCTATTTTTATGGTCAATGTTTTTTCTTTTAGTAAAGCTTGGGTTGTTGAATTCTCAGTGACCTAAGAGAAATCCTAGAGACACATACATTCTATGGACTGTTTTTCTCAATGAAGTTTCCAACTTGAGTATGATTTTAGATTGTTTAAATTATAAATAATATACCTATGTTAATTCAATTAGAAATAATGAGTTGATCATATGATATTTCTTGGGGTTGTTTGGATGAATTAATTTTTAATTTATTTCAATTTAATTAACTCGAGAAGGATTCATTCAATGAAATCAATATTTCCTAAAAACATAATGGTTTAAAACATTAGCACACACATTCTATTAAAAATACACACTTTGAGGATAATTTTCCAAAGGACTCATAGGTAAATGATCTTAATAGAACAATAATAGTGTGATAATAACATTCAATAAGAAAGAGGAAGAGAGAAAATAATTGAATGAAAAACTCAAATAATAGAAGTTATTATGAATTAATAGAGTGATAAATAAAATCAAATAAAACCCCTTACTACTCACTTATATCAAACCATAAGATGGTAACACATCCATTTATTTTATTCTATCAATGGTAGTGTGAAATAGACTCATGAGGGTGGAATTGAAGAAGTTAAAACAATTAAATATTGGTCACTCCATCATTATGTGAAGAATTTCATGAGTGTTGGTGTGAATATGTTCACACCCTGATGAAATAGTACCAGTGTGATATTAATAAGTGAAGAATAAGTGGATATAAAGAACATTAATTAAGAAAGTAATGTGAATTAGAACAAGAAACAAGTGAAAAAATAAATGCACGAATACAAAATGGGAGCAGAACATTACAATTGAAATAATCCAATAGAATATGTAACTCTTTCACAAAAAAAAATTAAATTGTAATTTAAATAGTATTATTTATATCCATCAACAGTTTAAGTATTCCCACTTTATTAAGTTAGTCCTATGGTGGTGGAAATTATGTGGAATATGGACTTTTCAACCCGTGACCTGAAAGTCCAAATAAGCTTCTAGATAGATGAATATGGGTGGTATATAGAATAAGAAATTAAATCCTTTAATGTCCCCTATCATCCTGTAAAATTTTATCCCTATGGGATATATTTTTCATGATATGACCAAAATGGTGGGATGTTATTATGGACCATAGAATCTAACTAAAAATTTTATCTTCAACTTGTGATGCATGAGACTCTGTTAAAAAATAAAAAATATCTATAGAAACTATTTAATAAAATGTATCCCCATATTTCATATATCTATAAATAAAGTTTTATAAAAATTGATCTTAGATATTGGTTTTTTAGTCATTTTATTATGTTAATGTCCAGTTCACATTGTCTTGAATGTTCTTGGTTCAATTTCCAAATTGGTATTCTTTTCAATTAAATCATTAATATATCTATAATTCTAGAACATTCATCATATCATGGGACACCATAAACTAAAATATTAAAATAAAAAAATACCAATGGGTGTTTTTGGAGGTGTTAGAAATATATAATGTAATAGAGCATTTTAAGAAGGAATTAAAAACATGTTAAGATAAAAAGTCTAATTTGTTAATTGCACTAGTAAAAATGTTTATAAACCTTGAATCACATAAATATTATAATATAAACAATTAATATTAGCTGCTTTCATTGGCTAATAACCTCCCTCCCCAACTTCATTTTTTCCAATCCCGATAAAAAAGGTATCTCAAAAATATGAAATTTGAATTCCATTTTCCAAAAACATTTTAATGTATCATGCTCATAGAAATACCTCATAATAAAAAATTATAAAACCCATAAAAATCCATTAATGCAAGATAGGTTTATAAGCATATCCCAGGCCCTATCTCATTCATTTTTCAAATCCAACACCACATTACATCCAATTACAATTAAGTATGAAGATGTGTTGTACATCACAATATACATGCACATACATTTTTATTCAAGGTGGGTAAATATATAAACTCTTGATGAATCTCATTTAACCTAAATATGAATATTTATGTTTATTTAATTTTTTTTATTTGTCCCTTAGTAATTGAAATTGCACTCAATCTAGTCAACCCATGCAGTGAAACTTTACCGATGACTCCCAAGGTCAAAGGCATTAGAGTAACAAGTGAATCTTACATACTTGGGAATCATATTGAGTTATCTCAGTAAATATAAAATTAATATTTCCAAAAATAGTGATAAAATTCCCTACTTTGGGAGAGATAATAGTGAATTAACAATCCCCAAGAGTTAAAACAATGCATTAGTTCCATCCATTTCTCAACAATAAATTGTATTCCTTTTTTTTATACTCTTGATAAAATTAAAATGATCACCAAACCTATGTTATTTATTAAGGGATCCCAATAACTCAAAATATTACCAATCAATACAAAATACATGTATTGTGAAATATTTTAATAAAAGAAAATATAAATTGTTAAAATCACACTTTCCAAAATCTATTCTCATGAAATTAGATTCAAATTAAAATAAGAATAATGGAATGAAAAATTATATGGTATTTAGTTTTAATGTTTTCAATGCGTATTATCATGTTTAATTTTAAGAAAATATTTTTATCATTTATGCACACAAAATTTTATTAGAGATGGATTTTTTTCTTTTCATCAACAAACATAGAATAAGAGTATTATTAGTGTTTAAGGAAATGAAAAATTAGAAGGGGGTAAGGATAGAAGATAGTATTAAAAAATAAAATACAAAAATTAGAATCATGGAAATAAGTCACCTAGTTGTTGAAGTTAAATATCATGAAAGAACAAATTGATCCTTAGATCTCTATGTCACTTAGGGACTCCTCATAGTAGGTGATAGAATGGGGTTGAATTTCTAGATATAGGTGACTTACCTGAAAAAAACATTGATCTTAGCATCCCCTTATTCTCAAATAAAACCAAAATTAGAAACCAAGGAAACCGTGAGATGTTCTATAAAAAATGAAAATAAATAAAAAATAATAATGGAAATGAGAAAAATAGCAACTTAACTGCTTATTCTATAACACTAATGACTAATACCAGGATGAAGTAAAAACAAAAAAATTATATATATATATATATGTATGTATATATATATTGTAAAAAATAAGTATATATAGAAATAAAATAGAATATGGAAGCACTATATGTCATATTTCAGTGGATGATGCACACCCCTATCTCCCTTTGGTCATGGGTTCAAGTCTCACAGCTTCTATAGTCGCAACCGGGTTTTCCCCACAACTTATGTTGTACCCTTTTGAAAAAACAATTATTGAATTTTTAATATTTTCCTTTAAAACCTAATAAACCACAAAAATATAATAAGATAAAATCATAATAGAAGATGTGTTTCCTCTTAGAAATAATTTACTTTAATGTAATTATCTCAACATTAACCCTCCAAGATACCCAATACCAACATTTATCATCTTATGTATTATATGTTTCACCTTTTTCATTAGAGTGTAATTGAGTCTCCATTTGGTTTGGAAGAATGGTTTGGAAATTTATTAATGAAAAATCATATAAGTCTCAGTGAATGGGATAATCCCATGAATAATGAAAAGGGTCGATCCAATTGATTTTTAATATTGATTAAGACATCAATAAGAATGTTCTTATCAATATCATTGTGAGAGGATGAAATGAAAATGGAATGTTTTTTTATCCCCTATGATGTAGTACATGAGAGGGGAAGTATGGAACTTGAGTTAGACATTGGTCTGGAATACACTTTTAGACATAAGTGAAGACAATGAATCTAACAAAGCTTCTTTTTATGAATTTATCAATATAATTGGTTCCTTTTGAATAGAATATTCAACCGCTAAATTGGATAGATCAGTGTTAGTAATGGTTATAAACTCAATGTTAGTTATTTATTCCAATGGTATAGTGATTGGTGTTTCCAAAAAATTATCAATGGAGCTATAATCAGTCCACTCAATCCACGATGTCAAATTACCATTTTTTGAATACATGAAATCAATTTCGTCATGATTTAAAAAACCTTAAACAAATCCTTGATCCGCATCATATATCAAAAATCCAAAGTTTCGTTCTTTATAAAATTCATGAGAGGTTTTTTGGGAAACTAGACACTCCACATAAGGTTATGGAAGTTATGGTCTCTATAGGGATGTGTTCCTCACAAGTTTTAATGATTTTTTATTCTAATATCAATGATGAAACCATTGAATTCATTATCTCCATTTTAGTACACAATTTTTCAATCAATGTTATGGGAATATAATGGGTAGGATGTTGAACATCATCGACTTCCCCAATATTGATCTCTTCATCCATCCTTGAGATGGATGAAAATGTATCCTTTAAACATTCATCATCCTAATGATTATACATCTCACCGGTTTTGGGGTAATTATTCAAGGATTGATCAGATAAATTCTCTATGTTAGGGGATTCCAAATACTGAATTTCCATTTGATTACATCTCATGTTTTTGATGTGGTAATCTTGAGAATAATCCATTGATGTATGTTGAAATTAAGATTCGAGATTCTCAGGACACACACAAACAGATGATGGAAAAGATAAGAGAAATGGGGGTTATAATAAAGAATTTTAGTTGATAAAATAATGATAGTGTTTACGATATTATACTTAGGTCATCAAAAATACCATAAAAATTTGTTCTCATCCAATTTTACCCATTTTTTTAGTGTTGAAGCTTTTGCTTATAGTATAGCTTAGGTTGTTCAATCCTCAGAGAATTAAGATGAAACCTACCAACTTGTGCATTCTATTTATTTTTTCCTATGAAGTATCCAACTTGAGTTTGATCTGAGATTTTTTAAATTAACACTAATATAACTATGTGGATTCAATTTGAGAGAATGATTTGATCCTTTGTTATTTCTTCCGTTTCGTTGGATGAATTCATTTTTAATTTTATTTAAATTTCATTAACTTGAAAAGGACTCAATCAAGGAAATGAATATAAAATATTCACTTACTAGTTTAAAACCTTCCCATAAACATTATAATAACCTATACACTTGGAGGATAATATTATAGAGAACTCATTAGTAAAGAATCTTATTATCATATGAAAATTGTGTTGATAAAATTCAATAATGAAGTGGATATGAGGAAATTATTGAATGAACAAATAAAATAAAATAAATAATAAAAAATTTATAGAGTGATAAATAAAATAAATAAATCCTCTTGATACTCTCTTGGATTAACCCACCGTATGTTTATCCATCCATTGATGTTATTCTCTAAATAGAAGTGTGAAGTAGACTCATGAGGGAAGAATTTAAGAAGTGAAAGACAATGAAATGGTGATCACTCCACTATGGTGTGAAGAATTTCACAAGTGATGGAGTGAATAAGTCAACACATGGGGGAAACTGTATCAAATTTATATGAATAAGATCTTAATCATAGGATAGGAATAACATTAATTAAGAAACTAGAGTGAATTTGAACAACTTATATGTGAACCCACAGATGTGAAAAATACAAAATGGCAGTATAAAATTACAATTGAAATAAACCAAAAGAAACCCTAAATCCTTAAAAAAACTACCTTAAATAGAAATTTAAAGATTATTAGGTAGATCCACCAATAGAACAATTATTACCAATTGATTATGGCAGGCTTAGTGTGGTGTAATGTTTGTGCAATGTGTACTTTTCCATCCTTGAGACAAAATTGAATCTAGTTTTCATGCCAACAAAAAATAGGTCCAATAGAGCTTCTAGATGGATTAATTAGAGTGGTCAATAGAATAATAAGTTGAAAATCTAGTTTATACATAACATCCTTTAAAAGTTAACCCCTATTGGGTTTTTTGTTGACATGGTCGAAAATGTGGGTTGTTTTTCTAGGCCATAGAATCTGGGAAGAATTCCATCTTCAACATGGGCCTCCTGAAACTCCATTAAAAAATAAGAATTATCTCTGGAAATATATGCAATTACATGTTTCCCATTATTTTATCTATATTTTGATAAAATTTGAGAATCATTTGTCTTTTATCTTGGCCACTAAAGAAATTTTATCGTGCTGATATCTAGTTCACTTCACCCAGAATGTTATTGGTTCAAGGACCACTTAAGTCATATTCTGAAATTGAATTATTAATATGTCTATAATACATAATGTTCCTCATATATTGGGAGACCAGAAAATTTAATATTAAAATAAAATCAAGACCATTGGGTGTTTTATAAGGTGTTAAAAAATATATCATGTAATAGTTCATTTTAAGATAGAAATACAAACATGTTAGGAAAAGAAGTTCAAATTGGAAAATAAACTAGTAAAAATGTATATGAACACTGAATCACATGAATATAATAATATAAAAATTAAAATTATCCACTTTTCTTTTCTAATCATTCAATTATGTAAAGTGTGGGTGTCGCGATCAAAGCATTCTAGATCCCATGGATTGGGTCAGGTATCTCTTCGTATTACCACACGGGTGATACCCTCTCTAGGGGTTGGTTATGAATAGATTCTAGAATTACCCCATTGTCTTTGTATCATGATCCCATATTTGTGAGTTGAACATCATTGAATATGTGTCTTCCAATGAGTCATAAATTATCCTCCTACTTTGATTCTTGTGATGTTTCAAATGCCATCTAGTATTGATAGATCATGTGATGTGGTATTGATGTACTAGAGGATGTGGGGTTACCTCATTTAAAAAACACACTTTAGCGATGAGCAGTCCCCCTTTCATAGAGCCAGATGGTGTCATGGTTGTTTGAAGTCTTCACAATAAATACATCTATAGTATTTTTGATCTCTCAAAACCCTATGGATTTCCCCCGAGATGTCATTTTCATCTTACTGTAAAATTTAGGATTCATGGGAATTCTGATGATATGATATCCCTTGTTTGTTTAGAATTGTTTTTATATATTCATGGACTGTCAGTTCCTCTCTTACAAACATATATGGTTTAATAGTCATTGTGGTTCAAGTCAAGGAGGGGTCTTCTCTGAGATCATGGGTGGAGGAATTTCACATTGATGGTATATGGATTAGGTTGTGATTCCATTGATATTATGAAATAGCGAGGTGTATTTACCTTTGCGAGATGATTTTATTATAGAACCCTTGTTTCATTGATAAGGGTGTATAATGGGTTTTCATGAAAGGCTCCAAAATGTTTGGATACTGGTCTTCATGCATGGTAGAGTAGTAGATTCTTCTTGGAGTGTTACCACTTTATTTTTGAGTCGGGTAGCTGTGAGGCTCAACAACATTTGTGTACTAAATCACAACCCTATTTCCCATCTATTTTTCAAAGTGTCCTACTGTGTACTTTTTATACTCACCCCAATACAATTTGTAACACCCTGTTACTTTTCTGTCACGTATTTTTTTACCGTTGTTTTTGGTTTCCATTTCTTGGTTTTTTAATGCGGAAAAATGAATTGGGAGGATAACTGTAAAAGTGAATTCAGGGTTTTGTTGGAATTTTTAGAAAAAACTAGAATTTTATGCTACTCTATGGTATATTAAACACCATGTAATTAGAGGGCATGTTTTGTAAAGGATACTGGGAAGAACCCATGAATTGGATACACAATGTGGGATGTTTACTTGCTATTTATAAGTTTCACATGATGTAATAGAAAATATTTCCGTTTTAATAAAAAAGAGATGACTTTTTTATGATTCTAGCCTTCGCATATTATATGATGTTCAATGGGTTTAAACACTTTGTAAATGTCATGATTGAGGTTTTTTGGGTGTTGGAAGATAGATTTTCATTTCAACCTGCCTACAACCTTAACTCTATTAACCCAGAGCTCACCCTAGGTAGTTTTGGGTGTCTCCTTTTTGTCATGACCCATCCTAGTGGGGCCCATATCCTGACTCCCCAATCCTTCCCCCAATAGTCCAGGGTTTAGAAAATAGTGTTGAGTAGGAATATCACTAACATGGGAGGCCTTAGCCCGAGTACCTACACACACATACATCTCTAAGCCAATAAAATGATGAAATTTAAAAACTGAACAACCATCCATGCATACATCTAAATCCCATAGCCAGAGTAAGATAAGAAGTAAATGAAATTAAATAGGTCCCAATAAAATCCCACCCAAAGATTATAAAACACAAGTCAATCCTTAAAAGAGGACTTCTATATGAAAGATGTAGGAACACACAACAATCTGTCCAGTCTCACTATGCACTGTCTTGTCTTAGACCATCATGAAATCTATTTAAAGGATCATCATCTACACAGGACATGACCCATGTGAGAAAATCCCTTGTACGGGTGAGTATACAAATACTTAGTAGGACACCTCAAAACCACACATTATACAAAAAATGACTAATATATTCAGTACTACATAGGTATTTATCTAAAACACCCATAACAAGAATACCAAAATACACTCAACAAGGAATCATAGTCTATATGTAAGTCTCAACTTTAATATACCAACCTAGGATTATACCTAGAATATTCTATGAAGCACTCTTCTATGAGAACACATTCCTAAGTCTGATATAAATGATGATGTCCATTTAATATGTACTAATCATTGTGTCTCATCATGAGAAAAGACATCATGATAGTCTAAAGGGAATTTCATATACAGATTTGGAACACTGCCAATGCTCTGAGGTGGTCCCAACAAACATAATATAGATTAACCCACTAAGTAAAGTATTTGTTACCATATAGTTTCAATAACATTGATAACGAGAACTCCACATAGGTCAAGAAGATGTATAGAGGTTTTCACTCGGGGCCTCACTGAGGGATTCCAACCACTCTATCCAATAAGTCCTCCTAATTTTATCATTTTCACGGGAGTAAGAAATAATTCAATAACAACCTTCAGGTATTTGATAAAGGGAACTAACTTAACAAAACATGTCTGAGATACAGATGATAAGAGATCCAAGCCATGTTTAAAGGAGTACATGACGTGTAGTAAGGGTCACATGTCTTCTTCCTTGACCGCGGGTCCTTCTCGTGTAAATGGAATGTGTAATCAAACCATGTCCATGTAGATGTACACTTAGTGTAGTAATACCATGTACTGGACCCATGTTCCAGTACATGGATTAACCCATGTAATTATTCCAACCCCTATCTGTAGAGGGGATTACATGTTGTGTAGGAAAACTATGTACTCCACCCTGTGTCCATCTACTCTCCATGGTATACACTGAGTCTCTGGGGAGAGTTCACATGTTGTTTATTATGATCCACACACCATGTGATACTACTCTCCAACCTGAAAACCTAACCTCCACTCAGGGTGTAACGACCCAAGATTGACGTATGTGGAAATTAAATTTCTTTTTAAGAATTATTAATACATTAAACAACTATACACCCAAATGCCATATTAGTTTAGCGTCTTTGGAAAAATAGGAATATAATATTCTATCATGTTGAAAGATCTTCAACTTATCCCATAAATATCTTCCCCTTTTTTCCTACCTAAAACATTTCATTATTTCATAGGGAAAATAAAACATAAAAAGGGTGAGATCAAATGCTCAATAAGGGTAAAAATTATGAATCTAAAACAAAAAAACATAATAATGTAAAAAACATGATCATATAGTTTAAAGATCAGAATCACGAGTCATGAAATAATTCATGGCAAATACGTAAGGCATAGATCATAAAGGTTACATAGCAAAGATAAAATAGCATTTGCATAAAACATGGAATTAGGGAAAAAAAGAACATAACATGATTTCTATATTATCCAAGGAATTGCTGAAATACAATCTTAGTGGAAAAAGTCGTTTAATGAATCAGGTTTAATTTATGTTCCATCCATGTATTACTGAACTATATTTACTTTTCATTATTGCCCTCTTTTATTGATCCAAATTGACTTGTTGTTCAAGTCATGTCTATATATTGAGATATAAACATTTACTCGATTCATTATAGAGAGATATAGGTCCCTTCTATGTCATAATGAAATCATTTTTAAATGTTCCACAAAACATAAATCAATCATCCTAGCATAACCATGACAAAAAATGGGTTTTATAAGGATCAATACATCATAACACAGTCCATATAAAATATAATTCCAACATTAACACAATAAAATTATATATATAATAGGGATAAAAACATAATCTTATTTAATAGAGTCATATTCGATGGAAAATAATTTTGATAAAACACTTTAACTTAATTCTTGCAGAAAATAATTTTTTTTCTTCAAAATTGTTTACTTTTTTAAAAATTACTTGAAATTTAAAAAACTGAATTAAAAATAAACTTGAAATAGTGTATAGGAATAATCTTGGATGTATGGAATTATGACACTATTAATAAATACAAGCATGTTGTATATGATAAGAAAACAGTTTTCTCTTACTTTTTCAAGAAAATTCAAAATGTACCTCTTATGGTAATCAAAAGAATGATTCCTTCCATAATAAGTGGTAATAGAAAAAAATGTATAAAAACAAATTTAAACATTTATATATGAATATTAAATATTTTATAACAATATTTTTCGAAAACAAGGAAATTGATGATAAATATATCACCAGTAAATACTTACATATCAACAATCCCAGATAAAAATGAGACTTCAAAATTATCCTTTACCTTCAATACAATTTCTTCTGTACATATATGAAACTCCAATATAGTATGTTTAAACATATTGTTAACTTTCAAAAGAACCATAATAATATATATGATGTCATATATGGTTCACATATTATTTTATATTACCTCATTATTTATCAATTACTTGTTAAAGAAACGTTTTGGGTAATAATCATTTTATTTATCATACGTTTTTTGATTAGTTATTCTTGATCTTATTACTTAGATCATGATTTAATTTATTACAGATTGTGAAAAAATATTTATATATAATAAATATTCAATATAGAAATATATATAATTTATATTTAAATGAAATTGAAAACATCGTTCATTGAGATGGTAGGTTGTACATACGCATGAACATTGTTTCTTTTCCTTATTGAATTGAATGAAAGAAAGTAAATGACACACACACACATATATCTAGTAGTATATTTATTTCATACATTTCATTATTATTTACTATATATACTTTATAATAATTCTTGAATGGTTAATGTGCATAACTAATCTAATCATGTCGTGGAGACAGTATGTCACACTTATGCACATGCGGCGATATCGATAACTTAATGGTTAAAAAGTATGCAACAGGATGGTATATTAATTATAAATAATAATTATAATGTTATATTTATTAATTATATCCATTATACTCATCATTACACCCATCCAAATTAAGTATTGTTTAATAACAAATTACACCACACTATGGAGACTGAAAGTCATACGTATGTACGTATGGTGATACTGTTATTCACCGGATGGATAAAAAGATGCATAAGATTTTCCATTAATTATAATAACATCTCAGCATATAGAATATAATATATTAATAAATTTAGTATGTGAAAAACATTATAAGAAAAATTTGAAGATGAAATGAATTTTGAAAGAGGTGATAAAACAATTAACTATTTTTTGTTATCTTTTTTTTGGTATGCACCAAAGGACACGTTAAGTTGGATTAATGTCTAATGGATGTACTCTAGGAAAAAGTGAGGTATGTGTGGAGGACATTTGGGTACGTGTTTCCATGGAAAATGGCTTTGGGGGTGTATGTACGTGTGTGAAGGTGGTGGCCTTTTATAAGAGGGAGGAATGAAACTTTAGGAAAGTCTTGATATATTAATTTATTATAAACTTATTTTTGTTATATAATGGTCCCAAACTAATTTATTTCGTAGATAACATGAGTATGGGTATATATAATTTCTACCAATTAAATTTAGAAATGTTATTATTTTATTTTAGTCCTTATCATTTTGATTTATCCTTATTTGAACTATTTAATTTTATTTATTTTAATAATATTCTAAATATTAAATGGTTATAAATATTTACATAAGTGTTGTTAATTTTATATAATTAGGTAATTTATTATATTTTAGACCATATAATTTTTACTTTGTAATTTTTATATATTTTTGAGATTTTATACAATTTAATAATATGTTATTTTTATAAAATATAAATTGTGTCAATTTTGACACTATTCATTTATTGGGCTTTAAATTACATCTCCACAGAAGAAAAATAAAATAAAAATATTAAATACACTTTTAACATGTAATTTTCACCTAGAATATTCCAGGATTACTTTAATTAGTTCATATGATATTTCATTTAATATTTTTAAAAACCTTTTAATTAATATTTTTATTAATAAAATAATTCTACATCACTACTGATCCATCCTTAATAGTAAATATATAATCTCTAATAATTATATATAAATTCACATGATGTAGATAATTTCATTATTTTGATATATACTATTAATGTTGGATGTTTAATAAAATTTATCTATACATGAAAATTATTATACATATAATAGATACGAAAGTGACATGTTGTCACTTTCTTTTGTTTTAATTATAATTAAATCACTTTCATAAATAAAAAGTATATTAAATGAATCAATTCATACCCTTAGGTGATATTAGTGGACATTAATCCATGAAATACTATTTTTTAAGGTGTTACGGTAATTTTATTATCTTTATCAAATTGTTTGAAAACCTAATTTATCTGATTTACCTTTAACTGTCGTAAATAAAAATTATCATTGTCACTATTCAAAATATCATGAAATAAAAAAATATTACCCTATTAAAATAATTTGTTCCCACTGATTCCAAATATGGAATTTATTTTTAAATATTCAAAACAAATACATTTCATTAATTAATTTAAAATTAATTCTCATTGTCAAACCCAGAATGCAAATTTTTAAAAAGTAAAAACTATTAAAAGATTGACATCTGTTTATGTCCAATTTAAATATGAAATTACTTTTAATGACCAAAATAGGATTAAATGATAAAAATAATAATTCAATTACACTTTTAAACTAATTAAAAATATAATCTAACTATATAAATCAATTAGATGAAAATGCAGTTTTGAATTAAAATGAATTATTTTTCCTTATTCATTAAAATATGAATTTTATCAAAAAAAAATACCAATTGTTTCAACAAAGTAAATATTGATGACCTTCGTCCAAAAAATAAGATTATTATATAAAATAGAACATTTAATAGTGTAAAAAACTCTATTTAAACTTGGTTCTCTATTGAAAGGTGGTAAAACTGCATTTCTAGAAAAACACTCATTTTATCTATAAAATTGAATTTTGAATTCCATAATGTTCTAGGAAACGCATAATATGAATGTAAATGTAATATGAAATTAAAATATTTAATAAATACCATTCATAATGTCTTTTTTATATCTCATTAAATAATAATATTTTAATAATATATCGTTGTTTTTTGAAACTCTGTATTGCGTACAACACAAGCTATCGAGGAAGGCAACATTTACTTTTAATGCAAGCTAGTTCAGTGTTGCGTTTAGTGAAATCATCCTTTAGTGTTTCTTATAACATAATCAAAACATAGTTCTTTTATACATCAAAAAATCTATTCTTAGTGTTGTTTGAAAATAATTCTATCAATAAACATGAAATTGTGTGTAACACAACCTAGTACAATGTTGCGTATATTGAAAGATAATACAGTGTTACATATAGTATAATCTAATATTGGGGTCCCATAAAACACATGACATCATGTAAATTAAAAATAATCTATCCCATAAAATATATGGGGGTTACATTGTAACCCATTAAAATTAATTTCACCATCGAAATCCATTGGGGTTATAAAATGTTTACTACTTGAAAGATTCTTTCATAGAAACCCAAAATATAAAAAAATAATAATAAAACATCATTTTAAATAGAAAGGTTAGAAATTTAACAGTTAGCCAAAGTAACCCATCACTAGGTTTCCACATAAGAGAATATATATGAGAATTGAGAACATATATATTGATGAAAAAAATATAACTGTCAAGTTCTGATGGAGAATGATAGAGAACAATGTTTGGAGAAAGTTAACAACTAGAAAGACATAAATCTATGATCATTTAAGGGTCCATCAGATTCATTGGATAAGAAATAATTAAGATAAAACTTTTAGTTCTCAAGATCCTTTCCCTAATGTTGAAGAAATTTAGGCTAAAATAAATACTTACATGATTTTGGTAAAATATCACTATAGTTCGTTCCATGAAAAATTTCCACTTTATCTATTATTTAATGAAATTAAGTTGAATTTTTTATTCTTTATGAGTTATAATATCTTGTGATAGAATGATATGATATTTTTTTTATCTCTACAAAAAGGTTATCATGGGTTATAAAATATGCATAAGTCCACCTATAGTGAGATAATACGTCATTCTAACTAATGTAATCTGATGTTTAACCTAAACTTTCCATAAATTTATAAACAAATAATCCTTATAAAGGATGAAAATCCAAAACTATATATAATACTTCACTCAATCGGCTTAATATTTTTCCACCAAATATAATAAAGTATCATTGGTTGGTAACATTCCAAAAGATTGAACACCTTCATCATGTATTCTCTTGAGTCATGGTAACAACCTGAATTATCCTATATCCTTATGGAAGACAAGAATGTTACCTTGTTAAAAAACATAATAAAATTTTTCCCAATTCCCAAAAAGTATTATAATTCATTCATGATAAAATAACCCTCTTGTTAAAAATTCTATAATTAGTTCTCAACAAACTAGCATCATCAAATTTACTTATTCAAATCAAACTTATCTTTATCCAAACATCATTATCATAATATAAGTAGCATATTAAGGATTAGTGTTCCCTTGATCATGTGTTCTCCAAATATATCACTCTACCCTTAAATAAAATTTTCTGGATCCTTATAACTATTCAACATATCCTTCCCAATCCTTAATGAATAACCTATTTTGAAAGAAAATATATATTTCCTGATTCATATAACATAATGTTTGAATTCTGCAATATATAAACCTAAATCATCCATCTTTATTCATAAACAATTACTCAAGATCCATCATCTTCCTCATTCATATAATATGAATCATGGCATAAGGTTTCTAAACACCAACCTTCTTAGATTTAATGTAAACAATATTGTAAGAACATTACATACCTTTAACATGTCATTTATAATCTATTTATACTCAGTAGTATGACCAATACATAAACCATCATAAATATTCTCTTTATCATATTTCCACCTAGGAAATAAATCTTCATAATTCTCATTATTTCAACATCTGAAATATTCAATGGTTAACAATGTTTTATGTATTTCGGGATATTGACTAAGACTAGAATGAAATGTGTGAGAAATACATATCATAGATTAGAAACACATAAGTTTGGTAAATTACATATAATATTTCAGTATATGATATCTTTGGGTTAACCCTATTTTAGTCATGATTATCACAAAAACACATGTATTGTAACCTATACCTGACATATCCTTTGGATATCCCTAGATATATCCTTCTAAAAATTTCTAGGGCTATCACTAATGTTTTCACATCCTAGTTTCGTAAGGTTCACAAAACATTCTTTTAGATACCAACTGTAAGGACCCAATCTTGATTTACATGGAAGTTACATTTATTTTGAGGAATAAGTAATACATTACAAAAATATACACCCAAAGACCGTATTAGTAAATTATTTTTGGAAACATAGAACATAATATTCTATCTTGGTGAAGGATCTTGCAAATCTCCCGCAAATATCTTCCTATTTTGTTTTCCTACCTAAAACCTTTTATTTTTTATCTTGGTAAAAAGAAAACATAAAAAAAGGTGATCTAAAATTCACAAAAGGGTAAAAATTGATTACATAAAACAAATTATAAACATAAGAATGTAAAAAATGAACATAAAGTATAAATATCAGAATCATGACTCATAAAATAATTCTTGGTCGTGCATAAGGAATATATGATAAAAGAACATTAGCTATGATAAAATAGCATTGGAATAAAACATGGAATTTTGGGAAAAAATAACCACATAATATGATTTCTATATTATCCATGTCATTGCGGCCAAAACCATCATAGTGGACAAAGTCCATTACAGAACTAAGGTTACATGTCGTTCCAGGCATGTATTACTGAACCAGATTTACTTGTCGTTGTAGTCCTATATTACCAGACAAGATTTTATTTCCAACGTATTCATGTCTATCTCATGAGATATAATCCATAAGAAATTCATTGGAGGCATATTTAAGTCACACCCATCTCATAATGAAATCTTTCTTACCGGTTCCACAAAAACATAAATCATTCATCATAGAATAACCCATAAAATAAAATGGGTTTCTTAAGAATCATTCAATCATAACATAATCGATATAAGATATAATTCCAACATTAACACAATAAAATTATAGTAATAATAGTGATAAATACATAACCCTATTTTATATCATCATCTTAGATGGAAAATAATTTTGATAAAATACTTGAACTTTATTATTGATGAAAATATACTCTCTTCTTCAATAACATTTTCTTTTCTCAAAATACTATTAAATTTCAAAATAAAATAATTTAATTAAAAATAAATATGAAACGGTGTATAGTAATATTCATGAAAATAAGGTGCTAGGAAACCAAAAAATAATCTATGCATGCCATATAAGTTAAAAAAATTATCCTACTTTCTCTGCAAAATTAAAAAAGTACCTCGTATGGTAAACAAAATAAAATATTTCTTCATACCATGTAGTAAAAGTCATAAAATGGGTAAAACTGAATTTAAACATACCTAGAAGAATATAAAATATTTTATGAAAACATTTTTATAAAACATGGACGTGGATGATAAAAATATCCCCGGTAAATTCTTATGCATAAATAATCTCGGATAAAAATGAAATTGAAAAATTATCCCTTACCATAGGTCTGATTACTTCTGTATGTATCCAAAACACCAGTATAGTAGGTTTAAACATACTATTAACTTTTAAAATAACCATAATAATATCTATTATATCATATATGATTAACTAAAAATTTTATATTACCGGTTTAATTATCAATTCCATTTTAAATCAACGTTTTCGGTAATAATAATTTTATTTATCATACGTGTTTTCAGTAGTTATCTTTGATCTTATTACTTATATAGTGATTTACTAACATTCATAATTTAAAAAAACTATTTATATATCATAAATATTCCATATATAAGTATGTATAATATAAAGTTAAATTAAATGGAATTCACCATTCGTGGAGATGGTTAGCCGTATGTACGCATCAATGTTGTTTTCATTTTATTATTTAATTGAATGAAAGAAAGTAAATGACATATATATATTTACATTAATCCAATATAATTAGTATGTCATATATATTGGTACTATTTATTATGTATAATTTATATTCATTTTGGAATGGTTAATGTGGAGAATGAATCTCATCGTGTCGTGGAGACGGTAGGCCATTCGTACGCACGAGTGACGATATAATTTATTTAATGGTTAAATGGTATGTAATTGGATTTTATATTAATTATATATAATAACAACAATGTAATATTAATTAATTACATCAATTATACTCATCATTATACCCAACCAAGTTTAGTATTGTTGAATAAAAAATTACACATTGGCGTGGAGACGGTTAGTCATTTGTATGTATGCATGGGGATACTACTATTAGTAGGCTGTATAATAGGATGTATAAGGTTGTAAAATATTTATAATAACATATCATCATGTATAATATACTGGATTCAGTTTCTTAGTATGATTATAACATAAGAAGAGGGAGTAAAAGAAGAAAATAATTTTGAACGAGGTGATAAAACAATAACCTCTTTTTCTGGTATCTTCTTTTGGTATGCATAAAAGGACTCATTAAGATTGATTTATTCCCAAATAGTGGATTGTAGGATGAAGATAGTGAATTTTGGAGGATATTTGGGTAGGTTTTGTCCAAGACAAAGGGCTTTTGAGGTGAGAGTAAGTGAGTAGATGTGGTGGCCTTTTATTGGAGGGAGGAGGGGAATTTTAAGAAAGTCTTGAAATATTAATTTATTAAAAATTAATATTCAGTTTATAATGGTTAAAAACTCATTTATTTATAATATAATATGTTTATATATCTAAATACTCTCTACCAATGAATTTTATACATGTTATGATTTTATTTTAAACCATATCATTTTGATTCATCCTTATTTAATCTATTTAATTTTATTTGTGGTAATAATATTCCAAATATTATATGGTTATAAATATTTACTCATGTGTTGTAAATTGTCCATAATTGGATACCTTATTACATTCTGGACCATATAAGTTTCTCTTTATAACTTTTATATTTTTTTTAATTTTTAAATAATATAATATTATTTTATTTTATAAAATATCTATAATGTCAATTTTGACACTATTCATTTGTTTTACTTTAAATAAAATCCACATATATGATAAATTCGAAAAAAAATATTTAATACATTCATAACATGTCATAGTATCCTAGAAAATTTGTGGATCACATTAATTAGTTCATATGATATTTATTTTAATATTTTTAAAATCCGTTATTTTATATTTCTATTCATAATATAATTTCTATATCACGATTGTGTCATCATTAATGGAAAATATTTAGCATTTAAAAATTATTAATAAATAAAAATGATTTTGCTAATTTCATTATATTCATGAAGACAATTTATTTTATATGTTTTATCTAATTTATCTCTACATCAAAATTATTATACTTATAATAGATAATAGAGTGACATGCTGTCACTTTATTTTGTTTTAATTATATTTACATCAATTTCATAAAAAAAGTCTATTAAATTAATCAATTATGACCCTTAGGTTATATTAGTCCTAATTAATTCATTAAATAGTAATTTGGAAGGTTTCAGGGGTGTTTTATTATCTTAATCATATTGTTTGTTTCCCTAATTTACCTGATTTACCTTTAACTGTGGTAAATAAATATTAGCATCGTTCCTATTCATAATATCCAAAATAAAATAAATGTAACATATTAACATTTTTTGTACCCACTCCTTCCAAATATGGAATCCATTTATCAAAATTAAAAACACATAATTTTCATTTTTTAATTTAAAATTAATTCATGTTTTTAAAACTAGAAAGTGATTTTTTAAAAATAAAAACTATCAAAATATTGACATGCATTTATGTCCAAATTAAATTCGAAATTACTTCAAATGAATAAAAATGGATTAAATGATAAAAAATAGTCCTAATACAATTTATTTAAAATTAAAAATAAATTATAACTATTTAAATAAATTAGATGAAAATGTTGTTCTGAATTAAAATACTTTTTTACTATTCATTTATATATGAAAAGTTTCAGAAAAAATACCAAAAATTCAACCAAATTAAATATTGATGACCCTATTCAAAATAATAATTTTATTATTTAATATATAACTTTTAAGAGTTTATAAACTAGATTTATATTGGGTTTACCATCGAAAGGCGGTAACACGACATTTTTATAAAAACAATCATTTTATCCACAAAATTGAATTTGTTATTATATCATGTACTAGAAAAAACATAAAATGAAATTTAATGTTATATAAAATTAAAAATGTGGTCAATAATATTTATAATGTCTAGTTTATATCCCATTAAAAAATTGAATTTTTATAATATATCGTTGTTTAGTGAAACTCGGTATTGCGTACAATGCAAGATTTTGAGGGAGGTCAATCTCGCTGGTAATGAAAGAAAATTCAGTGTTTCATTTAGTAAAATATTCTTTTGGTGTTTCCTATTACATATTCCAAACATAGTTCTTTAATACATTGATTAAAATCTATACTCAGAATTATGTGAAGTGAATTTTATCATAAAAACTGGAAATTGTGTGTAACATAAGCCAAGTATTGTGTTGTGAATACTGCAAGATAATACGATGTTTCATAAAGTGAGAGATAATATTTGTATAGTACAAAACACAATACATAAAATAAATTAAAAAGATAATATCTCAGGAAATATCAGGGTGTTACATAGGAGGCCCCACATGCCATGTAATCCTGGATTACACATCATGTGGATCTAGATTTTCTAGAACCCCTATTTCTTCCTCCACACATCATGAGCGATGCTCCGGTCTACTATTCTATCGTTTCCTAGATTCAAAATTGTTGTTAGATACTCATATAGTCATTCCATCAATGAATCAACAACATTTCTGCGTTAGATCTACTTGGAAAACATGATCATTGACATTCTTTGTTTCACACTGAAGATCACGAAAGAGGGTATCAACCATCATCTGATTCATGACCACCTCTATTGTATCACCAAATTTTTGTCATTTAAATCCCAAATATTTGATATTGGATAGTTGCGCCAGTAAATATGTTTGAAAAATTTGATCGATAATGATAATTCGATTCGTGAGCAAAACGAAGAACTCATGCGACGAACGATGAACAAGGGGGAAAAGGTACAAGAAAAAATTTGGGGAATAAACCAAAATTTATGTTCTAGTTGATCTAAATACATTTCCGTTATAATGAAAAACTAATAAATAAAATCAAAAAAGAATTTTCCAATCAAAACGATAAAAAATAATCCCATCCTGCAAGATGATCGAACCACATGTAAATTTGTTCATTGATTTACCTATTTTCATCATAGAAGTCAAGGAACGAGAATAAAAAATCAAAATTATGACCTTCCTCGTTTGGATCAATCACTGATGAATAATTATGTGGCATCATTTTCATTAGATAGATTCATCAAATTTAAGATGCATTGATCGTCGATCCATGATCCTATCATCGCTCACTATATAAGGAATTATCAAAGATCTCGCCAACAGTCCTCCGTCATTTATAGGGTTACGCAGAAAACCTAGAAATTTTTTCTTAATTTTATTTTTAAATATCCACAAATCAATAAATCAATGAAATGAATTAAAATAACTTATTTTAGTTATTTTTTCATTTCTGTGTCAGAGATAACATTTCAACAAACGACATGCATTGACTAATGTTAAGTCACACCTAGGGTAAACCTTGAATTCTAAACTCAATGGTGCCCTCAAATTTCTGATCCAAGAACCCTTTTATATGTTAGCCTAGTTTTCATGAAAACTAAGCTCTCATTCTATTTAATAATTAATATATTTCAATCATTTATTACATGCACACTGAGAGTAGGAATTGCATGTATTCTCAGCATCTGGTCTTATGAATAATCCATATAATATCCAAAAAATAATACATTTAAAATCTTAGATATTTCATTTTCCCCACCATAGGGCTTTACATACTTGTAAATCCAATATAAGGTCTACTAAAAAAGATGTGAGTGTTGAGCATGAAAATGAGATTGTAACTCCCATGTGCTCTATTGGATAATCTAGTGTTGCCAATTGAAATACAGTAATGGAATCGATTGCACATGAATGATCCTCTCATGTTAATCCAAGACCACTATTATGTACTCAACAAATGTTGCATCATCCTCGATGTCCAACTTTCCCCAGTCAATAACATGTTATGTGTCATGCATGTACCTATAGAGCTGCAATACATAGAATAAATCATGTACATGGTCTAACTATTATGGTAGAGCTAAGGAAAATTCCACTTCAGCAACTCAACATTGTATCTGTAAAGGACTAATGAACCATAGAGATTGATTGTTGCCTAAGTTGAACCTCTATAATTCATGTCGTGGTGAAATCACTAGGATCATAGGGTCTCCTTCCACAAAATCCAAAGTCCTCTGTCACATATCATCATAATAATTATGATGATTCTGTATAGTCTTTATCCTCTCATGGAAGATATGAACCTTTTCCATTATTACTCGCACTAACTCCAGGGCCACGTGTAATGGATCTCATATGTTAATCCAACAAAGTTGTGACCTAATAGTTCACCCGTAAAAAGCATCAAATGCTTCCATAATAATGGTGTAATGATAGTTTTTTTTGTACAAAAAATCCACTAATGGTGGTTGATACTATCTACTAAGGCCAAATTCCAACATGCAATACTGCATCATGTCCTCAAAAACATGAATGGTCCCCTTAGTCTGGCCATCAGTTTGGTAATAAAACATTGTACTCAAGCATAACTAGGTACATAACACCTCATGTAATCCCTTCCAGAACTAATATTTAAATTGAGCATCATTATTAAAATAATCATTGAAGGAAAACCATGGAGTCGAACTATCTCATGAATGTAGAGGTGCCCCAATATCTCTATGAAAATATGATCTTATATATCTAAAATGTCAGCAGACTTTGTGAGTTGATCTATGATGAGCCATATGGAATCAGGCCCCCTGTACGTATGTGGCAATACACTCACGAAGTAAAACTATATCACATCCCACTTCCATTATGGAACCTCAACGGGTTGTGGTAGACTCATTGAAACATGGTGCTTAGCCTTTACTTACTGATACGTAAGGCTTCAAGAGACAACATCTATGAATTGTTTCCACATTCCTTGCCACCACAACCGACATGAGAGGTACTAGTACATATTTTTCACACTTAGATGTTCCCCTAAAGGATAAATATGAAACTCTCTTAGTACCTCCTTTCTTAACTTCATTGGTACCATTGTGCATCCTATGAATAGAGTGATGCACTTCTCAAATTTATAAAATTCAAAGAGAACAAGCCCTGTTGATATCTGAGCATATAGGGTCCCACATCAGTATCCCCATGTCTTACCCTCCTGACTCGTTGGAAGAGAGGAGGGGTAACAACCATCGACTGGAGGTAATCTTCACCATCTCCATCTAGAAAGGATAACTACTATGAGGCCAAATACTTGGACGCATCATTTAGCAACTGAGAATATGATATCCTTCTTAAAGAATCTACTACCACATTCCCCTACCTAGGTGTATATAGAACTTTGAATTCATAATCCTAGAAGAACTGTAGACGTCACTGCTATCACAAGTTGAGATCCTTCTGAGAGAATTTATACTTGATAGTATTGTGATCAGAGTAGATGAAAATACACTTGCACATCAGGTAGTGTTTTCAAATCTTCAAAGCTAAGACTACCATTTCAAACTCAATATTTTGGGACATATAGTTCTTCTCATGAGGTCTCAATTAGAGCGAACCATAGGTAATCACTACTATCCTCTTCATCAGAAATCAACCAATCCTAGTTCTTGATGCATATCATAACACCATGTACTCGACAACCACCACTATAAATCTCAATATGGGAGAACTTGTTAAACCCTATGTCAAACAACCCCTTTTGAGTCAAATATTTCAAGGCTGATGATATCCATGAAAAATTAGGTATGAATATTTGGTAATAGTTTTACAAAACAAGGATGGTTCACACCAATTTTTCCATCCTAGGTGGATCCCAGAAAAACACCACCTCTACCATGGCCAACTCTACTACCACTCAATCCACTGAGATAACGTGTCTTATAAAGTGGACTATCAGAATCCATAACAAGCACTTCAGGATCTTTTTATAATTTTGTTGATCTAAGACTATATCCAAAACTATCGTTAAGTGTGTTGTGTTCTCCTCTTTAGGAACCGAGTACATAATGATATCATCGATGAAGACTACCACGTATTGGTCTAAGACAACATGGAATTTCTAGTTCAGGTGTCCCATTAACACTATAAGGGAATTCATCATTCCCAGGGGCATCACCATGTAATCATAGTAACTATATAGACATATGAATCTCTTCATTTGTATATACTCATCTCATACTCGTATTTGGTAATAGCCTAATTTGATTTCTACTATCATGAACCACCGCACCCTATTAACTGGTCATAGTGGTCATTGTTCCTTGGTAATGGATACTTGTTCTTCACGGTCACCAAATTCAAGCACTGGTATTCCACAAAAAACATCAATCTCCCATATTAATTTTTGGAAATCAAACCTACGGCTACCTGGGGTTAAATTCTGGGTCTAACAAAGCCCCCCTGAAATTTCTCCAACTTCTCCCTCTACATGTGAATCTCTGTGGGAGCCATATAATATGCTAGTGTTGATATTCATACCATGTTTGGGTGTAGATCAAATAAAAATTCTACCTATCGGAGGGGATGTAAACATGGAATATATTCAAGGAATATTTCCCCATACTTGACCACGACTAGAGGATATTGGAATGACATAACATTAATTGCACAAAGGGTCAGGAAAGCCAACTAATGAGTGACTGACCATACCCTCCTATGCATGAGTCCATAATGTGTTTTATGTGTTTCCTTTTCACTGGAAAAGTAAAACTGGGTTCCATCACTGAGGGCACACCACACCCTTCACCTAAAACATTCAATCTATACATGGACTATTGATAACCAATCCATACCAAGAATGATGTCATGTCGCCTTGACACTGATACTAAGAGATCCTAACCAAAATTCACACTTATAAGAGTCATATCACACCTTCGTTACAAGTGTATGATCACTGAGTCTTCTCCAGTAGGAGTCTCCAAGTGTAAGGGTTGAGCCAATGGTTCGACCAAAATAACTATGTCTTGAACAAGATATGTGGCAAGAAAATAATGATTATCACCTCTGTCTATCATTATAGGATATAAATAAGGGAAAAAAGATAATTCCTCGAATCATTCCCAGAGCCTCTAGGCCATAATATTAGATCACTTTTAGTAGTCCCTCCCTTGTCCTCTAGCTCACTGAGACTAGCATGGAGCACCTAGGTGTGGTGGTGGTAATAAGTTAAAGAGTCGACCACCTCCTATAACTCTCCCAGCTTCTCTAACACATCTACCACGCCACTAACCTACCTACTCATACTCTATTGTATACCTCAATTACCTATGTATGGTTTATCTGTCAACTGTATGGTGGGTCAGACAATCTTAGGTGACACGTCCCCTTTAATCACATGAGTAGCACTACCTCTCCTTGGGCTAGATGGACCCACCATTTTATCCTTGAACTATAGATCCCCTATCATGATATATCCTATTATATCATCCCCCATATCTTGGTCCCTAATAATGATGATGGATCCCTTATTATAAGGTCTGTACTCCCACTTTTCCACTACAGACAACCACTGACTATATCAGCTCCACTAAGAAACTCTCAACCACCAAAACAAACACTAGCACCTCAACTTAAGTAGGAATATACATTTAGATAACAATAGCTTAGATATCTCTATGAAGTACGTTCTCAAAGGCTTGATCCTTGAATAAATGATCTTGAACCATATCCATCGAGTTACTAGATAGTTTGGTAAACCTCGATGAATACTCATCCACTGTCGTGATTCTCTTCTAGAGCTGCAAATGCTCCTAGATAAGTACAGCCCTCAGCATAGCTATTGAGAAATCGTCAATAAATAATGAACTCGAAATATATCCATGAATGTTGGGAAAAAATCCCTCAAGGTTTCATTGAAGCATTTTTGAGGAGATTGTGTTTGTTGACAAAGTGGACATCTGTATTGTGATTGTTGACAAAGCAGTCCATGACATAAAAATTTGTGGAAAAAGTGGATTTCATGGTGGCATGTTGAGTTCCAGAGCTGTGGTTAATGATCAATGTTTGATTCAAGAATGTAGACATAGGAATGGATGATCTAGAGGCGATACAAAAAGATCAGATACAAGATGGCGCTATTTTCCAGTGTTTGCCAAATTTTTGGGCCTGAAAATCGACAAATGGAGAAAAGTGGTTTTTGGAAAATGGATTTGTGTGCCGAGGTATTTAAGGCTAGGAGACTTGCGCACCATATTTTTTTCAAAATCAAAACATCAAAATATGGAAATTAAATAAAGCTCGTGCATGTTTTATAGTTGGTCACGCAAGTGATTTGCGCGGCAGAGACTTGCGCAATAAAACTTGCACGCCGAAGGGAGAATTGTGTGTCATCGCGTAGGGTGTCGAAATGCCTATAAATACAGGTTGACCCCTCGTCATTTGGTGTAGAGTTCAACACTTAGAAAAATCAGAGCTCCCGTCGCGCAGGTGTGGTGGTCGCGCAAGTGGTGTGTGGTCTCACATGTATAAGTTGCGCTCCAGGTGATGGTTGCACGCCTAAGGTGGTTTGGGCGAGAATGGGTGTGCATCACGCAAGTTTGGAGTTGCAGAAGCTTGTGTCGTGCAAGTGGTTGAGGTGGAATTATGCACTAGTTTGTACTTACGTGCCGAGACTTTCACTCCAGATTAGAGAAGGGTTAAAAGGAATGTTGATTCCCGGCAGTAATTCAGGGCCATGTGGATATTGGAATATTTCCCGATACCTTCGGTGCAAAGTGAGATTCATCTACGGGTAAAATTTGGACTTGAAAATAGCATCTACATACAAGATAGGATGTATTGATTAGTGATAATGAAGAGACCTACAAGTCTATAAACTGTTAGTGGATCCTTTCTAGGGCAGTGAGCAAAGGAAGAGGAAGAAGCTGATCCTCTCCACCGGCAGTGAGCTAGATAGAGAGAAAAAGGGAGTGACCATTAGGAAAGCAGTGAGCTGACCCAAAATGTTATAAATTTCGTGAGCCTGGGAATAGAAGTGATCTATCCCGAACCTTGTAAACAGTTGTTTGCTTATAGTGGATTTGGTGCATTGGAACCTTTCTGGTGTATGCTCCTCGGATATAGCCCAGTGAGGGTAAAACAAGTAAAAATTGATGTGTCCTGGGCATGATTTACTTTCTGTTTATATGGTGAATTGGGAAAGAGAGGGAATAATTTTTTTCTTAATAGTGAAACAAGATCAGAAAAGGATCTAATTTTAAATTTTTCATACCCTGATTCACCCCCCTCTTAGGGTATTCCTCCTTGTGGACCTAACAATTGGTATTAGAGGGAAATGTTGATATTTGTTCTTCTCTCAATGGAGGTCACTATTCATAAAGGGAATCTGATCTTCGATGGGAAAAATTTTCATCTATAGAAAAATTGGATGCAACACTTCTGATCTTTGGGAATGGATGTATTCACAGCAGCAATGCATGGCATAACAACTGATATTAATAGTGGTGAATTATGAGAAGCTGATCGTAGAGAGTTGGATGCCGATGCCAAAGCAATCAATGTCTTATGGGGTGCCCTATCCAATCCTCTATATACAAATGTGATATCTTGAAAAATGTCACATGCCATTGGGAAAAGTTATTTATTATATATGAAGGGGATATAAAGGTTAGAGAGGCAAAGCTGCAAGCGTTGTGGAACAAGTATGATGATCTAATAATGAACCCAAATGAATCTGTTGATGCATTCTTTTACTGGGTAAATATTATAGTGGAGGACATGAGAGGTCTTGGAGTAGTTATTGAACATATAAAAATTGTAAAGCGCATCCTAAGAAAAAATACACATTGGTTCAATCCAAAAGTTTCTATTCTAGAAGATAAAGATCTGAAAGAGCTAACATTGGATAACCTCCACAGCAACCTTATTTCATATGAAATGATAAATGATGATAATGACGCATTGGAAGAGGGGAAATCCAAAGAGGTGTCATTTAAGGCCACGAAGAAGCTCACAATTGAAGATTATCAGGAGGATGAAGAAATAGATTAGGTAATGTCATTCCTCTACTCAAATATTCAAAGGGGAAAAGGAAAGTTCAATGGGAAACATCCACTTCCTTGCTTTAGATGTGGAATAGTTGGTCAGATTTCTGCAAGGTCCCTAAAAGATTCATGAAGAAAATGACAAAAATGAAGTTGAAATTCCCAAGAAGATATCTTCATCCTATGTAAAAGGGAAGAAGCAGTTCAAGAGAAAATTCTTTAAGTAGAAGAATCTTCTATCACAAGAAATAGGCAGTTTAGATGAGGCTGATGTTGAAGAGGTGGAGGAGATTGAAAATTTCAAAGATCGTGGAGAAAATTCTCTGGTAGCAGTCATCGGTAGTTCTCAAGAGAAGAACAAAACAGAAGGTTATGATGAAGAAGAATAAGTTGAAAGAAGAATTGATATGTAAGCTGAGTTAGAGGCTACTCTTTAGTAGATATATGTTTGGAGATCCAAAACAAATAAAGTTAAAAATGTTGTTCACGATGCCAAACTCTAAATGCAGCAGCAGGAAGAAGAGAAGTCTGAGTTGATAGAAGAAATTGGGAAACTCATGTTATCAACACCAGAGTATTCAGAATCAGTTAGTGAGTATAATATCAATATTGATGAATAGAAAAGGTAGATTGATGGCTTGAATAGAAAAGTGACAGATCAAGACATGTGTTTTGACGAGCTTTAAGAGGAAGTGGTCAGTATACGACGAAAAATGAAGGATCATGAAAAACTCTTGACAACCAATGTGATGTCAGAAGGCATGCCATTCATTTGATAGAAAGGTTGAAAGAGGAACTAGGAGTGCAGCAGGAATGAATCTATAATTGAGCTCAGATGTCATGGCCGAATTGTGGCTTGATCAAAAATAAGGGGCTATAAATATTGATGTCATACCGTAAGTATCCACTACAAGATTGAAGGTTGATATAGGTATAAAACAGAATAAGAATATTCAACGATTTTAAAGGGAAACTCAAAGTGCTGAAGTAACACTAAAGAATACACTTTACATCAGGTGTTATTATTGTGGAAAGATGGGACATTCACAATATGTGTGTTCCATAGCCAAGAGATATCAAAGGAAGCAAAAACTGAGGTGGTAGCCAAACAGAGAATGGTTTTACAGAACTTATTTCGAAGGACACTATTTTTTGTGTGGAGGATTTCAGCATATGGCTAGGTACTGCACTTCGACCATACAAAGGAATGTGCCAAAGCATAATCAAAACGTTCGCAAACACCAGATCAATAAACAAATAGGTGAGTTAAAAATGAAAAATAGATTTGTGTCTTGGAAAGTTGAAGTTGGTCCATCATACTCTGAGAAATAACATAAGTCTCAATCAATGCTGAGTGTGAATGAAAAAATATGGACCAAGAAAAAGAAGAATGAGAAGGTTGTGGTGGTATAAATTTCCCTTAAAGAATCAGATCTCTCTGGTGTGTGGATCTTAGATAGTGGTTGCACATGTCATAAGATAGGAAATAAGTATCTTGTTAAAGGCATAAAATATGACAAAGAAGGAATTGCCGAATTTGGAAACGATGAAGGCCTGGAGATTGTTATCTCATGAAAGGCCAAGTTTGGGAGAAAAGAAATGAGATGTGCTGATATTTTGGTATCAGAGGGTCTTAGTTATTACTTGCTCAATGTCAGTTAACTATTTGAATTTGGGAACTCTATCTGATTTACCAAGAATATGTGTATTGTGAAAGGAAAATATGGATCTATTGTTCTACACGGAAAAATGACAAAGGTAATTATTTATCTTGTAAGTGGGGAATAAGATATGTGCCTTTTATCCATAGAAGTAGAAAACCAGTTGTGGCATAAGCGAATTGGTCATCTATGAAAACCATCCATGGAAGATATAGTAAAGTGTGATACTGTTATAGACCTTCCCAAACAATCACATGATCATACTCATACATGTAATGCTTGATAACGAGGGAAGATCATCAGAAAGACATAAAGTCCAAAGGAACAGAAATCATCAAGAGTGCTCGAATTGGTGCGTGTTGATGTAAGTGGAACTATCTCACCACTAGCTATAAATGGGAAAAGGTAATATGTCCTTTTCATTGATGATTATAGTAGAATGGACTAGGTATTTGTATTTACCGATAAGACAGAGGTGTTCAGTTGCATAAAACAGTATAGGAGGGAATCATAAAGGATGCTTGGGTAGAAAATTCTGAAGTTTCGTACTGATTCTGCTACAAAATTAACAGACAGTCAAGTTGAAGACTATCTTGAAAAACATGGGATAAGGAATCATGTTTCATCAGTTAGAACTCCCCAACATAATGGAGTGGTAGAAAGTAGAAATCAGATCATCAACAATATTGCCAGAATGATTCTTATTGAAAAGGACCTACCAATGAAATTTTGGAAGGAAGTAGTTTCGACATCAGTCTATATTTCGAACAGGTATATATTGTGTTTGAAGGAAGGAAAGAATCCATATGAACTGTGGTACGGAAAGAAGCCAACATCGAAATACATTCAAATCTTTGGAAGTAAGTACTTAATTCACTACAAAAAAATCACAATATATTTGAGTCACGAGGAGATGAGGGGATATTCTGTGGACACTCAGGGAAAAGAAAAGAATATAAATGCTTCAAAAAAAGGCTGGGAATTTTTTTTTTGAGAGAAAAAATATATTTATAGTTGAAAATGAACAGAATACTCAGCAACCCATTGAATGGTTTCTGGATGAAAGTGATGAGGAGATAAGAAACACAGGGGGAGTAAAAGTGGAAGAGGCTGACTCAAGAAAAAGATACTGATGATGAGCAAGAGGAAAAAAAATTTGAATCTGCTAAGAAGCCAAAGAGTCGAGCTGAAATTGATAGTAAAAATATCATTGGTGATCAGACAGCTCCAGTTCAAACTCAAAGAATGAAATCATCACAGCAAACATCGTTTTTATCTCAGGTGGAGCCGAATTTTTTTTCAGATGTAGCTGAAGATGAGTACTGGGTTCAGGATATGAATGGAGAATTAGACCAGATTGAGAAGAATCATACATGGGAGATTGTTTTGAGGCCAGAAAATAATAACATCATCGGGACTTAATGGGTCTTTCACAACAATATGAATGAATACAGAATAGTTATTCGAAACAAAGCACAACTGCTATGCAAAGGATACTCCCAAATATAGGGTATTGATGTTGATGAGATGTTTTCACTGGTTGCAAGGTTGGATACAATCAGATTATTTTTATCCATAGTAGTGCAAAGAATATTTAAAGTGTTCCAGATGGATGTCAAATCTTCTTTTCTGAATGGGTATCTAGAAGAAGTGGTGTAAATTGAGCATCTAGATGGTTTTCTCATTCATGAAGATGAGAATAAATTTTATTGGTAGAAGGGGATGTTGTATGGGATGCAACAAGCACCGGGAGTATGGTACTCAAGGCTTAATCAATATTTGAAGAAGCATGGTTTCCATCACGGTGGAGTTGATTAAAATATCTATTTTAGAAACGATAGTAATCAAAGGATGATGGTGTTGGTTTATTTTGATGACATAATATTTGGAGGATCAGATGAAACTCAGTGCAGACGGTTTTCCAAATTCATGAAAAATGTGTTTCAAATGTCAATGATTAGAGAGCTAACATTTTTTCTTGGTCTACAGGTGACACAAGGAAGGAATGGAACAATAATTTATCAATCCAAACAGGCTGCAGAGGTTCTGAGAAGGTTTGGAATGGAGAATTCCATGGAAATGAAGGCTCTGGTTTTTACCTGGATGAAATTGTCAAAAGATGACAGTGGTAGGGCAGTTAATATCACTGAATACAGGCAGATTATCGGTAGTTTACTGTATCTAACAGCAACGAGACCTGATCTTGTTTTTTCCAACTGCCAAGCAACACATTACTAAATCAATCCCAAGGAAATACACACACTTAAAGTGAAAATAATACTTCAGTATATCAAGGGCATGGTGGATTTTGGTCTGATGAATAATAAAAAATTTCATCAAGATGTTTTGGGATATACAGATGCACATTGGGATGGATCAGCAGATGAAAGAAAATCAACATCAGGAGGTGCATTCTATCTTCATAAGTTGTTTATTTCTTGGCTAAGCAGGAAACAAGATTACATTTCTTTGAGCACCTCAGAAGCTGAGTATATTGCATCCACTCAAGCATGCACACAACTATTATGGATGAAGCAGTTTCTTGAAGATATGGGATTTGAAGTGAAGTCACCAATCAGAATCCAGTTTGATAACTCAAGTGCTATAAATCTTAGCAAAAATACCATACATCATTCAAGGAAAAATCACATTGAGATAAAGTATCATTTTATCAAGGATAAGAGTGAGGATGAAATAGTGAATTTGGAGTATGTGCCTACAGAACTACAGGTTGAAGAAATTCGGAAAAAGGCCTTACCCAAGGAAGCATTTGAGAGAAATCGACTAGCTCTGGGAGTTCAATCAACTCCCTATACATAAACGATTGTGGATGTGAAACTCCCCTCTCCCCGAGGTATGATGTGTTTTTCCCTAGTGTGCTGATTTTTGTTCTTTACTATGTTACAGACAATAAAGGAGTGACCTTTGGGTTCTTTGAAAAGGGGGGAGAAAATAGTAATTGTTCAAGGGGGAGACATTGTGGCTACTTGAGAAATCATGAATGGTACTGGGAGAAGCTGACAGGTGGAGCAGCCAGATAGGGGGAGTTGAAGCTAGTTGAACGTTCTCAGCTAGAGATTGGATTGGAAAACATAGGCAATAGTGATGAAGAGGATTTACAGCTCACAAGAGTTAAATCCATGAGCAGACAAGGGGAGAGTATTAAATATGATGATGCAAGAAGTGATCAATCAAAGAATAGATATCACGACATAGGAGGTTCGTGATAAAAGAAGAAGAGTGGTGTGGGAATGTTGGAATGCGGTAAGAATATTTCCAACAAATTGGTATCAGTTTGGTATCAACAGTGGATTTTAGAGTTTAAGTGATTCATTGATGAACTTTTCATTTACTCTTTTTTCTCACACCGAGCATTTCTCATGTGGTCTTAGAGTATGTGTTGAGTAAATCCTTGACCGCTATGAGAATCGCAATAGGGGAATGGTGGTTGAAGAATTAACGATGTATATTTTTATGGAAGAGTTGTCAAGAAACCCAAAGGGGTGATTTTTGGGAAAAATCTCTGAAGGTATCATTGATGAATTTTTGAGGAGATTGTGTTTGTTGTCAAAATGGACATCTTTATTTTGATTGTTGAAAAAGATAACCCGAACATAAAAATTATTTGATAAAGGAGATTTCATGGTGGCATGTCGAGTTCAAGAGCTGTGGTTAATCATCAATGTTTGATTCAAGAACTTAGACAAAGGATTAGATGATCTAGAGGTGGTACAAAAAGAGAAGATACAAGGTGGCACCGTTTTCCTGTATTTGCATAATTTTTTGGCCTGAAAATTGACAAATGGGGAAAAGTGTTTTTTGAAAAGGGACTTGTTCTACGAGGTCATGAAGGATAGGAGACTTGTGCTCCATATGTTATTCAAGACCAGAACATCAACATATGGCAAAGGAAGAAGGGTTTCACATGTTTTAGAGTTGGTCACACAAGTGATTTTCTCGGCAGAGAATTGTGTGCCGAAACTTGTGCACCGAAGGGTGACTTATGTGACGTCGCATAGGGTGTCAAAATTCCTATAAATACAGGTCGAACCCTCTTCATTTGGTGTATAGTTTAACACTTAGAAAAATCAGAGCTCTCATCGCATAGGAGTGGTGGTCGTGCAAGTTGTGTGTGGTCGCGCAAGTATAAGTTATGCTCCAGGTGTTGGTTTTGCTCCTAAGGTGGTTTGTGCGAGAAAGGGTGTGCATCACGCAAGTTTGGAGTTCTCAAATCTTGTGTCGAACATGTGTTTAAGGTGGACTTGCACGCAAGTGTTGACTTGCACGCCGAGACATGCGCGCTGGATTAGAGAAGGGCGCTAAGTAAGGTTGATTCCTAGAAGTAATTTAGGGCTACATGGAAGCTAGAAGATTGCCTGATACCTTTGGTGCAAAGTGAGATTCATCTACGGGTGAAATTTTGACTTCAACAGAGCATCTACATACAACATAGGATGTATTAATTAGTGATAATGAAGATACCTACAAATCTATAAACTATAAGTGGATCCTTTTCAAAGCAATGAGAAAAGGAAGAGGAAGAAGGTGATCCTCTCCAACGGCAGTGATCCAGAGAGAGAGAGAAACAAGGATTGACCCTTGGGAAAGAAGTGAGTTAACCCAAAACATTGTAAAGGCAGTGAGCCTAGGAATAGAAGTGATCAATCCCAAACCTTGTAAACAATAGCGTGCTTATAGTGGATTTGGTACATCGTCACATTGCTGGTGTATGCTCCTTGGACGTAGCCCAGTGAGGGTGAACCATGTAAAAATTGATGTGTCATGTGCATGCTTTACTTTCTGTTTATATTGTGCAACGGGAAAGAGATAGAAGAGTGTTTTTCTTAACACTAAAATAAGATCAAAACGAGCTTTAATTATAAATTTTTCATACCCTGATTCACCCCCCCCCCTGTCAGGGTATTCAGTCTTGTGGACCTAACAATTAATGAGATACCTCATCATAAGTCTGGGTCGTTGAACCCCACCAACACCTTGCCGAGTCAGTAAGAAGGATCAATATTATGACCACCAGCTGATCTACTTGTGTGCTAACTAGAGGGATAAAACTCGAGTTACCACATCAAACTACTCCTCAATTGCCTATGGGTCAGGAACACCTCAAATCTTGAGGGGTATCTATCTCTAAAACTCATGATGTGCACTCCTCTTACAGACCTCATCCATTAGTATTGTGGGTACCATGTTCTACTCTTCAAATGGTATAGAGGGAACACCACTTGGAGGTAATATCATTGGAACTGGTCCCAAAATCAATGCCTCATCACTGATGAGATCACCCTCATAATGATCATGCAAAATCCTAGCTCGTATACATCATGGAGACTTGATATAAGTAAAAAACATGTACCATCGTCAATGATTATATCTATGGAATTGAATTAAAAGGACATTGAAACACAAATCATTCCTATATGACGCATGCACCATTGTCCTCCATGAAACCAATGTTCTCATGTACTAAGTCAAAAAGTAGGTGATCATCATCTCAGTGTATGGATACGTTGGCCACATACCCAACACTAGAGTCTATAGCCTAAAATACAAACATGAAATACTAAACACTATTCCCACAAATCAATATCATAGACTATCAGTCCTAAGGTAGGACCGACCACATCTGATAACACTATATCTTGAACTTTCCATGTGGGGCCCATGCTGCGACTCCCCAATCCAACCTCCAATAGGTTAGCTGTTGTATATTTTTAATGATTAGGAATATCATTGGAATGAGAGGCCTTATCCTAAGTACCCATACACACACAAACACATCTCCAAGCCTATAAAAGGATAAAATCTTCAAACTAAACAATGAAGCTTGAATACATATAAATCATGTAACCATGGCATGATAAGAAGTAAAATAATGTAAATAGTGCCAAAAAAAATCCAAAATCAATGAGTCTAAAAAATAATTCCAACCTGAAATAAAAAGGGATTGTTGTCTCAATGTTGCAGGAACACACCTCGTTCTGTTTGGTCTCACTAAGCACCGTCATGTACTTGTCTATCTAGGACTCCAAAAAAAGGTCGATTGTCTTCATAGGAAATTTCATGTGCGGGAAAAGGCTATGCATGGGTGAGTATGACCATACTTAGTAGGAAATACATTATCCAAAAATCTTATAACAAAGTGAAATTATATTTAGGTCTACAATGGAATAAGTTTATAACACACATAACAATAATACCTAGATATAATCAAAAAATATAGACAATCTATAAATAAGTTGCAACCATTGTATACCATCGTAGGATTCAAGCTTGAAAACCCGTAGAATCACTTGTCTAGAATAACACACCCCTGATTCTGATAGTACTGATGTTGTTTATTGATGTGGTACTTCTTGTTGGTTCTTATCAAGAAAAAGAACTTGTTGATAGTCTGAAGATAATAAGATACACAATGGGGGATCACTACCAAGCTCGTGAGTTGATACTGACAAACTAAATTTGGATTAACTGACAAAGTAGAGATTAGTTCCCACCATGTTTTAGTCATGTCTATACCAAGAACTTCACCTAGGTCATGAAGATGAATAGAGGATCACAATCTAGGCCTCACTGAAGGATTCCAACAACTCAATATAGGTATTCCTGTAGAAGGGATCATTATAATTGGAGTAGGAAATGATTATATAGAAACTATTATGGATAGGATAAGGGGAATTAAGCCTAATAAAACATGTATAATATATGGAGGATAAAATATCCAAGTTATGTATAATGGAGTACAAGACCTATATTAGGGGTCACAAGTCGGGTCCCTTGACCTTGGGTCCTACCCATGTAAATGAATAATTTAATAAAACCATGTAAATAAATAAGTAAATTTTGTGTATGAATCCCATGTACTCTACTCATGTTCCATTACATTACTCAGACCATTTACTTGGCCCAACCTATGTCTATGTTGGTGAATACATGCTATGTGGGCAATTCTAGTACTCCACCCCACATTTGTGTACTCTCCAAGGTACACACCGAGTCTATGGGGATAGGTAAAATGTCATGTAGGCTTAGAAACAAATTATGTGATACTTATATCCAACCCAAAACCCTTCCTTCTACTAAGGGGGGCCCACACACATTGTAATATTAGATTAGATGTCGTGTGGATCAGAATTTTACAGAACCCCTTGTTCTTCCCCAATGCATCCCTGTTAATGATCTGGACTTTAATATAGTGGTATCATAGTCGTAAAACCATCGATCAAGCATATTTGAGTCATTACATCACCTAATAAACTATATTATGTCAGTTGATCTTCTAGTAAAACAAGATTGTCATCATTATTCACTACGCACTGAGGAACACGAAATTAGGTATCAAAAGTCATATGATGCATCCCCACTTCCATTGTCACACAAGCTTCATGTTGTGAAAATTCTAGATCTATGATATCTAATTGTTATTCCATATAATATTTGTGCAATGATTGATCGATCAAGATAGGTTGATTCCTAATCAAAATGAAGAAATCCTGCAAGGAACAATGAATGGGGGGGGGGGGGGGGGAGAAAAGCCCAAGAATAGATTTGAAGAACGAACCCTGATCGATGTTCATGTAAATTTAGAACCATTTATATAATAATGAAAAATTAATAAATCAAATAAATACAGAAACCTTTTTTATAATGGATTGATCGCTGATAAAGAACGATGAAAGACCATTATTGTTGGAATGATCCATTGAATCTGAGGTGCGTCGATCATTGATCGACAATCCTATCACTATTCACCTGAGAGAGAATCCTCATATCTCTCTCCAAAAAATCATCAAATGTTTCAATGGTTATTTGGTAACCCTATTAATCTAACATAAATATATATTTAAATACCCACATATCACTACGTCGAAAAAATTAATTAAATTAATTTTTTTAAATATTTAATTTATTTCAGGACCAATGATAAATTTTTATACGAAAAACATGTGCCTACTAATTTTAACTCATTAATTTTGTAAAAATCTCATTATGAACTCAACGGCACCCTTGGATTTTTTATATGGGTACGCTTTTATAAATTATCCCACATTTTAGGGAAAACATCACCCACGTGCTATTTAATATTTAATAGATTGCAATTTCTTTTCTTGGAACAATAAGCCTAAAAATCACATTATTTCTTCGCATCTATTCTTAAAATAATACATATAATATCTAAAAATAATACACAAAAAATCTAAGACATTACACCTTTACTACCATATCGCTTCATTCGGTGATTGATCATAGTTGGTGTTTGATTTCGTCTCTTTGAATATGTAATCCTTCTTTTTTTTATTTTGTTTTGAATAAATATTTGGTTTTTTCTATGGTTTTGTATAGATTTGTGATTATATATTATTTTCTATCGATTCTTTTTTAGTTTCATGGTGTGTCTTGTCTTTCAAAGGCCATTCTCTTGGTTTCTGGATGCTATTATTGAAGTCATCTTGGTTTCTACCGTGTTGAGGTACGTGTTTCTATACAATGGATTAATATGATGACTTTCATTTTATTATTGATAAATTATTTTGGGTCAATATTTTATTATAAGTGATAAATGGTTTCAAATAATTTATTGGAAAAGAAAATGTTTTTCAAAAATGGGTTTTACATTCAAAATGAATTTTCTTGATTGGAAAATGGGTTTTCAAACTCCAAAGTGGATTAACATGGCTTAGAAAATGTTTTTTAAAATTATGAGCAAGGTTTTAAAATTAAATTTGAAAAAATGTACATTGGTAACCTTGGTTTCATTGGGAAAGATACATGAGTATCCCTAGTGTGTTTTTTGTACCACTATGTGACAAGTTTTTATGATATCGACTGAAATGACTAGATATTAGTTACGATATCAACTGGAAGGACTCGATATCGGTTGGATCCAATGTTTTACCTGTTTAGGATATTCTAGTTAGTGTCTTTTATGTATTTTACCAAAGGATAGTTCCCATATGTGAGGTGATTTGTCATTATTTTTGGTCATTTATCACATTATTATTTTTATCAGGGATTCTTTCTCCCATGTTTTCATATGAGGTTGTATCACATATCATTGTATAATAAGTTGTTTCCTAGATATTGGATTATATGTCTACCTATTTATGTATAGATAATCATTTATGTTTTATCACCACTACTTTTCTTATTTATGGTTTGATTATATGAAAAAAAATTATGTAAACCAAAGGAATAAAAATGAAAAATGATTTATAAATGGTTTTCAATTATGAAACTTATTGAAAAACTATTTTTAAAAAAATATATAATTATTAAAATATTGATATTAGACCTTATATAAAAAATATTATGGTATCCTACTAGACTTTTAATAACACCCTTATTGCACATATGGGAGGTTTAGATGATTTATTACAAGATTAAGGTAAATATAAGAGAATCTTATAGCATGTTGTCTTATCTTGTGGTTGTAGATTTCGGTTTTGGATGGTCAAGAGGTGATTTATGGTCACATGGGTATTTGACGTGCATTCTAGTTTAGATTTTTTTTTGCTTGGATTATATGTCTTTGTGGAATATCATTTGTTTTTTTTATAGTACTCTTTTTTTCTTGTTTTTATGATATTCAGGTCTGGTTTGTATTTTCCTATTCTACCTATATATGTTATGGCCAGTTTAAGTGGCTTGTCTAGTTGACACACGCTGGTTCATTTTAATTTGGTATCAAATAGATGACCAACATGAAGTGTGATAGCACTTCCTGTGTTAGGTTTTGTGTTATGGGTAGATTAGTGTTCGGACCATTGGAATTTGGATAGTAGGTGGGAAAAAAGGGGTCTGGCCAGCTCACTTCAAGGATTGAAACCAAGTTACCATGGGTTGTCAGGGACATTCTCATGGTTTGAGACATGGAGACTGAGTTCCGTTGAATGAACTACTTGGGATGTTTATTTAAATTGACATGTTCCTTTTTAATTAATACTTTCATGGTTTCCATACTCTTTTAAGGTATTAATTATTTTTCATCAATACCTAATGTTGGTCATATGTTTTTTGAATTTATTCACGACTGAGTGATTTTTTTATTTTGTTAAAAAATGACTCCAAGAAGAGATATTCCAAATACGAGAGAATAAGTTGTGAGACAGGTTACATAGGTGAAACCTCTTGTTTACCCTACTTTGGTAGATGTCGTTATCTACAATGTTAAGACTTTGGGTCAAGTACATTTTAAGAACCACATATGTGTAGTGAATCAAGGCTTCTAATTTACTAAGATGCATCCACCTATTTTTCACAGTGACAGTAGATCCCAAGAATATGAGGAGTGGATTGAGTGGATAAATAGGATCTTCAAATTCTTAAATAGTCTTGAATACACCATTGTGGGGTTTTTCATGAATATACTCAAGGAACTAGAAAAGAGATAGAGGGAAACTACTGTAAAAGCTAAATTACATGATGATCTTACCTAGGATCCCTTCATGAAATTTTTTAAACATAATTTTTACACTTAAACATTATGTGTGGAGAATATATTTGAGTTTTTTGAGTATAGATTAGGTGGAGAATACCATTCTGGTTTATTCTTCCCATTTTGTTGAGTTGGTGCTTATAGGACTGGAGCTTGTCACTAATGTGTACCTGAATTCATAAAGGTTTTATTTAGGACTAAGGCCTAATATTTGGTCGATGTTGAAACTCTTGTGCCTTATGACCTTTATGGTGGTAGATGATGTTGTAGATTTTGATGAGGCAAACATATCTGGGAATATATGTTTTGGTGGAGGTTCATTTTGTTTAGTAGTTATCCAGGATGTATCTTCTAACTATAAAAGAAATAATTTGAGTGGATAATCTTCATCAAGATTAATTTAGGGGCTTTTATGGGTCATAAATAAGTTTCCTACTATAAGTGAGTAAGGTTAGGTCATATGCCCTACTATGTAATGTCTCTTAAAGCTTTTCATCTTTGTTGACGATCAGGCCATCTATAGTGTTGTTATGAACATATATCTCATGGATGTATGGAAGGATCCACTCTCACTAAGGGTTTTCTAGATTGTGAAGATGATTATAAGGATGGTGGGTCTAATATTTAGTCTAATGGATATATTCATGTGGCTATGACTGGATGACTTTAAGAATAAAAGTATGCACATATGTAATATAATTTAGGGCCAGCTACTATTAGATGTATGGTGTTTATCTCATCTTTTATGGTGATAGATGTGTTTGATACAGGTGATAGTCATTATTTTATATCATCAATGTTACTTGTCCTGTTTAGTTTGTTCTTGTAAAAAATTTCATTAATTTTGTATCTTTCCATGCCATTGGGGAAGAGCTCCAAATAAGGGTTTAAATACTCCACATGTCGAGTGATGATAAATGTCTTTGAGGTGGGGTGGGACAATATAGTACTTGATCATAACATCTTCGACTTGATTATCATCATATATTGGATGATTCGTGTTAATGAACATATAGATTGTTATCACTATTGGGTTCATTTCATATTTTTCTTTTTGGTCACTCGTGCTTTCCAAGGTGAGTTGGACTCTAGATCCGAAAGGGAGGGTCATGTTGTTCCTTATGATGGGGTAATATATTGCTACTTTTCAGAGATGTTTCTAGATTTAGATGACCTTTGATTTTGTAGTAAAATTCTTGAAGTTTACTGTGAGTACATTGAGGTATTTTTGGATTATTTATTTCATTTTCATGCCTTAAGAGAGGTTGAGTTTACTATTGAACTTCCCCTAGTATGATTTATATTTATAATTCATCTAACCATATGGAACTTTCTGAGTTGGTAGAACATAAGGTCCCACTTTAGTACCTAGAGGATAAAGGATTTATTCATCCTAGCATGTTACTATGGGATTAAAATATTCTCTTTTCTATGAAGTTATATGGGAGCCTTAGAATTTTAATTGATTATCTAACGTTGAATTGGGTGACCATTAACAACAAATATCCTTTTCCAAGGATTGATGATATGTCGGATCCGCTTAAAGGGGCTTGTTTTTTCTAACATTGAAATGTATTTAGATTATCATCCCCTTTAGATTCTGATAAGAGGATATATTTTAGTGAAGGATTTGGAACCAATATGGGAATATTGAATTTCTAGTCATTCCTTTCGATCTCACTAATTATTATGTGGTGTTTATGACTTTGAAGAAAAATATCTTTCATTAGTTTTTTGGATTCATCTGTTATTGTGTTTTTGAATAATATTTTGATGCATTCAAAGTCAGAGGAGGAGAAAAAGGACTATTAGGGTATCATCCTTTGAACATTGAAAGAACAGAGTCATTGTGGTAAGATTTACAAGTGTGAGTTTTGGATTTGGGAACTGAATTTTATGGCACATGTGATATTTGGGAGGGGAATCTTAGTAGATCCTAAAAAGGTACCGGCAGTTTTGTTTTGGGAGAATACAACCATTGTGTTTGATATCTGGGGATTCTTGGGTTTGGATGGTTACTATAGACTATTTTTAAGGAATTATCTAATATTTCTTATACAATGAAAACATTAACCCATAAGGTTGTAAATTTTGAATATAATGACAAGTGCTAAAGTTATTTTAAGGAGATGAAGGTGATGTTAATTTCAAAACCAGTTTTGACTCTTTATGATTTGGGATTGGGTTATGATTTATTCTACAGTTCTTTTAGTATGGGTTGGGGATGTGTCTTGATACATGGTAAATAGTATGTGGCATATGGATCACACCAATTATTCCCTCATGAGATGAACTACCCTACCCATGATCTTTAGTTATAATAAGTTGTGAATTCACTCAAAACATGGTGTCATTAACTTTTTGGGGAGTGGTATACAATATATTACAATCAGAAGAGACTAAAATATATTTTTACTTAATTGGATTCTAATTTTTGATATAAAATATTGGTAGAGTATCTTCAGTCATTTTATTTTGATATTTCTTATACCCCTATGAAATAGAATGCAGTTTTTGATGTGTTGATCAGAAAATTACCAACATAAGTAGTGATGGAATCTATAAAGGATTGGTATCTGATGAGTTAGTTTGTTGTAATGAGATTATAAGTGGAAGAGGTTGGGGGACAGGTGTTATTCTCTTCGATGAATGCCAAATCATATTTTTATTATAGTTTTTGGCTTGACCAGATAGAAGACATTGAGTTCAAATTCTCTGGTTAAATACCTTATAGTGAAAAGACATTGGTTGTGTGGATCAGTCTCCTAGTGGAGCTTTGTGCTTCCATATAAAGATGGTTATTCCATTTTCCCCGAGACATGGGGTTTTGGATAGTGTACATCATTCTTATTTTTCAATGAACCCTGAGGATACCAATATGTATCAATATTTGAGGCATCAGTATTGGCGGTATGGTATATGATGGTTGGTAAAATATTTTTTATCAAGGAAACTTACTTTTCATAAAATGAAGGTAGAGCACCAGAGACCTGCGAGGTTATTACAGTCCGTACCCATTCTAGTATGGAAGAAAGATGTTATTTATATACATTTCATCATTGTTTTTTCATAAAATCCTAGTGGGAAGGATGTGGTTTGGGTGATCATTGATCTAATAATGAAACCCACACATCTTATACTTATCAAGGATATGAATAAAGTAGAATAGATTTTCGGACTTATATTACTAAGATATTGGGATACTTCGTAGGGTTCCCTATATAGTAGTTTATTATAGGTATAATACGTTTTTATTTGGGTTTTGTAAAGGTTTACAAGAGTTGATGGGTTCCCAAATTAAATTAATTGTAACATATCATCTATATATGGATGGATATATTGTAAGGGCTATCCAGGTTCAAGAGGATATGCTCTGGGATTTTGTTCGTGATTTTAGAGGATCTGGGGAAAATAATTTTCCTTTTTTTAGTTTTAATATAATAATAGTTATCATGTATCAATAAATATGATGCCTTTTAAGGCTTTATAAGGGCATCCATGTAGATCTCCCTTTTGGTGGGTAGAGTTGGGAGACTGGTGCTTGGTTAGGAAGAGTGAAGTTCAGGAGATGAAAAAGATGTTGTATTTGATACATAGGTGTTCTATCATGGAATAGAGTCATAAAAAATTCTATGAGGACTATCAGTGTCAACTGTGGGAGTTTAAGGTTGGGGATCAGATCTTTCTCAATGTTTCACCTTGCTAGGGTCATTGTTAGTTGGGTAATCAAGGTAAGCTGGCACATAGGTTTGTGGGTCCCTTTGATATTGTTGGATGATGGGGGAGGGAAGAATATTAGTTTCACTTGTCATAATGTTTTAAAGATATCCATGACATGTTTATTGTTTCCTATTTTAGGAGGTATATACAAGATCCTTCCAATGTTTGTAGATGAGAGGATGTTGATCTTGAACTTGATCCCACTTTGGTTGAGCATCCAGTTCAAATTATAGATATCAGGGATAAGGTACTACATGTTAAACATATTCCCCTAGTCATGTAATGTGTTGGTTTAGATAGTATATCCATGAGATGTGAGAGCATGAGTTATTAATGAGGCAACAATGTTCTTCTCTTTATGAGGATCTAGAATCTTGGGGGATTTCATGGGGCAGAAATCCTTTATGGTGGTGAATTTATAAAGGATTTTTACTTTTATTTTAGGGTTATTTTAAATTTTATTTTTTATTTTCAATTTCATTTTGTATTTAATGATTAAAATGCATTGAAGGGATACGAGTATTGGTGAATTCAGTGATTTTTTGGAAATTTAAACATAAACCTGAATTTTTTGTTTCTTTCTACGAAATTACATGACATGTTACTAGAGTACATGTTGTGTATTATCTGACAAGAAATGATAATAACTAGATACACAACATGATAGTTTTATATGTTTTATATAGGTTTTACATTATGTAATAGAAAATATATTGTTTTTAACAAAAATACGGCCCGTTTTTTGGTGATTCTTGCCTTTATGGATTACACGATGTGCAATGGGATTACACACCCTGTAAATGTAATGATTTTTTTATTTATTGTGGTTTGAGGATTCTTTTAATTTCAATACACCAATATCCTTACCTATCTCAACCTAGATCTCACCCTAGGTAGTTTTGGGTAACTCCATTCCATTTGGATCCCTTCTTTTATCAATTGATCACAGTTGGGGTTGGATTTATTCTTTTTAGGTATGTAATCATTCTGGTTTTTCATTGGTTTGGATTATGGTTATAGTTTTAGAAAAAAAAATTATCTAGATTTGTGACTGGATAGTGTTTTCTATCAATAATTTTTAGTTTATTGACATGCCATGTGTTTTTAAGGTCATTCTCTTGGTTTCTAGTCATCGTTAGCAAAGAAAGATAGTTTTATTCCGTGTTAAGGTTGGTGGATCAATACAATGGGCTAATTGGATGAATTTTCATGTCATTAGAGATAATATTTTTTGGGTTTCTATTTAATTAGAGGTTCTAAATGGGTTCAAAAAATTTCTTAGAATTTTTTTTTCAAAGAGGGGTTTGGCATTGAAAATGAATTTCTTGATTGGGAAGGGTTTTCTAAATCTGTAGTGGATCAACATGGAATTGAAATTTTTTTGTGAATTTATGATCCTAGTTTTGAAATAAAATTTTGAAAAATTTACATTTAGATCTTTGGGTGCATCTAGAAAGAGAAACAAGCATCATTGGTGTGTTTTTATCACCACTAGGTGGAAACTTTTTGTGATATCTACTAGAAGGACTTAATATTAGTTGTAATATTGACTTGCATGAATCGATATCTGTTAAATGAATTATTGTGCCTATTTAGTATTTACTTGTTAGTTTCTAGTATGTAGTGTCCTAGAGGGTAAATCCCATATGTGAGGTACTTCATCATTATTTATGGTTATTTATTACATGATTGTTTTTATCATGGATTGTTATTCATAGTTTTTGATATGAGGTTTTATCACATAGCTTGAAATGTTAGATTTTTTCATGTATATGTGATTACCTATTTAACTCTTGATGTATGGATTGGATTTCTTATATTATCACTTCAACTTATCAGATTTATGATTTTAGAACATGAAAGGCTTTTATGAAAACTACACGAAGAAAAAAGTAATATTATTTCTAAATGGTTGGTATTTTTGAAAATAATTTGTAAAACTACCTTTTAATATATAATTGTTGAATTATTGATATTATACCTTTTATAGAAACTTTGGTCGTATACTATTATGATTTAAATCACACCCTACATGTGCCTTTGTGAATTTATAGATGTTTTATGTCAATATTCAGGTAAATGGAAGATAATATTGTAGCATACAGGCTTTTTATGTTGCTGCTAAATTTAGTTTGGGTTGTTCTAGAGGTGATTGTGGGTCACATGGGGATTTGACTTACATTTTGGTTTAGCTTTATTTTTTCTTTGATTGTATATATTTTTTGAATCTCATTTATTTCTAATTCTTACTTTGGTTGTTTGTATATTTTTTCCTGAAATTTAGTCCAGATTTCTATTTTCCTCCTCTACCTAAATCATGTGATAGACCAGATTAGGTGGCTTGTCTAGTTGACCCAGGTTGGTTCATTACATTATCCCTGTTCCCACACATTTTGTCTCAATAACAATTTCATACAAGTTTTATATCACTTTTAAATTATATGGTGGAGTGACAGATCTAGAGTATTAGTGTACCTAGTGGGGTTTGAGGTAGGTGACTTTTATTATGATAGTCGGCATGACATGCATAATTCCTTTCTAGATATTCATTGTTTGTTACATGAATTCATATTTTTCATTTTATCTTCTTTAATATATCATATGTTGTAGTAATTTAAATTATTGGATTGTTGGTTTGTATTTTTTTAGGATAATTATGTTAAGGGCTCCCCAATTGTAAGTTATGTTTACTTGATTTTAGTCACCTCCCCCTAGCTTATTGAGGGAGGCATATGGTGGAACTCTCGGCTTACCACCGGCCCAGGAGGGGACATTATGGGTCAATTTGTTTCAATGGTGAATATGATATTTAAATAAATGTATCTAGGGAGTTATTCATAGATTAGTAGGATAATTTGATGTAGATTGAAGGGTAAGATTTTAGAAGCTAAATGGAATTTGGTGTAAGTGATGTGATTACAAGGTTCCTGACATACATGAAGTCACTAATGGCTAAATACATAAGTCATACCCTATGATTGATAAAAATTATATATTTGTGAAACAAGTTAATTTGGAGTTAATGTTTTTGTTCATTGTTCACATATGGTTTTTTTCTGGTGTAACAAATTATATTGGAAATCAGAAATTGTTAGTCCAACAAAGGGTCGCCAACATCTATCAGATCGCGATGCTGAATGGATTTATGGATGTGACCACTATAAAGTAGTGGGTTAATCCACATATGTAAGGTGCATATATATAAAAAATATAGGTACTCATGAGTTTTAAATATAAGGTGGAGCTTTCTTCATAAGAAGTGCACTTGAGTTCATCTAGGTGATGTAAGCTAAAATGATGAATGTGGAAGACCGAAGTCATAGCACCAGAAGATGGGATCTTCTTTTGGTGGGTTGATTAGGTTTTTAAAAAAGGTGATATCCCTTGTAACTTGATTGTACTTATATTTATGGTGAATGAAATATATACCTCCATTCTCTCATAGATGTAGGACACAATGTATGAACCACATAATCCCTATGTGTATTGTATTTGTGATTGTATGCTTACATTTGTGTGTTCTCCATGGGTCTGTTATCTTATATGTGGACCAAAATGAGGATCTTGAGGGGACTAGAACCAGATGCTAGAGGATGAATTGATGTTGATTTTTGGGGGACCTATCTCTCCATTTTTGGTCATTTATCTTGTGGGGGATGGATGGTCGGAATCTGGCTTTCATCTGGTGTCTGATGTTCTACAAAGCAAGATTACTAGAAGGGTGAAAATATTTTGATCAAAGGAAATTCAACCTCATCCCTAAAAAATTATTCTTTTAACATAGATTATTGTTTAATTGTAAATACTTGTTAAAAAATTGTGCTAATACAAACAATTTTAAAATATTTTATTTAACATCAGTTATTTAAAACTAGACTTAAAACTAATTTCAATATTAGTTTCTATAAAAAATGATTTTGAAATTCCCACTAAATATAGATATTGAGGTACATTAAATGTTATTTTTATGAAAACTAACAATGAATGTCCTTTTAACATTGGTTATTTAAAACCCATTATTTAAATTCAATATATATATAGCGCCTTTCATTATTCATTATCTGGAAAATGATGTTGAATATGGATTATAATTTTAGATTTGATGGTAGCCATCATTTTAAGTATTAAATAAATATCAATATAGATAATATAATGGCATCTTCTATTATTAAAAATGATTTTTAAAGAACATTCAACATCAGTTTTCAAAATAACCTAGTTTAAAACTATTTTTTGTAAATAAATTAAATACAGTAACCTAGGACTTGTAACATCAACTGTAGTGGGAGAAACCAACATCAAATACTAGAAAATAATAATTATAAAACTCAATGAAATATTTAATACCACATAATTTACAAAAAAATACACATATATGAAACTTTTTTACATACATATACAAATTAACAAAACATACAATATAATCTAAAAATAAACCATAAATGTGGATTGAGTCATTTTTAGTATATTAAAAAACATTATTCAAAAATAAATAATGGTGATAAAATTAACAATACAATTTAATGGTTTTAAACATAAGATTTTTAATGTAACTATCCTATTTAAAATATGTCATCATTATATTTATTATTATCTCAAAAATGAATAATCAAACATAGTAACAAATGTCAACACATTCTATTTCACAATGACACTAAAATTATGAATCAAACAATTTTAAAATATAAAACATTGTATATGTATGAAAAAAACAAGTATTAACCAATATAAAAGTTATCTATCTATATATTACCAAGATTGATTTTATTTATATTTTTATCGACAAGCTAACCATGTTGAACTATTTCCATGACCTATTGTATTTTTACAGATTAATTACCAAAACATATGTAATAAGATTTTTTTTTTGAGATTCCCACCACCACACTAGCCTTCCGAAAAAACCAATTAGAAGAAGTTATTTCAAAATCACTTGACAGATATATATTCTGGTAGTAAATCCCTATGTATTAATGTTTTAGAAATTAGAATAAACAATGTGAACCGAAATAACCACATTAATTCAAAATCACTTCAGCCCTGTTCAAACTAGGGGATAAAAAATTCCATTGAATGAAAGTAAATGTAAGAAATTAAAAAAATGGTTTTACATGGTTCAAACTAAATTTCTTACATCCAAGGGGGAAATATTGAAGCACTCCATTTCATTTTATGAATGATTACAACTTGTGACTTAAACTACTATAAATATTTCCTTTAAAAGTACAATATAAAGGTCGTTTACAATGCTAAAAATCATTTTCAATCTCAGTGAAGATAAATGGGGCCCCTTTATCAGTTCTCAAAAAAAAATTGGTAATGTCCCCTTTTATTAGACCTAAAAAATCACTAATAATACATTCATTTATGATTACTTTTTTAACACTGATAAATGTAATAAAATAATTAAAAAAATATTTGAATTAGAGCCACCTTTTAACAGTGCTAGACCCCCTCTAACAGTGCTATCCCCCACCTACACCCACCAGTACCCCCACCACCCCCCTTTAACAATGCTGCCCCCACCCTGCACCCGACCACGTGCTTGTTCTTCCCCTATGATTCAAACGTGAGACCTATTCCCTATGCACATGGACCATTTATGTATCCCCTATGTTGCTTTGTTATCCATTTTCTGATATATCTATATATATATATACTTATATTTATTCATATACTAATATATTTATATATTTATATTTAGTTATATTAATATATATATATAAATTCATATATTAATATATATTTATAAGATTAGTTTTAAATACATTAATAAAATAATGTTTTTTATGTTTATAAATAAATAAATACATACATATATAAAACATGAATACAACATACATATGCTTGTATATTATATATATGTGGGTGTATCTATAAGTATAACTATACATATATATATTTATATATATTATATATACATATATATATATTCATATGTATATTCCTATGTATATTCCTATGTATATTCATATGTATATTCATATGTATATTCATAAGTATATTCATATGTATATTCATATATATATTGTTGACCTCACCTGTTTTGATAATCTCAATCATGTATTCATATGTGTTGAAAATCCCAATTATGTTTTCATTCTCTATGATATTCTTAAGTATCATTGATCTATACTTTAATTCTTTCAAATCTGTGATCAAACCAATAATAATTTTTAAAATAGTCTTTGGAATATGTTAATCCTCATTTATCCATGTTCATACAAGTTATAAATTAATTCTAACACAATCAGATGTGTTCTGCATAAAACAGATAAGTAATCTGTCTATAGCTACTGATAAAGAGCTACCGGTACCCAGTCTACCGATAGACTTAGTCTACCGACAGACAGAGTCACCGATATACTTAACACAGAGCTACCGATGTACTTATAAATGTAAGCTACTGACTTACATACAGCTATCGATACAAACATAGAGCTACCAGTGTAATTATAAATAGCTACCGATGGAATAAGAGTCACCGATGGACGAAGCTACCGATACAGACTCACAGCTACCGATACCGACGCATGGAGCTACCGACACATAGAGCTACCGACGCATGGAGCTACCGACGGATGGAGCTACCGATAAACAAAGTCACCGATACAAGCATGTATCAACCGACGCATAGAGCCACCGATAGAGTCAAAGCAACTACTGAAATTGAGCTACCGATGTTCAAGCTACCGATGTCCAAGCTACCGATGTTGATTACCTACCGATCACTCGACTCACTTTTTGAATTTCTTTATTTCCTATATTTAATCTATCTAACGGTCATATCATGTACATTTTAATGATTTGTCAAATATCTGATAAAGGTTGTCGAATGTCAGGAACCCGTACCTTGTACCTGCAGAAAGGAAATCTTTTCTGTCCCCTGTTGGGAGATAAATACAAGAAGACTACGCTGCCAAAAAAAAGAAGAAGCGACAAGAGAAGTGCGTGGTGGATGACATATACCAGAAACAAAAGAAGAGAAAAATCAGTTCCATCAAGAACACAGAGAAGCTCATAGACAATCAAGCATACTCGAGAAGTGTTCTGTGCATATAAGAAGAACACTGAAGAACTTCAACCATGACATTTTTTTCACTCTGTGAACCTGGAGCATACGACACTCTGTTTCTCAAACAGAAACGAGAAGAGGACTCAGACTCACTTCTAATTGAATCCAAAGGAGTCCAGAGCTACACTGAAATCACCAGAACCATCTCTAAACTCTACATCTCTTGTTCTATGATTTATTGTTATACTTTTCGAGCAGTGTGTGGTATCTGCTATATCTAACACATACAATGTCTCTTGTACTTAAACTGGAGGATTTGTAAATCCTTACCAAACTCTTTCATTCTTTCTTTCCCACGAATAACAGTGGTAGAGGTCGTGTGTGACCTGGATAGCTGGGTGCTGTTGTACTGTTTCCCACGAAGAACAGTGGTAGAGGTCTTGGACCTGGACAGTTGTAAACTGTTGAACCCCGATCCAGGGTGTGGATCATTTTTACATAAACTTTTGAGAGGACTAAGTCTCGGCTTGAGACTGAACCTCTTGGTTACATTGTTGTGCCATCTCTTTCAATGTTTTATTCCACTGCTAATCACTTTAAAACCAATATTGTTTTTAAAGTTACTTTGATAATTAAATTAGCAAGTGTTTATGTTAAGTGTAGATTAGTAAGTTAGTTTCAAAAGATAATCACACACTCCTGTGTTAATTAACTGGGAATTAATCAATCCCTTGAGAATCTGACAGAACCTCTACTTTAATATAAATTCACTACAGTTTAATTTATTATTTTATTTGGGGGTCTTTAAGACAATGGTTTTAAATACAGAAATTTTAATTGGTACTCAATTCACCCCCCCTCTTGAGTAAACCACTTCGACCAACACTTGGTATCAGAGGATTGAAAATACTCTCTAAAAGTACTCTGCTTTTGAATTGTGATTTTAGTTGTATTTTAAAGTTCTTAAAAATTCTGTTATATCTAAATTTTTATCTCTTTAAAATTTTCTCATCATGGTAAATAGAATTGAGGGTGCTGCTACTAACCGGCCACCTTTCCTCAATGGAACTAATTATGCTCAGTGGAAACTGAAAATGAAAATTCATCTAGAAAGTATAGGTTATGATATTTGGACTGCTATTGAATCAGAATACCAAATTCCTACTACTACTAGATCTACTTGGGATGAACCTATAAAGACTGCTTACAATAACAACTGTAAAGCTGTGAATTCCTTGTACTGTGCTCTAGGAGATGAAGAGTTTAATAGAATTTCTTCTTGTAAAACTGCATATGAAATTTGGGACACCTTAGCTGTTTCTCATGAAGGAACAACGAATGTTAAAGAAATGAGATTGAACACTTATACTATCAAGTATGATAATTTTAAAATGAAGCCTGACGAACCCATTTCTGACATGTATCTCAGGTTCAATGAAATTGTCAATACAATGATCTCGCTGGGAAAGGATGTCTCATCGAAGGAACAAATTATGAGAATTTTGAGATGTCTACCTGATAGATGGAGAGGCACATCTGTCTCAATCAGAGAATCATGTGACATTGCTGCTCTACTTGTCAAGGAACTAATTGGAAAGCTGATGATGTATGAATAAGAGCTTAAAGTGAATAAAGAGGAAGAAAATGAACCTCCAAGAAAGTCTGTTGCTTTCAAATCTTCAACTTCAAAGAATAAGGACAAAGAAAAGCTTCAAGCTGTAGTTGAAATTTCAAGCTGTGAAGACAGTGAAAGTGATTCTGACAGTGATGCTGAGATGGCTCACATTGCTAGAAGATTTAAGAAATTTTATAGGAAAAAGAAGTTCTTCAGAAAAACAAATTATAAGGGTAAGTATGATCACCAAGGTAAATGGAAAAAGGACTGGAAGAAGAATGACAAATCAGATGATGTTGTCTGTTATGAGTGCAAGAGAAAAGGACACATTAAAGCCGACTGTCCAAAGCTGAAGTATAAAAAGAAATATGAATATAAGGACAATAAGTTTAAGAAAGACATGAGGGCTACTTGGAGTGCTTCATAAGATATCACAAGTGAAGTTTAATCTTTAGACTCTGAAAGGAATCGAGCCAACATGTGTTTTATGACAAACACTTCTCAGGTAACTGCTGAAACTCCTTCTTTAAATTATTACTCTGGAGATAATGCAGAATCTGATTCTGATTCTGGAACAATGTCTAAAAATGAATTGTTTGAGTACTGTGATATGCTGGAAGAGACATGTAATGAACTTAAGGATAAATACAAGTCATTAAAGAAACAACATTCTCTAACCACTACAGTTAAAACCGAACTCACTATTGAAAAAGAGAAAAATGCTCAACTGTTAAAAGAAAACACTGAACTGAAACTATCTAATGAGCAACTCAAGAAAGACTTAGAGAAGTTCACCAATGGAAAAAATACTCTAACACAGATGCTAGGAAAGCAAATAGCACCTAAATATACTACTGGTATAGGATACCAACCTGGACAAAGGAAAATTGCCAAAACTAGATTCATTTCTAAATCTGGACAGAATGAAGGTAATTCTGGAACTTCATATGCTTCAACCAGTTATATACATAACAATGGATCTAATAAAGTTTATCTTTCAAAGCATGTCAATTCTACAAATTATATGAGAACCATTAGACAAATATGGGTAACTAAAGTGTTATTGGCTAACCTGTCTGGTCCCAAGAAAATCTGGGTACCAAAATCATCTCCCATCTAAATCTGTTTTGTAGGGAACTTGCTTGAAGAGCTCCTATAAAGAGACCTGGTATTTGGACAGTGGATGTTCAAGACATATGTCAGGATACTTCTCTTGTTTTAAGAGTTTAATAAAAGTTGATGGAGGCTTTGTCACCTTTGGTGATAATTCAAGAGGAAAAATCATCGGCCTAGGCCAGATTGGTAACACTGATTCAATTTTGATTTCTAAAGTTTTATTTGTTGACGGCATTAAATACAATTTATTTAGTATTTCTCAGTTATGTTATGATGGTTTTCATGTTAAATTTGAAAATGATTCCTGCAAAGTTTTTAATTCTAAGAATGTTTTGGTATTTTCTCCCTTAAGAAATGAAAATGTTTATGCTGTTAATCTGAATTCTTTAGCTAAGCAGAATATTACTTGTTTGAATGCTTTTCATAAAGAATCTTGGCTATGGCACAGAAGATTGGGACATTGCAACATTCACTCACTTAGAAAACTCTCTAGAAAAAACCTAGTTAGAGACCTACCTAAATTAGAATTCCCAAATGATAGAGTGTGTAAACCCTATCAAAAGGGAAAACAACACAAAGTTTCTTTTAAATCAAAGAAAGAAGTTTCGACTTCTCAACCACTTGAATTGGTTCACATGGATTTGTTTGTACCATCAAGAGTTTCTAGTTTAAATGGGAAGCACTATGTTTATGTTCTTGTAGATGATTTTTCTAGATATACTTGGGTATATTTTCTAGCTCACAAAAGTGAAGATTGTTCTTATTTTGTTAAATACTCTAAATCTGTAGAGAACCTTAGTGGACTTAAGATTAAAACTTTGAGGAGTGATCATGGTCGTGAGTTTGAAAATCAAGATTTTGAATCTTATTGCTCACACAATGGCTATACTCATAACTTTTCTGCACCTAGAACACCCCAACAGAATGGTGTAGTAGAAAGAAGAAACCGAACCCTTCAAGAAATTGCTAGAACCATGCTCAATGAATATGACCTGCCTATTTATTTTTGGGCTGAAGCTGTAAATACAGCTTGTTATGTCATTAATAGAGTCTTAATTAGACCTGTTCTTAAGAAAACCCCTTATGAATTGTGGAACAATAGAAAGCCTAAGGTTAATTACTTTAATGTTTTTGGTTGCAATGTTTTTATTCTGAATACTAAAGATAATATGGATAAGTTTGCTTCCAAAAGTGATGAAGGAATTTTTCTGGGTTACTCTATTTCAAGTAAAGCCTATAGAGTATTCAATAAGAAAACTAAATGTGTGGAAGAATCTGTTCACATCAAGTTTTATGAAACTGATCCACATGAGCCTAAAACCTCTCTTGAGAATCTTGAAGAAGATTTGTCTATTCTGGACCATAATGATAAATCTAAAGAACCTGTTATAAAAACATCCAGTTCTGGACTTTTTCCAGAATCTGCTTCTGTTGAACCCGAACCTATAGATGAACCTGAAATTTCTAGTCCAACCTTTACCAGATCAACGAGGATTCTAAAGAATAATCCTTTAGAAGCTGTTGTTGGTAATCTTGATAGAGGAACACAAACTAGAGCTTCTCTAAGAAACCAGGTTGAACATCAAGCTTTTCTTTCACAGCTAGAACCCAAAAATATCAATGATGCTATCAATGATGAATTCTGGGTAATAGCTATGCAGGAAGAATTAAATCAGTTTGAAAGAAACAAAGTCTTGGAATTAGTTGACAGACCTAAGGACACTTTGACAATAGGCACAAAATGGGTTTTTAGAAATAAAGTAGATGAATCTGGAAATATAGTTAGAAACAAAGCTAGACTAGTTTCACAAGGATATAGTCAAGAAGAAGGTATAGACTATGAAGAAACTTTTGCACCTGTAGCTAGACTAGAAGCCATTAGGATCTTACTTGCATATGCTGCACATATGGATTTCAAGTTATATCAAATGGATGTGAAAAGTGCATTTCTAAATGGTTTTATAATTGAAGATGATTTCGTAGAACAACCACCTGGATTTACTAATCCCCATTTTCCAAATCAAGTTTTTAAACTTTCTAAAGCTTTGTATGGTTTAAAACAAGCTCCAAGAGCTTGGTATGATAGACTTAGCAATTTCCTTATTTCAAAAGGTTTTACTAAAGGGATTGCTGATCCAACTCTTTTCATTAAAAGAATTTCTAAAGATGTTTTAGTTGTACAAATATATGTTGATGATATTATTTTTGGATCTTCTAAACACTCTTTATGTACTGATTTTTCAAAAAGTATGCAAAATGAATTTGAAATGAGCTTAATGGGAGAGCTTAAGTACTTTCTTGGATTTCAAGTATTTCAAAATGAAGATGGTATTATTTTGAATCAAAGTAAATATACAAAGGATCTTTTAAAACGTTTTGGTCTGGATAGTATCAAGGAATGTGAAACTCCTATGAGTACTACCTGTAAATTGGACGCAGATGAAACTGGGAAACTAGTTGATCAAACAAATTACAGAGGTATGATTGGTATTTTACTTTATCTTACTGCTAGTTGACCTGATATTATGTTTAGTGTGTGTATGTGTGCTAGATTTCAAGCTAATCCAAAAGAATCTCATTTGCTTGCTGTTAAAATAATTTTTAAATATCTCAAACACACGGTTAACTTGGGTTTGTTTTACCCAAAAGGACAGTCCTTTGAGTTAATGAGTTATTCAGATGCTGACTTTGCTGGTTGTAAGTTAGATAGAAAAAGCACATCCGGAACATGTCATTTGCTTGGAAAATCCTTAGTTTCTTGGTGTAGTAAGAAACAGAACTCAGTTGCATTATCTACTACCGAAGCAGAATATATAGCTGCTGGTAGTTGCTGTGCACAAATTCTGTGGATGAAACACACTCTTTTAGACTATGGATATGATTTTAAACATGTTTCAATCAACTGTGACAACACCAGTGCAATAAACATCTCTAAGAATCCTGTATCTCACTCTAGAACCAAACACATAGATGTAAGACACCATTTCCTAAGAGATCACTATCAAAAAGGTGATATTTCTCTTGAATTTATTGGAACTGAACATCAATTGGCTGATATTTTCACTAAACCTTTAAGTTCGGATAGGCTAAGTTACATAAGACACGAATTGGGAATGTTTAATCACTGATGTGAAATTCTCACCGATGTGAAATTCTCACCGATGTGAAAATTCTCACCGATGTGAAAATTCTCACCGATGTGAAATTCTCACTGATGGGAAATTCTCACCGATGTGAAAATTCTCACCGATGTGAAATTCTCACTGATGTAAAATCCTCACCGATGTGAAAATCCTCACCGATGTACAATTATCACCGATTTGTTTTTCTCACCGATGATTAACTCTCACCGATGCAATGTTTTTCTAAAACATCTGTCTGCCGCCAAGAATACGAATCGTCTTATTTTATTTTATCTTACTCTATTTTAGTCATTTATTTGGAATTCCTAAATGATAAAACTAAGTCTAAGCCACTTCTTACCTCACCGAGATCGAAATCTCTCACCTTCGAACCTTTGCTCCCAAATCGACCAAGAACCCAAAACCCGCAATGGAAAAAACTAAGCTTCCTATCGTCAGAGATGAAAGAGTAGAACCAAAAGCTAAGAAGTAGAAGACACAACATAAAGCCAGTGTTAGTGAAGTAAGAACTAGATCAGGAAGGCGACCAGTGAATCCTCACTTGCAGAATAGAGACATAGTAATCGAGAAGGAACTGTGCGTGGAATGGCTACTGTCTAGCAAATCGTTAGTACTCGAGATTCTGGAGGACCAAAAATGGGTGGATTGTTTCTCGAATAACAATGGCCCATACTACCCGAAGTTGGTAAAACAGTTCTACGAGTTTGTAACCTTCGAGAATTCTGAAAATGAGAATTGGGTAAGCTCTTGTTTAAATGGAAAAGATATGTCTTTTTCTTCAGTAGAGTGGGATGAGTGTTTGAAAGTACCACATGAAGGTGTCTCTGGGTATGTATCAAGAGCAATGCCTCCTAGCAGTGACATCTTTGATTATGAAACCTCCTTAAAAGAACTGACTGGTAATGGGAATCAAAGGCAAGTGGTTGCTGCTGAAATGGATGGAGAAAATCGACTGCTCTTCAAGTTTGTTCAGCATGTGTTGATACCGAGGCGAGGAGATTTTGAAAATCTGAGATATCAAGATATCTGTCTTCTTCATTTGCTAAGACATGGTGTAAAAATCAATCTGTGCAGATTGTTAATGCTTCAAATGGAAGACATGATTAGACCAAAGTCAAAGACTAATGCTTTGTTCTTTGCCAAGTTGATTTCAGTAATGATAAAAGTGAAAGGAATAGCTGAGTCTCAGGATGAGACAGTTGTAGTCAAGAACAATTTCTGCATCACCTCAACTGTTTGTAAGTACATGAAAATTAACTGGAACCCATGGAAGGGAGAATGGGTCAGTGATGATCAGAAGATATATGATAGGTTTAATCCTGTGGATCATCCCTCAAGACCAAAGGATATGAGAGATCCAAGTCTGAGACCTGATGAAGAGGAACCTGTTTATAGTGATGAAACAGAAGAAGAAGAAGAAGAAACTCCCATGGATGTTGGAGGATATCCAGACTTGCCCCAAGTCCTGTTGCAGAATTGGTTTATTCTAGGAAAGGAAAGGTAGAAGAAATTTTGTCTACTTATGAGGAAGACCAGTCTGTACCTCACCAAGAAGAAGAGGAAAAGGAAAATGTATCTGAATCGCCTGCTTCTGGTAGGTTAAGTATGAGTCCTTTGATTGGAAGCTCAGCTATGCCTGCTGCTGAAGTAGAAAGAGATACAGAAGAAGCTGTACCAGTATCAGAAGATCTTCTAGATGCTGCACCGGTGGAACTTGTAGTAGAAGATTCTGATGAAGAGAATCCAGCACTAAATGCTGTTGTGATACATGAGAATGAACCCATTGAGGGGGAGCATCAATCTGTTCTTGGAAATGTTATAGTAGCTGTTGAGCTTGGAGACTGGGTAGAAGACCCAGGGTTTATAGTCTGTGGATTGGATTATCCGGATTCTGATAATGAGATGTCTGTGAATAGACCGAAGACCAATTATGATCTTGCTTTTGAGTTGTTTCCAGATGATGTGGTCAGATTTCATGATCTGAATAAGCTGAAAGAGGACCTCAAAAACAGTTTTGTTGAAGAAGTGAAGTTAATGGAAACCTCCCTTTCATCCTCAATTAATTCAATAATGACTGATTCTGTAGTTAGTTTAGCCTCAGCAAAGGGATCTGCTGCAGTTGTCCCAAATGATTTTGTCTCTAAATATGATCTTGAATCCATGAAGAATGAGCTGAAAGAATCATTTAGTGTATCAGTTGCTGAGATGAAGCAAAGCTTTTATGAAGAAATGAAAATGTTAGAGAGATCCTTCGAGCTATCTCTGGCTTGTAATTTATCTTCTTTTATGTCTGAGCTTATGGAAGAAGTGAAAGAGTGCCAGACTCAGTCTTCTAGAATCGAAGCAGATCTTGAAGCTCTCAAGACAACAGTTGTTGCTTTGGATTCTTATATGAGCTCCAAGTCTCAAGCTGACAAGAACCTAGCTTATGTGAAGAGTGTAGTAAGCCAGTTTGTCTCGGTATTTGAAAGTTTCAAAACCTCAGTGAAGGATCACGTTCAATTACAAGACTCTCAAGTTCAAAGCCTAATCAGTGGTTTGTCTAAGAGTTTCAAAGAAACTATTTCCTTCTCTCTTGGCCCTCTCACATCCAAACTTTTAGTTGATCTGAATTCAGTTCGAGCAATGTTGAAGGAGGAGATTGGTTCTATTTCAACCAGTGGCTCTGTGGACTCATCAGAGTTGAGCCGAGTGGTGCTTTCTACAAGAGATTCTGCTAGGGAAATAATGAAGATTGTTCAAGACTATATGAGAGAAGCCTCTGCCTCTCAGGAAGCCGTAAAGAGCAAAGTGGACTACTACTTCACCAAAATTTTCACCAAGCATCAACTCGAACACCACTTCAAGCTGATGTTAGAAAACATGAAGCTCCCTCCAGTAACTCAAGATTTTAGAGAACAAGTGAGAAAGCTAAGAGAACTTAATCCTGCCATAGAGAAATTCATGGAGAACAAAGATGATTTCATCTCTGCTATGGAAAGAGGAGGAGGAATTATTATGGATTTTAGAAATCTGCTGCTACCCTTCTTGCATGTTGATGCCAGACCAGTCATCATACCTCCTGCTTTGCCTACTTCTGCCTCAGCTGCTTCCACAGTCAAGCTGACTCCTTCTCAAGCTATTCGAAGCCTCACACCAATGATCACCCAAAGATCTTCAACCTACAGGCCTGAATCTGTGTCAGTGGCCCAACCTCCATTGATCTTCTCTGGCATTCCAAAACCTTCACCTGCATCCTCACCACCCAAACCTTCTTCTGATCCCAAAGGAAAATCTCACGTGGAAGATGTGGATTGATCCAGTGGCCAGGATTTTTGATAGGAATTCATTTGTATTCTGTTTCTGTACTTTTTGACTACTCTAATACAGAAGAACTCCTTTTACTTCTCATGTTTTATTTGTCTCCTATATATGCTTTCCCACTTTTTGATTATCACAAAGGGGGAGAATAATAAGGGGGAGAACAATAATAAGGGGGAGAACAAAATGAGAGAATGCAAAATATTTTCAATGGAGAGAAATAACCTTCTTTTCAATTTTATCTCTGATATTATTGTATTTCTTTTTACCTTCGGTACCTGATGATTGTTACCTCTGATAACTTATGTCTATATCATACTATTTCTATTATCTCTGATGCTGTTTTCAATGAGAAAATTGAATTCAATATTATACTCTTTACTATTATATTTTCACTATGTTAAATTCCCATATCATAAATTTTGATTATCAAAAAGGAGGAGATTGTTGACCTCACCTGTTTTGATAATCTCAATCATGTATTCATATGTGTTGAAAATCCCAATTATGTTTTCATTCTCTATGATATTCTTAAGTATCATTGATCTATACTTTAATTCATTCAAATCTGTGATCAAACCAATAATAATTTTTAAAATAGTCTTTGGAATATGTTAATCCTCATTTATCCACGTTCATACAAGTTATAAATTAATTCTAACACAATCAGATGTGTTCTGCATAAAACAGATAAGTAATATGTCTATAGCTACTGATAAAGAGCTACCGGTACCCAGTCTACTGATAGACTTAGTCTACCGACAGACAGAGTCACTGATATACTTAACACAGAGCTATCGATGTACTTATAAATGTAAGCTACTGACTTACAGACAGCTACCGATACAAACATAGAGCTACCGGTGTAAGTATAAATAGCTACCGATGGAATAAGAGTCACCGATGGACGAAGCTACCGGTACAGACTCACAACTACCGATACCGATGCATGGAGCTACCGACGCATGGAGCTACCGATAAACAAAGTCACCGATACAAGCATGTACCAACCGACGCATAGAGCCACCAATAGAGTCAAAGCAACTAATGAAATTGAGCTACCGATGTTCAAGCTACTGATGTCCAAGCTACCGATGCTGATTACCTACCGATCACTCGAATCACTGTTTGAATTTCTTTATTTCCTATATTTAATCTATCTAAAGGTCATATCATGTACATTTTAATGATTTGTCAAATATCTGATAAAGGTTGTCGGATGTCAGGAACCCGTACCTCGTACCTGCAGAAAGGAAATCTTTTCTGTCCACTGTTGGGAGATAAATACAAGAAGACTACGCTGCCAAAAAAAAAAAGAAGCGACAAGAGAAGTGCGTGGTAGATGACATATACCAGAAACACAAGAACAGAAAAACCAGTTCCATCAAGAACACAAAGAAGCTCATAGACAATCAAGCATACTCGAGAAGTGTTCTGTGCATATAAGAAGAACACTGAAGAAGTTCAACCACTACATTTTTTTTCACTCTGTGAACCTGGAGCATACGACACTCTGTTTCTCAAACAGAAACGAGAAGAGGACTCAGACTCACTTCTAATCGAATCCAAAGGAGTCCAGAGCTACACTGAAATCACCAGAACCATCTCTAAACTCTACATCTCTTGTTCTGTGATTTATTATTATACTTTTCGAGCAGTGTGTGTTATCTGCTGTATCTAACACATACACTGTCTCCTGTACTTAAACTGGAGGATTTTTAAATCCTTACCAAACTCTTTCATTCTTTCTTTCCCACGAATAACAGTGGTAGAGGTCGTGTGTGACCTGGATAACTGGGTGTTGTTTTACTGTTTCCCACGAAGAACAGTGGTAGAGGTCTTGGACTTGGACAGTTGTAAACTGTTGAACCCCGATCCAGGGTGTGGATCATTTTTATATAATCTTTTGAGAGGACTAAGTCTCGGCTTGAGACTGAACCTCTTGGTTACATTGTTGTGCCATCTCTTTCAAAGTTTTATTCCGCTGCTAATCACTTTAAAACCAATACTGTTTTTAAAGTTACTTTGATAATTAAATTAGCAAGTGTTTATGTTAAGTGTAGATTAGTAAGTTAGTTTCAAAAGATAATCACACACTCCTGTGTTGATTAACTGGGAAATAATCAATCCCCTGAGAATCTGACAGAACCTCTACTTTAATATAAATTCACTACAGTTTAATTTATTATTTTATTTGGGGGTCTTTAAGACAATGTTTTTAAATACAGAAATTTTAATTGGTACTCAATTCACCCCCCCTCTTGAGTAAACCACTCCGACCAACATATATTCATATGTATATTCCTATATATATATATATGTATATTGATATGTGTATTAATATGTATATTCATATGAATATTCATATGTATATTCATATTTATATTTATATGTATATTCATATGTTACAATATATAGATAAAATATATCAGTTTGTTAATATAGACATGCACTAATATACAAAAACACACACACACACACATAAACATTGCATAGGTATATAAATATACATATATTTGTATTTTCTAAAAAATGGATATTATAAGGATTATATATTGATAAATATACTTTATATATAAATATGTTTATTTATTAATTTATAAAATTTATTTTTTATGTCTAAATGTATAAAAAATATGTATATATTGTTATATACTCGATTATAAATAACATTAAATTCTGAAAAATAATAAAATTTGAAATCTATAATATCAGTATGAGTTTAATATCCCAGAAAAAAAATCAGTACCCACAAAAGAGTAAAAGTACCCCATGAAATGATGTTGAAATTCAATCAAATGTTAAAACAAATGGGTATCCTAACTAAAAAAATCAGTTTTAGAGGCCTTCTGGGCCTTTTAGCCTTTAAAAATGTGACAGAAGGTTACCTTCTATTTCCAGCATATAGATCATGTCACAAGATTCAATTTGATATATTGTAGAGTTCAAACAAACACTAGGATCAAAAGTTATTACTGTTTTAAATTAGAGTTACGTTTTCATCTTTTTAAAGATATTTTATAATTTTTTTATTTTTTTGTCTTCAAATTGCTATTAAATGATTTTTAGTTGATGATAATTAGAAAATTATTACTTAATTTTATTATTTTAAATATTTTAAATACTTTTTCAGTAAATTATTATATATTAAATGTAAATGTCTATTAATACATATCTAAAACATAATTAAAAATTATATTTTATATTTATATCAATATAAATATATTTATATATTTATAAGCTTATATATAATTTTTAATGATTTTTTTGAAATATACCCATTAATAGTGCAATTATAAAAATAATTGATAAAGAACCCCCTTTATCAATTCTAATAAAAAAAGTACAGATAGAGGGGACCCCTTTAAGAGTGCTAAAAAAGAACTGATAAATGGGGTACTTTATCATTGCTAAAAAAAAGTGCTGATAAATGTGTATTTTTAACAACATTTTTTAGCACTGTTATAAGTACCATATATTAGTGATTTTTAGCACTGATAAAGATACCCCCTTTATTAGCGCTTTTTTAGCACTATTAATTGGTGGTACTATAGAAACCAAGTTATTTGGTAGTCTGATAAGCCACATGGATTACAAATCATTTATTCAGAATATGTTCAACATTAATTACAAAAATAGGAGGTTCTAAACATATTTATAGAGAGTATCATCTAGTCTTTTAATTTTCTTTACCTCCAAAAAATGTGAGAGTCCATTTTTTCATTGGTATCACTATCGATATCATATTGTAATATTTAGTATGACCACTACCTCTAGTAAAAAAGAAACCTCAACACAGAAAAATGGAAGTCTTCCAACTTAAATAAGTCCCATCCAAACATTTAGAATAAGAACATCACCTTCTGAGAACATCAAAAGAACCTCCTTTTGAACAATCTATTTCTAGAATCCTCCTTTTGGATTACTAAAGAAAAAAACCCCCACTATCATTAATTTTTATAATTGAAGATATTTTAGAAATAATCTTTCTAGACTCCCTATTTTGATCCAATGAATTATATTTATGATCTCATGTCCATGTAGGTTTTAAATTCCATATGGAATTTAAATTTTCAATTTACTGGGTGGGTTGAATTTTGATTAAATATTTGGAACAAAATTATAAGAGTTTTAGAATATTATGGTAATGTCTTAATATGTGGTTTGAGTCTTTAATGGTATATTTGGTGCTCGAGTGATTATTGGAGGCTTCAACTTAGGTTTTTGGGGGTTTTAGAGGTTTATATTCAGGTTGCAGGGTATATTGTGAATGGTTAAGGTGAAAACATACACCACCCTAGGAATGAGGAGATAGTTTTTTCATTTTATATTATGCACGGTTTCTAGGAATGTTTAATGCATGATTTGGAGGGAACCATTCATATCTCAGAGTAAAATGAGTGGATTAGTTTGGGTTAGAGGATTGGTCCCTGATTTATGTATGGTTATAGGCATACAATGTAAATGTTGTAGAGGGTTATATGGATATTCTTCATGGTTTGGTATCTGACGTTCCTGTTCCGGAAACCACACAGAGGTGCCCCGTACCTAGTTGGTCACAAGGAGTCAAGCGCATTTTCTCAAATGCCAGAGGCTGCCGACTAGCAGTGAGGGCCTTGGGTGTGATAGTGGGGAAACTATACCCTCATAGGCAGAGTACACTGTGGAAATAAATAAACATGCAATAGAGGAAGCAGTAAATAACCAACAATAATAAACAGCGGAAGACTAAATCAACAAATTGGAGCACATATGTATATATATATATATAATGATGCACAATACATATCTTGGAAAACATCCAAACAAGTCACAATACTGAAAAAAACCACAGTACGAAAACAAGTACAAAAGAAAAGTAAAAATCTCCTCAGCATCGCAAGCCAAAGCTTGGTCCCTTGTTCTCCTTCTCCAAGAAATCAAGTTTCATAAGTCTAAGGGAAATTTACCTTGTCTATACCTACAAAAACATAGTCTTCTTGGGCCCAAAAGCATGGCCCAAATAGTGTGTTAGATAAAATCCCAGTACGTAACCACCCGAAGATCTATGCTTAACAGTCAGTGAGTATATGGTAGGTAAAAGTACAATAAGCAGTAAATAGTAAGTAGTGAAGTAGGATGATACACAACAGTGATCAATCCACAAAAACAGCAGTGGTAAAGTAAAACAACAAACACAAATAGGAAACCCACTGGGAAGTACCCGCAGCCATCCCCTCTGGTCCTAACCAAGAAATACCACAACCCTCTGGGCAGTGAACTCACCCTAACCTCTCGGGCTTGGTCATATAAAATTATGAGACTCTCTGAGGAAGCTCAATTGGTCAATTCCCCTTATAGTCTCGGGTAGTCAGGGAAACTATAAGGAAGATCATGCGGTCTAACCCTCTAATCCCCAATGTCTAGAGACTCTCTGAGGAAGCTATATTTTTCAATTACTCCTATAGCCTCAGGTATACCACAGACTCTCTGAGCAAGCTCACTTGGTCAATTCATCCTCTATCCTGGGAAGTTTCATAAAAAGATTCAAACAAGGTAAGACTCTCTGAGGAAGCTCACTCGGTCAACCCTCCTATAGTCTATAATATCCAAGACTCTCTGGGAGCTCACTCGGTCCATCCCCTATAGTCTATAATGTACAAGACTCTCTGAGGAAGCTCTCTCGGTCTACCCTCCTATAGTATATAATATCTAAGACTCTCTGGGATGCTCACTCGGTCTATCACACATAGTCTATAGCACCAAGTTCTCTCAGTCCCGTGCCATTCAGTGCATAATAATTCTATAAGACCAAAGTACACCTATAAGGTTACTTGGATAACCAAAGTACACCTAGATAGCTACTTGGATAAACAGTATACATGGCAACAAACAAGTTATGAATTCCACTCCAACCTATAATCACAAGGTATGGAAATAGGTGTAACAACCAAAGGAAAAGGAGACCCAAAGGTCTTAAACAGAGAAAATCATGGGAAAACATCCAAGCACAAAAAATTATCCACTAACATGAATAAATTACCTCTACACAAGAGTACAAGCAAGGCGTGAAAAAAACAATGGAAAAAGGTAAACACGCAATAACCCGTTCACAGGTATTGGTGGAATTTGCACATAAAACTCAAATAAAATGAACGATAAGGCACAAAACACCTACCTAGATCCTAGTAGATGAATATACATGAACCATGATGACAGATTCTCCTTAGAATGTCGAAGATCTGAGAAAACAGCCAAAACGTTCAAACCATGATAACATGAGAAAACGAAAGAATTGGAAAATGAGGCTCAAGAAGAGGGAATAAATCACCGCTGAGATTGCAACACAATAAACGGTGCTCAAATCAGAGAATGGATGGAGAGTCGGAGGCTCGTCAAAGATTCACGGATCCTCAGTGCTCTCGGATGAATAAAACCTAGAAGAAGACCTTTATGTGTGTCAGGTGCGACCCCGGTCTGATTAATGAAAAAAAATAAAGTAGACAACTTGTACTTTTTAGAGCACACGATGTGTACTAGGTATTTCCGTACTCCACCAAAATCAGCCTCCACATCACCCCTACACACCGTGTGTGTGTCTTGGACACAGCCAGCACACGACTTCGAGCGAGAAAAGAGTACATGGCATGTACTCAGAAAGTAAACGACATGTACATCAAAAGTTTCCAGAAACTTCATTTTTTACTAATAAGCTCTAGAAAAAGGAAAGAAATAATTGAAACCAAGATCTGGGTTCTTACAAACTACCACCTTAAAGAAATTCGTCCTTAAATTTCCCTAACGAGGCATAGAAGAAGAAACCCCGAACAGCTATGGCCACTGCGATCGTACATCGGCTTCCCTTTCCCAGGTCTTGTCATGTACTCGCCCATGCTTCCCAAGCACTTGTACTAAAGGAAAAAACCTCCCATGGAGAACCTTCATAATTTGATCGACAATCCGGATGGGTGCTCCTGAAATGATGCATCTGCTTCTAGCTCAACCTCCTCAGGCTATTCGAAATGAGACGGTTCTGAAAAAGCAACGTCAGAGCTGAGATACTTGGAAGACGTCGTGCATGGCCTGATTCCTCTAAGGTAGCTGCAATCAATAGGCAACCGGCCCAACTCTCTACAAAACCTAAAATGACCCGACGTACCACGGTGAAAGATTACCCTGTCTCTGAATCCTCTTGTGTTACAACCACGGTGTGACACGCAGGAAAACCTGATCTCTGACTTCGAAATCTAGAGTTCATCTCCGCTGATCAGCATAAGTCTTCTATTGAGACTGTGCTATATCTATCCTCTTCCGAATCAACTCTATCTACTCAGAGGTCTCCCGAAAAAGACGAGGTCGCAGCAAAGCTGCCTCTCCTGGCTCCAGCCAGAATAAGGGTGATCAGCATGGCCTACCATACAGAGCCTCGTATGGTTCCATCTGAATGGTCGCCTGAAAACTGTTATTGTAGGTTAACTCCAAAAGAGGTATATGCTTCTCCCAGGAACCACCAAAGTCTATAATGCAAGCTCGGAGCATATCCTCAAGCACCTAGATCGTGCGCTCGGACTGGCCATCAGTCAAGGGATGGTATGATGTACTCAAAAGTACATGTGTACCGAAAGACTTTTGAATTACCTGCCACAACTGAGAAATTAAGCGCACATCCCTGTCTAAACAATGGAGTGTGGACGCATGATATCCCGGATGTACAACCGTCCTAGATCATCAACACTGAAGGTCTCCTTGATCGGCAAGAAGTGATCAACCTTTGTAAGCCTATCGATGAAAACCCAAACATCATCACTCCCCCTAGGTGACCTCGGTAACCCAGTCACGAAGTCCATCACGACACCATTCCACTTTCACTCCGGAATGGGTAACTGTTGTAAAAGCCCTGTTGGTCGCTGAGTCTCTACTTTCACCTGCTGACAAGTAGAACATCTCATGACAAAACCAGCAACATCTTTCTTCATACCTAGCCACCAGTACTGGCGATGAAGATCTTGATACATCTTGGTGATTCCAGGATGAACTGCACAAACTGAGGAATGAAAATCTCACATCAGCTCCTCGAGTATGTTTGCTATCACCCATACGCATCCCTAGAAACACAAGATCTCATCCTCGCCCACTGTTCATCCTGGAAGAGGGTCCTCTCCCGACAAACTATTCCGCAAGACTAAGACTTCTGAGTCTGATTATAATACCCCAAGCTTCCATGGTACGTTTCCCTTTGAATAATGAAATGGTGTGCATTGTACGCAACTTCAAGATTCTAACACACCACAACCAATCAAAATAGTCGTTATGTATAGTAATACCTACTATTTAAAATTTTATAAATTTTATCTTTTGAAATGGACTTCATTTTTGGATTCGTAATATCGAAATTAGATTAGGGTAAAATTTTGGTACTTTTCGGATAACTTTCATATTTTGATGAATAGTGAAAATTACTAAATTTTAATTAAAAACAACTTTTTTTATCGAAATAATTAATAATGATAAAATATTAATTTGAGTATATTTAGAATATATTTTTACCATTTAATATAATATTGGTTATTGGATGTAATTTTACATTTAAACCAAACATAAACAAGTGTCAATCTTTTGATAGTTATTATCTCTTAAAAACACGCTATTTGTTTTGACGATGGGAATTAATTTTTAAATTAATTAATGAAACTGATATGTTTTGAATTTGGTAAAATATAAATCATTTTTGAATTCAAAATATCAAATATATCTTAGGCCTAATTTTTGGTATTTTTCTGGAAACTTTCATTTTTTGATGAATAGTGAAACCACTAAGTGGTAGTTAAAAAACTGAATGTTTCATAAAACTTAATTTTACCGCTTCTGTGAGTGGAATTTAGAAATTCCAAGAGACACGGTTAATATCAAGGAGTAAAATGTGGTTCAATGAGATGAAAATATTTTTTGGTGATTAGTAACTTTTTACTTTTATTTACGCCGGTTAAAAGTAAATAGGGTAATTAAGGGTAAAAGTGATATTAATATTACCCTAACACATGTCCTAATTCTATTGGACAAGTGTATCTCGACCCAAAACAACCTTAGGAATAAATTATTATCATATAGGCCCACTTGTATTAGATTAGGACATTTATTATTATTTTATTCAAAGGAGAGTTAAAAGAGTTAAAATCAAAGTTTATTTACTAAAACATTTTTAATATAGGGTTATAAATAATATAAATTAGATTGTAAATATTCATTAGAAATCTAGAATGATTTAATACATAATGTAATTTTATTTATTATTTTTAGACATTAAATAATTTAATTTATTTTTGACACAATGGTGATGAAGTAATTAACCAATTAATGAAATATTAAAATAATTGATATTATAAATAACCAAATAAATTTAATTTGAGACTTTTTATGAATTAAACTAATTTTCTAGGTTAATATGACATGTTAGTAATGATTTAATTAACTTTTTTGGAAGTAATCATTCTATTAAGAGTTTCAAAAAATCAATTTTCAAAATAGTGTCAAAATTCACATAAAAGAGTTTTTAAAACAAATATTATATTATTAATTGATATTCAATTCCTAAAAATCTAAGGATCGACCAAGAGACTTATATCATGATAGGTATATCATTAATAGACCACATGGGGGTATCTTGGAGGTATATAGTATTTTTAGTAACTATATAATATAAAAATACAAAGTGACATGGTAAGTGTCAAACTAATTAACTAAAAGTTAAAATTAAAAGATACGGTTAATATAATGACCCAAACCTGTCTAAATTCTATTGGTTGAGTGGTTTTCGACCCATCCCCACCTTAACATTTAAATAATCCACTTTTGATCCATTATAAACCGAATATAAATTTATTATAAAATAATATTTTTAGCTTTTCCAAAGGTGCCCTTCACCCCTCTTATAAAAGGGCACTCCCCCTTCTCACTAATTCACACATTAAAAGCCTTTTGGCTCGGCAAAACCCTGCCCAAATACTCTCTAAACTTCCCTCAATACATCCCAGAGGCATTAGTTTGATCAGAAATCCAACCTATGGATCCCTTTTGATCAAATCAAAAGGAAGAACCCGAAGAAGAGGTAATGTTTTCTCCACCCTCTTTCAAGTTCCTTTCTTCTTCAACATATTCTGTATTTGTTATTTCTATTCTAAAATAATAACTCCAGTATCTTCTATATAATGTGATTATATTATAAATATGGTACAACCATATTCAGTATTATATCCATCCTTTGAATGACATGTCACCATACGTGCGTATGTACAACTTACCGTCTCCACGTCGTGGTGTAATTGTCATTCAATAAATTATTATTTGGGTGGGTATAATAATGATGTGTAATTCATGTAAATAATAAAGATAACATGATTATTATTCTGTATATATGATATACAATCCAATTATATATTATGTTAACATCAAAAGAATGATATTTTCGCTTGTGCGTACGTACGGACTACCGTCTCCACGAACGCGATGAGATTCATTCTCCATCGTATCCATTCAAGTATAATTCTGATTTTATGATTAAAAATAATGTCAAAAGACATGATATAATTCTGTATATGAATAAGATACAAACTATACAAAGAATATGAAGGAAAACGAGTAAGTTAACACTCGAAATGACGATCATACTTAGATATTATTAACAAATCAATGTTAAAAGATTATATATGATATCATATTAATGTAAATGATTCTTTTATAATTCAATAACAATTATTTCACCATTATACACGAAGTTAACCTACCATCGACCAAGGAAAAAGTACAAAGTAAGGGGTTTCTTATCTCACTCTTAATTTCGTGAGAAATCCATTGTTCACCACTTATTTATTGCATGTGGTGTATGTGTATTTCCCATGATTGTATTCTTTGTGTAATATAATTTAATTTATGGATATTCACATCATCATTGTATGATCCTTCTTTCATGGGTTTATATTTCATATGTTACCAAATTGATAAGGGAATTTGATATTTCAATTTCCACTCATTTGGATTTACGCATACTTCATTGATTATTTTACTCCAAGATTATGTGTGGAATCACTATTCATTTTCTTATGTCATAATATCTACTCCCCTTTCTGTGGATATTCTTTTGATACACATAATCACTCCATTGATAAATTTTCAAGTGATCGGTATGAACTCGATAAGAGTAATTTTTACTCAATCACGATTTGTTGAGTTAAAACATCCAATTCGTTGGTGTTATTTTTACAAGAATATGTGTGAATGTCCTTTGATTGTTTTACACTGAATATCCAATCATATATAGTGTATTTATATTTGTCACACATAATTATGTTGTTGATTTATCTTTAACCTAAGGATACAAACTTTATGAGAGATTTCATCTCAAATTACATTCCATTAAGATTTCTTTGTTGTTATACACCAAATCACTTTTATGTGGTGTATATAATGTACTTTGACATAATATAGCATGAATACCTTTATTCTCATGATATTAAAATGTTTTTATTACCTCAATTATTTGTATTCAAGTGTCTCTCTTTTGGTTATAAAATATAACTAAAAAACCATTTTTAAATGTTTTAATGACTTATTCTTCTAAATCTTGCTCATTAATGTCCATGTTTTAAAAATGGTTTTTAGGATTTATTTATATGGACATTAAAGTTTTAAAATTAAAACTCCTTTTAAAAGTTTCAAAGTGGTATGGGACACTTTGATTCAAAAATCTATTTTAAATGGATTCTTGACAAATAGTGAGACTTTTAAATGATTTCAAGAAAAAGGGGGATATTTCTCTCAAATAGTTTTGATGATTATTTTCATCTATGTCAATATCCTTCATTATTCTTGATTGAGGTTAATATGATAAAATACAATCTCCCATATTGTATCGAATGAGTATGTTTGACTGCGGATGTGCTATTTTTATACCATTCATGGTTTGTGGATAAGTATTGACATTTTGTATGCTAGTTTTAATACGAATGTTTATGTTATGTTTCAATCTTTTCATATAAGGAATGCATTAGACTTAGTAAGTGACAGGTGGACCCCGCTATAGATCCTCGATGCATCAGAAGGTCTCATGAGACAAACTAGAGTCTTGGCCCGAGGCCTTGACAAAATCTTAATTGTATTCTTGGCAAGAGGCCTTGGCTACGTGGTTATGATAGTCTGGCATTATGCATTCCATCTTTATGAAAGTGGTTGTTGATATTGAATTTGATTATTCGACTAGTAGAATATCCATGTGAATAAGTAAATGGAATTATTTCATTTTATCATTGCCATATTATTCTGATGTTCAACTTTAAAAGGATTTTGTTTTAGTCATACATTGCCTTAAGTGTTTATGATTATCTATGAAAGCTTCTGCTATATTGGTATCCTTACTGAGCATCTGAGCTCACCCCTTTCAATGTTTTATTTTTCCCAGGATGTGAAGAAGTAATTTATGAATGTCCTGCAGGGATAGTATGAGGGGATATTAAGACAATAGTTTGTTGTAGTTTTTTCACTTATCGATGTAATGTAAACTTTATGAATATATCTAGTGTTTCCAAGGCTACTAAACTAATCGGTCTTTCGAGAATTGATCTTTCTTGTGATCATGCCAATGATATGTAATAACGCACCGACTCTCGGTAACTGGGGTCGGGGCAATACAGTTGGTATCAGAGGAAGTTTAGTACAAAACATGGAAGCTATATTTAGGTAAACTCAGATTAGATAACATATACCTAAGATGATCTTTGAGGATTAGTATAGAAGAACTTCCTAGAATTTTGGTATTGTAGAGATTTTTTGAGTTTTCCGAGCAATACATGTCTATCTGGATACGAGCTGGTAGAGGTGGCTCTGGTACAGAATTATATAGGGGTAAAACCCGAAAACACCGCTTTGAGCTAGACTCGAACGGGAACTGGTGCACGACAACGGGCCTTGCTGCACTCTTGGTTACAACACTCCCGGGGGATATGCTTAGGATAATTTTCATTCTCTTTACAAACCGATTTGAAGTATTATATATATAAGATGAGAGTAAATGACCTTGGTTATTCCTAATGTGTTTCAAATTGAGAATATGGTGACATGTTAATCTCTAAATGATTTTATGACTACTGTTACTCACACAATGCTTTATGGTTTTAGTCAATGGATGGATTCGAAGTAAGTCATAGTGACATTGAGAATGATGTACAAGGTGGGAATTGTGGTGGAAATGAGCAACAAAATGGAATGTTGATAGCCGTAAAAGATATCATCTTTATGAAAAATCAATTTTCCAAAAATATGGTCAATAATATATATATTAACCAATTCTCGGACTCAACAAATAAGAGAAAGGTGATGAATGATAAGAGCTACAGCAGTGAAGACCATGGAGAACGGAATCCTCAATTTCTATCATGTAGGAAATATAGAAGGAGACACCCAGGAAAATGTCTCAATGGGACAAAGAAATTATTTATGTGTGGGAAGGAAGGACATAAAGTGAAGAATTGCCGAAGAAATATGAAGAGTACTATGGAAGAAGATAAAAATGGTCCCAAGAATCCATTTATAGTCATTTTCCGTAAATATAGGGGACCTGTCAAATTACCTGAGTGAATGCCCTATTCTATAAGATATTTTCTTGGTTAAAGAAGAAGCTATGTGGGAATAAATGGTTGGAGAAATGTTTAAAAAGTATTAGTGCTCCTTGTTTATGGGTTTACTTTGGAATAATTTTCTCTTGTATTTTTAACCCTGTAGTTTTCCATGTGAGAATGATATTTGAGGAAGAATTATCTTCTCTCTTGTGGATATAATTATAAATAACCATTTGGTTTTATATGATCGTTGGGTTTGAGGCAATTGTAAGTTATTATAATTTGGGATGAAAATGAAAGGTATGAGATAAGATTTGTAGTCAAATTATGTTATGGTTATTTTGAGGAATTTATCTCATTTTGGTAATGCTATAAAATATAGTTTTTGAAATAGGACAACACGCAGACCGTGTGGCAACCCGTCGCGTTGGACAAAGCTAGGGGAATCAAACCCACAACCAAAGTGCGATTAGGATTTATCGCCTACCACTAGACTATGTGAAGTCCCTGGATAGTGTGACTATTATTTTTAGTTAAATGATTTTATTGATCAATAATAATTTGATTTGGGATCTTATGTCTTATCAAATGAATACCCTTAGTATAGGAAAATGATTTGGTGATTAAGTGATAAATGTTATTTTGGAAGTTGTTCGCTTTGTTGGGAAAAATATATTCCCAAGGAAAATAGAATAGTATGGGATTTCATTTGAGGAGTAATGGTGGGTTTTTATCTATTTTTTATTGTGGATTTATAGTGATTTGGGTTATTTATGGAAATCATTAGGTTAATTACTTTTAAGTATGTGACCTTAAGAGTAATTAATGTAATTTGGAGATACAATTTAATGTGGAAGACTAAATTCTAATAAGTTTTGGGTTTCAATATTATTTTGGATTATATTGAAGGATTTTAAGGACAATTGATTATTGAATGGTATTTATTTAACTTTGGGGTATTGATGGTTTAAATTTTAGAAATTAAGATTAGTGTTTTTTTCTCTAATGGAATATCCATTTGGGGGATCATCAAATATTATACTAACCATTTTGGTTTTTATTAATCTCTAAAGACAAGGTAAATATATTGTTTATCCTACGTGGATCATGTATTTCTATATAAGTTTATTCTAGCTCTTCCATTGTGACCAAGTCTTCTTGAATACTCATTATTCAAAATAAAAATGAGTTAGTTGTAATAATTTATTAAAGAATGAAACTCTATATAAAAATTAAGTATATCACTTTCGGTTCTTAGTCAATATCATAAATTAATTCCTCGTCCTTATGTAATGTAACTTAAAACAATGAATGTTGTCCGTTTACTTTTCTTACTGGGAGACTAGTGACCATTAATCCCAACACAAGTTTGTGATTTTCTTATTGTTAACTTTCTTCTAATCATGTTTTCTATCCCTCTACATCAGAACTTAACACTTATTTTATTGTCCATAACCATGTTTTCCTACATGGAATCCTAGTATGAGTTATCTTGGGTGACCTTTATACCTCTCTTCCTTTCTTTTAAAGTGATAATTTTATTGACTCTTTTTCCGATTTGGGAATTTCCATTATATTCTCAAGCCCAATTTTAAAAACATTGCGAGGACGCAATATATTGAAGGAGGGGAGAATGTAACACCCCAAGCTTCCACGGTAAGTTTCCCTTTGAATAATGCAATGACGTGCATTGTACGCAACTTCGAGATTCTAACACACCACAACCAATCAAACTAGCTGTTATGAAAAGTAATACCTACTTTTTTAAATATTATAAATTTTATCTTTCGAAATGGACTTCATTTTTGGATTCGTAATATCGAAATTAGCTTAGGGTGAAATTTTGGTACTTTTCGGATAACTTTCATATTTTGATGAATAGTGAAAATTACTAAATTTTAATTAAAAAAAACATTTTTAATCGAAGTAATTACTAATTATTAATAATTAATTTGAGTATATTTAGAATAAATCTTTACCATGTAATACAATGTTGGTCATCGTATGTAATTTCACATTTAAAGCAAATATAAACAAGTGTCAATCTTTTGATAGTTATTATCTCTTAAAAACACACTATTTGTTTTGACGATGGGAATTAATTTTTAAATTAATTAATGCAACTGATATGTTTTGAATTTTTTAAAATAGACATTATTTTTGAATTCATAATATCAAATATATCTTAGGCCTAATTTTTGGTATTTATCTGGAAACTTTCATTTTTTGATGAATAGTGAAACCACTAAGTGGTAGTTAAAAAACTGAATTTTTCATAAAATATAATTTTATCGCTTCTGTGAGTGGAATTAAAAAATCATAAAGACACAGTTAATATCAAGGAGTAAAATGTGGTTCAATGAGATGAAAATAATTTTTTTGTGAATAGTAACTTTTTACTTTTATTTACCACGGTTAAAAGTAAATAGGGTAATTAACGGTAAAAGTAAAATTAATATTACCCTAACACATGTCTTAATTCTATTGGACAAGTGTATCTCGACCAAAAACAACCTTAGAAATAAAATATTATCATTTAGGTCCCCTTGGATTAGATTCGGACATTTATTATTATTTAATTCAAAGAAGAGTTAAAAGAGTTAAAATCATATTTTATTTAATAAAACATTTTTAATATATGGTTATATATAATATAAATTCTATTGTAAATATTCATTATAAAGATAATAAGATTTCTACATAATGGTATTTTATTTTTAATTTTTAGACATTAAATAATTTAATTTTTTTTGACACAATGGTGATGATGTAATTACCTAATTAATGAAATATTAAAATAATTGATATTATAAATATCAAAATAAATAAAATTGGAGACTTTTTATGAATTAAACTAATTTTATAGGTTAATATGACATGTTAGTAATGATTTAATTAACTTTTTTGTAAGTAATCATTATGTTATGATTTTCACAAAAATCAATTTCCCAAATAGTGTCAAAATTGACATAAAAGAGTTTTTAAAACAAATATTATATTATTAATTGATATTCAATTCCTAAAAATCTAAGGATCGGCCAAGAGACTTATATCATGATAGGTATATCATTAGTGGACCACTGGGGGGACTCTTGGAGGTATATAGTAAGTTTATTAACTATATAATATAAAAATACAAAGTTACATGGTAAGTGTCAAACTAATTAACTAAGAGTTAAAACTAAAAGATAAGGTTAATATAATGACCCAAACCTGTCTAAATTCGATTGGTTGAGTGGTTTGCGACCCATACCCACCTCAACCTTTAAATAATCCACTTTAGATCCATTATAAACCGAATATGAATTTATTATAATATAATATTATTATTTTTTCCAAAGGTGCCCCTCACCCCTCTTATAAAAGGGCACTCCCCCTTCTCACTAATTCACACATTCAATGCATTTTGTCTTGGCCAAACCCCATCCAAATACTCTCTCAACTTCCCTCAATACAACCTAGAGGACTTAGATTGATCAGAAATCCAACCTAAGGAGCTCTTTTGATCAAATGAAAAGGAAGAACCCGAAGAAGAGGTAATGTTTTCACCCCCCCTCTTTCAAGTTCCTTTCTTCTTCAACTTCTTCTTTCATTGTAATTTATATTCTAAAATAATAACTCCAGTGTCTTCTATATACTGTGATTTTATTATAAATATGGTACAACCATATTCAGTATTCTATCCATCCTTTGAATGACATGTCATCATACATGCGTACGTACGGCTTACCGTCTCCACGTCGTGGTGTAATTGTCATTCAATAAATTATTATTTGGATGGGTATAATAATGATGTGTAATTCATGTAAATAACAGATATAACATGATTATTATTCTGTCTATATGATATACCATCCAATTATATATTATTTTAACATCAAAAGAATGTTATTGTCGCTCGTGCGTACGTACGGACTACCGTCTCCAGGAACGCGATGAGATTCATTCTCCATCGTATCCATTCAAGTATAATTCTCATTTGATGATTAAAAATAATGTTTAAGGACTTGATATAATTCTTTATATGAATAAGATACAACCTATCCATAACAAACATGGCTTACGTAACAAAGAATATAAAGGAAAACGAATAAGTTAACACCCGAAATGACGATAATATTTAGATATTATTAACAAATCAATGTTAAAAGATTATATATGATATCATATTAATGTAAATCATTCTTGTATAATTCAATAACAATTATTTCACCATTATTTATGAAGTTAACCTACCATCAACCAAGGAAAAAGTACAAAGTATGGGGTTTCTTATCTCACTCTTAATTTCATGAGAATTCCATTGTTCACCACTTATTTATTGTATGTAGTGTATGTGTAATTACCATGATTGTATTCATTGTGTAATATACTTTAATTTATGGATATTCACATCATCATTGTATGATCCTTCTTTCATGGTTTTATGTTTCGTATGTTACCAAACTGATAACGGAATTTGATATTTCAATTTCCACTCATTCGGATTTACGCATACATCATTGATTATTTTACACCAAGATTATGTGTGGAATCAATATTAATTTTCTTATGTCATAATTTCCACTCCCCTTTCTGTGGATATAATTTTGATACACAAAATCACTCCATTGATAAATTCTCAAGTGATCGGTATGAACTTGATAAAAGCAATTTTTACTCAATCTCGATTTGTTGAGTTAAAACATCCAATTCATTGGTGCTGTTTTTACAAGAATATGTGTGAATGTCAATTGATTGTTTTACACTGAATATCCAATCATATTTAGTGTATTTATATTTGTCACACTTAATTATGTCGTTGATTTATCCTTAACCTAAGGATATAAACTTTATGAGAGATTTCATCTCAATTTACACCCCATTGAGACTTCTTTGTTGTTATACACTAAATCACTTTTATGTGGTGTATATAATGTACTTTGACATAGTATATCATGAATCCCTTTATTCTCATGATATTACAAAGTTTTTATTACCTCAATTATTTGTATTCAAGTGTCAATATTTTGGTTAGAAACTCTAACTAAAATACCATTTTTAAATGTTTTAAAGACTTATTCTTCTAAATCTTGCTCATTAATGTCCATATTTTAAAAATGGTTTTAAGGATTTATTTATATGGACATTAAAGTTTTAAAATTAAAACATCTTTTAAAAGTTTCAAAGTGGTATTGGACACATTGATTCAAAAATCTATTTTTAAATGGCTTCTTGACAAATAGTGTGACTTTTGAAATATTTCAAGAAAAAGGGGGGTATTTATCTCAAATAGTTTTGTTGATTATTTTCATCTATGTCAATATCCTTCATTATTCTCGATTGAGGTTAATATGATACTATACAATATCCCATATTGTATCGAATGAGTTATGTGTGACTGTGGATGTGCTATTTTTATACAATTCATGGTTTGTGGATAATTATTGACATTTCGTATGCTATTTTTAATATGAATTTTTATGTTATGTTTCAATCTTTTCATATAAGGAATGCATTGGACTTAGTAAGTGACGGGTGGAGCCCGCTATAGCTTCTCGATGCATCGGTAGGTCTCATGAGACAAACTAGACTCATGGCATGAGGCCTTGACAAAATCTTAATTGTAGTCTTGGCACGAGGCCTTGGCTACGTGGTTATGATAGTCTGGAATTATGCATTCTATCTTTATGAAAGTGGTTATTGATATTTCATGTGATTATTCGACTAGTAGAATATCCATGTGAATAAGTAAATGACATTATTTCATTTTATCATTTCCATATTATTCTGAAGTTTATTTTTAAAAGGCTTTCGTTTTAGTCATACATTGACTTAAGTGTTTGTTCTTTTCTATGAAAGCTTATTCTATATTGTTATCCTTACAGAGCATCTGAGCTCACCCCTTTCAATGTTTTATTTCTCATAGGAAGTGAAGAATTAATTTATGAATGACCTGCAGGGATAGTATTAGGGGATATGAAGACAATATGTTGTTGTAGTTTTTCACTTATTGATGTAATGTAAACTTTATGAATATATCTAGTGTTTCCAAGGACAATAAACTAATCAGTCATTCCAGACATGATCTTTCTTGTGATCCCACCAATGATATGTAATAATGCACTAACTCTGGGTAACTGGGGTCAGGGCGTTACACTGATAGCTCTATCTTCCGTACCCGATCAAAAAGTGTAGAGGTAACAACTACAGGAAATAGAAAAGTCTGTCCCTGATTGTCGTGCACTTCCAAGTGCATCTCAAGGAACAGAGCCATAAGCTACCACTCACTGCTGGCCTCCTAAACTACATGAATATGAGTTATTCTGCTCAACACATCTGCCACTGCATTGCCCTTTCCCGGTGTATAGGCGAGCTGTAAGTCGAAAGATTGAAGATACTCGACCCACCTGTGTTGTCTTAGATTCAGATCACGCTGAGTAAAGATATACATGAGACTCTTGTGGTCAGTGAAAACCATAAAGTTCTCTTCCAGAAGGTAGTGTCTCCAATAGCGTAAGGCATGAACAACAATTGACAACTCCAGATCATGCATAGGATAATTCTTCTCGTGTGGCCTCAACTGTCGAGACCCGTAAGCAATGACTCCATCTCCCTGCATAAGCACATCTCCTAGCCCGATACCTGAAGCATCAAAATAAACAGTGTATCTCTTGCCCGGATCCGGCAATACTAGTATTGGTGCTGACGTCAACCTACCCTTCAGCTCCTAAAAGGCTGACTCACAAGAATCTAACCATAAAAACATCTCCCCCTTCATGGTCAGACCTGTCAACGGTGATTCTAGGCATGAAAAGTCTTGTATGAAACACCTATAGTATCTAGACAGCCCTAGAAAGCTCCACACCTCAAAGATGTTATTTGGATGCTCCCAAGAAACTACAGCTCTCACTTTCTCTGGGTCCACTGAAACTCCTGTTTCTGAGATAACATGACCCAAGAAGGGAATCTAATCCATCCAAAAGTGTCACTTCGAGTGTTTATCATAAATTTGATTCTATCTCAGTGTACTCAAAATGATCTCAAGATGGATATCATGGTCGTGTCGAGTACAAGAGTACACCAAGATATCATCCACTAAGACCACAACGAAGGAGTCCAAGTACGGATGGAACAATCGGTTCATCAGTGCAAAGAAAACTGCAGGCGCGTTCGTGAGACCAAACGACATGACTATATACTCATATAGACTATACAGGCTCCTGAAGGCTGTAAGAGGTATATCTGATGGTCTAACGCATAAGTGATGTCAACCAGACCTCAAGTAGATCTTTGAGAACACTCAGGCTCCTTGAAGCTGATCAAAGAGGTCATCTATCCTCGACAAGGGATATCGGTTCTTGACCGTCAACTGGTTCAGCTTCTGATAATCCACACAGAGCCTAGGGTACTGTCTGTCTTCTTCACAAACAGGAGAGGCGAACCCCAACGAGAAGTATTGGGTCGGATGAAACCCTTTTCCTGTAACTCCTCCAACTACTTCTTGAGCTCCTGCAACATAGGTTTATCCATCCTATAAGGAGGAATGGACACTGGTGCTTCTCATGGAATGAGTTCAATCAAGAATTCCACCTCATGCTCTAGAGGCAAACATGAAAAGTCCTCTGAAAAAACAACCCTGAAATGATCCACCACTGAGGGAAAGTATAACTGTGAAGTCCCCTGGTCATCTAGATAATGACAGGGAATTTGGGCTATACCTTCCCCTAGCCCATGATGCTTGAGTCCAGCTTTACCCGCTTGGAAATCCCACTTGCCTCTAGGAAGAAAATATCCACCCTCTAGTGATATGAAGCTCACCCTATGGAGATAACAATCGACAATTTCCCGGAAAGGAACCAATCGATCATTACCGAGAATGACGTCATAGCCCTTCATCTCTAGGACATAGAGGTCCCATAATAAATTACACCCACAACCTCAAGAGGAAACTCCCTACACTAACGTATGCTAGATGTCCTTGTTCCCAACGGCATGTATAGAGTCAACAAGTCGGTAGACGAAAAGATACAGAGCCCAAGGATCTCCACAACCACAACAGAAATAAAGCTATGCAAAGCACCAATATCAAAATGAAATGATGATAAAACTGAGGCTAATAAGACCATACCTCGAACTGTAGAAGGTTCTGGATTTTGATCATGATAGGTCCTCTCCATAGTGAATGACTGGCCTGCAACGCGGCCCTACGCCCCTGGCTGACCACTCTGAGTTGATCCACTCTGCTGTCGCTTATGACCTGGTGACAGACCACCACGGCCGCGACCTCCACCTCGGCCCGAACAGCCATAATAACTCCAGTTTCAAGACTGGTGGGAAACTGGAAAAGAATCTCCAGAACGCGGGGTCATAGAGGAACCCCTACCACCAGCTGAAGGTGAGAAGATGTGACAGAAGCGCTGAATATGGCCCATAATTCCGCAAGATCGGCACTCCGTGGGATCTCTCTAGCACCGAGGCCTAGTATCCCCACTCCTAAGGCACTAGTAGAATAAAACATGGCTGCTAGAAGACACATCTCGTGAACCTCAATCTCCTCGAGAAGACTCTCTGCGATGCTTCCTACTGTCCATAGGAGGAACACCAGCTCTGGATTTCAAAACTCCCTTGCTCACTACTCCAGAATCCCTTAGATTGCACTCCGAAATCGGAACCTTGTTGACGATGAAGGATATAAAAGTCAGCTGGAAGATATTCACCTGAGAATGGATCTCCTGCCTAAGACCATCCTTGATCTTCCTAGTAAGGAACAACTCATCACATGCTGGGATTTGTGTGAAATTCTACAGCTCAGTAAAACGGGACGAGTACTCCATGACAAAAAGAGTAACCTGCTGCAGACTCATAAAATCCCAGGCTCGATCCGCCCTCAGGGTCCCCAGATTAATTTAGTCATAGAAGGTGCGATGAAACTCATCCCATGACATACTCTGCTGGCGTCCGGACTGCGAGATCACCTCTCACCACCTCTTGGCGGTGTCCCTGTGGAAATCTCCAGATGATCGATGTTAGTCAGGGTGGCTTTGAACCACGACTCTGCAGCCGGGGGTCCTCCATCCCCTGATAATGTAAGAGGATGCTGATGCTAAAAAACCCTTGTCAACTCAGCCATCAATGGGGCAGGAGGTGCCGCTCCCTGAAAAGTCTGTAACATCCTTAGGAATTCCTCCCTGAACTGCGCATCGGCGCCTCAGATGGGTATAGCTGTTGGTTCCAAGGCCGGCATAGTAGGAGGATCAACATGAGGTTCACGATCGACCATATCCAGTGTCTGGTCACCGTTCGACAACTGACGTACGACCGAAGGATGTCTCAGAGGCACAACTCTGAAAGATCAAAAGCACAAGTTAGATCTGGATAACAAAACTGAAAACACAAGAGTATAAAACGTGAACAGGGGAAGAAACTATCATGTTTTACAAAACACGACTACATAGAGTGTACTTTTAGCCATTAACGTGGGAATGTACTCCTGCCACTACTGGTCGTCTAACACCCCAAACTACAGGGCCTGTTGTTCCCACACACGGCGTGTACATGATATCTAAACCCCTTCCTGAGTCTCCTTACACGGCTAACCCACACGGTCCAAACTAACCCCATACTACACGATGTGTTCCCAAGGGACACAATATGTTCTAGACACGGTCTCAGTGGGCTGTGTTGTTAGTTACATGGCCATCTACACGACTGTCCTTACACGGCGTGTTCTGAAAAAACATGTCATGTATAGGATAAGGTAACACCGAACCGTGTTGTTCGTGACACGACCGGGTACCTGGGACAAAACTACACGGCGTGTTATTTACCAACACGGTGTGTTCTACTCGAGCTTCCTCGACCTGTGTAGTTAGTGACATGATCGGGTACACGGCTCTAAACTACACGACTTGCATCTACCATACACGGCGTGTTCCTGAAGTTCTTTTCACGACATCATGTTTCTGCTCACACGGTCAGTGACACGGCCTGAAAACTACACGACGTGTATCTAGAAAGTACACGCCCTGTATTCTGTGTTTTTTTGGGTAGTATCTCTGAAACTGCTCAGAAGACCAGAAACACTGAAAACAAGGAAAAGAGGTGCCAAATTCCGATCCGTGAGGGCCCATACTCCCCGTTAATCAATCCTTGGAATATCCTACAGTAATGTAAAAGAGAAAACTGGATCATGATCCACCAACTTCCGATTAAAGAGAGCCCATAACACCTCAAGAATCAGAATTTTCCGTTCATTTATGCAAAGTGCTACAGAATCAATTTCACTGTCACAACAACAGAGATTATATCAAACATCAACAACAATAGCATGAATAATCTACAAAACGTCTATCACAACAACATGCAATTTCTAATGCACCATAAATGGCATGAAAAGAATGCATGGCATGTGATTTCTAACAAGTGCCTATATGGTGCATGAGACAACATACCCACATCCCATCGGGTTGCGACAGAAATAGAACCATAATATCAAAACAATAATAGCACGAAGCATGTGAATCACTCTAGGTGAAATCATATCAACAGTAAAATCTCAAAACCAGAAACTACAAGAAACGAGGTAGTATAGATTTTCCCTTTACACGGGTTAGCTACTCTTGGGAAGAGCTTATTACCAAGTACTGAATCCTTCCTATACCTAGATAATGTCTCCAAACAGTAAAGAAAGAGAAAAGAATCTCCTCTGATACCACTTTGTAATGTCCCGGTTCCAGAATCCACCCAGAGGCACCCCATACCTGGTTGGTCACATAGCCTCAAACACATTTCCCCAAACACCAGAGGCTTCCAATTAGCAGCGAGGGCCTTGGGTGTGATAATGGGGAAACTATTCCCTCATAGGCATAGTACACCGCAAAATAAATAAACATGCCATAGTGGAAGCAGTAAATAACCAACAATAATAAACAGCGGAAGACTAAATCAAAAAACTAGAGCACATATGTATATATATGGAATGATGAAAGATACATATCTAGGAAAGTAGAAAAATAAGTCACAGTACTGAAAAACAACACAATACCAAAATAAGTACAAAAGAAAAGTGAAGAGCTCCTCATAATCGCAAGAAAAAGCTTGGTCCCTTGCTCTCCTGCTCCAAGAAATCAAGTTCTAGAAGTTGAATGGTGATTTCCTTTGTCAATACCTGCAATAACATAGTCTGCTTAGGCCCAAAAGCATGGACCAAACAGAGTGTGAGATAAACACCTAGTAGGCAACCATCGGAATATATGTGCCTAACAGTCAGTGAGTATATGGTAGGTAAAAGTACAATAAGCAGTACACAGTAAGTAGTGAAGCATGATGATACACAACAATAATCAATCCACAAAAACAACAACACTAATGAAAAATTGCTAACACAAATAAAAAACCCACTGGGAAGTACCCGCAACCATTCACTCTGGTCCTAACCAAGAAATTCCACAACCCTCTAGGTAGTGCACTCAGCCTAACCCCTCTGGCTTGGTCATATGAAATTATGAGACTCTATGGGGATGCTACTTGATCAATTCCCCTTATAGTCGAGGGTAGTCAGGGACTCTTTGAGGAAGATCACGTGGTCTAACCCTCATAGCCCCAAAGTATTGAGACACTCTGAAGAAGCTATCTCGGTTAATTCCTCCTATAGCCTCTAGTATACCACATACTCTCTGAGGAATCTCACTCGTTCAATTCCTCCTCTAGCCTAGGAAGGTTCTTAAAAATATTAAAACAAGGTAAGACTCTATGAGGAAGCTCACTTGGTCTACCCTCCTATAGTATATAATATCCAAGACTCTCTAAGAGCTCACTTGGTCCATCCCCTATAGTCTATAATGTACAAGACTCTCTGAGGAAGCTCTCTTGGTCTCCCCTCCTGTAGTCTATAATATCTAAGACTCTCTGGGAAGCTCACTCAGTCTATCACTTATAGTCTATAGCACCAAGTTCTCTCAGTCTCGTGCCAGTCAGTGCATAATAATGCCATAAGACCAAAGTACACTTATAGAGCTACTTGGCTAACCAATGTACACCTATAAAGATTCTTGGCTAAATAGTCTACAAGGCATCAAACATGTTATGAATTCCACTCCAACCTATAATCACAAGGTTTGGAAACAAGTGTAACAGCCAAAGGCAAACAGGACCCAAATATCGTAAATAGAGCAAAGCATGGGAAATCATCCAAGCACAATAAATTATCCTCTAACATGACTAAATTACCTATACACAATCATACAAGCAAGGAAGTAAAACAACAATATTAAAAAGGTAACCACACAATAACCCATTCACGGGTATTGGTGGAATTTTCACAGAAAACTCAAATACTACAAACGGTAAGGCACAAACCACCTACCTCGATCATATGTGATCGATATAAGTGAACCACAATGACTGATTATCCTTAGAACGTCGAAGATCAGAGAAAACAACCAAAACATTCAAACCATGATAACTTGAGAAAGAGGATGAATTGGAAAATGATGATCAAGTAGAAGGAAGAACTCACCACTGTGATTCCAATGCAATCAACAGTGCTCAAATTGGAGAACAGACGGAGAGGCAGTGGCTCGTCGAAGATTCACGGATCCTTGGTTCTCTCGGACAAACTGAACCTAGAAGAATACCTTTCTGTGCATCAGGCGCGACCCTGTTCTAATTAATGAAAAAAAGAAAGTACACGACGTGTACTAGGTCTTTCCGTACTCCACTAAAATCCACCTCCACGTCACCCCTACACACCATGTGTGTGGCCCAAACATGGCCAGTACACGGCTTTGTGTGGTAAAAGAGTACATAGAGTATACTCATAAAGTACACGACGTGTACTTCAAAAATTTCCAGAAACTTCATTTTTTTCTCAAAAACTCTAAAAAGGAAGGACATACTAGAAATGAAGATCTAGGTTCTTACATTGTAACCATGTGACCAAATAATGTGAGGTGGATGGTTTATATACAGATCCATCCTTACGACTACCCACAGTTTTTCCATCTATGTGAACTTACCAAGAAACCTATTAAAAGGAGAAAATAATCCCCCTATTTTCATAAGGGGTAGCCCCATTTATACCATTTCTTTCTCTCATGTGAGCCAGTCTCTTTTACCCTCCATCTCTTCCTTCAATACCATCAATAGGGGTATTAATATGGGTGTTTATTGGAAATTAATGGCGTTAATTCAACTCATATATCCTCCATTAAACTCGTATTCTCTTTATTCTAATTTTTATACTCTGTAATTATGTTTTCATTGTTGATTCCACTAGATCATGGTGAAATATCCCAATTCCAAAGGAGATTGTGTTTTACATTGAATGAGAACATCCCTAGGAGAAATCAACGCCCAATTTCTCTATGATTTGGAAAGGAATGTTTCAATTTTTTAATTTTTAAGGTTTTACTTAAATTTTAATTAAATTAATTGTGGAATCAATGCCACTTGTTAGGGATTTTTCTAATATGACATCAAGGGAATATTGTTGGTTATTGGTGTGCATTTTGTTACAGTTTTTATGTAATGATGGCACTAGTGATATTTTAAATAGTTATTCCATTTTATAATTTAATAGATAAATTAAATTTTAAATGTTATAATTAAATTTTCTATGTTTATAGGATTATGTTATGGTTTTTGATTTATGAATGAGCATATAATATATTTTTTGGACCATAGTCAAGACTTGGCAGTTGATTCTGACCCTTGGATGTAAATTTAAAAATTCATGAAAAGTTTAGGGGGTCTTATGTACAAACCCTATAGTTTATGGATTTGATTATATGCATTATAGCATGTGGCTTCACCACCTTAGGGGGTCCATCCTTAATATTAAAATAATTGTAAAATAATTAAATTAAATTATAAAATTTTAATTATTTTTTTTAAATTAAATGAGATCCCTTTGAACCTATAGAGAGACAAATAACATATTGGGACCTTGTTCTCTAATTAGGTTCCTCAGCCATTGGTGGTCGAGGCTATGATTGTTGGTTAGGTGTCCTTTGATACCATCACCCTGAGGGGATCTTTTCTAATATTGAAGTAGAATGTACATGGGTTGGGTTAGTAAAGTGACTGAGTGAAGCCTTAAAAATTGATATGGGGCGTGTTCCATCCCTTATGTGTTGTCCCATATAGAGTACCCCATGTATCTGATGAGGATGTGTTGCCCTATTGATGATTCCATAGGACGTGATATCCTTAGAGCGTCAGATGTCAACTAGAGACCTATTTGAGACTGAGGGGCCATGTGAGGGTGAATCTATAGTACTTTGGTGTCGAGGACCCCAGTGGGTGCCTTGAAAGTTGTGGTGATGGGTTTAGGTATGCCGACACCCCTTGAATTTTATTTATACATTCCTGGTTTATTGTTGATGCAAAGAGGGTTTTTATTCATGCTTCCTATGAGCCTTCCTATGGGATTTATGTGATGAAAGTATGGTGGATTCCCAAATTTGTTTCTTGTTATATGAATTTGGGCCCTATGTGATACGATTGTGAAATGGATTGGATGTGAATATGTCATCATGTATTCATGGTGTGTATTCTATGATCTGACAATTGATCCATGTAAATAACTCTCAGGATGTGTGGATTTAGACTAATGTTTATATGGGACACCCTGGATCGTATGGTGATAATTTTGGTATTGTCCCTAAGACAAGGGATATGTATGGACCCTAATAATTCAATAAGGGGGTTTAATTTCTTAGTGATGACCCCCTTCAAGATGAGTTTTTGGTAAGTTTGGTTACATAAAGTTTCAATAACAACCTATATGACGTTTTTAGGAATAGGTTGGAATAACATTTTACTTAATCTATATAGAGGATTGTGTTTCCTTTATTGTATATTGTCTATCATTATGTTCATTGTTATTGAAATAGAACTCAGTGAGTTTTGATTCTCTACGGGAATACCCATAGGTGGATTCCCAAAGATAATCATTGCCTAAGGTTCAATGGTTTCCATGTGATGTCAGTTCATATGTGGGACCCGTGAGTAGGAGTTTGGAAGGAGGGATGTTGTGGACTATTCAAGATAAAATCATGGATGGCATCTAGTGAGTGGTTACCTTCTATGACTTTTATCATGGGATAAGTTGGTGGACCAAGGGACCATACGTTACAACTCGGTATTGAGTGGGTCAATGAGTTTCGATGATTGAGGTAAACCAACAAGAGGTGTTGGCCTTGGTTTCTTGACGCCTCTAGGTAATAGGCATGGGTAGGTGCTTTAGGATTTAAGATTGATTTCTAAGAATAGTTTGAGTAAGTATAAACAGTTTTAGTTTTTGGATTATATTGGTCAAATGGGTGGTTGTGTGATGAAACCTATAATTATAAAAGTTCATAATTACATATGGAAGTTCCAAACAAGATCTTGGTAAGATCATATTGACATTTCTTGTAGCCTGGTCTATTTTTGGCACATGATACACAATTCAATAAGATATTTATGATGAGATTGTGAGTTTAATAGTGAGGTTGGGTGGTATGGGAACGCAACCCCATTACATTCTTATGAGATTGAGTTAGTTCTCTCTAGATACACATAACATCATTGAGGCTTTGTATCAGCGAGAAAGCATGAGAAGTCTAAGGATCAATGGAATTTTGATGAGTTTATTTTTGGCATGGTGACCTAGAGAATCAAATGAAATAAAAAGAGTACCTTGTGGAGAGGGATATTTTTTTTAAAGATAGATCTGGTATGGTGAATCGGTACATCCATGATTTTAGGCATCTCATTCTTAGGATAAAATTGGTGTGGCTAGGAATGGGAGACACGCTTTTGGTGAAAAAAATTTTAGGTTAAAAAAATATCTGAAGGAGTGGTATAATTTGAAAGGTATGGTAGGGAGCATGGTGTCGGTTGAGGGTGTACCAAGCCTCATGAGATAAGGGATATGGAAGTGTGGGAATTTTCATTATATGACCATTTTGGTATTATGATACTGATAGATTCATTGACCCAGGTACATCTGTGTTCCTTGATGAATTCCAGGTATAAATACAAATGTTGTATTAGGAGGAGTCTGAACATGGGAATCGGTCTTGGGCTTGTTTCAAGGTGACTTGAAAGTGGTGTGATCAATGGTGATTTATTTTTTATAGTATGGAATGATAATGAAAATCAACATGGATGGTTTAACTATAGAACATCCTCAGAATCTTGGTATATGATTCAGGGACCATTCATGGATGATCTTGGGGTGCCTCTGGATTCAAAGGTATCGTGATCGAGTATTTAAAAACACTTACAATGTTAATATTCAAGCATTCTTGATAAGGTTATGTTAGAGGAAGTATGATTGGTGTTTTCACATATGATTGTGGCAGTTACTCAATAACTGCACCGAGTGAAACATGAGAATTGGCTCATGAAAATGTATTATGTAGAATCATATCAAAGTATTAAAAAATGTATATGTTCATTAGATCATGGTTTAGTGGCATATGTTCAATAACATGGTGATTGATCTTTAGAAGCATGTTTACAATTTCTTGTCAAAACATGGTTGTTGGATGTAGAATGAATGAACAATGTGGTTTGGGAGATATGAATAGATTAAAATTTTGAAATATTATGTATGAGAAGTGTTATGGTGGGGAGACTGTCATATATTGTTTCTATGAGGGTTAAAAATCTAAAAGGATTTTGAATTTTTAATTTATTGGATAGGTCAAATTTTGATTAGAGATTCAGAATGGAATTATGAGAGTTAAACATTTTAATGTAATGTTTTTATACATGGGATGATGATTTAAAGGTATATTGGGCTCTTGGTAAAGTCTTGGAGTATTAGGGTTAATTGTTTGGGAGTTTCTGAGGTTTTTGGTTATGGTTTGAAATTTTTCATGCACCGTTTATGAGAAATCATGTGACACCCAGAGCGTGATGAGGTTTTTAGTTTAATTTATATAGTTCAAAGTTTATTAAAATTGTTAGTGCATGGTTTGGATAGAATCATGAAGATTTTATAGTAATCTTTGTAGCTTGGTTTGGGATAGAGTCTTGGTGCATAATTTATGCATGTTTTCTTATAAAGTGTGTAAAGGTAGCAGAAGGGTATGTGGCAATTATTCATAGTTTGGTGCATGGTTTTATAACCATACTATAAAACCTTTATTTATTGAGGCTTTGGAGGGAGATCCAACCACATATTTGGCACATATTTTGACTAAACATTTAGCCAAACCGAACAACCTATTAAAAGAGTAAAAATAATATTTTACCCCATTTTTTTAAGCAGAATACCCCTTTCTCCACATTCCTTTCATTGTGAGAGACTTCCTCCAGTAATCCATTTTCTCCTCCTTCAATCCCTTCAATAGGTGTCTTTAAATAGTTGTTTCTCAACAATTAAATGTTCTTTTTGACTATATTTCCCTCTTTTAATTGTAAAATCGATGCTACATGTTATGTTTTTTACCCGATATGAGGTCAAGGGAATGATATGGGTCAATGGGATGAATTTTGTAGAATTTGTGATTTAATGAGGCCAAAAGTGGTCTTTTATATGGTCATTCAATTTTATAATTTAATTAATAAATTAATTTCTAAATGTTATAATCTATTGTTTGATGTTTATTGGCTTGAGTTAGGGGCTCAGAATAGAGTTTGAGCATAGACGAGCATGGTTATACCTTGGGTAGGCCTTGCTAGCTACTTCCAACCCTTATATGTAAATGGAAGGATTTAATAAAAAGGTATGTGTCCACACATATACACCCTATTGTTTATTAATTTTTCCAAATTCATTATAGGATGTTTCCTCTCCACCCTATGGTGACCATCCTTCTAATTAAAAGAATTTTAAAATAACTAAATTTAATTCTAAGTTTTAATTAAATATTTTCTTTAATAAATGAGATTGTTTACACCCTATAGAGAGTCAAGGTCCATGACAAGTGATTTTTATCTATCATGATGCCTTAGTCACTAATGTCTAAAGCCATGACCATTGGTTAGGTGGCCTTTAATACCAGTACCTCAAGGGTTTATTCCTAGTTTTAAAGTTGACATGGGTTCAGTGTTTGAATTGACCAAGTGAATCCTTGATGATTGAGATGGGTCATGTTCTATCTCTATCATGTTTTCCCATATATAAAACTTAGTATAGTTGATAAATTTGGTTTCCCTATTGATGATTTTGTATGATTTAACACCCTTAGAGAGTTAGGTGTCGACTCAAGACTTGGTTGAGAATGGGGAACCATGTGTGGGTGTATCTACAATAATATACCCTAGGATAATTTTTATGGTTTCTCTAAATATTGATCAACCTTGAGTGGGAGAATATGTAATAGGTAGATATGGTTTGGTTTATCCCCTTAAAATCAACATCGGATGTTTAATCCTATGAGGCTAAAGATCGTGGTGGTGGGTTTAGTTATTGAAAAAACCCATGATTTTTGTTTATAATTTTATGTATTTTTTAAGGATGAATCGATTCTTCTCATACCTATTTCCTCATACTTTGAATATGGGCACGATGTGATGATGATATGGTGGATTCCCAAATGTGATTCCTATGATTTGGCTTTGGGCCTTATGTGATACGATTAAGTGATGAATTCGATGTGATGGAATCAACATGGACGTTCGATATATATTTTGGGATATTGATATTGATATATGTTACGAATTCTCATGATTCCAAGATTTGAACTGAAGTCTATATAGGATGACTTGGATGAAACAGGTCCCTAGGATGCCTAGCGTAATTAGGATCTATCCATACAGGCTTGGGGGAATTTTTTTTGATTTTGATTATTATGAGCTAACTAGATCATTACTAGGTTCTAGCCTATCGATCCTGGTGATATTACTCATTCTTGATTAGGATAACTAGGATTCCTAGGAACTTTCACTTGGTCATGGTGACTTTGGGGATGATTAGATTTAGTGATTCCTCTAATGCAATGAATCAGAATTGATCCATTCATTGTACTCAGATTTTGGAGTGATTTCTAGTATTCCTAGAATGTGCACATGGATATTTTCATGATGACCAATCGGATGTTTTAGCATGAGAATTTGGGATGCATGGGTTATAACCCATGATCTGATATTAATATAGTTGTAATGATATTATGACATGCTCATAGATACCCCAACATTGGTTGAAATAGGTATGGTCAATCATGTTCACATAATTAAGGATCGAGAGTTCTATGATTGTGGTTTATGGATTGGGATGGTCCACAGAGCATGCTAATAGACATTCTAGAATTGGGATGAAGAAAATATTATTGTCTGATTATGTTTATAGTTCAACAATTTACTTATTTATATTGGTCCCATCACATGCACATATCACTGCATATTACAGTTAGTTTTGGGACCACATTGGTGGTTCCATACTGAGTTTTTTACTTACACCCTACTTGGTATGCCGTTGCACAACAGTACCCAAGCATCTCTCACTTGGTTATTGTAGGCATAGGTATGGTCAGAGGCCTCGGATAATATGGTCAAGACGAAGGCTAAGATAAGTTTGGATATTTGGATTAGGTGAGTCCTAGTGTAGTTATGGATCCAATATCATTTATCTATTCTATACTCAAATGTATATGTTATCATCCAAATGTGTGGTTGGATATTGTATGACCTGGCAAATCAGGCCTCTACTGCATTTCTTTTTTACAAGTCTTGTTTATATTAATCTTCTTCCACATCCAATTTATTTGTGATGGATGATATTTTGTTATTTATTAAGCTTCTATTTACTATAATATATGGGGGTATAGAATCCCCATGATAGTTCCTTAGACCCATGCCTCTAGTCAAAAGCCTCTGTAGTTTGTGGTGCCTCACCCATTGTCTTCTGAAAAAACCAAGCCAAGGAACCAATCAATTAGCCTTCAGACTAAAACATTAAAATAGAAATCATAATTTATAAATAATATCCCACTTGAAGAATGATTTAGAGAAAACCTCATCATCACCTTCAACTTCCACTGCAAACAATACTTCTCCATATACTTACATTCACCCAAACCCAACTGGGGCTTTATGTCACCACAGTACTCTTAAACCCAAACACTTGATAAATATTTCTTTTGGATTATATTTTCTAGATATCTCTTGTATCTCAAATTAAATAACTTCTAGAATCTTTTGAATGAAATTTTTATTCAGATCAATTTTTTTAGTTAGTGAATGAGAAAATATTTTTTTAACCAAATGAATTACACTCTGATTGTCATAGTTGGGAAATACTTTCTCATAACTACAACCATTTTCTTCAAAAAAAAATTATCAACCATGGTTTATTCTCTCTTGTTTCTATTATATCCGTATACTCTGATTCTATTGTAGAATGTGAAATCACCATTTTTAACCTAGAAATCCAACTCAACGCAGTTCCATTAAAAATGTAATCATATGCAATTGTGATTTTCTAAGAATTAGACTCACCACCAAAGACTAAATATAGAAACCCATATATCATATTATCATCTTTTAAACAAATATTTGTTCTTTAAATTCCTTTAAGGTACCAAATAATCCTCTTTAATGCATCATAATGACTTTTAATTAAATTTTCTATAAACATGATGACCACTCCCACTACACGATAAACACCCAAACATGTGAATTCCATAGAATACATCACGCTTATAACAACTAAGGTATATATAATATAAATTTTCACTTTTTTTATTATTATGTCTGTAGTGCCTACTCCATCAAAAGTTTAATGTGACCAGTTAGATGAGATGAAACTGGCTTATATCCACTCATTCTATATCTCTCAATGATCTTATAAATGTAATACCTTTTCGATAAAACCATGATTTTTGATTTCCTATAATGTTCAATCCTCATTCCAAAGATATTCATTGATTTACCAAGATCTTTCACCATAAGATTCCAAGTGAAGTCCTACTTCAACTTTTGAATCCATTGATTATTCAGACCTATTAACAATATAATGACCACACGAAAGAGTAATATTATGAATTAACTTTCACTTAACCACTTCCGATAATAAAAATTATTAGAGTTACATCGTGAAAAATATTTCTCTTATATAAAGGAATCAAAATTTTGGTTCTAACATATTTTTACTAGTTTCAAAACATAAAGGATCATTTTTAGTTTTCACACTAATTCTTGATTCCAATTTTCCATGAAACCAATTGGATGCCTCATATAAATTTATTCCTCCTAATACCTACGTAAAAAACCACATTTACATTCATTTATTCAAGGTATATATATGTAAAAACAATTAAATTATAAAAATTTCATATGCTACTATTTTTATCAATTATAAATTTTTTTCAATGAAGTATATACCAACCTATAGATTAAATACATTTAAAACCATCTATTATAATATGTTTTCTTCATATAACATTTTTTTTAATTATAACACTCAATTTCTTTCATGATATTTCTTCCCTAATGTTAATTACAGTAAATATATATTTTGTATTATTAACTCAACGTGAATACAACTACTCCAACAGAACAAACTCTCACCTTTCATAATAACCTAGAGTAGCCACTTCTTCAAGACTCTCTAGTTATCCTGCATCCATTAAAATTAAGAAACTATAGTCCACACTATATATATAGACCGATTGTCTGATTCTTGTATATATTCATATACTATCCTATAATTACACTCCTTATGGAACAATAAATTCAAAAATATCTCCTTCCAAAACATCCATCTTTCACAAATTCTCTCTTTGGTAATCTGGAATGAAATTACCCATTACTTAAGCTTTATAATATATCATCCACCTTTCAAACATCCAAACATTCTACATAACTCCTTGTGCTTCCTTTTAGAACATTTTTTATTCTGATAAACTTAAATACATCTTATCTTTTAATAACCTTAGACCTTCCAAAACCACCTTTCTAATTAACTTGGATTGAATTATAATCTTTATTATCAACTTACTTCCCCTTCATGATATGATATATTTATAATATATTCTCATTGAAGAGTTCATCTTGAGTTATAAGAACTTTCTTCTTTTCATCATCCCAAATCTAAAAAATCAAACCATCATTTATATAGATTATAAACAAACATGCTCACGATTTATATTCAAGATTATCCTATATATTTTTATCAACATTTATATATGTTAAAATTATGAAGAATATAATATGGGAAACTTCCAAAATATTTATAGACGACAATTATTTCAGTAATTATTTCCCAACTAATTCCAAATTACATCTACAGATCATGTCAGTTGTTGTGAACACTTATTCCTCAAAAATCTCCTTAGGAATTATATAATGAAACAACATACTTATTGTTATATTTATTAACATGAGATTCATTCTTTTGAGAACACTATTTTTTCATGTGTTATTTAAATATTCCTATCAAATCATATACATATTTTTGTTGTAATTCTTGAAAATTCTTCCAGTAAGCATACCACAAATTTTTTATCTCAGAAATTTTGACATGAATATGATTTATCTTTCCACCATAAAATTCAATTGAATAATGGTTTCAAACACTTCAATTTTATGTTTAAAATGGTAAACCCATAAGTTTCTTATATAATCATTAATAAATGTAAAAATGTACCTATATTTTCCCTGAGAATTAACTGGGGTGGGTCCCCAAATATTCACATGAACCAATTATTGATTTTGGATTCTCGATGTTCGTCAAAAAAGATGAAAGATAACATTTTTTATTTCGTCATTATATTACTCTCACATTATCAAAATTCTAATATATATATATTTAGTATGACCATTTCTATTAGAACCATCATACCTTTATCACTGATGTTCTAAACCTGATTATTATATAGTTCTATACTTCTAAAAGATGATATTCCCACAAGTGTACCTCCCACTACCCTTTTAGTCAGATAAAATGACCCATCTTTTAAATATCTGGCTATGACAAGTGAACCCTGAGTAATATTCTATACATCATTTACAAAACATATTATAAAACCTGCTTCGTCTAGCTGACCGTTGAAATTTGTTCCTTTAAAAGTTTTAGAATATGTTGAACTTCTTTTAGTATAATAAAATTTCCATTCTTCAACGAAAAGTTTAATTATCCATTTCCAAAAAATATCAATAAATTTTTCATAAAAAAATAATCCATAAAATGTTTCATGATACATAATTTTACACGCATCCTTATTATCTTATGGAATGGAATGAATCATTGAAATATATAATCCTAGATTTTACTTCCTACTTAATGGGGGAATTTTTTTATTTTTTTTAACAAATAAGGATATTTCATAAACTTTATTGGTATAATCCAAGATTATACATGAGTATAAACATTTAATCATAGATTAAAAACATATTTAAAATACTCAATTAACATGATTCATCTCTTCCGTAGGATACCTTTATGTCCCAACAATCATTCTTGAGGTGTCCTATATTTCCATAATTCTAATAAATAATTCCTCTTCCATATGAATTTAATTTTATGCCCTCCCTTCATTTCCACAATAATTACTTCTAATTATTCTAATAAATATATCATCCTCTTACTTAAGTAATAAATACATTATCATAATAATTTATACTCTCTCTTCTTCAGAGATACACATTAATAATAATGTTATAAACATCAATAAACACCAAATAATTATTTCTTCTTGAATTTGTCACAAATATTACCATAAATTCCCAGGATTCTATGTTAAAAACAAATTAACTCAAACATCATATGTGAATGTATCCTCCATAGACACTATCTGGATCAAGGGTAACTTGAAATCATTCAATATATCTGATGCAGATCTTCATCCGAATAACCTCATGCTAAATAAACTATGCATCAAGAACACATTATTTATTTTTGTAGGTGTCTCATGCATATAGTTTAGGTATTAAATATAATTTTTTGTAGTATTCTTCTATTGAATGTTCAATGAAATGTTCTAGATTAATGATATTCATATCATACCAAGAACCTACCAATCCAGCAAATTCCATTCACCTTTTCCATTGATTTTGGTTCAACACCCTTCAGTGGATGATCAAAATATTACTAAATGAAATGTTATTCTATATTCATTTTCCAAAGACCAAAATATTATATATCAATTTTTCAATCAATACATTTACTTGTTTGGATTCCATCCTTGATAAAAAAAATAAATCACACTAAAATTTTAGTACCCTTGGTTTCTAGTATATAAACCTTACATGTTGATTTTTATTATTATAAATTATTAGGGTGATTAGTGGGAGAGTTGGGAGAATGTTCGAATTAGTTTTGAGGCAAAATGGAATTCGCACAGGAGGTTCACAGTCTATCTAATCGTGCGGCCAAACCATGTGTAATTGGTTCTCTTAAAGTAGTGTCTTAACCAATGTTGGATCACGATAAGGGGGGCCATGCAAAGAAGCAATATATGGGTCTACCAAGGTAGTTTCTAAAATGTTGTTAGGGCACAATTCTTTTAATCGTGTGAACTAACCATGCAGTTGGTTTAAGTGAGATCCTAAAAAAGTGGATCTCACACATTTTTGCCTCTAAGTGGCTCGTTTTTTATTTTATACAGCCATTATTTGGGATTTTTTTCTTTTAAGGCCGAAGCAGGTTCTCCCATCAATATAGAGGTGATTTGATTAATTTTCATAGTTAATCGGAGCAGGATTCTTGAGGTATGTGATCATTCTTCATCTTTCTTGATCTGTTTTTTTTGATCTACTAAGATCTACTTCTCCTCTTATCTTGGTTTCAAAGATCTACGCCCGTTATTGGTAGATCTAGGTGTTTGGATACTAAATATGATAAGATTCTGTCTTGATATTTCTAGGAGAACAGATCTAGGGTGGGATATTGAATAATCAACTTGGTTGTCTTGTGTGTTCTTCGTTCCTTGGGGTTTTCGTTAAAATATGTAAGGTAAGAGGATTCTTTCTTGACTCCACATAGTACAATAGATTTCCATGAGTTAAAATTTAATTTTTGTTGTTGAATTGATTTTGATTCGTTTGTTTAACACTTGTTGGAAACCTTTTGGAGTGATGGTTGTGAAATCTGGAAAATTGGGTGTTTGAGTAAAGGGATTTTTCTCATTCTTTAAAATATGTATTTTAAAAACTAGATTATTTAGATTGTTGTCACATGAATTGGATTGGATGATTTCATTAAAATGGATGTTTTTATTGAAATAAAACATTTCTTTGAAATTTTCTGTTGTTTGGTTTTAAATAAAATTTCAGTTTTATTGAAGTGGCTTGTTTTAGAAATAGAAACATTTATCAAAAATGGTGTTGGTGTGAGTTAATTCTTAACGGATCCTTAATAAGGTATGAGTACCAATGGTGCAAAAGGGACGTGACCCAAAATCAGTTGTATGTTTCATTGGGATATAATTTAATTGGATGAGACACCGCTCGTGAGTATAGAACTGTCAAATGAAGCATGAATGTGCGGGATTGTTGGGATCTATGGAGTAGCTATAAAAAATTATAAGAAGAATTGGATTTAAATCATTGAATTAGTTAATTTTTTGGGAAAAATAACATGATGGAAATTAGCTTCTATTGGTTTTTTTTCACTTGGTTGCAAACGGTTTTTGGAACTTGTTTATATTTTGTTATAAATTGTTTTGGTAAATACGGTCAAAGAGGCACACATTTCTCATAGAGAATCTGTCGTTATGAGTTCAAAACTCAATGGTGGGGAGACCATTGAAGGCTAGAAATATGATGGGAGTTCAGTTTTTCATTTTAAATATTGGATGGTGGTACCTATGGATTTTCAAGAAAAACTCCTACATGCTTACCACCACATGAGATGGGATGAACATCCTGGTACATAGAAGATGTATAAGGCATTGAAAGAGCAGTGTTGAAGAAACTGCTTGAAAACGAAGGTGTCCGAGTTCATCTTGCTGTGCACAACATGTCAGCATGTTAAAGTAGAGCATCATAGAGCTATAGGTTTATTGCTTCCTTTACCTATACCTGTGTGGAAATTAGAGTATATAGCGATGGATATGTTACAGATATTCAAAGAACGGTCTGAAAAGATGATGCCATTTAGGTTATAGTGGATTGTCTTACCACGTCAGCCCATTTAATGCATATTCTTGATACTCATATAATAGATGATCTATCAAAAATATATATCCAAGAATTGGTAATGGGACATGGAATACTAGTTTCAATCCCCTTCGATAGAGATTTTAGGTTCACATCCCATTTCTGTAAATCCTTACACCAAGCCATTGGGACTCAGTTTACTATGAGTATGACGTATCATCCTTCGAGAGATGGCCAGTCCGAGTGGATGATTCAAATGTTGGAAGGCATTTTTTGGAATTTTTTAATGGATTTTGGTGGATCATGGAAGGATCCTATAAACATAATGGAGTTATCGTATAATAACAGCTATCAGGGCTTGATATATATGGATCTGTTTGAAAGCTTTGTATGGGCATCATTATCATTATCCACAATGCAAGTTGGAAACTAGTGAAATTTCACTAGTTTGGTGGAGCTTTGATGAAGAAAAAATGGAGAATGTCCAATTTATTAGAATGAAGATAGAAACATCTCATAGTTTTTAGAAATCTTTTATGAATCACCATCAAAGACCGTTGTCGTTTTTCGTGAGTGATCTTGTCTAATTGAGGATACCTCCAAGGCTTGGACACCATTGTTCTGGGAAGAAGGGAAAGCTATCTCATAGATAAATAGTCCCTTTCGAGATGATAGAATGTGTTGGAGTGGTGACATATCAGTTGGAATTACCACCATGGTTCAGTTCAGTGCATAATGTGTTCCATGTATCTCAGTTGAAAAAGTCTCATCTTGATCCTCACCATATGATCAGAGGGGATCACGTTGACCTAAATCTGGATTCTTCCTTGATACATATCCCGATATAATTTTTTAATCGGTAAAAGAACGTTTTGCATGAAAAAACCATTGGTCTAGTGATGTTTTTATAGAAGCATGTTAAGATTCTAGAAGAGACTTGGGAATTCGAGAATGAAATGAAATAGCTGTGGCCAGAACACTTTTAGGGGAGTGAATTTATTCTACATTCCAAGGACGGAACGACCAATGGTGGGGAGAATCTAGTTCCCTTGGTTTCTGGTATGTAACCCTTACATGAGGAGTTTTATGGTTATAATGTTTAAGGGCGATGGATGGGTGATTTGGGAGAACGTTGGAAGTATTTTTGAGGAAAAATGGAAGTCACAAGGGAAGCACACAGTTTGTCTAACTGTGCAACCAAACCATGGGTAATGTGTCTAATGGAGGTAGTGTCTCCTACATAGTTGGAGCACGGTTTGGTATATCACGTGAGGAAGTCGTGTGAGGGGCTACCTAGGCAGTAGCTAATTCACGGTCATTGCACGGTTTGTTTAACTGTGCGAACATACTGTGCAGATGGTTTATGTGAGATTTTAAAAAAGTGGATCACACACATTTTTTCCTCTATGTGGCTTGTTTTTTGTTCCTAATCGTCCATAAAATGGGGTTTTTCTACTGATATGGCCAAATAAGGTTATACCATCGATATGGAGGTGATTCAAAGGCTTTACTTGGTGAATCAAAGGCGAATTATTGATGAATGTGATTGTTCTTCATTGTTCTTGATCATTTTCATAGATATTCTAAGATATAATTCTCCTATTCTCTTGGTTTTTTAGATCAATGCCCTTTATGGGTATATATTGGTGTGTGGATTCCAAATATGATGAGATTTGTTGTTGGTCCTGCTAGGATAAGAGATCTGAGGTGGGTTATTGGAGAATCGACCTGATTGTCTTGTGGGTTCTTTGTTCGTTGGGGGTTTTGTCAAAACGTTCGATGCAAGAGAATTATTTCTTGACTCCATATAGTAGAAAAAATTTTATGATTAAAATTTTTATATTTGGTGTTTAATTGATTGTTTTTCTATAATTTAACACTTTTTAGAACCCTTTTTGAGTGATGGTTGTGAAATCTATAAAATTGGGTTTTTGAGTAAAGTGATTTTGCTCATGTTTTTAAAATATGGATTTTAAAAAGTGGATTTTTCTAGATTTTTGGTACTTGATTTGGATTGGATTTGTGTAAAAAATATGGTAGGTTTTATTGAAATGAAAGGTTTCTTTGAAATTGATTGTACTTTGGTTTTCAGTAAAAGTTCATTTTTATTAAATTGGTTTTTTTTAGAAATGGAAATATTTGACATAAATGCGTTTGTTGTGAGTTAATGCTTTATTGGACCTTAATAAGTAAATATTACCATTGGGGTAAAAGGGAAGGGACCCTAGATCTGGGGCATGTGACATTGGGATACATGTTAATTGGATGAGAGATCACTCATGAGTTTGGAATTGTGAAATGAAGCATGAATGTGTGGGTGTGTTCTGAACTATGGAATCGCTATGAAAAATGATAAGAAGAATTGGTCTTAAATCTTCTAATTATTTTTTTTTCTAGAAAAATAACTTTCTAAAAAATAGTTTCTTTTGTTTTTGTTTTCACATGGTTTCAAACAGGATTTGGAACTTGTTTAGATTTGGTTATAAAATATTTTGGTAAATATACTTATATAAAATTTTTTGTATAATATGGATAACATTTCTATCCAAGTGGTATGAGTATAGAAGTCAATGGGGGAAAACATACTAAGTTTTATACTCACCCCTACTTTAACACTTTGGTGCTTTTGCAGATGCTATCTTCCGGGACTGGGGAAAGGGGAATGTTCCCTACGTTTTTAGCACTACCTTTTGATATTTTGGTTGTTCAGTGATTGTTTAGCTTGAAGATTGTGGAGAATAGAGTCATGTGTCCTCTTAAGAGTCTAGAGTTATTTATCCACTATTTACATTGATACTAGTTTAGTCTTCCACAGTTCCACACTATTATCTGGTCTTGAGATACATGATGTTGTTGAGTTGTGTTTCTTTTCTTCATCCATAATTTAGTAAAAATGTTTTGGTTATGGTTTATTGGTTTTTTAATTTTTTTTCCATAAAAGTTAAATCATCACCCACTTCTATATGAAACCCTTATACATTTATTTCCAGCCTTTGGGGTCTTGGGGATGTCACTTAAGGCTTTGTAATGGCTCGTTGTGCTCTCAAGCCAATGAGATTGTACGGTTCATTATTAAAATTCTAAAAAAGATGGGACAAGAGAATATTTCTCGATCTGAAAAGTAAATGTCTAAGCATCCTAAGAACCAATACATTGATACCACTTTATAGGAATCACACTAAAATGTTGTTCTTCTAATAAAATCAATCGTAGTTTTATAGAAATCACTTGGAAGAAATAGATTCTGATAGGAACTCTATAAATATTAATGTTTTGAAAATTGGAAGGAATTTTTTTTTACCCAAACAATGAATAAATTCAAAATCACATCAATCATGTTAACTCCAATAAATAAAGAAAAATACATGAAATGAAATTAATTATAATCAATTAAATAAAAATTTTGTTTTTTGTTGTTTCGATTTAAATTCCCATGTCCATAAGTGAGACATTACAACATTTCATTTCTTTGTAAGGAAGATCACACCATGTGATTGATAAGCCTCTTTGATTAATTAATCAGGTAATCAAAATAAATTCAAAATTCATTATAGCACAAGTGAACCCACCCTAATTTTGGATTCTATCATATAACCTTTTTGTTTCACTAACCTTTAAAAAATGAAGGATTCCATTTATTCCACTTTTCTCACTGCTGATCTCATGTACCAATCATCAGAGTGACTAAAACCATCGTTACATCAAAAACGTTAACAGAAAACACTATATTCCTTCAACATTCTATAATTCCTCACTAATACTTAGGAAGAAAACTATCACCTCATTAGAACAACAGAAGACTCTCTTTTTGAACCATCGCCTTTCGAAAACATCCATACATAACACTAAAGAAAAATACTAACTCAATAACTACTTCAATGAACTAATGATCTTTCAAAAGTAATCATTTAGGTCAACTACATTTAATTAACTAATGTAGAGTTCACAATTTCCCATAAAAAATAAATATTAAATAACTATTATAACAGAATAAAACTTTCTAATACAATAAATCATGAAGAAAATTTCTGAATTCCAACCAATAATGAGAATAACCAATATTTTGTGTATTGATATACGGAATAATACAAATAAAATAAACATTCAACTAAAATATTCAAAAGTAATCATTACTAAGATTATAATGAACGATATTTCATAATAATATACGTCTTCTTATCCGTCAAAGAATTAATGAAACTAACACATAATCTCTATATTTTATAATCTTTATGATATATATTTAACTCTATTATCCTTATTCATATATTTCAAAACCATTGAAATTTATTATAAATCATTAGAACTATAAACAGAAGTGCTCTCATTTTGGATAAAATGTGTTTTGAGATACATAAATATATAAGTAATATATTAATTCATTATAAGTTATATTTTTTTTAAATAAATTAAAATTGAAATTGAAATTTACATAAATGGGAAAAATATGCAACACCAGTATAAAGATATCACCACCAATACTTATATCCATGATTTTTTTTAAATATTCCTAAAATATAGTCTCTCCCACATATTCCTACAGTCATTGGAAACTCATAAATATATTTCCACAAAAAAGAATTTAATTTTAATTTTTTTAGACAATTAGAAACCTTAAAAGCATATGAAGGTGGTAGTTCTTGAAACTTTTGTTTCTCTTTCAAGGAATTTTCAGATTAAAGAGAATACTATATAAGGTAAATGTAATAAAAATTTATAAGTAATTTATAAGTTAATGTAAATAAAATTAATAAAACAACACATGCCATAGATGTCTACTAATAAATAAAGATCATTTTTAAGGTAAAAATGACCCACTCTATGTCCATCTATGTCCAACTCCTTAGTAGACAATGATACTAGATTTCTTTGGACAATTATATCATTTACCATCAATTTTATCTGATTCTACTACATAATATGATGATATACATAATCCCCCAAATTATTTATGTTTTTATGCTGTAGTATTTAAATGGGGATCCCCAACACACACATCACAGTACGCATTCAGTTTCGAATGAGGAGGTGGAGGATTTGAGCTGGTAGGTTAGACATGCTACATCTAACTCATCGTAACTAATTATTTATAATAATATAACCTTTAAAATGATTTAATTTTATAATATATCAATAGATTATTCTATAAAATCTCAACATTCAAGGAAGCTACTTGACCAATATATTCTTCCTCCCTCAATGTTGGACTAGGAAATTGATTTTTTTCTAAGACTGATGCCCACCTCATATACTCTTACATGACCTAGGGTAATAATAATTTCTTAATGAAGTCAAAATAATGTCCATCATATTCTCAGGGATAAAGGAACCCTACATCTCTCACCCCTAATGGGTGTCCTGAAATGATTTATGTAAATTTTTTATTAGTATCATTAATTTACAAAATAATAATATTCAACATAAAGAATAATTAATTTATTATACTATTATATACCACTTGGTTTTTTATCTATAATAAACTTTCCCTTTTTTCATTATCACCCTCTTCCATTTTTTTAATGATTAGGGGGAGATAGAAGACTAAAATGTGAACCTTTGGATCCTCTACAAGATTTAGCTCTTAATTCATTAATTTTTTTTGAAAAATCTCCTCCCCCAATAAATAATATTATCAACATAATAATGTATGAGAGTATACATTATCTCTCTGGAACTATTAGTGATATCTTATTAGGGTATTTTATATGATAATAAATTAATAAGTCATCTAGTAATTAATTTTTTTAAAAAAATTGATTTTATAATAATTAATCCTAGCTCGAAGGCCTAATATTTTTTATTATTACCATGATAAACCCCATATTTATCTAGGTTGAGAGGGAAATGTACATTCTACATAGGCTTGGATGCACCAAGTCCATTAAATTATATATTTACTTAAGTATTAGAGGCAAAAATTCTATAAAATGTGACTCAAGGATCCTACACTAGAATATGCCCTTCTTTAATTTTTATCATCTAATGATGTCACATATTCCTGAGGTTACATATCTGGTTTACCATCGCCTCCCCAAGAGGATATGAATGAACTGGTGTAAGATCCGGGACACGAAAAATATCCCTTCACATCCTAATTTAATTACATAGCCCAGTTGGCACAATATTCAACTACATTAGATTTGATGTTTGTCTCGTACAAGGCCCAGAGGTCCACCATGTACATCCTACAACCCAATGGAATAAAAACCCAAATTAATGGCATGAAATAATAATTTTGATGAATAATAATACTATTAACTTACTCTATTATAATATATTAGAGAGTACCCATTTATATAATAATGCTATAGTAAAATAAAAATTATATATTGCCCAATTTTAAACTCGGTTCTTGATGCTAGATAATTGTGACTTTACCCCTCATGTTGTCCCCCAATTGAAATTTAATTTTATAAATAATAATTATAATAACAAAAAATATTCTTCCCTTGTGAAAAAATATCATATATATATTTATCTAAAAACCAATATTTTAGAAATGGGTTTTTATTTTATTCTTTACTAAAAATATAATATAAAGTCATTTTTGATTTAAAATCCCTCCATATAATTTCAACAAAAGACAACCACTTATTTTTAATTTATTTTGTATCATTAAATTTAAATTCATCTACTATTTAATATATTAAATATTAGAAATGTGAAATATATAATACTTTAAGTATTATATAAAAAATTAGTTGAGATATTTTATCATTATGAACTCCAAAAAATGACCTTTCACAATCTGGTCAAAACTATTCTAACAAGAATGAAAAATGATAATCTTATAATGGGTATCCATCTCTATAAAACTTCTAATATAATTTTAATTTAGCATAACTAGATTATTGTTATCATAAAATTCATTTAGAAACATTTTCACCCCACAAGTAGGTGAATGTTTTCGTAAATTTTTATTCTCGGGTCTGTCAACTCTGGGTATCATCTTCTCTCAAGAAGAAGAAAACTCCACTATAGAAGGATATCTAGTACTTTGGAAAGAAACATTGATAAAAAATTTTTAATTTCATTAAATGATATTATTATTATATGTATATATATATATATATATTAATTTGAAAAAAACATACACATACCTTGGTAAATGTTCCTATTCATCTATTTCTATCATTTAGATTAAAGAATGTAATGAAATTATATATTCCTATATTTTATTTGAATTAAATGATTTTTATAAGTAAAAAAATAGTTTTTATTTTTATAAGAAAATTATAACTTTTATATTTACTAATATAAATTAAGAAAAGCATATATCAAAATATAATAAATATAAATAAATATTTGTAATAAAATAATGATATAAGGATTTTTTAACCTTAAAACATGTATTTTAAACTGATTAATATAAAAAAATTAAATTCCCCAAAATTTTCAATATTTATATATTTAAATATCTTTGTTAAAAAATAGTGTTATTACATATGTAAGTTTTACAAAAAAATATTGATATTGGGAATCATTAACAAAAAACATGTAACTGAAAATGATTAATATATAAATTTATTCAAAAATGACATATTTGATTTATATATATATATATATATATTTAAATATACTACTTAAAAATAATTTTTTTGAATTTTTGAGTTTCATAATAAAATAATTCTGACATACTTATTTAATAAAAAATTCATTAACTAAAACTGATGAATATAAAAATAAATAAATAAATATTAGAAATGATCAACATCTAAAGACTCAAATATTCACGTAAACTAATTATCATTTTTACATGTGTATATTTCTTAAAAAAATTATCATATGATTTTTCAACCAAAAAATGTTTAACTAAAACTAATGAACATAAAATTTAATATTAAAATGGAAGAGATGATTAATATCTATGGATTAAAATATCGAAGTTATAAACTAAAATTTTTATATTTATAAGTTTCACAAAAAAATTAATAAAAATATTTTATATAAATAATTAAAAGAATGAAAAATTGATTTATCATATCTATTATATATGATCATTTCATATATCATGGACTATTTTAACACCATAGTTATTTTTATCCTCAGGTAATCCTATAAATGATAAATAAAGCTCACATAAGTTCACAACATCATCGACATACTCTCACCCAAATGAATTTTTTCCCTTGTGAAATGATAGACTAATGAAAATTTGATAGGTCAATATCATAAAATATCTAATTTTCATGCATCTCCATAATAAATGGTTCCACTTTACAACTAAATCTTTAGAAATCAATAAGTTTCAATCCATAATTTTATGTTTCACACTATTGTTACTATCAACCTAATTACTCTAAAACATTGATATTTTAAATTTAGTATAATTAATTTTACATATATCCCCAATAACTCCAAAATATTCTCATGATGTAAAAATTATGTTTTATCCTTTTTTATTGAAAAATTCATTGCTTCATCGACAACCGTTAATTCAGTATTGTTAATGGTACTCTTATTTTCTATATTTTTTTGTGTAAAATGTGTAATCATTCATTTTGAAACACGAAAATGTGATTAAATTGATAAACAGTCCCTAACTAACAATATCATGGTTTCTGATTTACATGAACATGTGTTGACATTATCCATAAATCATGAAACAAATTTATTGTATGCTCATTAATAAACCAGTTTTCATTTCTTTTTGGATATCATACCATCAAAATGAGTAGTATGTCATGATATATATGGTTGTACTTTGCCGATGTTTTCATAAAATATTTAAATGTTGGTGGTATCACTATATCATGTGAAATTAACATTCTTTTTAAGCCACGAATCCCCTCTCCTTCACTATTGACTACCAAATAATGAGATGCAGGGAGACCAAGATGATCCTCTCCATATAAGTAATCAATATAGAACTTAACTACAACCTTTGATATATATTATTGAACCATTGAGGTCTTTGTTTGATGAAAAAATTCAGCATATCTCTTTAAAATTTTCATATATTGTTTAAAAGGATACATCCAATGTAAATATACAATACCATATATCATTATCTCTCGTATCAAATGAATTTTCAAATAAACCATTTTATCATAAAAGAGTGGAATAAAATACATTTCTCAATAACAATGTTTGAAGAAAATTCATTCTTCAGTTCATTTAACAAATTTGGATCCATAACATTACTGTAAATGTAATTGAAAAAGTATCACAACTTGATGATAGAAATTTTAATTGGAAACCAAAATATTCCACATGGTATAACTGGTAGTATTTATTGTATCAATACATAAAATCAGGATATTTCATGTTCATTAACTTCAAATCCTTCAATGAAACCAATCTTTTCATAATATAAGAATACCTATTATTGATTTATTACCATGCATACATTGTAAAACATTAAAATATTTACTCTTACCTAACATATGACAATCCAATTGTAAATATTTTCCTTTTTCCTTGCTCAGTGGTAGATAACTCCATATTTATTATCATGGATATTAAATCCAAGATTTCATGAAATCTATTTTTTTATTTCCTTTTATATGTAACAAATTTCAGATCAAGAATTCACATATCTTTTTATCAACATGCATAACATCAACATTATTTTTTACCTTAAAAATATAAAATAAGATAGATTGAATAAGATGAATAACTTATTCCTTGTATTTTTTAACAAATTGATATTTCTATCAACCTAAATGTGAAATCAATGCATTTCAACTTTTTGTAATATTATTCAGATGACAAAGTTTGGGTTGGAAAATAAAACTATTGCAAAACATTAAATTCTATTTTTAATCCTTAATAATGGTGATCTAATAGCAAAAAATATTCGATGACCAATGTATAATATGTTTCTATGATTTTTAAATTGGTGATATAATGTCCCTTCATTAGAAATTGTATAACCTTAATATCTATTTACACTATATCCAAATAACTTTTCATATGCATGGAGATTATTTATAGTGAGTATTACTATAAACCTTAAAATAAATTACTATTTATTATATGAATCAATCACATTATCATCTACCTACCATAAAAATTAAAATCATTAATCAATACTGACATATAAACATCTATATAATTTATTGGATATTTTGGTCTAGAAATCAGCATGCTCATCATACTACTTTTTCTATAAATATATATATGTGGGGTTAGGTTAAACACTTACAATATAGAATAAAATGAAATATTTTTTTTCCACTAACGATTCAGTATAATTTCATTACATATATATACATTCTCATTATATGATTTCTAAATTCATTTAAAAAAATTAGGAAATTGTTAATCGAAACTAATCAAATGGAAAATCAGCTGGGTGACATAGGTTTCCATAAAAAATTTTATTATCTATATGACATATCAATATCATCGCTTCATTTAAATTTTTATATAAATACATTATATTTTGAATTATTAAAAGATGAAAGATTTACATAGTAGGTGGTTTGATGGTTTTCCTTGAGAATGAATCATAGTTGTATCTCCCATCCATTTTATATTATGATGTCCCACATTTATGAAATTTGTAAAAACCATAATATTTTTTCCTACATAGAACATTGTCATTGGGATAAGCATGTATTTTATTATCTATCATTCAAATTGGATATAGTATTTTTTCATCATAATTAGAATCTACAAGCTAACTATCTTATAAAAGATACCCTTTCAAAACATTAAGAAATTCAGTGAAACTTCTATCACTCTAACCATTTTTTACATTTATGTTAACAAATTTCAATAGTGAGGGTCACAAAATAAATTTCGTACAAACTAAGAATAGTGGTTTTTTATAATTTTAAAAAAATCTTTAAATAACTTATTTTTTAATGGTATCAATTCATATATCATGAATTAATTCATACTAAAAATTCTTCATCTCATACTTAATATATTCATCAATTTTAGATTTTTAATTTTATGTTATTTCACCATTCCGGATATAGAATGTACATCTATGAATAAATCCATATATAATTATAGTCTTTGATTTTTTAGACATTAACTTTCCCATACTCAAACACTTCATGCATGGATAGAAAAATAGGTCTCTGATTTTAGAATTCTATCTAGAAAATTTCAAAAAATTGTTAATCCATTTATCATATTTATCACTAGTTATTTATGTATTTATCCCATTATAATCAATTAATTACCTAAAATAAAAAATAAATTATAAATAAATTATAAAATATAAATATTTGAACATATAAAGAAATAGATAAATTTAAAAAACATAAACATTAAAATACATAAAAATATATAAATTAGAAACATATAGATTAAACTTATATATAAACATATAAAAATAAAGCATATAAACATATAAAATTATTAATATAAATCTTCTTAAAAATAATTAATTTTTAAATAATTTATATTTGACAAATATTCACTCAAAAAAATTATAACCACAAAAATGAATATAATTTATAATCATAAAAAATTATTATGAATTATTTATAAGCGAAAAACAATTTATAACTAAAAAAATTTTAACCACAAAAAAATTATAACCACAAAAATTTATAAACAAAAATTATTATAAATACAAAAAATTATAACCAAAAAAATATAAAAACAATTTATAACCTCATAAAAAATATAATCACAATTAAATTATATCAATAAAATAATTATATTAAAATAAAATTATAACTAACATTGATGTTTATATATATATATAAATAAATATAATTTATAACTAATAAAAAATTAAAAAAATCAAAATTGAAAAGATAAAAAATTTAGTCACAATATATATAAATTCAAGTTTATAATATATGATAAAGAGATCCAAAATTTCCATAAATAAACTTCATATTGAAATAAATGAATGTGAAGTGAGACTCTAAATAAATATTGATGTTTGATGATTGTCAAAATCGAATGATACAAGTGGAAAACATCTCTGTTGAGTGGAATGTCTAGAAGGGTTGTTGAAAAATAGTAAATTATGGTGAACTAGGAAATATTGAGGGGAAACTATGCAAAAATTTAATAGAAATGCAATTGAAGGACGAAAATGGGGCACATTTGTGAGTCATGGAGGTTTCGATTTCAAAAAACTGAGCATCGAAAGAATGTGAAAAAAAAAGAGTCTCATGATTTATTTTTTTGAAAGGATTTAATGTTATTTTTCTAATAACCAAATATTAAACATGGGTTTTAACATAGATTATCAAAGAAATAATGATAAAACCCATGTTTTAACATCCATTATATGATAATTATTGCTACAAATAACTCATATACTATTTTAATGTTTGGTATACATTGACAATTGTTAAAACCTAGGTTTTAACAATAATTATTTAATAATTGATGGTAAATCCCCATCCTTATGATTTTTAATTTTAGTTATTAGATAATCAATTTTAAAACTATTTTTCCAAATCTACATTTTCTAATAGTGAATTAAAAATAATATTATTCAATTCATGATTTTGAATAATCATTTTATTTGTAAGTGGAGTTATCATTGAATAGTCTAGTTATATTTTGTGGTAGAATAAAAATTTTGGTTGTCATAAGTGTTTATTTTTAATTATATGAAACCGAAGCCAAAGGTTTTTGTTAGGTCTATAATGAAAAATTCATCATAGTCTATCGATTTTGATGATGTTTATAAAGCAAGAAAAAATATATTTTTTCACTTATACTGTTCATTTTAATTGAATAAAATTAAAATGTTATTCAAATTTTTCAAATATAAAAATCTGTTATGTTAGTGAGTTATATTTTAAAAAAAAATAGAAAACATGATCGTTAAATTATATATTTTGAATGTTTTTTAATATCAAAAACGAATTTTTTAAATTAAATTAAAAAAATAAATGGAGAATATTATCTTTGAGATAAGTTTATTTCGATAATTTATTATTTTTCAATCATTTATTATTACATATATGTATATATTAGAGTTGGATTAATCTTCCAGATATACTTTTTAACGAATAACTTGATGGTATTATGTAATTTATTAATTAAAAAACTAAATTACAATGTGATAATATTAGTTTTTTATATATAAATGTGAAAATGGATATTATTTCAAATTTGATGCTATTAGGGAACATTTATTTATAAATATTGTTTCTTAAAAAAATTATTTGAACTCGACTTGTTTTGGGAATGTAGGTGTTTTCTATTTCCTACTAGAAATTATTCAAATAGATGTTGATATGATGATATATGATAAAATGAATGTAATTATCAATTTCATGGTAAATGGGATGGATTATAAAATCATTAACATTGAGGAAAAAGGTTCTATTTGTTTCATTTAGAGGCTTTAAATAACTAAAAAGACATGTTTCCCAATATCATATTGGTGTTATTTCAAAAGATTCTCTCTATTTGAACTAATATTTATGGTTCATAATATCTGGACAAAAATTTTACAGAGAACATTGGTTTTATATTTGAGACCATGGATGTATGTCCCAAAAAATATATTTTTTTTCAAAATTACAAATTCACACATTGATTATTATGTTATTTGTAACTATTTTAGTGAAAAATAAGATAAAGAAAATAAAATAATTTAAATTAATCCCCATATGATTTTGAATCTGATGAAGAGAGTCACCAAAAACCCAATATATTACTTTTCCATAAAACCATTGTATAAATGGTTATTTATGTCTTTTAAAAATTTTCTGTATATGATTTGACATGTATAGAAAAATAAAGAAATTATTTATTTTTTAATATCATTTTTATGGAAGGAAGATAATTATTGTCCTTTGAAATATTCCCAGTATTGTTGTAATGTATGATTAGGGTTGGATAAAGATTTTTTTAACTCATTGAGGTATGTAGTTAGTGTATATATAGTACATAGACTATTGTGTTGGTTCCTTTTATCCTTTACTCACATCTATGTTTAAAATATCTAATTCTAATAATTTATACTCTTATTTATAGTTATTGAGGACCTCAAGATAAAATTTATTTTCATTTTCAACCATTGATTGAAAACAGTAATAAATATTTGGCCAAAATTATGATTAATTTTCATTCAAATTATAATTAAATGTTTATATTCAAGGTCGATTAATTTTTAAAATTAAATGATTTTCCTTACACAAGAAAATTCATCTAGTAAGCATATAGAAAGAGATATATTTTATACTTGTTGTAACAAAAGTAAAAAAATTCAATATAGATTACTCATTTTAAGTAGTGGATATACATTATCCACATGTTCTTTCTTCCTCTATTTAACTGGTTCCTAAATTAAAAAGTGTTATTGGATAGTTCCATAGAATATACCAAATAACCAATAATCATGAGAGGGGTTCCATATTGATCAATATTATAGGAAAATAGAATATGATATCCCATGTTTTTTGGCTCCACTATATATTTATATTAATATTGAAAATATAAAATATATACATAATTATAAAAAGGTATGTTTTTTCATCAATTTAATATAAGGAAAGATAATATTTGAAGACATATTTTAGATTTCATGCTCAATTTGACATGAAAGATATGGTCTTAATAAATCCATTTCAATTATATGAGGGAAATAAGGCATACATGAATTATAGATAATACTTAATGAATAAAAAATTGAAAAGTTTTTCTTTTCAATATTGATGGAAGTTGAGGTACCTAATTATTTTTTTATAATATCTCTACGTGCATGAGTTCAATAAGTAAGATATTAAAATGTTTTAAAATTCATGAAAATAACATAACAATTAAAAGTAAAATAGAATCTCAATTTATTATTTTTTCTCTCAATTTTATTGATTCATTAATTGATGATTCTAACTTATCTAGATAACTCTATTAAATAATACAACATATGAAAGATTTATAAATTTTGAAAGGTATTAATTTTTAGCATATTTTTAATTGGTGAACTGATATTACTTATTATTATTATTTTTAGTCTACTTATTTGGAGGATTAATTGCTGAAGTCATATTCGATGGTCCCACCCAACTCATTGGATCTGTCATATTGAGTTTCACCTAAATACATTGAAATTTTTGTTTGTAAAACTCAGATTAAAAAACAAAGAACATTGTAAGGTTGTTGATAAATACATTTGCTAGTTAATTTGTTTAAATTTTTAGTGATATTGAACTGAAATTGAATAATCCAATCTAAATTGGTGATGTATTGAATAGTCTGTGAACACCATTATATATATAGAATGCCGAGCATGTTGAAGATCACAAATTTTTTCTATTTAATAACCCACTTGTTATACCAATGATTTAGTGTATTTATAGTTATATAGTTTATTTTTTTTCATTTCTATGCTAAAGTTGATATTTAATACATATATTTTTATGTTATGACTTACACATAATTGATTTTAATTGAGACATACCTCATGGTACTGATTCTCAAATTCAATAATCTCTTTTCAATTTTTTTCATGAGTGGTTCAATACATATTTATGGGAACAGATATACTTCTATATTAAATTAAAATATATTTGTGGTTTTGTAATCACTTCATTATATTAAATTATTTAAAATTATTTGGTATATAACTTACTGGATTAAGGTATTTATACATCAGCATTAAAATTTAACTGACAAGTTAATTATCCATTTTATCATGATATTACAAGGCTATAGATGTTAATGGATTTTGGTCTTAAATAAGTCAACTTGATGTGTATCAAGAAATTTATCAGAGTATTTCTTCTTTCCCAACTATAAATGCGTGTAATTTTTATAGTTGATTAAAAATAATTATCAAAGTTATATAGGATCAGGGGTTAAAATTTATATTCTTAATGTGTGACTAAATTAATCAAGTTCATGGGACCATATTCAATAATTGTTCGCCTACATTTTTAAACATTAATAATTGGTTGGACAGAGATAATTAGGTAATAAATGTACCATTCATACTATAATCATTAGAAGAAAAAGTTTATTTGTCATCATGTCATATGATTTGAACCAAAATGTTATGGTAAAAATTTATAATAGGGTATTTTTTTAATGTTGAATGAGATAATAGTAATATTTTTTTCATTAGAAAGAATATTCCTGAATGAAAACATTGTAGCTATATGAAAAAAAATTATTAAATGGTTCAGGGAGACTATTGAAGAACTTATCCTTGATTTACAAGATTAATAAAATATTGATTCAAATTTAAATTTTTGTCTATATTTACTAATGTATTAATTTTTTTAATATATTTTTGAACCATGTGTAAAAATGATTCTAATATTTAATTTATTTTTATTTAATCAATGAAAATTGTTCATAGCATTGTACATCTAATCCAACCGCATCATGAGAGGATCTACCTGAAATATTATCCAATAATGATGATATAAATATTCTTATTTATTGACTAATTGTTATACAAGTATGTGTATTTATATGGGTATATTATCTTATCATTAAATTTATATTATATAAAAAAAGAAAAAAACAAAATTTTACCAAATTTTATTTAGCATGATCAAATAATTTTTCTATTTAATACAAGTTAAATAGTATATGTATTTCTTCATTTAATTTGGTACTTGTATCACTGTATTATATGAACATATAAAACATTTATTTAGACTATAGGTGAGTACATTTATTCATTAGTTGGTTAATATGATATGATAACCCAACATAATCCCTAATATTATACCTGATAGGGAATCCTTCACCTAAGAGATTATGGATAGTTTTTAGAGGTATATTGAGGTGAGATTATAATTTAAATATTTTAATTATCTATAAAATTTATTACAAATATTGTTAATCTTTAGAATATAATAATTTTTTAAAGGAATCATCATCAATGGAACTCATTTTATCACTCCATTTACAACAATGGCGTTCTTATTCAATGATACATGTTTAATATTTTTTTTTTCTTATTTTCAATTTTCTCCCTAGAAACTTATACCTCTTTATATAGAAATTTTTTCATTATTTTATTTTTCACCCACATCAGATTGGGTTTCTAACTTTTATGGTGTTAATAATCATAAAATAAACTCATTTTAGAAAGGAATATTTACCTCATGAGATGTGTGTCTTAACACATGTATTATAAATGAATCAGAGTATATCCCATCTCATGGAATGATAATTTTGTGGTTTTAAGAACTCATACAACATATATCAAGCGTCAAAATAATTATTATTAGATTTATAATCCATTAAACTCAATATGGATCCTTCTATAATTAATTTTAAGTCTTTTCTAATTTTCTATTGAGTTGTCAACTCAGGATTAAGGCCTTTATTTTTCTAAACCAACTAAACCACCATTATTCTTATTTCAAATTCAAATATTTCAAAATTTCCTTTGATATAACATAACACGTGTTTCATTCATTTTTTTATTTACTAGTAAGATAATAAATTCATTATGTTATTTGATTTCTATAAGTATGCTTCAAATGTAATAATTTGAACAACCTTATGTCCTCTTCAATCATGTATATTTTATATTTTAGTTCATTTATATCAAATCCCAACTTGATATTATGTTGAAAACATTTATTTATACTAGATTCAGAAACAAATTCCATGATTATTATTTCATTATTAATGTTTTCATGATAAATGGACTCAAAATTGTTTGATGATTCTCACGTAAGAAATAAATTTACCACACACAAATCATAAAAATATTTACAATTTTTATTTTAAAAACAACTCAAACATTTATCTTCTCAAGTTTCATCTTCATATGAGCTATCTATCACCCCATCTTCTTAGATCAACAAAAAAAATCCAAAAAGAGTAGTGTTTTATAAATCATATTTACATAATGATTTATTAATATTATTAATTTTAGTATCCTATATAAATAAATACACACATGTTTACATTGACACAATCACAAACAAACATACATTCATACATACATACATACATTTGTATAAACATGAACACATTCACACACAAACACACACATTCATACAAACATATTTATGTATGTACATACATACATATATATATGTTTATATGTATACACAGACACACAGACACACACAAATTCACATCGATAGACAAAAACACACACACACACACACATAGGCAGATTGGAAGACAAAGACACACTCACACACATGCATAAACGCTTTCATAGAACAACACACAAATACACCTGCAAACACACACACACACAGCCATTCCCACCAATGCCCACACATTAACACACACACACATGCACCCCCCTCCCACACACATACACAAAAGAAAATTTATTGCCCCGATATAGACATATAGACAAACATACACACATATATACATATAGTCATGCATGCACACATGCATGAATCAATTCATACATGTATTCATTAATATTTTCATACGTACATCCATCCATCCATACCACAATATAAAAATAATTCATACATAAGTGAACACACACACACTATAACATCTTAAATCTCATATACATATTATTACATGATTTTTAAGAGAAAAGTCTATAAAACACAACCAATAAATTTAGAGGTCTAGTGTCCTTGGGGGATTCGATACATAATTCATCAACATAAAAATAAAATGAATCATATTCATTTAAATATTAATAGTGTACTCTAAAATCACATTGAACATATATTATATTATAGGATAACTATCGTAAATAATGGAAAAGGGATAGCTAATATGCCCAACAAGGGAACAAACAATATAATAAAGTAAAACATATGAGCCAAGAGGCATAAAGTATTGTCATTGAAGTTGAAGAACATATATAATCACTTTTAATCATTTAATAAAGGTTTTTATATCTTAATATTTTATACTAATAATAATCGTTTTTCAATAACATAAAACATGATATCATAAGTATAATTCAAAGCTCACTACCAGGAAAACATAGCATAGTGTGCGAGGATTATTGCTTGTGCACCATACATAGTATCTCAAGGGATGAGAACCTAACAAAATTCATGGGGGTGAAAAATTACAATACCATCTATCACATAATAATATGTGCATGAATATGTGTGGGGCATAAGGAAATCATACATAAATATTATTCTTAACAAAAAACCATGTGAAGGAAAAGAGTTACATAATCATGTATTAAAGAATAATGAAAAGATATATCATAATTATTATCAAAAGAATAAGGGGAGAAGGCTTTTGATACATTAATATTTGAATAAAGAAACATAGGTTATGATGATAGAGCTTAACTGAATAAAATATCATGATAACGGGGTGAAGAATGAGTCTCAATAATGAATCACGTAAATGAAATTTTTTAAATTGAGAAAAGAAACATTGAAGGGAATTAGTTCATTGTGTTATATTTAAAACTATAAATGTAATAGAATAAGTTTATATAAAATAATGGGTATTTTTAGAAATCATAGAATATCATAACAATTAATGTAGTGGTATATGAATGAAACACAAAATAGAAAAGTTCCCTTAAATCGGGCTCTCTTTAAAAAATGGGTTGGTAAAGGAACTTGAAGAACTTTTTGATCCCCTAAAAACCTAAAATAAACTAGGTATATATATAAAAAATATATATAAGAATTATATTATAATAAAATAACAGTAAAGAGGTAGAAATTATAACCCCAATGAAAAAGAGGGTGGTTTGGTATTTCCCTTACATTGGGTCCCGAATCGCTTAACATGTTCATCTAACCTCTTGAATAACCAAATTAAATTTATTAAATATTTAATTTTAAATCAATTTTAATATATATATTTTATTTATTTATTTTTATTATTTTATGTTCATTCCTAATAATATTTTAGGAAATTATGTTCATGTTTAACACCCTTAGTATGATTGTTTCAGGGTTCCAAAGTCACATCTACGCATTAATGACACTAAAAGTTATTATCAAATGAGTAGATAACCCTAGATGTTTAGAGGTTTGCAGTCTTAATAAATAAAAAATATAAAATGGTTCAAAATATTAAAAATTGTTCTATCACCTTCCTGGTTTATTGAGAATAATTGTTATAGTTTAATTGTTTGATCATTTAGGTGGTTTTACTAACCATTATGCACAATATTTGTTTTCATTGATTTATGGTTATTTAACCATTATAGAGTATAAATCATATTATAATACCATTATTAATTTAATTTTCCCCCATAAATTTTATTTATGATAACCAACCCGGAAGGTGGTAATTATTGTTTTATAACAACATTTTTATAGGCTGTTTAAACTGACCGTGATGGAGAAAATGTTATAAAAAACTATTAAAATGGATTATATAAATCATATCATTATATAGTTAATATTAAATTGTTATAATATATTGGACAATGTGATGAAATTGATTTTTATGATAATTAGAATGTGTATGTGAAAGGAATAAGAAAAATATACTGAATGTTTTAGGAAATATAAAACATAAAATATCACATTATCATGGTTCCTTTCCACCAAAACATATGCCTTCTTATATTGGTATTTGGGTGAGATCGTAACTATTAGTGAATGTATATTTGAGTTGGCAGTTGGGGTTTGGAAAAGTTGGGTAAAGGAAAGGTGTTTTGAAATTGGATATAAATGGGTAGAGGAAGGTGGTATTTATAAGGGGGAGAGGGGGGTTTTAAAATAAAATATTAAATGTTGAAATAAAAATAAAATTTGTGATTCAATAGTAAGAGGATTGTGATTAAATAGTAAATTGGCTAATAAAATATTTATAGAAATAATTTAAAATTTAATGATTCATTCATATTAACTATTTCTAAAAATAGTACTTATATGGTATTTTACTTTGTGATTATATATTTTATTATTTATTAAAAATAAAATAAACACCACCCAAACCAAATTTTGATGTATTGATAAAAAATTGAAATCTATTATATAAAAATAATTTTCTACATATTAGAAATATAATTTTTAATTAAAATACTTATTTATTGAAATACCAATTTTTTGTTAGGATCTAATTTTTGACCCTAAGAAAAATTACTTATGATTTTTTCGTCAAATTATATAAAAATAACTATTTTATAAAATTATATAATTATTTGAATTTTTATTTATTTATTATATACAATATATATTTTTATATAAAACTATTTTATGATTTTTTAATAATTTATTATAAAAATGTATATTTGTGAAAATAAAGAATATATGTTTTCCAAAAAAACAATTATGGTGTATTTGTGTCAAATATTTATTTTAGATAATTTAACATGTTTATTGAATTTTCATATAAAATAAATTCCCTGTAGTTTTATTTCATAAGATATATTCTTTTACTAATCCAACAGTTTAATTACAATTCTAACAGTTAGGTTATTATTCCAAACAGTTATGTTACTATTCCAATGGTAATATTTTCAATGCTTATATCTGTTTTATAGTTCTTATAAAAACCTTTTATTTCCTTTATTAATTATTCACCCATATTCATATCAAGGTAATAATATTCATTTTCAAATTCTTTCTAATATTACTAATGTATTGTGTAATTTTTTATAGTTTTGTTTGTAGGTGTGATTATTTTAGAAGAACAAAGTGATCAAAAGTTTCCTTTTTTTTATTTAATTTTTTATTATCATATTATAATTTTTTCATACTTATGGGGTATATTTAACTTTTAAATGTAATGTTATAAATTAATATAATAAATTATTATTGGATTTTAATTTTTTGTTGCATTTGTTTTATACTCTATTGCGAAATATGACATTTATTCCTAAGAAAATTTAAAAAGATAAAATTATAGGTCGTTAAATTCAACTATAGATTATTAATTTCTTAAATAAAATTGACTTTCACACTATTAGATGAGAAAACTTTGTTTATATTTGTTTCATTACTTCCTCAAGTTGTTATATTTCTTCTGGGAACTTATGCTTTTTTCCAACTACTTTTGACAATGTCTATTTTCATATTTCATAGTATTGTGTATTTTTAGACCAATATATTTCCCAGTTACTCCTAATAATATTGATCAAGATTAAGTTGTACCACCTCTTGATTTAGTACATGTGAGGGATCAATTATGTACTTCTTTATGTGGGATATGTGGAACATTTCATCCACTAGATATGTATTTTCTTGACACTTAAGTCTATAATCTACATATCTGATGACATAAATAATCTAAAAAGGTTTGATGTATCCATGACATAATATCCATTCTTATAAAACATTATATATTTATTATATGGATGTATATAAAGGAATACTTTATCTCTAACCTCAAACTCAATGTCTAATTGGTGATTTCTAGCATAAGTCTTATATTTACTTTATGATACTTTGATGTGTTGTTGAATGATGTTGAGCTTCTCTTCACATAATTAACCAGTTTGAGTCCCAATATATTACGTTACGTAAATTCATATCACTATGTTGGAGTTCTACATTTCTTTCTATAGAGGGATTCATAAAGAGTCGTCTTAATACTCATGTAAATGTTATTTGGTACAATAAATCAACCAATGGGAGATATTGATTCCAGTTCCATTGATTTCCATAGTGAATTTCATCTATACATCATTAAATGTTGGGATAATTTTATTTTATTAACCATTATTTTAGGGGTAATAGGGTGTACTGAAGTACAAATCTATGTTCAAGACATGATAAATATATTTCCAGAAATTTTAGAAAATCCTCGGATCTCGATTAGATACAATAGATAGTGGTTTTCCATACAATCCCATTACTTATCTGATGTATATATTTGTAATTTTATTGATTCATATTTAATATTAAATATATATAAATTTATTAGTAATTGTAAGAGAATCTAACTAATTTTATATCTCATATATTCCCTCATTGTTTTCTAAAACTTCTTTAGAATGGATGGTTGTGAAATCATTAGTGAAAGGTAGGATGTTGTTACATCCTTTATGGTTTCCATGTTCATTATTTTTTCATGAACCCATCCCCCAAAGGTTCCCCTCATAGGTTGTTAATGAGATAAGGGAGATAAAAATGTCTTAATATGACCTCTAATGGGTCATAGGTTTTTGATAAGAACTAAGGGTATATCATACACAAAAATTTGAAGAATTACCCTCTATGGTTCGAGAAGATGAGAGATAATATAGAAACCCCCAACAACTCCTTCTCCTAAAAAAGAAAGATAAATCCCAAAACACATCCATGTAATTTCATATAACTAAAACAACTAAAAAAGGAAACTATAAGTGCCAAAAGATAATCCTTTACGGTGACAAAAAAATCCCAAATAGTTCACGAAAAACCCATGAGCTAGTAATGACCTTCCCAATCAGTAAATCAAATCTATAAAACCAAAAATAGTTTATAAATATATACGTTGATCATAATAGTTATATTAATTAGTATCCTACCTAAATCCTCTCATGATGAAGATAAAGAAAGCATACTAAATCACAATGAATAAAAAATGAAACAAACTCATCACCTAAGTTGGTTTAATATATACCTATCCTAACTACGGATATCTATCAACAAATATCATATAAAATAGATCATATAGTATAATATCAAAAGTAGGTACCTCACTAACACTTTCTTACTAGTTTTTTCCTTTTCCCTAACATTGCATGTCCTAAGTCATCTCTCTCTAAAAGAAGCAAGCTCGAAGTCACATGGCTAATGTATCATATCATGAAACTCTTACATCACACCACATCATCATCATGTACCATACACCACATTCCTAACATCAACTCATTGTCCATTGACACATCTCTACACAGTAACTGATTAGCTTATGGGAGCCACCATAGCCTATATATCATGTATTATACCACAAGACATCACATCACCTACACGACATACTATTAGTAACCCAGAGGATACTATACATGTAGATAATTTTGTGGGAAAAAACATAAACAATTATATACCATTACACACTTATATGGGAATTTAACCACCATGTATATTATTATATAAAACAACTAGGAGAAGAGAGAATACCTGAATGGGGTAGTCATCCATCCATTCTTCACCAATCGGGATGTTCAGGAAAACGCCCTCCCATATTCTTCTGGGTGTTAATCACCCTACCGATATGGGTTATGTAGCATATTAAAACATGTAACATACATGATGTAATATACCTAAAAACCATACCATGATCTTTAACCTATTCATAGACTCAACTGTATCAATCATTTCTTGGACACCCGACTACCACCTCTATGAATAAGATATCCTCTAAGTGTTGAATAATTTAATGTGATTTATTTGATTTTTTTTATTTTAATACTTCATTTTACATTAATTAAATCATTATCCATTTTTTAACATTATTCCCTTCACATTTCATTAACCAAAAAATGAAGTACATGCCATCTTGGAATAATCTAATCAATTGCACAGTTCCTTAATGTTATGAACATCTTCATTCTCTTCGAGCACTAACCCCATGGGTAAAAACACTTATTAATCCTTATCATTCAATAATTATAAGTAATCTCATAAACATACTAATCTAACATGTATGATATTTATAAACCAAGAACAACCAGTAGACATAAGTTGTTTGGAATGGAATGTAGGTAAATAAGAAACCCAATAATCTTAACTTTTAATCAGAACATTATCAATAAAGCATCCATATTTGAGAAACAACATGGAAAATCCCTTCTTCAATCCACTCTATTTATCCTGATGCAATCCTCAACAACACCATGCATCTGTCCCACCATGACCGACATCAAATTCTATAAAATACCTAGGTCTCCCCAACCATATATTTTTAAACCATCAACCATACACGGATTAAATAATGTTATATTTAAATACTCATGTCAAAGATACCCAAAAGGAACCATGGAAACAAAACCCCATTAAACAAGGTATTTTGGACCTAAAACCCTAGGGGTCTAGCCTTTTCAAGAAAATAAGTGTGCTTAGAACCAAAAAAAATTATATCTATCAAATAAATATATCATTACCATCATGAAATAACCAATTAATTTATCATAGGATATAACCACAAGAAACATAATTGATAGGTTATTAAAAGATATAAATTATTTAAACAAACTCTAAATCATAACTTCAAATTTAAAAAAATTAACGTGGAAAATTTCCATTAACATACCTTTTTTTATAACTGACAATAAGAATTTTAAAATTCATGTTTGTTATATAATTAAATTTAAATATAGAATAATAATTTCAATTAAACATGCATCAGGAATCATTTGGTTTCTATCAAATTAAATGAAAAAACGAATTTAATATACATGAATCATTAATTATTTATCCCAAAACATTATCGGTATTACATTATTAATCATTTATATCAAATTATAATGATAATGGAAAGCCTAAAAACTATACTAATAAAATAATAAACATAGCTAACAAATGATGTAATAAAAAAGAGGTAAACCGTTATCACGATTGATGCACATGTGATCGCTATATCCACAAACAATTTTTTTTATTAATCTGGTTTATTATTTATTAATTTGATTCACCATTACCCATATAGATAAATAATTATTACTTTATTATTACATATAAAAATAATTACAAGAAATGAATCTCCTACCTCAGGGTTTTCAATGTTCTTAAATGAGAATAGAATAATAGGAGAAAATCTCCAGTCACCTCCTTCATAAAAAATTAATCCCTATGGGAAAGTTGTTCCAAAAACATACCAAAAACATCAAAGAACACCATAAGAACAAATGAGATCTTATTTCATAGCCTGAAAATATAGAATGGGAGGAAACAAGCTGATCAGATAAGAAACCAAAAAAGGGGGAAAGTCCCCTCACATCACCACAGATATAACATGGAAATCCGGAGATCAATAACTATCATAAGATCATCAAAAAACCTTGAGGAAGAACCTATGGATTCATGTAATTGGAAAAAAATTATAGGGGTTCTTAGAAAAACCACTGGAGTGATTAGATTTATACGAACACCACCAAACAAAAAATCTTGACATAAATGGGTAATTTATTTCATGAATAGACCGAGTTTTAAGAATCATTGAAAAACACATCCCCTTGATCCAATAAACCTAGATCAATTCACGTGGTAAACATTATTTTCAATTCATTAGTTGTGAAAATATTCATCGAATTTGATCCTCTGCACTATCTTGTTGTGAACTGATGGTTTATATTATTAGGTCAGAATTATGTGAATATACACAAGAGGGGTGAATTGTGTCATTTTAAAAATTTTGATAGATTAAAATTTTATCCCTATTAATATATTACGAGGAAATAAAACATTATATTCTTAAATCATGTTTTTAAGAATAAAAATAGAGAAGAATTACATGATTGTTTTTATAGTGATTCAGGTCACATAGAATTCACATTCCACTCCACCAACACTCTTTTCATTTAGCTTGGGGGTTTTCACTAAATTTGTCATCTTATCATAATACCTTCAAAAATGAGTTTAATAATTTGAAACATTAAAATGGGATATTTCCTTTTATATAAATCCTATTGATCCAGACATTATTGTGAGAAGATGACAATTCACCATGACTGAGAATGAGAAATCGATACTCTAAGAAATCATGATTAATTAATTTGATGAGAAACAAATTTAGATCATAGTTTCATTATACATTGATAGATTATGTATATTATTATTTTTAGACAATAGTCTTCATGAAATTATAGCTTTGAAGAGCTCCTGGATGAAAATTGTCTTTATGAAATATAACAATAAAACAATGGCAGAAACAACAATATAAAAATAGTAAAACAACAAAAGATCAAAATATGCATGTCTCTAAAGTGTAAATCATCACAATAAGAGATACATTCACTCTTTTTAAAAAGGTATTGTACATATAAATAAAAAAAATCTTGGTATTTAACAATAAAAACTCAATTTTTTTGGATAAATAGATCTACAAATATCACATGAAATGTTTTGAGTATACAAATTTAAAAATTTCAAAAAATGTGGCAAATTTATTTAGAAATTATGATGATTTAATTTTTTTGAAAATGAGCCTTTAAGTTAGTATTTAAATAGACTTAATGAGATATTTATTTTCGGTGAGATCATTCCAGAAATATTGGATGAAATTTTAAATTTAAACTCTATAGTTGAAAAATTCAAATGTAAGGTTAAACTTGAAAGTATGTTTGACAATATAAGTTAAACATCAAAACATTGGGATATTGAACCATAAATTAGTTTCTTAAAATTAGTTTTTTTTATCCAAATTATGGTTCGGAGTCCATAATTTTATAATAACATAGGGTATCTAATCCATACATTCTTTCTAAATGTCAGGTTTAAAAACCATATATTTCAATAACAAATGTAGTGTATAAAACATGTTTATAGAATACTTAGAAACATATATAGAACACTATAGTCAAAAATATTAATCCATAAATTACTTTTAGAACAAGATAAATTTTTTCATGAAAAATAATCAAAAAATTACACTGAGTAATTTTATTTATAAAATAAACAATGGTATTTGGGATCACCATAATATATAAGATTTATAGAGTATTGTAAACACAATACTGTAAGAAAAATATCCCCTTTTTTACGGATAAAACAATATATATATATATAAAACTTGTTGAAAATATATAAAATGTAGACACAAATAAAATAGAGTCTTAAAGATATATAACAGAAATTATAGTCCTCATTTAATGGTTTATAAATTTTGGATAAATACATAATATTATATAAATTTTATGATATCCAAACTAAATAGATTTATATTAAATATTTATATTTATATTATTCATATTTCTTAATATATTATAGTGATAAGAATGTAGTTTTTACCCAATTTTCTCCCCCTTCTTGATATCAAAATAAAATTAGCAAAAAAGGTTAAATAATATCGTTAATGTGGCACAAAACCAGTAGTTTTTTTGTTAGGATAAAAAAATGATCCATGTACAGTTAATAGATCTGGAAGGATTACAATAAATAAATAAAATATATTTTATAATATAATTCAATGATTTTTATTATAAAAAAATAATTGGATAGAAAAAATTAAGAAGCATGATTAAATGAGGGTGAATTTTCTATTTCAAAGGTAGTTTCAGATGTTAATTAATCTCAAATATCATGATGCACATCCTTAAGCACTGCCATAATTCCATTAAAATTTTGATTAAACATATTAGATCACTGTTTCATCCAAATCATGGACCCGTATGCCATTTTCATATTTTCAACTAAATTTACCTTCAAAAACTCCTGGACAATCTCTATATTCTATGAAAACATCATCAACATGTCACTTAACTGATTTAGAAGGTTTTTAATACTAGGATAATCATATGTTTATTTACCAACATGATCTTTCTGATTGTCCAACAAAATGTTATGTGGAACACTATCACACTAATGTATCTAAAACTAATAATTTTTTGTAGATAGAACCACAATAATGGATTAAACCATATTATCAAATTTGTATAAGGGGGATTTCTAGAATTATAACCCCTTTATTAACATGAGATACATATTATTTATTCAAATGGACTCCATGTGTATTTCTTTTATTCATCAATATATGTCTTGAAAACAAATTCTACTTTTAGTTTCTTAATCTAGTCAGACACATCTCTCAGAAATACAAAAAAATTTCTTATAGAAGCAAGATATTATCTTAGATTGTGTAGTTCAGAATGAACTTATTCTAACATTTATTTTGGAAAATTTTTCATTTTCGAATCTTCTAATGATTTTCTAGAAACTTCCCACCCACTTTGAAATTTTTTTATCATTTATTTCATCAAATTATATTTAAAAACCAAATCTACAATTCAAGAATTAATTTAATCAAAATATTTTTATTATCTATTCCATGATGGTTGTCCTACTTCGACAACAAAAATGAATTTACCTTCAATATAATCATTGGGTGATGATGAAAAATTTCCAAGAACTTATATTTTCTCACCATATCAACTAACAGCCTTATCCAATGATATTTTAGCCACATAAATTATTTTATTTTCAATAATTTTAGTGTTTTCAACCACAAATGTGTACACCTACGAAATACCATTGAGAATTATTTTAATAATGTTCTTCTTTGTGAGCCTTGTTTTGATCTCTATTTTTAGGATTCCTTTATATAAATTTAATTGGTACACCTATAAACACTTGTGATTCAACTTGTGTATCTTCATCCTTTTGTTACTGAACCATATGCTCTTCTATTATTTTACACATGGAAATAGGAGCCTCACTATTGGATATCCTTGATGGTTCTTCTAGTGAATGGTGGACATCTCTTGCAATAGTTGGGTCACTAACATCAACCATGAGTCTGTTTCCTATAACCTCAAGTGTATCTTCTATTCTAGATTAACCAATTAATTCTCCATGAATTCATACTGAGTCACCTAACATTGGATTTCATTGCACTCATGAATATGAGGAATAAATAATTATGGATCACCAACACCAACATACATTAGATTTCATTTCAAGGTATTCCAAAAGATACCAAATTTTCTTAAGGTTCCCGTAAAAATAATATTACTTTGATGATATATAAGGACCAATGAAATATCACAAGTATTATTATTTTTATACAAAATCCATGATATGATCCTCCTATATGGATAAAATACATTCGATGATCCATATTATAGATGTGATTCATATACATCAGAATATACATACAGAAATTCAAATTTATTTCACCTAACATTAAAAACATGATATACATACCATGAAATAAAATTTTCTCTAACTCGATAATACTATAAACTATTTCATATTATATAAATTTGACCAATTTACTCTGGTAATCTTAAATATATTTAACAATAATCTTTCTTTCTATGGTGGATAACAGAATCAAATAATGAAATCCGCATATTTAAACTTTTCATCTCCAATATATCGAATTTTAAACTGAAATCCCATTAACGAGTACACTAAAAAATTATGTCTATTTTTATTAAATAAAAAATAACTACATATTATTTACCTTTGAGGAGAAAACATCCTTTGTGTCACCAAAACTAAACTTTTAATATTAATAAAAAACGTTTCCATCACTATAAAAAAAATACTCTAAACTTTTACCAATGATAAAAATCTAAAATAAGAAAATATATATCTTTTTTTAACATTTTGTTTATCTGAAAAAACCACTCAAAACAGATAAACTTCCCTTGAAGGACTCATATATGAGATTATAAAGTGTGTTAGTGCTTATATTCACTCAGTTAGTGTTATTCAAGCCACTTTTTCATTTCCATTAGAGAAAATATGAATGTTTGATGTTCAAATTTTATGGTTTCAAAGAGAAATTGAGAGCTTTAAAATTCAAAAGGGTTCGATATTGAGGGTAATTGAGAGAGAGAGAGTTTTGATGATTTTTGTTTATTCCAATTTGGGTTACTAAGTCAAAATATTCAATGTAATAATTATAGATTATAATTTTGAAAAGATGATTTTTCAAAAAGAGTAAAAAATACATAATTTATTAAATAACCTATAAAGAAATAATATTTGAAGAAACCAATGAATAAAAATAAATAAAACTTAATTTTAAGAAAAAAATATAGGTAATGAAAATTTTATTTAAAATTAAATATTCTTAGCTCCTCATTAATAAATTGAAAACTAGTAGTGTGAAGTGGTATCGTTAAAATATCGTTAAGTTGATATTCATTATTAATAAATTTCAAAGATATATCTTTTTCTAGAATATGATATCTTAAGAAGTAGTGCATTCTCTCAATATGATTGCTCTTTGAGTGACTTACTAGATTTTTTTTAAATAGTGAACACACTTGAATTGCCAACTAAAATTGGAATATTATTGAAATTGAGTCCAAAGTTCATTAATTTGTGTTTCATCCACAACACTTATGAACAAAAACATCAAGCAGAGATATATTCTACCATAGCTATTTATAAGGAAACATAATATCATTTCTTACTTGACCATGAAACTAAGGACATCTCGAAAATGTGATAGGTTTTTAAGGTACCATTTCGGTTTAAGATAAAACCACCAAAATAATTCTCTCAACATAATATTAAATAAAAATAAGAATTTTTAGGAAATCTAATTTTTGAAAAATAGTTTTATTCAAATATCAAAAAAATATTTTAACATATGTTATATGAGATTATTTTATTTTTTATTGAAATATTTTTCATAGAGAGACATAAAAAATAATGTCTGGTATACTAACATTAAGATATAAAAAAATTTAATCATTCTTTCATATTACTTTCTATCAACCTGTATTCCAACTTTATCCCAATCAAGTTTTATATTGGTACACATGTAGGTTTTATACATCTTATCATTTTCAGGTACATAATTTTTCAATAAATCAATATTATATTTACTTTGAATTTAAAAATTCCCATACTTTTTTTAATATATTTGAAAAACATGAAAAAAAAATTAATTAGCCCATTATACTCGTTCCAAATTCTATTTGCATAAGTTTTAAAAAATTAATATAAATATTTTTATTACTTGATCCAAAGATAAAAACATATAAATTATTTTTTTTTGATAATAATATATTAGAATAAATAGGTTTCTTAAATAGTGTTTGATCTACCAATCGTATAGAAAATCTATTTCCTTATAGAAAATAACATAATCATTCGTATAATGTTCTTTGTGCTTGTTTATGTCTATACACAACGTAAGCATGTTTGATAACTGAATTTGGTAGATGGGGATTTTCAAAACAAATATATTGTTCAATATAAACTTCCTAAAACAAATATCCATTTAAAAAAATAGATTTTATATCCATCTAATATAATTTAAAATTCATATACATAATCTAAAAGATTATAATAACTTTTAATATAGAAACATGTGAAAATGTTTCATCATAATCAATTCCTTATTTTCGGATTATATCCTTTTATTACTAATCTATAATTTTATATTAATTATTATTGTTCATCTTATTTATTTCTATAACCACATTTTATTCCTTTTATAGGATATTTGGATGGCCTGAAAACCAATTTCCAAACATTTTTTCTATTAAAATGGTTATGTTCCTCTTGCATAGATATATGCTACATTCCTCTTATAATGATTTATCAACAATTTTATCTTCTTATTGAGACAAGAAAGATAATAATTTATCTATATTTCCTATACACCTTGTCCTAACTCCTGTATCTAGATTTCCTAATATAGTTACCAATGGATGTCACTTTAAGGTTCTATGCAGTCTAGTTAAGACACCATATGGTTCACTAGTTTCATGTTCTTCTAGACAAAACTAATTGTCATCATATTTATGTTTATTTTCAAATTCACCTTTAACATATTCAAGTATCATGTTGTTTAATTGTTAGTGACTTCATCAGTTTGGTTTTCTCTAGGATCAAAATTTTCACTTTCATGAAAATTCACGTCAACAAATTATTTAACTATATTTTTATTTTAATATAAACTCTATAATAATTAGAAGAGGAAGATTATCCTAAAATATTCATTTATCATCATTTGAATCAAATTTATAATTTTTTTCTTAGTATTAAAGATATTCACCTAACATCCAAACAATTTAATGTATATGAACTTAGGATTTTTTATTCCATAATTCATAGGGTTTCTTTTTAAGAAAGGGTCTTAATAAGATTAGATTCATGATATAGAAATTTGTGTTAACATCTTCTACCCAAGAATCGATAGGAATAATAAATTCATTTAGAATAGTTTTTGTAATTTTTGGATAGTCTTATATCATCTTTCTATAATTATATTTTGTTCAGGTGTTCTTTGAGCAGAGTAGGTGTTTTAATACCTATTTCTGAGAAAAAATAATTAAATTATTGATTCTCAATCTCTACAATAAGATAAATTATTGATTAAATTATTTTAAAATCATTTTCATTTTGAAAATTTTTACAAAATCATACAAAAGCAGAGAAAAAATCACTTTTATGTTTTAGGAAATAAACCCATGTAAATATAGAAAAATAATCAACTAAAAAACCATATGATTTTCCAACTATTATTGCTATTATAGATAGTATAGAAAAATCCATATAAATATGTTCTTGTGGTTTGGATGTTGTAACCATATTAATATATTTTAATGATTATTTTTGTTTCTTTCCTATTGGGCATGCGTCAAAAAATCCAAATTTATCAAATTTAATACTATGAAAATAAAAAACTAACTATTTATTAGAAAATTTATATAATGTAAATACATTATAGTGTCCAAGATTTCTATTACATATCTAATATTATTTTATCATAGTAATTAAACAATTGAACACTTTCACACAAGGAATAAAGATCTTAAGAATAATCATTTTTAGTTTTAGCTGCTTAAAATGTAACCAGTTTATCTTTAAAAAAATATCCTAATTTTTAGGAGAAATAAAAAAACAGTATCACAAAGTTGAGATATACTTATCAAATTGATCCTAAACCCTTTAAAATATATTTCGTTGATGTTCAAAATTTACTTTGGATCTCCAACTGATCCAACTCCAACTAGTTTTCCGTTTACATTATCACCTAAGGTAACTAGGCCACCATCAAATTTTTCTAATATATGAAAATTTGATGAGTCTATACTCATGTTTCTTGAGAATAAACTATCCAAGACCACACTATATCTTTGTACATGAGATTTTTTCTTATAAAGAAATTAAATAAAAACATGTTTTGGTACACTAATGTTCTTGGTTCTAGCTGCTCTAGTAAGAAACGATATGGGTATCCATATTTGCCTAATTTTAAGATAATTTATAGGAATATATTCAGACATATTTTTATATGCCATATCATTATTTATTCCACTGATATTAAAATTTATCCAACAAAAGTTATCATTATAATGGCCTTTAATTCCTTAATAAAAACATGTGATTCTTAACATTTTGTTATTCTTAGAACTGGGTACAAATTAATTTTAATATAATTTTTTATTTTCTCAATTTCTACCTATTCCATATTTCAAATTTTGACAATTTTTTTACCAAGAATCTTATTAAGAGATTCATATTCCTTCGTTAATATACTAGCATCACATTTCAATGACTCTACTTCATCATGCTACTCTTTACTTATGTTTTCATAAACAATGGAGTTTGAGTTAGATTTGATAAACTTTTCATTCAATTATATGTGTTATTTTATCATGGAATATTTTTTGTTAAAAAAACATTATAAATATTTTTAGTGATTTATGTTTTTTAATTAATGATTCACACTTTTCTTCAAGAATTGAACATAAGATAGATAATTTATTATTAGAATAACTTTTAGAATCGGAAGAAGAAGAATAGTAATATTTTACCTCATCTTCCTCTTTATCCATAAATCAAAAAATTTCTTTTAGATTGATAAGAACTGTATTTGAATCATATTTATAAGTACTATTGGAGCCTTAAAAGACACTCCAAGTATCCTTTATATATTTTTTACCTTTGGGATCATAATTTGTTCACATATAATACTTCTTTACTTTATTTTCTATTTTCATTTTCTCATCCTTTAGTTATGGGAAACTATGTATGATATGTCTTATTTTTTCTTATTTACATCCTCAAAAATATTTCATGATAATTTTTAATTAATTTTCCCTCCTTTCATATTAATATAAAATTTACTAAATATTCTTTCCTTAAAATTTTTTTCTATTCCAAAAACTAATAATTCTAAATCATTTCAGAATACAACATCGTCTTTTGGTTTATATTCATATTTTTTATGTATAACATTTATGGGAATTATTATACCTTTATATCAACCTATGATATTCGACTTTAGCTTTCATTTATTAATTATACATCATTATTGTTCCAATCAACTCCTTTATTATTAGTTCTAAGACATTATAAGATTATTTTGTTAACAAAATCTCACATTTCATTTAACAGGTTAATACTCATAGAACTTTTGAAGCAAGAGATGATTTTTAATTGGTTCTCCCAAGGCATCAACACAATTCACTATTTCATTCAATATTCTATCCATCTAATTGATGCTTTCACCATCATAAATTCTGAAAGTGTTGAATTTTAGCTTTGATGTGTTGTGTCTTATTTTCCTATCATATATAGTTCCATGAAATAAAATAGATATATTTTTACATAAATCATATGCAGTAGTACACTGAGATACACAATTAAATTCATCTAGACCTAGTCCTTATATAATAGAAATCATGTCTCTTGAGATGAAATCATACTCAACATCCTTAGTCACATCCTGCTTTTCTAGTTCTCTGGGTATTTCATATAGTTTCAAAATATTCATGTATACCTTGAATCCAAGATTCTTCCAATATATAATCATGAAATATTCCTAGTATCCAAAACTATTACCCTTAAACAAAGGATAATTGATCATAGACATTCCTTCTTTTAGTTTGGTCGTCGACATCTATCTTTATATAGACTATTCATTCAAAAATTTTGAGGTCTTATCAGACATCTTCAAAAAGCACTCCTCTAATACCAATTGGTAGGCTAGAATAATATGAATATACAAAATTGGGGATAATTTTGTCCTTTTAAGAATCTTGACATATTCAAATTTTATCCCCTTCATATATTATAAAGGTATGAAATGTTATATTACTTAACTAAGTTACGTAGTGGAAAAAAGAGAAGAATAATATCTGTTTTTATAGTTTTTCAGGGCATAAAGATCCACTAGTCCACTCCACCAACACTCTCTTAGTGAGATTTGTGATTTTCAAAAAATAGGTTCTATTATCATAATACCTCCAAAACTAATTTTAGGTAGATATTGATCCACAAATTAGTGGAAGAATCTAACATTACACCATTAATGTGTATGAGTAGTCAATACTCCAAGATATAAAGATGAATTGATTTGGTGAGAATTAGATTTATCTTACAATTTCATCAGAAACTGATAGATAATGGATATTATTTTCCATAGATAATAGTCATCAAGAAATAATTGCTTTGAAGTGAACTTAGTTACAAATGATCTTCAAGAAATACATCAACAGAACAATGAAATTTGAAAATATTGAACAATAGTCAAACAGAACAAGATCAAAACATGTATATCTCCAAACTGTATATCTTTATATAGAAATAGACGTTTTTACTTTTTCAAAATCTAATTTCACCTGTGAATGATATAACTCATGGTATTTAACAAGATTAAATTTCATTGGTTGTGGTTAAATAGATCAAAAAATATCATCTGACAAATCATGAGTATTTTAATTTAAAAAATTCAAATAATGTCATAAATTCCCTTAGAAATAGAAAGAATTTAATCTATTGAACATGAGGCATCAAATCAATATTTAAATTTATTAAGAATATATCTAAATATGGAGATATTGCTGTATAAATCTCAGAAAATTTCTTGAATTTAAACTCTATAGTAGAACAATAATATTTTAGGGATATCTTCAAAAGTATTGTTAACAACATATAGTTATATTCAAAATGATAGGTTTTTGGACCAAAAATTATTTTGAAAAATTATTGGTTTATTTCAAAATTAAGTTTTGTGATCCATACGTTAACAATATCATAGGGTATATAATCTAGTTATTCTCTCAAAATTTATGGTTTGAATACCATATGTTCCACTTTCAAACATATGGTATAAATACTGATTCTAAAATATTTAGAATAAAAAATTAACCCATAAATTAATTTTAAAACAAGATAAATTTCTAATGAAATATTATCCAAATTACACATAAAGTAATTTCATTAGTAAAACAGTCAAGGGTAATTATGATCATAAAATTAAATAATATTCATAGATAATTGTTGATAAAATACATAACCAACAAAAAATCAGAACTGTGTTCCAGAAATTTCCCTTATCAACCAATAAATTCCTATTCAGACCATGAATAAAAATCTCACATAATGAACTATAGTTCATTTTGTGAACTTTTCTTGCTTCTATGTTCTAGCCCCCAAACACCAATGATCCAGATCTAGGCTTCCTACAAGACCCACATACATTAGAATATTGTAATGGAATGGGATATAATGATTCATTCCTTTAAATTATGAGTCTCTCAAACAATTATGGTATTTGATAATTCAAAACCAATCTTGAAGATAAAAGTAAGATAAAGTGGTCATCCGAATAGCTAGCTCGTGAGATACCTCACAAGAATCCTTCCATCATAGGATAACAACTACCTCACATAGAGGAATATGGCGCAAAACAACAAAACACAATGAACCATATCCCAAACACTCTCTTGAGGTAGAACCTCACAAACATGATCAAAGGTGTAAATAAGGCATCATAGAATATAAAACCATCTCATAAACCTTATAATTTCCAAAAAGCTGAAAAATCGATACCACAAAATTGATAAACATTAAATAACATAAGATAATTGGTGTCTATCTATGACTCAGGTTCCCATGTATTTTCCTCCATGCCAATATGCCTCCAAAGAACATTGATCATAAGAATAACACACCCAAAGAACACCTTCTAGTAATAGTCATGGATCTCCAAAAGCTGGTCCTCAAAGGTTGAATCATCATTAACAATGATATTTACATAAAAAATTACATGAGCTTTATCATGAAGATACTAATGAATCTGCAACACAAGGATGAGAAAATGTATCCAGATCATATGTAGGTGAAGTGCACTTTGATACACAATAACTCCAACATGAGCCAACACCTTGGAAAGCTAAAAAACCAAGGATAATGCTTACTCCTATGACCAAACCTTCTCTTTACATATTGGGGAGTCTCCTTTAGAAACACATGATTTCAAAAGTTGAACTTCAGAAGTCTCCTGATTCGATTGAGATAGGAATTCTGATGATCTGGTACTTCATTATTCCTATTATAAATCACTGGAACTGTCTTTTTCATTCTTTGCACAATTTCTAACCTATGAATTTCTAACTCTCTAACCATAGTCTTGAAAAATAGATAATTGAAAGGTTACATATATAAATCTTCGAATTTTTTATTACTAATGATGGAGTGGAAACTATTTTTATATGAAAACTCAACCAAGGCCATCTGCGTCATCCATGAACCTCCAAAATCAAAGACACAAGCACCCAAAAATATATTAATGAGTGTTGATAGTCTACTCTATATAACTATCCATCTGAGGATGAAAATTAGTGCTAAAAAATAATATCCAAAATAATATTGTAATCCCATCCACAACCAATAGGTAAAATTATGATCAAAATCATAGAAGATAATTTTCAGGACTCTATAGAGTCCCACCACCACCTCCAGGTAGTAACATGATAAAACCTCCATTGAGCTCAACTCCTTAATCTCTATAAAGTAGAATTATTTCATATAACATTCCCCTATCACCCATATAACATCAAATATTCCTTGATATTGAGGTAAACCAGTGATGTAGTCTATTGATATGTCATTCCACTTCTACTTAATAACATACAAGGACATGAGAAAATCACCAAGAGCACAATGACCAGGCTTCACCTTCTAGAATACCAAATATATAGACACAAACTCAATAACTAAAGGCTTCCTCCTATGCAACCAAAAATTACCTCTTAGAGCTTGGTACGTCTTTTTCATTCCACAATGTATTGTCAAGGGTGAGCTATAATACTCACGGAGAACCAACTCACACCTCATAAAAGGGATAAAAATGTCCCCTAGAATAACATATAATATTTTCCTTCCTCATACCAACCATCAAGGACATCACCAATGTCAAATAAGACTCTTCAAACCCCTAACTCAAAACCCCCCAGTTGGGACTCTTCCACCCACTCCAGCAAATACAGATTCACTATCAAATGAAAAATTCATCCTCTGCCACTATCCTATAGTATATCAAGATGCATCAATGAGAGCTCTTCAATTACACTCTAGGAATATGAAACCTCATGTATGTAATCATTGTGTGACTTCCTTCTCAGACCATTAGCTACAACATTACCCTTTCTTGATGTACACAAAATCTCAAAGTTTTAATAAAATAAGAATCTCCTCCACTGTCACCATTATAAGTTATAGTAATGGTGGGAGAAGATATACCATAGGATCTTATTATTAATAAAAATCACAAAATGATCGATGATGTGGTAATGCGGACACTACATCCAGGAAAACATGACTCCTTCTAAATTGAGATCATGGGTGGCATATTTATTCTCATGGAGATGTATGTATTGAGGCCCAGAAAAAGAAATAGATATATGCTTCATTAGAAAACATCATATTCCAAGATGTAAAGCATCAAATAAAACCTCAAACTTAACTCCTCCTTCTAGAAAATCTAGAATTATTGTGCTGACCAACTATATCTTCAGGTACTCTAAATATACATGACACTGATCAGTCCACAATAATGCACGATAAATTCCAGTCATGTCTATTATAAGAGTCACAACCTACGATAAGATTGATATAACCGTACAATAATATGCTATATGACCCTAGAAACTTCACACCTTCGCAAATATATAACTATCCTGGGGATTACCAATAAATAAGAATCTCAATATTTGAAGGATTTATAGCTACGCCATGTTGGGGCATTTTATGACCCAATAAACGAAATCCATAGTCCCAGAACTCAAACATTGATAGAGTTACAAATAAATTATGATGATGAATAACATTAAAAATGGCATATATATTGTCTATGTGCTCCTCCTTAGATGTGGATTACATAAATAAGACTTTAATAAAAACCACCACGAACCGATATAGACACTATTAGAACACTTTATTCATTAGACACATGGAAATGGATGGAGTGTTCTTCACACTAAATGACATCACAATGAACTCATAATTCACTAAATGAAATAAAAAAGTTTCCGTCCTAATATCATCATTTTTTACTCACATGTGACGATAAAATAGCTTTATATTAATATTCAAGACCCAACTAGAACCTTTCAATTGATTGAATAATTTATCAATCCACATAAGAGGATAGAGGTTCATCACATTCACATGATTCAAGTGATAGAAATTTAAAAAGTTATGTATAATTCCATTCAACTTTTTCACAAACATAATTGGAACAAACTAAGTTTATATGCTCGATCGAAAAAAACCTTACTATAAAAGATCATCAATTTGTACCCAGAACTCTCACACCTCAAAAGGTTTCATCCTCTATGGAGACATCAAGACTAGAGAAACCCTCGACTATAGCTCTATTCCAAAACCGATATCCCTTTGAGGGGATAATGTTATAACCTTCAGAAGGAATACACCGGGGGACTCTTTTATAACTCTATGAAACACTACCGGCTGAACTTCTAATGAACTCACCATTATCTAGAATATAAAATAATTCAGTGATGGAACACACCTCCAAACCATACGAGGGTCTCACCCACCGATGAGCACTATAGGACCTACATAAGCATCATTGAACATAATTTGTTTCATAAAAAAATCTATAATAGTCCACATCAAATATATTTTGTTCATAATGATGATTATTTCATATGGTTGTATTTGTATACATTGGAATTCACACCAGGAACAATGTTTCCCCAGTACTGTCTCATAGTCTCTACAAAAATTTTTATAGATAAGATGAACCTCTAATTAGCATAGTTAATGTAAAGGGAAACATAATACTCTCTACCTTATAGCCCAATGAATGGACTATGGTAGATTATATGAATGAGTGTCTAATTACTAAATAATGAAAAAGCATGCGCCCAAGTAAAAAAAAGAAAACAGTACCTCAAACATTGTCTACCTCTCCTAGAACTAGAAACTCTAAAGAATAAAACTGACCATCACCTAAACTAAATCCCCTCTATGCTGGATGATAAAAATATCCATGGACATGCTCTTATCTATGAGTAGTGGGAGATTCATGAGGTTTTTCTCCACCAACATTTTTTTCTTCTTCGTTGCACCTAAGATAGAGCACCCTGCTGCTGTTACCTCAATAGAAACTGGAATAGTATACAACATTTGAGTAGAACACCTATTTTACACATATTTCAAAGAAATTTTGGACACTATCTCTATTGATGACCTCAAACTCAACATAAAAAAACACACACACACACATATATATATAATCTCTTGGAAGGGGCTTGAGAGCCCCCACACTAAGAGAAATTAGATGATGAGGGATAGAAATTACCCGCGACTATCTGAAATATATTTTATCCATAAAATTTAAAACCCCAGACAACATCATTTCAAGACAAGGAATCTTAATGATTATACTCTAGTAATGATTGGATCCTTTTCGGTGTCCTCTCAATGACCCATTAACTAACCATCACCTCAAAATATGTCAACAACATAAATGAGCAAACCTAGTGGTAGATCTATAAATACAAATCCTCCTTAAATTGCCTCTCCATAGTCACCTCGCATTTATTTATCTATGTATTATAATAGATGGGGTCTAGAAACATATCTAACACTCAAATATGTTTTAACATCCCTATTTAAGGGTAAGTGGCTCTAGGTAAATTATCACCTTTGTGATCAATGAAATATAGTATTCTTGAAACTAGTCTCCAATATTCTCCCAAGATACTACTTTCTTTTCATTATCCCTAAGGAATAATAACCACCACCACCTTGCTTCTCTATGTATCACAGTCAGTACAAATGAAACCTAGATCTCCTTTGGGCATGGATCAAACAAAATCTTATATTCACCTTCTCTAACTAATCCTCTATAAATGATTCTAAAATAGAACCCCCATTCTTTTATAGAAACAGGAATTGAAACTCTTGATGTTTTATCCGCCTAGTATCTTTATCATTAACCTCTACTCTAGGATGATCTATTTACACATCTTCATAGACATCTTCAGTGTGAACCTAGTTATGATGTCGACCTAGAGCAAAACCTATATAAGATCATACTATTAGGGACTCATAAACTTGGAATGTGAAATATTTAATATTTTTTTAATTAATTATTTATGGTTCATCTGAATACAAACTTCTATCAATTTCAAAAACATGTTTAAAGAAGAATGATACAAGATCTATTCCAATGTATCTACCCCATATCCAATATCACATTTCTTAGTAGGCTTGGTAAACATAATATTTCATGAATAAGTTCATAGGGGGGATAAATACCAATGTATTAGTTGGTATCCTTTTTTTTCATTACTTATTAAACTTAACGAACAATTTTTCCATTCTAACCTATAGATTCCCCATCTGTTCCTACCTTCAAAATTCATCCTATCCCTTAACCAAAAACGTTTATACCACTTTTTCATGACACCCTCTTCCAAAAGGTACCCCTCCTAGGTTAGAGATGAGAGAAGGGATATAATAACAATTAAATCACACCTTTAATAGGCCATGGGTTGGTGAAAAACTCAGAGGGTATATCATACACACAAATGGGAAGCATTACCCTCTAATATTTGAGAAGACGTTGGATAAGATAAGAACACCCAGAAAATTATACTCATAACTAAAATAATAGAGATCAGAAAACACATTCATGTAATATCATACAACTAAAACCAAAAAGGGAAATATAAATACCAAAAGATAATCCTTAAAAGTTTCTATGAAATCCTAAAGAACCCACTAGCTTGTAATGTGAAGCATGACCACAAAAATGCTCTACCAAAAATGAAAATGGTTTATAATCATTAAGGTTGAGCATAACAAGTATACTCAGTTGGATCCTCTTCACATCCTCTTATATAAATGATAAATAAATCATACTAAATCCCAATGAATAGCAAGTGAAACCAACTCATTACCTAAGAATGTATAATGTATTCCCAACCTCACCCTGTTTATCTCTCCCTAAGCATCATATGCAAGAAATCATATGATATAATTTCAATAGATGGTACCCAACTGTCCCTTCCTCATTGCTTTTCAACTCTAACCCAATGTCGCATGTCTTGATCCATCTCTCTCTAAAAGAAGAAATGATGAAGATACCTATGCTAAAGTATTATATCATGCACCACATGCATCACAAAAAAAATCATCAAATACCATAAACCCCATGAATCACCACATCCCATTCCACATATTTTGATAATATATAAGTAGTTTTCTAGTGCCAAGATAGATTATATGTCATGAATTATACCTCAATCCATAAAATCCCATATACATCATACCTATAATAATCCATAGGATACTATATCTACAGAGGCATTTGAATAAAATAACTATAAGAAATTACATTCATCTATACACATATATAATAAATGTAACTAACATGGATAGAAACACATAATAATATCAGGAGAACAGAGTGAGGTCAGAGGGGTAGTCATCCATTCATTCCTCGCTAAACTAGAAGTTGAGGAAAACACCCTCCCAAAGTCTACTAGGTGTCAATCTCCCTACTGACATGGGTGGGGTATAATATGAAAATTCATAGAATATATGATATAATATATCTCACAACCACACTGTAGGAATTAATCTAATCTTAAGATCAACTAAACTATTTTCTTATGAACAACCGCCTACCACCGCTAAGAACCACATATCTTATAATCCCTCAAGCATTCAAGGAGATTAGTTTAATTTATTATTTACTTTTATCATTTATCTTTAGGCGTATTAATAAATTATTTTTTAATTAACATCATTCCATTAACATTTCATTAAACACAAAATAAATTTCACACCCTCTATGCATAATCCACCAAATTCCATGATTCCTCATGATTGTAAAAATTTAAATTCTATTCAAGCACCAACCCCATGAGATACAACATTTTTTAATCATTATGATTCCATAATTCCAGATACACTAAGAAAAATCTAAAGATACCTTGAAAGAGATACATAAACCAATCATAACTAGATACCTCAAGTAGTGGGGAAATGAATGAAGGTAAAAGAGAAACTCATCCATTCAACCTTTAAATCTGAACATTATCAAGAATGCATCCAACATTTAGAACAATAGTGGGAAATACTAACTTTATCCAATTACATTAATCCCAATATTATCCATAAAACCACCATGATTTTCACAATGTATCCATCTCTCCATCACTGGCATCAATTTATACCGCAAACCTGGGCCTCCTCACCCATATCTCACCAGACCATCAACTATACCATTATCACATCACATCACATATAAAGTTTTACATCACAGAAAAATACAAGGTATTAAGGAAACAACAAATAGAGTCAACATGGTATATGGTCCCTAAAAAGGCATAAATCATTTTCCTGAAAAAATGCATGCTCAGCCCCAAACATTTATCTTTATCAAACAACCAGTTTTATACCATATTGAATTAAACAATTATATTATTATAGATAACAACCATAGGAAACCTAAAACATAATATATTAAAATATATAAATTATTTAAACATTCTATAAAGTATAACCACTAGTTTCACAAATATATAATAGAAAAATTCGATTAACATGCCCATTTATTGCTATATCTAACAAGATTTTTCAACTTCATGTTCTTTAACCAATTACATTAACATATAGAAGAAATATTTCAATTAAAATTCATCATGGATCATTTTATTTAGATAAAATTATTAAAATAAATCAATTAAACAAACATTTCTATTTAATTATTTATCTAACAACATTATTGGATTTACGTTCTTACCCATTTCCATAAAACAAAAATGATAAACCCAAGTAACAACAAGAGAAAACCTATAATCACATATCCTAAAATGAAAATAAATCCCTATGTGAAAACCAAACCACAACCACAGAAAGAATAATCAACAACACTATAAGAACAAAGGATTCCATCTTCTATATCATGGAAATACAGAATGAGGTGAAACATACCAATCAGAGAAGAAACCATAATAGTAGGAATGAAAAATCACCCAGGATCAAAGTAGATCAAACCCGAGAATCTAGGGATCAATACCTATCAAAATGGATTTAAAGAGCCCTAAAGAAGAACCTATATACACCTACAGTTAAACTGAATAGTATGATTTCATAGAAAAACCTAGGGCATGATTTGATTAATAGGCACACTACCATATGCAGAATCATGTCATGGGGGACTATGTTTTATGACTTGACCAAAACACATCTATTCAATCCAATAAACATGGATCAATAAATCTCTTGATATTTGTGTTCAAATCGTGATTTGTTTAGGGATAGATTCATTAAATTTGATCCTCCACTCTTTTACATCAAGAATTGATAGTTCACATCCTAAATAACACCATATGAAAATCCCTTCTAAATCCATGAATTCTTACTTAGGTGAAAAAAAGAAATCTCATGTCATGAACTATATATCACATCATGAAATTCTCTTTCTTCTGGATTCCATCTCCTAAATCTAATTATATTTCTATAACCATTCTCCAAACACCATAGGCCTCAAAAACAAGCAAATGAATTAGATAGAATGGTCTAGTCATTTACACTTTTCATATCTAAGATGATTTTATCATTATTAATCATCATCATGGATAAGTTCTTTTCTATTTAGATAATCTATAATTTTTTTCGACTTCCTAGGATAATAATGGCTTGAGATGCCATAGTTCTTAATCCACTCTAACTATATTTGTCTATGATTGTTGATATTTTTCTATTTGAATATATACATTATGATCTAATTATTTTTTTATATGTCACACTTATCTCCATAGAGATAATTCCTTAAAATATTTAATGATAATTTTATTGAATCAAACATTAGATCATGCATTGGATGATTTTTCTCATGAACTAGTAACTATCTTGAAGAAAATGATATTTATCATTTTTTATGAGTACAAAACTGATGTCCTAATTTAATTAATCAATGTATATCACAAATCCTTATCATCTTAAAGGTATTGTGTGTATAGGTTCCATAATTATCCTATTATTGGATTCCTTTATGCTCTAATAACATTCATCAGTCTATAAGAAAACATTACTATATTATAAGTTTACATGATCTATGGGTTCGAAAATCATTTAAGTACTTAAAAAATCATCAATAATACCCAGAAATTCAACAGAAAATACAAATATCTATTATATATAAATATATTGGTTTGAGTCATTCCATAATCACTTTTTTTTTCAATAGATCAAAAAATATTCCATTTCTTAACATGCCATTTTCCATGAATGTTACTTGCTCTATCCAAAAGTAACATTTATTATACATCACACACAACTTATCCTTTATCAATATCTTTAACAAAGAATTCAAATGCACCTCATACTTCTCATTGATTTTAGAGAAGAATATAATTCCATATATAAAGACCACCATAAATTTATTTAGTTAATCTATAAATACTCTATTCATCGAGTTGAAGAAAATATATATAGAATTTGTGTGTTTGAAAGGAATCACTGTGAACTCATTCTATCTATAAATTATAAAAAATGAAATATTGGGTATATCCTCCTTTCACAATATTAATTAATGATCTCCCAAGATAATATCCACATTATATAAGTAATGAGGCCCACATTGTTGTTTTAACTAGTCATAAATCTATTTTAGAGGATACAGTTTCTTTATCATGATCTTTTTGAGTTCATGATAATCAATACTGATATGTATTTACTCTTCCTTTTTCTTAACAAAGTTGAGAAATGCACAACATAGTAAATCACATGGGTGTATAAACCCATTTTATTGATTATATTATAGTTTATACTTCATTTAATCTAGTTTAATGTGAGATATTCTATAAAGAATCTATGATATAGTCAGAGCAATAAGTATAAGATCAATTGAGAGCTCAACCTCTCTTTCAAAAGGAAATCCAGAAATCTCTTCAAGGAATACATATAAATATTTTATTACAATTGTTATATCTACCATGATAATCTTATATTTTATCTTAATAATTTTAGCTAGATATTCTTACTCATAAGAAAATTATATCCATGCTTTATAAATAGTTTACAAAATATATTCACCATTATCTTTTCACATATAAAAAATCAAAGGAATATTTGGGATATAAAAACTAATCTCACAGTCTCAATAGTGGATATTAGATCTATATAAATAAAGTTAATCCAAGCCCATTATAGAATCAAATTATACTAAATTATGTATAATAGTATTTTATAAAAGTTTATCCTAACAAATATTAATTTTGGGAAGATTTATATACTTTAGATATAAAAATTTCACCACATAGAATTTTTACCAACAACTCAACCTCAATGTTTTTTTGGTGTTTGAATATTTATACTAAACATGCATGATATGGAAGAATGTGAAAAAATAGAATCAAAAAGGATATTCAATATTCTTTAATGGATAAAAAGTGTATCTATCATTTCTTCATTTTCATAATCAATATCTGTAGTAGGGATATCATACACTCATTATTTCAATCTTGGCCATAGAGGTTCTTGTTATAAGTTATCCTCAATGGACCTAGGATTGATTAAAACATCATTTCTTATAGCATATTTATTTTATCTTTAATCTCCCTTTGATATTAATTATCTTTATACCCATCATTTATTAAATTTCAGTATCTCATTTTTCCCTTGAATATGTTTCTCAAATACTTATTCCCACATATATAACTTGTGGTTAGTTGTATTCTCTTCCATCAATGAGATTTATTTGTTGATACTAAAAAATTGAACTCCTTGCTCAACTTTTTATATTTATCCCCATGAGACCATTGAGAATCCCTAATCCCCATCACAACATTATAGGCACATCAAACTATTTCCTCATAATTTTAAAATCCTTTAATTTATTTGTATTTTTGAATACATAGATTTAGACCACTAGAGAATCATTATAACTTATGTTTTAGGTTTATGAAAAATCTATTGGTTTACTTTTAAAGTCTTGTGATGTTTTTTTAATAAGACCTAGTTGATTAATCCTCCCTTTTCTAGAATCCAAGTAATTTACTATCCATTTTAATATGGAGTTTTTAATGAAAATATTTATTAAAAAATATCTTCTTGAATTATTCACAATCATTTAATACAATTTTTCCCTTAGGGTATTTATTATTGATTAGTGTCAAACACTAACCAACATCTCCCTATAAGTGATATATAAGGAATATAACTTTCTCTTTATAAGAGCATGGAAGACAAAGAATATATTCCCAATTTAATTAATATATTTTTATGTTATTCAATAATCAGAATATCCACTAAAAGTGGGAGTTATTTTTCACATTAATGACTCAAATACAAATTTTTCTCTCTGGGGAGAAGAAGGGAGTACTATATGATTCATTTTATAATTCATAACTCATGTTAGATTTTAAATTACCCCCATGAGGTTCTTAAGTCACACTCCTATCATATTAGGCATCTTGTTTGGGAAATCATTACATTGACCATCACATTTTATCTTGGGACTATTTCTCTTCCATTTACCAAAACAGAGGAAGATTCAGGATAATAATAGTCAAATTAATAAGAATATAAAATGAAAAAATATAAATTTTTATGAAATAATTTATAAATGGAATGTGAATCTAAAATTATGAATTTATAGGTTTCAATGTAGGTTATTCATGGTCAATATTCTATTTTTTTCTATAAACTAATACAAAAAAATAATTATAACTTACTTTGTTGAAACTTATAATAACCTAAGTCTTATACGCATATGATTACATTATTTCTAACATTAAAATCCATGAAAAATGGCCCTAAAATTTATAGGTATGGTGTCTTTTTGGGATTAGATACATATTAAATTAATATAAAAATAATTAAAATTCTATTACTACATGTACATAAATAGAATGGATGATATAATAATCCAAGAAAAGGAACAAACATGATAATAATGTAAAACATATGATTTACGAGGAATAAAATAATGTTATAGAAGTAGAGGATCATATATAATCACATTAACGAATTGAATAAAGGAGATGTTATAATAATATTGTTTAATCATAATAATTTTGGAATAATAAAATATACGATATTATATGTATATGTTAAGGCTCACTAGAATGATTATATAACACAGTGTTCTAGGATTATTTCATCATCACCCAACATTATATCTCATGAGATGAAAACACAGCCCAATATATTGGTGGTTGAAAAATTCAAAGAACACCCAATACAACATAATATGAACATGCATATGATTTATATATAATTAAATAATACATAAATCCTAATCATAAAAAACCCCTAGGAAGAAAATTGGTAACATATTAATGTCTTAAAGAATAAAAAAGATATATCATAATGTTTCCTATGAAAATATTGGATTAAGGACTTTGATACATTAATATAATAATGAATATATATAGTTCATGGTTATCAAGAAAAATTGAAGAAAAAATCATGAAAAATGGGTGATGAAGTAGGCATGGTAATGAACCCATTAAATGATGTTTTAAGAATTGAGAAAAAATCAATGGAGAAAATAAATGCATAGGAGATTATTTAAAACAAAAAAGTGGAATTGGATAAAAATCCAAAAAATAATGGGTATTTCTAGAAATAATGTAAGAATAAAAATTTTAAAATATTATTAAATGAAAAGAAATAATAAATAGAAAATATCCCTCTAATTGGGTTCTTTTTAAAGATGCGATTTAGAAGGGAACTTGATAAACATGCATATCAATAGTAATGAAAAGTGAAAAAACTAGGTATATATTTAAGGAAAATATATTAAAAATATGTAAAAAATTAAATGTGAAAAAAGTGAGACAAATAGATATAAAGAGAGAGAAAGTGTATCCCAAAAGAGAATTAGGGTGGTTTGGGAGTTCTCTTACCGCAGGTACCGACTCACCAATTACGTGTGTATAACCTAAAAAATAATAAAATAAAAATTATTAAATATTTTATTTATAAAAATTTTCATGTATATTTTCATTTTTTATTTTTCTTTCATGTTTATTTGTTACCATTTTATTATGACATTATGTTCATGTTCATCATCCAAAGGATTTTTGTTTCATGGATCCGATGTTGCATCAGTTTGTTGATATTGATAAAAATTATTTTCATATGATTCCATAACTCAAAAAATGTATTTTTATTGAGTATTAATCATTATAGAAGTTAAAATGGATTCAAATATCTATAATTGTACTTTAATATGAATTTTTTATTAAGTTTAAATGTAATTTTTTTAATTGTTTTTTTCATTTAGTTGGTTTTTCCGACCATTATGAACGTAATTTGTTTTATTAAATGTTATTGATATTTACCCATTCTATAATATAACTAATATTATAATATAATTATTAAGTTCATTTATAACTATTATTTTTTATTATTACTATCTTTGAAGGTGGTAATAGTTGGTTTATAACAACATCCATATACGTGGTTCGAATCATCCATGATGGGACTAGTGATATAAATAATTATAAAAATGAATTGTATAAATTATATAATTATATAATTAAAATTAAATTATCATTATATTATTAATAATATGGTAAAATTTATTTTTATGATAATTAGAAATAATATGATGAAGGAATAATGAAAATAAATTGAAAGCTTAAAAAATATAAAACATGACTTATCACTTTGTGATGGATCCTCTATACTACACCTTCAGCCTTCATAGAATGGTTTTTTGGGGATAAAAAAACTAGGATGTTTATAAGAGAGTTTAGGAGGTATTTATGTAGATTTTGAGCAAGTAATTTTTTTTCCAAGTGAGTAGAAATTGTTTGAGGGTAGTATTTATAAGGTGAGGATATGGGTATTTTTCAATAAAATGTTATATATTAAAATAGTGATCAAACATGTAATTGAATGGAAAAAGTTTGTTGATATAATAGTAAATGGGAAATTAAAATATTCATATAATTTATAGAAACTTAAAAATTCATTTATATAAACTGGTAAAAAATATAGTACTTATGGAATGTTTTACTATTCATTTATGTATTTTATTATTAATGAAAAATTTCAAAACTTCACACTAACCAAATTTAGACATATTGATTTCAAAAATGACATTAATTTTATTAATTTTTTTTCTAAATATGAGAAATTTTATATTTAAATTAAATCCATATTTATTTAAAAATGCCTACTTTTATGAAACTGTCTAATATCTAACGATTAGACAAGTTACTAATTTTTAAATAAAATTATTTTCTTATTTATATAAAAATTAATATATTTTTTAAAGAACATTTTATGAAAATAAACTGTAATTTATTTATTTTATATTTTTTCATAAAAATGATTTTTAATGGAAATAAAACATATATGTTTTCAAAAACAAATTTGTTTCGTTGTGTTACACTTCGGTTCTGTCATATTTTACACTTTTATATAATGTTGTTGGGATATAAATTCCTTATATTTTTATTTTATAAGATACCCAGATATTTTTTTACTAATCCAATTCTCTGATTACTATTTTAATAAAAATTTTACTATTCCTAATAGTCAAATTACTATGCCAACAGTCATATTTCCATATATATTATATGTTTTATACTACTTATATAAACGTATAATTTCATTCATTCATCATTCACTTTTAATTATCTCAAGTTTATATATTTTATTTAATGAAATCGATTATATTACCAATGATTTTCTTCTTCTTTTTTATAGTTTTCTTCCGGGGTGTGATTTTTCTAAGAATCCAACGTGATCAAAATTTTCATATTCTATTTATTTTTTTTATATATTGTCCCATTTTACTATTTTCAATTTAATTTTGTATATTTATCCTCTAAATTTAATGTTATAAATTAATATAATAATTGTTTTTTATTTTTATTATGTGGTTCATTTAGTTTATAATATATTCTTAAATATGAAATTTATTCAAAAGGAAATTTACATATATAAAAGTTTAGGCCATCACACACACACACACACATGCTTATATGTGATCTTGAATAAATAAATTTATGCACCCACCCATCCATCCATCCAGACAAACACACAAACATGCACATACACATAAAAATATACATACATGCAAGAATAAATACAATCACTCATACATGCATACATATATGAGTTCATGCATACGTACTTCCATACATTTATCTGTAATATCCCGGATTTTCCATGTAAATTTTTTGAAAATTATTTTTGATTAATTCAAGACTAGGAATTGAGATAGAATGTGATTCTGAGTCCTCGGGTGCCCGGAATAAATTTTTGAACTATTTTTATGTATATTAAAAATAGAGCATTTTTCTAGTTTTAGTAAATTCTAAATGGGTGCCTGGATTGGAAATATGATGGCATTGTTGAGCTTATAACAATGATTTTTCCTTTGGTTGAACCTAACATCGACTGACAGGGGGTGACTGCAAAAGTTAATTTATAGACATTTTAAAAGAAAAATAAAATATAATTAAAATTTTAATTATTTAATTTATGCAACATTATGTAGTGACTTAGTAATACTGCGATGCGCTGAAATATTGACGCTGCAATGTAGCATCATGGAAATTCTAAAGCATGTTTAAAATGCTGAAGCACATTTCCACCATTAAACAGAGGTAGGGACTAACATTATAATTCATAATGATAGAGAATTTTTCCTAGATCCCTAGTGTTTCCCTGAAGAAAATATAATGATGATATCTCATCGGTGATGATGATTTGGAGATTAGATCTCATATCAAGCACCGACGAATGACAGATCAAGGATGTTCGGGGACAGATCACCATCAAAGAAAAATTCTCTCCTCCAACTGATCCTATTTTCTGGTATGGGGTTTATTTTTTGTGTGATTGTATTCCTCTTATGTATTTCAAATTAGGAACACATATCAACCCACAAATAGGTTGATCAGTGGATCGATCATTCTTGTGGGATGTGTGTTCTTTTACAGGGTTTGATTCAGAAATTATCCATGCTTATTGTTGGTGTTTTTTTATCTACCGTTCATCAATTATAACCTGGATGGATCAGGGATGACACAAACATGGACCAAATCCATCCAATTGGGTTGTTCTTGTATTCAAATTTTTCCCTATTTTTGTTCTCCACATTCTTCACTAGAGAAAACAATCTGGAGCAAGATCTGGGATAGCGGTAGTGACCCATGGTCCAACAAAAATGCGGTCGTAGTGTGTGGTGGCTCCTACCATTCTAGGCAGATCATGGAGAGAGGATTCCATCAGCGAGGTGGCCAGAGGTGGTGGCAAACCACGGTCTAATGGGACAGCATCGGTGGGACAACACATGGTAGGGGGCGGCGGGTGGTGGTGACAGAGCCCACAGGCTCGATGGCCGGTGGTGGCAGGAGTCCATAACAGTGAGACCACAGGCGGCGATGGGAGTTGCGAACATGGAAGGTTTTTGTGGTGGGGACTAAATATATAGAATGGCATCACATCTTCCATCTAGTACGTGGTCCTGCGGACCATGTGTGGGTGGAGTGCCAGGTTTGTCTGCCAGCTACGTTGGCGAGGCAGGATGCGGCATCCACCGCATCTAGGTGTACAAAACCGGCCAATATTGGGTGGGTTGGGCTAGAGCTAGCAGGTCAGGCTAGGTCGAAACCTGCCATGGTGGGTCAGGTCGGGTCAGGTTGGACTGGCTGGGTGAGACTGTTCCCAGACCCCACCAACCCCTTATTACTAAAATTCCCATAACATTCAAACTGTAAATCTGTTTGATGAGATGTTTAAGGAGTTGGGAACCTAAAGGTGATAAGGTCATTTTGAAATAAATATATGGGCTTTTATTTAATACCATCATAGTTTAAAATATTCTCATTAGTTCATTCTTCGAGGGTTGGGTACGGCATTGCATCCACATCCCTAGGAAACAATCCCTTCAAGAGGATAGAGTCCCGGATAGAGATGTGTAAACCTCCTTGGGACTAAAGTGATACTTTATCACACCATATAGAGTTTATTGGGTATAGATGTGACCTCCGAGTGTAGTTAATTAATTCTCTATCTAGGGGTCTGTTTCAGTAGGTTTTGTAGTATTCTTGGAGGATAATCCACTACATTAATAGTTTCATTGGTCGGGTTTCTGGTATTTTCTAAGATGTGTCCCCTATGTTAAGGGTTAATATAGATTGGGTACACATTATTCACTAATCAGAATACTCTATCTTTATATCATGATTTATTGATCCACATTTTATTTTTGGGTGGGGCCCAAATGATTGGGATCTTTTCTAAGAGTCCCCTAGGACATCAAGGCTCGAGGATTGAATTCTTCTAGAATTAGCATTCCAAAAGCAGAATCATGTGGAAGATGTTTTTCAAAGGATTTTCCATGACATATTCTCCCTTTCATTATAGTTGTTTTTGAGTATATATGGATTTTCATGGTATATATATGGGATTATACCTTTTTAGAGAAAACCGTGAATTTTTTTAGGTTTTCCATTGTGGTTTTAGGATGTCCTACTATGTAATATTTTACTCAACCCTGCCCAAGATTTTCCCGCCCATGTCATGTCTTCTGCAGACTAATGACATTTTGATAGAGTCCTAGGTGGATTAGGACTACGCTCTGGACTGGACAGTACCTTTTGAGATCAAATAGGCCAAGTTTTTTTAACAGAATTCTACAGTAGCTTCAGTACCCTTGTTTGCAAGTCATACATTGGAGTTGTCATTCTTTTGGTGGTAATATATTCTGTCCTAGTTTACCTTCATATACTATAATTTCCTATATTACTCTATGGTTTTATATTAGTTTATGACTTCATAGTGTTTGGTGTTTTCTCTTTTTAGATATTTAGGCATAGAGATTCTGTGTGTGTACAGGTTTTAGGAAAATTCCTCCCATTTGTGAGGTATGTCTTCTCGATGCTAGTCACCAACCCATGGTCTATTGGAGGTGGGCTTCGGTTATTCATGGAATTAGCCTCACTAGGATGGGTCATGAAAGAGTGGTATCAGAGTAGGTCAGTTCAACATTGGGACTAGGGGTCTATGAGATTAGTTTGGGGCAATGTTCTTAAGTGTTTCAAGTTTGGATTTCAGGTCTGGGAATCCAGTGTTGGTGCGGAAACCGATGTTTCCAAACACCAAGGCTCCAGACACCTATCATCTAACATAGTATGTGAAAACCATTGTTTGCAGGGAAATTAATGGAACATGAATCGCATATAAATGGGGTGTGTTTTCTAGGTCCTTATTGATTCATCTCTCTATATGTGCTATATTGACCAGGGTTCATCTTGATCTGTTTCAGGATGCCTTCACGCAGACAACTATCCATGATTTTGATGTGCGATCATGAGGATGATCCTATTTGAGATGATGAGTCAGTACAATGGCCATGGACAAACAAGGCACCTCTGGTTGGTTTTCCTACTATAGTGCCACCCGTTGAGATGCAGTAATTTCTAGTGCTACCAGTAGAGGATGCACACACGTTGAGTGCTTTACATGAGTTCCAGAGGCCGCAATCTCCCTGGTTCAGGGCTTAGACTGATCCCCATGATGTTGAATATTGTATTGAGGTAGTCGTTCATGTCTTCCTCATTGTGAGGACACCACCTGACCAGATGGAAGACCTAGCCGTGAGCATTCTTTAGGGATCAGTGGGATGTTGGTGGAGCTTCATGATCCAAACACACTTGAAGGAGACCCTCTATTGGGATAACATTGAGAGACTCTTCATGGAGGAGTTATTCCCAGCTATATTATGATCATTTCGTATACATCGTCTCCTACATCTATAGTAGGGAAATCAAACAGTATCATAGTAATCGTCAAGATTCACAGACTTATCTCACTACTCCATAGATATGGTGCAATACCCATTTTTCAGGGCTTGGGATTTTGTGTAGGGACTACACCGAGAGATTAGTGGATCCATGGTATCTTTTATAATCCATACTCAGGATAGGGTACTAGAGAAATATATACTAAGGGAGATATTCTTTGCAGAGAACACACCAACCGTAGGAGCTACCAGCATGCACTATGTAGATGAGTCCTCAGTGGTGGGTAGCCGACATCAGACGAATGGGCCCAAGTGGTATAGGTCCTTCAAGAGGCACCCCAAAGATACTGGATCAGGGGTGTAAGGCTCCTAAGGAAGAGTAGGATAGTTGAGGGACAAACTATATTTCACGTGCTGCATTCAAGGACATATTGCTTGTGATAACCCAATATGTCGTATGAACAATCAGGGGACAGTCGAGGGACCTATTAGGTAGAGGTAGAGGTTCTAGTAGGGTGTTATATAAGGTGGAAGATGTGGTATTAGTTTAGTTAGAGAAGCAGGAGATGGTGGAGGTTTGAGGTACTACCACCACCACCCCCATGTGGTCCACCGTAGGCTCCCATAGCTAGTGGGCTGGGTGGGGACAGCTTCATGTGATGGAGGTTTACAACCTGGTTCTCCAAAAATAATTAGAGTTATGATTTGTTTCTTTTAAACACTATTTTTTGTTCTTATAGACATTAGTTCTAGTCACATATTCCATACTAAAAACCTTGTTGGAAGCTCAGAAATTCAAGTGGAGTTGTTTGCTCGATCCTCACATTTAGAGTCTCCTAGTGGGGGGGATTCAATGATCACACACTGGTGCTGGTAGTATGGGATAACTCTTGGATGAGAGAGATTTGACTGGGATCTCCTAGTAGCAGCATTGAGGCCTTCAGAAATCATTCTGGGTATGGGATGGTTGTCTGTAGTTCATGCGATGATTGATTGTTTTATGTGCAAAGTTAGTTGTGTCTGTGTAGATGGGGCCAGGTATTCCTTTACTAGTAAAAATGAAATGCCTGCAGCATGGAATGTACTTTCTTAGAGGAGGGTGCAACCAATCACTCACCGGTTTTCTAGCATCAACCATGGGGTGAATGAAGAGGGGATTCCCCAGTTTCCTTTAGTGGTGGATGAGAATGAGGATGTCTTCCCAAGGATGTTCCATGATTACCTCATCATAGGGAGGTTGACTTCGGCATTTATCTTTTGCAATAAACCAATCTTTTATGAATAAAATCCCATTTACATTAATGTCTTATAGACAATACATGCACTTTTTTTTATTATTTATATTATTATTTGGTTTAAATGACCTTTAAGTATCATTATCATTGATAATGTAGTCATTGAACTGTAGTCACATGACTGATATAAAATTAAGGTTTTTAAAAAGAATCTGTTCGAAGTAGGCAAAGGGGAGGATGGAATCATCTAGTAGACACATGCTGTATGAAGCTCATTTTTTGGAAATCAGAAAAGAGGTAGTGTCCCTAGGCTTCTCTCTTGACCAATACCCATTCGATTTTCAACACATCAAACTTGAACGAAATCTGCAACAGGAGAATTTTGAGTTAATAAAGATTACCACCCAAGTGATGTTCTCTGAGTTGTCTTAAGAGTCTGTCACCATCACACACCTTATTGTCAGGTCTTATGCGGGTATTATAATGAGTTATGTAATATGGTATTAGTTACTTGTATTTACTCACTTTTTATATATAAAATTCTTTTTCCATCAATTCCTTTAGAAAAATAGTCTTTCCTAAAAAGTGACGAATTTGATAAATTATTTGTTTATGTAAAAATGATAATTTTGATAAATATAAACATTATATAAAATTTTGGTTTTTATTAATAATATTATAAAAATAATTCTTATAAATTATTTTTATATCATCTCCTTATTTGTAAATGATTAGCTAATCAGTTTAACAAGTGTTATATTTTTTATACGATGAAAAATTGTATTAATAAAGAATTTATTTTAAGTATTTAATAAAATTTTGAAATAATTAATATTTTAATATTATATTATTATAAAATTACTATTATGAATAATAAATGAGTATATAATTTATATGAAGTCAAATGAAATTTTTATTATGGTTGGAAAACTATTTTTTTCAAAACCCGTGACTTTTCTATAAATGTTATTTTTCATTTTAAATGTAAAAATTCACATATATAATAATTATTTAGATAATATTTATATTATTTTTTGAATTAGGATTTCAAAATTAACCAACTATGAATTTTTCCTAATTACTTGAGATAGTCGAATTGATGGATAAAAATTAAATACTATAGAAATCAAATTTATGTTATATGGAATCATAATGACTCAAAAATGACATAATAAATAAAGTAATGGGTATTTGTGGTCCAATATATGTTTTCCCATTAATATTATGTGATTTTAGATTTGTTTTACTTATTTTATAAATCCTTCAAGAATCCTTCAGACTGAATAATATACTTTATGATTTAAAATTCATTTCTTTAATAATATGACTCACCTCCACATAAATATGGATAATATTTTAATATTGTTTTCCATTAGCATTATAAAACAATGTTTTACACTTCAATTCAGAAAAAACCATGGGAATATACCATAGTTAGCTTTGTGCTTTTGAATATTTAATTATATTGATTTCAAAACATAAGTTTGTGAAATATCAAAGAATTCCCCTACCATTTCATATATAAAATCAAACAATATCCTACTTCTCTTCGTTAAAATCCTTGGAGAACATCCCAAATATTTACTCTTATGTATATAATCCTCCAAATTTACCGCAATCTCTCAATAATCCCCTTTACAAGATCTTGAAGTCACACACTAAATTAAGGGATTCTTTCCTATCTAATTTTTATACAAGTTTCTTTATTTGTAATACCCTTTTACATTGAATTAAAAATGTTAGGGTATGATTTAGAAAATTCCACCTAATTACATAATTATTTTATAATGATAACATATCACTTTATATCTCAATAATACCTTCCCTGCACACCCCTTACCATGCTGAAATTTTGTAAGGGATTTCTCTCTTCTTATTTCCATTCAAGTATTTCTCCAATATTAGGAATCTAAATTCCTTTTCATATGTTGGGATATTATGTTACATTATCCACTTAAATTATATTTAATGTATAAATGATGAGATAAATTTTTATCTCTCTTCCCCAAAACCTATGAATTTCTATATGATGACGTTATGCTGCTGAAATTACACTATTATTTTCGAAGCCAAAATCATCGTGTAGTGAATACCATGCCCATTTCCCTATCAAGGGTATTCAATATTATGAATATATTAATATATAATGATACTTAAATGTATATATTACACATTCCTTAATCATGGAATAACTTATGATGTTGAATGATTCTATGTTATATGATACATGTGGAACACGTAAGCATGAAATTAAATGTTTATAAAGGGTGCGCCCTGATAGCACTCCAATGCATTGGGTAATGTTTATTATCCTAATACGCCATGTTCAATGAAGGTTTAACCATGATAATTCATGTGAAATGAGGGTTTACTCAAGATAATCCATTGGAAATGATCCTTGGCTCATACTAATATCATGTTGTATGTTGTTTCCACACTTCCATGTTATGATAATAATACTATATCATGCCTTTATGTTCATGTTTATCTTATGCTCCATTGATATTACTATTCTCTAACATGTATTGTATTATTCATGTTATTCCTTGTTTACTCCCTTAACGGGCTTTATAGCTCACACTTTTCTTATGTATGGCCTCAAGTTATCCCATGCTATGCTAAGTATAGAAGAATGATTGTGGTCATGTAAATGACGTTTTCAATAAAGATGTTGTATTTAAAGTATTAAGTTGACATGTAATGTTCCTAATCCCCAAATATGATATAAATCTCAATCCTAGGAATTGTCTCATGTGATTTTTTATGTAAAAAATCATGTTTATGTCTGTAATAAATAGTAGGTTTGTTATAGTAGGTATTAGAGGGTGGGTTTTGTTATTTTTGGGACGAGGGTTCTAAAACTCAATTGAAGGCCTTAGGGATAAGACTGGGTATTATAAAATAATCCCAAAATTTTATTGAGCTTAGAGAATGTGGTTTATCAAATAAAATTCATCCCTTTTTGTATACGAACAAGTAGGGGTGGGTCTAGAACATATGTATCTAGATTAAAAAACAAAAAACCCCGCTTTGAGCAAGACTCGAACGGGAACTGTTGTACGAAAATAGGCCTTGATGTACTCTTGTTTCGAAACTCACGGGACATATGATTTGGTAAATTCATAACTATAGTATGAATCGTTATTAATGGAATAAAAAAATTCCCCTATGAATATATGGTGGGAAGTAGATCATGGATACCATATATTGAATCCTATAAATTCATAAGTTATGAAAATCTATTCAATTTATAAGTTGTACCTTTTTTCATTGGATTCGCTTTTATGTATTTAATAAACATAACCCTAAAATTTCTTTTATTCTATCCAATAGCTAGTAATACGAGAAATCATTATAACAACTGATTCAAAGATCAATGTGATGAATATTCTAATGAGATTCCTTATCTGATGGGAGTGGGAATTGAAATATTTTTCTCGATAATCACTCTGTTAACTCATGGTTTGAATAAAAACATGGGTCAATAGGAACATTCAACCCCCCAAGAAAGATTAATCCCCAATTGAGATCTTCTTGAGACAAAGGCCTCATAATTTTGATGGATCATATGATCCCTAAATCATTGAACAATGGATCAACTCCATTTAGAAGATCTTCTCCATTATTCAATGATCTGAAATAAAAGAAGTTTCTTCTTGCTTATTATCATATGGTGGGTGAAGCTGATCAATGGTGGAAATCGATCAAAAATATGATGACTGAGGAATATATTTTGGAATTGGAATAGAATTATTTGTTGAAAATGTTTTTCAATAAAACTTTTCCTCCCACCATCAGACTTCTGATGGAAAAGGACCTCATTTCCCTCAAGGAAAAAAGTCAACAAATCCATCAGAGTATATGAGGAAAACATCACAATGTATCCATGATATGCCTCAATATTTTTCATTACCCCTAAATTCATGGTTGAACTCTTCATTGGTGGGCTAAAACCAAGCATACAGAAAATCCCTAGAGATCCATGACTTTGATAGCTATAAGGAAATTGTATGATGTGACCTCAAAGTTGAAATGGAGATTGGGGAATATTATGGGTATCATGGGGATAAGAATACAATTGTGGACACTAATTTTCGAGTTCTAATGGATAAATCCAACAGTGGTAAGAAATTACAACACCCCAATTTCTAAAGGTGGGGAAATAAGTACCCCTAAAATTTCATGAAGGGGATGTAGAAATGCAATAGGTGTAAAAGTGAAGGGCACCTCGCCAGTAACTATTTCCAAGAAAAACCTACTGCTATGATAGATTTAAGGAACTCTCTGTTCGACCATCAATGCATTGTTCATGGCTAAAACTACAATGAACCATGGAACTTTGAGAATCGGTGCCCTAAGCCAAGGGTTTATGGAGGCAACCAATATCCTTCAAGGTAGTAAGGGACACAATTTTCCATCACAACTATTGAATTGAATTTAGAAAATGATGTGGTGATAGGTATGATAGTTATTCATTCTAGGATAAAAAACATACTTTTTTATTTTAGTTATATGAATTCTTCTATATCTCAAAAGTTTAGTAGAAAAATTCAACCACTACCACAAATCCTGAATGTAGAGATGTCGTTGAGAATGGAAAATGTGGAAATAATTTTATCCCACGAATATAACTCCTACCATGTCACAATTTGTGGATTGAACATCAATGAAAACCACATCATACTCCCTCTGGTGGAATTTGTTTAAATTCTTGGCATGGATTGGATTTCCCTATATACAACCAACATAAATTGTCGTGAGATGAAAATAACTCTCTATATGTTGAATCGACCCCCAATTCTGTACAAGTGAAAGAAAGAGGATGAATCTTCTTTAGCACCATCAAATCAAGCATGGATATTACTGATCTATGTGAATGTGTATCTCTCTAATATGATCGAGTCTAAGGAAGGATGCATCCCTGAAGACATGCCTTTTGTGATGGAATTTGATGATATGTATCTTAATGAATTGTTTAGTCTTCCTCCTAAAAGAGATGTCTATTTATTGATTGATCTCATACCCGGGGAATTTCCAATATCCAAGAACCCATATAGAATAATTTTTTTAGAGCTTTAGGAGCTAAAGAAATAACCACAATTGAATCTGGATAAAGGGATTATACACCCAAGTGCTTCATCATGGGGTGCACTGGTCCTCTTCATCAAGAAGAAGGATGGGTCAATTCACATTTGTATTGATTATAATGAGATTCAAAAAATCATGATAATGAACAAGTATCATTTCCAATAATAGATGAGTTTTTTGATCTGCTTTGTGGAGCACAATAATTATCCTAGGTGGATCTACAGTCGGGATATTAGAAAGTAAGGGTGAAGAAAGAGGATATCCCCAAGACTACATTTCATTCAAGGTATGAGCACTATGAATTCATATTAATGACTTTAAAACTCAAAAATTCTCCATAAATATTCATGGACATTATGAATATAGTCCTTAGATATTACCTCGACAAATTTTTGGTAGTATTTATAGATGATATTCGAATATAATCCTAAACCAAGGAGGAAAATCTGGAGAATATAAACACTGTATTAGAGACCTTGAAAAAGGAAAAGATCTAAGCAAAGTATAAAAAATGTGAGTTATGGTTGAAAGAAGTACCATTCTTGGGGAATACCATCACAAGAAATTGGATATTTGTGGATCCCTCCATGAAAAATGCAATAGAGGGATGGTCTAAGCCCACATCTTTGGTGGATATATGTAGCTTAGTTGGGTTATCTAGATATTATCACCGATTTTTGAGCAATTTCTCATGATTTTATAATCCTCTAACAGAGAAAATTCTGAAGGGACTCATGATTCCTTAGAATGATGAATGCGAAGAGAACTTGAAGGAGTTGATAATAAGGCTTATCGCTGCACGTGTGCTCACACTACCACCAAGTAGAGAACATTTTTTGTTATTCAATGATACTTAAAAGAAGGGGTTGGGATTTGTGCTGATGCAAAATGAAAAATTCATTTCTTATGATTCAATGTAACAGGAAGTTCATGAGTAGAACTATCTAACACATGATCTTGAGTTAGCTGATGTAATAATTGCATTGAAAATATGGCGACATTACCTCTTTGGGGAGAAGTGTAAAGTATATACGAATCAGAAGAGCCTCATGTATAAATTCACCTAGAAAGATTTGAATATGCACCATTGAATATTGTTACATATAATCAGCGAATATGATAGCTCAATCCATTACAACCTTGGGAAAGAAAACAATGTGGAAGATTCTCTATGTATAAAGACCCAATGATTTTATTTTTGATGAGAATTGAAAGGGATCCAATATTCTTATATTTGATGAAGATAGACCTGGGAATCATAAAAAAGAAAACATTGTCCATCATTTCACAAATTATTGCTCAACCGTCTCTTTTGTAAAGGATAAGGGATGCTCAAAAGAATTATGTGGGAATTTAGAAGAAAGTGGAATATATCAGAAAAGGTTAATCATCATAGTTCAATGTTAATGAAAAGTAATTGTGAGATTTGGGTAAAGACTATGTGTTCTATCAAATCTAGAGTTAAAGAGAGAACTTTTGGATGATGAACATAGTTCAAATTTCTTCATTCACCTATGATACACAAAGATGTATCGAGAGAATTGTGATAATTGTTAGTGGGTTAAGTAAACAAGGAGATCGCTGAGTATACATTAAATTTATTGGTTGTTAGAAAGTGAAGGATGAGTGGAAAATGTATAAGTGGATGATGCAAACATTTCCCATACCAAAATGAAAATGGGAGAACATCACTATGGACTTTGGTACGGGACTTCTGAAGACATCCCTAGGGAATAACGCTACCTGGGTTTTTGTAGATCATCCTACAAAGACATAACACTTCATTACAATTCAGGAGGATTTCACATCGGATTAAAGGCTTCGGATATACATCATAGAAGTAGTAAGGCTGCATGGAATACCACTATTGATTATATCTGATTGAGATCCAAGATTTACCTCAATGTTTTGGAAGTGTCTCCAACATGCTCTGAATATTATGTTTTACTTCACTACATCTTATCATCCTCAAATTAATGGCCAATATGAGTGTAATATCAAAACACTTGTGGATATGTTGAGAGCATACTCAATGGACTTCAAAGGAGTATGGGATCAATATCTTTCTCTGGTTGATTTTTCTTACAACAATAGTTTCCAATTATGTATATAAAAGGATCCTTATGTTTCCCTTTATGGAAATATGTGCATAACACCAGAATGTTGGAATGATTTTGGGGAGTGAAAACTTATAGGTCAAAAAACGGTCAACTAAATTATTGAGAAGGTTAAAAACATCCAAAAACACATTAAATATGCTCAAAGTAGATAAATGATCTATGCTGACAATCATCGACAAGACATAGAGTTTGATGTTGGATACATGGTATTCCTTTTCATATCATCTTGGAAGAGAGAATTGATATTTGAGATAAAGGGAAAGCTTAATCCAAGATACATAATTTCTTTTTAGATCCTTGATTGCATCAGAGCAGTGGTCTATCAACCAACACCCCCACTGAACATATCTCAAGTACATGATGTATTCAATGTATCACTCTTGACTAACTACATACCCGACCCATCACATGTACCTAAGCCCAAGGTGGTACCATTAGTGAATTACCTCTCCTATGAAGAGAATCCAGTGAAGATCTTAGATCGTAGGGAATAATTTCTATGAAATAAGATGATGCCCCTAATCAATGTGTCGTGGAGAAACCACATTTTTGAAAAACAGATGTGGGAACTGGAGGAAGTGATGAGGCAGAGTTACCCTCATATGTTTTAGTGTGGGAAAAAGAAATTTCTAGGGTGAAATTTCTTAAGGGGGGACCGTTGTAATAACCTGATCATTTGGGAATAAAATTACATTTCTTTTAATGTCTTATAGAAAATGCATTCACTCTTTTTTATTAATTTAATTAATATTGGTTTTAAATGACCATTAATTTTCATTACCGTTGATAATGTAGCTGTTTAATAGTGATCACATGACTGATTTAGATTTAATGTTTTTTAAAATAATACTTTCTCCACTGACAAAGGAGCGGATGGTCTCATCCAATAGGCTCAGTTCGTTAAAATATTATTTGTCATAGCTCAAATTAGAGGTAGTGTCATAAGGAATTACTCTTCACCAATCCCAATATGTGTTTCAACATGTTAATCTTGAATGGAATCGCCTATGGGATAAGTTCATGTAAGTAGAGATTACCACCCGAGCAATGTTATCCAAGCCACCCCAAGTGTTTGTCACCATCACACACCGTACCCTTAGGACTTAAGCAGGTGTTATAAGAAGTTATGTAAGATGGTATTAGTTATTTTTGGGTTAATCCCATTTTATAAATAAAAATCTTAATAAATAATTTCCTTTATGAAAATAGTCTTTCTTAAAAAGTGATGAATTTGATAAATTATCGTTTTAAGAAAAATTATTACTTATGAGGAATATAGACGGTATATTAAACTATGGTTTTAGATAATAATATTATAAAAAATTCTAATAAATGATTATTATATCATTTCTTTATCTATAAATGATAATGTAATTAGTTTGGTAAGAGTTATATTTTTATATGATAAAATAGAAAATGAATTTTTAGAGAATTTATTTAGAAAAATTATTATATTATTGAAATAATTAAAATTTTAATAATATATTCTTACAAAATTAATTTTATGAATAATAAAAGAGTATATATTTTTGATTAAGTCAAATGCAATTTTTATTATGGTTTGAAAACTGTTTTTGTCAAAACCCTTGAATTTTCAAAAAAATTTGATATTCATTTTAAAAGTGAAAATTCACATTTTTATAAAAAAAATTAGATAAAATGAATATTATTTTTGGAATAATTATGATGAAATTATCTAACGGTGTATTTTTCATAATTATCTTATACTATTGAATTTTTGGGCCAAAATTTTATATTGTATAAATAAAATGTGTGTATTATGACATCATAGTGAAAAAAAATTATGTAATAAAATCTATAATTGGTACTATCATCCCAATAAATGTTTTACCATTAAAATAATGTGATACTATTTTATTTTTTACTGATTTTTTGAATCCATAGTGAATCCTCCAAAATGTATAATATAATTTATGATTTTAAATTCATTTCATTAATAATGTGACTCACCTCCACATAATAATGGCTAATATTTTAATATATTAATCAATCATACATATAATATAATTTCGTCCACTCCCATATCTTTAAAAATATTGGCAAAAACCTTGGGAATGTTTGTGGTTTTGAATTTTTAATTATATAGATTACAAAACCTAGGATTGTGAAATATCAAGAATTCCTTTCTCATTTCCTATATAAATCAACCCAACCTCCCACTTCTATTGACTAAAAATACTTGGACAACGTCCCTAATCTTCCCACCTCTCAAGAATACTCCCACAGTTCCCCAAGCTCTCAATAATCCCCTCTTCAAACTCTTGATGTCACACACTCAAGTAAGGGATTCCTTCATTTCTCATTTTAATCTTAGATTATTTATTTGTATTACCATTTTAATTTATATTAAAAAATAGGGGTATTATTTAAAACCCCCCCTTACATACCTCCTTATTTTTTAATTATGATATATCATTTTGTCTCTCAATAATTCCTTCCGTGTGCACTCGTTGCAATGTTGAAATTCCGAAAAGGATTTCTCTCTTCTTATTTTCATTTTAGTATTTCCCCCATATTATGCATCTAAATTCCATTTCATATGTTGGGATATTATGTTACACTATTCACCTAGTGTATATCTCATGTATAAATGATTATAGAACCATTTATTGTGCATCATCCAAACTTATGAATTTCCAAATGACAGTGTTATGCTGCCAAAATTGAACTCTGATTTTCCATGCCAAAATAATCGTGTAGTGAATACCATACCCATTTCTCTATCAAGGGTATTAAAATTTATGCACATATACATATTTCATGGTACATACATTAATTTATTCCCCATTCATTAATCATTTAATTACTTATGATGTTTAATGATTCCATGTCATATGATCTATGTGGCGCACTTGTGCATGAAATGAAATTTTTTTAAAGGGTGCCCCCTAATAATACTCCAATGCATTTGGTAATGTTTAGTATCATGATACACAATGTTAAATGAGGGTTTAATCATGATAATTCAAGTTCAATTAGGGTTTACTCATGCTAATCCTTTTTCAATGATTCTTACCTCAAGGTAATATCATGTTGTATGTTGTTGCCACACTTCTATGTTATGATAATCATGTTTTATCATGCCTTTATGTTCATGTTTATCTTATACTCCATTAATATTCCTATTTACATACATGTATTGTATTTTTCATTCTATTCATTTTTTACTCCCTTAAAGTGCTTTATATCTCAATATTCTCTTATGTATGTCCTCAGGTTATCCAATTCAATTATATGTATGAAGGAATGATTGTGACCATGTGAAATAAGTTTTCAATAAATATATTGTATTTTATGTCCTAAGTTGTCATGTAATGTTCCTACGCCGCAAATAAAATATACCTATTGATCATTGTAGTTTTCTTAAGAACAAATTTATGTAATAAATTATGATTAAATGTGTAAGAAGGAGAAGGGTTGTTATATATATCCCATTGGAGGGAACTGATATAAGTACCTGCATATCAGATGGATCTCGCAGAGCTTTATGAGTTGAGGGTACAACTGGAGAACTTATAGAGAAAGGGCTTCATGAGACCAAATTTTTCACCTTGGCCGACCCTAGTTTTTCTTACTAAGAAGGAAAACATGAGTTTGAGGCTATGTGTGGAATTTAGGTTCCAGAACCATGTATCCGTAATAAAAAAGTATTTACTACTGAGAATTAGAGGCCTCTTCAACCAGCTGAAGGGAGAATGGTGGTTATCATATATAGGCCACATATCTAGCTGTCATATCCTTTGTTTATAGGATAATAATGTACCAAATACAGCCTTTATATTTCGTTATGTCCACTATGAGTAATTGGTAATTCCATTTGGCATAACCAATGCCCTATTAGTGTTTATGGGACTCATGAAAAAGACCTTCCAACTATACCTTGATTGGTTCATTATAGTCCTCATTGATGATATCATGTGGTATTCAGCTTCCAAGGAGGAGCGCACGATACACCTGATAATGGTCCTGAACACGTTTCGAGAGAAACAAATTTATATTAAGATCTAATAGTGATAGTTCTGGAATCGGGATGTCCACGTTATGGGACATATCATTTCAAGGCCTGGAGTTGTGGTGCATCCGGAAAAGATTAAGATGATTTTTGCTCAGGATCCACCTAAGAGTATCACCGAGGTGAGGAGTGTTCTAGGTTTGGATGGGTAATATCAAAGGTTTCTGCCCAAATTTTCTAGGATAACAGCACATTTTATGGCTTTGACATGGAAGGGATGTACCTTCTTGTGGACAAAGAAGTGTCAGAAGTGTTTTTAGGAGATGAGTCAGAGGTTGAAAAGCATTCCCATCTTGAGGATACCAGAGGAGGGTGTTGGGTATGTAGTTTCTTGCGATGCATTAGGGACTGGTCTTGGATGTGTCCTAAATCAACGGTAAGTGGTGATTTCCTATGGCTTGTGTCAGTTGAGACAACATGAACAGAACTACGATACCCATGATCTTGAGCTGGAAGCAGTGGTCTTCTCAAAGAAGATGAGGAAGAATTACTTGATGGGGGAGTGATTTACCATCAAATCAAACCACAAGAGACTCTTGTATATCTTTTCTCAGAGGTAACTAAACTTGAGATAGAGTTAGTGGCTAGATTTCATCTGGGATTATGTCTTCAAATTTGTCTATACTCTTAGGAAGGGGAATGTGGTGGCATATTCACTAAGAAAAATATTGAGCATGTAGTTGCTGAGGTAGGCATCAGAACAGTTTCTTTTGATACAAATATTATTCATGGATGATGGTAGAGCATCTTATCTCTAATTAATTATTATCACCCTTCAACTCTTATAGCGAGTGTAGTAGGAACATCATGGGGACGTTGACTGGGAGTCCCATCATGCTCAGTTGTCTATAGGTTAGGCCCCTGATGGATATTCGATAGGTAGGGAGATTGTCATTCTCTTCATAGGGTGCACAATTCTATCAGTGGCATTGTAGGATGCGGTTTTGAGAGAGTTCCACATATACCCCTTGGCGGTATATCCAGGTGTGGAGAAGATATAACAATACATTCGATGTCAGTTCGGGCGGCCATGGATGAAGATGGTAGTGGTAGAGTTTGTTTCTCAGTTCCTTACTTCTCAACAATTGAAGGCACCACACCAGGTTCTAGTAGGCTTGACTCAGCCACTCAATGTGCCAGAGTGGAAGTGTGATGGGATATCAATGGACTTCATGGTATGATTACCATGCATTTCTAGGGGACATGATAACATCTAGGTGATCGTTGACCGACTTACCAAGTCAAAACAATTCATACCCATCTGGGAGTAGAGTTCTATTGCGAGCTTAAGACGGCTCTATGTTCAGAAGACTGCACAACATCATGTGGTTACTGTGACGATCATTTTAGACCATGATTCTCACTTCACGTCCCATGTATGGATGAATTTTCAAGGGATTTTCCGAATGAGTTGCAGTTGAGAAATATTTTTCATTCCTAGATGGATGATCAATCAGATAGGATCATTCAGGTTCTAAAGGATAGGCTAAATGCCTTCATCTTGTACGTTGGTCGCAGTAGAGAGGAACAATACCACTGGTGAAGTTTGTGTATAAAAACAACTACCACTCAACCATTGGTATGAAACCATTTGTGTACTTGTACAGGTGCCCTTATAAATCACTATTATAATGGACTGAATGAGGGGAGTGATCACTTAAGGGCCCAGAATTGGTACAACATACCATTAAGAAGGTAACAATCATTGATGAGATGATGAGGACTACACATAGCAGGAAGAATTCTTATACTAACAGAAGATAGAGGCCCTTGTAGTTCGATGGGGGAGACTATGTTTTCCTTCGGGTCTCACCTTGATAGGGATTACAGAGATTTGGATGGGGTAGCATGTTATATCTAAGGTTCATCGTCCCTCTTTAGATTCCGAGAAGAGTTTCCGAAGTGGTGTACCACATAGAACTACCCCCAATGTTGCATCAGGTGCATGATTTCATTCATGTGTTGTAGTTGAGGATGTGTGTGCATAACCCATATCATGTTATTGATTGGGGATAGATGGACATTGACGATGGGACGATGTTTTTCAGAGTACCGAGTGGAGATTGAGGATCGACAAGAGCAGATCCTTCGTGGTCGGTCGATTCCTCTAGTTCACATCCGATGGTAGCATGAGAATCTCCATGAGAGAAAATGGGAGAGGGAGGATCATATTCTTCCCTAGTATCCACGTTTGTTAGATTAGTCATTGTTTTGGATTTTAGGGACATAAATCTCTTATGTGGGGAAAATTTAATGTCCTAAATTTTCTGTATAATTTTTTTCAAAGTTATATGGGATTATTTTGAGATTAGGCACTGAGATGGAATGTCATTCTGAGGCCTTGGGTGCCAAAAAAATGATAAAAATATTATTAAGCTTATTAAAAATAGAGCACATGTAGGGTTTTAGTAACATATAAATAGGTTCCCAGATTAGAAATCTAAGGGAACTGTTGAGCTCAAGACAATGATTTTACCTTAGGTGGGGCCTAACATCGGCCGGTACGGGTTGGATGCAAAACATAATTTATTATCATTTTAAGAAAAAATAAAATATTCTTAAAATCTTATTATATTTTATTTCTTCAATGTTATGCATCGACTCAGCACCACTGTGTGGTAGTGAGTCATCGACACTGCAATGCAGCATTGTGGAAACACTAAAGCACATTTAAAATAATTAATAACAATAACATGTTTCCTCCATTAATCAGAGGCAATGAACAACATTAAAATTCATAACAGTAGATAATTTTCAATAGATCTATGGAGTTTCCCTTAGAAAATAAAAGAATGATATCTCATCAGCGATGAAGATTTGGAGATTAGAGCTAAGATTAATAACCGATGAATGACAGATTAAGGAAATTCATGGATGGATCACCATTAACAATGAATTATCTCCTACGAATGATTCCCTTTCAGAGTAGGGAGTTTATTTTTAGTTTGATTTTATTCGGTTTTTTTAAAATGACAAATGGGGATCAACCCTTGAATAGGTAGATCTGCTAGTGGATCATTCTGGTGGGATGGTTGTTTTGTTACGGGGCTTGTTTCTTGAATTATCTACTCATATATTTCATGTTTTTTACTCATCATTCTTCAATTCTAAATTTGATGGATCGAGGATGACATGAACAAGGCCTAGATCCATCCACATTGGGTTATTTTGTTCATTTAATTTCCCCCTATTTTTGTTCTCATCATTATTCATTGGGCACAATGATCTGAAGAGTGATCAAGGATGGAGGTGGCGACCAATGGTCCAACGGGAATGTAGTGGCGATGTGACCAGCTCCGTCCATTCTAGGTGAAGCGCAGTGAGAGGAGGTTGTCGGTGGGGCGACCAATGGTGGAGAAGAACAATGGTCCAAAGAGACCACGTGGGTAGGAAAAATCGTGGTAGGGGCCACAGGTTTGTGGTGACGGATGCTGCTGGTTTGATGGTCAGTTGTGGTAGGAGGCTATAGTGGTGTGTCTGCGGGCAGTGACAACAGTTGTGACTAGGCCAAGCTACGATGATTTAGACTAGTGATGTGAAAGGGGAATTCATCATCTAGAGATCATGTGGTCCCACATACCACGTGTGGGAGGAGTGTGTAGAGACCCAGATCTTTACATAAATGGATATTACATTACTTTTGAGGAATACAGAATACATTACAAAAACAGACACACGAGGACTGTAATAGTTTAGTGACTTTGGAAACTCAGAATATAATCTTCTATGCATGGTGAAAGATCTTCAACATTTCCCATAAAGAACATCCCCTTTTGTTTTCTTACCTAAAACCTTTATTTAAATAATAGGGAAAAGAAAAAATTTAAAGGGTGAGCTCAAATTCTCAGTAAGGGTAAGCCTTAAGAAAATAAAACAAATCATATACATTTAAACTAAAAAAACATGAACAGAATGTTTAAACATCAAAATCATGAGCAATGACATAAAAAATGGCAGTATGTAAGGCATAGATCATAATGAAACATTTATCATGATAAAATCTCAAGGGAATAAGACATGTAACAGTGGAAAACCATTAAGCACATGATATGATTTCCATAGTAGCAAAGGCATTACTTCCAAGACCATCATAGTGGATAAAGTCCCTTTCTGAATCGAGTTCACTCCTCGTTCCAGTCCTGTAACACAGAACAAGATTAACTAACCATTCCAGCCATGTCTATCTCATGAGATATAAATCTTTACCCAATTCATTGGAGGGGGATGTAGGTCCCACCCATCTCATAATGAAATAATTCTTACCTGTGCCACAAAATAAACTTAAAACATTCATCATAACCCAAAGAATAAAAAGGGTTTCATAAACATCATCCCATAATCACATAGTCCATATAAAACAAATGGATATTTCATCATAAAAAATTGAAACCATGTAAATCATAACAACATTATACTTGAAACATTCATATATGAAATAATGTCATCTTAGATGGAAAATGGTTTTGATAAAAAACTTGAAATTAATTCTTGAGGAAAATATCCTTGCTTCTTCAAAATCATTTTCTTATGCCATGAAATTTTAAAAGAAATGTAATTTGTTGAAAATATTTATAAAACCTTGTAGACTAAGCTTCATTAAAATGATTCATTATTAAACCTTAAAAATCAGTTCACGCCGTATAAGTTGAAAATAACATTCTTCTCGTACTTTTGTTGGAAAAGTCAAAAAGTTCCTCGTGTGGTAAAAAAAGTAATATTCCTTTCATAACATGTGGTAAATTTCAAAAATGGGTAAAAATGACTTTAAAAATAAATAAAAACATTTTTAGAAAACATGGGCATCGATGATAACAACAAACCCTGAAAATACTTACGAATAACAATCTCGGATAAGAACGAGATAGGAATAGTTATCCCTTAACTTTGGTCCGATATGCTTTGTACGTATCCAAACCTCCTGTATAATGATTTAAATAATTTCATTGACTTATTAAAGAATCATATTTATTGTTATGATATCATATATGGTTCACTTATGACTTTATATTACTCGTTCTTTTGTAAATTCCTTGTTAAAGTAGTGTTTTGGGTAAAATCGTTTGATTTATCGTATGTGTTTTGACATGTTTTTCTTGATATTATTACTTATATTCTAATTTAATTAATTGCATAATGTAAAACATGATTTGTATATAATATATATTCATTATATAAATATATATGATAGATCGATAAATGGAATGAAATACACCGTTCATGGAGACGGTAGGTCATGCGTACGCATGAACGCTGTTTTTGTTTCCTTATTGAATTAAATGGAATTAAGTAAATGAAACATATATGTACATAAATACAGTATCATTATTATGTAATATATTTTATGATTATTTATTATATATACATTATAATAATACTTTAATGGTTAATCATGGAAAATGAATCTCATCGCGTTTGTGAAGACGGTAGTCCATACGTACGCACGAGTGAGGATATCATTCCCATGACCGTGGAATTGTATTGAAGTGTATGTAGAATATTTCAAAATAAATATCACTTTACAATAATCATATATAGTTATTTATTTACACCATTATACCCATCCAAGTAAGGTGATTTTGGAAAATAGTTTACACCACGACGTGGAGACGGTATTCCATACATATGCACGCGCGGTGATTTTGTTTTCCGTTGGATGGATAGAAGATGAAATTGGGTTGTTTCATATTTATAATAACATATAAGTATATTAGTGATACTTAAGTTATTAATTTATGATTAAACAAAATAAATAAGAATAAGTAGAAGAAGAAATAAATTGGAAAGAATCCGTAAAAGATATTACCTCTTCTTTGACGCGCCTCTTCTTAACCACCTCTTAATGCACTAGAGTTGGTCTTTTGAGGAGACCAGAACCTCTATAATGTTTCTAGAGAAGATGATAAGGGAAATGGTCAGGGGTTTTTTGAGCTTCAAGGCTCAAAAGGGTGTGAAGAGATGAGGGAAGGGGTGCCCTTTTTATAAGGGAGGAGAGGGGCGTCTTTGGAAAAATATAAACTATTATTTTATAATAAAGTCATATTCGGTTTATAATAGATCCAAATTTATTTATTTCAAATATAAAGTGGGTATGGGTCGAAATCATCTCAACCAATAGGTTGTAGAGAAGTTTACGTTACTATTTTAGCCTTATCATTTAGATTTAACTCGAAGATAAATAATTTAACCTTTACTGTGTCTTCTTGTTTTCTTACACTATATGGTTAATAAAATTACTATAACAAGACAAAAGAACCCCAATTTGTTCATTATTAATATATATAACATTATCTAAGTCATTTTGATGATCCTTAGATTTCAACGAATATAATAACAATTTATAATATAATATTTATTTTAAAAACTATTTTATGTCAATTTTGACACTATTTTGTAATTTATTTTTTTGAAAATCATAACATCGTGATTAGTTTGAAAAAATTTAATTAAATCAATAATAACAAGTCATATTGACCTATAAAATTAGTGTAATTCATAAAAAGACTCAAATTGCATTTATTTGTGTATTTATTATATCAATTATTTTAAACATTCATTATTTATGTAATTACTACATCACCATTGTGTCAAAAATAAATTAAGTTATTTAATTTCGAAAATTTATAAATAAAATTCCATTAGGTATGAAATATTTTTAACTTTCTAATTAATATTTATAGTTGAATTTATCTTATGTATAACCCTATATTAAAATTGATTTGGTTATTAAACATTGATTTTAACTATTTTACCTCTTTTTAATATAAAATAATAATAAATGTCCTAATCTAATCCAAGTGGACCTAAAGGGTAATATTTAATTCCTAAGGTTGTTTTTTGTCGAATTAAACTTATTTAATAGAATTAATACATTTGTTAGGGTAATAATAATATCATTTTTACCCTTAATTACCCTATTTACTTTTAACCGTGGTAAAAAAAAGAAAAAACTTACTATTCGCAAAAATTTTATTTATCTTATTAAATCACATTTTAAGACTTTATATTAACCGTGTCTCTCGGATTTTCAAAATCTCACTCACAAAAGTGGTATAATTATGTTTTATGTAAATTTTCAAATTCTCCTTGGAGGTGGGTAAAAGACGGTGAAAAGTTCAATAAAATTTTTATATAAAAATTATTTTAAAATGACTCAAATGAATTACATTGAACTTATATAGGTATTATGTATCAATTTTTACCTAAAAAAATTTAAGTAAAATAAATAATTATTTAAATAAAAAGTCGGTTTTTAATTAGTAACGTAGTGTTTTCACTATTCATCAAAAAATTGAAGGTTTTTAGAAAAATACCAAAAATTTACCCTAGACTAATTTCGATATTCCGAATCCAAAAATGAATTCCATTTTAAAAAATAAAATTTCAAAAAGTGTGTATTATTATTCATAATGTCTAGTTTATATAATATTTTAATAACATATTGTTGTTTAGTGAAACTTTGTATTGCGTAAAACACAAGCTATCGTGGAAGGTCGTGATTGCATGTAAAGCAAGCCATTTCAGGGTTGCATGTAGTGTAAGATTCTTCTGTTGTTGTGTATAATAGAATCCTACTGTATTTCATTTATACATTGAATATATATATATATATACACTCAATGTTGCGTAGAATAACTTTTATCAAACGAACCTGAAATTTTCTGTAACACGAGCCAAGAATAGTGTTGTGTATACGATGTTGCATATAGAACACGCTAATTTTGGTGTCGCATACAACACAAGACATCAATGAAATTAAAAATAATAATTCTCATAAAATATTGGGTTGTTACATTCTTCCCACCTTAAAATGAATTTCTCCATCGAAATTCGTCGGGGTTATAAATGGTTTACTACTTGAAAGTTTCTTTCATAGAAACCCACATCGTAAAAAGGAATACCAAAACATAACTTTAAAAAACTAAAGTATGAAATGTAACAGTTACCCAAATTAACTAATCACTGGGTTTCCACATAGGATAACATAATTGAAAATATGGATATGGAAGAGAAATATAACCATCATAATCTGATGGAGAGTGGCAGAGAACATGGTTATGAAAAAGCCATCAATCACAAAGCCATAAATTTGTGATGATCTAAGGTTCCATCTGATTTATCAGGTATGAGGGTACTAAGACAACGATTTTAGTTTTCAAGATCATTCCCCTAATGCTGAAGAATTGTTGAATTAAAATAAATACTTACTTGTTTTTGGGTAAAATCTGACCATTGTTCATGCCTTAAACAATTTATACTTCATCTCTTAAATAAATGAAGTTGAATTTGTCATTCGTGAAGTGTTAACAGATCATGTGATAAAATGATAGGTCATTCCATTTGGTTCTATCGAATTTTTTTTTGCACAATTTATTAAATATTCATAAGTCCATCTATCTTGAGATTAATCATATATGGTTGCTAAAATGGACTTATACATCTTCTAACATAGCACTTAATAAAATAAAACTAGTTTCTACTAACCAAGAACTTCTTGTAGGCTAGTGGTATGCAATAAAGGACTATCGTACTTCAGTTGTGGGTTCGATTCCCACAGCCTTGTCCGACGTGACGGGTTGTCGCTCATCATGTGGGTTTTCCTATAATAACATTCCAGAAATAATATCGAAAAACGAGTTCTATCCTTAAATAATACTATCTTATGTCCAACATAATCCATTCCAATCTATAGGCTTATCCAAAATACATCTGTCCAATCTCATAGTATAAATAAAATGATTACTATAGAGGTCATATACCAAGCATGTGAATACCATCATTTATCTCCCATATATCATAAGATATATCTTGTTGGTCATATTCCAAACATGTGAATACCTTAATAATGTATTCTTTTGAGACAAGAATTACCATAGAACCTTAGAGAAAACATGAATGCTATCAGAAGTTAACTCATTCAACATACCGAGATCCCAAAATTTTTATATACTCAACCCATGATATCAGTTTGTCCTTATATCAGTCATGAGTTCATGAATACTTTCAAAATTTCATTTTCTCTTTATCCCTTCATTATGAACATATCATCTTCTTTCCAAAAATATCTAAATAAACATTCATGGTTACCAGTACCATTAAACATATACTTTCAAATACTTTGGAAAAAATAATAGTGTAGCAATCCTTAGATGTTTCATTATTCCATAGTACCATTAAATTACCTATACAACACAACTCTTGATAAACATACAATCATTCCTCTACCTTCTTAAACCATTGACCAAGCTTAAACACTTCTTTCATCTCATATATCATTTCTAGTCTCCTCATCATCATCCACATAAATACTACCCATATGACTATGCTAATTCTCTTCATGAGATTTTCCATTAGGGAATTGGTTTGCATAATGCCCATACATTCTACATTTAAAACACCCAATCATTGTTGATGTTGTATAAACACCATTATCCTTCTCCATTGTGTTAACTGAACCTTTTCCTTTACACTTACTTGATTTGTGTCCTTCTTTTCTGTACCCAACGCATCTTCCAGTTCCTTTGAATAATTCTCCTTGATGCCTCTACACAAATGATTTACATGAGAGAAATTGAACTTTCTTTCCTCTATGATCATCAAGAAACACCATCTTTCTCTTTTTAGCTGAGTCGGGAAACCTACCAAAGTTGAGATTATTGATCATATTATGAGATAACTGATTAGGAATAATAATGCTATTTGGACTTCCAAATCCCATTTCATTTGGTTTCTCATGAAGAATATCATTCCATTGTCCATCATATACTCCATTATCGTGAATCTTCTTGTTTCCAGCCATTTTTTAAAACCCAAATAGAATAGTGTGAGGGGAAAAATCATGCTAGGGAAAACAACATAATAAAGTGGGAGTACCTTAAATATCTAACATCTTAGGTATAATTTTAAGATCGTTACCATAATTCGAGGACTATAACCTATACTTATATGTAACCTTAGGGACATCCCTAGACATACCTTATAAATATCTCTAGGGGTCTCACTAAAGTTCTCGCATCCTAGTTTCCAAAGGTTGACTAAACATTTCCTCTAATAACAACTATAGAGACCAAATTCTTGATGTACATGGATATTAAATTACTTTTTTGGAATACATAATACATAAAAAAACAGACTCACAAGGACCGTAATAGTTTAGTGTCTTTGGAAACTCGGAATATAATCTTCTAATCATGGTGAAAGATCTTCAACATCTCCCATAACGATCTTCCCCTTTTGTTTTCTTACCTAAAACCTTTCATTAAATACTGGGAAAAGAAAACATATAAAGGGTGAGGTCAAATGCTCAGTAAGGGTAAGCATAGAGAAAATAAAACACATCATATACATTTGACCTAAAAAAACATGAACATAATGTTTAAACATTAAAATCTTGAGCAATGACATAAAACATTGCAGTACGTAAGGAATAAATCATAATGAAACATTAAACATGATAAATTATCTTGGGAATAAAACTTGTAATTGTGGAAAACCATTAAGTACATGATATGATTTCCATAGTAGCCAAGGAATTGCTGGCAAGACCATCTTTGTGGACCAAGTCTCTTTCTGAATCAAGTTCACTCCCCGTTCCAGTCCTATAACAGAAAACCGGATTAACATACCGTTCCAACCATGTATATCTCATGAGATATAAATCTTTACATAATGCATTGGAGGGAGATATATGTCCCACCCATCTCATAATGAAATAATTCTTACTTGTGCCACAAAATAAACTTCAAACATTCATAATAACCCAAAAAATAAAATGGGTTTCATAAACATCATCTGATCATCTCATAGTCCATATAAAAAAAATGGATATTTCATCATAAAAAAAGTGAAACCATGTAAATCATAGAGACATTATACTTAAAACATACACATATGAAATAATTTCATCTTAGATGGAAAATGGTTTTGACAAAACACTTGAAATGAATTCTTGAGGAAAATATCCTTTCTTCTTCAAAATCATTTTATTTTCACAAAATTCCATGAAATTTTAAAAGAAAAGTATTTTGTTTGAAATTAGTAATAAAATATTTTATAGTATGATTCATGAAAATGAGGCGTTTTGAAACCGTAAAAATCCGTTCATGCCTTATAAGTTAAAAATGACATTCTTCTTGTACTTTTGTCTGAAAAGTAAAAAAGTTCCTGGTGTCATAAAAAAAGTAATATTCCATTCATAAAATGTGGTAAATTTAAAAAATGGGTAAAAAGGAGTTTAAAAATACATGAAAACATTTTTAGAAAACATGGGCATGGATGATAACAATAACCCCATTAAATACTTACGAATAACAATCTCGGATAAGAATGAGATTGGAATAGTTATCCCTTAACTTAGGTCTGATATGCTTGGTATGTATCTGAACCTCTTGTATAATGATTTAAATAACGTCATTGACTTATTATAGAATCATATTCATTGTTATGATGTCATATATGGTTCACTTATGACATTATATTACCCGTTCTTTTGTAAATTCAATGTTAACGTAGCGTATTGGGTAAAATCGTTTCATTTATCGTACATATTTCGACACGTTGTTCATGATATTATTACTTATATCTGGATTTACCTAATTCCATAATTTAAAACATGATTTATATATGATATATATTCAGTATATAAATATATTTGATAAATCGATAAATAGAATGAAATACACTGTTCATGGAGATTGTAGGTCGTGCGTACGCATGAACGGTGTTTTTAATTTCCAAATTGAATTGAATGGAATTAAGTAAATGAAACATATATGTAAATAAATAAAGTATCATTATTATGTAATATCATTCATGATTATTTATTATATATACTTTATAATCATACTTTAATGGTTAATTATGGAAAATGAATCTCAGCGCGTTCATGGAGATGGTAGTCCGTACGTACGCACGAGCGATGATATCATCCCTATGATAGTGGAATTATATTGAAGTTTATGTATAATATTTCAGAATCAAAATAAATTTCAAATAATCATATATAGTTATTTATTTACACCATTATACCAATCCTAGTAAGGTGGTGGTGGAAAACATATTATACCACGACGTGGAGACGGTATTCCGTACGTACGCACGCGTAGTAATTTCGTTTTCCGTTGGATGGATAGAAGATGAAATTGGTTTGTTTTATATTTATAATAACATATCAGTATATTATTGACAATGATGTTATTAATTTATGATGAAACAAATAAAGAAGAATAAGAAATAAATTGGAAAGTTTCGGTATAGGATATTACCTCTTCTTTGACGTGCCTCTTCTTAACCTCCTCTTTAGGAACTAGGGTTGATCTTTTGAGGATAACAGAACCTCTATAATGTTCCTAGGGAAGATTAGAAGGGAAATGGGCTGGGTTTGGCCGAGCTTCTAGGCTCAAAATGGTGTGAAGAGAAGAGGGAAGGGGTGTCCTTTTTATAAGGGAGGAGAGGGGAACCATTGGAAAAACATAAAATATTATTTTATAATAAAGTCATATTCAGTTTATAATAGCTCCAAATTGATTTATTTAGAAGATAAAGTAGGTAGAAATCTAAATAAACTCAACCAATAGGTTTTATACAAGTTTAGGTAACTATTTTAGCCTTATCATTTATATTTAAATCTATGTTAAATAATTTTACCTTTACCGTGTCTTCTTGTTTTCTTACACTTTATGGTTAATAAACATACTATAACAAGCCAAACGAACCCCAAGTGGGTCATTATTAATATATATAACCTTATATAAGTAATTGGGAATAAAATTATATTTTTAGGAATATAATAACAATTAATAATATATTATTTATTTTAAAAACTATTTTATGTCAATTTTGACATTATTTGGTAATTGATTTTTGTGAAAATCATAACAGCATCATTAGTTCAAAAAAATTTAATTAAATCAATACTAAAAAGTCATATTAACATATAAAATTAGTTTAATGCATATAAAGTCTCATATTGCATTTATTTCGGTATTTATAATATCAATTATTTTAATATTTCATTATTTAGGTAATTACTGCATCACCATTGTGTCATAAATAAATTAAAATATATAATTTCTAAAAATAATAAATAAAATACCATTAGGTATGAAATATTATTATCTTTCTAATTATTATTTATAGTATAATTTATCTTATTTGTAACCTTATATTAAAAATGTTTTAGTTATTAAACATTGATTTTAACAATTTTAACTCTATTTCAAATAAAATAATAATAAATGTCCTAATCTAATCCAAGTGGAGCTACATGATAATATTTTATTCTTAAGGTTACTTTCGGTCTAATTACACTTATACAATAGAATTAGGACATGTGTTAGGGTAATAATAATATCATTTTTACCCTTAATTAGCCTATTTATTTTTTACAGTGGTAATAAAAGTAAAAAGTTACTATTCACCAAAAATTATTTTTATCTTATTGAACCACATTTTACTCCTTGATATTTACTGAGTCTCTCAAATTTTCTAAATTCCACTCACATAAGTAGTAAATTTATGTTTTATGTAAATTTTCAAATTCTTATAGGAGGTGGGTAAAAGACGGTGAAAAGTTCAATAAAGTTTTTATATAAAAATTATTATCAAATGTCTCAAATGAATTACATTGAACATATATAGGTATTATGTATCAATTTTGACCAAAAATAAATTTAAATAAAATAAATAATTTTTTAAATAAAAAGTCGGTTTTTAAATAGTAACCTAGTGTTTTCACTATTCATCAAAAATTGAAAGTTTTCAGAAAAATACCAAAAATTTACCCTAGGCTAATTTAGATATTCCGAACCCAAAAATGAAGTCCATTTTGAAAAATTAAACTTCAAAAAGTCGGTATTACTATTCATAACGGCTAGTTTATATAATATTTTAATAACATATCGTCGTTTAGTGAAACTCGGTATTGCGTACAACACATGCTATCGTGGAAGGTCCCAATTGCGTGTAAAGAAAGACATGTCAGGGTTGTGTGTAGTGCAAGATTCCTTTGTTGTTGTGTATAATAGAATCCAACCATATTTTATTTAAACATTGAATATATATATATATACACTCAATGTTGCGTAGAATACCTTTTATCAAACAAACATGAAATTTTGTGTAACACGAGCCAAGAATAGTGTTGTGTATATGGTGTTGCGTATAGAACAAGCTAATTTTGGTGTCACGTACAACACAAGACATCAATGAAATTAAAAAGAATAATTCTCATAAAATATCTGGTTGTTACAGAGCGACTGGCACGTCATCTGGCCATGTTGGCTAGGCGGGACGCGACATCTGTCGTATCCTGTTTGACTGAACTGACATGAATTTGGTGGCCTTGGTAAGAGCTGGTGGGTTGGGGGGTGTGTTGGACCTAGTGGGTTGGGTTGGGTCAGACCCGACAGGTCGGGCCTGGCCTAGTGAATCGGGTCGAGTCAAACCGAAGCCAAACCCCACTAACCCATTTTTACTAAAATAAACATAAGTTTCAAACTATAAGTCCATTTGAGAAGTCATTTATGGAGTTAGGACACATGTGAAGAGCTGGTCATTTTTATATGGATTTGTGGGTTTTTAATGATGACCATCATAGGTGATAAGGGTCAACTTTTTTCTTTCCTCGATGATTCGTTATGGCATTTCATCCACATCACTGGGCAACAATCCCCTCGAGAGGGTAGAGTCCCTTTTAGAGTTTTGAGAACCTCTTTGGAACTGGATTGATACTCTATCACCCATAAAAGAGAATCTTATGTATTGACATGAACTCCGATCTCAAGGTGATAATCTCCATCTAGTTGGGAATATCGTTAGGGTTCACAGTATTCTCTGGGGAGAATCCCCAACTTAATGAGCTGCATCAGTAGGGTTTGAGGTATTCTTTGAGAAGAATAACCTACATTGCAGGGTAATACAAATTGTGTTCGTGTAATTCTATAAGAATATTCCTCTATCTATATATAAGGATCTATTAATAAGATTTTTCACTTTGGGAGGGGACCAAATTAGCAGGACCTCATGTTAGAGTCCTCTATAACATCAAGGATCACGGAATGAGTTCTCCCAAAATGAGCATAGTGTGGGTGGAATCCTGTGAATGATGATTTTTTGAGGATTTGGTATGACTTATTCACTCTTTTCTATAGATGGTTATTAGTATATCTGGATGTTCATGGTATACGTATGGGTGTATGCATATGTAGAGCTGGCTGTGCATTCTTTTGCGGTTTTTCCTTGGTAGTTTTGGGATATCCAACTTAGCATTGTTTTACCCACCCATGTACAGTCTTTTCCCACACATTTCATGTTTTGTGAAGATAACCGAACATTCGATGTAGTCATATAATGAGTAGAATGAGGACTAGAAATGAACAGTTCCTTGTGAGATCAAACGGTCCAAGGTGTTTCCAGCCACATTCTACAGTAGCTTCAGTTCCTTTATTTTCATGTCGGACATTGTAGTTCTATTTCTTTTGGTGGACTTGTATTCTGGACCAGTTTACCTTCATGTACATTAATTTCCTTTTGTACTATGTGGTTGGTTATTAGTTCATGCATGCATGGTGGTTGGTGGTTTCTCTTTTTATATTATTGGTCTGGAAGATGTGTTGGTGTGTACATGTTCTTAGGAAAATGCCTCCCATTTGTGAGATATTCCTACTCGATGTTAGTTTATAGCCCCTACCCTACTGGATGTTAGATTGGGGTAGTCATGTCATGGACCCCACTAGGACAGGTCATGACATTATCCATATATCCATCCACCCACACACATGTACAAATACATACATACACCCATACAAACATACATAGACTCACACACACACACATATACATTCATGTGTGCATTCCATGGTCAATTCCATCACACACACACACACATACATATATACTATCACAACACACCCCACTAGACTCCCCTCACAGAGTTGTAGGGAAGGTTAGTATAACTCCCAAAACCTACCTCCCAAATGCCAATGGATGGTGACTTGAACCAAGGGTATAATCATTCATAAATAAGAGGAATTACCATAATAATAATAGGATCATACGATAAACCCCCAATAAAATCCATATAATATAAAATAAACCTAATCCATAATGAATGTAAATGTCACACATAATCATGGTATCCAAAATAGAGTAACAAAATTAAACTCTTATTGTAGTCAAAGAAACTTTGATAAAAAACTCTTCAAGATATTATTGTCCAAACCAATCACCAACTCACTCCAAAAAATCTATAAAATATATTTATACATATAGGGGTGATCATATAAGTATCCTCAATAGACTATAACCAAAAACATCCCATTAATATGTGGAAGAAGCATAATAATACCTCAGTTAACAAATGATAGAACCAATATGCACCTACATCAGGTGAACTGTCACCAAAAATTTTCATGTATTACTCACCAAATATTGAATCCATGTATAATAACCTTGTATCAAAAATAATATATATAAATAAGGAACACTATAACTACTTCCACCTTAATCTAGTCACATTCACTCCCCAATAGAAAAAGTATTATGCTTCATCCCCTTTTATATAACCACATAACCACATTTCCGCATATCATAACCATATACCATACACCATATCCCTGTACTAACCTCATAGTATATCCTCATCAAAGTTGGTTATTATGAATATGAAGTCTGTCGACCCAATTCGTTCCTCCTGTTTAGCATGACTCTTATCATGTATCTATATCATAATCAAATAACTATGTCAACAAGTATATATGTACCACAAAATAGAAATTTGTTATAGAATATATATATAAACACCTACCTACCATGATTTATAATAGATTGTAATATTACTAAAGGGGGAGAAGTGAAGAGTTAGAAATCAACCATATACTCCCTCTATAAACTGGATGTTGGGGAAGACACCCAAAACCCAAAACCATATATCTGTTTGTAAGGACATATAACTCAAGTTGGGGTTCATGAGAAATATCATTAAAATATATGATGTATAATAGATACACACAATTCCAACCTATGCGTTCATGAAAAACCCACACTACCATCACCCACAATAGCCACCACATCGTCAATAAAACTTACTAATAACTCCTACCATCACTAAACTACCCATCTATTTAGACGTTAAAAACAAAAAAATATTTATAACATCCCTTTTTTATCATATCATTATTGAATTCATGATTCTTTCTTACTAACCACACCATTATCATGTAATTATATTTATTCCTACTATTATTTATCATTATGAGTCATTTTATTATAATCATTAATATCTTACTAGACACACTACAAATCCCATATTTAATGTTACCCTAATCATTAATAATTAACCACTTTTATCCAAGCCTTTATATTTTGTTACCAAACTTTTTAATTCATTAAAAAATATATTAATAAACCCCAACCTATTTTCCTTACCGACATCATTTATTTTATACATATTTCATGCCATTGAGAAACTGTGACACAAAATGAAATAACCAATCCCATCATCAAAATAATAACCACACATCCCATGACAATAACCATTGTAACCACACAATCTATCTGACAACATACATGAAACCACCCATTTCCAAAAAAACCATCCATTCCACCACTTCCAAAACCACACAAAAGCCTATCCTCCACCACAACTACAACAAAACATCTCCATCACAACCAACCATAAGCTCCAACCAAATTAAACTCTATCCATGAAAATAATGACACAAAATAGAACAAAAAAAGTTTTAATCATAAAAATAATCAATTATTAACATGCTATTATTAAGCATTCTTCCAAATTCAATCGCAATTTCATGTATAAATATCGACAAAAAAATTCTAGATTTCCAAGATACCATTTAATTACCATCTCGATGAGGTTAAACTTTTTTGGAATGTGATAACATCATTTTAATAAAAACAGCCACATTTAATACAATAGAAAATATGAACCACTTAGTATAAACATCAAAAAAAATCATCAATATATAAGAAATACCATTGAATTTCATAAATCACATGTGTATCACCCTATTAAATGTTATTTATAGTAGTTTGGTTCATTATATCATTTATGTTAATTCAAAGTATCCACCCAATGAATGAAAAATCAATATCAATCCACATTCACACAATATTAAGGAATGAGGATTCATAAATCCCATACTATAAATAAATCTTTGAAGATCATAGCATAAGATCAAGGAGAGTAATATGATCAAATGTCCATGAACATACAATGAAAATCTCAAAAACCTATAGCATAGTAACCTCCATCAATCACTCAACCCTGTATCACCCAAATCGAACCAACACCATTATCATTGACTCCCTAAGAAGGAATAATAAGAGAGAGAAAATAAGAGGAGAGAATGGAATCACCTTGGATCTCAAGGATATTGATCTCTTGAATATGTGGGAAAAACCTACAAAATTATGTCCAAAGATATAGAAATACATACCATTGGTCACTGAGGGTTTGATGGAAAGTGATGGAATTTGAATGAAATCCAAATAAGTTTTTGAATTTATAATGAAAATAGAAAAGTATATTTTCATGAAATGAATAATGTTTTTACACCACAACAGAACCTTGATATACAACCCATGACATTATATTGGTCAAATTGTGATGCCATCCCACTTTAAAAGTTATTTAATTAAAGAAGTTTTTGAAATAAAAAAGGTGGAAACAATGTAATAGTTTAACTCATAAGGATCACTAAATGATACTCAAACTTATCTAATCAAAACGGATACACCCTAAACATAACCATAATTTAATAAAAGGTATCATAATAAAATAGACCTCTCATGAGAAAAACTAATAAAACTGACCATTCAAGACACTAAATCACAATTAGAATATTCTCAGTGATATGGAGATCATAGAAGATTAAAACTAAGACACCTCAAGACATTCCTAAGATAATATACCTCTACATGACACAATATATCTTTCATAATATCAACTCAATAGATTCTATTTCACTTACAAACTCTGTGATATTAACCCAAATTATTTTCTACCAAAACTAATTTCGATCATGTTGCAATTTGACATCCACTCTGAGTAAGAGATACATTGAAATATAATCGCTCATCCTCCACATTTAAATATAAAAACCATGATGTACCCCAAATACTCATGGTAAAACACACTAGAATTTAGAAAACCACATCTCCTCTATCCAAATCTTTATGGAATGGTTTATTAATAAATGGTGAAACATATCCCGACAGTATAAATTTTAGACCTAACATTATATTCCACCTTTTAACATTCTCTTGATACATCCAACACCCAAAGGATGAAATAAAACAGTCCATGATATTATGGGTTGTTACATTAGATACTGCTCAAATAATTTACATCCATGTGAATCAAAATAAAACCTACAAGAAAATAAATATACATAAATCCCAAACATGTCTGGTAGATACCTATTAAACGTGAAAAATGTCCTCACCAAAACATAATTCCACAGAAAAAAATATAATCTCAATTAAGTCAGCATAAAATCAACCATATCATCATTGTGGAAAAGAATGGTTCACAAAAAATTAGGATACTGGATATGCATGAGTGACTATTATTCCCACATACACTATTCTACCCAACCATTCATCTATAAGAGATGAACTGAGGGAATGATGTTCTCATGTAGTACCTTTTCTTTATGGTCCTGTATCATGACTAAACACTCCCAAAAATTATTTCAACAATAACATCCCACTTTCTCCAATAAATAACATGTGAATTATTGTGAATATACTAATGAATATGAGATAAATGGAATACTTCATAGATCTGATCTAGTTATAAATTATAGTATAACTGATACACAACCTCTCCACTACACTCCAACATCATAAACGTACTGATGAATCAAGGGTAAATCTCACTCCAATAATAGAAGCTATCCATAATGAGGAGAAACCTTTAATAACTCAATATCATCGACCAAAACTTTTTGATGATTCCTCTTTCATTATTCATAATAATTTTGGAATTATTGATCTACCTTCATCAACTCACGAATCATATGATCCATCTCAATAGGGTTCCATAAAAAATTTGGTCCAAGGACAATTTACTATCATATTTTGTTCCAACATAATATAGATATAAAAGGATAACCATACAAAAACTTAAATGAATCCATATCGATGGATAAGTGATAGATATTACTATAGAAAAAAATATTCACCTAAGAACCATGAAAATCAAAAAAGCATGTATAAATCATATTATCTAGTGAAAGAATATTTTTATTCATAAGATTTTTCTTTTGAGAATGAAAAGAAGAGCTAAAGAATAAATGAGATCCAAAACCAAGTGGGAGGCATCTCAAGAATCGTGAGGTAAAATTTGTATACCAATACGAAATGGTGGTCTTTGATACCCCATGAATATTCATTATCTCATGAATATACCAAATCAATAAAAAATATCTTTCACACGACTCATTAATCACTATGAAAAGTGTAAGATTTGTCAAATGATCCCCAATCACCAAAACAGAATCACATCCTCCCTAAAATTGAGGTAGATGAGTGATAAAATCCTTTTATATATCCTTAAACTTCCATTCAAGGACATCTATTGGGTACAAAAAAACTACAGTATCATGATACACTACCTTTACATAATATATGACCAAGAACTATGACATAAATCTACCACTAAACTCTTCATCCTTGGATTCAAAAACCAACTCCTCATGGAATGAAACATATTGGACATACTAGGTGGACATCCAAGGGTGAGCTATGAAACTCATAAAGAACCACTTCCCACATCACTGATAAAATTAAAAACTACCCTTAATACAATACTTTATATTAATCCTCCTATGACCGTACCTTGGGAGAATCACAATAAAAGACATGATCCCATTAAACTTCCACATCTATGACTCCTCAATGTTACTTGTCTACTAAATACTACATGGATGATTTCTTTGTCATCTTATACGAGTAACCTCTACCACCATATTTCTCTACTTCAATATTTATATATAATCAATCCATCATAACTCTCTATTCATATCTAGACTCTTAAAAATTATCTCTACAAGTATTCTAATTCATTTAATCCACAAGTACATTTAATTACCCAAGGTATAGTTGATCTCTAATTCATGGTCCTGTAAGAACTCTATCCACCTACAATAGCACTGATTCAAATACCATTTTCTAAATATATACCTCAATAAATTATGATTTATGATGACCAAAAATCATTCACCAAAAAGGTAATGTGTCCACAACATCATAGAAAACACCACCACTTCCAACTTTAGATCATGGGTGGCATATTTATTCTCATGAAAATACAACTTCCTGGACCCATATCTGATCATTGACAATTACATCATCAAAACAATACTCATGCAAAGAAGGTAATCATCATTGAAAATCTAAAACATGACACCCTCCTTTAGAAATAAAAGGATAAGAACATTGATCAACTTATACGTATAGTACTTGATAGATGATTTAAAAATAATAATTCTATATAAATGTTTAGTAATTCCTAGTTAATCCATCAAATGTTCCATAATTTGAGAGAAATTAAGTATTATCCACTATTAATATCCCACAAGACCAAATAAACTATAAAATTTTGTGATGATCTTAGGTGTTTCCTGGGAAAAAAATTATTTTATCTTTAAAGGATCGATTTCCTATCCCTACTAATACCTCACATAACCAGGAAAATTCCCTCTCATGTATCCAACCCATACACCTTCTATATTACTATAAAATTGATTTTGACATATAATTTCCAAAATGATCCTCAAATGCTCAACATGATCCTCCTACTAATTCAAATACATAATAACTTCATCGATGAACATAACCTCAAATTGATCCACAAAATAAAAAACATGGAGTAAATTTGTATTGTAAATTATTATGGATGTTCATAATGTTTAATGGAATTACCATTAACTCATAGATACTATAACAACACCATAAATACGTCTTAGATATGTCCTTCTATTTTAGAATCATTTGATGATATCCAGACCATATATCAATCTGTAAAAACCTACTGAATCCCATAAACTAATTAAATATATAATCTACCCTTTGAAGGGGATTAATATTTTTGTCCAAAACCAGGTTTAACAACTAGTATTCAATAGAATACCTTATAATACCATTTACCTTCTTAGGAAATAAGATAGGAACACCCCAATGGGTCACAATAGGTTTGATGAAAACATTTTTTTCTTGGAATCATTAATAAATATCCTTTATCCCATGGAAAAAGTATCATATGGTAGGTAACCATTTAAATTATATATTCATTGGGTTGAAACTATAGCTTGGACTTGATACCATGTCGGGGGGGCAACATCAAAACCTCTTTAGGGAAAACATTTAAAAACTCCTCAACAAATCCTAGAAACAAAAATACCTGAACCTTTACCAAGAACAATATAAAATCTACAAAACTAAGAAGATAAGATATCTAAATGAATGTAACCCAATATTTTGTTTTTTCTTATCGATAAAAACCATATGTTGGCCTTCCATATCAAATAACACAACTCTTTACCAAAATAAATTGATGATGATATATACAAATTATAAACAATCCATGCCAAGAATGAAATTATATGGTTGTATCTATAATAGGAAGAAATTCCCATGAATTAATGCTTTCTCATAACCAAATCACAACAGCAGTACATATAAAAAAACAGAATAATCTAAAACCAGCATAGTTAATACTAGGGGAATTGTAATCGAGTCTACCTTGAGACCCAATGCATGGATTACGGTGAGATCTATAAAAAATATTAACATACATAATTAAATATAGAAAAATTTATGTTAAAATATAATAATATCATACCGTGTATAATATTAATTCCATTAAGTGTTAGTAAATCCATGACATGCTACTGACCATGTCCCGCTCTTCGACATCATTGTCCCAGCTGACAACCACCTCTATGACTGTGCTCAGTCCTATGTCCCAGATGATGAGAAATATGATGGGGGTATTCCTATTCATTTCCATCTCTTATATGCTAATAAAATTCATGATGGACATGATAATGATAATTATTTAAAGGTATATAAAATTAAGGATCCACCAAAAGATTACCTCCTATAAAAGGACAATCAATGAGAATATTCAAGTACTGAAATTATTGATGGCCAAGGACTCTCATAGAAAAGGAAACATGAATAAAGCTCATATTATATTATTATAAGTAATAAAATCTATATAATCCTGAATATAACTAAAAATAATAACTCCTTTCCAATAAAAACTTATACTATACTAATATTAAAGATCCTATATCCAATATTATGCTCTTATGAATGTTTGAATAACTCCCCTATTATAATAACCAATTGAAATCATAAATCTTATCCGTAATAAATTCCTTATATAGAGACATTAAATATATAGGAAATATAAAGGGAATAAACTAATTGAAAATAGAGGGATGGAGCACCTTCTCGAAACACAAAACACTGGCATCCTCATTAAGGAAAAGATATAGAGAATAACAATGAAGATTATTAAATTGAATCTCAGGGTATTCTAGGAAAATGATCTCTTAAATAAGATAAATAAACAATTTCCACCCATCCATCATCTTCATAAAATAATAAATCTATAAATGAATCTACTTCTATAAATCATCCAATTAGATAATTAACTCCTTGTGCTCCCTATGAAACAAAATCCACCATCAGTGCACTACTCCCCTCAACTGACTAATAACTAATGGGATCCAATGCCCACTCTTGGAATGAACCATAATAAAAGGAATATATAACTCCTCTAAATTGCACTTCATCTTCTAATTAAATATTCTTCCCTCATACTTTTCTAATCTATATAATGGAAACTTGCATGGATTCTTCTTCTAACACTCATCCATCTTAGACATGTAAACCCTTTTATAATCAACTGATCCAAACCTTTTACCTCCCCCACATTAACCATAAATAGATGAAACCCACTAACCATATCTAAACAATATAAAAATATACTAATCCAAAAAACATGGAATATTACTTAATATTATCTAATTATTTTCATTTAGTTATCCTAAAATCACACCAATTCAATCCCATGCACAGGTAGTATAATGCATGTAACTTTTCTAAGTCTCTACCATATGATTAAAAATAACTATCTCAGAATTTTTTTAAGATTAAGGTCTTTATATAATATCATATTAGTTCAAAAATCTACTTCCCTAGCCTTTCCACCATGCTATGTCACATGATATTTTAGATTAATACTTATTCCTTACCGATCCCAAGCATACTTACCAGTGTCTAACTATGATTAACATCTTAAATCTTATCCACATCCTTGATTCCACTAATTAATTATCTTCCCACACTTGAAACCCCTACTAGGCCTACATTTATGGTGAGTATAACCCTTAAATCCTTCTAGAAATTGATCATAGGTTAGAGACTAGCACTGAGGATATAATCACACATAAATGGGATCCATTGCCCTCATAATCCTAAGATCATAAGTCAAAACACCAATGAACTACATGTGATATATATAAATCCAATCCCTAGTGCATGTAAATTTCCCATATAATCAAGGTCTCAAAAATTGATTACCCAAACCCCACATCTATAAAATTGATAACAACATAGATCAAGACCTTGTTGAGCTAGTATGATCCGTCTTGATCAATAAAAATCTCTTAGAAACCTATAAAATAAATGTATACATATAGGTGTGATCATAAAAGTATACTCAATAATATTCTCCACAATACCACTCAAAAAAATGTGGAAAAGACATACTAATGATTCCATAAATAAATTGTAAAAGTAGTATAAACCTATTCCTGTTCAACAATCAACTAGGATTTTCAAGGCTCACTAATCCAATATCACATCCAAGGATATTAACATATTCTCAAAAGAATATATATAAAGAAGGTGCCTTGGAACAACTTTATAAATAATCTAGATATGCTCATTCCCTAATGAAATATTTTTCATGCTTTAAACCCTTCTATATAACCACATAAATACATGTACAAATATCACAACTGCATATAACACAACACAACCACATAAGAACTACAACCATATCCTCATCACAGTAGGTTATCATAAACATGAAGAAATCAACCTCATTCCCTCCTGCTACTATGTGCGACCCTTACAATGCATCAATACCACAAACACATAACTAGCCCAATAGATGTATATATACACAAAATCTAAAATCCATTAAAACCAGTATATATATTCCCACCATTAACCATCAAATCTCATACTACATCTAAAGGGGGAGTTTTGGAATAGGGATTGGTTATCCATTTTTTCCCTCTATAACTTAAATGTTGTGTAAAACACTTGAAACCCAATACCATATAGTGATAAATTAGTGTATATTAATTAGGTTGTGTTTCATACAAAATATAAAAAATAAGATATATAGTTTTCACACACAAACCAAACCTAAGGGTTCATGAAAAAAACACTACTATCACCAACAACATCTAACACATCACTACCACCACTTGCTAACAACCAATTCCTTCACTATGCAACAAAATTTACACATATATTCATAAAATATATCCATAAAAATATTAATAACTTCCTTGTTTATAATATAATCATTCAATTATGGATTCATTATTACCAATAACCTCATGACCATGCAATATATTTATTCCAGTTATTATTTATCATTTTACAACATTTTATTATAACCATTAATATTTTTCCACAACCCCAATTACCATATTTAATGTCAACCATTCATTAAGTATTGATCACGTTTATCCCAACATATTTTTTATACCAGCCATTGTAATTCATTAAACAAACCGCCATTAATCAATTCCATCCAATTTCCCCTTACCAGATTCATTAATTTCAGCAATATTACATGCCACCAGGAAAATAAAACACATCCTACAACAACCAATCCCATCATGATAACAATATACATGCATATCAATCCAACTATCATCTTTCCCATTGCATCACTACTACAATAACCATAAAACCACCCCCTTTCCACAAAATCCTTCCACAGCACCCCTATAACAACCATACAACAACCCATCCTCCACCATCAAAACAGTAACGAAAACACATTGTCCTAAATAGACAAAAAATCTGACCAAAACCATTGTAACACTATCAAAAATGGCCCCACATGGAACAAAAACAATGGAAATAATAACAGTAAACCAGGTTGAATAACCACAAATTAATTATTCTTCCATATTTAATTATATTTTCATGTATAAAAAAATAACAATTCTTGATTTATAGAATTTTAGTTCATTACCATATTTAAGTGGTTAATCATTTATGAAATGTGATTCAGTCATTTATTTAGAAATAATACAGTTTTTATTATATCAATTATAAATCTATTGACATAAACATCAAGAAAAACTGTTAAGATATAAGCTATATCATGGAATTTCATAAAGCACTTACAAATAACCCCTTACATTTAATTTCATTTAGTCTGGTTAATTATCTAATTTTTTTTTAACTCTTAATAATCACATAATGAAGAAAAATACATGATCTATCCATATTAACTATAAAAAAGGAGGAGAAGTATTGAATCACCTACCTCAATCAAAAATTTGAAGATCATAATACAAGATTGATGAATATAAGATGGTCACAAATTCATGAAAAATATATGGAAACACCAAAATCTTATAAAACAACAATATCCATCAATCAGTTGACCTAAAATCAACCAAAATAAACCAATGATACTACCATATCCTCTTGGATAAAAAATAATAACTAATAATGAAGTTGAATATGTGAGGGAATCACCTTAAATATCAAGGAGATTGAATTCATTAATAATAGGGATAAAACTTTCCAAAGGATAGTTAAATATCTCTAAAGATTCACCTACGGTCACCTAAGTTCTGAGGTAAATAAATGGAATTGGAATGAAATATGAATGGGCTTCAAATTTATAATAAAACTGGAAAAACTGAAGTGGATTATATGACATGGTTCTTCATGAAATAATAAAAGCCCATCTGAAAACCATGACACAATATCACCAAAATCATAGGGGGAAAACCACATTAAAACCATTTTAATTAAATAAGGTAATGGAATAGCCAAGGTGGTCACACTAGAATACTCAAAATCATAAGGATCACAGTGCTATCCTCAAATTTCTCCACTCAAAACCAACTCACCCCGAACAAAAAAATGGTGTAATGATAGGTACTATAGTACAACATAACTTAGATTAGTAGATTAATAACCAAATCACCTAGGCTCTATAGCACAAAGAACATAATCATGCAAAAATTTCCCTTTTGTAAGATTATCCCCAAGACACCTCAAGAATAACCAAGCCATAATAACCCTCTATGTAGTGTAATATGTTATATATAATATTAACTCAATAGATTCTATGACACAACAGAAATACATAATATTAATCCAAATTAATTCATGCCATATCCAACATCCTATATACCTCAACTAGACATCCACTCCGTGAAAGAGTGACACTAAAATATGACAACTCCCCCCCATGTCACAATAAAAAACATGACATGACTCAACTCCTCATGGAATGACACACTAGATTACAAAAACGCTCTCTCCTATAGCCATATTTTCTTTTAAAACACATCTAGCCATGTGTAAACACATCCCCAGTAAAAATTTCAGATTCAACTCCATCTTCCTTCCTTCAACCTTATCCCAAAACCTACAACACCTAAAGGACAAAAAAGTAATTTTATGATAAATCTTTGGTCATTACACAAGCATGCATTCATGCCTCCATACATGCCTATATGTGTAATTTCATTCTTGTGTACCTTCTTGTATGCATACATCCATACATACATCTATACATGTATACACACAGACACACACCCAAAAACCACCTAGACATAATTGAATATATAGAGACAAACCCACACACACACAAGTATAAATTCATACATACATACATATGCATGCATGAATCCATCCTTCCATCCATAAAAACATACATGAATACATGCGAACATCGATGAATGCATGCATTGAAGCATGAAAACATACATACACACATGAAAACACACAGACATAGACACATGTATATACATATAAATATACACAAACACAAACACCCACATAGATCTCAAATATATAGACATATAAATATTATTTCTTATAATAATAGAACATTCATCTTCATCTATAAATGGAGAAGAGAGAGAGAGAAATCCATACCAGAAGAAATTACTTATTGGAAGAGGTTTAGATCTATCAATTGAATCATCGATTCATTAAGAACAGAGTTCAGAAAGCTTTGAAATCATCTTTGAGACCTCCAAAATGAGAGATAGCTTCTTAGGATGAGTGGGTGTAAATGAGGGTGAAATTTGGGGGGTTTGGGTGTTATAAAATAAATCATTAGACAAATTAATCTCATGTACATAGCTTCCTGGGCTAGGGTGCCTAGGTTTCCAAAAATGTGCACTCCAACTATGCACCTCATTTTAGGGGCACATGGTTTCTACTAATAAGGAACATGGTTTAACAAACTGTGATCCAAATGTCTAATTCTCTACTATTTGGGAATGAACAGTTTTCTATGGGTAGGCACATGTTTTTTGAAAACCATATTCCAGCTGTGTACTGCCCATTTTTATTCCAAATTTCTCAATTTTCACCTGAAAGACCCCAAAACAAAAAGACGCCCGAGATATACAAAAAAGGTAAAATAGTACCTGAGAACGAGTATGAGACATCTCTAGAAAAGGTCTTGATATTATGATCTATCCACCATATAACAACTCACCCTCATGTATCACTCTCAATAATATATAATATTCCAAGGTAAAAAGATCATGCCACTGATCCCAAATATCTATTTCAATCTCCTGTACTTCCTTAAACACATCCATGTTTCCACAATACTTGAACAATCAGCAGTAATATATATGGGGTGCTGGACTTGGAGAGGTACTCAGTGTGTACCTTAGCTTCCCATGTCATGTACTCTAATGTACAATTTTTTTGGTGATATGTGTCATGTATCTCATAATGATCACTCAGCATGTACTATAACATGAATCTAAGCTAGGTTCTACCATGGGAACATAGTGTGAGGTACTATCCCACATAGAATTTATTACTTTATGGTCATTTGGTCATGTACTACTTAGGAAAAATATTTAGTAAACTAAGAGATGTAGAAAACATATACATTAGGGTTACATGGTATAGGCTATTTTACTCTCTTGGATCAGTAGTTTCCAATACCCACAATGTACAAAACCTATGATCTTCCAAACTAAACACTATGTATTTGTGAATTTTCCGTAAACTCATTCTTCTCTTGAAATTGATGTGCGACCATTATATATTACCCCAAATTTTTTAATTCATTTATATATCATAATGAATATTGAAGGAACATCATCGAAAATTTGTTTTCACCCACCACTATCAAGAACTAAGAATTGTCACTAAAGCTCTATCATATAATGTCCACAACTTAAGAAAACATCATATGATTTAGGATATTTATGATATACCACCATTTACTATATACCCACTTTTCAAGAATGAAGAATTGATTCCAAACACATTTGTGTATTTCTAGGTGAATTACGATTTAAATTTATCCAATATAAGTCCAATCATTGACATAATAATGAATTATGATTAATATGCAACGCAAGGTGGGATAAATCCATGTAAAAATAAATGTTAATAAATTTTATGGTCAATAAAATCTCAAATGTCATTCATAAGAGAAAATCTAAGAAACATAATAGAATAACTCATATCAAATAGTGTAATAGAAATAAACATAATATAGGAAATGTTAAATTGACAGTGAAATTCCATAATAAAATATAGTATTAATTCATGAATAAAATTAACATGATAAAAACCGTCAATGATTGGGTGAATCCATTGATAAAAAACCCCAAACTCATTAGTGGATTTATCATTTATGATGTGTGAATCCATGTTGATGTATTTGGAGTTTCTATTGAATCCATAATTGATCCCTAACAATACCTTCTATCTCAAATCCTGGAAAATAAAATTATGGATCGTATCTAAATCTATTTGGGATATTTTCATAACTGTAGATATTTTCCTAAGATATATTTTAATATAGTTTTCTATGATAAAATATAAATGAAATAATTTGACAAAGTATTTGATAAACATTCTTTTAAATCAACCCATGATTATAATCATTCACAGAATTTGAAACTAGGGGGGATTTCATCAAACATGAGATAAAGCAAGAATTATGGAATTAATTACTATGTTAGTTTTCAAATATATAGGTACATTAAATATATACAAATGTTTCATTAAAAATAAGTACACTTGAGAAAAATAGTTTTTTATCATTAAAATAATTTTTTAAGGCCTATGTATGATAAAAATCATACACAAGCTCATATTTATGGTAAATACCATTCCCTATAATCAACGGTACAATAGGATAAATTTATTATGACTTTTTTTATTAACATTTACCTTGTTTACCATGAAGAGGTTCCCATCACTGAAACTCAATATTGAAATATGTCTCCTTTAGAAAAAACTCGGGTCACTACATCTTCCCCACCATAAGTCCCTTTTCATCCTAGAATATTTAAAATTTATATATCCTCAATAAGGAATTTTACAAAATAAATATATATGGTAATCTAAAATTGTTTCACATTCCCTATTTTCTTATGGAGCCCTTGATCTATAAGTGAACATAATACTTAATCTACAAATAAGGGAATTTATTCTAACCATAAACATTGAAGGATTTATACATATCATGAATGAACATTATAGAAATGCATATCTTATATGAGTAAATATTTTCAGGACTCAGTACTTAAAAAATTTCTTATCAATGGTAATCCAACGATAAATAAAGAATGAAACTAGAATCCATTAGCACCCATCTAAACAATCTGCATGTTAATAAGATAATCACTCATGAGAGAACTATAATCCACATATTTAAATGGAATCTTGGATGTGTTTTATTTTAGAAGAACCAATCCATAGTGAACATGTCATATATTACTTCAAAAAAGTTCTACACTAACTATATAAGGGTTTCAAAGAAGTAGGCTCCTAGAATCCCACATTATCATCCCTAATGTATCTATCCATCATGGTTTAAGTACCAATATTGATATCTCATAGACCAAAGTAAATATATGAATTATTCACTATCCATGAAATTCACATTAATCATTACACAATATAATTATACATGAACAGCTTCACCACCCCTAATAAAGATAACCCAATTTTTTCAAATTTATTTTTATAAATATACTAACAAGTATTATAGGCATCACAAAAACCATGTTCAAATAATTAACATCAAATAAATTCCTAATAGGGGCTAGATCCTACAAAATACAAATAAAATTTATTCGATCAACCAGATAAGCCTACTCTTCTGGATTCCAAAATCATCTTCAGTCTTAGTTCTACTAGTTAGGTTATTTTAGTGGTTATTTTCCAAACTTTCTAGATGGAGGACTCAAGAGAGGTAATAACATTTTCAAGAGATCTTAATAATTCTATTCTTCATGATTTCAAAATTATCTATGTTTTTATAATCATGAGTATATTGGAAAAGTAATTTTTATTGTAATGAATTGAACACTAGATATCTTGAACAATCATACCAAATTCAGGATGGAGAACCCAAGAATTATTAAACCTAAAAGGGATGGCATGCCTGAGTCCTGTAATAATAACATTGACTATAATTGGATTATGATCTATGTTATCTCTTTAAAAGTTAGTTCAAGAAATAGAATCCCATGAATCATGGGATGAATAATTGAAAAAATTCATATCATGTTTACTTGCGCCATTCTATTGGGATGTTTTATATTCTAAGTGTACTTTTCTCGAACTATATTAATATAAAACAGGATATTGTGTTCAATTCATGATTTAAATTCCCTGGGAGAAATAAAATTAGTTAAAACACCAAATTTCTCTTCTAGGGTTAAGATTTAGTTGATGTCTCCCAGGATCATCCACAGTCCAGTGATCATGTAATATAAAGATTAAATCACTTATATTGTCTTTTATGGTCATAGTATTTATTATGAAGAAAGATAAGGGATGTAATGAACTTGAACATTGTATCCCAAATCCAATGGTTACATTATTACATTAACACTGCATAAAATAAATCACATACCAAATGACTGAATTGTTTTGTATTCTTGGAAAACTAGATACATAATTGGATCAGACAAAATATTTTAAAACATAAAATACAAAACATAGTGAATGAAAATATTTTGAATCATCGAACCCATTAAAATATTTATTATTCATATCATATGGAAAAAAAAATAATGGGTGGAATGAAATGGTTATTAATGGTAATGTATAATGGAAGGTAAAATAATTAAATAAGAAAATAAATATGAAAATCCAAAAAACTAAAAATAAAAGTCATTTAATAAATAAATTGATCATAAAAAATAGTATTCGTATTGTAAAATATGATCATATAATTACATATAGATAATCACACGAGTATTACAACTATCGATGGATATTATTCCAAATTATCCCATGAACATTAATAAAAAATTTCATAATGATATAATGCATAATTCTTGACATTTAACACTTACTATTGAGGTCTTGTTCTAATAAATCTTAAACTATGGCTATGTATATTTCATATACCAATTTCATATGGCCACCAAAATGGTTTTCTTCATGAAACCTACTGATTCTTTGAGGGGCTATGCAATTCTTGGGGCCAAAATTCACATACTAAGTCCAATTCATTTATTATATGAATAAATATTACATCATAAGCAATATTTATTAAAAATAAATGATTATTGTATTGAATGGAACAACATACATAGTTTTAATACATTCTCTATAAAATATGAATATAAAATATCCATAAAAACATGGAGGATGGTATCTATAGTGTATATAATTAATAAATCAGATGATGTAATAAATGATATTTAAATACAAGAACATAATTTAAAAATACAATTGGAAAAATTCTTGAGGAAAATTACCCTTTTCACTTTGAAACCACTTATTTAAAATATGAAAATTTCCAATAACTTAAGGAATTTTTTTTGAAGGTGTTATTGTAAAATTATAATAGATGATTAAAAAAATTTATTTTTTTGAAGGATGATGGTAAATTCCCATTATTCTTTATAATTCAAAAAACATTCCTTTCATACTTTTGTAAGAAAAGTAAAAATGATCCTGATTTATAAAATAATATAAAGATACATTTAAAAAAAATTAAAAGTAAAACATGGGAAGAAATGTAAATAATAAATCATTATATTACCTTAAAAATATTATTTTTATAATTTTAAATTAAAATATTGAGATGGAAAAAATATATTCTTGGCTAAATAGAAAAAAAGTAAATATTCCTAAAAAACATGATTTCAGTATGTTGTGTACATAAAAAGTAAAAAATGAAAAGAAAACTTATAATTTTTAGAAATTAAATTTGGGTAATAAAATATTTTTTTTAATAAATAAATATCAAATAATTCTCTCAATGGAATCAATAACATAAGCATTCTTTAATAATGATGAGATTATTAAATAAACCCTCACCTTAGGTCCTAATTATTTTATATATGTTCAAAGAAAAGTAAAGTAAATAATTATTTATTATAAATATATTATTAAACTATAATAATATATATATTACAACATATAATTAAATTATTACATTCTATCACAATCTTGTTAACCATTACTTATTAAATCCATTGTTCAAGAGGATAACTGCTTTGTTTTTCATTTATATTTTATTTTGTTGTTTTTGTACTTGTACTTCTATCATTGTTACCTAATATAGTTAATTTTAATCAGTATATAAATATAAAAATTATTCATTATATATATTTTGGATCATTCATAATTGGTGTATAAAGAGAAATGAATTACATTGTTCATGGATATGGTAGTTCATACATACAGATGTACATTATTTTCAATTTCTGGTGTATGGAATAAATTAAAGGTAAATAATAATTCACATTTCCAAGATATGTTTTAAATAACACTCACATAAATTATATTCATTAAATCATTATATATTACTATATATATAAAATTTAAATAAAATATGAATTAAATCACATCATGGAGGGGGTAGCTTGCATATACCCTTGAGAGACATTTTCATTTTCTAAATAATTAGAAGGTAAGTAGGTAGATATGATATTATAATTATAGAATCATAATCATATAAAATCTATCATATGTAAAAATTCAAACTATCATAATACCCATCAATAAAATATGGTTATTAAAAATTATTTGTTCCTCTATATGGAGATGGATGTCTATACATACACATGTGAGATACGTTCACTCCACATTGGATAAAAAACTGGTAGATAATAGTGGTTTGAAAATCATAATAACATATATGTATATTTTGTATAATAAATATCGTTATTTTGTGATAAACAATACATATTTATATGAGGTAAAGGAATAATTACAAATGAAAATGTTTTATTAAGGTTATTACCTCTACTTTGAAATAACTCCTTTGGACCACCTATTAAAAACCCTATGTTTAGTAATTTAAGAATACCAAAACCTAAGAAAACATATATAAGGTTGTTTATAAGAAAAATCAGTAGGGGTTGGTTATGATATGGTTATTTAGGTGGTGTATGGATGTGATGATAGGCAGTACCGTTTTTAACGTGAATGAAAAGAACCACATTGAATTAATTATATAATCTTAGATAATAAATTAATTTTCATTTGAAAGTAGAACAATGCGGCCATAATTTTGGAGATAATATAGGATATGGTTTAAATACATTCAAAAAATAAAATTTTGATATTTTTATGTGGTTTTTAAAATATTATCTTTTGGATTAACACCATAGTTATCTAATTTTAATCTTAACCACAATAATAACCTTTTCTCTATTAATGAGTAATAATTTTACATATAGGGTAAAAATTGTCCCAAAAATGGAAAAATGATGATAATTTAGTACATATATTATTCTACATATCCTATTTCAATAATTTTATTTTTTTACAAATAATGAAATATTATTTTTTATAAAAAATCCAAAAGTTCATTTTTGACACTATTCTTTTAATTTGAAAATAACGATATCAAGAAAAAATATATATTTCCAATATAGAGTTCTAAAACATAATTAATATTTCATAACTATGTATGTAATTCAGGGTTCGCTGTATCCCTCTCAATAAATATTAGTTTTATAGTTTTAAAAATAATTTATTTAATTTTCTTATTAATATTAAATACAATATTGGTGTAGCATAAAAATTTATGGTTATAATTTAATAACAAAAAGATAGAAATAAATAACATGACTAAAAATATTATATTATATTTCAAATAAAAATGTATATGTGAACGTAAATTAATTTTTTCGTTATAATAAATATTTAGTGTTATTTAGGTCAAGAGAGTGATATTTCGTATTTCTTATTTTTCATAAATTAATATAATCATCATAATCAAATAAATATGAAACCATGGATAAATATTTTGTATAATTTTATAGAAATGGTTTTAATACTCCCATAAAATAGGATAATGGGATGTTTTGGGTTCATTTTGAGAACAAATCTCATGGTTTTAACTATATTTTACCTATTTTACCTTTACATATGTGAAACAAATTTTCTAATGTTACTAATCATAATGAACAAAAATTAATGGGAACTATTAAAAAAATTTAGAAATAATTAATTCAAATATGGAATATATTTTCCAAGATTTTATTTTTCTACATGGATGAAAATAATTTTATATAAAAACATAAAATGTAACATAAAACATTTTTATCATAAAAATTATTTTTAGTTAATTAAAATGTTTTTTATTCCAAATTTAAAAATAAAATTGATTCAATTAACCTTAGTTGTATTTTTTAATAACACATGATAAATTATTTTACTTTTCAACCATTTAAAAAAATTGAACCTTTCAAATTTATGAATAAAAATATATTTTTCAATAAAAAAACATGTTGTCAATATTCACTAGAAAATCAATATTTTCATAAAAATCCCAAAAATTTAGAATTCGATAATTTTGAAATGATAATTAAAAAAAATATATCATTTTTATAAAATAAAACATCTTAATTTTAATAAAATCTATTATAATATTTTCCAAAAACAATTAATAAAAACAATTTCTTGTGGAAAAAAAAATTTAGAATGAAATATATTTACTAAAAATGGAATTCTTATTTAATAATAATTAATAAATAAATATTCATTCATTTTATCATTTATAAATATATATATTTCTTAATGTTGTTAATCAAATTCATAATTTATAATTCAACAGCTAGGATATAAAAATTATATTTAAATAATAATATTTCATACATCATTTATGCTTGGTGTTTCATGTTTTATATTCTATCAAACATATTGTTATTAAAAATTAATTATGCTTCACATTATAACCCATTTGTAACACCCCAAGATTTCATAGTGTGTTATTTCTTCAAAATAATTCAATAACTTGCACTACACGCAACACCGAGTTCAATCGCACCATGACTTACCAAACTAGCCGTTCAAAAAAGGTTATGAATATTATTAACTAAATTTTAAACTTTATATAATTCTTATAATTTTAGAATCCATATTATGAGTTTCTTAGACATAATGTAAGAACAAATTCATTTTCAGTATTGCACTTTTATCAACTTTTAATAGTGAACCCTTTTTAAATACAATATTTTAAACTTTTTGACTAAATGGGGATGTCAAAAATTTAAAATGAAACATCCCAAGCTTCTACGGTACGCTTCTCTTTGAATAATGTGATAGCGTGTGTTGTACGCAACATCGAGTTCTAACACACCACAACCAATCAAACTAGCCATTATGAATAGTAATACCTACTTTTTGAAATTATATATATTTTATATTTCAAAATGGAATTCATTTTTTGATTCAGAATATCGATATTATCCTAAGTTGAATTTTTGGTACTTTTCTGAGAACTTCCAATTTTTATGAATAGGGAAAAATACTTAAAAACAACTTTTTTAATCAAAATAATTTATAGTGATAAATTATATTATTCAGTGGTTTTAAAGAATAATTAAAATATATTTTTACCATTTTATCCAATGATGTTCATTAGAATTAATTTCACTTTAAAATTGGACATAAACAATTATCAATATTTTGATATATATTGATTCATAAAAACACGCTATTTGTTGTGACAGCGGGAATTAATTATAAAATTAATTAATTCAACTTATATGTTTGTAATTTTTGTAAAATAGACATCATTTTTGAATTCGGAATATCAATTATAGCTTAGTGTGAAATTTTGGCATTGTTCTGAAAAACATCATTTTTTGATGAATAGTGAAACTACTAAGTGGTAGTTAAAAAACTGAATATTTCATAAAACTTAATTTTATCGCTTCTGTGAATAGAATTTAAAAAATCCGAGAGACACGGTTAATATCAATAAGTAAAATGTGGTTCAATGAGATGAAAATAATTTATGGTGAATAGTAACTTTTTACTTTTATTTACCACGGTTAAAAGTAAAATAGGGTAATTAAGGGTAAAAATGATATTAATATTACCATAACACATGTCCTAATTCTATTGGACAAGTGTATCTCAACCAAAAACAACCTTAGGAATAAAATATTATCATTTAGGTCCACTTGGATTAGATTAGGACATTTATTATTATTTAATTCAAAGAAGAGTTAAAAGAGTTAAAATCAGAGTTTATTTACTACAACACTTTTAATATAGGGTTATAAATAAGATAAATTCGATTGTAAATATTCATTAGAAAGATAATCAGATTTCCTACATAATGATAGTTTATTTATAATTTTTATACTTTATATAATTTAATTTATTTATGACACAATGATGATGCAGTAATTACCATAATTGTGAAAAATTAAAATAATTGATATTATAAATTCACAAATAAATATAATTTGAGACTTTTAATGAATTAAAATAATTTTATAGGCTAATATGACATGTTAGGATTGATTTAAATAACTTTGGCCGAAGTAATAATTCTTTTATGAGTTTAAAAAATCAATTATTGAATAATGTCAAAATTGACATAAAAGAGTTTTTAAAACAAATATTATATTATTAATTGATATTAAATACCTAAAAATATAAGGTTCGGCCAAGAGACTTATATCATGATAGGATCATCATTAATGGACCACTTGGGGGTCGGTTGGATGTATATTGTATGTTTATTAACTATATATTATAAAAATACAAAGTGACATGGTAAATGTCAAACTAATTAACTAAGAGTTAAAACTAAAAGATAAGGTTAATATAGTAACCCAAACCTGTCTAAATGATATTTGTTGAATTTATTTCGACCTATCCCCACCTTAACCTTTTAATAATCAACTTTGGAGCCATTAAGAACTAAATATGAATTTATTATAAATTAATATTTCTAGCTTTTCCAAAGGTGCCCCTCACCCCTCTTATAAAAGGGCACTCCTCCTTCTCATTTCTTCACACCTTCAAATCATTCTGGTTCGGCCAAACACTGCACAAATACTCTCCCAACTTCCCTCACTACAACCTAGAGTCCTTAGTTTGATCAGAAAGCCAACCTATGGAGCTCTTTTGAACAAATAAAAAGGAAGAACCCGAAAAAGAGGTAATGTTTTCATCACCCTCTTTCAAGTTCCTTTCTTCTTCCACTTCTTCTTTCTTTGTTATTACCATTCTAAAATAATAACTCCAGTATCTTATATATACTGTGATGTTATTATAAATATGGTACAACCATATTCAGTATTCTATCCACCCTTTGAATAACATGTCACCATAGGTGCGTACGTACGGCTTACCGTCTCCACGTCGTGGTGTAATTGTTATTCAATATATTATTATTTGGATGGGTATAATAATGATGTGTAACTCATGTAAATAATAAATATAACATGATAATGATTCTGTATATATGATATAATATCAACTTATATATTATTTAAATATCAAAAGAATGATATTGTCGCTCATGCGTACGTACGGACTACCGTCTCCACGAACGCGATGAGATTCATTTTCCATCGTATCCATTCAAGTGTAATTATCATTTTATAATTTAAAATTGATGTTTAATGACTTTATATCATTCTATATATGAATAATATACAACCTATCCATTACAAACATGGATTACGTAACAAAACATATAAAAGAAAACGAGAAAGTTAACACTCGAAACAACGATAATACTAAGATATTATTAACAAATCAATGTTAAAAGATCATATATGATATCATATTAATGTATATGATTCATATTCCATTTTTATATTTCCCTCAATCGTTTTTTAATAAAATATTACCTTACATCTAAATCAATTTTCTTGTTTATCAGTACCATAAAAAATGTGATCCAATATCCTTAAATAAAATCTACTATGGAAGAATAAATATATTTATTATTATTATTATAAAAATTTATTATTAATATAATAATTCTAGAATTTAATTCTAAAATCCCAATATACAATAACTTTATTCCTTTTTTTCATTGATTTTCATTTTATAGATCATTGCTTGCTCTATGAGTTAATCACTGGATTAGGGAATTGACATGGATATTGAAGTTTTTACCCATACACAATGCATTAAAACCAATAAAAATAGAATGTAATATTTCTGTCATTTCCACATATAAAATGTATTACCCTTACATTAAGACATTCCTCAAGGTGTCTCTTCCCACCTTTCTAACATGATGGAAATAAATCCATCATTTCTCCATTATCCCCACTACTCGAACTCTAATAAAACAATAAACATATAACTATTTTTTATTCAATGATTTAGTTAAGGCTCATGTCTCTAATCATATATCTTGATAACTAATTATTCATAATCACAATATCTTTCACATTAGTCATCATCCACTTTGTCTACCATACTAACCACATTGAAAATCAGATTTAATGTTAATATGGTTCCCTTTGTTTCCATCAATTGAATGAAACAAAAAAATCATAGTTTTATCAATATTTATGATAGTGGTAAATGATATAATAATGAAATTAATTAATAAAATTTATAAATAGTGATACCATTTTTTCAATATAAGACATTGTAGGTTTAACATATTTTATTTATAGTTATCTTCTATTCAAATCCTTGATTATGGTTCATAAATAGAATTTGAAATAACTAAAGAATATCCTTTAAGACCATTAAACGTAGTGCATGTTAAGGGACACTCACCATTCATAATAATGTTTAATGAGATATTCACTATATAAACCTTTTTGTGTTGTTAAGCATATAAAATATTTAAGAACGCCATGCCCACTTGTAGTATCTAGATAGGGATTTATTCCTAGGAAACTATGTAATTATACCTTAAAAGTACTATAGTATGTTATCCAATAGATATAATTATCCTTAAAATCATTCATAGGCTTATTTTTGATTATATATTATTTCCTAGATCTAGTTATTATGGATTATACTAAGCTACCTCAGACACCAACTATAACAACCCTTAACCAAGTATCAAAAACATGGTGGTTAGTTTATTACATTGGCATTAGATAAATGGATTCACACCCTAAAGGATAAAATAATTTAGTATCCTTAGTAAATTAGATAAATACTTAAATCTCACAATACATTTGAATATATAATATAAAAACGCTATGAATGTAAATATTCTACATCCATGAAAACATTATAATATTACTTTATAATATCATAGGGAAAGGAAAATAAATAAATGGTGAGATTAGATTATTAGTAATGAATACATATAGTGGAATCTATCATGTGTAAATAAGTAATAATCAATCTAAAACGGTAAATAAATGAAAGTAGATGCCATGTGATCAATATAACAAGCATGGATAATAATAAGGAAATAAAAAATGAATATAAAACGATTCAATTTAAATAATCACATGATATTGAAACATATCCATGTATATTATTCAAAACAATAAAATGGGCCTTAATTAAATATTTCATAATGACATAATTCAAAATTCCAAACATCTAAAATGTAATATTGAGGTAATATTCCAATGTAGTTTAAACTATTTGTAGCTAAACGCCAAAAAAAATTAATATGGCTATCGAAATATTGTTTCTACTAATAGAATTTTAAGAATTGTGGGATTATTTAATCCTTAGACCCAAAAATTCAATAATAATTCTTATTCTTTCATCTTAAGAATAAACAATTCAAAATTATAAGTATGCCTTAAAATCAGTAACTATTTATAATGGAGAGACCAGCATACAAAGTATAAATACTTTCCCATGAAAATATGAACATAAAACATCTATAAAAATCTTTTTTATGGTTATTTTGGATTATACCATCATAAAAATCAAAATGATAAATAAATGATATCTAAATATACAAAAATACTCTATAAATATAACTGGAAAATTTCTTGACAAAAACACCACTTGTGACATTGAAATAGCCTATTTTAAAATTAAAATTTTAAAAACTATTCAGGAAATAAATTTATCTGAAAATATAATTCTAATAATGTAAAGGAATAGATAAAATATTTATTGGTTATGATGGTGGAAAATTGTCTTCATGCTGTATAAGATAAAGAAAACATTACTTTAATTCTATAGTAATAAATATAAAAATGTACATCATTTAAGAAATGAATACATGATTTATTTTAAATATTTTTGTTAAATTAAATAATGGGTTTATATTTTTTAAAAAAAAATTATGTAATAGTGAAAATATTTTTTATTGTTTTTATTAAAATAATAATATGAAATAAAATGATTCTCATCCGAGTAAGAAAACAAAGTTAGTGTTCTTTAAAAATTTGATTTTAGTATATTTTGTACAGAAAGAGTGTAAATGGGAATGAAAACATGTAATTTTTTGAAATAAAAAATTATAATAAAATATAATGGTTTTAATATTTAATATAATGAAACTCCCCTAGTGGATACATTAAGATTACAAATCCCAAATAATGAAGACTTTGGGAAATAAACCCTTACCTCATGTATGAATTTCCTCTTATGTGTTTAAAACACCTAAATAACTATTATAGATTTATTTTATGTATAATATAAAACCATCATAAATTATATCATAACTAATATTATTTAATTATAACCTTTTATCATCCTATTATTAATAATTCTTTACTAAAGGAACTTTTCTTGGTGATAGATGCTTTGATTTTCATTTATGTTTTGGTTTTATATTTTTGGTCCTTATGCGTAGATCACAGTGAAAAGATTTAAATAATATGTAAAATGATATAATTATATAATATATTAATTATATATATATTTATGATCATTCATAGGAGGTAGATATTGGAAAAGTAATACACTATTCATGGAGACATTATGTCGTACATAAGCCAAAACATTGTTTTCACTTATTGATGGAAGGAATGAAAGAAATAAAAATAAAAATTTTCATATATAGGGTAATTTTTATATCAAATATATCCTATATATTAATTAAATCTATCCATATTACCATCAATATAAATAGTAAATGAAAAGTGATTTGTATCATGTCATGGAGGTGGAATTCCACACATATGCATGGGGGACGTTATCATTTTCCAATAGATTAGAAGGTAAGAAGATAGTTGTTATATTATAAATATTGGAGAGTAACTATTTCATAATTATCATATATAAATATTAAACTCATTATAATTCCCATCCATAAAATATGGTGTTGAAAAATGAATTCCATCGCTATGTGGAGACATTAAGTTATACGTACACACGAGCGATGCATTCACTTTCCATTTGACAGAATAATGTGTTGATAACAGTAGTTTCATAATCATAATTACATTTTAGTATATTAATAATACCTAATTATTTATTTTATTATAAATTCTATATATTGTTATGAGGTGAAATAAGATGTAAAAAATAAATATATTTGTTAAAGCAATTACCACTTCCTTGAAAGAACTCCTTACGATATCCTATTATGGAACCTAGGGTTTCTATTTTGGGTAACCATACACCTCCAAAACATTTATAAGTACATTTATTGAAAAAATATTTTGGTTTTCGTTGATATAATTGGATCTAGGTGGTGTATATAGGAGAGGATTGGATGTGCCTTTTTATTGTGAACGAAATGACACACATAGAAATAAGAAAAATATTTTTTATAACAAATATATTTTAAAGTGAATGTAGAAAAAATAGGAAATAATCTGAATAAAAATAATAAATATTTTAAATGACTTTAATAAATAATCTTTTTTGGGGTTTTTGTTTTATTTTAAACATTACATTTTGGTCTAACACCTTAGCAAACCTATATTAACCATAAACGTTGAAATTCGTTTTCCATTCCTCAGGGAATATAATTTTACTAATAATGAAAAAAATTAAACCATAAAATTAAATTGTATGAAATTTTATACCATATATTTTCCGAATTACTATTGTTATATATCTTTATGATTTACCATAATTAAATATTATGTTTCATAAAATATCAATAATATCATTTTTGATATTAATAATTTAATTTGAATTTATAGATATTAAGGAAAATATGTATTTTAACTATAGATTTTTGAAAAATATAAATATTTCATATATATCAAAAAATGTAAAGGTTAAATTTAATTCACTCAAAATATATTACTTTTTCTGTTCTTGAAATAATTTATTTTATTTTTCTATTAATTGAATAAATACCATATCTATGCTGCCTAAGAATTTAAGGTAATTATATAATAACTATAAATTTAAACAAAATTAACATAATGAAAAAATTATTTTATCTATAAAATAAAAATTTAGAATCATAATTTACCAATTTTTATCCTTGTAAAAAATATTTTGAGTCATTAATGTCAAGAGAGTGAAATTTTGTATTTATTATTTTATTTAATTAATATAAAGTTATTAATTAAAAAATTATGAAATAAAGAGTCTATATATTTTATAAATGTTTGTAAATGGCCGAAATAAAACCATAAAATATGATATAGGAAGGTGTTGGTTTTATTTTGAGACCTTATCCCATGTTTTTAACCCTATTTTTCATATTTACCCTTATTAAGGTGAAAAATATTTACCAAGGTTAAAATTATTAATAAAAAATAAAAGAGACTTATTTAAAAAATTTATAATTCATGATTTCAAATATGGAATAAATTTTCTATTATTTAATTTATTGAAGTGGTAGAAGTTAATATACGATAAAAAAAATTCAATTAATTTTTTTTTGAAAAAATGATTTATATATATAAAAACAAGTTTATAACAAATTAATCCATATATTTGATTCGTATGAACATAATTGGATTATTGATCATTTTTTTGACATGATTTTACTCTTAAATCATTTTGTGAAAATGGAACTTTGTAAATTCATGATAAAAAATACAATTTTCAATAATAGTAATACTATTCACTATTCACAAAAATCAATGTTTATTGAAAAATACCAAAACATAACTCTAAGATAATTTTGACATGATAATTTAAGAAATTATATCATTTTTATTAGAAAATAATTTCTCATATTTTAAGGAATCAATCATAATATTTTATCAAAAAATTAAATACAAATTATTTTTGAAAAAAACATTTTTTGAAGAATAAAAGCCTAATAATAATTGAGTGCTTGTTTCCTAATCATTAACTAATAAATTTTTATTGAGTATGTACTTTATATATATATATATATACCTTAATGTGGTATGTCCTATTCATATCATCCAATTCAAAAACTATTTTATAAAAATTATATTTCTATAATAATATATTATTCTTTGTTTATGCTTCGTATTGCATACGATATAAATTATATCATTCTTTTAGAATATATGTGTGTCAAAATAGAGAATAAATACTCAATTAATAGTCATTTTGAAACATAAGTAACCATTTTTTCAGTATAGATGATCAAGGATATGTATATCAGGGAGGAGTACGCAATGACTAGAGTTTTTTGACCTCCCATATGCATTTTCTATATCGAGCATGTTATAAAACATGATTTCAAGGATTAGAATCATAGTGGATATGATCTTTTTTCAGATAATACAACCCTAAAATATGATATAATGATTAAATATTTATATTTATAGGGAACTGACTATTTTAGGATTCTCTTAACTAAAACATTTAAAAAATAAACAATTTTTTTCTCTTTGTAGTTGGGGTTGGACCCCAATTTTTTATACCCCTATAATCTTGTTAATTTTATTTATTTAATAGTCCTTTATAATTTTTTTGATGTATTGAAGAATTTTTTTTCAAAAAAACTACTGAAATGAATAGCCTTCAAAGTGTCTACGTTGTCAATATTGCACCGATATTTCATTTTGATTAAAGTTGAGTTCACCAAGAATTGCTTATCATAGAGGGTGATAGCTAGATAATTTTACTAATAATAGTTATGGGTTCCTAATTTTTTTAGGTATTTTCCTTAAAAATAATATACTCATCACCATGATAGGTATACCTATAATTTATAGAATTCTAATGAGTAGTTATTAAAATCTTGTTCCCTTCCGGGCCACCGTGTTTCAGGGGAAACCCCCAAACCACCCCCACTATGTCAAGTCCTTAATAAGTAATCAATCTATAATTCATAGGATTAATGATAGTCATTAAGTTATTCGTTTCCTTATAAAAATTATAGAATAAATATTTATTCTCTTATTATGATCAATGATGCACCTAGAAGGCATTTTTTCCATAGAAGTAGGCCTGTAAGAACAATTTATAGTTAGAAATGGTGGGAGTTAAGAGGGATTATTCTTCTTATCCAACTATGTGAAAATTTTACAATGAGTTTTTCAATTAAAACATCAATCCAGAAGTTCTAGGTAATTGAAATGGAGGTTTCCATATGTTTTTAGAGGCAATTTTTCAGGAGGTACCTCATTTCTCATTGATAATACCTTTGTTTCAAAGCCACTTACTAACCTCTTACAGTTCTTGGTATTAGGATCATAATTTAAATTTTTATAAATAACCCTGTGATTATAAATTGTCTGATAAAAAATCATGAATTCATTAGAAAATGAGGAAATTTATTCAGATGCCACATTGTCTTCATTATTTTTAAAAATTATTAATGAAATTTAAAATATATATAGATGATTATATAACATATTAAAATCTACAAGGATTTGATAATATAAAAAGAGTTACCCTTCCAATGTTCTTTGGTATAATTTAATAGGGATTACTAATAAATGGGCAAGGTTTTTAAGATTTTATGAGGTCAAAACACTCAACTAACCCCATGGTGTTTGATCCAGATCTAGGTATTGGATTGATTTTGCGTAACAAGATTGAAATTAAAATCCAAATTAAAAATTTAATGAACCCTTTGTTTAATATGAAAATATTAAATCTTCTAGGATGTATTAACATATTCCTTTCCATTTAAAATAGTATGAATGTTTTCCTTTTAATAATAACAAGTATCTACTTGAAAATATTGTGGCAATGAGATATCTTAGCTTAGAGATCAGTAGAAAACTTGGGTTTATATCATTTTTAAGACTTATCCAATAAGTGATAACATTAAAGATTCAAATGGTTGTTGTATTTATAATCTACATCCACTAAAATCATATAATATTCGAGCTTATTGATTTTGAAGCATTAAGAATCATCCTACTTATTTGGTTCAGAAAAACTAGAGATATCCTTGAAAAAATATACTCCCTTATTCCCCCAAAGAGATTTATTAGTGGTTTTCCTCACCCTTCCATTACTTTTTGATGAGATTCACACTTTATCCATGAAAGAAAGTTCCTAAACTAAATAAAATAATTCTATAAATCATTGAATTCTAAGAGAAATGATGAATCACTATCATCAAATTGAAGGAGTTCAAAGATATACACCATGAACATGGTCAAATTATTTTTTTCATGTTATTTATCTATATAAATAATATTTTTTTTATTTGTTATATAATATCCATGAAATCATGCCTAAATAATTAATTATTTTTAATTTCATTTCTATGAAATGTTAATATAACCATGTCTCACATCCAAAAATTAAAGTTATAAATTTATTTATTGACATGATAGTTATAAAATAAATAGAAATATATTCTTTTTATATTATTAATGGATTTTTATTTGACACTATAATATTTAAAATAATTAACAGACACCATTAGATTCATATAATAAGTTAAATTATTGGAATTACATATGATTTACCCTTTCTCGACCGTGAATATGATTTATTTTTTGATTTTAAATTTAATAATGATGGAAGGTTATAATTTATAAAGATTATTTTTTATTATTATTTTAGAATTAATGTTCCTATTGAGTATTTATATTTAGATAGTGGTACATTGGGTTCAAATTCTCAGTTTCCTAGGGGATCCTGATATTTCTACTAAAGTATTGGTGGGATAACCATCACAAAATACTTTATTTTTAATAGATTTTGGTTTTATATAGTTATAAACATTTACATTAAATTATCCTATGTACCTAATTCATGAGTTTCCATTATATATATAAAAATAAAATTATATTTTATTTTTGAGCATGTAAAATAAATTATTATTTTCAAATATTTTTGTACATATTGTATACTACATATTAATTTAATTGATGTTATGGAATAAAAAACAAAATAATAGGAATTGGGAATACATGAATGTTATATATGAGATAATATCCTGAGATGTTAATGATCCACCTAAAATAATTGTTGTTAGATTACCTATAATGAGAAAAAAATCATGAACAATATCATCCAAATGGATTGTTCATGCCAATATAGGGTGCCCATAGATTATCATATATAATGAATGAATATTATATGTAACCCTATCCTGATTTTTTATACTTATGTAGCTTGATATTTAGGATAACCATATAATGGAATCCATTAAGGCTATTATTCTATTAGAACAGAGTCTAATTAATCCATATAATGGATTAGGCTTAGGATTTGTCTACTAAAACTACTATGAATCATATATAATAGGATTAAAATATATGCATCCTTACATAACATATTGATTAGAGAAAGAATAAAATTGTTACAATCCTAAGTGAGATATTAATCTTAGAATATAAATACATATATAATGAAAATTAAATGGGGTTATTATTTAGGTTAAAAAATATATAATTAAAGTCCTAATGAAATACATGAAAAAAATTATACTAATTTTATAAAATCATTTATTTTAGATAAATTTTATATAATCATGAAAAATATCGTTGAGATCTACCCGGATAAGAATAATTATAAATAAAGAAACATCTTATATAGAATCCTAAAATTTAAACTACATCGTAGGTAGTATGAAACTTTTATGTTCAATAAAAAACAATTCTAAAAAACAAATTTCAATTTCTATTAAACAAACTGATCTAGAGTTTTTCAATAAGAGGAAAAATAATAATTTAATTTATGTATATACTAAATTTCTTATATACATTGAATTCGTTTTATAAATTAAACATTATAAAAATTATTTTATTTAGATAATAGATAACTTGATGATGTTTTATCATGAACTTGATGGGAATGATATATATGAGGTGAAATTGTAATGACACTCCCTGACCCACACTGTAGTGCATTGAACAAGGATGCCACATGACCTCAAGCACGCCTCCCCATATACCATAGGCTATACAGTTGTAGCATGATTCTATTATATATAATGGGGAGACTATTACCTTGAATCTGATTCTTAAAAAAATGAAATACTAAAAAAATAAATATACCTAAAAATCATTGAATTATTATATAAACACTTGAAATATTATATCAAAATTCACTTCATAGAACCATAAAATAATTCATCACTAATTTCCCACATGTCATTCCCAATTTAAAAATTAACTAATGAAAAAAATGAAACACATTCACACATATCTGACATCTAACCCCAAGCCTGACAACCAATGTCTCCAACACCCTAGATCTATAAAATCCTAATCTACTACACATTGTGTGATGAACCTAAAATAATAAAATAAGGTTTTCATATTCCCTAGTGTGCCTATGCAGGGTGTGTGAAATACATCCGACTAAGGACATACCAAGTGCACCTAGAATGCGCCATTATAAATTTATATGCATGCGGAACAAAATAAACATATCATATAAGTTTAATGGATATCACGTACTAACCAAGATACCAAGAAACCCTATGACTCATGTCACATTATACTTATGATAACTCCAGTAAACAAGATCATTCTTACTTCGGTTCTATTCGGCAATCCTCATCATTCTCTCCTATTTACTATCATACAGTTTCTCAACATGTACCCATAGATTCATGGTTGGGTAGTGTCCTATTTTTGAACCATTACCCAAAGTAACTGTATATGATCATATATATATATATATATATATATATATATATCAACCCACTTCCTGGTCACTCATGGTAGGGTCCATCAGTCATTCCATGCATTCTCTCATGATTCATACCCTAATGAGAGGTCCACTACAACAATCCAAGCCTCCTAATAAAGTGACTATAAAGAAATGTAACCCATATTTGTTCAAGGGAGGCTACAATAACACTAACAAAAACCCCACATTCTCTAGGGGTGTCTCATCATGATCATAAATAAATCTCTAAAGACTCTATTCACATCAAGAACACTAAACCATCCACATTGATATTTCAAATTTCTCCAGAATAAATATATTGAAATCATAAAAAATCAAGGTCCCACGTGTATAAGAGAGAGTCAACATGGTATTTATCTTTTTAGAAAAATACCCAGATGATCAGAATGATCTATTTTTTTGAGACCTATCATCCATCAAAAATTTGTGCCACCTCACCTTCCAAGGTATCGAATGGATTTTTCAGACCCATCAATGTCTCTCCTCAAGGATATAATCTCTTAATAGTCAAAAATTAGTAATAGCACATCCAAGATGATCCTTCTACTTAGAACTGATAAATATAGTCCATATATCTATATGATCCCTTGACACTCTTCATCATGCTACCCATGGACATTTGGAAGACATCCCACTATAAGCCCCTTGGCATCCTGATTCCATGTCACAATCAAAACCTATGGCCCACACATGGATCCCATATCATATATCTTAATGAATATGTATCCATTAATCAAAATTAGGAACCACATCTCTATCGTATATGTTTTTTCATGAAGTAATAATCCTTCTCACAGCACACACCTATTCCTATACCACACTCTCATGAGTTTTTGAGTCACATGACCTTGGATATATGACCATATCACTCGTCATTTATAGTCCAAAGACTATTGGTCCTTCCAAAATATCATAAATGAACTCAAATAGGCTACCAATGTCTCATTATTCTTTCCAAGAGCATGAACGTTCCCTCATCTACTCCAAATTTACTCTCACCCCATAGTGACACAGCCATTAGTGATCTCAACTTACCCATGTGCTAAGGAGAACTTATCTTAACAAAAAAAATACAACATCATTCAATATCATCTCCTTTGGAACTATTCATAATAATAAATTCATCTTGAACCCAGGAAACATGTATGAAACATGAATTCACCTATAAACATAAATATAAAGATGTATTAAAGGGACCACCTACCCATGTATAGGAGTTATCCTCCATGCCAAGCTCCACGTAGCCTCTGACAAGCCCATCTGTGCTTTATTAGACATCGTGTAAATTCTTGTTCTCCTTAAACACACTATACACAATAAATAATAAACTATAAAAATATATAAATTGCTATTTAATTCAAACCAATGAAGAATAATCATCCCATAATTCACTAAGAACCATCATCTCCCAAAAACCTCAATGAACCAATAGAATAACATCTATTACACAACCCCCACCACCGTCTCGACTAAAATCCCTATCACACAAAACCCCAAAAAACCATAAATTTTATCCAATTTTACCAAACCCTTAAATTATATAGTTAAATTTATTATCACAATTAAAACCACACAAGATGGTGTGAAGAAATCATACGAGATACTCCTCATTCCACCGCAAAAAAAACCTATTGGATTTTGAAAAATTTAAATATGATAGGGTAGAATGGAAATAAAAAACTAACCAAAATAAAAAGATCATTAGTATTACACACAAGAAAATAAAAGGGAAATATTGGTAGATAGTTACCATTAATTGTGTATAAATCACAATAAAACTATACCCTCTGAATAGGAAATAAAGGAATGGGAGGATCATCCATTAAACCCCACCATAAAAACTATATGGATTTACAAACTCCCTAGTAAATGATTCTCATCCTTGATAAGCCGTGGTAATCCTTGAACTACATCTAAACGCTTATTAAAGACCTTAAAAAACTAAGATCTCATATTGTCCTACTCCTGATCCCCAAAAATTCTTCTATTATTCCACTCTAAATACCAATCCATATTCCACTATCATTCCATGGTCTAATACCCATAGCACCTCAACCACATACTATAGAAAATCCCTGAATTGGTTCCCATCTATCCATGTAAAAACATAGTTGAAAACATCTCCCTATTAACCTCCCGTTGAATTTACCAAAACATCAATTGTCACAACCGAAAAAATGTCCAAAAAATAAACACATGCCAACAACTCCTAATTTTTAATAAAAACTCCCACACATAGGATTCTACTAATTTTAAAAAACTTGATAATATCTTCACATGATTTTTGATGCATTTTCATCATAAATTATACCATCATTATGATTCCCCATAGGTTTTACCTCCAGAATCATGTTATGAATCATGGTTCACCCATAAACCATGTCATGAATCACAGTTCACACTACAAATCATGTAATGAATATTTTTCCACACAATGAATATTTTCATAGACAGTGGTTTTCATACCAAATAACACAATCACAAGACTAGCCATCATTAAATTACTCAGGCATCAGCACACCACTGATCCAACTCACTCTCAGATTTCTTAAAACACCCCGATCTCGATGCCAGTGCACTGAATCCAACAAAAACAAGATCTGAATTTACAATATAGTTTTACCTAATTAACTAGGAATTAAGGATTCTTATATCACATCAAAAACCAACGCACCCATAACCGTATAATGAACAGTATCTCTGTACCACGACCTTCCCCTCACAGGGACTATTTATCAAGTGACTGATATGACGCTCCCCAACTTAATAGTATCAATATCATAGCTCATTTATCCAATGTGTCAATATCCCTAGACCCTTCTCAATTCATGATCAAATGTAATGACAATACATGGTTATCCTTCTCTCACTTAAGTACCAATGAAAAACAACAACTATTGTAATTTCATGAATAACCATGAATATTTTTCTCTAATAGCCAATTGTATGGTCCCCATGAAATAGAATCCATTACTCATCATCACAATAAATGTCCTAAACAAGACCCATCAACACGATTCATTGACAGTGCACGTAAAAATAAAACTTTGGGTTGACTTCACCATAGTACCCTAATATATCACTGATTTCACCTCACACCACATGAATATCACAAATTATCATCAAAATCACTATGATTCCAAGCTCACAAGTGTATAACTATCAAACTCTAATCATAGTACTACATGGTTTCATCTACATCATGAAAAAAATCTCAATATACCAACATAGAACTCTTCCACTAATCCAAAATACAATCAATCATGATGCATTCCCCTCACACACTAAGAATTTTCCTTGAAATTATACACCAAAAATCACTCTCCTACTTAGGTAGAGTGTTATTCCATGAAACATTACCTAGGTTATTTCCCACTATCTACCACTACCACAACTAAATCCAGCATCTGCATGCTCCCATGCAGCCTAATCACAAAACCAATTCCCATTCCCATGTGTTGCATCAAATATAAACCATTATTATTAAATTGACCCAATTAACCTTCCCACTTAAAGTTAAGTTATTCAAAAAACCTATGGAATCTCAAACATTCCATTCCTAACTGACTGATCACCCACTATATGAGAATCATTCCAAAACACGAGCATCTATCCACACTATGACCATTTTACCTAAAATGTTTCTCCAAAAACACGGGGCATGGAATCCAATAGATCATACCATCTAAAACCAACCATGATACAATAAAAACTCTATTAGATTCTCATTATATAATTTCTAGAAATACCACATGATATCCTTCAAATTCTAAGTTTAATTATCTTGAATAACATTAAGAATCCATGTGAGAAATCTCATATATTTTGTTATTGAATATTAATATAATTGAACCAGTCCTAATAAACCATCAAGATTCCAATCCATAGGGAATCTAATTTTATATTAGGATCATTCCCTAGTTACAATATGCATATTCTAAACCAATTTGGGTCCCATTATAATGGAATAAAATTCCTATACTGACCCCAAAGGTGTCATTATATCCCATTATAAATGAACTATATATCTATCTTTAGAGAACCTAATTCACAAAAACCGAAATTGCCTTCCATCATAAAAAAAGTATTGGTTAAACTAAGTATAATTCTACCAAAAAGTTATATATGAAAACATGGTATATGTTTCTGTTGAAAATTTAATCTATCAAACCTTGTCAGCAAAAAAATCAATCACACTAAAGATGGGAAATTTGATGTAGTTCTTATGTGACTAATTATGATTCATTTATTTAATCCTATTTTAATATGCTAAGATATAAAACCCAAAATAACAACACCAATAAACTCATCATATTTAATAAAAATCTCAATCATAATAGTGAAATTCATGAACAAAAATTCCATACCCTTAGTAACTAGGACATCCCATCAGAATGGTGTGCATGAGCCACCATTATATGGTCCATCAAAATATGTGAAAAATTTCCAAACCTCATTTCCATAATCTCCCCTAATCATAAAAAAACGTTTAGCACAATTGTGAAACTCCCCACCATAATACACTTAGTAGTTCCTAGTTTGAGGATACCACATAGCCTCAAGCATTCATCTGCATTACCAATAGGACAATGGATAGCATAGAGGGACTAAACCATATAATGATGATACCATTGAACAAAATTAGAGTCATAAAAATATGAAAAAATGAACAAATTAATATCGATCATAATAAAACTACATAAATATAAACAATTACAATGTCATATCAAATTGTTCAACATAAAATAATACATGCATACATCACCGATTACCCACTAGTTCGATAAATAATAAAAAATAAACCAAATAAATAAAAAAACAAATGAACACTAGACCATCCTCTAACCCTGGTCCTCAAAGGCCATATTTTAAATACCATAGAGCATTATCGACTCGATCTACTCTGAAACCTATGATGAACAAAAAATCCAAAAACTAGGTCTTTACAAAAACTAGTGTTTTTGTGATATAAATGAGAAATAAAACCGAGTATGGTCAAACCAAGTGCTATTATAATTCACTATCATATATATATATATATATGAAAAAGTAATAAAATAAACAAGCAACATATGGCCCTTGTAGTTAATGTACTAAAAATGCTACCATGATTCCCTATACAATAGGTTGTCGTGTACTACCATGGAATCCATCACACCAAATTAAACCAACATAATTAGCATTCTATAATCCACATCATCATCTCATATATACTATTATACTTATTATAAACTGAAACATGAAGACATATTATAGAGAGACATCCCAACCTCAACCCCTTACCCATAGGCACGGGGTATGACCATACAACCACATCTCATCCAACATTCTTAGTACACAAAGTAGAGTCCATTGGTCACCACATGCATTGTACCACACCCCCAAGGTGGTCTGATTATACAACCCAATTCTATTAGGAATTTTAAAAAAGGCACACTAATCCATCCCTATGTATTCACGAGAAGTAGCATGCACAATGACACATCCCTATAGGTTTTGGGGATGACACATCAAACACACATACACAAACTTTTAGACACTAGGAAGGTCAAATTAAGCAACTAAAACCATTCCCATAGACACTAGAGAGGTCACACCAATCACAACGACACAAGACTCGGAAGGAAAGTCCACATAAATATCTGAAATAATACACATTTTTTTATAAAATTACAAAACTCATCAGCTGATACCTCAGTGTAGTCACTTAAGACCAATTCCCTCATCCTAAACATATCCCGGATCACATATTAGTGAATCCACTAGATCATCCATACAAACCCTGGTTTCCACTAACTGATAATATCTCACACTCATCACCCATAAGTGATAGAATTACTAAAATGATCCATTAACCTAGATGTCATGGAATAGTCTACACACCATTAAATTTCTTCAAATCATTGGGTTATGCTACTTAGGGACTATAAAACTTTATCCCACTATACTTCACATTTAATATTAATATGAAGTCCTGATCAAGTCCCACATCTCCTAACCGTGTCATATCTCACATATCTCAAAGGATATTTCTACGATCATCACTCATTAGAACCACATATCCATCATACATGTCTATCTCTAAAAAACCGATCCAAATAAAAACAATAAATAAGGCCCAAAACACCCTCTCAAGAGTATTTCACTCACCTTTAATGATATTTAAGAAAATTTCACAAATGTTTTATTGGATTAAGAATTTCATACCTACGAAATGAACCTTAGGGAAATCTGTGTTGGACACCAATGTCTCATAGAATGTTCCCAAACCACCCATGATCTTTCATTAACTCATACGTAACCTTGTCCCATTGGTGAAAAAGTTGTGAGAAAATACCAGCTTACCCAAGTTCAAAATAAGATTAATATTGAACATAAAAGACCAAATTTCTTTTTATCTCTTCTTGTTGGCCACTCATGGTCTGAATTCAGTATCCATGAACCCATAAAACATGAATACATCAAACAATCATTCATATTTTTATCATAGAGAAAGACCTCCTAAGTTCAGTGATCCCAAATCATGTTTATATTTTTATTAATGAATTCACTTTTTTATTTTAGTAAACTATTTTTCATGAATAAAATAGAAAAATTTCTTATAGTATAACTAATCATTAATATCATCTGTATCAAAACAATCTACTAAACATTATGGTCATGTGACTGTGTACTATAAACTGCATGAGAAAAATATCTACTTTGATCTAATTCAATCTATGTATAGTACTAAAAATTCAGTTTAGTCAAACTTACTCTATATATATTGATCCTACCTCATGTACAAAAGAAGCTACTATGAGATCCGGTGAAGTGTTTTAATGGTGAAATAAAATTACCATGAGATGGTACGCAAAACTTTTTCAATTTAAATTATTGAAGGCTTGTGTTATTGTAGTGACCATGTGATGAGTGATACCTGCAATAATAACTTGTCAAGTGAATTTTACAAGGAATGTACCTACTATGAGAAGAAATTTACTGACTATAGGAAGTAATTTAACTACTGCATGAAGAAATGTATCGATCATGCTAATTTTCCAGGCCAACTGACTGTGAGTCGTTTTTGTACCAACCAACCATGCCTAGTTTTTGTGAAAAAGTGACAGTGCCTATATAAGAACATACTATTTTATCTAACATAAGAAGAACAGAAAATTCAAATCACAGACAACAATATTTTAGAGTGAATTAATTATAGTGAAAACTAATTTTAGAATTTAAAGTACTATGATTAAATAATTAATATCCTATAATGGATAGTTAATAGAAAATACCTTTTAATGATTTAATGTATCTCTCATGTAATAAGAGATATATATAACAACATTAGATATTATGATATATTGGACAAATAAAACAAAGTTCTTCTATAACAATCAATTTCATTGTACTTCTATGAAAACTTGGTTGAAGATTTTCAGTGAGAAATTTAAAGAATTTTGAACAACCCAAGATAATAAACTTGAGATACACATAATCTTCACATAACATATCTCTTGTTATTTCTCTATAAGATTAACTTCCATGATTTTTTTAGTTATACTCTATTTAGGTATAAAAAATTATATTATATTGATCTACATATTTATTAACACACTATTTTAAATTATTTTCCAATGTATTCCCATAAACAACATTGGAGAAATTAATGTGAGACTTTGTCTTAATTTCATCCAACATATAACTATGGAATAAGATTCGTAACTAGTAATCCTTGTGATATATTTTATAATATATGATCCAGATTTTAGTTAGTTTATTTAATAGTAAAATCATGGGCAACATGTGATTTATAATTAGAGGGGATTAGTTCTTGTCATATGTTTGGACCCATTGATTAAATTCCACCATTTGATTTCTTTTTTTCACTATTTTATATAATAAAGGAGTATCTTCATTAAATAAAATAAAAAAACATAAATATAAAAGTTGAGTTACAATCATGTTTTATATATTCTATTTTATTATGAATATTAGTTTAAAAAGTTATAGTATTTTTAAGATGGATTTAATTAATATGTAATCAATATTTTTAGAATCTTTTATAACGATTAAATTATATAACCCTACAATTTTAGTTAACTGGATGTTTTTAACAGATTGAGAGATTATTGATTAAAATTGTTGTAAAACTGAAATTGTTGTTGTAAAATCAATTCACCGTTATTTATTTGGTCACTAGAACAAATATTTGGTATTATAGATCATTTAAAATATATTTTTAAAATGATATAGTCTTATCAAATGGTTATAATTTATGCTAGTTATAAATTATTGTTCTTATGGTTAATGATAACAATAATATTGAAGGTACTACTACTGTTTGAACTCATTATTTTAATGTAACCAGTTATATTAATTTAAAGATAAATTTGTAAATATTTATAGGGAACATGAGATTTGATATCTTTATTACAATGGTGGAAAAATATAAAATACCCAAAACCCTAATAATTACATGGGATGTTATTATAGAAGTTTCATATGATTCAAATTATAATGTAATGAAAAAATTATATTATAAATTAGGAGAAGGTTAATTTAATATAATATTTTATTGTTCTACTTCCATTAAAAATATGGGATACACTGGATTTTGTTTAATGAGGGAAGCTCAAATGTTATAGATATACGTATAAATAATTTTATTTCTAATTACGATATATTCAATATGAAACTAGATTAATTATTCTATTATATGTATCTTAGATATAATGTAATAATCAACTCCATGAAACCATTATGAACTAAAATTACTGAAAAATATGGGTTGACACTACTTCTAAGATGTCTATATAATAGATGGAGAGGAACTCTAGTCTTCATTTGATAATATTATGACATTTTTACATTACTAGTAAAAGATATTATCAATAAAATTATTATGTATGAGGTGGAATTTTAAGTAATCATAGAAAATGATGAACCTAAGAGGGAGTTATTAAACATCAATACTATTAAACCAAATATAAAACCCAATAATTGATATAATAGTTCCACTAATGGAGAATCACTATAAGATTTGAATAAATAATTAGATCACATAACTCGAGAATAAAAAAAGTTTTATAGGAAGAACAAATTATTTCTAAAATAAATATATAGAGGTAAGTGTATCAATAAAGTAAATTAGAGTAAAGGGTGGAAAAGGGATGATTCCACTAATAAAGTTTTCAATATTACTGTATGAGGAAATGACATATAAAGGTATATTTCCCTGACCTAAAATATAAGAAAAAGTATGAGGAAAAATGAAAAGGGTATAAAAAGGATAGGAAATCCACCTAGAGTTCATAAAATGATTGTTTATGTGACTCTGACTAGAATAGAGAAGACAAAAATAATGGATCTAATAAGTGTTTAATGAAAAACACAACCTAAGTATCAATTAATTTTATACTATATCCTATTACTATTTCAAACCACTATTAAATTTAAAACAATGAATAAAACATATCTATTGATGATTTATTTGAATATTGTAATATGCTGGAAGAAAAATTTAATGAACATCAGGATAATTAAAAATGAATAAATAAGTATAATGCTTCAGTATTTTAGTTTTCATCAGGTTTTTCCATTATTAATGATAAGAATGCTATACTACTAATGGAAAAAATGGTCATGAAATTTATAATGGTAAATTGAGAAAGGATTTATAAATATTTATAAATGGTATAAGAACTCTGACACAGATTATTGGTAAAACCCCAATCCTAAATATATAAATAAAAGTTGTTACTGACTAAGACAAATGATTATTTATAAGAACAAATTTGTTCCTTCTCCAAGTTCTACTAAATCTATAATAATTTTTATTGATATAGAAATAAATAAAGTGTTTTTTCTAAAAAAATAAAATTTATTGATGGTAAACTATTTGGAAAATTTTTTATCCTTAAAGATATTATTTCTAGAATTTCTATACCTAAGAAAATATGGGTACCAATATCATTTTTTTTCAAATTCGCCAAGAGTACTGGTGTGTAAAAAAGTTATTTGGATAATGAAATATCTAGAAACATTATTGGGGATTACCCAAGCCTCATGATCTATGTCAATGTTTTTGGTGGACCTTCAAATTTTGATGAAAACTCAAAATAAAGAATAATTGGACTCAGTCAAATCACCAACTATAGTACTGTTTTAATTTCAAAATTTTAATTTATTGATGGTTTACAAAAATAATTTGACCTGTGTGTCACAATTATGTGATATTGGATATCATCTTATGTAGAAAACATTCCTTAAAAATTTTATGATAACTTGAAAGAATTAGTTTTTACTACTTTGGGTATAATGAAAATGTTTTTGTTTTTGATTTAAATTCAATATTTCCACAAAAAATTTATTTATATTCCTTTTATAATGAATTTTATATTTGGCATAGGAGAATAGGCCACTGAAATATAAATTCACTTATATGTATAATGATGAAGGGAATATTCAAGGATCTACCTAAGCTAGAACTACCAATAGAAAATGTATATACCAAATATAAAAATAGAAAGGGGCATAAAATATCTTTTAGACCAAATAAAGAAGTGTCATCATCTTAAATAGTAGCGTTCATTCACACGGATTGTTTAAGACCTTAATTAGAACCTATTTTAGTATGAAAACATTATGCATATTTCATAATTTATTATTATTCAATATACACATGGGTGTTTTTCTATTTTCATAATTTTGATGATCTTCCGTGTTTCTTTAAATATGAAAAATCCATAAGGAATCTTACTAGACATACTATAAAAACATTAATAATTGATCATTGTTGTGACTATGAGAATTGTAACTTCAAATATGTATACTCACAACATGGATATAGTCACAAAATTTATTCTCCCATGGCCGACAATAGTGTAGAGTATTATAAAGTAGAAAAAAATCCTTCCAGATAATTATCAAAAAAATATCAATGGGTATGATTTACATGCTTATTTTTTGATAGAGGATATTAATAAAATGTTTTATATTTTTATTAGTGTTCTAGTATGATAAATGTTAATGGAAACATCATATGAGTTATGTAATGGTAGAAAACATAAATTTAATTACATTAGAGTTTTTGGTTATATTAAATTTATAATTAATACAAAAAGAAAATTTAGACATGTTTTCATCCACAAGTGATGAGGAATGGTTCCTATGATATTAAACATCTAGTAAATCATATTGGGTATTTTACAAAAGGTCCATGTCTATGGATGAATATATAATTGTAAAATATGATTATATAGATCCACATTAGCCTAAATCATCTTTAGAGAAGATAGAGAATGACATTTCCAATAAATAACATTTACAAAATTAGGGTCAATTAAATGAATTATAGATAAAAATCATTAAACACAGAACTATTTGAACCAAAAACATTATATTAAAATGATGTTTCAAATACTTCAATCCTTATAACCATGAGGAATCATAAAGACGGCCTCGTAGATTATACTACAAGAGACATATAAAAAGTAACTCAGAATATAACATAACTAAAAACCCGATTGAACATCATGTTTTATTTTCACAACTAGAACATATGAAAATAAATTATGTAATCAATAAAAAGTTCACTGAAATAGAAATGTAGGATTAATGGAACAAGTTTAAAAGGAAAAGAGTCAAGGAACTTCTAAAAATACCCAAGGACTTCTTGAACATTAGTACTGAGTAGGTGTTTAGAAACAAAGGTTGATGAATTAAGAAAAATAATTAGAAATAATAATATATTGGTTAAAAAAGGATATAGTCAATAAGATGGTTTTTATTATTATGAAACATTTGTAAAAATATCATGATGTGAAGTTGTCAAAATGTTGCTCACCTATAAAACATATTTCAATTTTAAGTTATATCAAATAGATATTGAGAGTTAATTCATAAATAGTTATATAATTAGGGATATTTTTGTTAAACACTATCATGGATTTCAAAACACTCATTTTCCAAATCATTTTTTGCTATTTAAAAATATTAATAGGGTTTAAAATAAGCTCATAGAGCTCGATATGACAAGGAAAACTCATTTTTAATTTCTAAATGATTTACTAAAAGAATATATGATCCTTATTTTATTATTAAGAGAATTTAAAAATATTATTTATTAGTCAAAATCTATTTTAATGATATTATCATTGGATCATCAATAAATTATTTATTCATTAAATTTTCAAAAAAGATGGAAAATGAATATGAAATGATTTTAATGGGTGATTTAAAATTATTACATGGTTTCCAGATGATTCAATTTAAGGGAGGAATTATATTAAATCAAATAATATACACTAAATATAATTTAAAATGGTATGGTATGGATAATATTAATGGTAATGACACTCCCATTAGTACAAGATGTAAATTAGATCATGATGAAATAGGGAAACAAGTTGATCAATCTAATTATAGATATATTATTTTAATTTTACAATCATTCACTACTATCCAACATGATATTATGTGTATTGTGTACATGTTTTTACTTTTTCAATAAAATCTAATATAGTTACATTTTCATGATGTGAAAATATTTTTCAATACCTCAAAAATAAAACCAAATTAAGACCAATTTATTCAATAGAATAAGGATTTGACTTAATGAGTTAATAAAAAATAAATTTTATGGATGTAAGGTAGATGAAGAAGATACTACAAGAATATGTCACTTCTTGAGAATGTCTATAGATTCTTGGTGTAGTGATAAGTGTAATTACGTTTCATTTATTATATCTAATGTTGTGTAAATAGTCATACGTATTTTTTTGGAATAGATAATATGGAAGAAACATACATCAATATACTATATATATATTGACATTTACATATAAAATGAGACAATATGAGTGCAATAAATATATTTAAAATTATGGTATCACACTCAAGGGAAAATAATATTTATATTAGTGGTCATTTTTTTATGATACCATTTTCAAAAAGGTGATATAACTCTTAAATTCATTGGTACTGAACAATATCATACTAACTTTTTTAATAAACCATTGAATTTTGAGAGAATTAAATATATCAGATATGAAATAAGAATTATAAATTATTTATAGATATTCTTCTTAGTTTTTAATTCATTTTTTGGTTAATACTTACTTATATTTTATATATAAACCTTTCCAAAAGTAAATGGGGAGTGTAGTTCACACAATCAGTATATCGACCTTGTAGTTTTGTTCATAAGGTCAACATACATCTTATGAACAGATGCTCACATGGTCACCACTTACCTACAATGAATTTTTTATTGACGTGATTTATATATCCACTATGTGCTAATTTTCATCATACCTACAAGGCATATTTTTTATGGATCCACGGTTATTATACATATTGTTTCTATTTCATACATATAATTTTTCATAAAAATGTTTTTGTGGGATTCCAGTTAAATTTTTTATTTTTCTATCACTAAATGACTGAGTCTAATTTTTTTAATATGAATTAAAATAAATACATTTTTTTTATCTAAAACCTCTTTTATCTATTTGAAACCTCACCCTCTATATAAATCCTCCATTACTAAAACACTCTTCATACCAAAACCATCCAATTTTGTGACAATACAACAAATATGAGACCTCTGAGTTTGAATTGAAATATAGAATATTGAGGATGAATCAAACTACTAATTATTCACCTTTTATCAAATATACGCTAGTAAAGAAATGAATGAAATGAAAATCTATCTCCGACATAACAGATATACCGAAGAATCACATAGAGTCGATCTACCTGAATTTGTTGAGAAATAAATTAATTCTAAATAGATCCATTCAATGAACTATATAGTATGGAAGAAGATTAATAATTATGGATGGGATGATTAGGATAAATATAACAATAATACATTTTACACAATGATTATAAAAAAATTATACACATTTTGATTTTCTCCCTAGAGAGAAATCTGATGCCATAAAATTTGATAAGTAGGGGACTGTTAGTGTTTTCTTCAAAATGATGGGAGAATAGTTTTCATGTTCCACCTAATTTTGAGTTCAAATAATAACAGTTACATTATCCTCTAGATCATGGCCATTTTGAGAATCAAAGTGTACTAGAAGAGATAACATGAAATAGAACACTGAGAAGGCCAACTGCTTTAGAGATAAATGTTGAATGCATTATGTTAATAAATTTCATATAGATTATAATATATACTTGAAATAGATAATTTATTATACCATGTAATCAAGATATTTCATTCCTATTTAGGATGAAAAATGTGATCCATATAAAATTTGATAGGGATTTTATGACACACATAAATGAGTTATGTAAGCCATCCCTTAAATTCTATTCATTATCGTATTCATAATTTATGTTAGACTTATTAGAATAGAAGTACATAGTAAATGATTAGAGGAAATAATTACATATTAAAATAGAATTTTCCTTTCAGGAAGAATTTTTAGGCACATTAAAGTCAATTAGACTCTATAAAAAGGAGAGTGGGTTGCAGTCTTTGAGAAGCTGTATGAGAGGTTTGATCTAGAAAAAATACTATTTAACCAATTGATGTAGTGGATACATGTATTAAACCTGGTGATGTGGATGAATATTATTATTATGAATATATGTTGGTCTGGATTAAGTGAAAGTTGATAGATCAAGAAGAATAAAAATATATAGGTGAAATATAAAGAGATGAAAAATAGGATGATATAGTTTAGTGTAATGAGAAAGCCAATGTATTTCATAAGGCTGATAGAAGTGACACATCTATAATGTTATATGGACCACCAGATTCAAATATTACCTTACCCTATCATGAATATTTCTTACATTCTATGAATCCTATTGACACAAAATTTTTGGTTATTAGATATGTGGATGATCAAAAATGCGATGAGTCAGAAAGATCAAAAGGTGTTTAACTTAGTTGAAATGAAACTCATCTAATTAGAAGTAATCGAATACCATATTTACTAGAATAACATAATAATGGTTAAATCCTCATAGATAAATTTTTTTGGGATTATGTTGTCCAAATTCCATTGATGTGATGAAAATAGATGCAATCCACTTAGAGATGGTGGACACTCCATCGTCTCTCCTCTAAGAACTCTTGAGGTTGCTGCTGAAATAGATTCTTAATAATTTTTTGAGGTATCTCTTTTTTGAGACCCTCAAAAAAATAAAATTTATTATAATTTTTCCCTAATCCCACCAAGGATGTTGAAGGACGAGATTAAGTAAATGATCATGAATATGATACTGAAACTACCAAGCATTCCATTCCTTTATAGACTATTGATGTTGGTTTTAGAGATGATGGTTAATCTAAAAAATATTGATTAGTGGAGGATATTTCTATGTTATAAGGTAGGAATCAAGATTATGATCCATCTACTTATGTTAATTTTATATCATATATTAAAATAAATAATATAAATGAGTTCAAATTATATATGATGGGTGTATTCGATGATCTGTTTCACGGTTTTTGAAATTCCTTGCAACCAATCATGATTAATAAATCAGAGGGATAATGAAATTGGTTCTATCACATCATTAACAAAAATATAATATTTAGTTTAATTTAATGAAAAATTCGATTAAGGATTTAAGACCCCAATTTGATGCTCTTCAAAATAATCTACATGATATGATTTTGCAGTTAGATCATTAATTTATTAATATAACATATCAGCCTCGTAATTTTCTTATTCCACCTAATGCTCATCCTAGACATCCAACCCTCTAGGAAGATATAATTAGATATATCAAAATAATATAATTTAAAATTGTCTTAGATGAATTAATGATGACCAAAGAAATTTTATTTGATGTATTTCAAACACTTGAATCGTAAAATTCGGAATTGATCTAGATATATGTCGCATATGTTGGGAACATAAAGAGTAAAATCATAAATTCCATCAATTTCAACCAAATAAAAATCATCACTATGACATATTTGAGGGGTATGTTCATAAATTTATCATTTTTTATTACGTTTTAACCTTTAACCCCTTCATTTATGTATCATGTTTAGAAAATAAATGTGTTGACCCAAGAGTTAGAAGATATAATGGAAAGAAATGATATATTTCTTTAGAATTTAGAAAATCGATCCAAGGTATTGAGTGATATTACTAGGCTAATTGAGCCCTATCTTTAAATCATTCTCACAACTATTTTATCTCCCCTTGCTAAATGGATATCTTCTGTTACTACCATTCCCTCATATAACCTTAATCCTTTTATCTTGTATCCCAAACAAACAATATATCATATGAAACATATTCCTAGCTGTATAGACATTGGAGTCCCTACTTCCCCGTTTGTGCCTTAGACAACAGTTTCGACCCCTTTTTCTATATCCATAATAAAGTATCATATCACTCTTTTAATATGAGGGTTGTTCCATATTTTGATTTTGAGTATAATTCTTGACTAGGACTTGTAGTGGATTTTTTTGTAATACATTTTTCAATTTTAATGAAGTACCCCTTTATGTTCTCATTTTTGTTTATGTGTTACCTGATATTAGTTTATTTTACCTATTATCTGAGTAGTTATTGATAATACCAAAAGGGATAGTACGTATAAGAAATAAATTGAATTGATAAATTCAATTATTTTCATTATTATGTCCCTTTGGATAATAATTATAATTTATTAAATTTATTGAACATATTCTTTGGATGTGTTAAATTCATTTGATTTTAAATGTCCTGATTTGTGATCAGAAAATAATGGAGATTGGTTGCTTAGACCATAACTTGTATATTTTTATGATTCCAAATCATATATTTGATGGTATAAATGAATTTACCATTTTCCTTTGGTTAACTATTCTTATGTAAAGACATTAAAAAATGGATAATTTGTTTAACTTATCGTTCATATCAATTGTATAAAGACAATCTACTAACCGTGAAGGTCAACTTACAATGTGGTATTGACCATATTAAAAATCTACCTACCATGTGCCATTTCTATTAATGTATTTTATTATCTATTCATTGTGGTCTATCATACCGTATGTATACTAAACAAATGAAATGTATGAAAGAAGAGTCCATGTAATCTAGTTAATTGACCAAGTAAAGTAATCTAGTTACAATGTCAGGCTATGTAAAAAATTTCTATGAAATGTACAGATCGCATGTGTTATTGTAAATTAAACATATAGATTTATAGTTATCATAAGAAAATTTTATTTGACCATGAGAATAATATATAACACCCAATGATCTCAAATGAACATTATGTTTGGTGTTAAATATTACACGCAATACTGAAATTTAATAAATAGTGATATACTATTAAAAAACATTATTACAGTTATATCCAAACCCTTAAAATTTGTTACATTAGAAGGAATAAATTATTTATTAATTTTTTAATTATCATAATAAATATAAATGTATTGATAAATTCTTAATAAATAATCACCAAAATATAAATGGATACATTTTATTTTAAAAAATATATATTTTCTTCAATAATGATTTTTCATTTTATTTACTGAGAAAATATTATAATAAATTTAAGAATAATTTCAAACTATATTATAAAAAAATAAAAAAAATCTTTAAAACGATATATAAATTTATACAGGATAAAATATTGGAATTTTTTTGAAATGCTTGATTTTTTAGTGAATAGTGAAAATTTTAGATTTTTCAAATATCAAGATTTCTTTTCATTAAATAAAATAATTTAAAATATTAATTATATTATTTATTATTATTAAATTAAAATATGAACCATTTCATTTATAATAACATAACTATTTCTACTTTAATAATCGATTTTCATGAATTTGGTATAGGTTTTGTTAAGAAAGAAACATGATTTTCGATAAATTATTCTTAAATACATAAAGATTATATAATTTAATTAATTAAAATAAAACTAAATATTTAAATATTTAAATTATATTATTATATTATACATATATCTATATTAATTTACAATCATAAAGAAGATATTTATAGTCAAAAGTTAATAAAAAATATGTTATTACTTAAACAATTCATTTATTAAATAACTGTTATTTTGACGCGTTTTGTATGTTCAATTTAAATCAAATTATAAAAAAACAATGATATTAATTTTATAAAATGTATTTCATATAAAAAAATTTAATAATTAATAATATGTAATAATTTCATCTTATTCTGGTAATAATTAATAGTAAAAATAGTAAATAAAACTTGTTGTCTCTTTAAAACACTAAAATGGTATAAATGAATAACATTATTGATAAATCAAATAAAATTTATAAAAAAAATTATTTATAAATTTTTTAGGTCATTATTTAAAATTTAACACATAGAATCCAATATTTTTCAATTTTGGAGGCACCTTCCATCAAAGAGTTTATCCGTTAGAAAATACTTTGGGGATTTTCCAAAATGCCACTCCTCTTGAATTATAAAAGAGAATCCCATACACTCAATTACTCACACCTAACAATCCATTTGGATCAAAAAAACTCACCCAAATATCTCCAATTAATCATTATCCACATACTAGGGATTCTAGTCTTCTTAAAACACAAACTATATTGTCTTAAATCATAGACCCAAATGACTATATTCTAGGCGAAGGTAATAGTCTTCACTGAGATACTTATATGATACATATTCCTTCATAACCATAAAATTATTTATGAAAATTTAAAATAATATAACCAAATTATATGGAATATGTTTATATGTAATTATTTTGATTTCCTAATATTAATCATTCTCTTATTCTATCAAATGGGAAATTAAACCATCATTCATGTGCATAGTGAACTACTGTTTCCTGAAATGATGTAATTCATTTTCCATCATCACCTATTAGGGTAGTTAATAATGATAAATATATTGAATATATATGATATTTATGACATAAAAATCATTATTTTATTTTAACATATCATATACCTTCTAACCTTACCATCAATGAAAAAACGATAACATCATCCATTTGTGTGGAGGACCACCGCCTCACGAATTAATTTGATTTTTTATTACCAAGTAATTTGGATGGTATTTTTATGTTTATAAAATGAAATAATACAATATTTATGATATAATTATTTTTATTTAAAAATAAAATAACACTATACTTCTTTCCTTCCTGAATATTGAAAAATGGAAACATTACTTATGCGTGTGTACATACAACCATATCTATGGTTGTCACATATATAATTTTTCATAACCATATTTAATGGTTGGTTTTAAAAGACTATTTTTTATAAAAAAATAAATTCTTTAATTATATCAATTTGGATGTGATGTAACAATGTCCTCTTTGACCATGGTAAAAACACTAGTGTCATTATTTAAATTATGGATTGGGTATCCTCAAAAAACCAACACAGACACAAGTAAATAAGTAATTACATATGTCATTTAAGTAAATAAAGTAAATGGTTAATGTATAGGGTATTATTCTAGAATAATTTATTTAATTAAATAAAACATTTATATATGTATATTATACAAGAGATAAAGGACATACATTTAAATTCTAGACTCAAGGTATGGGATTTCCTGTCTCATATTTACTTCATTGAGACATATGACATATCCCACAGTTATTTCATTTGTTTGGTGTAAATTCCAACCATTTAAATTTTAAATCATGAATATAATTAACTTAATACTTTATTAATATTCATATAAATTTATTTCATTCTTAGTGGGTTAGGATTCAAAAGATACCAATTTGGTGAGTGTTTTTAAAACACTCTTGTCGTTATTTGGGGTTAATTACATTTAAGACTCCCGTGGAAGAATTTTTTGACATTTATATCTTCAATCCTATATATTTTATTATTATATGGTTATTGATAGAAATTTAATGTCATATTACCATTTTAATCTCTTTATAACTTAAAATTATTGAGAAAATATTTTTATGAAAAGATGGGGTTATTTCTCATTTTAGTCAAAATACTTTTTCGTCTTATCCATGTCTTCTAAAAATATTTGGGGGAATATTTATAGTATTATAAAAATTATTTATTAAAGAATTTATGACCCATTTATTATTTCTTTTTATAATATTTTGATTCATGCTTTCATGTTTTTTTTCTGAATGAGGTACTTTTTAACCTTTTTACAATACTATAAAAGGAATGTATTTTAACTTATATTTTATGTAAAAAATTATATGTAGTATTGAACAACCAATTAAATGAAGCATACAATATAAATATCTATGATTATTTAAAAAAATTATATATTGTATTTTTGATATTTTAGATTTCAAAGATGTTATCTAAAAGATAAAAGGGTATCTTTCTTAATAAATATTCAATGTGATATTTAAAGGAAAATTTACATCAGTAATAAAAACCTGTGATTTTATGTATTTCTCCTAAATTTGGTATATATATATATATAATATAGAATTAGAATACTATATCTTACTTTTATGGGATAATAAATTCCTTTTGTTCACCACTCAAATTAAATCATTATGAAATTCTATTTGATTATGATATGAGAAAAGATTATGCAATGCAATTTACCTATATGGGTAATTGTTATGATTATGTATTAAAGTTTTTTTTCATTTTATGGAACACATAGTCACCAATATGTTATGATGGGTGAACCCATATACCTCTCCAATTCATTGGGTAAATATACAGTCTCATGAGGCTTCGTGTATTCGAATAAAGAGTAATCCTAAACTGTTAAAGGACTTGGTACCTTACATAATATTATATAGGTATTTGTTCTTGACTCATGTTTATTTGATGCTATATTTTTATTCCCCATGTCATATGATTCCGTGATTTTATGATACAATGTTATTTCTATTATTCTCTCTTGTGATTACTCTTAATCCTTATCTTTTTGGATATTAGGTTATACTTTTTATCCAAGATTCTTTTATTCTAATAATGTTTATGAACTTTCTACAATTTATAGCTCGCCCCTATTGTTTATGTATTCCTTAGGTTAACACATGAATTTTTAGGATATCTAAAGGATTTTGGATACCACTATATATAATATAGCAATGAAATTTTATTTTTAGTTTCACAATGATGTATTGTGAGCCTCATAATCTAAATACACCATGGCTCTGTATCATTGTGTTGTAATAATTGAATTTTTATGTTGATAATAATGGAATAATATTTTTTAAAGTCTTGACTCACTATAGTTGTTGTTATAGAAATGTCTAGTTTTTTTCAGTATTAGATCTAGAATAATTTAATTATATTCCAATGGATTAGTAAAATGATATAACTAAATATAAATTTTTTTAATTTTTTTTGATGTATAGAGTGAGTGGGTTCCATGAAATTATATCACTATCTAGATACTAAAAGTGGATGTGGAGTTGGAACAGTTTTACCTAGGTGTTATAACCCTGAAAATTGTTCATTTGGCTTGAATTAATCGTCACCAAATGCATGATAATAAGAAATAAAACACACCTAATTTGAAAGTATGTGGAGATGTTTTAGATATTCCCCAACTCTTTACGATCCATTAAAATGGGATTAGAAAAATTATTTGACAAAAACCCGAACTAAGAAATGCTACCATGAATTTTATTTATTTAAACATATAGAATCATAAGTTATGATATACTTATCATTCAAAAATTATTCCTTTTAAGATTATATGTTTCCCATTTTTTAGGTTAATACATTCCCATCTTGTTTCATTAATTATTTTTTGTAAATGATGTTAAATATATTAAAGCAAGCTAATAACTAATGCGATGGGAAATTTAATGTTTTCACAAACACGATGCCTAACATAATTGGAATGGAAGTTAAATATCTTGTGATCATTCCAAATGGTCTATCTCGAATAAAAATTAATATATGTTACATATTTTAATTTACAAACACATAAAATTATATAAGGATGGAATCTTGTATATGTTTAAGTGTTAATGGTGATAAATAAAAGAAGATTTAATTTTCAACATATCAATAATATGGGATGTGGCAACATGGAAAATTTCTTTGATTAATTAGAATATTTTTATATGTGGAAATGGGTATCCAAATGTAGATAATTTATAATGAAAAATTATAACTCTAGTTATCAAGATGAGAGAAAAAAAATTCAACAGAAGGAAGTGCTAACAGTTCAATTTTATAAATGTGGGGAACTTGTGTATTATTCGAGTCAATTCCTTAATCTAAGGAATAATTCCTAAGTTCCAATTTTATGAAACTAATTCAAGTGTAATGATTAAACTTTTTCGGTTTTGGAACTCAAAAATAACGTTTTTGATGTATTTTAATCAATGGTATTCTGGTTATAAGAATAATAAAACATATATGGACTATTCAAGAGTGGTTATTAATTATAGATTTTCAAGAATATGTTCAATGTTACTAATGAACTAGAAATTTTATTTTCTGTTAAGGTTATATTAAATGAAAAATCACATTATTTCGGGTTGATAATGTTTAATATATGCTTTATGTCAAGGTAATTATATTCAACTAAAATTATTTAATTTTTTTGGAATGAAGGAGATAGAAAAAACCATAGATGTTAAATAGAAAGCTGTTGACAAATAATATTATTTTTTAAAAAATTATCATATTATTCAAAAAAAATTAGAATTATGGAGGATTATGAATATTATTACCACATTTTTCCAATAGTTTGACAAAAATAAAAATTCTAATCTAAGTGAAAATTGTCCCATCATACAAGGATATAAGGATTGAACCGATAACTGAAGGGGAATATGTGAGAAAATACATCCATGGGACTATATGATGTACTAGTTAGTAGGAATGTTTTTTATTTATGAAATTTTATAGATAAATAATAAAATTATTTTTAAAAACATATTTTAGGATCAAATGTTTATAATTTTCTTCTAGAATTTAGTAGAGATTAATGATATTTTGGGAAATTTTCTACCAGGATGACGTATATTTAACTCTTAGGTATAACATGTAATTTAACAAGAAATATTGTTTGGGAAGAACATAAATAAATCCCTGAATACAGAAGTTATTTATAACATATGTTTACATACTAAGGGAATTATTTATATTGAACCTTGTTTTTGGAGATTTATACGAAGTTGTATACATTTTAGGAATTATATTACCATGTGATAACCATTTGTAGTATTTTTTACTATCTAAAGGAAGGATTAATATCTTGATTTCACTTTTTGTTGTCATGTGAACCATTTGATGTTAATTTTAGTGCTTTAGAAATTGATAAATTCAACATTAATAATCATTGTTTGGAGAAATAGAAGAGAGTACAATGAAAATGATTAAAGGATGATATTATAATTTCCACTTTAGTATATTTCCTTATGTTCTTAAACTTGATGTTAAAAGGATCACTCAAATTTAGAAAATGGATCATGAAATAAAAACATTATTCAGTTTTGAAAAATTAAAAGACTCATCTCTCTTAAAAAGATATAATGTTCTCTCAAAAAGAAATATTTTTTTCAAATAGATTTTTTCACTTCCCTTCAGTGTTATCCATATATGAAAACCTAGCCTTTTTTGTAATTTCTGAATATATTCATACTCTTCTTTCACACATTTAATATGACGTTTTACTAACCCTTTTTAGGATGTGGTATTTCCACATAATAAATTTTTAAATTTAAAACCCTTATTAACTAAATAAAAGTTAAATATTCAAGGAAGAAATTTATTTAAGGGTTGTAGAATGTAACATCATTATAATTTAAATTAAAACCATTTTTCATATCATATATAACACACATAACTAATATTAAATGAACCATGATATACTGTTGAAATATATTTATGACCATTAGAATATAGAAGTTAAAATTTTTGGTACGAATTGGATTAAAGCATCACTTAATCATTATTAATTTATTAGTAAATATAAATTTATTTGTAAATTATTAATAAATAATAACTCTATTTTTTAAAAATACATTTTATTTGAAAAAAATATGCTTCCTTCAAAAATTATTTTATTTTATTTTACAAGAAAATATTATATAAATTTATAAAACATATAGAAATTTAATTTTATAAAATGAAAATAAATTTTCGACACATAATATCTAAATTCACATAATTTTAGAGTATGGAATTCATCTTAAATGTTTTATTTTTCTCCCAATGTGATAATTACTAATTTTTCAGATACTTTATTTTCATTTCATTAAATCATGTAATTTAAAATATTTTTTATATTTTAGATTTGGTATTAAAGTTACATACGAACAATTTTATTTAAAATAATATAATTAATTCTTTTTTAATACTTAATTATCATGATTTTGGTATATGCTAATTTAATGTTTAATAATTGGTTCTCTACACAATATTTTTAGATGAAAATTGTTTAATTATTTTAATTAAATAAAATAACCCATAGTAAGGATATATTAAAATTAGATTAATATATTATATACATATTTATATTAATTTTAATTAATATAATGCTTATTTTTATTAATAAATTAAATATAATACATTCAATTTCTAGGAAAATTCATTTCATGAGAAACTATTTTTTGATATGTTTTGTGGGTTTAATTTTAAATTGAATTATTCCAATTATCTATGTAGAATTTGTTAAAATGGATTACATATTTTTAATTTCTAAAATTAATTTTATTTAATAATTTATGTTTAATTTCTTAGAAAATGAATAGTGAAAATAGTAATAAAACGTGTTACTAAGATGAAAAACTAAAATGGTAAAATGGGAAACCATAGTGGTAAATGGAATAAATTGTTTAAAAGTTGTTAATTTTTTAATGGCGGATGTGTGTATCGACCATACCACTCCAAAAATCCATTATTTATTAATTTTGGTGGAACAAGGCTTGAGCGTGTCTTCAAATTATTGAATAGTTTTGATATTTAAAAAAATTCCACTCCCCCTCAATTATAAATGGGCACCACCTCCCCTCACATATTCATAGCTCTCGATCCATTCATCTTGACCAAAACACTCCAAAATATCTCTCTAACATCCCCATATACATTCTAGCGCTTTTGGTTTTTTTAAAAGACCATCCATAGGGTCCTAAATAAGATATCAATATGGGTTCTTCAAAGTGAAGGTAATTGTTTTTATCAAGATCCTTCATTTTAATTAATCTTATTCCACCATAAATTATATCGTATAAATTAAAAAAAACTAACCCCATTATTTAATATATTCTGAGATTATTTTTATTTGGATGAATCAAGATTTATCCATTTCCTCTTCCATAAAATGGGACATGAAACCATCATTCGTGTGTACAAAAGATTATCACATCACGACCATATATAATTAATTTTCAAATATCGTCTCCGTCGGGTATTAATTAATGTATTTAATGATTATATATGACATAAATTAAATAATAATTATCACATAAAAAGTAATATATCATATATATTCATATAATACTATAAATATACCATTTAATAGAGAATAAAGAGGCTTTATTAGAATTAAGGAAGAATGGATAATGTGAGAAATTATAAAGGGAAAGATTTTTTAGAACTCAAAAAAAGTAATGATAAAGAGGTCCATTTTCAATGGTTTTTAACCCTAATATATGAGTAATTATTCACTACATTTTCAGCACTACTAAATGGGGCCATTATTTATGCTTTTTTACCTCTCCCAAAGTCCCGTTTTTCGGTACATGTTTTTAAGTGCAGATAAATGGGGATTTTTTCAATCCTCCCAGATCCCACCACTATTAGTGATTCCCATCCTTTATCAAGAATCCCTCCCTTTATCAGCGCTTTTCACACACTCACCAACAACCCCTATTTCCGCACCTTTATACCCCATTTACCTTTATATTGTGTAGTTACATACTCTTACATGCGCCTGAGGCTAAACATGATAATTAATCCTCTAGTCTTCTCTCAATGTTGACAGTAAAAAGTATATAATAGGTAGTGGTATCCACGTACCAAGGGGAATAAGGGTTGTAAAGGAAACTATGATGAAGGAGAATGGATTTTGGTTAATGGGAATAAAGCTAAAGGTTGTAAAGATTATTCTCTGCTCCCCATGCCAATGGAAACAAGGTCTAGAAAAATAAAAAAGGTGGAAAATAGTGAAACCATGGATCATTACTAGGAATGTAATAAGATTATGAATATTACAATGGCCATGTGTGGAATATCTAAGGAACATGTGAAGATTGGGGTAGTATGGGAGGTGGATTCGAGAAATGATAATTTTCTAAGCCTCTTTATTATTGTTAAGGATGAATTTATAGAATGTTATTTGGATATAAAAGATTTTATAGGGGACATTAATAGAATATATGAGAGAATAGTTTGACATAAAGTGAATGAGGATCAACAAAATTGGATCAATAAACATGTTAGTATCTTGACATGAGGATTCAATGAATGGAAGATCATTTTGCAAGATTATATCTAGTCTTGGGATTGGATGGTTAGTCAAAATGATGTTGTAATAAAGGATGATGTACCTACGAAGTGAAGTTGAATTAAATGTATGTAATATAGGGTCAAAATTACCAAAAATCATAGTATTTACTTTAATGATTATGTATTTTTTTTGTGTTTAATGTCTTTTCATTTTTATCTAGTGTGGTTTCACACATTTACCTCAAAAGTAATTTTGGAATAAGAATTTAATTTTTAGTAATATATATATATATATATATGTATTTACATATACATATATATAAATATATTATTAACATATTATTATATTTATTTTTAAATACATCTATAAAATATATATTTGTGTGTGTGTCTACTATATTAATATACTTATATTTATTTAAGTATATTATATATTATATTCATTTAAATATGATAGAATAGAATATACATATATAACCATTTATAAATACAAACATATATGTATATATATACATTAAATATATTTGTTTAAGTATAGATATATTCATATATTTTTATAATTTAAAAACTGGTTAGATATTGTTTTAAATATATTTTTAGAATATATCTATATATTTAGATATAAATTTTATACAATATATAATTATTTATATGTCTATATATTTACATATTCATATATAAATTTATATTTGCATGTTAATTGTTTATAATGAATTTATTAATATTTACTATAAGATAAGTTTATATATTTTATTTAAGGATATTGATAATGATTTATTTATAAAAATACCTTTATATATGATCTATATACATAATATTTATACACACACAGGTACACATTTATATTTCTCACATACATGTAAAAATACATACAAAATATGTATTTATTAAAATATATAGGAATACACACACACACACACACACATATATATATATAGACATACATATGTTTATATATAAACATCACATATATATTTATATGTATATTAATGCATTTTTATAATGTTAATAAATTGGATAATTTTTTATTCTATAAACATATTTATTTTAAATATTTAACAATAAAAATTTTGTGTAAATATGTTTAAATATATATTTATACAATTGATCTTCAATAAGTAAATATTAGAAAATATGAATATATTTAGTTATAAATTAAATTACATCCTGAAAAATGATAATACATCAAATCCATAATATCATTCTGACTGTAATTATCAGGAATAAATTAAGTTTCCAATGAAATAAGATCACAAGATCCCCTTAAACAGGGCTGAATCTTACTTGAATTTTGAAAAATTGGGATACCCCAACTAAAATATTAGTTATTGAGGTCTCCTAAGAACTTTTTGGACTCAAAAGATATTTTTGGGGGTTATATCAAGTAACTATGGTGTATAACTATTCACAAGCTTTGATTTGATATGTGTCGAGAACAAACTAACACCCAGATCAAACGTTATTATCCTTTTAAGTTCAAGTCATGTTTGAAACATATCTGAGATCATTCATTAATTCATTGAATTTTTATGTCAACCAATTATTATTAAAGGACTATTACTCAATAATAATTTTCAAATTATTAGTTAATTTTATTTTTTAATTAATATATGACCCATTTTTCAAAATATATTAAATATTATGTTTAAATGAATATTTTTCCTTAAATGAATCATATTTAAAAAATATTATATTTATATCAATATAAATATATTTATATATTTATATATAAATATATTTTTTGAGTAAATATATATATTTTATGAAATCTACCCTTTATTAGTGCTTTTTCCCTACTGCTGATAATGTGCCCCCTTTATTATCACTTTTTTATTTGCACTGATAATGGGATGCCTTTACTAGCACTGATAAAGGGACCACTTTATCACTGCTGATAAAAACTCCTTTACAGTGCTAAAATAATGTGCTAATGATTCCCTTCCTTTATCCATGATTTTTATAGAACTAGTAAAGTGGGTCATTATTAGTGATTTTATCTAGTGTTGGTAGATCCTATTTTCTGTTAAACCTACTTTTTAGTTGTGTTATCTTACCTTCAATTAAAAAATGGTAACATTGTTCATGTGTATAGATGATTACCTCCACGTAAAGTAATGTGATCAATTATTTATCTACTCATCACATTAATAGAATATGTATGTGAATTTAATGTCATAAAATAATATTTAGAATATAATTATATTTTTTGAAATTAAAAATATCCATTACTTTCGTTCTATCATCATCGTAGAAAACTGGAAACATTACCCATGCTTACATATGAAATACCCCCTACAAGATTATAAGATAGTGAATTTTTCATGAACATAATTCGTGTTTTTTTTAAATTATAATTTATGTTTATAAATGATAATTATTTCATGATTATTATTCTGGAAAATATAGAAAAATAACCCCTTTGACCATGATCAACACACCAATGTTGTCTTCAATTTATAAACCGAGTAACCTCAAAACCCCCGATGTGGACATAAATGAATAAGTAAATAAAATGTGATTAAAATAAATGAGGTGAATTTTTATAAGGATAAAGGATTAAAAATTTAAAATGTAAATAAGAAAAAAAAATTGATCCAATTTATTTTATATGAGATAAATGAAAAAACAATTTTGGGTAATATGTAATGGATTTCTCATCTCACATTTACTACCATGAGACATAGATATATTCAACATTTTTTTCAATTTTTTGGTGTGTATTATACATATTTATGTTTTATATCATGAATATATCCATATTAATGGTATTTAAAGTATCATTTTAAGTGACTTATTTTATTCGTGTAATGATTCAAAAGCTACCAAAGCTATAAGAGTTTTTTTTACAAACTCATCATTATTCAAGATTGTTTATATTTAAGTCTCCCATAGAGGAATTGTTTAAATTTTTTATTTCAAACCCAATATATTTTCATTCCAATTGGTTATTTATTAAATTTTCATGTAATATTTCAATTTTCTCCCACTGATAATTAAAATTAATGGGACAATATTTTAATAAAGGATGGATTTATTTATCCCTTTAGTCGAAAATACTTTTATTCCATATCCATGTTTTATATTAATTATTTAACTACTGTTTTTAACATTCCCATAATTATTTATTAAATAAATTTTTTACCATTTGTTTATTTTTATAAAATTATTTCAGTATAATCTTCTTGTCCTTTTCTGAATAAGGTACTTTTATCATTTTTATATCAATGTGGAAGGAATGTTTTTTTAAAAATTATACGGAATATATTTAATTACCCACTATCCTAACTACAAAATTATCTGAAGGTTGTTTAATAGTTTTCCATGGTTATTTTAAAATAATATATTTTCAATTTTTTTAATGTTTTATATATTCAACAAGTTATTTCATTGTTAAAAGGGTAGTTTTGTTTCATGGAATTTCCATGTAATATTTTATAGACATTTGTTTACCAATGATGAAAACCATTGATGTTATGCATTATTTAAAAATTATGTGTATATGCCTCTGACATATATAAATATATTATTCAATATAAATTTTATGGGTTAATTCTTTCCTTATGTTCAACTCTCAAATGCAATCATTATGAAACTTCCTTTGATTATGATATGGGGCAACGTTATACAACCCATTTTTTATCCTTGGGTAAATATTATGTTTATGAATTACAATTGATTTTACATTTATCAAACCCATAATCATGAACATATTATTATGGGTGTGCCCAAATATCACTCTAATGCACTGGGTAAAGATTGAGTCTCATGAGGGGCTATGTATGTTAATAGGGTGTAAACCTAATCCATTGTGGGTAATTTTCCACCATGTCGTATTATCTAAGTAATTTTCCTTGTCTCATGGTTATGTTATGTAACTTGTTTCAATCACATTTCCTATTATTTCATGATCTTATGATTCTATATTCTTTATGTTAATCTTCAATGTGATTAACCATGACGCTTATCTTTTGTGATATAGTGTTACAGTTTTGAAAAAAATGTTATTCTTCATTATCATGTTTATTAACTTATTGGGATTTCTAGCCCACCCCTTTTGTTTATGTATTTCTAGATTATACAATGCAGTTTTAGGAGCTTTAAATGATATAGGATCTCATTATAGAGAATAAAATGAATATTCTTTATTTTTGGTCTCACATTAATGTATTATGAAACAAATCATCCATATACTATAGACATCATGATATCAAGTTTGTAATAATTAGATATTAATTTTAAGTATCATGGAAAAATATAAGTTAAAGGATTGGGTTTTTATAGAAATTACATACCATGATAAGAAAAGTATTGAACACATGAATCAATGTACTTATTGCATGATGTAATGTATAAATTGTTCCTTGTTGTCATTCCAACTAGTCGTACCTAGTTTTTTTGAAAACCAATCATTCCAACTTTATATTCCAAAGTTACTAGAATATGTGGAGACCGACCTACATTGTTGAACATATATAGTAAAGTATTCCAAATCTCAAATTATTGATTTTTTGAGATCATTAACTATTGAGACCCCATAGTAATGCATTTTATGAGAAATAAGGAATTAATATCCTATAATGGCTAGTTTAGAAAAATATCATTGTATGCATTTAATAATGATATCACATGATAAAATATGGAGATAAAATTATGAGACACTATAAAACACTTGAAAGAAAAAACAAAGTGCTTCAATGACACTCTGCTCCAATACACTTATGTGAAAACGTTGTTGATGAATTTTATGGAGAAATTAAAAGACTTTTGAAAAACAATAGTTGATCATAATGTGTTTCAAATAGTCTTTACATCTCATATAAAATTTAATTTATATTTAATATTATCATTTAAACTTTGTATTATTATATTATTTTTATCTATGAACAATGTCACCAATATTGAACTGGAGTGTTCATGACACTCTCTTTCAATTTAATTTCATTTTTATTCTCATCTATAACTAAGGAAGAAGTCTATGTGACTTGGATTAATGTTATACCCATGTATTAAAATGGATGAAAATTTATTCCTATAAATCCTTGTAATATGTTGTTTAAAAATGATCATAATTTTGGATCATTTTATTTAATAGTAAAATACATGGCCATATATGATTTCCAAATGGACATGAAAAGTTTATAGATTAAGACTGAACACCTTGTTTAAATTCCTCTATCTGATGTCTCAATTTCACTCACTATTCTATATAATAAATTTTTATATATTCTAAATCTGAAAAGAACAATTTACTCTAATATAAAACTTTCATTTAGGTTTTATATAATCTATTTTATTAACTAAATTTGTTTCAAAAGATAAATTATTTTCCTGATTATGTTAACCCAGTTGTTATCTATCTTTTGAAAATCATATCTTAATATATAATTACATAACACTACAATTTTAGTTTAATTGTTTTTTATCAAAATATGGGGAATTATGTTTTGAATTTTTATTAAAGAAATTTTTTTATTTGAAACTCAATTCACCCCCACTAGTGTGTCTAGTTGGAACAACGCATATGATATTTTATTAAAGGGATGACCTACCTTAGTATATGAGTTACCATCCAAATCAAGATCTACTAAGCATCTTATAAGACTGATCATTCGTCATGTGAGAATGTATAAACTCTCAAGATCCTACTTTATAAAATACATTATAAATAATTAATTATAGTAAGTTATAATTATTTACATTATTTAAAATAAATAGAGATAATTAGCTAAAAATTCCTTCAATACCATTTTCACACAGAAACCCCAAATAACCACATATATAAGGTCTATGGAACAACCATGTAACCATCCCTACCAAAATATTTATGACATAATACTTAAAAAACCTTCAATTTTATCTAAATTTTCCAATAAAACATGAATAAAATTTGACAGTGACTTACCTCAACCAGATCAAAATTAAAAGGTTTGTAGATATCATCCAAGAACCCCCACTAGAAACCATGAATGAAAGTGTTGGTGTCGGTGTCTTAGGACCAACTATTTTTATATTTATTACATGAATATTTAATTATTTAAATTTAATAAAACATATCGTTTCATATTGATAATTGTTTTTCATGACTTTAATGTAATAATTCCCTAGAGTATATGCCACAACGATCTCCTCAAAGATGTTCCATTTTATTATGAGAACTTTGAAATTCCATGATGATATTATAAAATATAGTTCCATGGATGGATGTCATTCTATGATTTAACACATTGAATGTGACTTTCGAGTGTCTGTAATTATAAGAGGATGAGGATTCTTCTCTTGATGTCCTCATATAGTAATCACCAAGATTTTTTATTATCAAAACAAACCTACTAGTGTAATGTTTACATATTTTGTTTCAATAGATATTCCAATATGCGGATGTGTGTGATGATATTTATAATTTATTAATATTATTAATGCATATTACAACTTGTGCACTTTGATGTATTTCTTTAACCATGATGATACTGTTAATGGAGATGTTGGGTGTTTTGGGTGTGTTGTGAGTGATATATTATAAAAAAATATGTCATGGAAGGATTTATCACTTCCATATTTATCGAAGATGATATCTCATCTATATTATTGGAATATAAATTTTACAATAAATTATATGGCTATGGATGAATGAAATGTTTATTTCAAAGAGTCAAAGAAAGTCGTATCAAGCATGTGGGTTAGTGACATGGATGTGATTCCTGAATCATGTGAAATTATGAAATATGGAATATATTACACAATTAATGGTCATATGTGGTTTTTTTCATTATAACATTATGTTCTTTCAATATGGTAATTTTACCAATTTCTAGGCAACAATCTTGGAGATTAGACAAACCCATCTAGTGTCAAGGTGAAAGAATCATATAGGGTCATGCATTATGTGTTTCGATTGATAATTATTAAAATATATTTGAATATATTTAATGGAATAAATAATATTCTCAGCATCATGGAATTATTTTATTTAATATTATGGATCACTTATATTTTAAAAGTAATAAATAAATTTTTATTCATGAATAAATAATTTATTTTATACATGAATATTAAATAAATATGTATTCTCTATATTGTGAATTAAATATTTATTTAATTATGAATGAAATATTTAATTTAAAATTTTCATGGTATTCAGTAGATGTCCTGGAACTGGAGTTGACCAAGGGTGTGTCAAATAATTAATATTTTTTACAATCTGATAAATAATGTTTATCATTTCTTGAGTTAAAACACATCATAGAATATTATTATTATTATTGTTATCATATGAATCAGGGTTAAATAATGATTACAATATTATTTAAGGAAAATTACACAATTAAATAATATATTAACATGAACCATCATCAATAAGTTGATGGTTAGGTCTATTATATATGGTTAATTATTATTTGATAAGCATTGTGAACAATGAAATTATCTCTCAATTTTTCCACCTCACTTACACTCAGGAACCAAAAAAACTAGATAGATCCCATTAAAAATGAAGGAACTATATGCGATCAATGTGAAAAATGAAAGAAAATGATTTCATCAATCTATCAAACATAAATCAATTAGTTTCATTCAATGATCATAGGAGCACAAGTGGATCACCACTAAGGTATTATTTTATTGGACATTTACATGACAATTAAGGTAATATAGAAATGGTGTTTTCATATGTTCAATAACACCTTCATTAGGTAAATTTCATAAGATGAGGTAACCATTTATTCCAATCATAGAAATAATTAATTATATATTTAACATCAACAGTACTCTCATTGGATTCCAAAAAATCCTAGGAAGAAATAATTTTTTGATCAATTGCTTAAAAAATGAGCTTTTAATAAGAACCTTCATGTTGTATTAGAGAATTCACATTTCAAAAATATAATTACTTATTTGATTTTTGTTCTATGATGAATATAATGGTTCAAAATTTAATTTCAAAAATATTAGTTTTTTATTCACAATTTTAATTAAAATTATTTTCTCATTATAATTTTAATTATTCAATGTTTCATTTTTTTAAAAAATAATAACAAATAAAGATGATAGGAGATTCCATGAGGAAGTTCCAAATTTTTTGGTTGGTAAAACTGGGTTACACGATATGTATTCAGATTACATTTCATGTAACCAATTGAAATTTATTTGGTTATACCATAGTGTACATGACATGCCAAATAGTAACAACACATAATTCATTTATTGCACATTGATTATAGATCGAGACACTCTGGAACATTGCTTTCTAGATTAAATATAGTGTATATGGATTATATGCCATGTAGTCCACACTGTTTTGCAGTAAAATTCTCACAATTCGTGTCGTAAAATACATAACAAAGGAACTTGAGATTTACAATCTGTATCATTAATAAGATACATGATGTGAAACCTCCATACCTGAAATATTGTCTATTAATTATCACATTTGAAATATAAGTATTGTGATTTGGAAAGTAAATTTGAAAAAACAACATGGGATATACACAATATATATCTATATTCTACACATCATGTAGTCCAATTTTTTGTGAACATATAAATTCCTATATTGTGTTTAAGAGACACCTAAAATTTAAAATAGATGGTATGCAACTGTATTATACATCCTGTATAATCATCTAAGATTCATATGGGAGTCCAAGGGAGGTATCCTTGGCACATTGAAATTGGATGAGACAACATGTAACTAGTCGGTACATTCCGTGTCGTCCAACCAAGATATATGCTAATGCCTGAGACTTCTATCATGGGTATAAAACAACGGGGGAACATGGAAGGTAGCACGTAACCACATGTCATGTAGTATGCCAATAAAAGAATTAATTTAATCACATAAATTTGATAATTCTATCATTAAAACCATATTAAATTTATTGAAAGATGTCGTGTTTGAAAATTTCATAACAATATTAAATAATAATTAAATTTTCAATTAATTTATTGTAATAATCTATGATTATTTGTTGTTTAATTTATTTTTCCAGAATACCTTAAATAATTGGTATCTATAAGATAATTTTGATGTTCATTAAGATGAATGAAATTAATTAATGAATTAATTGGTCTTAGCATGTTTATATCAATAATAAATAATAAAAATAAATGACTATTAATTAATGTTACTTTTGAGTAGTCGTTTCATGTGTTTTACCATTCATGATCATAAACAATACATTAATATTTGTTGGTTTATTTTAATTTAATTTATTCCATGGGTTTTTGATTATTAATTATTAAATTTAATATGACAGCCTTTATGTCACCCCACCATTATTATGTATGATCTTTGTGTCAAAGATTAGTTATAGAATCCCCCATAACCAATTATTTGGTTCCCCTCACCTTCACGTGAATTGTAAATATTTGTAATAATTATAGAATACCAAGGAATGCAGAGATGGCATAAGATGGAACCATGATAATACCAACTTAGGTGATGCATTGGTTGATAAGTGGAATGCTATAATTCCTGCCAATACCAGATCAAGATTTTTTCTCTTAGGTAAAATATTGATTTATTCTTAGCTCAATAAATGATATTTTAGTTAACTTCAATATTGTTATATTTAATTAATTATTTATTTCTTATAAATTATTTATTTTTTCGGATACGATACTATGATCACATAAATAAATGAATATCATTTAAATGTGAAATCATAATAAATTGGTTATACATATTTTTTTTTATCAAAACATGGTTAGTCACTAAAGTAAAATCTAATTAATATTAAAAGACAAGTAAAATATAGACACTTCAAAAAAATATGTATGATAAAACAAAATTCATCGAGTAAATATTAATTCATAAAGCCTTACACCATCTGAATTACTGTGAAACCGTAGATTAAGTGATGGTTTTGCCTCTTTCGGGGAAACATTTAAAATTTTGGATGTGTTAACTATGATAAAAAGTTGAATTATTATATTTATTTTGTGTTTAATGGTCTATAGTTGTCTGATTAAATTTTGGGAGAATATATTGATCAAATCTATGTTAGGGTTTAGGATTTTATAATTCACTCAATGGATCAAGGAGCTGCAATACCCTAATTGGAAAGACAACCAACCTAAATATGTTGTAGTATTTTTCGTAGCCTCCATCAGGATTATAATAAAGTAAAATGAATCATTTCCAATTAAATTTCAAAATAACTACAGTTTCTATATTCAATAGTGAGGGAAACGGGAAATGATATAATAGTATGACATTTAATTATAAATAAAAATTCAATTATTATTATCTCTTATAAATGGGAATCTAGAAATTTATAAATAAATTTACCATTTAAATTGTATAATAATGTAAATTTAATCATGAAAATCATCCTAATTATATATATTGGATAAAGACTAACTCTTCACTGAAATAACTTCTAAGAGTTGTTTAGACACCTATAGGTTCTGTTTCATCATGAATGGAAATCTAATATTCTAGAATCATCAATAACTGATTTTCTTATGAATGTGGTTAGTGATAACTAGTTTCTAGTATATGAAAAATATGTAAATGATGTGGTTTATATTCTATGATTGATGATGTCATCTATTTCAAGAGAACATGAGATGTCTCACAAAAACATGTATTCTTATGTGATGATATGGAATATATATGGTCTTTAACGAGATAGATAATAAAAATAAAATTTTTAGATCTCCAAGGAACATTTTTAGTGAAATATTATATAGGTTTCACCAATTGGGCTCATGTAATCAAGATCATTGGTTACATTGACGGTCTATAGGTTATAGGGTTTAAACACCCTGAATGACTATGAAATGAACTCCTTCTTGCATTAGTCTCTCAATGATTCTATGGAATTGTTTTTAATTTTGAGAAGAAAGAATTTTAAAACTCTCACCCTAATAATCATACTCTTCATCAACATTTACATAAGGAGAACAATCCTGAAATGAAATCATACTTATGGTGAAAAAATGGAATTTCCACGCCAGGATCTGTAATACCAAAGATTATTCACAATTACCTTACAAGAACAAAAATATAAAGGGTAAATAAATGGAATATGATGATGTATATTTTGAATATTTTAATAAGGTCCACTGGAATAAAAAATCCACCAAAAAAATAATAATGTGGATGTTCCAGGTTAATTTACTTTCAAAGAAAATTAATATATTTATATAAATTTAGTATTAGATGCAGCATCTGGTGGTCTCATATATATTAAAATAAGGAATCGTTTAGATTTATAAATGTTATCTAAAATCTAGTAAATCAATGAGAAACCAATGAATTAAATTTTTTTATTGTACCTATGGGAAACTACCACCTCATGTTTCTAATGATAATGATATTATTTTGAAAGGATATTTTTATATTAATTCTATTACCATAAACATTATATCAATATATAGAATTGATATAGATTTATTTCATTTCATGTTAATGAATAAATGTTGCATATTTTAATAATGATAACATGTGTTATCTTATGGAAAATGTAAATAATTAATTTTTTGTCTTTTATTACACGAACCAGGTATTGGAAATTTATAATAATTATTATTCACATGACATATACCACTTCAAACTATGACATGATAGACTATGTCATGTAATCCAACAGAATTAGAATGCATTATAAAAAGATGAATATAAAAAATATTGAACTAAAAACACTTGGTATATGTCACATGTGTTTCAAAAGAAAAATGACAAAACCCACATTTAGTGGAAAGGGTGAGAGTTTGAAAGTGATTCTACAATTTCTTCACACCAATGTGTGCGGACTATTTATAGATGAAAAAGGGGTGGGTACCTATAATTCATAACTTTTAAAAACTATTTATGTATATATTAATATTTATAAGTAATGAGGTATAGGTAAATTCATTTAAAAATTTCTAGGAATACATTAATGAATTTGAGAACTAGCATTGAAATAATATTGAAACAATCCACTCAGATGGTGGTAGATTGTTTCATAATCAATACTTTATTAAGTATTTACATGTTTTTGGGATCCTATACCAACTCAATCAAAGTTTTACATAATTTTGGAATTATTTATGATAAAGGACTAATGAAACCTTGTCGTTCATAGTGGGATCAAGGATAATTCATGTGTGTCTTCCATTATGCTTTTTTTGGATACACATTACGAACATCATCATTCATAGTAAATCATGTGACAACTAATGTTTAATATAGTATTAAATACCATTTTGGAATGAAAATTAACCCATGCGGTCATAATCACATGTGTGGGGATGTGAAATGTTTATTAAGGCCTCATTTGATGACAAACATGGGCCTAGTGGTTCAATGTGAATCTTTATAGGACATCCCAGGGAAATGAGATGATACTACATATACAATATTCCAAGAAAATGACATGGTTGATTGAATTTACATATTCTTTAATAATTATCAAATCTCTAAAAAGGATTGTTTGATATAGAATGAAATTGAAGTCTAGACTCAAAATACATAAGATTTTTAACATGAAAAAATCTAAAACATTCACATCCATGAAGATGTTCTAGAGAGATGTGTACTGTATATGACTACAATATAGGTTAGAGAATCCAAACAGTATGGTTTTCTAGTAACCTAGGATGGTGAGTAATTATTAGTTAATAAAAATGATTATGTAATGTATAAGGATCAAATAATTGGCATATATGATTAAATGTGGAAGGAATCCCTTAATTTTGAAATGGATTCCATGTACCAAAACTATGTATGTATTTTGGTAGATACTTATGTGAATTCAAATACTATTGTTTATAAATGGGTAATCAGGAAGAACTAAACATGTATGGTCAAATTATCATCTATAAGGCTTGTCTGGTTTCAAAATAGTTAAAAAAAATTGATGCATTGACTACAATAAAACCATTTGACCAGTTTATATATTGAAATACATATAAATTATAATTTAAATTATTTTCTACTAAGACTATTAGATTATTAAAATGGATATAACAATTTTTCTTTTATGGGATCATTATTAAGAAGTCTACATGACACAATGAAAATATTTTTGTGGCTCTAAAGGATGCTAAGAAGATTTAAAAATTAGAAAAAACCATTTATAGATTATTGTCCACTCAGAGAAAATGTTCTATGATGAGGCCATAAACAAAATTTGTTTCGAAAAGAATTAATGTGATCCTTGTGTCTATAAATTTTCTATTGAGTGTGCAGTCATTTATATAAAAGTATATATAAATAAAATATTACATATTAAATAAGAAATATCATACTTAATGTCTAATAAATATTGGATGAATAAATGTTTCTCTATTATGGAATTAAGTGAAATGACATATATTATTGGGATCAAGATCCATCATGATAAATCCAACAGTTTTATTATCCAATATCAAGGAATATATATTTAAATGGCACTGAAAATGTCCATTATAGAACAATACAAGAAGGGATTATTTCTAGTTTCAAGTGGAATTCAAATTTCTAGAGAATATGTTCATAGACACCTGTAGAAATACAAATAATGGGAATGTTTCTATAAATGATATTGATTCTTTAGTCATGTATGAAGTTATATACAATAGGATCATTGTTCCCTATAACACGAGTGTGGTAAGAAGATATTAACCTGACTTAGGTGATAACCATTGGATGATTGACAAGACTATCCTTATGTTTCTGAGGAATACTATGGAAATGATATTGGGCTATAGAGGTGATGTCAGACTAGTAATACAATGAAATGTAGATGTTAGTTTCAAAATATATCCATAAAATCTGAAATCACAAATAAAATACATCTTTATAAGAAATATAGGGATTATGTGTTGGAAAATCTCAAAGATGTCTCTGGTTGCCGATTTTAGTTAAGTGTCCGATTATATTACAACTGTTGAGTTAGTTAAAGAATAAGTATGGATATAAAACATCATATAAGAGTTCGACATAGTAACTAGTATATATATCCATGTACACTATATTGTGATTATACTATAATTGTGTCTCTCATTAAAAATCTAACGTCGCATCAATGAATGAAGAACATGCTTTAGAAGGACTATCTCATCAGAGATTTTTCTCAGATATATGAGGTTGTAGTGAGAATTATTTCCATAAAATGAAACATAGTGGACCAATTTAATAAATCCTTAACACAACAGAAAAAATATTATCATGTGAGGTCTACCAGATTGAAATTAATAGTTACTTATCTCTAGTCTGTGTTGGTGGTTATTCGAGTCGGTGTGTGTGTACTAACAATTTTTTATTTTATTTAACATATATTTTGTGATTTTAATGTAAATAAAATATTTTCTTACATATTGATCATTTTTATTCATAAATTTAATTTAATATTTCCAAGAGTATCATTAAGATTGAAAAGTTCATAACAGTTACCCCACTATGGTAAAATCCATGAAATATTTTTAATATATTCATAAATATTTTTCTATGATGAGACACATATAATGTGACTTTTAGGTGTGAGTACTTGTAAGTGGATGAGCCTTCTTCTCATAATGTTCACAGTTGGCAATATCTATGAATGGTTATTATTATAATATTCCCACAATTTGGTATTATGCAATTTTTGATGTTCTCATTTATTGTTATCTACAAATATGTGTGATAGACCTTATACATCATGGTTATTATTAATAAATACAAAAAACCATACACATAGAGGAGTTTCATTAACCATGATGATACAGTTTTTTGAAAGGTGTGTCACAAGTGCGGTGTTATTAATGAATAATTCAATGACATATTTTCCCCTTCTAACTTTATAAGGATAAATGTATAAAACCTTTTATTGGAATATAAATATCTCATTAAATTCCATGGACATGGTGTAACGACATGTTTATTTCATAATGTTGAATAACGGTATATCAAGGATATAGGGTTTTGAAATAAATATGAAGCAATATTGATGAGATGTTGTGACAAAGGTATTATATTACAAATCAATCACTCAAATGTGGTTTTAATTTTTTTGACATTAATTTCCTTCTCTTGGCTGCCTTGACCGATTACATGATAATAATCCTAAACCATAGGCTAGCCCGTCTAATTCTAAAGAGATATAACCCTAGAGGGTCGAACAGTAATTATGTCCATTGATCCTGATTCAATAATAATTGAATTTTTTTAAAACAAAAATCCCTCAAGGTATCATTGGAGCATTTTTGAGGTGATTGTGTTTGTTGAAAAGGTGGACATCTGAGTAGTGATTGTTGACAAGGAAAAACAATGACATACAAATTTGTTGACAAAGAGGATTTCATGGTGGAATGTCGAGTTCAAGAGCTGAGGTCAACGATCCATGTTTGATTCAAGAACGTCGATAAAAGGAATGGATGATCTGAAGGCGGTACAAAAGAACAGATACAAGGTGGCGCCGTTTTCCATTGTTTGCCAAATTTTAGGGCCTGAAAATCGGAAAATGAAGAAAATTGTTTTTGGCAAAAGGACTTGCACGCCGAGGACTTGTAGTATAGGAAACGTGAGCGCCATATGTTTTTCAAGATCATAAGATCAAAATATGGAAAAGTAAAGAGGTTCGCGCAAGATTGGGAGTTGGTCGCCAAGTGTCTAAAATGACAGGGGACTTGCGCGCCGAAACTGGGTCGCGCAGGTGACTTGCGCGCCGTCGCGCAGGGTGGTCAGATTGACTATAAATACTGGACCACCCCTCCTCATTTTCAACGGAGTTCAACACTTTGAGAAATCAGAGCTCCCGTCGCGCAGGTGTGGTGGTCGCGCAAGTGGTGAGTGTGGGCCGCGCAGGTGAATTTGCACGCCAGTAGTTGAAGTTGTGCGCCGGTGTTAGAAGTTGCGCGCCAATATTGGTTTGGGCGTAAAAGGAAGAGAGTCGCGCAAGTTTGGATTTAAGGAAGATTGAGTCGCACAAGTGTCTGAGGAGGACTTGCACGCCCGTTGTGACTTGCGCGCCGATACTTGCACGCCGAGATTGACTTGTGCACCAAGTAAGGTTTTGTTCCAGCGGTGCTTCTCGGACTGCGTGGAAGCTGGTACATAGCCTGATACCTTTGGGGCAAAGAGATATTCATCTACGGGTGAAAGTTTTACTCCAAAAGATCATCTACACATAGAGGAAGATGTATTCATTCATGAAAATGAAGAGACCTACAGGTCTATAAACTGTGAGTGGATTTTTCCAAGAGCAGTGAGCTTAAGAAGAGGAAGAAGGTGATCCTCTCCACCTGCAGTGATCCAGAGAGAGAGAGAAATAGGGAGTGACCCTTGGGAAAGTAGTGAGCTGACCCTAAACTTGTAAAGGCAGTGAGCCTGGGCTTAGAAGTGATCTAGCCCAAACCTTGTAATCCACAGCTAGTGAAGATTAGTGGAATTTGGTACGACCGACAACTTGTCGGCGTATGCTCCTTGGACGTAGCCCTTTACGGTGAACCAAGTAAAATTTCTATGTCATGTGAATACTTCACTTTCTACTTACTTTGTCCAACAGGAAAAAGAGAGAAGAGAGTTTTTCTCAACAGCGAAACAAGATCAGAACGGGCATTAACTTTAAATTAGTCATACCATGATTCACCCCCCCTCTCAGGGTATTCATCCTTGTGGACCTAACAGTTATCTATAAATATGTTTGATAGACCTTATACATCATGGTTATTATTAATAAATACAAAAAACCATACACATAGATGAGTTTCATTAACCATGATGACACATTTTATTTGAAAGTTGTGTCACAAGTGCGGTGTTATTAATGAATAATTCAATGATGTATTTTCCCCTTCTAACTTTATAATATTAAATGTATAAAACCTTTTATTGGAATATAAAAATATCATTAAATTCCATGGACATGGTGTAACGACATGTTTATTTCATAATGTTGAATAATGGTATATCAAGGATATAGGGTTTTGAAATAAATATGAAGCAATATTGATGAGATGTTGTGACAAAGGTATTATATTTCAAATCAATCATTCAAAAGTGGTTTTAATTTTTGTGACATTAATTTCCTTCTCTTGGCTGCCTTGACCGATTACATGATAATAATCCTAAACCATAGGCTAGCCCGTTTAATTCTAAGGAGATAGAACCCTAGAGGGTCGCACAGTAATTATGTCCATTGATCCTGATTCAATAATAATTGAATTTTTTTAAAACAAAAATCCCTCATGGTATCATTGAAGCATTTTTGAGGTGATTGTGTTTGTTGACAAGGTGGACATCTGAGTAGTGATTGTTGACAAAGCAAAACAATGACATACAAATTTGTTGACAAAGAGGATTTCATGGTGGAATGTCGAGTTCAAGAGCTGAGGTCAACGATCCATGTTTGATTCAAGAATGTCAATAAAAGGAATGGATGATCTGGAGGCGGTACAAAAGAACAGATACAAGGTGGCGCCGTTTTCCATTGTTTGCCAAATTTTAGGGCCTGAAAATCGGCAAATGAAGAAAAGTGTTTTTGGAAAAAGGACTTGCTCGCCGAGGAATTTTAGTATAGGAAACTTGCGCTCCATATGTCTTTCAAGATCAGAAGATCAAAATATGGCAAAGTAAAGTGGTTCGCGCAAGTTTGGGAGTTGGTCGCGCAAGTGTCTAAAATGACAGGGGACTTGCGCGCCGAAACTGGGTCGCGCAGGTGACTTGCGCGCCGTCGCGCAGGGTGGTCATATTGCCTATAAATACTGGACCACCAATCCTCATTTTCAACGGAGTTCAACACTTTGAGAAATCAGAGCTCCCGTCGCGCAGGTGTGGTGGTCGCGCAAGTGGTGAGTGTGGGCCGCGCAGGTGAATTTGCACGCCAGTAGTTGAAGTTGTGCGCCAGTGTTAGAAGTTGCGCGCCAATATTGGTTTGGGCGTAAAAGGAAGAGAGTCGCGCAAGTTTGGAGTTGAGGAAGCTTGAGTCGCGCAAGTGTCTGAGGAGGACTTGCGCGCCCGTTGTGACTTGTGCGCCGATACTTGCGCGCCGAGATTGACTTGCGCACCAAGTAAGGTTTTGTTCCAGCGGTGCTTCTCGGACTGCGTCGAAGCTGGTACGTAGCCTGATACCTTTGGTGCAAAGAGATATTCATCTACGGGTGAATGTTTTACTCCAAAAGAGCATCTACACATAGAGGAAGATGCATTCATTCATGCAAAGGAAGAGACCTACAGGTCTATAAACTCTGAGTGGATTTTTCCAAGAGCAGTGAGCTTAGGAAGAGGAAGAAGGTGATCCTCTCCACCGGCAGTGATCCAGACAGAGAGAGAAACAGGGAGTGACCCTTGGGAAAGTAGTGAGCTGACCCTAAACTTGTAAAGGCAGTGAGCATGTGCTTAGAAGTGATCTAGCCCGAACCTTGTAATCCACAGCTAGTGAAGATTAGTAGAATTTGGTACGACCGACAACTTGTCGGCGTATGCTCCTTGGACGTATCCCTTTGCGGTGAACCAAGTAAAATTGCTATGTCCTGTGAATACTTCACTTTCTACTTACTTTGTGCAACAAGAAAAAGAGAGAAGAGAGTTTTGCTCAACAGCGAAACAAGATCAGAACGTGTATTAACTTTAAATTAGTCATACCCTGATTCACCCCCCCCCCCTCTCAGGGTATTCAGCCTTGTGGACCTAACAGTTATCTATAAATATGTGTGATAGACCGTATACATCATGGTTATTATTAATAAATACAAAAAACCATACACATAGATGAGTTTCATTAACCATGATGATACAGTTTTTTGAAAGGTGTGTCACATGTGCGGTGTTATTAATGAATAATTCAATGACGTATTTTCCCCTTCTAACTTTATAATATTAAATGTATAAAACCTTTTATTGGAATATAAATATCTCATTAAATTCCATGGACATGGTGTAACGACATGTTTATTTCTAATGTTGAATAGTGGTATATCAAGGATATAGGGTTTTGAAATAAATATGAAGAAATATTGATGAGATGTTGTGACAAAGGTATTATATTACAAATCAATCATTCAAACGTGGTTTTAATTTTTGTGACATTAATTTCCTTCTCTTGGATTCCTTGACCGATTACATGATAATAATCCTAAACCATAGGCTAGCCCGTCTAATTCTAAGGAGATAGAACCCTAGAGGGTCGCACAGTAATTATGTCCATTGATCCGGATTCAATACTAATTGAATTTTTTTAAAACAAAAATTTTATTCTCAATACCGAGGAATAATTTTAAGAAATTTTAATTGATCTATAATATATGAAAATTAATAAAAAAAATTAATTCGTTAAAAATTAATTTATTTTTTTATGTGAATATTAAATAAATATTTAATCACATGATTATGGATGAAATATTTATTATACTGATGATTTAAATATTTATTTAAATATTTGTTCAATATTTCAATAAATATTGTCGAATTGGAGCAGACCAAGATAGGTTTGGTGATTAATATTTATATACATGCTAGTAAATAATATCTACCATTGCGTGAGTTAGGAATGTTTTAAAATAAAAATGTTTTTATGTTATCATATGAAATGATATTTAATGATGATTAATATTTTATTTAATTGTTGGTATGCAATTTAATAATATTTTTTCTTAAACCATATCTCTATAAATAGATGGTTATCTCTATTGTGTAGGGTTAATAAATATTTTAGAATATTTTACAAAAACATAACTCTCTCTCGATTCCCCCTTCTCTCTTCCTCTAAATAATGAATATAGATAGAGATATTCATTCAAACATAAATGAAATGTAAGTGATCAACATAAACAATCCAAGAAAATTTATTTTATAAATTAAACCCAAATGTAAATTTGTATTGTTTTAAAATCTAAGGAGCATGTATGGATCACCGTTAGAGGGACTCTACACATAGAATGTTATAGCTTAATAAAGGTAATTCCGAAAGTGTTTATTCACAAAATCAACAACATATTAATCTAATAAAGTTTCTAATATGTGGTACGCATTTCATCCAATCATAAATAAATAAAATAAAGATCTAATGTCAAATATCATCTATTTGGGTTCTTGTATATCCCAAGTTGAAATAAGTTTTGATTTCTCACCCACCAAAGGTACTCCAGCATCACCCAAAACATTCTGAAATTCCATTTTATTTCACCCAATTCTACTACCCCTTAGTGTAATTAACATCAAAACCTAACTAAAATCAGACCAACATTAGGGTTAGTGACCAAAACCAAAAGAAAAATAAAACTGAGTGAGATAATTACTTCCAAATGCATCAAAACTTCTACCAAAACAATCCCCTCTCAATAGGTAATCAATGAAAGGCGAGGGTTGGACATTTAGACCCTCCCATGTGTTCTTTCATATATATAATATGGAAATGACCCAATTTTTTTAAAAACAAACCCCAATTCTTTCATGGTATGCCCATTTTTCATGCCATGTACCACCCTGGAAAGGGTACACCATGTAACGATAAAATATTTTTCTATACATTTTTCTTTAAGTAAACAATGTGTTTTATACCATTACCCACGCACAAAACCATATTAAAAAATTATATGTTTAAAATTTTAAAACCTACCAATTAAATTAGTATATTTTAATAAAAGTTACCAAATTTTAAAATATGTTAATATATTATTTATATAAAGCTCATTTAATATAATTTTATTTAATTCATTAACTTGTTTATTGATCTATCTATTTATTTTTGTAATTTTTATTAAATATTAACAATTATATTATTTTTACCTAATAAATTTAATGAAATATATAATTTATTTATTTATTTTTACTTTTTAGTGTTTTATAGGTGTTAAGAACAAAAATAAAGCAGTTTCAAATGTTATTTCTCTATAAGAACTATTTTTATATATGATTTTTAAACTTAATTTAATGTTAAATTTATATATTTGAGAATGATAAATTGGAAAAATCAAAATTATTTTTTAATTCTTAATAAAACTATTATCTTCAGATAAATATTATATATTTAAAAAAATGATTTTTTTGAATAGTGTAATATACAATTGTTTTATATTGTGAATTTTATCATATTATTAGTTTACATGTTTGAATTAGAATATTATGCAAAATTTTCATGAAAAAATAATAATTTAAAATCTAAATAATTCATTTTAACATTTTTATAATTTTTTTAAAAAAACAATATTTTATATTTCAAAACAAAAGTGATTCTTTTTCTCAAAAATATTTTAATACAATATACATTTTTTATATTTATGTAAAATTTTGATGCATTTTGAAAATGAAAAAAATGGATTTCAAATATATAGTCAGTAGTTTAAAGTTATCTTATAATTTACAATTTTATTTTATACTAATTTTTTTCCATAGATAAAAACTAGAAGACTTGACAAAATATTAAATAGAAAAAGTAATAAATCAAGTGGTAAAGAGATTGAATAATGTTTAATAATTGTGTTAAAAATCATGCTTGAGTATATATTGACCTTATATATTACCAATGTCATTATTTATCAAAATATTTATCCAATTTACATTAGAGATTCTTCCAATGATATAAAATTTATGGATATTTAACAAAATTTCATCCATTTTCTCTTAAAAAAGAGGTTATCATCTCTTAAATTACCAAAAACCTATAAGTGAAACATAAAATATAATCAAACCTCTCAAAAAATCTAATTCACCTTATATTGGAATTTGTATTCTCAAAATATCATCCCACAAGTGATTACCCCCTTTTTCAAATCTGATAATCAATGATGTTAGGTATAAGTTCAAAACCAACCTTTTTATATTTTTTATTTATCAACACTTATTCATAAAATTGAATTCAACTATATTAAACTAGTATGATTTGTAACACAATTATAATGATATTTTCTAATATATAGGGAATAATAATTTCTGATTTTTACTTTTTTATGATAAGAATTGAGAAGATGACATTAGTGTGTGCGTGTGGACTACCACCTCCACAAAGTGTCATGTTTCCTTTTCCATAACCAAAATACTCTGATAGTAATAATTCTAAACTTAACAACTAATTATCCTATTTAATACATATTTTATTTTATTAATGGTAAAATATATAATACATTATTTTCATTCAATATAAATAAAAAACCTCAACCGTACGTATGTATGGACTACCACCTCGATGGAATGATTGATTTTTATTTTTTCCATTCATTGATTCATTAGAATTATAGTCATGAGAATTAGTTTAGTTGAATTTTTTTTATTAAATATTTACTTTTCTATTATAAATAATTTGATAATATGTTAATGATTTTATTAACAAACGATCACATTTATTTTAATCATTTATAAAAAGTCTTCTATAATAAAAAAATTGTATTCGGATTATATAATATTTTCATATAAATTAATTATTATTCTACATCCTTTATAATTATTATATATCACGCTAATAACCAATAAAATATACTTTTATTCTACTGATGTAATGATATTTCATCTAAATCACCACATAATCATCCACTATTTATTATTTCTTCATGTTTGGGTTCGTTGAGACCCCTACATAAAAAATTCTATATGATTCTATAATGGGTTGATATAAATACATCATTCATGATTTTATTTATAAAAATTTAAATAATTATTCTTTGGTTATGATATTTATATATCAATATTGAACACAATAATTAAGAAACCACCTTTCTGTCATTAAGAAACTCACACAAGTCTGCTTATGGTCGATTTCATCTTCAATAATATAGAGATAAACAATCATCAAGTTCAATTGAAAATTTATAAATAATTATACATAAAATATTATTGTATATTTAATTATATTTTAACCATGAAATTTTAATGTATAAATAATACATACACAACTCCTATAAACTAGTACAAATAGTAAAAATTATAAAAACTTGATGTTTTACACTATACAAAAACATAATAATATACATGTAGATAATGAATATATATATAAATTATATAACTTTTAGGTATGAATACGGTTATAGAAAATTATTTTAATATTTTTTTTATTGGTGGTTATAGTGCATTGAACTAAACGTGACTAAAGGTAATCGATTTTTTAAGATCAAATCCTTACTTTGGGTCATGATATGTTTTCGTTGTATAAAACCATTCATGAATGATATTAACAAATATTTGATGATTTTATGTTAAATATCATCATTTTATTCTTGAGAATTATTATTCTAAGACCCAATATTCTTCTGGTTTTATATATTCTTTTGTGAAACTATAATTTTTTCAATAATAATTCTAATTTATTTAATGAATTTTTCTCCCAAAAACATGTTTTTATTTTCCAAAAATGATATCCTTACAAAAGTGGGTTTTTATTTTAATTAATCTAAATATATACTTATATTCCCTTTTATTCATTTTAAAACAACTGTTTTCTTATCCTTTTAACAAAGCGGGTTTTCAATACATGTGATTTTTCTATTAAAAGGCCATTCCATAAGCTGATCTTACATTTTTACAATATACTTCACATTATGACATATGATTTATCTCTTATCAAGGTATTTTTATTGGTATTTTTTTAAATTTATTTTTGAATATTTTTCATCCTCATTTTGGAAAAATAATTTAAATGAAACCTAATAACCCATTTTTATGTTGATATTTGGAAACACTTTTTAAGATAATACCATTTATTGATTTTACATCCATTTTAAAGAATTATTATAAAATGTATTAATGGTTCATAAATGACCAAATATGTTCTCTTATTAAATACCCTTTTAAGATATTATTTTTATTGTCAATTAATCATGTTTTTTTGTGATACTATTTTGAATATGTATAAAACCCAATATATTCTCATGTGTTATTTTTTATAATATAATTTACTTTATTTTAAGTGGAACTCTTATATGTGGATAATGATGTGTGGGGTAATATATCTCCCAAAAATTAATTATCTAAGGTTTCATAAATCATGTGATAATTAAATTTTTCCACACAAATATTTGTTCATAAACTAAAGGATATAAACACTTGAATTTCTTCTCAAAATTGACTAGTATATATACATGGAATTGTTCACAATTATTTCTTGTGAAAATATTTTTACACTTCAATAAAATTAAATTTATTTACAAGTTATTACAAAAGTTGATGACATTCCATGTTATAAATGTTTTGTTATATCATACGTTACAATTTCATGATGTTTATTATTTTTTTTATTAATCTATATTTTTTGGAACCTTTTCTCATCATATGTTCTCAATCTATGATACTTAATGTCCAATCATGTTTAATATTTTTTACATATGTTTTCATTATCTTTTTATCAAATATTTATCTTTTACACATTTTTACTTAATGTTTTATTATGTTACCATTATGACTAATTGATAAGTCTCCCTTAATGAGAAATCATTCTCACCCATTTCATATGTTTACCTTCCCTTGGTTATGAAGATATGTATAACTTATAGTAATTATATAATTGGCTCTAGAAGAGTTTTATTACAGAGAAATGTTCAAAAACATCTAAATGCAACATTCTTATATAATTAGTCTTCAATGACACAAAATCAAAATATTCTTCAAGTTGTGTGAAATTGTTATGATATGTAATGTTTAAATTATGGTAACGATATTAAATAAAAATATATTAAACTTTGGTCTCCATAGTTGGTAACATAGGTGTGTTTATTGATTTTTTAAAATCTTTTTTTGATTTTAGGTTTCAGGATTGGCAAAATTTAGTGAAAAACAAAGGGTTATCATAAGGGGTAAGTCTCAATATATGATAACATTATGAAATTTTGGTAAATTTCAGATTTTTTGGTTTTCTGAGTAATAAAATCCATGTTTATATTCTACAAGAAAATGAATGATCTTGAATAGATGTACCTAGGGGTAATAACCCATAAAAATGTGTGTTGGATATTTACTCAATCATCACCCCATTTATAAAAATGACAAAAATTCACACCAGGTTTTACACTCTCAAAAGATATTTTTTGGTTAGTCACATTAATTTTACAAGATATTATTGTTTCCTTTTGATAAGGCATTATTTTATAGTGTATGAGAGAACCCAAATAGAAAATATAGATTGAACTGAGAGTGATTTTAGTTGACTGTAATGTTTATTTGATGGTTTTACCATGTTGTAAATTACAATGATTAGTTTTATTATTATAAAATAATTAATTATAATTCTCATTAATATTAATTATTAATTACTAATTATAAACTATTTTTTGTTTTATTATTTTATGGACCTAAAAGGATCCAAGGTAATTATATTTGTGAGGTATAGTGTGATGATTAAATTAATTAACAACCAATCAAAAAAGAAGTTTGAGTGAGAAACCCTGTGTTTAGGCCAAACTATCTAACATGAAATATGATTAACAACATCTGAATAGTTTTAATCCCCAAAAAACCAATGAATATAAAGATGGAGTCTCATGGATGTTTGGGTGAAAAAATTTATTATGGAAGGAAGATTTAATTTCCATCATGTAAGAAATGTGGAAAGAGACACACTTGAAAATAAATTGTGGGACCTTAAAGGTGTTTTATCTATGGTAAATGAGGAATTATATAAACAATATATAGAGGTAAAATTAATATACCAATTATCATAATGTAGAACAATAATGTTCTTCCTAAGTACCCACTAGTAGTTCAATGTTTTAGATGTGAGTAATTTGAGCACTATGAAAACTAGTTCATTAATAAAAGAGATTAATATTAAAATTGGCACCAAATATTTATTATATGATGGGATCAAGGAAAATGACTTGAATTGAGTTCTATTTAACTGTATATTTATAAATACATTATAAGGGCCCATCCTTAAAACATTACATAATCTTGAACTAAATGAATAATTCACATTAGGAATATATTCAGGTTTAGAGTTTTAGAGAATTTGGATATAACTATTACACCTCAAAAGATTAAAAGTATACACTTCCAATCAGTTTCTATTTTATTCATAAAATACAAACTCTTAAAAAGAAACATGTCTAGTTCCATGTTTTAGATAGCATGTCTTTCCTTGATCCCTTCCTTGACCCTATTCATTTTTAAGTCATGTGGAAAACTTTTAAAAAACTTGGGATGACCATTAAAATTTCAGTAAGGGATACACAAAGAAGTAAACTTCTAGTTTTTCAAAACACAATGTAAACCTTGAATACATAATCATAAGTAATACGTTTCACCTTTACGAAGTAGTAAATACTCTTAAATGAATAAAATATCCATTGCTACCCATTTGTAATAAAAATAACTTTGTCAAACCCTATATAAAGAACAAATAACGTATACAGGTAACTATGGATATAAACATACATAAATAGAATAACCATACGGTCGAATTCTATACATGTCACTAAATGGAATAGCCATACGTCAGACTTTCATACCCAATTCATTGGATGTTATACAGTAAACAGCCATCCTTGTTTATCATGACACCACCATTCATATGGTTTATCATGTAACCACCCTTCAAATATCCAAGTACCATCATAAAATCATACCACAGACAACAAATATAAAAGAAAGATAAAATTTCCACATTTCAATTACAATATATCACTTAAATATATTGACATAACAAATCCATTATCAAAAAAACTTTCTATACAAAAATACATAATAGAGTATATGGTATTTATTTTCCTTTTAAAAACATTGTGTCTTTTTATGGAAGCCAATGATCAAGTAATACTCGCGGCGGTGAAAAGGCCATTATCACCACCTACGTTAAAAGAAACATTCATTTTTTTGTCATTTAGTAAAACTCTTTGTAGAGAAAAAGATTCCCTTTGAATGAAATGAAAATTCAAAATGTTTTTATACACTATATAAGTGAATTCCCTGTATAAATCAAATATTTCCTCAATGAATGGATATTAAGACGAAGTCCCTTATAATGATGGTATCCATTGATTAAGGATAAATCAATTACATAATTATGTGTGAAAAATAAGAATACACCAAATATAAATTTATATTAAGTGAAAAACAATCAGAGGACATTCACACATATTCATAGGATGACATATTCAATAAGTACAAGATTAACCCAAAGAATTTAAATTGTGTTTAGAAGTTCCCTTGGAAATAATTCGACAGCGTAATGGCATCACTTTAAAATTCATAAAAATGAGTTGATGAGAGAGAAAATGGAATCTAATCACTTGGGCATAAAATTTAAATCAATATGGATATTGAAGAACATATCCCAACACAATAATATGTAAATTAAGAGACATAATAAAAAGAATTATTTTTAATAGATGAGGGTGAAGGTTTCCCTTACCGATTTGGGTAACTTTGGAAACATACACCCCATGAAAGAAGGATCAAAAATTGAAGATGTAAATACCCAGAAATTTAAATATATTACAAAAATAATACAATCATGGTCAGTACATACACCACACATAAGGGAATAGTGGAAAATGTATCATGAATATCACGGGAATAAAAGTGAGATGAAAAACCCCTTACCTCACTGAAATCAATCGAGCCATATGACCAAAAGATAATAACCACCAAATGAATTATAAAAAACCATGAATATAAGTAGAATCATGATAATATATATGAATTTTCATTAAAAAATACACCACATGCAATAAATAAGTGGCGAACAATTGAAATCTCAAGGAATTAAAAGTGAGATATAAAATCCCTTACCACGTGTTTGACTTGACTCACTCGTATGTCTCTTGTTCTTCCTGAATGATAAACATAAATTTATTTGTACTTTCTTAAGAATATTTTTTTAAATCATATTATTCCTTTTATATCACTTATATACTTTTTATAACAATTATTTATTTGTTTGAGTTCATACTAGACATTTTGTTGATGTTCGGAACATGAGTCCAAAAAAATGGACTTCTTATAATTACATGATGTTCATGCGGTCCAATGTTCATTAAATATGGAATGATATTAATCATTTAGATGTAATATATAAAATATATATCCATTATATAAATGTACTTATAATAGTACATAACATTGGGAGATAGTAAATGAAATGCACCATTCATGTAGACGGTAAGCTGTACGTACGCCTGAACGCTACTTTCATTTGTATTTCATACTCTAATGGAATGAAAACCTAATGATTCATAGGTATATTATAATTATTGTATAATATATATGTTATATATGTTACATAAGTTCATCAATTCTATCCTTTATACGTTCCACGTATGGCATGAGCAAGTCATATCACTTTGAGGGGGCGGTAGTCCGCACTTCCTAAAATGAAATTATCGCGTTTACCTATTATGGAAACCATAAAGGTATGACATAAATCAAAAATACAGAAGAATAAGGAAAAAATAAACACAATATATATCATATATAAATACAGTGACATCTTAATGGCCACCATGAGTGGCGGTAGGAGATAATTGAACAATCATCGTTTCGTGAGGCAGTAGTTCGCCGTCCACAAAAACAGTAAGATCTTCACCCATTAGATGGAGTTGTGTGTAAGTGTAACTAAAATACTTCTCATAAAACATACTAGTATATTGAAGATAATTGTTTTGTTACAAAAGAAATTAATAAAAAGAGTTTAGGGGTTTTGAGAAGTAGAATAAAACCAAATAACATAAGAGAAGACATTACCATTAAATCAGGTAACTCCCCTTGGTTTGAATAAAAAGAGTTTCTTAAAGTGATTTATGCCTAAGTTAATGCTTCTAGTATTAAGAGTGGGATCTTGGGATATTGTTTGAGTAGAGGGTGGACGAGGAAAAGGTCTTGATAAGTGTTAGAGAGGGGTAGGAAGTGGGGTCTTTTTATAAGGGAGAGGAGGGGCTCTTTTGGAACGATTGACAATATTATGTAATTATGTAATGATTTTCAGTTTCTAAAGATCCAAAAATCATTAACGTCAAATATAAGGTGTCTCATATTCTAAATAAAACCATCCAATAATAATTGGACAAGTTTTGGATATTATTTTGAACTTTATCTTCTTATTTATTTAAATCATTCATTAATGACGTAAACACTTCATCATCATTGTGTCATAAATGATTTATTTATTTTATGTATAAAAATTATAAAACAGTTACCATGATGTAAGAAATTTTTTTATCATTCTAATGAATATTTATAGTCTAAAAGATAACTTTTATAAACCCATGTAAAAATATTTTAAGTAAAACAATACATGTTTGTGACATTTTAATTTTTATTTTAAATAAATAGTTATTAATGTCATTATCATACCCAAGTGGATCCATGGGGTCCCCAAATTAACCCATTGATTTTCTTTGTCAAAATGACTCATCCAATAAGGGCAGGACAAGTGTAAAGTTAATTTCATATTATTATAACATTAATTTCACCTTAAATTACACTAATTACCTTTAATCGCTGTTACTAAAAGTCAAAAGTAACTATTCACAGAAAATTATTTTCATCCAATTGAACCACATTTTACTCACTAATTACAACCATTTATGTCATATTTATAAAATTCAATTCACAAAAGCGGTAAAATTTCATTTAACAAAAAATCAGTTTTGTAACTACCACTTAATGGTTTCAATATTCATAAAAAATTGACATTTTTCATAATAATACCAATAATTTACTCTAACCTATATTTGATATTCTGAATTCAAAAATATTATCTATTTTAAAAAAATTCAAAACATATAAGTTTCATTAATGAATTTTATAATTAATGCTCATTGTCAAAAAAATAGCCTGTTTTTAAGAAACAATGTCTATAAAAAGATTAACCCTTCTCTATTTACAATTTTAATGTGAAATTAATTCCAATGAAAAATATTGGTTTAAATGGTAAAACATATTCTAATTACACTTTAAAAACAATTAAAAATACAATATAATCGTATGAAGAAATTAGATAAAAAGGTGTTTTGGAATTAAGAAATAGTATTTTTCACTATTCACTAAAAAATGAACTTTATCAGAAAAATACCAAAAAATTACAAAATGAAAATTTTGATGTATTGATTCTAAAGAAGGATTTTATTTTTTCATATATAATATTTAAAAGTGAAAAAATTTATATTTAAAAAGGTTTCACCATCAAAAGATGGTTAATCGACCTTTTAAAGAATATTAGTATATTTATGCTTAAAATTGGTTTAATTCGCATTTTAAGCCTCTATCATTTATTGGATAAATGTAAAAATATTTAACAAACATATATAATCATTTTTTATTTAGTTTTGTTCATTCCTTCCATTACCACGGCTAGGTGTTAACTACCATTTAAAATTATAATATTACATTGTTAGTGTGTAACATACGATTTCAAAGAAACTTGTTGCTGCGTATCAGGTATACTATCGAACATAGCATCCCCTTTAAAGTAAAATTAATATTTAATTTGGAAATATTATTAAATATGAAAATTTCATATTATTTATTTACCCGGGATGTTACATCCTTCCCCCCTTTTGGGAATTGTGTCCTCTTAATTTTAAAATTAGGCTCAGAAAACTCATTGAAAGCCCCACTTCGGAAATGTAGTCAATAAAAATATCAATTTAAAAGAAAGAAAGTGAAGTAAAAAGCTCACCCGAAACAACATATACTAAGATTCCACGAAAACATGGATATAGAAAAAAAACCATCAATTTATGATGGAGAGTGATATAAAACATGTTTTGGAAAAAGTTAACCACCAGAAAATCACAAACTTATGATGGGTTAAACGGTATTCGATTCCCCCATCGGAAAATTTAACAGAAAAAGTTTTTTTAAGTTACTTTTCATTGAGGAATTTATTTATGGGATTAACTAAAACATAAGTAAACATGCTTACTTGTCATGTAGACTTTCATCTTTTACTAGATTTCAAACACAACCACATATTTTCTCTAAAAGAAGAGTATTTAGGATGACTTGTTCGCATTAAGAGTGCTAAAATCAACTTTGAGAGAATAAAATAATCCACAAAATATGAAGTATATATTTTACATGTTTTTAACCATAACCAAAACCAAAATGGTTATTACAAGATTAGATAATCCCCAAAGGATAATCTTTTACAAAAAGAAAAACTACTCTTAATCTCCAAAATTTTTCCAACAAAACCCAAAGTTCATTAAATACCATTCAATAAACAGCTATCCATAAATTTTTTTAATGTAATCAAAACTAAGAGTGATACCAAAATCTCTGAAAGATTTAATCACATAGTCTTCCAAGATAAATCATAACAATTATCTCCAAATGACATCAGTTTCTATTAATGTCTTGTGTTGAAAAGTAATTAACCTAATCACATATCCTCCATGATAGGTTAATCATTTCCCTAGAATACCCAAAATCAACTTATTCTTGATTCATAAAATCATCTAACTAAAAATATTTAGTAAAAAAAACTAGGAACTTCACATAGTCCAGTGGTAGGCGATAAATATCAGTCGCACTTTAGTTGTGGTTTCAATTCCCATAGCTTCACCCAACATGATGAGTTTTCACACGGTCTGCGTGTTGTCCCTTTTCAAAAACAATATAATTTTTTTAACACTCCCAAAAATAGATAAATTCATAAAAAATAACCATAACACATTTTAACTATGAATGTTAACTAATAACTTTCATTTTGCATCCCAAAATGTATTAACCTGTAATTGCATCAAATTCAAGGATCATATAAACCAAAATGGTTGTTTATAACTATATCCAGAAAAAGAAAGATAATTATTCATTGAATAAAATTTTCATACATCAATATTCAGGGTTATACATACTATAAAAAGTCTTCTAATGTAATCCCATCATCAAAAGAGCCTTAATAATTTTATGCATTTCACCATCCAAAAGTCTACCATAACTCATGAATCCCTTATATGTTGACTTCTTACTCATTCAAAATTCTTCATTATCCTTTAACCATACCTTTAAAACTTATTATGAATTACTTCTTTCATACAATCAAAATCATGAATCATATCCTAAGATTTCAGTAATATGAAAACATATGTTAGGAAATAATCCATACCTTTCATTGGTCATTGTTTTTTTCTTCATCCTCAATTGGAATGAAATTATGTATTGGTAAACAAATTTTGTATGATCCTAGTGATCCCATTCCCAAAACATCTTTGTAGGACATGTGTTTTCATAATGAACATTCACACCACATTTAAAACATTCAATTGATCCCTCAGAAATAACTTCTTTCCCTTTCCTAGAGTCAACTAGATGCTTCCTTTTTCCATGGTAGTTTCTTACTTTATGAACTTCATTTCCACATCTAAAACATCTTTTTGTCCCTTTGAAACATTTTTCTTGGTGTTTCTTTCAACATCTTTGACACATATGTTTTTGAACATACTTACCTTTATGATTATTATATAAACTTTCTTAGGGATTTGTTTCTCACATATATGATTCCTTATAAAATTAACTACGGTTTTGGTGGTTAATCATGACTACAGATAGTTGGTTAAGAATAACCACAATATTTCTCATTTCAGCTCCCATATAATTTTTTTTCTCATTCAAAAAACTGTCACAGTTTTCTTCATATCCAATGTTACTTTGGTGCCTGCTAGATCCAGCCATTTACTAAAACCAAAAAGGTCAGTGTGAGTATATCTGTAAAATCATCATATAATATCTTATTAGGAGGGTAAATACTAAGATATAATAATTAATATTATCTTAAACTCGTTTACTTTATCTATAGAAAAAACTACGACTCTTTCTGAAATCCTAACCATTATGGTAATGACACTTATGCTTAAATAATACCCTAACCACTAAAGTATCTAAACCGACCATTGATACCAACTATAAGAAATCATCTTGAAAACATTAAATAATCTTTAATTAAATGAATAATTCACTTTGAGTATCTTTTCAGGTTTAGAGTTTTAGAGAATTAGGAGATAACTATTACATCTCCAAAGATTACAAAGTAGACTCTTCTATTCAGTTTCCATTTTTTTCATAAAATAACAACTCTTAAAAAAACATTTCTAGTTCCTTGTTTTAGATAGAATGTCTTTCAATGATCCCATCCTTGACCCTATTTATCATTAATTCATGTGGAAAAAATTTCAAAAACATGGGATGAGCATAAAATTCTAAATAAGGTATACACAAAGAAGAAAACTGTTAGTTTTTCAAAACAACTTGTAAACCTTGAATAATTAATCATAAGTAATACTTTTCATCATTATGAAGTAGTAAACACTCTTCACTGAATAAATGATCCATTTCTTACCATTTTGTATCCTAAAGATCTCTGTAAAAACCATATAAAGAACACATAACATATAAAGGTTACTTGGGACATAAACATACCAAAATGTAATAACCATAGGACCGACTTATACACATGTCACTAAATGGAATAGTCATACAGTCGACTTCCATACCCAAGGAATTAGAGGTTATTAAGTAACCACCCATCCTGGTTTATCATGGAACCACCCATCATATGGTTTCTCACGTAACCACCCATCAAATGTCCAAGTACCATCACAAAATCATAACACATAAAACAAATATAAAGGAAAGATAACATTTCCACATTTCAGTCACAATATATCACTTAAATATATAGATATAATGAATCCATTATCAAAACCACTTTAAATAAAAAATTACATAATAGAGTATATTGTATTTATTTTTCTTTTAAAAACATTACAGCTTATTAAGGAATCCAAATATAATGTAATACTCGCGGCAGTGGAAAGGTCATTGTCACTGCCTACATTAAAAGAAACATTTCTTTTTTTGTCGTTTACTAAAACACTTCTTAGAGAAAAATATTCCCTTTGATTGAAATGAAAATTTAAAAGGGTTTTATACACTATATAAAAACTTTCATGTAGAAATCAAAGTATGCCTCAATTAATTGAAATTGAGATGAAGTCCCTTATAAATATTTTATCCTTTGATTAAGGATAAATCAATTACAAAATTATGTGTGAAAAATAAGAATACAAACAATATAAATGGATATTAAGTGAAAAACAATCAGAGGTATTTCACACATATTCATAGGAAGACATATTCAAAAAGTACAAGATTAACCCAAAGAATTCAAATTGAGTTAAGAAGTTCCCTTACAAAAATTTGACAGCCTAACGACGTCACATTAAAAATCAGAAAATGAGTTATTGAGAGAAAAAATGGTATCTCATCACATGGAAATAAAATTTACAACAATAAAGATATATAAGAACATATACAAACATAATAAGATTTAAATTAAAATATATAACAAAAATAAGTTTTTTAAAAGGAGGAGGGTGGAAGGTTACCTTACATATTTTGGTAACTTTCGAAACGTACAACCCATGAATGAAGGATCATAAAAGGAAGATTTAAATACCCATAAATTAAATTATATTACACAAATAATAAATTAATGTTCATTACATACACAACACAAAAGGAAATAATGGTAAATTTAGAATGAATCACATGGGAATAAAAGTGATATGAAAATCCCCTTACCTCGGTATAATCAATCGAGTTGTATGACCAAAAGATAATAACCACCAAATTAATTACAGAACACCATGAATATAAATAGAATCATGATAAAATATATCAATGGGAAGTACACAATACACCACATTCCATAAATAAGTGGCGAACAATGGAAATCTCATGGAATTAAAAGTGAGATAAGAAATCCCTTACCACGTGTTCGACTTGACTCGCTCGTATGTTCCTTGTTATTCCTGAATTATAAACTTAAATTAATTTATACTTCATTAAGAATTTATTCCCAGTTTATTATTCCTTTTATATCACTTATTACCTTTCTATAACAATTATTTATTTTTCTGAGTTCATAATAGACATTTTTTCGATGTTCAGAACTTGAGTCGAAAGAAAAATGGACTTCTTAAAATTACATGATGTTCATGTGGTCCAAAGTTCATTTAATCCAGAATGATATTCATCATTTATATGTAATATATGTAATATATATCCATTATATATATGTACTTATAATAGTACATAACATTTATAGATAAGAAATGAAATGCACCGTTCATGGAGACAGTAAGTCGTGCATACGCATGACGCTACTTTCATTTTTATTTCAAACTTTAATGGAATGAAAACATAATTATACATAGGTATATTATAATTATAGTATAATATATATTTTATATATGTTACATATGTTCATAAATTATATCTTTTATACATTCCACGTATGGCATGAGTGAGTGATATCACTTTGAGGGGTCGGTAGTCCGCACTTCATAAAATGGAATTATCGGGTTTGGCCATTATGGAAACCATAAAGGTATGCCATAAATAGAAAATTCAGAATAATAAGGAAAACATAAACACAATATATATCATATATAAATATAGTTACATCTTAATGGCCACCATGAGAGGTGGTAGGATATAATTGAACAATCATCGTTTCGTGAGGCAGTAGTTCACCGTCCAGAGAAGCAGTATGTTTTTTAGCCATTAGATAGAGGTGTGTGTAAGTGTAGTTCGAATAAATATCATAAAAACATCATAGTTTATTTAATATACTGGTTTTTTTACAAAGGAATGAATAAAAAGAGTTTAGGGGTTTGGAGAAGCAGAATAAAACAAAATAACATAAGAGAAGACATTACCATTAAATCGGTAACTCTCCTTGGTTTGGACCAAAAGGTTTTCTTGAAGTGATTCATGCCTAAGTTAAGGCTTCTATGATGAATAGAGGGATATTGGGATTTTATTTGAGTAGATTTTTGATTAGACAAAGGGATTTAGAATTGTGAGAAAGGGGTACGAAGTGGGGTCCTTTTATAATTGAGAGGAGGGGCTCTTTTTGAAAGATTGAAAATATTATTTTATTATATAATGGTTTTCAGTTTCTAAAGGTCGAAAAATAATTAATGTCAAATATATGGTGTACCATGTTAGAAATAAAATAATCCAATAATAATTGGACAAGTTTGGGGTATTATTTTAAACTATATCTTCTTATTTATTTAAATCATTCATTAATGACGTAAACACTGCATCATCATTGTGTCATAAATAATTTTAGTTATTTGATATCTAAAAATTATAAAAAAAATTACCATGATTTATGAAATATATTTATATATCTAATTAATATTTATATTCAAACAGATAACTTATATAACCCTATGTAAATATTGTTTCTGTAAAACAATACATGTTTGTGACATTTTAATTTTTACTTTAAATAAAAAGTTATTAAAGTCATTATCTTACCCAAGTGGATCCATGGGGTCCCCAAATTGACCCATGGATTGTCTTAGTCGGACATGACTCATCCAATAATGGTAGGACAAGTGTAAAAGTAATTTCATATTATTATAACATTATTTCTACATTAAATTATACAAATTACCTTTAATCGCGGTTTATAAAAGTCAAATGTTACTATTCACCAAAAATTATTTTCATCCCCTTGAACCAAATTTTACTCACTAATGACAAACATGTATGTCGGATTTTTGAAATTAAATTCATAGAAGTGGTAAAATTTCATTTAAATGAAAAATCAGTTTTCTAACTACCACTTAGTGGTTTTACTATTCATCAAAAATTGATGTTTTTTAGAAAAATACCACAAATTCACCTTAAGCTATATTTGATGTTCTGAATTCAAAAATTTTGTCTATTTCAAAAAATTAATAACATTTAATTTTCATTAATGAATTTTATAATTAATTCCCACTGTCAAAACAAAGAGCGTGTTTTTAAGAAACAATATCTATCACAAGATTAACAATTGTTTATTTCAAATTTCAAAGTGAAATTAATTACTGTAGGATCGAAATATAATATGAGATGCTCAATATACAAGAGGGGGGTGAATTGTATACTTTAAAAATTCCTTTGGAACCTTTAAAGTTAGTTATGAATAACTTGAGTTTCCTTAAGAAAAGGAAAGAGCTAAGTTTAACAAAGTTAAACTAAGTAAATTCACAACACCTCTAACACCGAACTGAACTTGGAAAGGGATTCCAAAAGTAGGTTCCGGAAATATGATTCCGGAAATTGAAACTTAACAAAAGTTACAATATAAGATTCTACCTTAAAGCGTATAGAATCTAAACAAATCAGAGTAAGTAAGGAAGTATAAGAAAGTTATACTTTCCTTAAGATACAAATTGCAGCGGAATAAAGACAAGTAGTAAAACTACTAGTAACAAGATAATAGTCTTTTAACCCAAAGAGAAGGGTATCCAACAACCTTGGATAATGGTCCCTTGATTTATACTTTCAAGCAAGTCTGTCTTACCCACACCAGGGTAAGCCCTCGATACGAAGATCGGTGTCTCTGTCTTGCTATCCCTGCAAGCCCTCAACTTCAAGGTAGTTGGCAACCTCTGTCTTTCTCAGCAAGAAATCCCTCGATCTTTAAGGTAGTCGGCACCTCTGTCTTCCTATCCCCGGAAGCCCTCGAATGTAATCACCAACATTCGGAGTCGCACGAAGCTTTGAGAGTTGATAAGAGACTCTCTCTCTAGAAATCACTTCAACAGCATGTAGGCACAAAACTCAGTTGTTTTTCCAACAGCACCGAGCTCTTTCAAATGAGCTCCTATTTATAGGTAAGTTCAGCTCCTTCTCCAACGGTCATATTTTCCTTAAAGTTCGGAGGGACCTGTACACGTGTCACTTAGACAACGGTTAGTTTATAACAAAATGGACGACATCGTTTTAAACTCTAACATAAAGGTTCGGAATAGAAACTTCGGAGTGAAGGTTCGGAGTGAATAAATTCAGAGTGTATAAAACAATGATAATCAGATTCTGCTTAATAGGTGAATTCGGAATGAGAATTCGGAATAGGAATTCGGAATAGGAATTCGTCATCAGAAATCGTAATGAGAATTCGTCATCAGAATTCGTAATGAGAATTCGGAATGTGATTTCTTCATTAGAATTCGTAATGAGAATTCTTCATTGGAATTCTTAATGAGAATTCGGAATGAGATTTCTTCATTAGAATTCGTAATGAGAATTCTTCATTGGAATTCGTAATGAGAATTCGGAATGGGATTTCTTCATTAGAATTCGTAATGAGAATTTCTTCTTTAGAATTCGTATTCTGAATCTGGAATAGAACTTAGTCAGAGTTCATATCCGGAATTCGGAATGAAACTTCCTTATAGTTCTTGTCCAGAATCTGAACCCTATAACAGAATGCTTTTATATCAAAGTTTTGATGACTCTGAGAAAACGAATCCGAAACTTATACTTAAGAAAAATATTGATGAAAATATGATAAGGATAATTTTCCTTATAAAAGCGATTTTCCTTAAAGATAAGGTGTATGTGATTTTCAAAACAAGAAGGAATGGAAAAGTCATAAGGAAAACCTTATTGACTCAACAATCTCTCCCTTTTTGGAAAGCACAAACATCCTTACGAAAAAAAAATTCTACGAAGAAAGAAACACATTAAATCTTATCTCCCTTGGTTTAAGAAATAGATGAATACGACTAACTCCCCCTTAGTCTTTGAATCTCTAAGGATCGTATTCATATTTCCGGAGTGATGTTTCTTTAAAAAAAACTCCCCCTTAAACAAACTCTTATTAGAGTTCTTTTTCCTTGGGTATTTTTCTTTCTCCCCCTTTGATAAGCACTTATTAGATTTCCTCTTTTTCTTAAGAATCTTTTCCTTCTCCCCCTTTGTGATTTTCAAAAAGAATTGGAGGGAATGGAAAAAAATAACAAAGTACCTGAAAGATTAGTAATGACAACAATAGAAACAACAAGCACAATTCTCCTTATATTTGAAATGTCAGCAACAAAAACAGATTACAACAAAAAGATCGGATTGGTTTATTTCGGATCTTTCTCCTTCGACATTAGCCCCTTGAGAATTGTCTTTATCTTTTTGAGGTCCTTATGATCTTCCTCTGCTTGCTTCTCCAAGACGACTATTCTTGCTGACTGTGCTTCAATGATTTCTTCCTGAGCCTTCAACTTTTCTTCCTGAACTTTCATCTTCTCTTCCTGAGCCTTCATTCTTTCTAGAAAATTGATTCGATGATCCCTTTCAAATTTCCAACTCTGATTAACGGAGTTGAGCTTTCCATTCAGATCTCTCACTTCCTGAATCCGAATGTTCTTTTCTTCTGTCAATTTCTCATCAAATGATGCAGTCATCTCATGAAACTTCTTGTCCTCGGTTTGAAATGCATCCTTAACATTTTCCGGAAACTCATCCAGCAACCTCATCTCTTCCACATTCTTCTTCGACCAGCTTGTCATCCTCTTGCAAGATCTTTTATGTGCTTCGTAACCAACGAAGAATGTTTTGAACTGAGCTTCAATCTCAACACACTTATCTATTACCATTGATACGGAGTTGGTTTTCTGATTCAGCGCATGTTGAAGCATCTGGAATCTAGAGTCAATGCTTGAGAAGGTTGGAATGGTTCCCACCAACTTCTTCAAAGACTGAACAACAAAATCGTGCCCCAACGATGATGACTCCGAATCTGAAATCTTGCTAGGAGAATTTTCTTCCTCAATAAGCTCCAACTTCCTCTTAGAAGAACTACCAGCTTCCTTCCTCATACTCTTTTCTGAACTCGGGGTATCAGCAAGAATTCGTTTCCCCTTATCTTTTTCCGGAATAGAAACCTGTTCCGGAGATTTCTTCTCGCTATCAGATACTTGAACAACCAAATCTTCCTCATCAGCAACTTCTACATTTTCCTTCTGAGAAGCATCAAGTGAAAGATGTTCTTCTTCTCTCAGACAAGAAACTTCTTCTTCGCCTTTCTCTTCTTCCATAGTCGGAGTAACAAGCTTTGAAGATTGAGCTTCAGATGTTCGGAGCGACAAGTGTTCCGAAAGAGTTCCCTTGTATTCATCTACTTGTTTGAGCACATCTCCTGTCTCACCACTTCCTTCAGCAGCTTCTTCAACTTCTTCCACTTGCTCTACTTCCTCAGTAGCAACAGCCTTTTCCGGAGTAACAAGATTTCTTCCTGGAGTCTTAGGTAGAGATTCCAGAGAGAAAGATCTCGGAACGGGAATGGTTGCTGAAACCATTTCGTTGAACTTTAACAAGGCCTGAGCTACCTCAGCCTCGGAAATTTTCTTCTTAAGCTTCTTTTCCTTTTCTTGCTTCTCAAGCTCATCAGCAGCCTTTTCTTTCAGAGCTTTAGCCTCTGCAGGATCCAATCCGAACTGCGGATCTCCTTCCTTCCTCTTCTCTTTATCAGCTCTCCACTTTGCTGCAACCTCATCAGTAGGTTTTCTTCTTCTTAGACTTAGGAGGTGCGGAGTGGACTTCCTTAGACTTGGGTTCCTCAGCTTCAACTACCACTTCTTTCAGCTTCCTCTTCCTTACCGGCTTGGATGATTCTGGATCAGCCACTTTCGGAGTCACTTCTACTTGAGGAGGTAGATCAATGAACTTCCCAGACTTCTTGTCAAAAGCTATATTCATCCTTTTAAGAGTGGCATCACTGAGCAACATGATCTTGCAAACTTTCGGCTTAGAACTGCAAGCTACCTTGAAAGATTCTAGGCACTGAACTATGAGCTTTGACAATATTGCTGGGTACATCACAATCTGAGCTCTCAGATTCCCCTTCTTCAAATTCTCAATATTAAGAAGGATATGCATCATCAAGTTGAACTTCCTTAGATTTATCAGAAAATCTAAGATATATATCTCACTTTTCTTCAGACTATCCTTATCTCCTTTTCTCGGTACGATAAGCCCTTGTACCCATAACTCCAGAATCCGGAAGTTTGTAGATAGGCTTGCTATTTTCAGAGCCTTGTCATCATCCAATCCGAGAATTTCTAATGCTTTTTCCTTGTTGAAGCTACCCAAAGAGTCTGGCAATACATGGGAAATAAACTCAGCTTCCCCTTCATAACTTAGCCCTACCAAGCTTGCAGCCTTGGTGTAAGAAAGCTTATATGTCTTGCCATACGATTTGAAAGAAAATTTTTCTCTATTATCTTCCTCGAAGAAAGCAACTGACTCATAAAACTCAACAAGCAAGTCAGAGTACACTTCATCTTGGTTGCCGGTTTTTGATACCGCAACACCTTCCCAGCCATTCAGCTTGATATTCTTTGAAATAATAGAATCGTAGTTGCTGAAGAAATTCGGATGAACTAACCTCTCTCTGTAGACTAACCACTGAGAAATAGGCTTGGTTGAAGACATTTCTTGAGAAGCTAACTCTGCAGACATTCGGATTAGAAGTCCTCTGAGATATCCGGAACAGAGAAGACTGAAGTTCGGAACTGAGAAAACTGTGGATCGGAATGGACTTAAATCGGAGAGTCAAATCTTCAGCACGCAAAAGCTTGAAATCGATGTGGGACGAGAAAATAGGGTCCCCTTTATATAGGCAATGGGATGACGGTTCAACTTCCTCGGTTGATCTAACGGTTTAGAACGATCTGAGATCAGATCTAACGGTTGAAAGCTTGAATCCGATCTTTTTGAGGTTTTATTAAAGTAAAGAATTAAGAAATCCAAAAACCAAAAGCAAACTTTAAGAAATTGCCAGCAAGTAAAATATGATTACGAAAACTTCAGTAAGGAAATCATACCTTTCGGATTAGCTTAGGAAAGTTATTCGTAATGGGTAATATAAAGACGACTACGAAAAACTCAATACGAAAAAGTAAATACGAAAATTCAATACGAAAGACTCAATACGAAAAAGTAAATACGAAAAGTAAATACGAAAGACTCAATACGAAAAAGTAAATATGAAAAGTCAATACGAAAGACTCAATACGAAAGTTTCGTTATGAAAATACCAGTACGAAAGTTTTCCATTCCGGAAATTTTCAATACAAATACTTCCATTCCAGAAGTATTCTGTGCGAAAATATCCTTTCTGGAAAATTGTAGTTCCGGAAGTTCCATTCCGGAAATTTTCGTTCCGAAAAGTTTGAAAACAAATTTTAAAAAAAACTTTGTTAAATAAACAATCAAATGTACTCCCCCCATGAAAAGGAGTTTTTTACTGTAAGGAGATTTTTTCAACAGAAAGTTAATTGAGGAAGATTACCTTACGGTTATCATTCCTAACTTCTGTTTAATATATTCAAATCTATCAGAAGGCAAGGATTTTGTGAAAATGTCAGCAAGTTGATCTTGCGTTCCGATAAACTGAAGAATAATATCTCCTTTGAGTGTGTGATCCCTAAGAAAGTGATGCCTAATATCTATGTGTTTTGCACGAGAGTGATGTGCAGGGTTTTTACTTAGGGCAATGGCACTTGTGTTATCACACAAAATTTGAGTTTTAGTAAAACTCAAGCCATAGTCTGTGAGTGTGTGTTGCATCCACAACACTTGTGCACAACAACTTCCAGCTGCTACATATTCAGCTTCAGCAGTGGAAAGTGCAACAGAATGTTTCTTCTTGCATGACCAAGAAACTAATGAATCTCTTAAGAAATGACAAGTTCCGGATGTACTTTTCCTATCCATTCTACATCCACCAAAGTCAGCATCAGAAAAGCTTTTAAGAACAAAATCATTTCCAGAAGTATAAAATAATCCTAGATCCATGGTTCCCTTAAGGTAGCGAAAAATTCTTTTTACTGCCTTTAAGTGAGATTCCTTAGGATTGGATTGATATCTTGCACATAAGCATACAGAAAACATTAATTCTGGTCGACTAGCTGTTAAGTAAAGTAGACTTCCAATCATACCTCTAAAAGATGTTTGATCTACTGGTTTCCCAGCTTCATCAAGATCTAGAGAGTTTGAGGTACCAATAGGAGTACTTATACTCTTAGTGTTTTCATAACCATACTTTTTAAGGAGATCTTTAATATACTTATGTTGAGATATGTAGGTTCCTTCTGGTTTTTGAGAAATTTTAAAACCAAGGAAAAATGTTAACTCACCCATCATACTCATTTCAAACTCAGATTTCATTAGACTAGCAAAAGAGTCAGTCAAAGATTGCTGAGTTGAACCAAATATAATGTCATCAACATAAATTTGAACAATCAAAACATTTTTCTTATCTTTCTTTATAAAAAGGGTTGGATCTGCATTTCCCTTAACATAGTTATTTTGAAGCAAAAATCCAGTAAGTCTATCATACCATGCTCGTGGGGCTTGTTTAAGGCCATACAAAGCTTTGGTAAGTCTAAAAACATGATCTGGATATTTTGTATCTTCAAATCCATGAGGTTGTTCAAAAAAAACGTCCTCTTGAACATAACCGTTAAGAAAAGCACATTTCACATCCATTTGGAAATGTTTGAAATTGAAGAATGCTGCAAAGGCAAGTAGAATGCAGATAGATTCAAGTCTAGCTACTGGAGCATAGGTTTCTTCATAGTCTATTCCTTCTTGCTGATTATAGCCTTTAGCAACAAGTCTAGCTTTATTTCTAACAATGACTCCATTTTCATCACATTTATTTCTGAAAACCCATTTTACTCCAATAACAGAAGTTTCCTTAGGTCTTTCAACCAAGGTCCAGACTTTATTCCTTTTGAATTCATTTAGTTCATCTTGCATTGCTTTGATCCAATCATCATCACCTAAAGCTTCATCAGTGCTTTTAGGCTCTAATTGGGAAAGAAATGCTAGATGTTCTACTTCATTTCTTAAGGAACTTCTAGTCCTTACAGGTTGATTTACATCACCAATGATACTATCACTGGGATGATTCTTAAGAAACACCTGATTTGGGTTTTGTAAAACCTGTTCATCAACATGGGGTAGAAAGTCTTCTGGGGTAAATGTTTCAGAAGTATCTTCTAGAAAAATTTCTTTATCAGAAGGTTCTTCTATCAAAGGTTGACAATCAGTTTTTGAAAACACATCCGAAGATGTAGGTTGGGAGGTTTTAAAAACAAAAGGGTCTGATTCATCAAATTTTACATGTACTGTTTCTTCAACAGTACAAGTATTTTTATTAAAAACTCTATAAGCCTTAGAGGTTGTGGAATAACCTAAGAAAATTCCTTCATCATACTTTGGTGCAAATTTATGTAAGTTATCTTTAGTATTCAAAATGAATACTTTGCAACCAAAAACTTTGAAGTAGGAATGTTTTGGTTTTCTACCATTCCATAACTCATAAGGAGTTTTATTAAGAATAGGTCTAATCAAAACTCGATTTATAGTATAACAAGCAGTACTTACAGCTTCATCATAGAAATGTCTAGCAATAGAATATTCACTCAACATGGTTCTAGTTATTTCTTGAAGAATTCTATTTCTTCTTTCAACTACACCATTCTGTTGAGGAGTTCTAGGTGCTGAAAAATTGTGAGTAATACCTTTCTTACTACAAAAAGTTTCAAAATCAGAATTTTGAAATTCTCCTCCATGATCACTATGAATAGTTTTTAATGGAAGGTTTTTCTCATTTTTAACTTGGGCTCTAAAACTTTTGAAATAAGAAAAAGCTTCAGATTTCCTTACTAGAAAATAGTCCCAAGTAAATCTAGTGTAATCATCAACTAAGACAAATACATAGTATTTTCCTCCAATGCTTCCAGTTTGTGTTGGACCAAAAAGATCCATGTGCACTAATTGTAATGCATCGGTTGTTGAGACTTCACCGATTGACTTAAAACTAGATTTATGTTGCTTGCCATATTGACAAGGATCACAAACTTTAGAAGAATCAAATCTAAGCTCCGGTAGATCCTTAACAAGTTTCTTCTTAGAGAGTTTACATAGGTTCCTAAGATTACAGTGTCCTAATCTTCTATGCCATAACCAAGAATGATCTTCCATTGCACTTAGGCAAGGTAAATCTTGGCTTCATAGATCTTCTAAGTTTAAGGTGTAAACATTCTCTTGCCTATTGGCTGAGAGAATAAATTCTTCCTTGGAATTGTGAACTAAGCATTTATCATTCCTAAAATTCACAAGGTAACCTTCATCACATAACTGACTTATGCTAATGAGGTTGTGCTTAAGACCTTTAACAAAAAGAACATTTGAAATCAAAGTTTTACCTAAAAGAACAATATTACCAATACCAACAATCTCTCCCTTAGCATTGTCTCCGAAAGTTACGTTTCCTCCTTTCGTTTTGATAATCTTTTCAAAAAAGATTTTGTTACCAGTCATGTGCCGGGAACATCCACTATCCATGTACCAAATATTGTTGCTGGAACTTTCTTTATTTTCCTGAAATTAAGAACAAAGTTAGATTTTCGGAATCCAAACTTGTTTGGATCTGAGATTTCCAGACAATAAAATTTTAGGTATCCACATTTTCTTAGAAAAGTAAGCTTTATGAAAACCTAAGGATTGAGTTTTGTTTAAGGAACAACTTCTTGCCCAGTGACCACCACATTGACATTTAGTGCAAAATGGGGCACTTTGAGGAACAAAATAATTGTTACTGAAAACTGGTTTTGCATGGGTATAACCAAATCCGGATTTATTTCTTAAAGGTCGTATTTGAGAATACATCTTATCAAAATTTTCCTTACCATGGGTAAAGTTTGATAAACACTTCTTTAAGGAAAAAATTTCGGACTTGAGTTTTACAACCAAGTTTTTATCCTCAAATCATTAGTTTTTGAACTAGAGTTAGGCTCGAAAACATTTTTATTAGAAATTACTTTTTCTAATTCTTTAGAAAGTTTATTCTTCTCAGAAATTACTTCCTCAAGATTTTTTGAAATACTTTCAAAATCAGCATTTTTCTTATCAAGATCTTTAGAAAGATCTGATATCTCTTTAGTAAGAATAGAATTCCTAGAATTTGCCTTATCAAGTTTCTTGTTGAGTTTGGAATTCTCAATCTCAAGAAGTTCAGCAAATCTAGAGACTTCTTCATAAGTAGGTAAAGTATTTTCCTCATCAGAAGATGATTCTTCATCAGAAGAGTTATAATACTTACTATCATTAGAATTTAGAGAAACATTGGTCAATGATTCAACATTTCGTACCTTAGCCATAAGACAATGATTATCAATAGGTAATCTTGCTATAAGACCAATATTCTTCTGTCCTAAAGATTCATATTCAGAAGATTCATCTGAAGAGTCACCACCACTGGCACTCCAGGTGTCATTAGCTTTCAAAACATTCTTTGTTTTGGCTTTGTAATACTTTTTCCTGTTTCTGTCTGAATGTCTTTCCTTTCTTTCTTTCATTTTGAGCATAGGACAATCCGGTCTAATATGTCCAGATCTTTTACATTCATAACAAGTAACTTCTCCATCTTTCTTATCTTTCATGTCCTTCTTCTTATACTTGGATTGAAAGTTTCTCTGTCCAGCTATCTTGTTCATCCTTCGAGCAAGATTGGCTAATTCATTTTCTGAAACTTCACTTTCACTAGATTCGGATTGGAAAATGACTTTCTTAGATTTGGATCTGGTTACTCTCTCAGGAGTCTTAGCTTTCATCTGATTCGAAGTTGTAGTAAAAGCAACAGTACCATTTCCATTCTTCTTCTTGATGTTGTCAGCATCTCTCTTCATTCTTGTTTCATGTTGTAGAAGAGTTCCAAATAATTCATCAAGAGTAATTTGAGTGACCTTCCTGTTCTCATCTATAGCTGTTCTCTTGGATTCCCACTCATTGGGCATAATGTCAATTATCTTGTCCACAAGAGCTTCATCATCTAATCCTTTTTCTCCCATAGATTGTAGACTGTTGACAATTGTCATAAATCTCTGTTGAACTTTACAGATAGGTTCTCCATAAGGAAAATTGAAGCCATGATATTCAGCTCTAAGCATAGCTCTTCTAGTCTCAATCACCTTAGAAGTCCCAAAGTGTGTAACCTCTAACTTCTTCCATATACAGTTAGCTGCTTCACAAGAAGAAATTTGGCTATATATATTTCTAGTCATTGAACATAATAAAGTATTGCGTACCTTATAGTTGAGTTGATATTCTTGCTTCTCCTGGTTAGTAAAGGTTCTGACTTCCTTGTCAGGAATTTTATAATCACCAGTAAGCATCACAAAGTTATCTACTCCAGTATTGATAACAAAAGTCTTCATACGATCTCTCCAGTACTCATAATCATTACCATCAAATATTGGTGGTCTTGTAGGATTCAGATTGTCAATCGAACCAACATTAATTCCTGCCATACTAAAAAAAACTTTGCACACAAACTTGTTAGTAGCTTAGAATCGAAATCACAAAGTTCAGAATGGAAAAAGTTCGGAATGGATAATCCGGAATGATAAAGTTCGGAATAGAAAAGTGAGCAAGAAAAACTTGTATGTTAGTACAAGTATTTCAGTAACCTTGGCTCTGATACCAAATGTAAGAATGATATAGAGTAAGAGGTTTCCAACCTCTGATACCAATTGTAGGATCGAAATATAATATGAGATGCTCAATATACAAGAGGGGGGTGAATTGTATACTTTAAAAATTCCTTTGGAACCTTTAAAGTTAGTTATGAATAACTTGAGTTTCCTTAAGAAAAGGAAAGAGCTAAGTTTAACAAAGTTAAACTAAGTAAATTCACAACACCTCTAACACCGAACTGAACTTGGAAAGGGATTCCAAAAGTAGGTTCCGGAAATATGATTCCGGAAATTGAAACTTAACAAAACTTACAATATAAGATTCTACCTTAAAGCGTATAGAATCTAAACTAATCAGAGTAAGTAAGGAAGTATAAGAAAGTTATACTTTCCTTAAGATACAAATTGCAGCGGAATAAAGACAAGTAGTAAAACTACTAGTAACAAGATAATAGTCTTTTAACCCAAAGAGAAGGGTACCCAACAACCTTGGATAAAGGTCCCTTGATTTATACTTTAAAGCAAGTCTGTCTTACCCACACCAGGGTAAGCCCTCGATACGAAGATCGGTGTCTCTGTCTTGCAATCCCCACAAGCCGTCAACTTCAAGGTAGTTGGCAACCTATGTCTTTCTCAGCAAGAAATCCCTCGATCTTTAAGGTAGTCGGCACCTCTGTCTTCCTATCCCCGGAAGCCCTCGAATGTAATCACCAACATTCGGAGTCGCACGAAGCTTTGAGAGTTGATAAGAGACTCTCTCTCTAGAAATCACTTCAACAGCATGTAGGCACAAAACTCAGTTGTTTTTCCAACAGCACCGAGCTCTTTCAAATGAGCTCCTATTTATAGGTAAGGTCGGCTCCTTCTCCAACGGTCATATTTTCCTTAAAGTTCGGAGGGACCTGTACACGTGTCACTTAGAAAACGGTTAGTTTATAACAAAATGGACGACATCATTTTAAACTCTAACATAAAGGTTCGGAATAGAAATTTCGGAGTGAAGGTTCGGAGTGAATAAATTCAGAGTGTATAAAACAATGATAATCAGATTCTGTTTAATAGGTGAATTCGGAATGAGAATTCGGAATAGGAATTCGGAATAGGAATTCTTCATCAGAAATCGTAATGAGAATTCGTCATCAGAATTCGTAATGAGAATTCGGAATGAGATTTCTTCATTAGAATTCGTAATGAGAATTCTTCATTGGAATTCGTAATGAGAATTCAGAATGAGATTTCTTCATTAGAATTCGTAATGAGAATTATTCATTGGAATTCGTAATGAGAATTCGGAATGGGATTTCTTCATTAGAATTCGTAATGAGAATTTCATCTTTAGAATTCGTATTCTGAATCTGGAATAGAACTTAGTCAGAGTTCATATCCGGAATTCGGAATGAAACTTCCTTATAGTTCTTGTCCAGAATCTGAAGCCTAAAACAGAATGCTTTTATATCAAAGTTTTAATGACTCCGAGAAAACGAATCTGAAACTTATACTTAAGAAAAATATTGATGAAAATATGATAAGGATAATTTTCCTTATAAAAGCGATTTTCCTTAAAGATAAGGTGTTTGTGATTTTCAAAACAAGAAGGAATGGAAAAGTCATAAGGAAAACCTTATTGACTCAACAATTACAATGAAAAATATTGGACTAAATGCTAAAAACATATTCTAATTAAAATTTAAAACCAATTAATAATATAATCTAATAATATAAATAAATTATATTCAAAGGCATTTTTGAATTAAAATACATCATTTTCACTATTCACAAAAAAATGAACTTTATCGGAAAATTACCAAAAACTTACACAAATTAAATTTTGATGTATTGATTCTAAAAAAGGATTTTATTTTGTCATATATAACATATAAAAGTGACAAAAAGTATATTTAAAAAGGTTTTACCATCAAAAGGCGGTTAATCGACCTTTTAAAGAATATTAGAATATTTATGCTTAAAATTGGATTCATTCACATTTTAAACCTCTATAATTTATTAGATAAATGTAAAACTATTTAACAAACATATATAATCATTTTATAGTTATTTCTGTTGATTCCCACCATTACAATGGCTAGGCGTTAACTACCATTTAAATAATAATATTATATTGTTAGTGTTAGACATAAGATTTCAAAGAAACTCGTTGATGCGTATCATGTACGCAATCGAACATAGAGTACCCTTTAAATTAAAATTAATATTTAATTTGAAAATATTATTAAGTATGATAGTGTCATATTTGTTATTTACCCGGGATGTTACATAAGTGTTGATAGGTATAATTATTTATCACTCTATATTTGTTGATATGTTATATGTTTTCACTATCTATTATCTATTGAAAAAAACTAAATGGTATCATAATTTTATCTAATTTATATTAATATTATACATGTTTTTTTTGTATTATTATTCATATAAGTATTATTATTTATATTTTATATAAATTTAAAATATTTTTTTATAGGATTTGTTCTCTCTACATAAAATAATAATAATTTAATAGAATAAGTAAATCCCATTTCCCTTTCAATAAATTATAGTCTAGAAATGAAATAATCCTTATAATATTTCTTTTAAAACTAATTCTTCTATATGTTCCATGATACCTTATTATATGGGATGTTTAGGTCAATTGGTTTGGAAGAATCCCCGTATTGTGATATGTATATAGTGTATGAAATGATGAGTTTAATATACATTCCTTAGTTTCAATGGTTGAGGCATTTTTAGAAATGAAACCCCGTGATATAACTACAATACATGAATCCTTAAAAATTTAATTTTATTAAGTGATAATTTAAATTATGGGAATGAAATTTATTTATGGGGGTAATGTAATGAAACAATATTTCACTGTACATTTTCCATAAATAAATATCATTCCTGATATATTTCTCCACACAATAATTAAACTAAAACAATGGTGTGAAATGTTTGGACCCTTAAATCAAGTATTTTTAAATATTAATTATGAATTGAACTAAACAAATTACAAATCGTGTAAATATTCCTATTTATATAAAGGATATTTCATAAAAATATTCTTAATTCCTTATTGTCTGTAATAATATATTTTTTATACGCTATATTTTTTATTAAAGAAAAATAAGTATATTAGTGTTAAATGATGATGTTAATAAAATATAATATTGAATTAATCATTCTATATATATTATAGATTTATAGAAATTAAGAATAAAAATAACTATTTTTTTAAAATTTTAATATTTACAATAAATTTTTATTGTTATACTTTATAATTTTATCAAAAAGGTAATTTTTTATATTTTAGAATGATAAATAGTAAAAATAAATGATGTTTTTGGATTCATCATAATAATAATATCTTATGTTGACCTTTTTCGGTATTGTAAAAAAATAATTTTTGTTCTACAATGAAATATACCATTTTGAATAATATTATAGAGTTTAATCCATTATTAGTATAAAATATTGACTTATAAATTTATAAAAAAACATTCATTATAAAATATGTATTTTAAATTTAATTTATACATTTTAAAAGATTATTTTTTTTACAAACCTATAATTTACATTTTATAACGTAGGTGATATTTTTCACTAATTTTGTTAAATAATTATTCAATTATTTTATTAAAATTTAATTTTAACACATTTAGAAATTTAAAAAAAGAAATAAAACATATAATTATTTTGTCCAAATTATCTAATATGATCCATAATATTTCTAGGCATATAGATTATTTTACCTTAGGATAAACCTATTTATTATAATAATATCCTAAGTGAAAAAACTAATAATTCAGGGGGTAGATGGATTGAAACATGTTCATAACCTCTGATAAAAAAACTTGTTGAGGATATATTAATCATAGATATTCCCCAACCATTTATTTCTCAATTTTTTGTTCCATATTCCTTGACATTGATTCCCATTAATGAAATTTTATGGGTATTTACAGAAATACCATTCCCTTTATCTTATAGATGGGAATATACTCTCCTTACATACCCATACATCAAAAACACACACACATATATATATATATATCCCAAAAATATTATTAACCCCCACCTAAACACTCAAATTAATCATAAATAGGCTCTATAAGTTTCAACTGACCACCCATGCAGCTCATAAACCACTTTTGAATGGTGAGAATAAAATAAGTGAGGTATTATTTTGTAAAATCTATTTCTATGTTGTATTTTTTATGTGCACTAATTCATCCTCAAATTCCATTACACCATATTAAAATGATAACATAATTATCACTATTATACAAACATTTTGTATTATAATTATGGAATAATAATTAACTCCACTTCCCTATTTTCCTTAATAAAATTAAAAATAATATCCACATGTGTATGCATACTTACACCTCCACAAAATATCATGTTTATTTTTCCATAAAACATTTAATGAATTTTTATAATTTTAAATTCCAAAAATAATTATTATATTAATAACATATTTTTAGTTTCATAAAATATATGATATATAATAAATTTCCCAAATTTTATATAAAATGAAATCCCGAATTGTGCGCACATGTGGACTTTATCCAATATTAAAAAATCAATATTTTTTATTCATTTCATCACAAATGTAGATTTATGGTCTGAGAAGTATGCTTGATGGATAAAAATTGTGTTTATTCAATCACCATGGTCCTATAATAGAATTTTTTATATCCTTTTAATGGTATGATGAAATAATTATCATCATTAATTTAATCGTTAACTTAAAGATCCTGAATTTCCATGTTGTTTATTTTAATATATGGTAATTTCATGAGTCCGCAAAAATTTACATCGTGTGATTACAAGGCGCGGAGTGGCCAGAATGAATTTCTGAGCTTTTTTCTCAGGTAAGTTCAGTAAACATGTAAGCGGGTTTTTATAACTTTTGAAGTAGTGCTTGAATTTGAAATATGAGGGCACCGTTGAACACGCAACGCAGGTATTCGCTTAAGAAGAATTTTACCTCGATGACACTTGGTCGAGGGAGAAAGTTAGATTTTGGGGTTTTCTTGTAAGAATAAAGTAAAAATAAAAGTGTATGACATTTTAATTTATATTTTCAACACCCATGTGGGTGTTGGAAGGAGGGGTCCACATGAACTAAAACTCCAAGTTGTAGTTGAGGTGTGGGGACCACCATACCATAAACTCTCATGAGAGGTTATGGTTGTGGGGACCACCCGAAGCATAACCTCCCATGAGAGGTTATGGTGGTAGGGACCACCCGGGATTAAAACCCCCTTTAATTGAAAGAAACTCTCAACCCCCCCAATAATTAATGTGGAGGAGCCTCTTGACTTCCTCCACATTAAATTTTGACATCGCACCAATTTATTATACCAACGTAAATTAATTGGCTTGACCCCTTTTTAAATATTATGTAACTCCGTCGTTGAAATTTATGAAGGTTCCTAATAAATAAACTGTCATAAATTCCATGATCATTACATACCACTCCCCCTCTCCTATATATATTGATAATAGGAGGAGGATTTGGGATGGATTCACCATGCGACGAAGCGTTCGTAAAGTGCCGCGATGCCCAAAACATGGAAGATTAAACTCTCCAACGACGAATGCTCCATCGACGAAGAACGCCGAACTCCTTTGACGTTCTTCCTCGGGACTTCTTCCGATGTGGGATGTCTTCGAGGACTGACCTGCCCTCCCCATCATCTTCAATAAAACATATGAGTTAGGGGTTAAATGCTATTTTTTTATCACATTCCATGTACTCCCTTCTTCTCTTGGACGAGATTGGGAATATTTATTTTTCAGAAGATCATTGTTGACGTTCATTGCTCCATTATTAGTGAACCGATTGATACCACTCTAAACAAAGAGGGTGTGGGCCAAACTAACATGGCTCGACCCCTCCACCTTTCTTCTTTGATATGTACTTCGAAATAATGGAAGGAGATAATGGTAACGGCGCTCCGCCACCCGCGACCTCCACCGTTCCAAGCTGTCGCCGAAATATCACTATGTCGAGATGCCGAGTCGGGCCGCCACTTTGAGCTGAGCTGCTACTTCGGGCCGAACCGACCCGTGCCCCTCTCGGTGCCTCAGGAGAACCGGCCCGCGCCCCTCGTGGCACCCCAGCCGAACCGGCCCGCGCCCCTTGCGGAACCCCGTGCGAACCGGCCTGTGCCCCTCACATCGCCCTGGACGAACCTGCATGTGCCCCTCGCGTTGCCCCGGCCGAACCGGCCCGCGCCCCTCATGGCGGCCCGTCTAAACTTGCACGCGCCCCTCATGGTGCCCTGGTCGAACCGGCGCATTCCCCCCATGGTGCCCTGACAAAATCTCCCCCCCCCCCCCTCGTGGAGCCCCTTTCGAACCTTCCCCACGCCCTCACGACAACCCCGTGGCCCCCATGGGCTCTGTGGCCACTCATGGCACTCATGGCTTGCCAGAACCCCCGTGGAATGGGCCGTATCACGGGTCGGGACTGACCCAGTTCATCGGGTCTTGTCAACCTGAGCCCGGCCGACCCATTCCTGGTCGGGCCGAGTCGGTCTGACCGGATCATACCGGACCCAGGCCCACTATGAACCACCTATGCTCCATCAACCATATCTTTGGCACCAGACGTCCATTTGACAAACCGTCAGTGGCGCTGTAATTCATGGAGAAAAACAGTCCCTTTAGGTATAACCTAATAGTGTTTTGGGTATATTTGAGGTATGATCAGGTTGGATCGAGCATGAATCCAACCAGGCCCATGGGACTAAAAGTTTATTAACTCATGGACCATGCATTTGTTTGACGCACCATCTGTTTTGTTGGGACCCATATGATGTGGCAGACCATTGAGAAACTTCATCATGGGATATTGTGATAGTTTTATTATTGACCAGTAGCTCTTGGGGTGGATCCTTCTCCAGATTAGCGAGCATAGCACGGAGACCTAGTAGCAAGTGGAGTCCTGACGACTGCTGATTGTTACAACTCAGAGTGACTCCACAAGCCCAGTGGGGAGGGCCTTGGTGTCACGGAAGACCACATTGGGGATAATCTTGATGTCGCGGCAGACCCGTGGTTCTTGAAAGTAGGAGTAACTCAGCCGACTACGAGGAGGAGCGCGCTTGGTGATGTGGCATACACACAGTGGGGACCACGCTTGGTGACGCAGTAGATCCATGTCACTCGACAAGATGAGTTCCTCAACAGTCCAATGTTAGTGGGAAGTATGCTTGTTTTCACGGCAGGCCCACTATAGCTTGGTGACATGGCAGATCCACGGTACATGATAGGATGAGTACCTCAGCGGTCCATGCTTAGTGGGAAGCACACTTGGTTTCCTGGCTAGCCCACTGTACTTGATAGAAGACAAGTTCTCAATCAGTTGAGGTTTCAATAATCTTACTGGGGATGTTACATGATACTACATCTAGAATAAAATCCTAGTTTGAGCTAAGTTTGTACATCTATGTTTTACTCATGATTGAGATGGATCATTTGATAACTTAGGTATATTTATGGGCATATACCTACGTAGGGTGATCTATTGATTTTGTTCTTTGTGTTTATCCTTGATTGATTTTGTGAGACCTAGAGGGTATTGGCATCCCTACTGAGTATCTTTATACTCACACCTACATGAGATATTCACACACATCGTTGTGTTGGATACAGATGATGGACAACACTGACAGAGGCTGTGAGTACCAAGACTGGATGGTACTTGAAGGTGGACCATAGGTCATGTCAATGCCTGGGGGAGATGGAAGGGACGTGGAGTGATGAGGAGGTGATCATTAACTACCGAAAAGGTAGGAACCTCGGAGGATGATCCAGTAGTTTTCTTTTCTATTTCTTCAATTTTATTAAATTTCAATAGTACTTATACCTTTACTGTTGGGATTATATTCTATCCCCTTTTACTTTCAGCACTCTTTTTATGCAGTTTACTTGGTATTTCATCCAGCTGTGTGCTTGGATTTATGTGTGTTTACATGTTATAAAGGCAATGACTTCTCAGTTTAAAGGAATTATGCCTTTGGTGTTAGTCGCGAGCCCCTGAACTATGGAAGGCGGGCTTGTGGTAGTCACGTCACATGCCCCGGGGGACGGGTCACGAAAAATTGGTATCATAGGAGTTGGTTCTACCATAGATTATATGACTCTGAACTTTTTATTAAAGCAAAAATGTTAAGTGTACCGACTGTGGTTTTAAGTTTAGGGAGTCTAGTGTTGGTGAGGCGGCCAATGTATCTTTACACCCAGACCCTTACTTTTGATTTCTGACTCACTGTACGAAAACACTAATTGCGTGTGTGTTTTCAAAATTATTCTCTATGTCAGTGCACCAGGTCTGGTCGCCAGGTATATCTTTTAACCATAGCTCACCTGTTTCTTTTTAGGATGCCTCCACACATGAAACCGGCTAGAGTTCTAAGAGTTGTACGCACTTATATTCCGATGAGTAATTAGGCATCAATGTAGGGCCCTTTTCTAGTATAGGCACCAATGGAGGCACCAGTGGTACCATTACCCATTGAGCCACCGATTCCACCAACCCCAATAGCAGATGGTGCACGCCGCTTGAACGCATTGCTCGGGATCTAGTGTGAGAGGTCACCTAGGTTCAGGGGAGAGATGGACCCATAGGAAGTTGAGGATTGGATGGAGGCTATAGTGAGATTCTTTCGACTAGTATGGACAGAAGAAGACCTCATGGTGATCCTTGTTTCCAGACTTCTATATGCAGCAGCAGGTAGATGGTGGAGCATGAAGCTCCAGGTTCATGACGAGATGATGCTTCCCCAGAAAGACATCAAGAGCCTATTTTGGGTAGAGTTTTTCCCTGAAAATCTTTGTGCAGTGTGAATACATGATCTATTTCATCTGCATTAGGGCAGCGTGAATGTAGCATAGTACACAGTGAAGTTCACTGACCTATCATGTTACTCTATCGATATAGTGTGGGACCCATTATTCAGGCCCCGGACCTTCGAGAAGGGATTCTGGTAGGATATCAGGGCTTCGATGATATCACTTAGCATCCCGACATTGGTGGGGTGTTAGAGAGGGCCCTCTTGGTGATGATTTTCTTTTTCCAACCAGTCTCTAGAAGCATGATCCACCACCGGTAGACACGTAGCACAGTCTTTTGCAGCTATCAACAGATAGAATTCACAGAGGTCCTAGAGGACCAGACCTATAGGTGGATGACCGTATGGCTTAGGATTAGTTATGTGGGGAACCTGAAGCGGAGACAGACATTCTAGGAGTAGGCAATGTTTCACATGCGGTGGGCAGAGTCACATCACTCATGACTATCCGACCCGCCATTCCGATGATTAGCATGAGGTTGAAGGACCACCCATGCAGTGATAGATATTCAATCTAGGTGGTACACTGGGAGCAGGAGGACCTGGAAGAGGAGCCGGTCTTACAGCTGGCGGTGGATGATGATTTGAGATGTTACCGTCACCACCACCAGGAGGACCACCCCGACCGCATGGAGTAGTTGGACAGGGGAGATCTCAGCTCCAGGCAGCTGAGGCATACGACCACGATTCTTTGGAGATCATACAAGGTATGATCTGTGTCAAGTACACCTTAGTTGTAGTACTTATTAACACAGGTTCCAGTCATTATTTTATCTCCACTTCACTCATTCGAAGCTCAGAAATTCTGATGGAGCCATTGGATAGAACCTTGCAGCTATAGACTCCAACGGGAGCAGATTTGACAATTACGAACTGGTTCCGTCACAGTGAGCTTAGTCTAGGTGGTGAGAGTATTAGACGGGATCTCCTAGTAGTGGCATCGAGGCCTTAAAATATCATCTTGGGCATGGATTAGTTATCTATAGTCCATGCACATATTGACTGTATTAGGCACAATGTGAGGTGTGTCTACATGGATGGGACCATGTTTACCTTCACTGGTGAAAAGTGAGACTTTAAAGCATAGGATGGACTTGATCAGAGGAGAGTGTAGCAGATCACTAATCAGTCAGCTAGCCATACCCTCAGAGATGTTTATGTGGAGATTCTGAGTTATCCTGTAGTGGTAGACTGGTACATGGATGTTTTCCCTAATGATTTACTAGGTCTACCTCTTCATAGAGAGGTGGAATTTTATGTCGGATTTTACCTTAGGATGACATCGATATCTACTCCAGTGTATCGGATGGCTCTCACGGAGATTCATGAGATAAAGGTACAGCTAGAGGACATTCAGGTGAACGAGTTCATTTGGCCCAGTGTTTCTCCCAGGCCAACACCGATTCTATTCTACAAGAAGGTGGATGAGATATTGAGGATTTTTTTGACTATCAGCACTTGAACCATGTGACCGTGAAGAAAAAGTACCCAATATCTAGGATTGATGACCTACTTGATCAGCTAAAGGGAAAACTGTGGTTCTCGAAGATAGACCTCAAATCCAGATATCACTAGCTCAGAGTACGAGACGAATATTTGTAGAAGACGGCCTTCAGGTGTCCATATGGCCATTATGCGTTCTTTGTTATTCCATTCGGCATAACCAATGCTCCATCAGTGTTCAGGGGAATCATGAATAGGATCTTTCATCCATACCGTGATCTCTTTGTAGTGGTCTTCATCAAAGACATTCTGATCTACTCGGATAATGAGGAGGAGCATGCCTATCATTTGTATGTAGTATTGAACACACTCTGAGAGCACCACCATAATGGTAAACTCTCGAAGTTACAGTTTTGGATCTGAGAGGTTCACTTTCTGGGACATGTCATATCAGATGTTGGAGTTGCAGTAGATCCAGTGAGGATTGAGATGGTACTTGTTTGGGTGCTAGATAGAAGTGTGACATAGATACAGAGTTTCCTGGGTTCGGCTGGATACTACTGGAGATTTTTGCCATATTTTTCCAGAGTTGTAGTACCACTATTAGCCTTGATGAAGAAGGGGAAACCCTTCATTTAGTTAGAGAAATGCTAGCAGATTTTTATGGAGCTGAGGACGAGGCTGACAAGTGCCCCCATCTTGAAGCTTCCAAAGGAGAGCGTAGGGTATGTAGTTTACTGCGACGCATCAGGGACCGAAATTGGATTTTTTCTGATGCAGGAGGGAGCAGTGATCGCATTTTGTTCTCGATAGTTGAGACAACACGAGAAGAACTACACTACCCATGACCTGGAATTAGAAGTAGTGGCCTTCACATTGAAGATGTGGAAACACTATCGGATGTGTGAGAATTTTACCGTGTACTCTGATCACAAGAGTCTCAGGTATATCTTCTCTTAGAAGGACCTGAACTTGAGACAATGACATTGGCTTGAGTTCCTCCAAGACTATGACTTTGAGAGAGTCTATACTCCTAGGAAGGGGAATGATGTTGCAGATTCACTCAGCAGGAGATCTGGTATACAGCTTCTAGGATAGTTGATGGAGAAGCTAGCCACTATGCATATATACATTGTGGATTGGGATGGAACAACTTTTCTTCTGTCTCTTACAGTCACTCCCCCACTTCTTCAGTGAGTCAGGGAGGCATAGCATGAGGACACTGACTGCGAGACATGACGTGCACAGATATCCACAGGGAATGCACCTGATTAATTTTCTGAAGGTGGGGAGAATGTCATCCTATTCAGAGGATGTGCCATGGTACCAGTGTCACATCATAAGGAAGTGTTGAGGGAGTTCCACACAACTCTTATAGCGGTACATCCAAGATGGCAAAGATGTACCAGGACCTCTGACAATATCACTGGTGGTCAGGAATGAAGAAAGCGGTAGAAGAGTTTGTCTCTCGATGCCTCACTAATCAACAAGTGAAGGCGGAGCATCAGGTACCAGTAGGCTTCAGTCATCCTTTATAGGTCCTAGAGTGGAAGTGTGATGGGATATCCAGAGACATCGTGATAGGACTCCCACGTACATTTAGGGGACATGACCCTATTTGGGTGATCTTCGACCGACTCACCATGTCAGCCCACTTCCTTCTGATCAGAGAGTAGGGGTTAGTAGAGAACATGGGATGCCTCTATATGTAGGAGATTTTGTGGCTACAAGGATTACCTTGGAACATTTTCTCTAATCTTGATGCACGATTTACATCTCGTCTATAGAAGGGGTTGTAGGAGGCTTTCAGGATGCAACTTTGTTTGAGCACCACCTTCCATATGCAGATGGATGGTCAGATTGAGCGGACCATTCAGACCCTCAAGGATAATCTTTATGCCTGTTTCCTCGACCTCGATCATAGTTCAGAGGATCACATTCCTTTGGTGGAGTTTGTGTACAACAATATCTATCACTACACCATTGGGAAGGCACCGTTTGAATCATTTTACAGGCGACCTTGCAGATCACCCTTGTGCTGGACAAACCCAAAGGAGTCAGTAATAGTGGGACCAGAGATGGTACGGGCTACTACATAGAAGGTTCAGATCATCTAAGTGTGGATGAAGACTACACAAAGCATGAATAAGTCATATTTTGACAGGAGACGGAGTCCTCTAGAGTTCGAGGATGACGACAAGATCTTTCTACGGGTCTCACCTCGAAGAGGTTTGTAGAGATTTCACAATGGCGGAAAATTATCTTTAAGGTTCATCAGACCTTTTCAGGTCCTCAACAGAGTTAGAGAGGTGGTATACTTATTAGATCTTCCACCTCAATTGCACTGGGTGCACGACGTCTTCCATGTATCCAAGTGTAGGAGATAAATGCACAACCATTTTCACATAATCGATCATGGTGAGATGGATGTAGATGATGGGGCGACTTTTACAGAGGTTCCAGTAGATATTGAGGATCGACATGAGAAGGTCCTTCATGGATGGTTGATACCTTTGGTACGCGTTCACTGGCAGCACAGGAACCTCCAGAATAGCACATGGAATCGAGAGGCTCAGATGCGTTCAAAGTACCCCCCACTTGTTTCCTTTGTTTGAGTTGTGGATTACGGGGACGTAAAGCCTAAAGTGGGTAGAATGTAATGTAACACCATGAACCTAGTTACCCAGAGTCAGTGCATTATTTCATAACATTGGCATGATCAAAAAATTTCAATTCTTGAAAGACATATTAGTTTAGTACCCTTGCAAACAATAGATATATTCATAAAGTTTACATTACATCAATAAGTGAAAAACTAAAACAACATATTGTCTTCATATCCACTCATACTATCCCCACAGGTCATTCATAAAATACTTCTTCACATCTTGGGAAAAATTAAACATTGAAAGGGGTGAGCTCAGATGCTCAGTAAAGATAACAATATAGTGGAAACTTACATAAAAAATTAATGCAATGTATAACTAAAACAAAATCCTTTTAAACTTGAACTTCAACATAATATGGAAAAGATAAAATGAAATAATTCCATTTACTTATTGACATAGATATTCTACTAGTCGAATAATCAATGAAAATATCAATAACCACTTTCATAATGATGGAATGCATACTGCCAGACTATCATAACCACATAGCCAAGGCCTCGTGCCAAGACTAAAAATAAGATTTTGTTAAGGCCTCAAGCCAAGACACTAGTTTGTCTCATGAGACCTAACGATGCATAGAGGAGCTATAATGGGCTCCACCCATCACTTACTATGTCCAATGCATTCCTCATATGAAAATGTTGAAACATAATCATTCGAATTAAAACTAGCATAAGAAATGTCAATATTTTAACCACAAACCATGAATGGTATAAAAATAGCACATCCACAGTAAAACATAACTCATTCGATACAATATAGAAGATTGTATTGTGTCAGATTAACCTTAATCGAGAATAATGAAGGATATTGACATCAATTAAAATAATCATCAAACTATTGAGAGGAATATCCCCCTTTTTATTGAAAACATTTAAGAGTCACACTATTTGTCAACAAGACATTTAAAAATAGATTTTTGAATCAAAGTGTCCCATACCACTTTGAAACATTTAAATTTAATTTTTTTTGAAAACATTAATGTCCATATAAATAAATCTTTAAAACCATTTTAATACATAGACATTAATGAGAAATATTAAGAGTAATAAATCTTTAAAACATTTTAAAATGATATTTTAGTTATAGTTCCTAACCAAAATAGAGACACTTGAATACAAATATTTGAGATAATAAAAACCTTTTAATATCATGAGAATAAAGGTATTCATGATATACTATGTCAAAGTACCTTTTATACACCATATAAAAGTGATTTGGTGTACAACAACAAAGGAGTATCAATGGAATGTAAATTGAGATGAAATCTATCATGACGGTCGTATCCTTAGGTTAAGGATAAATCAAAAACATAAATATGTGTGGAAAATATAAATACACTCAATATGACTGGATATTCAGTGTAAAAAAATCAAATTACATTCACACATATTCTTGTAAAAACAACACCAATGGATTGGATGTTTAACTCAACAAATCAAGATTGAGTAAAAATTACTCTTATCAAGTTCATACCGATGACTTGAGAATTTATCAATAGAGTGATTATGTGTATCAAAATTATATCCACATAAAGGGGAGTTTAAATTATGACATAATAAAATGAATAGTGATTCAACACATAATCCTGGAGTAAAATAATCAATGAAGTATGCGTAAAGCCAAATGAGTGGAAATTGAAATTTCAAATTCCCATGTCGATTTGGTAACATACGAAACATACACCCATGAAAGAAGGATCATACAATGATGATGTAAATACACATAAATTAATGTATATTACACAATGAATTCAATCGTGGGTAGTGCACATACACCACATGCAATAAATAAGTGGTGAACAATGGAATTCTCACGAAATTAAGAGTGAGATAAGAAACCCCTTACTTTGTACATTTTTCCATGGTCGATGGTAGGTTAACCTCCTTTATAATGGTAAAATAATTGTTATTTAATTATACAAGAATCATTTACATTAATATGATATAATATATGATCTTTTATCATTTATTTGTTAATAATATATTAATATTATCGTTATTTCGGGTGTTAACTTACTCGTTTTCCTTTATATTCTTTGTTACATAAGTTGTGTTTGTTATGGATAGGTTGTATCGTATTCATATACAGAATGATATCAATTACTTAAAAATTATTTTTAATCATTAAATGAGTAATATATTCAAATGGATATGATGGGGAATGAATCTCATCGCGTTCATGGAGACGGTAATCTGTACGTATGTACGAGCGACAATATCATTCTTTTGATATTAAAATAATATATAATTGGATGGTATATCATATAGACAGAATAATTATAATGTTATATTTATTATTTACATGAATTATAAATCATTATTATACCCATATAAATAATAATACATTGAATAACAATTACACCACAACGTGGAGACGGTAGGTCGTATGTATGCACATATGGTGACATGTCATTCAGGGGATGGATAGAATAATGAATTTTTTTGTTCAATATTTATAATAACATAACAGTATATAGAAGATACTGGATTTATTATTTTAGAATAGAAATAACAATGAAAGAAGAAGTTGAAGAAGAAATGAACTTGAAAGATGGTGGTGAAAACATTACCTCTTCTTCGGGTTTTTCTTTTGATTTGATCAAAAGGGCTCCTTAGGATGGATTTCTGATCAAACTAAGGCCCCTAGGTTGAATTGAGGGAAGTTGGTTGGATATTTGGGCAGATGTTGGCCGATAAAAATGGCATTGATGGTGTGAATTAATGAGAAGGGGGAGTGCCCTTTTATTAGAGGGGTGAGGGGCTCCTTTGGAAAATCTAGAAATATTATTTTATAATAAATCCATATTCAGTTTCTAATGGCTCCAAAGTAGATTATTTAAAGTTCAAGGTGGTAATAGGTCGCAAACAACTCAACCAATAGATTTTAGACAGGTTTGTGTCACATTATTAACCTTATCTTTTAGTTTTAACTCTTACTTAATTAGTTTGACATTTACCATGTCTCTTTGTATTTTTATAATATATGGTTAATGAACATACTATAAACGTCAAAGAGACCCAAAAGTGGTCCATTAATGATACAACTATCATGATACAAGTTCTTTGGCCGAACCATAGATTTTTTGAAATAAAATATGAATTAATAATATAATATTTGTTTTAATAACTCTTTTATGTCAATTTTGACACTATTTGGAAGTTTATTTTTTCTGAAAAATCATAACAGCCTAATTACTTCAAAAAAAGTTAATTAAATCAATCCTAACATTTCATATTATCCACTAAAATTAGTTTAATTCATAAAAGTATAAAATTACATTTATTTGGATATTTAAAATATCAATTTTTTATTATTTCATTAATTCGGTAATTACTATATCACTATTGTGTCATACATAAATTAAAATATTTAATTTCTAAAAATTATAAATAAAATACCCTTATGTAGAAATAGTTTTATCTTTCTAATGAATATTTAAAATCAAATTTATCTTATGTATAACCCTATATTAAAAATGTTTTAGTAATTAAACTTTGAGTTTAACTCTTTTAACTCTTCTTTGAATTAAATAATAATAAATGTCCTAATCTAATCCAATTGGACCTAAATGATAATATTTTAATCCTACGGTTGTTTTTGGTCGAGATACACTTGTCAAATATAATTAGGACATGTGTTAGGGTAACATTAATATCATTTTTACCATTAATTACCCTATTTACTTTTCACCATGGCAAATAAAAGTAAAAATTTACTATTCACAAAAAAATTATTTTTATCTTAGTGAACCACATTTTACTCCTTGATATTAACCATGTCTCTTTGATTTTAAAAATTTCACTCACAGAAGCGGTAAAATTAATTTTTATGTAAAATTCTTAAATTCTCTTAGTGGTGGGTAAAAGACGGTGAAAAGTTCAATAAAATTTTTATATATCTAAAATTATTCTAAAATGACTTAAATGAATTAAATTTAACATATACAGGTATTATGTATCTATTTTGACCTTAATTGAATTTAAATATAATAAATAATCATTTAAATAAAAATTTGGTTTTAAACTATAACTCAGTATTTTTCACTAATCATCAAAAATTGATAGTTTTCAGAAAAATACCAAAAAATTGGCTTAAGATATATTTGATATTAGGAATTCAGAAATGATGTCTATTTTTACAAATTCAAAACATATAAGTTGCATTAATTAATTTAAAAATTAATTTCCGTTGTCAAAACAAATAGCGTGTTTTGATTAAATAATAGCTATAAAAATATTGACACTTATTTATTACTGGTTTAAATGTGAAATTACGTCCAATGACCAACATTGAATTAATTGGTAAAAATATTTTCTAAATATACTTTAAAACCACTCAAATTCATAATTTATCACTATTAATTATTTGGATTAAAAAAAATTATCTAAAATTTAGTAATTTTCACTATTCATCAATATATGAATGTTATCCGAAAAGTACAAAAATTTCACCCTAAGCTAATTTTGATATTACTAATACAAAAATGATGTCCATATTGAAAGATATTATTTATAAAATTTTGAAAATTTGGTATTACTATTAATAATGGAAGGTTTGATTGGTTGTGGTGTGTTAGAATCTCGAAGTTGCGTACAATGCAAGCCATTGCATTATTCAAAGGGAAACGTACCGTGAAAGCTTGGGGTGTTACATTCTCCCCCCTCTTCAATAAATTGTGTCTTTGCAATTTTTTTAAAATTGGGCTTGAGAATATAATGGAAAGTCCCACATCAGAAAAAGAGTCAATATAACTATCACTTTATAATAAAGAAAGATGGGTATAAATGTCACCCAAGATAACCCGTACTAGAATTCCCTGTAGGAAAAATGGATATGGACGATAAACTAAGGGTCAAGTTATGATGGAGAGGGATAGAAAAAATGATCTAGAAAAATTTAACAACAAGAAAACCACAAACTTGTGTTGGGAAAAACGATCCTTAGTCTCCCAGTAAGAAAAGTAAACGGACAACATTTTTTTGTTTTAAGTTAAATTACATAAGGATGATCAATTCATTTATGATATTGACTAAGAACATAATGATATATACTTACTTTTTATCTAGAGTTTCATTCATTAATAAATTTCTACCACTATCTCATTTTTTTGAACAATGAGTATTCAAGAAGACATGGTCACACTGGAAGAGCTAGAGTAAACTTCTATAGAATAACATGACCCAAATAGGATAAACTATATATTTACATTGTCTTTAGAGATTAATCAAAACCAAAACGGTTAGTATAAGATCTGATGATCCCATAAATGGATATTCCATTAGAGACAAAAACACTAATCTTAATTTCTAAAATTAAACCAACAATACCCCAAGTTTAAATAAATACAATTCTATAATCAATTGTCCTTAAAAAACTTCAATATAATCCAAACTAATATTGAAACCCAAAACTTATAAGAATGTAGTATTCCATGTCAAATTGTATCTCCAAATGACATCAACTACTCTTAAAGTCACATACTTAAAAGTAATTAACCTAATCACATATTCTTTATTATAGGTTAATCATTTCCATAAATAACCCAAATCACTATAAATCCCCAATAAAAACATAATTAAAAATTCACCATTACTCCTTAAATGAAATCCCTTAGTATTCTATTTTTGTTGGGCATATAGTGTTCCCCACAAAGCGAACATCTTTCAAAATAACATTTATCACATGATCACCAAATAATTTTCCTATACTAAGGGTATTCATTTGATAATACATAAGATCCCAAATCAACTTATTATTTATCAATAAAATCATTTAACTAAAATAAGAGTCACACTAACCAGGGACATCACGTAGTCTAGTGGTAGGCGATAAATCCCAATCGCACTTTTATTGTGCGTTCGATTCCCACAGTTTTGTCCGACGCGATGGGTTGTCACATGGTCTCTGTGTTGTCCTTTTTCAAAAACTATATTTTATAACATTTCCAAAATGAGATAAATTCCTCAAAATAACCATAACATAATTTAACCACAAATGTTATCTCATACCATAAATTTTCATCCCAAATTATAATAACTTGTAATTTCCTCAAACAAAATGATCATATAAATCCAAATGGTTATTTAAAACTATATCCACAAGAGAAAAGATAATTCTTCCTCATATATCATTCTTATATGGAAAACTGCAGGGTTATATATACAAGAGAAAATTATTCGAAAGTAAACCCATCAACAAGGAGCACTAATACTTTTTAAAAATTTCTCCAACCATTTATTTCCACATAGCTTCTTCTTAGACCAAGAAAATATCCTATAGAATAGGGCATTCAATCGGGTAATGGCTAGGTCCCCGACATTTATGGCAAATGATTGTAAATGGATTCTTGGTACCATTTTTATCTTCTTCCATTGTACTCTTCATTTTTCTTCGACAATTCTTCAATTTATGTCCTTCATTACCGCACGTAAATAATTTTTTTGTCCCATTGAGACACTTTCTTGGGTGTCTCCTTCCACATTTCCTGCTTGATGGAAATTGAGGATTCCTTTATCCATGGTCTCCACTGCGGGAGCTCTTATCATTCATCACCTTTCTCTTATTTTTTGAGTCTGGGAATTGGTTAATATATATATTGTGGATAATATGTCTGAAAAATTGATTTGGCATGAAGATGATATCTTTTACACCTATCAACATTCCATTTTGTTGCTCATTGCCACCACCATTCCCACCTTGTACATCATTCTCAAAGTCACTATGACATCCTTGGAATCCAGCCATTGACTAAAACCAGAAAGCATTGTGTGAGTAACAATAGTCATAAAATCATTTATAGATTAACAAGTCACCATATTCTCAATTTGAAACACATTAGGATTAACCAAGGTCATTTCCTCTCAATTTATATATATTACTTCAAATCAGTTTGTAAAGAAAATTTAAATTATCCTAAGCATATCCCCTAGGAGTGTCTTAACCAAGAGTGCAGCAAGGCCTGTTGTCATGCACCAGTTCCCGTTCAAGTCTAGCTCAAAGTAGTATTTTTTGGTTTTACCCCTAGGTACATCTGTGCCAGAGCCGCCTCTACCTACTCGTATCCAGACTGGGATGTATTGCATGGAAAAGTCACAAAATCTCTACAATACCAAAATTCTAGGAAGTTCTTCTATACAAATCCTCAAAGTCTATCTTAGGGCGATGTGCTCTAATCATAGTTTATCTAAATATAGCTACCAAGGTTTGTACTAAACTTCCTTTGATACCAACGGTAACGCCCCGACCCCAGTTACACAGAGTTGGGGCATTATTACATAACATTGGCATGATCACAAAAGATCATGTCTCGAAAGACCAATTAGTTTAGTAGCCTTGGAAACACTAGATATATTCATAAAGCTTACATTACATCAATAAGTGAAAAACTACAAGAACATATTGTCTTCATATCCCCTCATACTATCCCTGCAGGTCATTCATAAAATACTTCTTCACATCCAAGGAAAAATAAAACTTTGAATGGGGTGAGCTCAGATGGTCACTAAGGATAACAATATAGCGAAAACATTCATAAAAATTTAAGGCAATGTATAACTAAAACAAAAGCCTTTTAAACATGAATTTCAGCATAATATGACAAGGATAAAATGAAATAATGCCATTTAATTATTCACATGGATATTCTACTAGTAGAATAATCACATGAAAATATCAATAACCACTTTCATAATAACGGAATGCACAATGCCAGACTATCATAACCACGTAGCCAAGGCCTCATGCCAAGACTACAAATAAGATTTTGTCAAGGCCTCGTGCCAAGACACAAGTTTGTCTCATGAGACCTACCGATGGATCGAGGAGATATAGCGGGCTCCACGCGTCATATACTAAGTCTAATGGATTCCTCATATGAAAAGTTAATAACATAAACATTCGTATTAAAACTAGCATATGAAATGTCAATACTTTAACCACAAACCATGAATGGTATAAAAATAACACATCCACAGTCAAACATAACTCATTCGATACAGTATGGATGATTGTATTGTGTCAGATTAACCCCAATCGAGAATAATGAATGATATTGACATCGATTAAAATAATCATCAAACTATTAACAGAAATATCCCCCTTTTTCTTGAAAACATTTAAGAGTCACACTATTTTTCAAGAAGACATTTAAAAATAGATTTTTGAATCAAATTTTCTCATACGAGATTGAATCATTTAAAATGAATTTTGATTTGAAAACATTAATGTCCATATAAATAAATCCTTAAACCATTTTAAAACATTTACATTAATGAGAAATATTCAGAGTAATAAATCATTAAAACATTTTAAAATGATATTTTAGTTAGAGTTCATAACCACAAGAGAGACACTTGAATAAAAATAATTGAGATAATAAAAACCTTTTAATATCATGAGAATAAATTGATTCATGATATACAATGCAAAGTACATTATATACACCATATAAATGTGATTTGGTGTATAACAACAAAGGAGTCTTAATGGAATGTAAGTTGAGATGAAATCTCTCATAAAGGTTGTATATTTAGGTTAAGGATACATCAACGACATAATTATGTGCGACAAATATAAATACACTCAATATGATTGGATATTAAGTGTAAAATAATCAAAGGACATTCACACATATTCTTGTAAAAACAACACCAATGGATTGGATGTTTAACTCAACAAATCAAGATTGAGTAAAAATTACTAATATCAAGTTCATACCGATGACTTGAGAATTTATCAATGGAGTGATTATGTGTATAAAAAATTATATCCACGGAAAGGGGAGTGGAAATTATGACATAATAAAATGAATAGTGATTCTGTAACGACCCAAAATTTTGAATAAATCTTGTTTTCTAATTTTATGTGTTATTTTATTTTATTTTTATACTCAACAAAAATGTTTCATTTGATAACATGATTATAATTAAAATGAGACCGTTGGATTTTGACTATTATATGACCATTGGTAAATATGACCGTTGGAAACTAAATGTTTTGATATTTGTCTCTAAATACAAGTAATCTTGGTTAATTATTATAGAAAGAAGATTTGATGGCCTCATCCATTAGTCTTGGACCAATCGAAGACCATCTAACAGAACTTGGGAAGGAGGTAGCACCACTGGGCTTTGTTCTGGATGAAACCCAAGTCGAACTTCATCGTGTGAAGCTAGAACGGAATAGCCTTCGCGAGAAGTTCAACCTGATAGAAATTACTACTCGTGCGATGTTGGCTGATCCTCCCTCAGAGTCTCTCACCTTAGCACAGCTTACAATTAGGTCCTATGCTGGCATGATAAGGGCCTATTTAAGGAGACCGTAAATGCATTGTGTAATCATTTGTTTTAAATAAAAATTGGGATTTCTACTTATGATAATGTTTATGACTTCTCAAATGTCTGGATAAATACAGTATGCATATTTTTTTTTGTGAATTTTAGAGAAAGGATATTTGAAAAAATGTTTATGTAAACCTTAAATAATTAAAAATGTGTAATGATTTTAAAAAAATGGTCTTCTACAATTATGTTTACTACGAAATTTAGAGTCTAATAAGATCAACTTAATTTTTGATGAATAGTAAATTATGAATAGTTATTTTATGCTTAGGATTAGTAATGTGACCAAATAGATTAGTAACCTCACTTAAAGAAAGTATTAAAATAATACATGCACCTTGATTAACTAATGTTATTCAATAAAATGGTTAAATAACGGTTTCATAAATTATTATTCAAGTATTAGTTTTTTTGGGTGTAAGTGTTTTTTAATTAAAAATTAAATTAAAAATATTTAGAAAATTATTTTTATAAAATGGATTTCATTTTTGAACTTAGAGCATCAATATTATGTTAAGGTAATTTTTTGGGTTTTTTCTAGAAAAAATGAATTTTTGGTGAATAGTGTATTTATTTAAAAATAAAATCAAAAATATTTAGAAAATTATTTTTATAAAATGGAGTTCATTTCTGAAATCAGAGCATTGATATTTTGTTAATGTGAAATTTTGGGATTTTTCTGAGAAAGTTGATGTTTCAGTGAATAGTAAAAATACAGTTTTAGGGTTTCGGTATGTTTAATGACATCATAACTGTGTCATGATGATTTCATGAGATATTTTAAGGGTTGGCCGACCAAAGGTGATGAATTATTGTATTGGGGTCCCATGTTTCCTAACTTCATGGGAAATATCATGGGAGAGCACATGGTTTTGAGAAAACCACTTTTGAGGTGTCCCATGGCCATTAATGCCTTGTCCCCTCACTTTCCTTATAAATACCGAGCCCTCATCCCATCCATTCGACTCCAAAACCATCCTCAAAGAACTTCTGGTATCCTTAACTCCCAAGGAGTTCTCCCAAGGTTTCCCCAATCCCTCATGGTCCAATCCTTTGAGTTTTAAGAGTTATATTTTAAGGTAAGGGATCCAACCTCTCTCTTTCTTTTCAAGAAATATCTTTTATGTCATTTCTTTTATGATTCATGTTCTTATGTTAAAGGATGTTCTTTTATACTCCTCTTACTTCCCTTTTCATGTTAATATAATTAGATATCCCCTCTTACTCTCATTATTTCGTTTTATGAAGTTTTAAGTGGCGTCGTTAGGCTGCCGAAATTTTTGCAACAGATTCTTTCTCCCTTCTCATTTTTCAAGATCTATTTTCATGTCAAGTATTTCAAGTTCATTTTTATTATGTTGTGGTATGATATCTAAATTTATCATAATGATATTTTTTGATCATATAATTAGATACCCCATTTGATCTCTTCAATTCAGTATTTTGAAGTTTTAAGTGGCGTCGTTAGGCTGCCAAATTTTTAAGTGGTTATTTCACCTTTCTCCTTTTTCAAAGTTCTAATTCCATGTCAAGTCTTGAAAGTTCTTTTTTATCATGTCTGGGTATGATATCTAAATCTATCATACTGATATTTTATGTTCATATGATAAGAGGCCTTATTTTATCCCTTCAGTTCAGTATTTTGATGTTTTATGTGGCGTCGTTAGGCTACCGAATTTTTAAGGGATTCTTTCACCCTTCTCATTTTCAAGATATACTTTCATGTAATGTATTTCAAGATCCTCTTTATTATGTTGGGCTATGATATACAAATATATCATACTGATCTTTTATGTTCATATGATGAGAGACCCTATTTGATTTCATCAATTCATTGTTGTTGAAGTTTAAGTGACGCCGTTAGGCTGCCGAATTCCTAAGGGGTTCTTTCACCCTTCTCATTTTCGAGATCTATTTTCAGGTCAATTATTCCAAGTTACTTTTATTATGTTGGGGTATGATCTCTATATTTATCATACTGATCATTTATGTTCATATTATGAGAGACCCTATTTGATCTTGTCAATCCATCTTTGGAAGTTTTATGTAACTCTATTAGGCTACCGAATTCTCATAAGAGAAATCTTATTTTTTTGTCTTCCTTTCAAGTTCTTCATTTCATATGGTATGTCATTAAAATTTCATTAACATGTTCTCAAATACTTTATATTCTCTTCCCCTACTATTTTATGTATTATTTTTGAGTGGGTGACCCAAGTCCCCTCTCATTTCAATGTTTTCTAAAACCATGTATCATAGACGTTACACTGCATAGTTTTCGTCTCAAAATGACTCTCTCTTTATCTCAAAATTATTTTATGTTATTAAGTGAATAATCAAAGCTCTTATTTCTACATGGGTATTCACATATATATGAACATTTTCTATTTTAAATTCTGGGATTTACATACATGAAACATGCTTTCCCTTTTCTGTGGGTTTAAAGTGACATAAAGATCATGTCATTAAAGCAGTTTTTAAAACGTTATGATTATGAAATGAACCCTATTTCCTTTATGCTATATGGGTTGTTTATTAAATGATTTATTATGATATATGTGGCTCACATGATAATAAATACATGTCAAGGGTGCACCCAGATAGCGCTCCAATGCATTGGTTAAAGACTTAATCTCTAAAGATGACCTTTTAGACTGATACCTTGGTGAATAACCATGGTCATTTTTAATGACACCTTGGAGATGAACCTTGGTGAAACGAAATGATTGTCAATATTAAATGTTGTATCCACATATTCAAGTTATGAAAAATGTTATTTTTATTATGATATTCCTCATGATTTCATTCTGACGTCTTAAAGTTCTTTTCATGACTTTATTGATGTATCTCAAGTTCATATGTAAAATGTTTCGCTTGTTTCCCTTACTGGGCCTTCTGCTCACCCTTTCTTCTGATGTAAGTCCCCAGGTTATGAGATGCAGTAATGAACCTAGGATGAACTTAAGGAGAATCCTTTCAAGTGTTTGAGAAGAATGATTTATGTTGTTTTAATGTATTATGTTCCTGGTTTCCAAGACACTAAACCTTAAAGATCCTCAGTTTTGTGTAATGTAATGAAAGTTTATGTTATAAAAGGCGGGATGCTATAGTTGGTATCTAATCGAGGTTTAGTTATTTGTGGAAATTTGGATATCAAAACTCTATGAAGAACCCTATAGAAAAGTTTAAATATAGGAAATCTTCCTGGTATTTTGGTGAATATTGAGTAAGGGGTTTCCAAGTAAATACATCCCTGTCTGGATATGAGCAGGTAGAGGTGGCTCTGGCATAGATGTACATAGGGGTAAATCCTGAAAACACCGCTTTGAGCTAGACTCGAATGGAAACTCGTACATGACAATGGGCCTTTCTGCACTCTTGGTTACGACACTCCCGAGGGATATGCTTTGGTAAATTTATAAGCTTAGTATGAACCATTATTAAAGGAACAAGGATAAAACAACATAAAGATTCACATGAGAATATATGATCATGGATAACCTAGTTTGAAACCTAGGGGATCACAAGTTTGGGTATACTTTTCTTCTACAAGTTATCCTTATATGCTTTAATCTCCTTTTCATGATTATTGGTTAACTATTTAAGCCACTAATTATACTTTCTCTTCTTAGTTAATGGTGGGAAATGGAAGAACATGTCCCAACAACCAATGTGATAGGAAATGCGACGATTTCCGTATTAATATGACAGAGATGATTAGGAGATTAAAAGATGATTATTATTTTGGAAGACGTTCACTATTTTGGGGACCCTATATGATTGAGGTAAATAGATTACTACGGTATTTTCATTAAGGAGTAAGGTTGACTTATAGAATTGATGAATTTAAGGTGGAATTATAGTAATTTAGGTTACTTATGGAAATGATTAACCTATATTGGGTAAAATATGTTTAGGTTAGCTACTTTTGTTATAAGATGTTAGGAGTGGTTGATGTGTTTTGGAGATAAACAATGAAGTTTATTTTGGAAGACTATGTTATCAAATTATTCTTGTATTTGTGTTTCAATATTAGTTTGGTTTATTTTGAGGAATTTTAAGAACAGTTATTTATGGAATGGTCTATGATGAACTTTGGGTAGTACCATGGAACTTTGAAGATTTACAAGTAGTTTCTATTCCTATGGGATTATTTATTTTTGAAGAGTTGTTTTACCTTACCCTTTCTGTTTTTTTTATAATGTCTAAAGTTAGAAGAAATAGATAGTTAATCTTTTATGGATTATGTGATTATCTAGAAGATGATTCTTGTGCTTTTGATGATACGAACTGTTTTTGAATTCTCATCATTTGGAGAAAAGATTAGTTTTGGTAGAGACTTATTAAAGGATGAAACTCTACATGAAGGTAGGTATATTTTCTCATGTTTATGTTCTATGTATTAAATGAATTCCTCAAAATTATGAAAAGGAACGTAAAACAAAAATGTGGTTGGTTTACGTTTCCTAATAGGTAATCAAAGGCCGTTTACACACATCATAAGTTTGGAATTTTCTTATGGTTAACTTTATCCTAATCATGTTTTCTATCACAATACCTCAGAACTTGACCCTTTGTTTTCTCCTCCATGTCCATGTTTTCCGACATGGAATCCTAGTGTGGGTTAACACGGGTGACCTTTGTACTTCCCTTTCTTTCTTTTAAAGTAATAGTTTTTCTGACTCCTTTTCCGATGTGGGACTTTCAATGAAATTTTGAACCCCAATTTTTTAAAAATTGCGAGGATGCAATTTCTTAAGGGGGGAAAATTGTAACGACTCGAAATTTTGAATAAATCTTGTTTCCTAATTTTATGTGTGATTTTATTTTATTTTTATACTCAACAAAAATGTTTCATTTGATAACATGATTATAATTAAAATTTGATCGTTGGGTTTTTACTATTATATGACCATTGGTCTATATGACCGTTGGAAACTAAACGTTTTGATTTTTTTCTCTAAATACAAGTAATCTTGGTAAATTATTATAGAAAGAAGATTCGATGGCATCACCCAGCAGTCTTGAACCCATCGAATCCCATCTAACAGAACTTGGGAAGGAGGTAGCACCACTGGGATTTTCTCTGGACCAAACCCATGCCGAACTTCATCGTGTGATGCTAGAACAGAATCACCTTCGCGAGACGTTCAATCTGATAGAAATTACTACTCGTGCGATGTTGGTCGAGCCTCCCTCAGATTCTCTCACCTTAGCACACCTTACACTTAGGTCCTATGCTGGCGTGATAAGGGGCTATTTAAGGAGACCGTAACTACCTTGTGTAATCCTTTGTTTTAAATAAAAATTGGGATTTATTCTTATGATAATGTTTATGACGTTCCAAATATCTAGATAAATATAGTATGCATATTTTTTGTGAATTTTAGAGAAAGGATATTTTAAAAAATGTTTATGTAAACCTTAAATAATTAAAATTGTGTAATGATTTTCAAAAAATGGTCTTATACAATTATGTTCAGTACGAAATTTAGAGTCTAACAAGATTAAATTGATTTTTGATAAATAGTAAATTATAAATAGTGAATTTATGCTTAGGATTAGTAATGTTACCAAATAGATTAGTAACCTCACTTAAAGAAAGTATTAAAAAAATATAGGCACCTTGATTAACTAATGTGATTCAATAAAATGGTTAAATAACTGTTTCATAAATTATTATTCATGTATTAGTTTTTTCGGGTGAATATTTTTTTTAATTAAAAATATTTAGAATTTTTTTTATAAAATGGATTTCATTTTTGAACTCAGAGCATCGATATTATGTTAAGGTAATTTTTGGGGTTTTTTTGGAAAAAATGAATTTTCGGTGAATAACGTATTTATTTAAAAATAAAATAAACAATATTTATAAAATTATTTTTATAAAATAGAGTTCATTTTTAAAATCAGAGCATTGACATTTGGTTAATGTGAAATTTTGGGATTTTTCCGAGAAAGTTGAATTTTCAGTGAATAGTAAAAATACAGTTTTAGGGTTTCGGTATGTTTAATGACATCATAACTGTGTCATGATGATGTCATGAGATATTTTAAGAGTTGTCTGACCAAAGGTGATGAATTACTGTATTGGGGGCCCCATGTGGCCTAACTTCCTGGGAAATGTCATGGGAGAACACATGGTTTTGAGAAAACCACTTTTGAGGTGTCCCTTGGCCATTAATGCCTTGTCCCCTCACTTTCCCTATAAATACCAAGCCCTCCTCTCATCCATTCGACTCCAAAACCATCCTCAACGAAGTTATGGTCTCCTTACCTCCCAAGGAGTCCTCCCAAGGTTCCCCCAATCCTTCAAGGTCCAAACCTTTGAGTTTTAAGAGTTACATTTTAAGGTAAGGGTTCCGACCTCTCTCTTTCTTTTCAAGAAATCTCTTTTATATCATTTCTTTTAGGCTCCATGTTCTTATGTTAAAGGATGTTCTCTTATAATCCTATTACTTCCATTTTCATGTTCATATAATGAGATATCCCCTCTTACTCTCGTTATTTCGTTTTATTATGTTTTAAGTGGCGTCATTAGGCTGACGAAATTTTTGCAACGGATTCTTTCTCCCTTCTCATTTTTCATGATCTATTTTCATGTCAAGTATTTCAAGTTCATTTTTATTATGTTGGGGTATGATATCTAAATTTATCATACTGATCTTTTATGATCATATAATGAGAGACCCCATTTGATCTCTTCAATTCAGTATTTTGAAGTTTTAAGTGGCGCCCTTAGGCTTCCGAATTTTTAAGTGGTTCTTTTACCTTTCTATTTTTTCAAAGTTCTAATTCCATGTCAAGTCTTGAAAGTTATTTTTTATCATGTCGGGGTATGATCTCTAAATCAATCATACTGATCTTTTATTTTCATATTATTAGAGACCCTATTAGATCCCTTCAATTAAGTATTTTGATGTTTTAAGTGGCGCCGTTAGGCTGGAGAATTTTTAAGGGATTCTTTCACCCTTCTCGTTTTCAAGTTCTACTTTCATGTCAAGTATTTCAAGTTAATTTTTATTATGTTGGGGTATGATATATAAATATATCATACTGATATTTTATGTTCATATGATGAGATACCCTATTTGATCTCATCAATTCATTTTTGTTGAAGTTTAAGTGACGCCATTAGGCTGCCGAATTCCTAAGGGGTCCTTTCACCTTTCTCGTTTTCAAGATCTATTTTCATGTCAATTATTTCAAGTTCCTTTTATTTTGTTGGGGTATGATATCTATATATATCATACTGATAATTTATGTTAATATTATGATAGACCATATTTGATCTCGTCAATCCATCTTTGGATGTTTTAAGTAACGCAGTTAGGCTGCCGAATTCTCATAAGAGAAATATTATTTTTTTGTCTTCCTTTCATGTTCTTCGTTTCATAAGTTATATCATTCAAATTTCATTACCATGTTCTCAAATACATTATATTATGTTCCCCTACTATTTTATGTATCATTTTTGTCTGGGTGACCCATGTCCCCTCTCTTTTCAATGTTTTCTAAAACCATGTATCATAGATGTTATGTTGCATAGTTTTCGTCTAAAAATGCCTCCCTCTTTATCTCAAAATTATTTTATGTTATTAAGTGAATAATAAAAGCTCTTATTTCTACAGGTGTATTCACATATATATCAAAATTTTCTATTTTAAATTCTGGGATTTACATATATGAAACCCGCTTTCCCTTTTCCGTGGGTTTAAAGTGACATAAAGATGATGTATTTAAAGTAGTTTTTATAACGTTATGATTATGAAATGAAACCCATTTCCTTTATGCTATATGGTTTGTTTATGAAATTATTGATGATGATATATGTGGCTCAAATGATAATAAATACATGTCAAGTGTGCTCCCAGATAGCGCTCCAATGCATTGGGTAAAGACTTAATCTCTAGAGATGACCTTTTAGAATGATACCATGGTGAATAACCTTGGTAATTTTTAATGACAACTTGGGGATGGACCTTGGTGAAATGAAATGATTGTCAATATTAAATGTTGTATCCACATATTCATGTTATGAAAAATGTTTTTTTATTATGATATTCCTCATGACTTCATTCTCATGCCTTAAAGTTATATTCATGACTTTATTGATTTATCTCAAGTTCATATGTAAAATGATTCACTTGATTCCTTTACTGGGCCTTCTCCTCACCCTTTATTTTGATGTATGTCCCCAGGTTATGAGATGCAGTAATGAACCTAGGATGAACTTAAGGAGAAGCCTTTCAAGTGTTTAAGAAGAATGTTTTATGTTATTTTCGTGTATTATGTTCCTATTTTCCAAGACACCAAACCTTAAAGATCCTCATTTTTGTGTAATGTAATGAATGTTTATGTTATAAAAGGCAAGATGCTATAGATTCCACACATAATCTTGGAGTAAAATAATCAATGAAGTATTCATAAAGACGAATGAGTGGAAATTGAAATTTCAAATTCCATTATCGATTTTGTAACATACGAAACATACACCCATGAAAGAAGGATCATACAATAATGATTTAAATACCCTTAAATTAATGTATATTACACAATGAATACAACCATGGGCAGTAAAAAAAACACCTCATGCAATAAATAATTCGTGAACAATGGAATTCTCATGAAATTAAGAGTGAGATAAGAAACCCCATACTTTGTACTTTTTCCTTGGTCGATGATAGGTGAACCTCCAGTATAATGGTGAAATAATTGTTATTGAATTATACAATAATCATTTACATTAATATGATATCATATATGATATTTTAACATTGATTTGTTAATAATATCTTAGTATTATCATCATTTCATGTGTTGGCTTACTCGTTTTCCTTTATAATCTTTGTTACATAAGCCGTGTTTGTTATGGATAGGTTGTATCTTATTCATATACAGAGTGATATCAATTACTTAAAAATTATTTTTAATCATTAAATGAGAATTATACTCAAATGGATAGGATGGAGAATGAATCTCATCGCATTCGTGGAGATGGTAGTCCATACGTACGCACGAGCAAAAATATCATTCTTTTGATATTAAAATAATATATTATTGGATTTTATATCATATAGACAGAATCATTTTCAAGTTATATTTATTATTTACATAAATTATACATCATTAGTATACCCATCTAAATAATAATATATTGAATAACAATTACACCACAACGTGGAGACAGTAGGCCGTACGTACGCACATATGGTGACATATAATTCAAGAGATTGATATAATAATGATTATGATTGTTCCATATTTATAATAACATCAAAGTATATAGAATATACTGGAGTTATTATTTTATAATATAAATAACAAATGAAGAAGATGTTGAAGAAGAAAGGAAGTTGAAAGAGGGTGGTGAAAACATTACCTCTTCTTCAGGTTCTTCCTTTTAATTTGATCAAAAGGGCTCCTTATGTTGGCTTTATGATCAAACTAAGGCCTCTAGGATGAAGTGAGGGAAGTTGGGAGGATATTTGGGTAGAGTTTGGCCGAGCCAAATGTCTTTGAAGGTGTGAATTAATGATAAGGGGGAGTGCCCTTTTATAAGAGGGGTGAGGGGCTCCTTTGGAAAAGCTAGAAATATTATTTTATAATAAATCTATATTCAGGTTAGAATGTCTAAAAAGTATATTATTTAAATTTTAATATGGGGATAGGTCGAAAAAAACTCAAACAATATATTTTAGACAAGTTTGGGTCACATTATTAACCTTATCTTTTAGTTTAAACTCTTAGTTAATTAGTTTGACATTTACCATGTCTCTTTGTATTTTTCTATTATATGGTTAGTGACCATACTATAAACTTTCAAGCGATCCCAAAGTGGTCCATTAATGATACACCTATCATGATACATGTTATTTGGCCTAACCGTAGATTTTTAGGAATAGAATATGAATTAATAATATAATATTTGTTTTAAAAACTCTTTTATCTCAATTTTGACACTATTTGGAATTTGATTTTTGTGAAAATCATAACAGCATGATTAATTCAAAAAAAAGTTAATTAAACCAATAAAAACATGCCATATTATCCTTTAAAATTAATATAATCCTTAAAATTCTCAAATAACATTTATTTGGATATTTAAAATATCAATTATTTTAATATTTAATTAATTCGGTAATTACTACATCAACATTGTGTCATACATAAATTAAATTATTTAGTGTCTAAAAATTATAAATAAAATACAATTATGTAGTAAATCTTGTTATATTTCTAATTAATATTTAAAATCAAATTTATCTTATGTATAACCCTATATTAAAAATGTATTAGTAATTAAACATTGATTTTAAGTCTTTTTACTCTTCTTTGAATTAAATAATAATAAATGTCCTAATCTAATCCAAGTGCACCTAAATGATAATATTTTATTCATATGGTTGTTTTTGGTTGATATAAAATTGTCCAATAGAATTAGTACATGTTTTAGGGTAATATTAATATCATTTCTACCCTTAATTACCCTATTTACTTTTAACTGTGGTAAATAAAAGAAAAAAGTTACTATTCACCAAAAATTATTTTTATCTTATTGAACCAAATTTTACTCCTTGATATTATCTGTGTCTCTCGGATTCTTGAAATTCCACTCACAAAAGTGATAAAATTATGTTTTATGTAAATTTCCAAATTCTCCTAGGGGGTGGGAAAAAGACGGTGAAAAGTTCAATTAAATTTTTATATATCTAAAATTATTCTAAACAAAAATCAATGAATAACATTTAACTATATAGGTATTTTGTATCTATTTTGACCTTAATTAAATTTAAATAAAATAAATAACTATTTGAATAAAAATTTGGTTTTAAACTATAACTCAGTATTTTTTACTATTCATCAAAAATTGAAAGTTTTCAGAAAAATACCAAAAATTAGGCCTAAGATTTAATTGATATTATAAATTCAAAAATTATGTCTATTTAACCAAATTCAAAACATATAAGTTTCATTATTTAATTTAAAAATTAATTCTCGTTCTCAAACCAAATAGCGTGTTTTTAAGAAATAATAATTATTAAAAGATTGACACTTGTTTATGTCTGGTTTAATTGTGAAATTACGTCCAATGACCAACATTGTATTAAATGGTAAAAATATATTCTACATATACTTCAAAACCAATCAAATTTATAATTTATCACTATTAATTATTTCGATTAAAAAAGTTGTTTTTAATTTAAATTTAGTAATTTTCACTATTCATCAAAATATGAAAGTTACCCGAAAAGTACCAAAATTTCACCCTATGATAATTTCGATATTACGAATCCAAAAATGAAGTCCAATTTAAAAGATAAAATTTATAAAATTTCAAAAATTATATATTACTATTCATAATGGCTAGTTTGATTGGTTGTGGTGTGCTAGAATCTGAAAGTTGCGTATAATGCAAGCCATTGCATTATTCAACGGGAAACGTACCATGGAAGCTTGGGGTGGTACATGTAAAGTCCCAAAATTTCCATGTAATTTATTTTAATATATGGGAATATTAGGAGTCTGTGAAAATTGAAAGCGCGTGATTTTGAGGCCCGGAATCCCCAGAATGAATTTCTAAACTTTTTTTCAAGTAGGTTCAGTAAACGTGCGAGCCTGTTTTTCTAAATTTTGAACCGGTGCTCAGAATTGAAATCAGAGGGCACTGTTGAATATGTAGTGCCGGTATTCACTTAAGAAGACTCTCACATCTATGGCAGTTGGTCAAGGGTGAAAGTTAGTTTTTGGGTTTTTTCGTGTAAGAATAAAGTAAAAATAAAAGTGTATGACATTTTTATTTTTATTTAAAACACCCATGTGGGTGTTGGGATGTGGGGTCCACTGGAACCAAACCTTCAAGGTGTAGTTGAGGTGTGTGGACCACCATACCTTAAACTCTCATGAGAGATTATGGTAGTGGGAACCACCCGAAGCATAACCTCCCATGAGAGGTTATGTTGGTGGGGACCACCCCGGATTTAACCCCCATTTAATTAAAAGAATCTCTCAACCCCCCTCATTAATGTGGATGAGCCTCTTGACTTCATCCACATTAAATTGTGCCAATGCACCACTTTATTATTCCATCATAAATTAATTGGCTTCACAACTTTTTAAATAATAAGTAACAACGTCGTTGGAATTTAGGAAGGTTCTTAATAAATGAACCGCCATAAATTCCACGATCGTTACATACCTCTCCCCCTCTCCTGTATATATGGAGCATGGGAGGATTATTTGGGATGGCTTCACCAAGCGACGAAGCATGGGTAATGTGTTGCAACATCAAAAACATGTAGGATTATGATGTCCAACGAAGAACGCTCTGCTGATGAAGAATACCAACCTCATTAAAACTTCTTCTTTGGGAATTCTTCCGACGTGGGATGTCTTCCACGACGGACCTTCCCTACTCATCATTGTCAAAGAAAAAAACAAGGTAGGTGCTAAATGATATTTTTTTATCACATTCTATGTACTCCCTTCTTCTCTTATACGGGATTGGGAATATTTATTTTGCGGAAGATCATGGTTGTCGTTCATTGCTTCACTCTTGGTGAACTGTTTGCTACTACTCTAAAAGTGGAGGGTGCGGGATAAATTAAAATGGTCTGACCCCTCTGCCATTCTTATTTGATGTGTACATAGAAATAGAGGAAGGTGACAAAGGTAATGATGCTCCGCCACCGGCGACCTCTGCCTCTTCGTGTCTCCACCGAACAGCCGCCATGCTGAGGTGCAGAGCTGAGCCGCCGCTCTGAGCCTAGCCACCGCTCCAGGCTGAGCCACCTTCACCCCTCACAGTGCCCCGTTCGAACCAGCCTGTGCCCCTCACCATGCCCCGACCGAACCGGCCCACACCCCACGCGGCACCCCGGCCGAACCGGCCCACCCCCTCGCGGCACCCCAGCCGAACCGGGCAGCCCCCCTTGCAGTGCCTCGGATGAACTGGGTCGCGCCTCAGCCGAACTGTCCTACACCCGCAATTGTACCCTGACCTAACCCCCCCCCCCTTGACGCCCCAGTTGAACCGGCACCAGTCCCTCATAGCACCCCTACGGTCGAGCCGCCCCACGACCCCCGCGGGCTCCAAGGGCCCTCGCGGCCCTCGTGGCTTGCCAGACCCCCATCAGACCAGGCCGAATCACAGTCCGGGCTAGACCCAGTGGGTCAGGCCGGGTCGACCTGAATTGGGTAGACCCAGGTGAGGTTGGGTCTAGTCGGATTGGACCTGGGCCCACTACGACACACTTACGCTCCTTCAGCCATATCTTTTTCATCGGGCGTCCATTTGATGAACTGTTAGCGGTCCTAGAATACTTGGAGCAAGATGATAACTTTGAGTATAACCTACTGGAGTTTTGGGTATAGTTGAGGTACTGTTAGGTTGGATCGATCATGAATCCAAATGGGCCCCGGGACTAAAAGGATAATAACTCACAGACCGAGCATCTGTTTGACGCACCATCTGTTGTGTTGAGACACCTATGATGTGGAAGACCATTGAGATACTTCTTCTTTGGACTTCGTGATAGTTGGAGTATCGACCAGTAGCTCGTGGAGAGGATCCTCTTAGAGACGAGCGAATGTAGCACGTAGACCTAATAGTTGGATGAAACCTAATGACTACTGACTATTAAGACATGGAGTGACTCAACTATCCCAGTGGGGAGTACCTTGGTGTTGTGGAAGACCCACAATGAGGAGTGCCTTGGTGTCGCAGCAGACCCACGATACTTGAATCAGGGAGTACCTTAGCAGGCTACGACGGGGAGCGTGCTTGGTGGCGCGGCAGACCCATGTGGGGAGAACGGTTGGTGATGCGGCAGATTCACGGTACTTGACAGGAGGAGTACCTCATCAGTCGATGGACAGTGGGAAATGCGCTTAGTGTCGCAGAAGGCCAACTATACTTGATAGAGGGGGATTTCTCCAGAATTCGAGGTTTCGATAATGTAACAGGGGACGTTACTTGATACTACCCCTAGAATAAAATCCTCGTTTGAGTTCATTTAGTACTTCTGTGTTTTACTCATGATTGATATGGATCACTTGTTAACTTAGGTATATGTATGGTCATATACCTAAGTAGGATTATCTATTGATTTCATTTTTTTGTTTATCCTTGATTGAATTTGTGTGGCCTAGAGGGTCTTGGGGTCCCTACTGAGTATCGTTATACTCACCCCTACATGGGCTATGCCCGCACATCGTTGTGTTGGATGAAAATGATGGATAATGCCGACAGAGGCTAAGAGTAAGAGGACTAGACAGTACCCGGAGGTGGACCACATGGTGTGTCCATGCCCTGAGGAGATAGATAGACGTGGAGTGCTTAGGAGGCGATATGTACCAACCCTTCAAGTAGGGACCTCGGAGGATGATCCAGTAGCTGCCTTTTCTCTTTCCTCAATTGTATTAAATTTCAGTTTTACTTGTACCTTTACTATTGTTCATGTATTCTGGCCCCTTTTTCATTCATCACTCTGTTGTTATACAGTTTACATGGTGTTTTATCCAGCTTTTTGCTTTCTTGTGGGTGTGATTACAGGTTATAAAGGAAATTCTTTCCCGGTTTTAGGAATTACGCCTTTGGTTCTAGTCGCCATCCCCTATCCTATGGAAGGAAGGCTTGGGGTAGTCACGGAAAGAGCCCTGGGGGATGGGTCGTGACAGTTTAAAACAAGAATTATAATAAGAAATTTTTTTAATCAAATTATGTAATATTTTCACATACATTACTTATAATTATAAAGACATTTAAATTATAATATATCAAACCAATTAAAACAAAATGGTATCATTATTCTAATTTTTTAAGGATATTAAAAATAAATCACCTCGTAATCATCCATTAATCATAGTATGTCCATGTTTAGGTCGTTTTGATGAACTGCTTGATTTATGCTATGAAAATATATCATGGATGACTATAAAAAATATGTAATGATATAATATGATATAAATATATAAATAATTTCTTTTGGTTTATAAATATTTAAATCAATAATTAAAACAATAAATAAGAAAACATCTTTCATTGGTTTAGAAAATCACTAAAGTATTGTTTTTTTCGATTTTGTCTTTAGTGATTTACAGTGAAACACCCAGTAAGGGAAAATAAAAAATGATAAATAATTTTAATTAATATATTATAGTAACATTTATGATATTTTAAACATTAAATCATTATGAATAATGAATACTCACACCACTCTGATGACATTAGCATAGGCAGTCAAATCTATACACACCCGCTATGGGAATGTATGGAAAAATAACTAATATGCATGTAAATAATAATTTAAAATTAAGAATATAAATAATTTTATGTAATATTGTGGATATGAATTATTATTTTATAATATTTATTTTTCTTTTAAAAGAGTTTATAATTCATCTTGCTAAATTAGATTAAATGTAAGGGTTTTTTTTGGTTCAAATCCTTGAGTCATAATGATTCCCCTTTTTATAAAAATATTCATTTTTTTAAATTATTTAATATAAGATGATTTTATAATATATTTCACGATTATTTTATATAAAAATAATGTTTTATTCTAAATTATTCTTTTTTATGGAATCTATATTTTTGGGAAGATGAAATATTTTCCAGAATATTTCCTATTTCATTTAATTAATTTTCCTTCCATATATATTATTTTACATTCATCTCATATTCTCCTTCCCATAGTAGAAACCAAAATTGATTTTATCAAAAATGATTAATATATAACCTTTTATTAATTTTAAAACAATAGTTTTATTTTCCCTTTAATAAAGAAGGTTTTCAATAAATTCATTTCAAATATTTAAAATCTTTTTTTTCCATACCCTAATCTTATATTCTTCTGTAACAACATTGAAACAAATATCCCTAAGCTAGTGTCTCCATTATTTAATTGGAATATGAATTAATTAATTGAATCCTAAAAGACTAGTCTATTTAGTATTTTTGGATAAGCAAATACATACATGATACACATTTTACATTGAGAGAATAAAACATAAAACATAACAAAAATAAATAAAACTATATCCTTGAAAACATATTCAATGATCTCTTATTCATATCCTAGGGAAAGGAAAAAATTAATAATGAGATCAAATTATCAGTAAGGTTCATTACAATATAATCTACAATTAATCAATAAGAATAATCAAAATATAATGGTAAATAACTGAACACGCATTCCATTTAAAAAACATGATAAGACATAAAAAATATGGTCAAATAAATAACTAAAAAACCAATGAAATTTTATTAATAGACAGATAATAAAATGAATCAAGATATTAAATCACACAGAAAATATCATGGATTATAATAAATAAATTATTAATGATGGAAATTCAAAATTTTTGGATGTGATGTCTCGAGAATATGAGACCTTTACCATCGAGACCATTCCAAAGATGGTTTAACCTAAAGTAAAAAACTATTTTAATACTAGCTTACTGATTTGTCCCATGAAACCTAATAATGTGTTAAGGTGATATATAATACTAGGCCCCAACATTCACTATTGGTCTAAAAACATTCCTCGTATATTGAATTATCTATTTAATTTCAGAATCAATATTTGTCATCAACAAATATCCATATTGAGTAATGGATACAAATTTTTCAAGCGTTCCGCAATCAGTCAAATTACAATCGAAGTAAAAAACAATATATAAAAATGGTATATGGTTTAGGAAATAATCATATCCATAATTAAATAATATGTTTATTTAATAGGAATTTAATATCTAATGAAAAATTATTACAAGAAAATTATTGTTTAGTAGAATGTTATGAACTATAAAATAAAGTTAAATTGTACAATAACTTTTATTATTTTCTAAATTTCAATTCAAGTTTCCTTGGATGTAATGATTCAAATTGAGATATAAAATACCATGAATTATGATAAAATCAGTACATTACATGTTAAAGGGGTGGTATATACACCACATAAAACTGAATTGATGTATAATAACAAATATGCCTCAATGGAATGTAAATTTAGACGAAATCCCTTACCTTTGGCATAACATTTTTTGGATTTTATTTACCCACCTATATAGTGGTTTTAACATGTCATTAATATATATCAGAACCATTATAATATTTATAATATCATATATGATCCTCTTGTAAAATCTTACCACCCTTTTGTTTATAATATTTGAATATTTTCATTGTTCCGGGAGTTAATCGGCTTATTTTCTATTTCATTCATTATTATAAGATATATGGTTAATTCATATACTAATGATTTTGGTTATATAAATAATAATTATCATGAAATAATAATCATATATTTTAATCTATTTTACATTTAAAACCAATAATGAAATACAATTATGATAAATAAAATAGGTTACTATCATGGAGATGGTAGGTCATACGTATGCATGAGTAGAGTTTCCAATTTTTAATGACTATTATGGAAAGGAGTTAAGTAATATTTTATTATTAGATAATGATAATCATTTAATATATACCATATTAATTATTTAAATATACTTATATATATCACCCATGTGGTGTGGTGTCGCTTAGTGAAGGACATAGTTTACTCATACAAGAATAGTGTTAAAGTACGTAAAAAGGTTAGAAAAAATATTATGTTTTCACAATGATAAAAATTTCATGATTATCATAATAATTACATTTATATCACATGTATTTATAAATATTAATGGATTACATTTAATGTAAATCATGATGGAAAGATGAATCACATCGCTTCGAAAGATGATAGACCACCATACACATGATGGCCATTATCGTTTCCCATATCGAAATGAAAAAAATATATTTTCGATATAATGACTCTATAAGTATTAATATGTCATAAATATAAAATATATACATTATATCCATCATCATACCCAACTGTGAGAGGTGGTAATGGAAGAATGAATAACATCGGTTCACGAGTCTCTAGTCTTCCTTTCACACACAAAATTATTTTGTATCCCATATGATAGAATCAAAGATTGTTTTATTTCATGAACATATTATAACTACATGAAACTATGATGAAAATACTATTTTTATTATATCAACTTTCATTAATAATAAATTATCGATATCGAGGAATAAATAATATAAAAAATGATCATTGAAGAACATTACATATTCTTCGAGTAACCTCCTTAGGTTTGCATAAAAAACATCACAGTTTATATTAAGTTCAAAAATAAGGATTATAATATGAGATTTGGGAACATGGAATGTGATTTGGAAAGGGGTTGGACAAGAAAAGATTAGTGAGATGTTTAAAGTAGTGATGAGAGTAAATTCCCCTTTATAATTGTGGTGTAGTGACATTCATGTAAATAACCAAAAGTATTCCCTATTGGGAGGTCACAATTAACCCTTGTTCCTCTAATGTTAATAATTAAAGGGTTTTAAAAAAGATAAATTCGATAAAAACTTCAAAAACATAATAAAACACATGTTTCAACCATTTGATTCGTTATCCTCTATGATTCCTTTTACCATTTTGGGTTTTTACCGCAGTAAATAGTATTTTTTACCCAGGTAATTTATAATTAAAAAGGAAAATATTATAAACATTTTTAGAAAATCTGTACCCATTGATTCAGAATAATATATCTATTTTATAAAATATATATCATATGCATGTCAGAAAACTAATTATACCTCATGAGAATGTAACGTGCAAAAACACTACTTTAACCTTAACCACACAAACTGATTATTTAATATTTTGGAGTCAATATAGTAATTATAAAATAAAAATTGGTATATTAATAAAGAATAATTGATATATATTAACATATAAAATTCAAAAGGAATATGATATCATTTATACTAACTATTAATCATTTCATAAAATATCATTTAGTTTATAATTATATTATTGTAAATTTTGAATTTATTAATGTAACTTGAAAATAAAAATATCAAAATAATGATGTAATTAATATATATTGTGCTAAAACCAATGTAACATGATCTAATAATATAAAAAATCAAAGGAACCCAATAATTCATTTGGTATAATTTACTTTTTATATTTTAAATATCATTTATTTTACTTAATAAATAAGTAAATAAATTCCTCTATCAGTGTTTCCTAAGAATTAATGTAATTCTATATTTTATAAAAACATTAAAATAAATTATCATGATAAAAATAATAATTTCTATTTTAAAATAATATATTTAAACAAACATTTTGTAATTTCTCAGATTTTTCGTGTATTATTTGGCCATATTATACGGTTTTATTTCGTGCAAGGAACTAAGAAAACATTCTATTATGAGGCCAGTGTGATGAGAAATTTTTTTTAAAAATATTTACATATTTAATATAACATAACCACAATTTTCCTAAAAAAGTTGAATTACTCTTAAATAGGTGCCCATATCAAAAATAGGAGGTTACCGTTGAGTTCAAAATAGACGATTTACCCTAGGCACAACCAAACATTTGTTGGTGCGGGTCGATTGTGGAATGTTGTCTCAGGCATTTAAAAAGAGTAAAATAAATTAAGAAAAAATTATTTTATTTTCTTCTTCATCAAGTCGAAATATTTATCTTATATAAACCATTTTCTAGAAATATAACATTAATCTCATAACCCTGGAATCTTATAAAAACATGGGAGAGGGAGATCTAGAGAATTATGTTGAGCTCATGACAACAAAACATTGAATCAGGGATTAAGGAATACTAATCTTGACCAATCTCACCAAAAATGATAACACAACCTTTTCACCATCGATGATCGATCCAAATCAAGGTAGGGATTTTAATTTAATATGTTCTTCCCCATTCTTGATTCCTACGATGAATGTAGACTAATCCACAAATAGATTATCCTGTAGGTGAGTCATATTTGTGGTATTAGATTATTTTTTGGGTTTAAGGGGATTTGTTTTACTAACCTCAATCAATCATTATCGATCATTGGTCAATAACACTATTTCAACACTGAAAGACCATCTTTTTTGTTCCATTATACCTCATTTCATCACATTCTTCACCAATTTGATCCTAGATGTCCCAGTTCGACATGGTCGGGTGGTTCTAAACTCGTTCGGACCCCTGGGTTTTAGTTGAATTGATATTTGAGGTCGGATGTGTGTATATCGGGACCCAATGTGGTAGGATCAATGATCACTTAGATTTTTGGCCATTGGAGGAGATTTTGGGGTCCAAATAAGGGACCACCGGTGTTACATCCCATGTAAATAAAGAACAATACCTTTTCATATTTATTTATATTTGTGAATTAAATATTAATTTTACATTAAAGGGGATGCTATGTTCAATTAAGTAACAGATACAGAACAACATGTTCGTTTGAAATCTTATGTTGCACACCACGTTGGATCATACTGAAAAATAATAATATAATATTACCTTAAATGGCAGTTAACACCTAGTCATTTTATTGGCAGGAATGACCAGAAATAACCATATTATGTTTAAACATATTTCTTAAATGTCTTTATATTTATCCAATAAACTTTAAAGGATTAAAATTTGAATGAATATAATTTTAAGCATAAATACTCTAATATATTTTAAAATGTCGATTTACCGCCTTTTAATGGAGAACCCTCGTTAAATCTAGTTTTGGTCACATTTATATGTTCTATTTGACAAAATAAAATTCTTCTTTAGAATCGGGACATCAAAGTATACTTTGGGTAAATATTTGGTATTTTTCTGATAGAACTCATTTTTAATGAATAATGAAAAATACTGTATGTTAATTCAAAAATGGCTTTTAATATAATTTATTTATAAGGGTAGATTATATTTTTAATTAGTTTCAAAATGTAATTATATTATATTTTTACTATTTAATCAATTATTGGTCATTGGAAGTAATTTCACTTTGATATTCAACATAAACAATGTCAACCTTTTGATAGTTATTATTTTTTAAAAACATGTTTTTTGTTGTGACAATGAGATTTTTTTTTAAATTAATTAATGAAACATCTATGTATTTAATTTCATAAAATATACATCATTTTTTGAATTTGGAATATCAAATATAGATTTGGCTGAATTTCTTGTTTTTTTAGAAAAACATCAATTTTTAAAGAATAGTCAAAACACTGAATAATAGTTAAAAAACATTCTTTTTCATTGAAATGAAATTTTACCACTTCTTTTAATTAAATTTGTAAAATAAAACATACATGGTTGTTATTAGTAAGTAAAATTGTGTTCTATAAAATATATATAATATTTGGTGAATAGTAACTTTTGACTTTTATTTACCACTGTTGATGGTAAATAATGTAATTCAAGGTAAAAATAATATTACAATTATATTAATTTCCCCAACATGTGTCCAAATCCAATGAGATGATACATTTTCAACCATGGTCATATTTGGGTCGATTTTGGGACCCCATAGATCCACTTAAGAGTAAAAATGACACTTTATATTAATTAATTTAATGTAATGTCAAAAATGACATAAACAAATATGTTTTAGTGAATCAATTCTTACATGGGGTCATATTATTTTTCTCTTATAAAATAAATATTCATTTGAAAGATAAAGATGTTTTCCTACATAATGTTATTTTTTTATAATTTTTATACATCAAATAAATAAATTTTTTCATGACATAATAATGATGTGGTGTATACCTCATTAATGAAGGATTTAAATAAATAAGATTATAAATATTAAAAAAATCAGAAACCTGTAAAAATTTTATTTAATGATTTTATTTAGAACAATAGTCTTTTTATATTTTACATTAATGAGTTTTGGACCTTTATAAATCGAAAATCATTATATTATAAAATAATATTTTCAAACATTTCTAAAGAGACAATCCTCCACCTTATAAAAAGCCATAACCTCTAACCCATTACTCACACCTCTAAAGCCCCATGGCTTATCCAACCTTTACCAATTAAGCTCCCTACATCCATCTATTCCCAAAAGCAGCCATACCTAAGGCATAAGGCACTTCAATAAAGCCTTTTGGTTCAAACCAAAGGGAGTTACCCGATTTAAAGGTAGTGTCTTCTCTTAAGTTCTTATGTTTTATTTTCCTTCTCCGAGACCCTAACATCTCTTTAGTTATTTATTTTATAAAAAAAGTATCTTAAATATAATACTTTTTTGTTATGAGATTTATTCTAACTAAACTTACAAACATTTCTATTTAATTGGAAAAGAACATACAATTTCAGTGGACGGTGAACTAATGCCTCACGAAATGATGATTGTTCAATATTCTCCAAAACGCCACTCATGGTGACTATTAAGATGGAACTATATTTACGTGTGATATATATTATATTTATATTGTCTCTATACTTGTTTATTTTTCATTTATATCGTACATTTATGGTTTCCGTAATTGAAAAATACGATTATTTCATTTAAGGAAGTGTGGAATACCTCCCCCTCAAAGTGATATGACTCATTCATGCCATACGTGGAACGCATAAAGGATGGAGTTAATTAAATTAAATAACATAGATATTATAATGGAATTAAAATATTCCTATGTATTATTAAATTTTCGTTCCATTAAATATAAAATAGAATTTTAAGTAGCTTTCATGTGTATGTACTGTTTACCGTCCCCATGAACGGTGCATTTCATTTAATAACTCCAAATGATATGGAATATAATAAATGCATTTACACTGGATATATATGATATATATGATATATAAATCATTAATATCATATTGAGATAATGGACTTTTGACCACATGGATAATTTGTAATTATAACAAGTTCATTTTTTTATCAATGTTATGAAGATCGAAAAAAAGTTCGATATGAACTCAAATAATTAAAAAATTGTTTTAGCAAGGTAATATGTGATATAAAAGGATTAATAAAACAGAAAAATGTTTTTAATGAAGTATAAATAACATTTGTTTATTATTCAGGATGAACATGGAACATATGAGTCAAGTCGAACATAAGGAAATGGGTTTTTTATCTAACTTTTAATTCTGTGAGATTCAATTATTTACCACTTATTTATTGCATTTAGTGTATTGTGTACTACTATTTGATATATATTATCATTATTCTATTTATATTCATGTTATTAAATGATTAAGTTTCTGATTATTATCTTTTTTTCATACGACTCGATTGATTACAATGTGGTAAGGGGTTTTCATCTCAATTTTTCTTCTCATGAGATTTAAGCTATCTTTGAAAATATCTCCTTTTGTGTGCTGTATGTACTGCCAATGATTTAATTATTTGTCTAATATAATTTAATTTAAGGTTTTTTACATATTTGTTGAATGATACTTCTTTCATATGGTGTATGCTTCATAAGATACCAAATCGGTAAGGGAACCTTTCACCCTTTTCTACTAGTCAAAGACTTATATTATTTTATGTAATTACAATTTCCATTTTCATATGTTGGTATTTGTTCTTATAAATTCTTACTACTAAAAATTTTCTTTCAAAGTGATGAGAGACCCTTTTCTCTCTCATCAATTCATTTTATAAATTTTTATGTGACATCGTTAGGCTGTCAATTTTTTTAAGGGAACTTCTTAACCCAAATTTCCTTATTTTGGTTAATCTTCTAATTCATGATTATATCTTGCTAAAATTATGTGTGAATGAACTCTTATTGTTGTACATTGAATATCTACTTATATTGGGTGTATTTATATTTGTCATATATTATTATTTCATTGATTTATCTTTAATCTAATGATATAATCTTGGTAAAGTACTTCGTGTCAATTTAAATTTCATTGAAACATTTGTTTTGTTATGAAAGAATTCTCTTTTATATGGTGTCTATATTGTCCTTTGTCGTATTATATATGGAATCCCCTTATTTTCTTGTTATTATAATGTTTTGAATAAATTTCATTTTTTAATTATTTGTATTCATGCACATCTCATTTGTTAAAGAACTACTTAACTAAATTTTCTTATAGAGATTTATTCTTCTAAATCATTCATATTAATGTCCATGTTTTAAAAATGGTTTTAAGGATTTATTTTTAGGGACATAAATATTTAGAAATTAAAATTTCTTTCAAATTATTCCCAGTGGTATGAGACACTTTGATTCAAAAATATCACTATTAAATGAATAAAATGGTTTGATAAAGCATTGATTATTTCAATATCTTGAAATGATATTTTGTGATTGCAATGTGGAAATGTTATTTTTTCCATCATGTTGGTTTTATGTGTTATGAATATGTTAGGATATTGGTAAATGTTTATGTATACTGGTGGTTCTGTGATAATCCTGGGGCATGTGTGTCCGAGATATCTCTCCATTGAATTGGGTAACGTGATAGAGGTAAACATTAAAATTTATCCTATGTGATTTATGGAATATACTGTAACGTGTATTCAATATGTGACTATCTATGTATATGTGAAATATATAATATAAGTTTGATATAGATTCCACAAGTTACCTTTATGATTTATGATTTCTATATGTTATTCATAAATATTATGATTTCATGAGGTATGTTAAAGAGCTTATGTTTTGTATGTTTTGATGAACTAATGTTTTCATTCATTATTTTATAACCATTACTGAGTTTTTATGCTCATCCCAGGTTTTGGAAATGTTTTTCACAGGGTATAAGGCATGGTAATAGAAAGGAAGATCTCAAGAAGACTTATATAAAGAAAAAAATTATTGTTTTATTTTAAATTTTTTATTTTATAAAAAAAATGGAAACATAGTTGAAGTGTTTTTTTGTAATTTTTTATATGTAATGTAATAGTTATGGCCAAATTTTCTAAAACAAAATTACCTGAAATGATCCTCAATGTGAATTATTAACTGAATTCAAGATTATGTAATGTTTAATGATGGGTCCTTATAACCAGTAGGTGGCATCGGTGCCCGCTGGCCGGTGGTAGTGCATAGTGGCATGCAGGGACAGAAGAAGCATAGCGAGTTGTTGGGATTGGATAAGTCGGTGGGTTGGGTTGGGTCAACAGGTCGGATCAGGGTAGGGCTACAGGGTCAGGATCACGGTCCGGTCAAGCCTGAGTTAGATCTAGGAAAACTGGGGTGGAGACTAGTTGTGGTCGACTAGGGTGCCATGGAAACATTAGCCTCTACGGGACTTAGTGGTCGGGTATTTGGTCCTTGATCAGTCGTCTGTGGTGGCCCATAATTCATAATAGAAGGATTAATCGCGGCGGTCAATCCATAGGTGACCAACTATAGTGGTTGGTGGACTGATCGCATGTGTAGGTGCACAACCCACAATGGGTATGTTGGAAACATTGTTCAAACAGTCATAACTTCTAAAAAGAGAATCCATTTAATATACCATCTACAATAGTGTGATCCTATCCTTGAGTTGGATGTTTGAGGCACTTATGTTTCCAATTTTGGACTATTATAGGTTGAGTGGATTTCCTTGTTCCTTCAATTGATGTAAGAATGAAACATTATATACACATCAATCTATTGTAATTCCCTATAGAGGTCACATATCTGAAATAGTTTATTTTCCCTTCTCTGACACTGTTGTGTGAGCCTCTATCATCCCTCGTAGATATTTTGGAATCTTCGTAACCTCTATGAGAAGGACGTTCATACTCTATCTAGACGACCACATCAGTAGGATTTGTAGAGCCACAGAAATGTGATCCCCTCTGTAATGTGTTGATCCATATTGGGTTGGGGGTGTCCCCCAATGGTTTTGGGTGTTACCCCCTATTTATTTATCATTATTGATCTATATTGGGTTCATGGTTTCCCACATCAGTTCTCGGCATGACCTTATGTCTATGTATCTTATTTTTCTTAGACTGGTGCATTATCTTATGGTGGGTACCAAATTATTTAGACCTCTTTGTAATGTTTCTCGAATGATAGTATGTATTATGGAGAAGGATCCCCTAGAACTAATGTTGCTTTAAACAGAATCCTATGGCTGGAAGTCGGTTATGACCACCTGATGGTGTGGAGTCTCTCTTGAGTATATATGGGTTCTCTTTCTATCTTCTCATTGGATCTAGTTAGATTGTATCATCTTGTATTGATCCTACATACATGGTGCCTCATTTTTAGTTTTTTGGTTGTGTCATACTGAGTATTTCTATACTCACCCATGCACAAGGATTTCATTCACATGTCATATCTTCTACAGACTGAGGCCATTTTCATAATGTTCATAGAGGATGAGGAGCAGGCAGAGCATAACTAGAGTTTGTAAGACTTATGTGTTTACCAGGGGTGTACCTTTGACTTAGTCTTCACCCTTAGAGTAGGATGTAATCATTATAGTTTTAGTTGGACTTGTGTATAGAATATTTACAGTGGGATTGTTTTCGGGCATGTAAATTTTTTCATTAACTCCTTCTATTCTCTAGTTGTGGGATAATAGTTTTCTGCCTCCATTCATTCTGGTTTCTTACATTTCATCATTGTGTTTCATAAATATGTTTTTCTATACAGGTACTTTAGTCTAATGACTCCAATTTGTGGGAAAGTCTTACTCAGTGCTAGTCTCCAGCCCCTAGTCTATCAATGGTGGGATTGGGGTAGTCATGGTACAAGCCCCTCCAGGATAGGTCATTAAATATTCATATCAGAAAGATTATATCTACATTAGGACCAAAAGTAATTGAGGTTGGTTTTGGGAAACAATGTTATGTTTTTCTAGTTTGGATTTTAGTCCAGGGACTCTTGATTTGGTGTGGAAAATGAAATATCCTTACACCAAGACTCTAATCACCTTATTTTTAACTCAGTATATGAAAACATTGGTTGTAGTGAAAATCCATTGTACATGAATTATATAGTAATTGTTTTTCCTTATGTTTACATCTTCATTCTTCTCCCAAGATATACTCTATTAACCGTGGTATATATATTTTTATTTTAGGATTCCCCCACATTGAAAACCATCTGGATTTCACCACCTGATTATTAGGATGGTCTACCTAGTGAATATACATCGGTATAGGGGCATGTACTAAAGATAAAACCAATGTGTGCTTTTACAGCAATGACACCACCTATTGAGCATCACATACTACCAGAAATACTATATATAGATGCATGCAGGATGAGTTTATTGCATGGTTTACCATGAAAGTGAACTTAGGGGTATTAATAAGATCCAGAACCTCATATGGTTGAGGATTGGCTAGAGGTAGCCAACCCATTTTCCACCTTATAACAATTCCCACCGATCATAATGCAGTCACCGACGTGACAAGTTTTTAGGTATTTGTAGAGAGAATTTGGATCTTGGAAGCTCAGTCACACAAATAGATATCTCTATCATAAATAGACATCTATATTATCTGTAGAGAGGTGTTCTATCTAGCCACATTATGATCAAAATGCATACATGAGCTTCTACATCTATAGCAGGGCAGTATAACTGTGGGGAAGTATTCAACGAATTTTAATGACCTTTTGTTCTACTCTTTAGACATGGTATGAGACCAGTTCATCAAGGAATGGAAATTAGTGTAGGGATTAGGTCGGGACATTTGTTAATCAGTGTTCCCCTTTAGCATTTATACCTTTGTGAAGAAACATTAGCAAGTCCTGTTAGTGGAATGTTTTCTGGCAGAGAAGGCACCAGTAGTGGCAGCTTTTAGTGGGGACTAGGTAGCTGAGACCTTGACATCAGGTATACGATGAAAGTCATAGGGATCAATGATGTTCACTTATTTAGGAGTTTTAGTAGTGAAGGGATCCTAGGGAAGCTCGAATCAGCCATGGGATATGCAATGTATCTCATGCGACAGTTGTCAACATGTGGCACATGATTTACTGACCCATCATAAAACCCATCAAAAAATGGTCATGGTGAACCCTAGAAAGAGAAAGTGATTTTTTCAAGGTGTTCTACAGGGTAGTGTATGTGGAATAGGGGCAGACAAGGCAGTATGAGGTTGTGAGAGGATCGACATATTACCACCACCACCCCCCGGTGTTCCATGCTAGGCTTAGGAAGCTGGTGGATATGGATGAGGCCAACAACTGGATATAGAGGCCTATGAACATGAGTATTCAAGGATGATATGAGGTATGATATGTGTCTTCTCTACATAAGTTTTAGTATTTATAGACACATTTTCTAGTCATTCCTTTCATTCCATGTATCTTGTTTGAGACTCGTAGATTTATATTGAACCGCTGACTCGACCATTGATCTTTGAGACTCCTACTAGATGAGACTCGATTATCACACACTAGTGCCGACAGAGTGACCTAATACATTGAGGATAGTGTTTTGTTTGAGATATCATGGTAGTGGAATCTATGCCTCATGTCATCATTCTTGGTATGGACTTGTCATCCATAGTTCATGCTCAAATTGACTATTTTAGCTGAATAGTTAAAAGTGCCCATAGTGATGGGACCAAATTTTATATTATTGGGGAAATATAAATACATGAACTATAGAATAGACTCATGCATCATAAGTTGCATCTGATTACTCATTGGTTGGATAGCCATAACCACGATGCAGACGATGTTATAAGTCCTCAGTTTATTACAGTGGTGGAGGAGTATGAAAACATATTTCCTTAAGATTTTATAGGTTCACCTCTCCATAGGTATATAGACTTCCGTATTGATATACACCCTAAGATAGAATCGATATCTATTCATGTATATCGTATTGCTCCTACATAGCATTATGAGGAGAGGGTATAATGGTTGGGCTTGCAAAGGATGGGCTTCCTGAGACCGAATGTTCCACCCTTGGAATCCCAGATTTTTTTCATGAAATTAGAGAGGATCCTGAGGTTATAAGTGGATTTCCAGTGATTAAACATGGTGTCTATGATGAACATGTATCCACTACCAAGGATCAATGATCACTTTCATTAGTTTAATGGTCATGGTGGTTCATTGAGATTTACCCTAGAATAGGCTACCGCTAGCTACGAGTACAGGATGAGGATATATCAAGGATGACTATCAGTTTTTGTTACGGTCATTATGAGTACATCATGATGAAGTTTGATAAGAAAAATTACCCATAAGTGTTAATGGGATTCATGAACCATATCCTTCACCATTACATATATTGGTTCATTGTGGTCATCATTGATGATATCATAGTGTATTTGGTGTCTGATTAAGAGCACAAAAAACACTTAAGGATAGTATAGAACACACTATGAGAGCTCCAACATTATTGGAAGCAAAAAAAGTGCTTGTTTTGGATTCAAAAGGTCCATTTTCTAGGACACTTCATCTCATAGGTTGGACTTGTAGTTGATCCAACTATGGTTGAGGTGGTGTGTTCTTGGGAGACACCCAATTGGGTTACTAGGGTTTGGATTTTTCTAGGGATATTGGGGTAATATTAGAGGTTTTTACCAATAATAGCTATAGTGGAAGAACCCTTGATATCATTAACATGAAAGGGGAATCATTTTGTGTGGATAATAAAATTTCGAGTAGTTCTTTCAAGAAGTATGGAATGGATTAAAAAGGGACGCTATATTGAATTTACTAGATAATGGTGTCAAGTACGTGGAGTTCTATGATGCATTAAGGACAAGGCATGGTTGTGTCCTAATGTATTAGAATGATGTGGTTTCCTTTGGTTCATGCCAGTTGACACTACAAGAAAATAACTACACAAACCGTGATCTTAAATTATTAGTGGTAGTCATCATATTGAATATGTAGTGAATTACCTGATGGGTGAGTGATTTATCATCTACTCCGATCACAATATTCTCAAGTATATATTCTATCTGATAGATCATAACTTCAGACAACGGAGATTGCAAGAGTTCCACCAGGATAATAAATTTTAGATTGTCTATAATCTGAGGAAGGGGAATGTAGTGGGAGGTTCTCATAGCATGAGATCTAGCTTACAGTTTCTGAATGAGGAATTGGAGCATTTGGCCTCATTGTAGATATCAATTTTTTATGGATATGGAGCATATTATCTCCATTCAATGTATGTCACCCCTCCACTCTAGTATTGAGTCAAGGAGGAATAACTTGGGGATATTCATTATGAGACACTACTTGGTCTAATATCCACATTCCATTATCCTGATGGATATTCAAAAGGGGGGGAGATCTTCATTCTCTTCAGGAGACACAAGATGGTATTAGTGTGGTTGTGTGAGGGGGTTTGTGGGAGTTTAATACATCCCCATTTGAGGTAAATCCACGTGTGGTAAATATGTAATAGGATATTTGATGCCTATTTTTTCCCACCAAGGATGAAGAAATGGTTTTTAATGTTTTTTTATTAATTCCTTATTTTTCTACAAGTAACAACTAAGCACCAGGTCCCAGCAGTTTTAGATCAACCCCTAGAGGTTCTAGAATGAAATTGGGATAAGATATAAATATGATTCATGATGGGTTTACATCGTACATCTAATGGATATGATTCAATCAGGGTGATCGTTGACTGACAAACCATATTGGACCACTTCCTAGTAATCTATGAGCAGAGTTTAGTAGAGAGCTTGGGGTCCCTATACGCTTAAAAGATAGATCAACTACATGTACATCCATCGATTATTGTTTCTAATCATGATTCTCACATTACATCTTCTCTATTAAAGGAATTATATGTGGTTTTTGGGACCCAGTTACTCTTGAGGACAATGTTTCACCCACAAACAGATAACTAGAATGAGCAGACAGTTTAGGTTCTAGAGGACATGACGCATGATTACATGATAGAATTTGGCTGTAGTAGGGACAATCACCTACCACTAGTGGAGTTTTTTTACCACAAAAACTACCATTCTATCATTCTTATGGCACAATTAGAGCCTTTGTATGAACACCATGCATGTCACCACTTTTCTGGAATGACCTAGGAGAGACAGCACTCATGGGCCCATAGTTTATTCAATCTAGTATAGAGAATGTTTATATGAACTAGTTGAGGAGAAGACTGAATAGATCCATTATAATTCATATGATGATAGGATACAAATGACTTTTGTGTTCGAGGAAAGAGACAATGTGTTCTTATGGGTTTCACCTGTAAGTGGATTATGGTGATTGTGCTAGGGTGGAAAATTATATTCAAGGTTAATAGTCCCTTTATAGATAGTAAATTGGGTTAGAGGAATGGAATACCTCTTATATATACCTCCATAGTTAGACCAGGTACACAACATCTTCCACGTGTCGCAGTTGAGGAGGTACAGGAAGGATTCATCACACGTAATCGACGGGGCAGAGTTGATCATCAAGGATGATGCGAACATTGATTATTACCCAGTGGAGATCATGGATCAGTAGGATAGTATCCTTAATGGGTGATTGATTCATTTGGTCTATGTCAAGTGGTGTCATGGGAATCACTATGACAGTGCATGGGATAAGGAGGCCCATATTCAGGCTCTGTACCCCCATTTTCTTGAGGAGCCAATGTTTTTTATTTTCAGGGATGTAAATAACCAATGGTTGGGAGAATTTAACTTCCTAGATTTTATATGTATTAATATTTTATATTATGTCATGTGATTTTGAGACCATGCACCAAGAGGTCATATAATTAATAGGACCATGGTTTTCGGAAAAAATGTTTTAAAATATTAAAATATTTAATAGCACGCATGCAAAATTTTCCTAAAAAAGTGGAATAAATATTAAATGGGTGTCCAAATTATAAAAATTAGGGTACCATTGAGTTCATAATTGAGGTTTTACCCTAGGCAAAACCTAACATTGGTCGGAGTGGGTTGATTTAATAAATTCATCTTAGGGGTTTTAATATAATTAAATAATTTAAATAGAATTATTTTATTATGTTCATCAATGTAGAGATATGTTTGTATACAATAAAACATTTTTTTAGAAATCCAGTGTTAATATTATAACACTATAATCCCATGTAAACCTTTGAGAGATATATCTAGAGAATTTTCTTAAGCGGGTTGCAATGAAACAACAAATTTATGATTGATGAATGTCGATCTTGATGGAACTCACCAACAACAATGCAAATACTTTTTTCATGGGTGATCGATACATATTGAGGTAGGGATTTTGATTTAATCTATTCATCCCCATTAATAATTCCAAAAATTAAAGTAGAATAATTCCTAAACATATTATCTTGTGGATTAATTGCATTTTCCGAATGAGATTGTTTTTTCTGTTTGACGATATTTATTTGACTAACCCATATTCATCATTATTTATTGTTGGACAAGAATTCATGGCCAATGATTAAAAACCAGCATTATTGGGGCTTTGTCCCTCTATTATTAACATTCTTCATAGGTTTTATCCCAATTCTCTCTGCCCAAAATTATTGTGTGGTTATGTACTCCATCAGACCCCTACAATGGCGGATAATCAACAAATGTGAATAGGAAATTGTAGATCGGGACCCAAGGAGCTAGGATCTACGATCGCTTTGAATTTTAGAAATCATAAGAGGCATAATGGTCAATAAAAAAACCACTGGTGTGCTTTATTGGTGGCCATTGATGATCTACATGTAGGCAGAGGATACAACAGGGTCGGTGGTTGATGTTGAGCGGGACTTTAGGTTGATCCATGCCGATGTTTCGGTCCAGGAAAGTGGGCTAGGTCAGTTCAATGGGTTGAAAAATGTTTGAGATAACATGATTGAACTGGGTCACATCATACCAGAGTCAGATTAAGTATATCTTAGGTGGATCCCAGTTGCTGTCGATCATGAAAATCAACCAAGATGATCGACCACAGTGGTCTACTTTTGAGGTCAAAAGTGGTGTTGCGACTGCTCATGCTAGTACGAGGCACTATGGCTGCACAACCAGCTCACAGGCGGCGAACCACATGGGTCGACTACCGCATCCGGTCAGGCATATCATTGTGACTGACTTTGAATGATTGTGCACAAGTGAGTGACCTTAGTGGTAGGGGGACCGACCGCAATGGTAGGTGGTCCGACCATGGTGGTAGGTCCAAAGGCCCCAATATGACTATGAGTATCTTCTTTAAAATGGAGATGCATCATATATAGAGTATCTGTTTAATGTACCATTTATGGAATCATGATACTATCTATGTGCAAGAAGTTTTAGGATCTAATTTTTCCTAGTTTTGACAAGTATAGGTTGAGTGTGTTCCCTTGGTCCTTTCCATGAGAGTACAATGAAACATTACATCCACATACTTGGATAGTAATCTTGTCTAGAAGTCGAGTCTCAAATTGAGTTGAGGTGTCCCTACGTGAGACCATAGTGTGATCCTTTATCATCCCCAGTACAGTTTGTGTAATCAATGTAACCTCCCTAAGTATGGTGATGATCCTCTATCTATCAGGCCACATCGGTAGGGGTTGTAGAATGATTGACATGTAATCCTCTATGTAGAGGGTTGATCAAAATTGGGTACGTGGTTTCCCCCATTAATTATCTATGTTACCCCCTAACTCTGTAGTAATGTTCTTCTATTTTAGGTTCATGGTGTCCCTGATCAGTTTTGGGTGTGAACCCCTCTCAGTGTATCATAGACTTCTTTTCCAGGTGTTTTAGACTTTATCGGGGAACAAATGAACTATAACTCTTCACCATGTATCTTTAATGATAACAGTGATCATGGAGTGGGATCTCCCAGAACAATCATTATATAGAACAGAATCATATAACTGGTAGATAGTTATGACCACCTGATGGCACAAAGTCTCTCTTGATTATATCAAGGTTCTCATTCTCTCTTTGACATTTTTATACAAAGATTGTTACATCTTGTATTAACCTGAATTAATTTGTTCTTCATGTTTAGTGTTTTTAGGGTGTCATGCTGAGTATTTTTATACTCACCCTTACAGAAGATTTTCCCACACATGACTTTTCTAGTGTCGATGATGACTGTTTTTACAGTGTCCTAGTAGGACCAAGAGTTGGTAGTGCATAGCTGGAATTGGGAAAATTGATGTGTTTATCAAGAGGATACATGTGACTTACTCATTTCCCTTAGAGTAGGTTGGAATATTTACTGGTTTATTTGGACTTTTGTATAGACTCCTTATGGTGGGCTTGTATATGGCCCTGTTTACTTTTTCATTACTTATTTTGTACTTAGGTTGTGGGATCATAGTTTTATTCATTCATTCTATCACTTTTTTTATATTTCATCATTATGTGCCATGGAGATGTGTTCCTATGTATAGGTAGTTTGGGATAATGTGTCCCATTTGTGGGAATTTCCTGCTCGGTGATAGTCGCCAACTCCTAACCTATCAAAGGTGTACATGGGGTAGTAATAGAATGGCCCATCTAGGATGGTTCATGACTCATGTGATGTTTTTACCTACCACAATTAATTATAAATATTAATGTCATGGAAGGTTTCTTTTTTTATTATTCATTACTTAAATTATTATATTGGTTAGTTTCATGGAAAAGTATCCCAAAAGCTTATAAAATAGATCCTAATGTTATAAGGGTCTATCCATGTCTATAAAATTGGCGTTGAATAAATTGGTAGGCCATTTTAACCATAATTGACTTTGTATAACCCCTTGGTAAACCCATTTTTACCTTAATTGGGGTAATCAATTTTTACTTCTTTGACTATTCATTTTCGTAAAAAATTATGATGAATGTATTTAAAATTATAAATTATGTTTATTCTAATAAGGAATTAATTTTTCTAAATTCAATTCACACAAGTGGAAAATTTTGGCATAAAATTATTCCCACGGATGCGACAAGAAAGCAGGTTTTATAAGAGAAAATAGTCAAAAGTTTTCATTGTTTTTAAATAAAATTAAATATGAAAATGATTAAAATTGAATATTTTGGATTAATTTATATATAAATGAACTAATTTTAATTTAAAACCAACTAAAAAAAGTAACATTATAAATCACGTAAAGGAAAATGTTATTTTTATTTAAAATTCAGTACTTTTCACTATTCATCATGAAATTAAACTTTTTAGAAAAATAACTAATATTAAAAATAAAATAATTTTGAATTTTTTTTTATAAAATTACAATTAATTTTTAAATTTATTTTTTTCTGAAAGGGTTAAAAATAAATTCCAAATTAACTATTTAAAGGCTGACTAAACCATGGTTTGTTTATACCTATTATTGTGTGCAATACAAGATTTCATCAAATTTGAATTTATTATAAAATAAATATATTGAAAATTATTGGGGTATTATATTATCGAATAAATAAATAAATTTTATCCTTACAATTTATAATTTATATCAGTAATTAATGGTTTGACATTTGGAAATACTATTATTGAAAGACCCCACATTGTAAAGGGGTTAATAAAATATTTTTTAATAAGTGAGAAAGGGAAATAAAAAGGTCATATAGAATAATCACATAACTAGGATTACATGTTTTGGAATATATGGGGAAAATGAAATCCAGGAAATGGAATAGAATACTAACACTCACTGATTAATTGAGAGTGGTAGAGGTAATTGATCATAAGAATGTGGCTGATCAAGAGAAGGATGAAGACCACAAAACCATAAACCAAATAGGTTTTAAAATGGTCATATATATCATTAGAAATGAAATTTATAAAATAAAAGTTTATTTGAAGATATTTTTCATGAATTTAATAATTTTTCATGCGAATATATACTAACTTAATTTCATTCTATTACATAATCACAATATCATCCTTTTTATGTTTCATTACAAATTTCAAATTCATTCCTTACTCCAAAAATTCAATATCCAAGAATGAATTTTTTATACATTAATCACTAAAATACTATTTTAATGGATAATAATATCATTAAAAGAGTGAAAATTCACTCCATCTATATCAAATTATTTTCCCAAAACAATATTCTTTTCATAAGGTATCTAGTATGAAAAAAATTTCATATACTGAAGTAATAAATTAATATTTAAAACCACATACAATGTTAAACAAAAATCAATTCCTTAGAGTTTAAACTTACGACCGCTCCAAAATATCAATATCTAAAACTATAGAAATAAGGTCACTAAATTTAAAAAATTAATTTTAAATTAATACTTCAAATAATATAAAGTATCTCTTAACTGTCATATACCAAAAAAATGAATATATTCATCACGAATTCTTATAAAACATGGTAATAACATGAATTATCATAATAAATTATTTAAAAAACTTAATTATTAATTAATATTGAAATTAAACATATATTTTTAGACGTATTCCTTAAATAAAAAAATGTTGTTAACTCCATTAATGATAATATTCAAAATTTTGACATGAAATATTTAATTAGTTCCTGGGTAGTCAACACTATCAAATTTAAATTATCCACATAAATCATCTATTTATCAAAATATATTTATCTCAAAATCGAAAACATATTAAGGGTTATATTTTCCCCAATCATGTGTTCTACAAGAAGTTCCTCTTTCCCCTGAATCATTTTTCTTGGTCATCAGTATCGTACATCATATTCTTTTAAATCACGACTAAAATGTATTTTAGTCTAATACTTATATATTTCACAATTAATATAACATGGATACAATTGATAAAATTATTAAATGACATAATTCATGAATCTAAACAGAATAATATTCACCTATTATCATCATATGTGGACATATCATAAGTTTGAACTTGATTTATTTTCTTCTCTTGTGGTATATTTATTTGATGCTTGACATATTGATTTATGTTGTGCCTGAACTCCTTATAGTTGAATAATTGTACATTTTAAAACAATATCTCCACCTTAAAATCACAAGAATTGTGGCCTTTATCTCCATAATTATTGAAAAATATAATTCCTTTTAATCAATCACCAGTGTGTATCCTTCCACAATGATAACATCTGGGAAAATATTTCTTTTCCTTATTCCATTTTACCATATTCTACCCTATTGTACTCTTCTTATCAACCTTCCATTAAAATAAATAATACTTAGATAGTTCTATCTCTATCTTTTTATAAAATTGTATTATATCCTTATATGATGATAATGTTTGCAAGACTAGTTCCATTAAAAATATCTCCTTAAGCCCATACGAGAATATATCATTTTTACACATTGGATCATTTTCATTAATACGGTTCACATTCCATATTCAACAGGTGATTTCTAAATAATGGAATACACTACATTAGATCATTTAATTATGAAAAATAATTTATAATCCCAAAACTAGTGAAATAGTTAAAATAAATTTAAAATTTTATGAAACAATAATATCATAATAATAAATATCGTTTTGATGGGATGTCACTATATTCAAATCATGTATAATGGTTTATAAAGAAAATGTGATTTATCTTAATTATATCTACCAATACATGTAATACATGGGCATAGTAAGGACAATTTTCATGCACAAGGTGATGATTGGGTCAATCCCAATGATCCCTATTTTAATTTTTTTACCCCTATTCACCTCTAACCATGTCCACTTATAGTATCCAGATAGGGATTTCTAGCGTGAAAAACTAGATAATCACTATGATATATAGCATTTAGGATATTATTATATACATACCATATAATTTTTTAATAGGGTTATTCTCCATAATCATTGTTTCCCAAAATCATGTTTCTGTGGTTTCTACTATACTTTCTCTAATATAAACTATAATGACCCTGACCCCATTATCCCGAAGCTGATGTCTTCATTATTAAATTTGAATAATATGTAATGTATCACATCCCAAAGGTCCAATCAATTTAGTTGTTTGATAGAACCACATACATACATGATACCCATTTTCAATTGTGAATGTGAAATAAAACATAATAAATAACAATAACAAATAAACGGTATCCTTGAGAACTCAATCAAATATCTATTCTTCAAATTCTATATAAAAGAATGAAAATAATGATGACTTAAAGTACTCGGTATGGGTTAATTAAATTTTAATATATCATAAATAATTTATAATATTCAACATGGAATGGTAAATAACTAAACCCATAATTCATTTAAATAACATGATAAGGAATAATCAATATGGGAAGGTAAATAAATAAAAATAAATTACATTTAATCATTAAACATAGAATGAAATAAATACAGAGAATATCATAGTGAAATTATCATCGATAATAAAAAATCAATTATTTTTTATCTAAATTATTAATTATATTACATGATATATCTGGTGAATGATAACTATACCATCAACATCTTTCACAGGACGGTTTAGACTATATGTAAAAACTTGTTTAATTATATCTTATTAATTAGTCTCATGATACCTACCAATGCATGGAGGAGATATATAAAATATGTCCCCACCGATCACTATTGGACCAAAACATTTCTCACATATCTAATAATCTATTTATTCAATGGATTAATATTCTTTATCATTAAATATCCATATAGAGTAATGGATACAAATTTTTTAGTATTTCTGGAGTTAATCAAATTAATTTCAATATAAGAACCATATGTAAAATTATTATATGTTTTATGAAATAATAATATATATCATGAAATAAAATTTACCTTTAATATTAATGTAATTTCTAATGAAAATTATTGTAAAAAGTGATTGTTTTAATATAATGTAAAAAATAAAAAAATTGGGATTATAAAATAAAATTTACCACATGGTAAATTTTTATTCAAATAACACTGTATGAAATAACTCCAACTGAAACATAAAATAAAATAAATTATGAATTAATCAGGATGTATAATTTTTTTTATAAAGACCACATGAAAGTGAATTGGTTCATAATAAAAAAATAAATCTCAATGGAATATAAATTGAGATGAAACCCTTTAGCTGACGCTTTCCGTGTGTTAGATGAGATTTAACCTCCAATATATTTTTAAGGATGTATTAATTTATACCATAAACATAATCATATTTATAATATCATATATGATCCTCTTATAACATTTTACCAATCATTTTTGAATAATATTTCATTATTTTTATTCTTTAAGACATTAATCATCCTATTTTCTCATTTTTGCATTGTTATGAATGATCAAGTTCTGGAACATATTACATAGTTCCACTATGTATACAATAATAATCATGAAATAATGATCATATTATTACATAAATGATACTTTTAAAACCAATAATTAAATCTTTTTTATGAAAAAGTATGTACTTTATGATCATGGAGAGGGTAGGTTGTACATACGGATAAGTTACATTTCCACCTTTTAATGATAATTATAGAAAGGAAGTAATATTTTTTCAATAAGAATTATCATAATATCATATATACCTTATTATTTCCTTATATATATATATATATCAACCATGTGGTGTGGCGATGAAAATAGAGTCACATCGCTTTGTAAAGGCGATAGTCCACACGTACACGAATGATGTTATCAATTTTATGTGAGTGAAATGGTAAGAAATAATATTATTTTTCTTAATGATAAATATTTAATTAATATAATGATTATTTCATTTATATGAAATATATTTATAAAAATTGACCTTATTATATTCCATGTAAAACACTATAGAAATGTGAATCACATCACATTGCGCAGTGATTGTCTGACATACACACAAGCGACATTATCATATCCCATATGGAATATAATGTAATATATATGTGTGTGATATAATGATAAAAAAGGTATAAATATGTTATAAATATTATATCTATAATTTACATTTATCATCACACCCAACTAGGAGAGGTAATAATAGAAAAAAGAATGACATTGATTTCTTGAGGCGGTAGTCCATCATACCCACAAATGATAATTTCGAAACCCATTTGATGGATGTTGAGAAGGTTATAGGTAATGAACTTGTTAAAATAAATACTAGTATATTTAAGATACTATGGTTTTTATAGAATCATGTTTTAATAATATTTGAAGGAGGTGGATGAATAAAAAATAAAAATGCTCACTAAAGAATATTACCTGTTCTTCAGGTAATACCCTTAGTATTACACCAAAACATTTCTAGGATGAATTTATACAAAAAATAAGGCTTCAGGTTTTATAGTAGATAATATATTAAGTTATTTCGGAAGGTATTTGTTGATCCAAATGCATTTATAGGTTTAAAGGAGTGACGACAGTAGGTGCCCGTTTATAATTGAGGATGAGTTTTATTCATGTAAATGCCAAAAAGTATTCACTATTTTGAGGTAAATGTTACCTAATTTCCATTAAATTTTTTTAATTAAATGTTTTGATGGATTATATTATCAATCAAAAAACAAAACTAACAATTAAACACTTGTTTTAATAATTTTTTCCATAACTTATATATATCCTTACATTTACAATTTTGGTTTTTCACTACAGAAACTAGTATTTTTATCCAAGGTAATTTATACATTAACCCTAAAATATAATGATAATAATTAGGTAATTTGGACCTATTAATTATAAATATGATAGATTTGTGAAATATAAATCCAATTTGTGTTGGAAATTAATTTTAAAACAAGTATAGGTAACATGAAAAACATTGATTTAACCTTAATCTTAATAACATGGTTATTACTATTTAGGGGTCAATATATTCATTTTATAAGATAAATCTATACATTTAGACAAAAAATAATTTATTAAAATTTAAAAATCATTTATAAGAAGATGTTATTTTTAGTAATTTTAATTCCTTTATTAGAATATCATTTATTATAAAATAACATTAATGTCAACTATGACAATATTAGTTAAATTTTAATTTAAAATGTCAAAATAATGATTAAATTAAAATATTTTATATTATACACTATGTAACATTATATAAAAATTAAAATGTTAATGTAACACAATAATTCATTCAATTTACTTAACTTTTAATATTTTCTATGTCACTTATTTTATTTAAATATTAACTATATAATTTATGTATTAGATTTTATTAAGCATTTAAAGTAATTATATCACATTTAAAAAATTAAAAACAAAATATGATGATATAAAAAATCATTTATAATAAAAATAGAATTTATAATTAAAAATATTGTGTTTTTTACTTATCCTGAATCTCTATAAATAAAAAAGGGAAGGAATATTCGATTTTTGTATTTTTATTTAGATAACTTATCTTATAGGATACATTCATGAGAAAGTGTCCCATAAAATCTTTAAAATATATCCTAAGGTCATAATAGTCTGAATAAGGTTATAAAATTTGTTTGGAAAACATTATATGTCCTTTTAACCATAATCTTGTGTGTTCAACCCCTAGTAAACCCATTTACCTTAACCAAAGTGATAAATTTTTACATTTCTCAATATTCATTTTGGTAAAAAATTAAGACGAAATTAATTTAAATTATAAATAATTCCGAAATATGGGATCTACTTTTAAAAATTAAATTTAACGAATTAGAAATTTTTAATTTAAAATTAATCATCTAGATTTTATGAGTATCAGGGTTTAAAGAGAAAATGATCAAAAGATTAAAATTCTTTTATATAAAAATTCAATATTTAGATCATTACAATGAAATAAATTTGACTAATTGACAAATAAATGAACTAATTTTTAACTAATATCAATTCCAAATATAATTTAAAATTATAAATTACATAAATGAAAAATATTTCTATTAAAATTCAGTATCTTCCAATATTCATCGAAAAACATTTTTTTTTAAAATATCCCAAATATTCATCCTAATAATATTTTAAAGTAATTATCTAATAATTTATGTTTATTTGAAATAAATATTCTAAAATCCGATAAAAATTAATTCTAAATTATGTTGTAAAATCATGAATAAACAATGTTTTGTTTAAACATAGAGTTTCATGTATTACTAGCATTTGATGAATTTAAATTTATTATAGAATAAATATATTCTAATGTATCATGGTGTTAAATATTCCTTTAAACTTTATATTTTGAAATATTTTATATTTCATATCATTTGTCCTAATAAAAAATTGTTTTGAAGTAATTTTTTATGTTATTTTCTCCTTATCTTCAAAAAAATGGTTCTTTGTAAGTGACTCAAAAACCATGTCAATTTATGTTGATATTAATAAAATAATTTAAAGAGACATAATTTTTTTATTATATACTATATTCAATGTATTCTTCTAAAATTGTGCCATGGCTCATAAATCACCCTTTATGGGCTCTTCTAAAATAATCGTTTTGGAATATTTTGATATTGGTATCAAGTGATCATGTTTTTTTAATTATATTTGTAAATGTAATGATTTTTTTTATTCTCATTGAATATTTATGATAATATAAATGAATGTATATTATATGGAACTAATTTTTACAGATGATAATGGTTTTGGTCTTATATTAACCTCCCCTAAATTGTTTAATGTTTTATTTCTCATGGGATAATGTAGAGTGGCCATAATTGGAATTGTTCACAAAATATATAATATAAATACATGGATTTTCCTATTAAATGAATGGGTGGAAATGCTTGGACTTTATTATGATGTTTTCCTATGATTATTTTTATTCTTCTAATCTATGATTTTCATTATTTCTACATTTTTTCAAATTTTTTAGATATTCATAGTTCTAATGATTTTATGCTTTTATATGTTATTATTTAATGTATTGTTTTATGTTAATTATGTGTTTATGAGCCATTTTTTTATTATCTATCATGTATATTATTTTCCAATTTGATGATATTTATTTCTCAAAAAACCATTATTATTTCCACATATGATCTCGTGATATTTTTATCTGATATTTCTCCCATACTCATTTTTTCCCACCTGTTTAAGATTAGTCTGTTATAACTAGTTGAAAATACCGACTTTCTAAGAATTAAATGTCTTCACTTTATTATTTTTACCATAATTAGATTATTATTATAATTAATTATTTTGGGATGTCTAAAAGGGGCTCTAGAAGAGTTCAATTATCAAGAAATTTTTACATGTTTAAGAATATAAATTTTTTATAACTACTCTATAAATACAATAAACAAAAATTTATCTGAGTTTCATGTGATTATTATGAGATTTAATTTTTAAAATTTTGTAATAATGTAAATTAATGATATTTTAAGATTGAGTCACAGTACCTCACCTTTATATCATGACATTACATATCGTGAAGCCTATATTCAGTATATGAATATCATACAGTTGCCCCTTCGTAAAAAAAACGACATCAACACCCATACAAACACTCTAAAACCCTTTGTCATCCCCTAAACAATGAAACCATTGTAATACATGATTATATGATTTAAAAACTCTCAATTTCTCATTCTAAGTTCCATTTGTAAAAATTAATTTCATACTATAGGAAAATATAAAATTCTATCTGAAATAAATGATCCAAGAACGCATAAGGAGTTAAAATTAATGTATTCATTTAAATTAAAATTTAACAAATGAAATTTTTTATCTCCTCAGGTTATGAATATGAATTGGTCTATCAATGTGTTAAAATTTTGGGGTATCCATTAAGTCTAAAAATGGACATGGACATCATTCTACAATCATTACTGGAAGGGTTTTAGAAAATTATTATTAACTACAATATGATGGGGTAAAATAAAAATTTATCTAATATTATAAATATATTAAAGGCAGATTATTAAGACATGGGTGTTACAAAGTTTTCTATTGTGATAGAATATTATAGTGGTAAATTTTTATGTGAGAGGAGATCAAAATATTTGGATGGATCAACAATTATCATTGATCAATAATGAGCAAATGAGATGTCATGAATGATGGGAAATGATTCCATTATATCATTCCTTGATAGTAGAAAAACTATATTGAACCAATGTTTTATTAATGTAAATTCCCTTATTATAATTATTTCTTATGTTATAAACGCATAAGAGAAACCAATAAGATATTTATAAATTACTATTGAATTAAATAAGAAGTGTTTTTTAAATCTGAGGAACCTATATCGATGAAATAGTATCTTGACCAATGGAATAATAATGTGACCCATATGAATAGTGAACTAACCAATTGAATAGTAACCTCACCAGTGAAATTATAAATTAAATTTATCAATATATTAAATGAGAACATATTATAATTTTATCACTGTATAATTTAATAAGTATTTTGAACATTATTAATTAAATGTTAGCAATTTTATATGTCATTAATAATTTATTACATTTTATTAATTCAATACTTTAAAAGATAATTTATTTTTTAAAAAATTATTCATAAATTTATATTTTTATGTTGTACGATTATGAGATAATTTAATGAGACATTAATTAATTTTTCAAAGTGTTAGAAAAACAGTTTTAATTTTAAACATGGTATTTTCCATGTAAATAATTATTTTTATTAAAAATGAAATTTTACATATTTATAAATTTATTTCAATAAAATTGTGTTCATTTTTTAATTATAAACTTTGAAAAATGGTTAGGGAGTTTTTTTGGGATTATTCTATAATACTGGAATTTTTTGTGAATAGTATAATACGGTAATTTACCGTATATATGTATTATAATTAAAATACACTATTCATTGAGTAATTGATGATATAAGCACAATTGGTTCAAACTCACATGATTTAATTACTATATCTAGTCCTAATAATCATCACTATTTCATATATAGATTAATATAATAATCCAACTAATTAAATAATGAGAAAACACTCCTCTTCCTCTAATATAAATACCACCCTTTACCACCTCTTCTTCTCACACCTCTCAAACATTGAGAGTTGTCCAAATAAAATTCAAACCTCATAACCAGTCCCATAAACATGTCTAGGATCTTTTTTTCTTATTAAAAGAACAAAACTAATCCCTTAAAGAGGTTCTCAAATGGAATGAATCAAGAGGAAAACCCCTCTTCCTTTTCTTTTAATTTATTTTTCAAGTTCCTTTATTTTCCTGTTATCCCTCACCTACAGTCATATAGATGTTATGATAACTATAGAACCTTACATATAATGTAATGATGTTATTATAATGGAATAAATCATCATAATATATCTTTCTCCATCTTTTTATTCAATAAAATAAAGCATCGTCTTCGAGGTGTAAATTAATAACATTTCAAAGATGATGATGTTTTCAATTTTTTTTATCATCTTCAAAGATGCTCATGACACCAATTTTATGTTTGATCCATATTATAATGTATTTATTAAATATTAATTAATTCTATGTAATTATTTATTATACATGATATAAATTTATAACGAAAAATTAGTTTGTTGTGGAAAAATCACGAAAATAAATCCAAACAATTATCATTAACTATTTATAAAATGATTCATCCTCAATACGAATAACCATATTAATTATATGATAATTGAACATTAGTTATGTTCATTAATAACGAATAACTTAAATTATGGATAAATATTCTCATCTTACAGGATTATCCACACATGTATATAAGTAAACAGATCATGAAAACTAAGAAAACAAGAACACCCAAACGATAAATTGAATATTACAACTCATCAAAAAGGAAAAAATATACTTAATAAAATTATAATAAATCAATTTTATGTATAAAGGGTAATTAATTAATTAATTAATGTAATAATTTTATTATACAAAACATTAAAATCATTTTTAGAATCATTTCATACATAAGGTAAGGGGTTATTACCCGAACCTCCATTATTTATTCAGGTTTCTCTTTCTCTCTTTTTCCCAAATAAAATTTTCATTTTATTTTATGTTTATATTCTATTTTTATATTTATATTTCTCAAAAATTAAATATCAAAATATATTCATATTTTTAGGGGTATAGATGTTTTTAAATGGATCGCTAACCAATTATTCTAAATAAGCAAGCCCGATTTAAGGGAACTTCCTAATTTCTTACCCATTTTCAAATGAAATCCACAATTTGTTTTAAGAAAAAATTAAATTTATAAAATTGGAGATTTTAATCATGAAAAAATTCAAGGATTAAATTATATTTTTATAAGAACAATTATTCCTTCTCCATTTTAATGAATCTTGAATGTTTTCCCTTAAGCCGTACTAAAATGTTTTGTTTCTAAAGATTCTTAAACTGTATTTTCGTGAAGTAACTTATCATATTCTCTGCCAACATTCCTTTATAAATGTACATGTATTATTTATTACATTCTATCATGGGCATAGTTATGATACTCTCATTTAGTATGCTTTTGAAATTATTATGATACACAATTATTTCCATGGGTAACACTTATATTTATGTTTAATTGTTTATGTATGATTATATATGAAGAAATCATAATAATGAACATGTTATGATTAATGTGACCTGATATTTTTCCAATGAGTTGGGTAATTTTTAGTCTCATTAGACATTATGTGAAACAGTCTTGGTGGTTAGCCTTGACTTGTGATCGCCTTTCAGCAAAGATTCTTAACTCATACTGAGGTGGTTTTTTATATTGTTGTCACATTACTATGAATCCATGAGTATATGATCACATTTTGTTATAATAATTTTACATTCCATTTTTATATCATCATTTTATTCCTTTTATCCCTTGCGATATGCTTTATAATAATGTATGTTCCCATGTTGGTCTTTTAGCAAATCCATTTGTTTATGTTATCCTCAGGTTATCCATTGAATATGTAAGAGCTCATAAGAATTTTTGAGAACATAGTGGATGATAAATAATTAAATGTTTTATTTATTCCAATTTTATATGTTTTATGTACCTAGTCTTCCAAGACACTTTGCTTCATGATCCTTGTCCTATAATTTGATGTTTAATTTAGCTTAAAATCATGTCATGATATGTGTAAAATGCTCGGGTTGCTGTCAAAATAATTTTTTAATATACTAGAAAAGGTACACTTGTTTTTTCGAGAGTCCTTGTATGGTAATAATTTCATAAGATTAATGTTTTTATTTATTTTCTTTTATGATACATATTATATATTAAATAATTTTTATGAAAAATTATAGTTGTTGAAGATTGCGGAATGTATTGATGGGGTTTGATGATTACATAAACAAAGTGGGAATATTTTATAGTATAGAGAAATTTAATTATAATTATTAAATTATATTCATGGATGTAACACCCCTCTATATTTTCAAATATTTATTTGAATTAATTTAATATTTTTTATATTTTGTGTTTCACATAACACTGAATAATTCTTTTTATATAAATGCACTATATTATTCCTGTATTGTAAGAAACCCCAAGTTAATACTGGACTATATGAAACACACATATTATCTTCTGATACATGAAAAAATATTTTTGGATTTTATTATAAACAATAATGAGTCTATTCAATAGCTTGCATTACATAAAAGGTTGAGTTTTTACTAAACCACAATACCCAATTAAGTTTTCTTAAATACTATTATAGGTACCACATATCCGTTGGAATAGAATTTGTTAATAATATTAACTAAATTTAGAAAATATTATTAACACATGTATATAAAATAAATCCATTGGTTATAAACTATTATAAGTTAATGAAATTATTATTTTATAACTATGATTCTACTTTTTTAAGAAAACTATATTTCTATGGATAAACACAATTTTATCTCAATAAATTAAACAATAACCACTTTTTAACCACATTTCCAAAAAATATATTATATATTCAGTCTATATTTTTGAAACACATAAATTATATTTTATATTTTATATTTAAAAGATAAAAACAAATACAATTTTATGAATAAAATGATGTTTTTTTCTTATAGGTAGTTTTGTTGTCTTTTAATAGAGAACCCATTTTAAATATAATTATTGAAACATTTACAATATTAATTTTAATAAATAAATATTATTTTTTAATTTGATATATAATAGTTTACTTTGGGTGAATTTTTGTTGTTTTTCTATGAATATTAATTTTCAAATGAATAATGAATAATAATGATTTTTAATTTTAAAATACATTTTCTTCTGAATTATTTATTTAGTTAAATAAAGTTTTTAATTTTTTATTATGTATAACTAGATAAAAAAGATATAATTTTTAAATATTTAGTAAATTTGAAAAAAAAATCACAATAAATTTTAATATACAAACATAGAAAATATTTTACCTTTTTTCCATAAAAATCCAGCTTTTTGTTCTTGTCTATGTAATTAAATTTAAATTAATTTCATCCACTTTTATGATAATAATTTATAAAAACTGATGAAATATTTTGTGTAAAAATAATTTATAATTTATAATAATGAAAACTCGGTGTATGACCAAAATTATTAGTAATATAACTAAAATTAATTATAACGATTAAGGTAAAAGGAAGATTAATTAGTGGTTTATATTTAATATAAAGAGAACAACTAACCTAGAAACATGTTAGAAAAAATATTTATGGTAATATATAGACAAATTATATGATTTTATCTGATTTTAATAATTATTGGAGGCAAATTATGTAAGGGATACCTCATAATAGTAATTATCATTTTATATTTATAATAATGCCACAACTTTTCCACTATAAAATTTTACTCAACCTTCACTTCCTCAAAAATATCAAGAATATTTTTATCAGAAAAAAATACAAAAATATCCCCCCAAAATACATCCCATTTTTCCTATAATCATCCATTTTTGTTCAAGTAAAACCAAGGAATCACTTCGGTGCAAAGAAAATAGAGTTACCCAAAGAAAAGGCAACATGCGTCCTCATGTTCCTTTGTTTTATTTTCATTCTCCACCCCAAGACAATTATAATTTAATTAAAATTTAATATAATAACTATCCTGAAAATAATATTTTTTTTATTATAAGGTTTTTACATACACGTATACACAATTCCATCTAACGGGTAATGAATATATCAATCTTATGTACCTTGAACTGCCATCTAAAGAAAGATGTTCTTTGTTTTTTCATTAACCCCTCACAAGGTTGGGAATTATTATGGAAACCTTATTTATATATGATATATATAATATTTTATTTTTCTTTATGATTTATAATTATTATATAAAACATAACTTAACGCTTTCTATTTTGTATAAAAATGATAACTTTGTTTCTGGATGTGCGAACTACCATCTCCTCAATGTGATGTTATGTGTTCACACTATACATGTATTTTAATAAAGATGAGGCAATTACTATTATAAGAAAATATTAAATAGTAATTATAATATAATTATTGTATTTATATATCATTTAACTATTTTCTTCCAAAATAGAATTATAATGGAAATAGCGTTCAGGCGTATATATGTCCTACCGTCTCCTTGAATAGAGTATTTAATTTTATATGTCATTATTTTATATATTATTATAAAAACATATCTAATTAATATATATTATATTTATATATGGTTTTAAATTCCTTTAATAATAAAATCATGATCTATGTAAGATTATCAATAATAAGAAGTCGACGTGAATACAAAAAACAAAGAAGATATTTCCAAAAAACGTATCATTAACAGGGAATTGTTGATAAGTGAGTAATATAAAGTCCTAATAAAATAATACAAGTTAATAAAAATTTTAATATGGTTATATTTTTTATGAATAATAACCTTATATTTTTTATTCAAGAGTTTTTATAGTTTACAAAAAAAAGCAAGACTTAAAGTAAGGGAATTCCAGCTCATGTTTTATTTCTTTGAGATACATTCCATTTTAACCACTTAATTAATTTCTGTTGTGTATATAATTCTCTATGACATTTTATATAATTAATTTAATTCATTTAAAGAAAATTAGAGTATTTTTTGATTTTTTTTAGGGACCATGATTCTAATTTAATTCTTCTAGTATGTGTTTTCTCATCTCATTATTATTCTCAGTGACACCTGAGTTATGTTCACCTACAATTTTCTTATATATTGTGTGTATTATGACCTTGGTTTTATTATACGATTCATATAAATAAATTTTTCGGTATTTACATATCCATTTGATAATATTTATTTCATTGGTTTTATGTTTAAAAAGTTACCAAATTAGTAATTTTCTCTGAAATATCCTTCTTTAAGACACATGCCAAGTTATACACTCACATTCTTACAAGAGGTATATAAACATCAATTTTAAATTTTATCTTGTGAATATAATTATTTTGATTATTTTTTTCCTTAATTAAAATTCATTTAATTACATGTGGAGTTTGATTTAATGTTTCCAACTAGTAAGAGTTTATTACAAAAATCTATTCATTTATCTGTATTGTTTATGATTAGGCTTCTATTGATGAAATATTAAAATTCATATCTCAATAAAACATAGGAATTTTATTCTAATTTGATGATTCATGATATGTTCATCTATTAGTACCATTTCCCAGTAATTGGTAATTAATATAATTGAGATAGTGTTTTTAAGAAAATCATACTTTAAATCTCTCTTTGGAAAGAAACCTGAGTTCTTTGAAAACCTTGTTCTCTAAAAAGGTTTTCAAAAAAAATTATGTTTAAGATGTTTTGAAAATATTTTCTAGAATTATTTATATATTTTAAAATTGTATTCATTGAAAAATATCTTCATTATTTATTTATAATTTCAAAAAATATTGTTAATAAAAAATATTGTTAATTTTTTTCTGGATTATTTTATATGTTATCAAAGAAAATTGTTTAAATATTTATTAAATATTATTTGGTATGTTTTAAAATAAAAGTTTTTAATTTATTTTTTGTGATATTCATTTTTTTTCTACGAGAAATATTTTAAAAATGTTTCCATGATTATTCTATATGTTATCTAGGAAAAGGGTATTCAAAAATATTTTGAAGCTTCTCTTATAAGTTTTAAAGGAAAAAGTTTTAAAATGCTTCAAATATTATTTTATATTTTTTATGGAAAATGTGTTTTAAGATGTTTTCAAGCTTATTTGTGAGTATTTCAAATAAAAAACGGTTTTCAATTTTTTTACAAGCATAATTTATAAGATCTCATTGAAGAAGTTTTCAAAAAAATTAAAGATATTTTATAACTTTGGAGGGTTATTTTCGAATAAAATGGCTTCCAAAATGTTTTATTTTTTAAAAGTTGTTTTTCCAAATAAAGAATGATATATTTTATGAAATTATTTTAAATGATATTTCAAAATTATTTTCCATTTAAGATGACTTCCATCGGTGTTACTCATTTGTTTTTGGTGAAACTATTCAAATTTTACATTCATATTATTTCCTTATATTATTTAGGTTTTGATGGAATTATGTTTATAAAACCCATTTATCATTCATGGTTAATGTTTTTAGGAAACTCATTATATATTCAAGGGTTATATGATTATAAAACTCAATTATTTTCATGGGTTTTTCATTTATAAAAGTATTATGAAATTTCTTATTTGTAAAGTTTATGATATGATTACATGTTTATGATACTAGATTTCCTTTCTTGGGTTACGATATTTTGTTTTATGATATTGTGTAAAATTTATGTTTTATTTCATTATGAGATTTTTTGGACCAATATGTATCTGAAATTATTTAGTAAAATATTTATATCTCATCTGATAAACAAGGATTTCATATGTAGTGAACATGGTTCTGTAAATTAGTTTTTCGACTAAGATAGTCCGGGGAGAGAACCCTGACTACTAAGATGGGCATGGGAGTGAACCATGACTGACAAGATGGTATAAGGAGTGAACCCATACTACTAATTTGGATTTTTAAGTGTTTCCTTCAATACTATAAAGCCATTTAATATACATATTTTTCTTCCATAATTCCATGTATTATTCCTATCTATTCCATGTATTATTCCTATCTATTTCCCAAGTGGAAAGCTCGTGAAGATAACACGAAATGTGGTAAGAGTCGTGGTCATATTTTTTTTGATGATGAAAGTACATGAGAAATATGGAAAGGACAGAGGAATTAAGTAATCCATTGTTGTATAATTGTTAATGGAATAATGATTAAGTGGAATGATAACAGTTTTTATGTATTTGGATTCAATAATTATATAATATAAATGGTGAAATATATAAGGATTGTTCGTATTTTGTTTTTTAAAATAAGGATTTACCAGAATATATTGAATGGTTCTAATGGAATATAAAACATGATTTCATGAAAATGTGATGTTTATAGGAAACACATGATTAAGGGAAAGATAAACCTTAATATGTTTATTATGTTAAGATAATTGTCACGACCTATCCTTAGGGAACGTGATGTGAATACCCCAAGCCCACCTTCCATAGGCCAGAGGCTGGTGACTAGCATGAAAGACGTAATTCCCGATAAAAAGGGAAGGCATTGCCTTTATTAAATTCAAACAAAAACACATCCAGAGTACAAGTGGAAGAAAACACTAAGTAAAGCAATAAGACAAGTGTGATGAAAGTGCAAAGGGGTCCGGAAATACAATCCCAACAGTAAAGTACATGGAAATGAAAAAATAGCAGGAAGGTGTCAAGCTGCTCCTGGATCGTCCTCCAGAGTTCCTACCTAATGGGTAGGTACAGATGGCCACCTTAGCCCTCCACGTCCGTCTGTCATCTCCAGGTACCGTATCGTCATGAAGTCCAACTCTGGGTACTGTCTCGTCATGAAGTCCACCTCTTGGTACCGTCTCGTCGTGAAGTCCACCTCCAGGTACCGTTTCGTCATGCAGTCCACCTCTGGGTAGCGTCTAGTTCTACAATCTTCAACCACGATCAATGTTTTCTGTCGTCTGTATCCAACACAATAAGGTGATGGCATAACCCGTGAAGGGGTGAGTATAATGATACTCAGTAGGGACCCTGAGACCCTCAAGGTATCACTAAATCAAAAAAAGATAAACCACAAAGAAATATCTCAACAGATAACCTTTACATAGGTATATTCCCATACCAAAACCTATGTTATCAAGTAACCCATCTCAATCACGAGGAAAACACAAAGGTCATTGACTCAGATCAAACCATGATTTTTATTCCCGATGACGAAAAACACGGATGCTGGAGAACTCCTCCTCTGTCGAGTGCAGTAGACCTATCACGACTTCGTGGTGTAACTCACTAAATTTATACTGGTGAGGTACTCCTCCTTTCGAGTACCACGGGTCTGCCACCTCACAATGTAGTGCTCCTCTGCCATGGGACTGCCACCTCACACAGTAGTGCTACCCCTCATAGCCTACAGAGGAAATCCTCCTGTCGAGTACCACGAGTCTGCCACCTAGAAAAGTAGTGCTCCTCCACCATGGGTCTGCCACCTCACAAAGTAGTGCTCCCCACTTGGCTATGAAAGTCACTCCAAATAAAATCGGACAAGCAGTCATCAGGTCCAAGCCAGCTACAAGATCGCCGTACTTCGTATGCTCGCCTCTAAGAGGATCCACTCCACGAGCCACTGGCTGATACTCCAAGTATCAAAAAGTCCCACGAAAAAGTATCACAAAGTACCACCACGTCATAGGGGTCTTAACTGAACAAACGGCGCGTCAATCAGACGCCTGATTCTTGAGTTATTAGCCTCTTTATTCTGGGGCCTCGGTTGGTTTCGTATACGAACCAACCCGGCCGTATCTCAACTATACCCCGAAATATCATGGGGTATACTCAAAGGTATGGCTATGATCCAAGAGTATCGGCGCCGCTGATGGTTCGTCAAACGGATGTCCGGTGCCAAATATATGGCCCAAGAAGGTAATGGGCCAGAAATGAGCCTGGGTCCAGTCCGACCCGATCAGAACAACTCAGCCTAACCCAAACTGGTCCGACCTGGTCTGGGTCGACCCGGTCAGACTCGCTGGGTCTTACCCAACCCATTGGGAGTGTCAGCCCGCTATGTTTTGACCCGGTCCACTGGGCCCGAGCCAGCGGACCGTGAGGGCGGTTCGGCCCGATAGTCGCCTCGTATGTGGCTCGGTAACTCAGCCCGGGAGACCGGGCTGGTTCCACTAGCGACACTGTGGGGGTGTTGCGGGCCGGTTCAGCATGCCGATGACCGGGAGGCCAGAGGGAAGACCACCCGGGGCGCGGGTGGGCCCGGTGGGCTCTGGCTGGCCGCGGGTGCACCGGGTAGGGCGCGGGTGTGCCAGGCAGGGTGCCGAATGCCAGGCAGCGCATGAGAGCGCGCCAGGTAGCACGACAGGGTGCTGCTGGGGCGCCGGGGTGCGCCGGGCAGGCCGCCACGGGAGAGACGGAAGGGCGCCGCAGGGGCGCCGGCTGGGCGCCACGGGGGCGCCGGTAGGGCGCCAGGGGTGCGCCGCTCGGGCGCCGTGGGTGCGCCGACAGCACGCCAACAGGGGCGCGGGGCACCGGGTGCATGCCAGGGGGGCTACAGGGGCTGCGTAGTTCACGGAGTTCACGGGTAGCACTGTCTTTGTTTGCTGCCTTTGTCGTCGTCGACTCATTTCCATGTCGTCGTGGAGCCATTACAAAAAGAACAACGAAGGGGTCGGGCCATGTTGGTTTGGCCCAGAACCTCCACGTTTAGAGTGGTAGTAATAGGTTCTCAGAAGTATGAAGCACAACAACCATCGATCTTCATTTTGAGAGAATGGAATAAAATGGAAAAGATCCATACATTAAATAAAAATAAAACCCCTACTTCTTGCTCGTTGCTTGTTGGCGGAGTCGCGAAATGAAGAGGATGAAGACCGTCATTCATCGCGTCCGCCACACATTCCCAATTCCGAGCTGCTTTTGTTCGGTGACGATGTTGCAGAGGACAGGTTTCTGGGGAAGGAAGGTCGAAGAAGAATTGTGTGGAAGTTCTTCATTGGAATTCTTCATGTTCTTCGTTGGAGAGGATATGATTTCCCCAAGTGATGGGTGTCGCAATACTTTACCAGCACATCGTCGCTGGGTGAAGCCATCCCAAAACCTTCTACCAATCTACCTATATATAGGAGAGGGGGAGAGGTATTTAACCATCATGGAATTTATGACGGTTCATTTATTTAGAACATTCCTAAATTCCAACGATGCAGTTACTTAATTTAAAAAGGGGGTTGGGAAAATTAAATTGCATTGGCGTAATTTGAGAGGTGCGTTGGCACAACTTAAGAGTGGAGGATTCCAAGAAGTTTCCCCCACATATCCTGCATCAAAACATATGACAGGAATTAATTTTATGTTGACACATAAAATTAATTGACAGCAATTAATTTCACGTCGAACCATAAAATTAAATCACAGCAATTAATTTTTACGTCGACCCCTAAAATTAACTTAAAACAATTAATTTTACTTCAACTCAGAAAAGTAATTTAGAGCAATTAATTTTACATCGACACATAAAATTATCTGAGACCAATTAATTTTATGTCAACCCATAAAATTAATTGAGTACAATTAATTTTACGTCAACACATAAAATTAATTGATGGGGGGTTTTAGAGGTTTCCTCTTCCTCCGCATTAAATGGGAGGTTAGGGTGTGGCGATTCCACCACCAACTCCCAAGTGGAGCTTCTAACCACTTTATCCGCACTGCATGTGTTTAATAAAATAAAATAAATTATTCACTTATTTTATTTTATTAACCCACATAAAACACCAAAAACAACATTTCATACCCGATCATCTGCCGATGAGGTGAACGTCTTCTTAAGAGAATATCGGCACTGCGAGTTCAACTGTGCCCTCAGAATTCGATTCTGAGCACCAGTTCAAATGTTATAAAACGCTTCTCGTACGTTTCTGAATGTACCCGAAAAAAAGTTCGAAAAATTATTATCAGTCACCCTCGACCCAATGAGGTCAAGGTTAGGCTCTACCTAGGAGAAACATGCCCCAACAAACTCAACGGTACTCTCCGAATTTCAATTTGAGTTACCATTTAGACGTTATAAATTTTATAATAAAAAAATTGTCACTAAATTATTTTATTTACGGCCAAAATCTAACTTCCTCAGGTGGCTCGCGCCGGCCAAAGTTAGTATCTGCTTAAAGGAAGATTACCCTCACATGTTCAGTGGTGGTCTCATATTTTTAGTCCGAGTTACCGTTTCTGAGTTATAATCATTTTAAAAATAAAATAACTTTATTTAATTATTTTATTTAAGGTTATGCAATTTTCAGGTTTTCTCACAAGAAGCCTGCGCCGACAAAACTTAAGTCACACCTAGGGTAAACTCTCCATCCTGAGCACAACGGTGTCCACAGATTTCTGATCCGAGTAACCGTTTAAAAGTTATTCTAATTTTTCAGGTAAACTGCTTACGCACGTTAATTTAAGCTTAACATAAATTTAGAACATTATTTTGGGCACACCGGGCCTCAGAATCAGGTTCCGTCAAAATCTATGTACTCGTAAAATTCTGAAGAATTTAAGAAAAAAAATCCTTGAAATTTACGGGTCTTTAAATTACTCCCACATCAGGGCTTTACATCCCCGTAAAGCTACAACACAAACTAGGGAAACTAAAAGAGGTACCGAGCACGCATCTGAGCCTCCTTCTCCCAAGTGATCTCTGGGAGGTTCTCATGCTAACAACGAACGTGCTCTAGAGAAACCGACCATCAAGAAGGACCCGCTCTAGTCGATCCTTGATCTCCACCGGATCCTCCGATATGGTCGCCCCGTCGTCGATGTCCAGCTCCCCGTGATCGATGACGTGGGTCGGGTCGTGCACGTACCTCCTCAACTGATATACGTGGAAAGATGTCATGCACCCGGTGCAACTGAGGTGGAAGGGCCAGATGACGCGCTTAGATAACTTGCTACCCCGTACAAATCTCTATAGTCCACGTCGAGGTGAGACCCGTAAGAAAACGTGGTCTCCATCCTCGAACTTCAGTTGTCTCTTTCTCCTATCAGCATAGGACTTCTGTCTGCACTGTGCAGTCTTCATCTGCTCATGGATGATCTGCACCTCCTCCATCGTAGCCTGCACCATCTCCGGTCTTACAAGATCTACTTAGATTTCCCCTTTTCCGAAAAAGAGAAATCTTGTCTCATCCTCTAGATGAACCACATTCTTTGCCTAATACAGTCAATCCTGACATGAACGGTACATTTCGTATCTTGGATGACGCCGTAAGGCCTAGATGCTACTACCAAGAGATCCAACCGTCACTCTCGCCTCCAAGGGTTGAGTCACACTGTCTTCATCAGTGTGTGGTAACTGGGTCTCCTCTAGTAGAAATCTCGAAAGTGAGGGTCAAGTCAACAGTTTTAACCAGAACCTCTCAGTATCAATCACACAAAAGGGAAGGAAAGAAAAAGTCACATGGACAAGTGTATTTTATTACTGTAGATCAAGTACAAAGACACACAAAACCCATAAACAACAGCATCATGGAAACTAGAAGCACCAAGAAGAAAGGCCTCCATCCCTGGAACTAGTCCCAGTCCTATCCCCATGATTCCAGAGCTCCATAGTCGTATGCTTCAGTTGCCTGAAGTTTTTCTATTCAATGTACACATGTTCCCTGTGGTCAGGGTGTACCTCCTTGTGGTGGTGGGAACACCTAGAAGCGTTGTCCACCTTCAGCGGTATGGCTAGCTCCCCTGCCTCGGTCTCTGGCTCCTTGCGATCCGCCTCGATCGAACCTCCGCCTCTCCCTGAGAGGTCCTTCATCTATATCCTGATAATCTGAGCGGTGGGTCGGACAGTCACAGTCCATGTGACCCTGTCCGCCGCACATGTAACACAACATGGTAGGTCTGGCTCTATCCCTCCCCTTGGTGCCTCGCACTACCGACCCTGAGTCGTGCGGCTGACCACCTGTAGGTCTGGCCCTCTTGGACCTCTGCATCATCTGCCTATAGCCAGCTGTAGAAGACTCCGCTGCATACCGGCTAGTAGTGGATCTTGCTACTAGAGACCGCTCAGCAGGGAAAATCTCCACTAAGAGGGCTCGCTCCAACACCCACGTCTGCGTTGGTAGGTTGTGAGAAACAAATGAAGCTCTATTCTCTCTCCTGAACCCCTTCTCAAAGGTCTGATCCCTAAAGAAAGGGTCCCATACCATATCAGTGGAAGAGCGTGAGAGGTCGGTGAACCTCGCTTAATACTGTGTCGCTGTCATGATACCATGCTGAAGATGCAGTAGCTCCAGTATATGCACTGCTCGAAGGGTGGGTGGTACAAACTCTGCATGGAACAAGCTCGTGAAGTCTGCCAACAGAAATGTCACCTTGTCATGAATTTGGCACATCAGGCTCCACCATCTACCTTCTGCTGCCTGAAGGAGGCTGGCAGCAAAGATCACTATAATGTCTGATGGCATCCCTACTAGCCTGAAGACTCTCGCCACAGTCTCCAGCTAATCCTCAGCTGTATGTGGGTCCGTCTCTCCCCGGAACCTAGATGGATTCTGGCACTGGAACTCTTGCAGCTCACTCAAGCGGTGTGCATCGCCTGCTACTGGGGTTGGTGGCATCGGTGGCCCGACGGGTGGTAGTACCACTGGTGCCTCTGCGGGTGCCTCAACTGGAAGAGGGCCCTATACTGAGGCCTCGTCACTCAACAGGCTGTCAGTACGTACAATTCTTGGGAATCCAACTAGTCATCCGCATAGAGGCATCCTGAAAGAAATAGATGTGACACGGTCAAAAGACTATACCTGGTGATATGACCTGATTTGAGCTGATTTAAAGGAAAACTTTTGAAAACACACATGTAATCAGGGTTTTCATGCACTGAGTCAGAAATCAGAAGGCATGGTCTTGGTGTATGGATACCTCAGCCGTCGCACTAACACCGGACTCCCTGAACTGAAATTCACACTTTGTATGCCTAACACTATTGTTTTAGAGAAAGAAAATATCAGAGTCATATGTTCTACGGTAGAACCGACATCCTCTGATACCAATTTGTCACGACCTATCCTCGGGGCCCGTTCCGTGACTACCCCAAGCCAGCCTTCCATAGGCCAGGGGCTGGCGACTAGAACCAAAGGCGTGCATCCCAATAAAAAGGGAAGGAATTGCTTTTATGAAACACAAACAAACACACAATATTAGTACAAGCAGAAGCGAACACAAAGTAATGTAATAAGACAAGTGTACTGAAAGTACAAAGGGGGCCAGAAATACACGCCCAATAGTAAAGTACAAGGAAAAAACAAAATAGCAGGAAGGTGTCAAGCTGCTCATGGATCATCATCTAGAGTTCCTACTTGAAGGGTAGGTACAGATGGCCACCTTAGCTCTCTACGTCCGTCTGTCACCTCCGGGTACTGTCTCATCATGAATTCCACCTCCGGGTATCGCCTCGTTGTGAATTCCACCTCCGGGTACCGTCTCGTCATGAAGTCCACCTCCGGGTACTGTCTCATTGTGAATGCCACCTCTGGGTATCGTCCAGTTCTACACGCCTCAACCACGATCAGTGTTTTCTGTCATCTGCATCCAACACAACAAGGTGCGGGCATAGCCCGTGCAGGTGTGAGTATAATGATACTCAGTAGGGACCCCGAGACCCTCAATGTCTCAATAAATCCAACAAGGATACACCAAAATGAAATATCTCAACATATTACCTTTACATAGGTATATGCCCATACATATACCTAAGTTATCAAGTAACCCATGTCAATCATGAGGAGAACACAAAGGTCATTGACTCAGCTCAAACCAGGATTTTTATTCACGATGAAAAAAACACGGCTGTTGGATAACTCCTCCTCTGCCGAGTGCAGTAGTCCTATCACGACTCTGAGGTGTCACTCAGTAACCTTAGACTGCTGAGGTACTCCTCCTGTCGAGTATCGTGGGTCTTCCACCTCTCAAAGTAGTGCATCTCCACCATGGGTCTACCACCTCACACAGTAGTTCTCCCCCTCATAGCCTACAGAGGTACTCCTTCTGTCGAGTACTGCGGGTCTGACAGCTCACAATGTAGTGCTCCTCCACCATGGGTCTACCACATCACAAATTATTGCTCCCCACTGGGCTATGCAAATCACTCCGTATCAAATCGGACTATCAATCATCAGGTCACAGCCTGCTACAATGTCACCGTACTCCGTATGCTCGCCTCCAGGAGGATCCGCTCCATGAGCCACTGTTAGATACTCCAAGTATCACAAAGTCCCATTATGAAGTATCAAAAAGGACCAATTTGTCACAGAGTTCATAACTCAACAGACAACGCGTCAATCGGAAGCCCGGTTCGTGAGTTATTAGCCTATTTGTTCTGGGGCCTGGTTGGTTTCCTATACGAACCAACCCGGCCGTATCTCAACTCTACCCCAAACTCCCATGGGGTATACTCAAAGGGATGGATATTCTCCACGAGTACTGGTGCCACTGATGGTTCGTCAAACAGACGTCCGGTGCCAAAGATATGGCCCAAGAATGTAATGGGCCTGTAATGACCCCGGGTCTGGTCCGACCCTGTCAGACCAACTCAGCCTAACCCAAACTCAGCCTACCTGGTCTGGGTCGACCTGATCAGACTCGCTGGTTCTGACTCGGCCCATTGGAAGAGTCAGCCCACTATGTTTTGACCCGGTCCACTGGGCCCAACCCAGTAGACCGCGAGGGCGGTTCAGCCCGATAGTCGCCACGTAGGCGGCTCGGTAACTCGGCCTGGGAGACCGGGCTGGTTCGACCAGCGACACCGCGGGGGCATCGTAGGCCGGTTCAGCAGGCCGGTGACCAGGAGGCCAATGGGCAGACTGCGCGGGGCGCAGGTGGGCCGGATGGGCTCCGACTAGCCGTGGGTGCACCGGATAGGGCGCGGGTGCGCCAGGCAGGGTGTCGAACGCCAGGCAGCACGCGGGGGAGTGATGGGTAACGCGGCAGGGCGCCGCAGGGGTGCCAGGGTGCGTCGAGCTGGGCATCGCGGGAGCGCCGGCAGGGCGTCGCGGGCGCGCTGACAGGGCGCCACGGGTGTGCTGGCAGCATGCCGGTAGGTGCGTGGGGCACCGAGTGCGCGCTAGGGGGCCGCGTGGGCGGTGTAGTTCAGGGAGGTCGTGGGTAGGGCGACCTGTGTTTTCCGCCTTTATCATCATCGCCTAATTGCCATTCTGTCAAGGATTCATTACATAAAGAAAAACAAAGGGGTCGGACCATGTTGGTTTGGCCTGAACCTCAACATTTAGGTTGGTAGCAATATGTTCTCGCAAGTATGAAGCACAACAACCAACGTTCTTCATTTTGAGAGAAAGGAAGAACATGGGAAAGATTTACACTTTAAATAAAAACACCCCTACCTCTTGCTCGTCACTCGTTTTCGGAGTCACAGAAGGAAGACGATGAAGACCGTAATTCGTCACGTCCGCCACACATCCCCAATTCCGAGCTGCGTCGGTTCGTTGACGATGTTGTAGAGGATAGATTTCTGGGGAAGGAAGGTCGAAGAAGAATCATGTGGAAGATCGTCGTTTGCGTTCTTCATGTTCTTCGTTAGAGTGGATATTATTTCCCCAAGTGTTAGGTGTTACAATACTTTACCAGCACTTCGTCACTTGGTGAAGCCGTCCCAAAACCCTCACCCAATCTCCCTATATATAGGAGATGGGGAGAGGTATGTAACCATCTTGGAATTTATGAAGGTTCATTTATTTGGAACCTTCTTAAATTCCAATGATGCGGTTACTTAATTTAAAAAGGGGGTTGGGCGAATTAAATTGTGTTGGCACAATTTAAGAGGTGTGTTGGGACAACTTAAGAGTGGAGGATTCCATGAAGTTTCCCCCACATAGCCTGCATCAAAACATATTACACGAATTAATTTTATGTTGACAAATAAAATTAATTGACAACAATTAATTTCACGTCGACACATTAAATTAAATCACAACAATTAATTTTTACGTCGACCCAAAAAATTTATTGACAACAACTAATTTTACGTCAACTTATAAAATTCATTTAGAGCAATTAATTTTACATCCACACATAAAATTAACTGACACCAATTAATTTTACATCGACCCATAAAATTAATTTAGTGCAATTAATTTTACATCGACTAAGAAAATTAATTGATGGGGGGCTTGAGAGGTTTCCTCTTCCTCCCCATTAAATGGGAGGTTATGGTATGGCGGTTCCACCACCAACTCCCAATTGGAGCTTCTAACCACTTTATCTGCATTGCATGTGTTTAACAAAATAAAATAAATTATTCACTTATTTTATTTTATTAACCCACGTAAAACCCCAAAAACTAACTTTCATTCCTGATCATCTGCTGTTGAGGTGAAAGTCTTCTTAAGCCAATATCAAAACTGCAAGTTCAACGATGCCCTTATAATTCGATTCCGAGCATCGGTTCAAAAGTTATAATACGCCGCTCATACGTTTACTGAACGTACCCGAAAAAATGTTCGGAAAATTATTATCAGTCACCCTCGACCCACTGCGGTCAAGGTTAGGATTTTTCTAGGAGAAAAACGCCCCAACGAACTCAATGGTACTCTTGGATTTTCAATTCAAGTTACCGTTTAGATGTTATAAATTTTATAATAAAATAATTGTCACTTAATTATTTTATTTATGGCCAAAAACTAACTTTCTTAGGTGGCTCGCACCAGCCAATGATAGTATCTTCTTAAAAGAAGCTTACCCTCACGAGTTCAAAGGTGGTCTTGGATTTTTAATCTGAGTTACCGTTCGTGAGTTAGAAGCATTTGAAAAATAAAATAACTTTATTTAATTATTTTTTTACGGTTATGCCTTTTTCAGGTTTTCTCACAGGAGGCCTGCACCGACTAAACTTAAGTCACACCTAGGGTAAACCCACCATCTTGAGCACAACGGTGTCCTCAGATTCATGATCCGAGTAACCGTTTAAGAGTTACTCCACTTTTTCAGGAAAAGTTCTTATGAGCATTAATTTAAGCTTAAAAAACTTCAGAAAATTATTTCGAGCACACCGGTCCTCAGAATCAGGTGCCGTCAGAAACTTCTACTCATAAAATTTCAATGATTTTAAAAAAAATACTAAAAATTTACGGGTCTTTACAATGTTGATGTTTGGATAATGATATGTTTGATAAGAATAATGGGATGGTATTAATTACATTGGAATTAATTAATGATTTTTTGATAAGTGGTTTATGATATCATTTATAAAATTTTGAAAATTTTAGACATAAGAATTATATGAAATATACTTTTGAATAAAGAAAAATTCATGTTTCCAATATTTTATTTTGGTAATTCAGTTTATTTAATTGTTTTAAGAGAATTCATGATGATGATATTCACATGTCTGGTACGTGAAAAACAACAACTACATTATGATAGATAGTGGATCAATGTTGAGATATTTTTTACAAATTTTGTGATCTTATTTATAAGGTTTTTGTTGCACACATTTATTATGGTTTATAAGGATAACCATTTATGTAATCCTTTATGTTGAACCTCATATGAGTTTTGGGAGTGTTTTGTTACCTCTCCATATGAGGATTCATGCATATTGAATAACTTGTGCTAACTATTTTGTTGTGATGCTAACTAAAGGTAGATGAAATGAATTATCATAAAATCTAATTATCTATTAGTACTCGGGGATGAAAAATTGACCTTTATTAATTGGAATAATAGATGAAGTTGAAATTGATCAAGTAATAACAAAGGGTTATATTATTCTATAATAATTTAAAAATATATTTTCATGAAATGTCTTGAATTTTTTTAAAAATGGTTTTGAAATTCAATGTTTTTAAGTTATCATCATTTTTTATGATGTCAATGAAAATCTTAAAGCCTATATGGGTCATTTATTTATGATTTTAAACTTTCTCCAAAAAATTCTCTGTATCACTCTCCATTAGAACGTGATACTTATATATAAATTATTTGGTCCATGTTTTCACTTTACAACAATGTTCCCAATTTCGGAAAACTAGTTATGAGTTACTTTGGGTAACCGTAATGGATCCAAAATTTCTTTTTATAATGAAGTATTATTATTAATTTTTAAGATGTGGGTATCTATGAAAGGAAATTTCATGTATTAAACCATTAATAGCCAAAAAATTAAAGGTAAAAATTTCATTTTAAATGGGGTAGAATCTTACTCCTAAATATTTTTTGAAATATATATTTTTTGAATTAATTTAATATTTTTGGTATTTTTCATTTCATGAAACATTGAATATATTTTTATATATATAACCACTATTTTTGGTTGCATCATATGAAACACCAAGTTCATATTTCACAACATGATAGAATTTTAGTACACATAACCCTATGTTTGGTTTGTATGACATGTAATACATATTCCCTTCTATTGACTTTGTTAAATGATAGGATGCGTTTTTACCAAACAAAAATAAACTATTAATATTATTTTTGAAAGAGAATTGTAGCTACCAAAAATCTGTTAGAATAGAATCAATGAATAATATTAAATAATTTTTGAAAATATGATTTAAAAATGAATATAAAATCAGTCATTTGATTATAAATTCATAGAAGTGAATGAAATAACTATTTGATAAAAAAATATAATCACAATCCATTTTTTTGAATTATTAAAAAACCACTTTATGGTAAAGTATGAACCAAACATAAATATTCACATTGTCACTAGAACATACCACATTAAGACTTTCAACAGACAACATACGAAAATCAACAACTAAAATCAAACACCACATAAAAGTGGAGTCCACCACCTCGTGTTACCAACTAAATAAGGTCGACCATTCCACATTTCCACCACAACATTAACGATTCAATATTTGAAATAAAAAAGGATGAAATCCATCTTACCACCTCAAGAACAAATAATTTTGAAACCCTACAAATCTCCATTATCACATCGCTAACCTAATCACAATGATACAGTCACTGCCAACATCATCTTCTCATCGCATATGTCACCACAATCAATGAACGTCAAAACCAACCACACCAGAGAGACCCCCCAAAAATTGTCGATTAAAAAATAACCGATAATTATTTTCATTTAGTCACTCTCATCATATTCAAAGAATCACTTTATTTTTATCACTGAGACATAGGACGTGAGACACTCCGACAATGAACATCCTCGAGAAGCTCACCCTGAAGATCTATACGCCTTAGCACCAAGCCAGAAAAACCACATGTGATGTCCAACATCCATTTAAACCCACCAACACCATGACATAGTTCTCTCCCCGTCTCAGGAAGAACACTATCCCCACAAAAATTGCAATTCACCCGTGGGATATCACCGCATGCTCGGGACACACACTACCAGAACTACCATGAAGAAGCTGACACGAACATCAAAGAGAGAAACTGTATCAGCCAGTGGGTGAATTAATGAACTAAGGGTAATATATCCTTAATATAACCAAGATAAAAATATAATACAAGGATGAAACCTGAGTAGAAACTGTAATAGGATATGAAATATGAGATCTAGGGATGAAAACTTAATAAAAATAAATCCCAAAAAACACAAAGAAATAGAAACAGGAAAGAAACCCTAACTAGATACCGGTAATTATAACCTAATGAGAAACCCAAAAATAAACGTGATAATAGAAAGTTGGATCCCATAAGGAAAGAGTCTCTAGTTGTTACACTCCCCCCGCCACAATCCCAAATAAATTAAGGAAATATACAATGAATCCATGGTGGGGTGGTGTTCGTCGGGATTGATTAGAAGAGCATGGGTGGGAGGGAAAAAATATATAAATTCTAAAGGATTAGAGAAGAACAAAGATGAATAGTGGAAAGATCGGAGAGGGGATATCCTGAGAGTAGAAACTAGGAGAGTGAGAAATAGAGAAAAATAGGCGACACTAAGAGCCCAACAAAGGAGAGATTAAAGGGGAGAAGAAGAGAAAATGATCTAATGCTGCGAGGTGGTGATGAAGTCCAAGTAGGAAGATGTCATATAAAAATCCCAATAGTGGATTCTAGGGGAGTGAGGTGCTATATAATGAAAATAATGATATTACATTTCGAAGAAAACTATTCTTCTATATACAAATAAAATTTTATATTAATAAATTAGAAAAAATACTTCTTATTAATGTTTTAATACATTATATATTATATATTCAATCAATATTTCTGAAACAAATCCAAATGATTTTATATGTATAATATAATAATAAATCCAATTTTATCAATAAAAATATGTATTTTTATGAAAGTAATTTTATCTCTTTTTAATTGAAAACCCATTTTAAATCTAATTTTTGAACTTTTTATATTTTTTTTAAAAAATAAATTTCATTTTTGATAGTAAAATATAAATACTTAATTTTTGTTAATTTATTTTAATTTTTTTAGATGTCTCATTTGTTGAGGAATAATGACAAAATAGTGAATTTGAATCCAAAATGGCTTTTCCATCCAATTTATTTGAATAGTAAAATATTGTTTTTATATTTTTAAGTACAATTTGAAAATTATATATCATTTAAAAAAATTAATTTAATATTAAATAATCTAACATTAAAATTAGATTTAATAAAATCAGCAAATTTATGACTATTCATTACTTAAAAAACTCGAATTGTCCTCCAACCTCCAAGATAATCATTAAATTAATTTATGATAAATATGTGATTTGAATTAGAAATACAAAATATTTTAAATAATCATAATTAATAATATATAATTATTTAAACATAGTTTTTGACGTAAAATATTAGTGAAAGTACTTAAAATTAATTACAATGATTAAGGTAAAAACAAGATTACTTAATTGTTAATATTAAATACAAATAGACCAAATGACCTGGAAACATGTCTAAAAGTTATTTTATGGAAATATTTAGACTATGTAAATTCATTGATAAATTTTTAAAATTTATTTGAGCCAATGCATGTAAGCGATGCCTCTCAACAATTCTTACCTTTTTATATTTACTAGAATTTCACTCTTCTTCCCCTATAATAGAGCACTCAACCCCATACTTCCTCAATCTTATCAAGCCAAATTTTCTTTGAAAACCCCTAAAAACACATCCTACCATAATCCCTCAACTATTTATAGATTATTATCTTTTTGATTAATTATAAAATAGAATTTCATTGGAGAAAGACAATAAGATTTACCTAAATATGACGTAACATCCATCCTCAGGAACCTTTGTTTTATTTTCATTCTCCACCACTAAAAATATTATTAATCCATGATTATATAATAACCTATGTTCCATACCTATAAATAAATATTTTTATTCTAATTTTTCTGTCTACACATACACACACTTCTATCTAATGGTTAACGAACTCACTATTCTTGTGTACGGTGAACTACTACTTCACTAAACAAGTTAGTTCGTTTTTCCTTTATTGGATCTTGTGGTTTGTAATTATGATGAAAACAATAATTTAATATTATATATATGACATTTATTGTTTTTTTTATTTTATAATTATTATATAAAAAATACATTCATTATTTCCATTTTTTGTAAATATTATAACTTCCTTTGTGGACATGTGGACTACCGCCTCCTTAAATCAATTTGAATCATTCATACTATGCATGGAATATATTAAGGATTGGTTTAGTAAATTTATCCGATAAATATTAAATAATAATTATATTGGAATAAAATTATTAATATATATATCATTTAAAAAATATTATTTCAAAATGACATTAAAACAGAAAAAATGTCCACGTGTACGTACAACCAACTGCATCCATGAATAATGTATTCCCTTTTATATTTATATATTTTTTAAATTACTATAAATATATATATATATATATATATATATATTGAAAATATATGTTATTTATATAATGTTATAAATTTTATAAATAAATAAATCATGATCTAGTGAAGAGTATCAATAATAACATGTTGAAACGTATATGAGAAACAAAGAGGATATTACCCAAAATACAACATTAACATGGAACTGTTTATAAACAGGTAATATAATGTCATAATAAAAATATATATAGTGTTAAATATAACAATATGAATCGGTTTTATATTTATAATAAACTTAATCTATTATACATGAGGTTTGAATGTGTACAATGAAAGTCACGACTCACTGTAAGGTAATTTTGTCTCACTTTTTTGATTCTATTAGATACATCTCATATTCACCACGAGATTATTTTTTAGATTTTATAGTACCATATTACATTTTATATAATCAATATAATATATTTAATGATATAAAACATTACTTTTTTTTATTCAATCTTGTAGATCATGATTCTAATGTTACTCAAGTAGTAATGGTTTTTAAATCTGACATTTATTTTCCATGACACACAAGCCATGATCACCACCCATTATGTTATGTGTGCTGTTTAACCATCCAATAGTTGTATTATATGATAATTATACATATATTTATGGTTATTTAAATATAAATTTTACGAAATTTATTTCGTGAGATTTGTTTTTATAAAATTACTAAATTGGTAATGTAATTTTGTCTCCAAATTCCCTCTTTGAGACAAATTCCATGTTATGCACCTATATTATATTAAAAGGTGTATAAAATACCCATTTACTTGTTCTCTAATGAATATAATTCATTACATGACATTTAAATCTTCATCTAATTTAATTTTATTATATAGTGTGTTTATTTCGAACATACAAATTATAAATTATTTATTGCAATAATCTCATTGTTTATCAAGATTTTTTATGATTATACTTCAGTTGATGACATAATATAATCAATATCTAATTAGAATAAATAAATTTTCATACCATATGGTTAGTCATGATATCTTCATGTATTGAATCCATTTCCCACTATTTGGAACTGAATATAATAACTAATGTGTTTTTTATGAAAATCTAACTTTATATATCTCTTCAGTCTGAAACTAATGTTCTTTAAAAACCATGGTATCTAAAATAATTATCAAAAACATTTATATTAAAAAAAGTTGTTAAAATGTTTTCAATCATTATTTGTTTGATTTTAATTTATTTTAAATGAAAAAGTTTTTAGATATTTATTTATAAGTTTATAATGTATTTTTAATGGAAAATGTTATCAAAATGTTATCAATATTATTTTATATATTTTCAAAGAAAAATGTTTTCAAAATAATTTTCTTTGTTTTATAAGAAAAATATTTTTATAATTTTTTCGTGTTTAATTTTTTTGTTTCCACTGAAAAATGTTCTAAATTTTTTCTAGGCTTCTTTTATGTGTTTTCAAAGAAAATGGATTTAAAAATTTTCTTTAATATTCTTTGATAATTAATTCATGAAAATAGTTTTTACAATATTTTTGTACGTTATGTATACATTTTCAAGTAAAAAAATTTTAATAATGTTTTTAATTCTATTTATATGTTATTAAGGAAAACTATTTTCAAAATTATTATTTTTTTCAATGGAACAAAACATCAAAAATATTTCCACATAATTTTATATGTTTTCAAGGAAAACAGTTTTCAAGGAAAACAGTTTTCAAATGGTTTTCAATATTTCTTTATATTTTTTAAAAATTATTGTCTAAGAAAATTGTATTCAAAATGTTTAATTTTTCAAAAAGTATTTTTTAATAAGAAATGATATTTTTCTAAATAAAATGTTACTAAAATATATTTTAAAATTTTTTCCATAAAATATTATATCTGTTGGTGTTTTCTGTGGAAATTATCCAAAGGATTCATTCAAATTATTTCTATGAGTAGTTTATTTTATAAAAAAATTATGTTTATGAAACCCATTTTATTTCACTACTATATTTTTATGAAACCTATTTCATATTTGTGGGTTATATTATTATGACACCTGCATCATCTAATTGGTTATTCGTTGATGAAATGACTGTGAAACCTCTCTACATCCACATGTTATGATATAATTGCATGTTTATGATAACCATTTCATTTCTTAGGTTATGATATGATTTTTATGATATTTTGGCACACATATGTATGATTAAATTATGATATTGGTGGAACCTATATCTAACTACAATTAGTTGGCTAATGATTGATATATCATGAGATATATATGGATAGATCGTGAAGTAAAATTAGTTCAGTAAATGATTTTGTATACTAAGATGTTTCTATGAGTGAAACTTGACTACTAATATGGGAATTTGAGTTCACCATGACTACAAAGATGGTATGTAAATTAAACACAAACTACTAATATGGATTTTTATCTATTCCTTTAATACTATGGAAATAATTTTATATTCTTACGTGTCTGCCACAATTACAGGTCTTATTACAATGTTATGATTTCATGGATTATTCTCTTATGATTTTTGTGCTTTGGATAACCCATAGGTATAATGAATCTAATTTCATACATTGTATCATTAAATTATCATGGCAACATTATTTATAAAAATCCACATAACCTTATATTTTTATATAATGTTTTATAGGAATATTTATAATTTGATACCTTTCTTATGTTAATACTAGATAGTGATATAATCATTAAGGATTTTGTATTTATTTATCTTGTGTTAGGTTTATATTAATCTGGTGGGTATTTTTCATCTTATAGGATTGGTATGATATTTATAACATCTATTATGAATGTCTAGGGGAGTTTATTGGAATATAGAAATAAGTACACGCGACGTGATTTTATATTTTCGTGTTTGACATGTGGTGTATTCATACACTTAGATGTCTGATATATTATATATTTATCTTTCATATCATGTTACACATAGAGAGCAAAGAATGTATGAGTAGTTATGTATGATATTTATATATTCTATTCCTTTTATTATATTTATAACTTATAAAAAGGAATTTGTTTATAATGTAGGATGCAGAAGACACATATAGTAGAGAAAATTAATGAGTTACATGTGTTTGATATATATCATACAATATCCATTATTTGATTTAGTAGCATTGATTATTCATTAAAGGACTCCCCATTACTTAAGTTATGTATAAAATTATCACATTTTCTTTCATTACTACAAAATCCATTATGGCCATAAATAATTTTTTTTTAAATGAGTATTAGTTTAAATAAATTTTTTTCTGAATAACATTGAGAACATTATGATGGATAATATAGAATAATTTTTTTAACATTATTTATAATATTTTTTTAAATTTTTTTTTAAATTATTATATATGATATGACATATATGCTGAATGTGATGAAAAGTTATGAGTATTTTTTTGAGGGGATATTGAATGTATTATGAACTGAAGTAATGCCTTAGAATTTTAATCATTATGATTCCATGTTTAATGAAAATAAAAATCATGATGAAATAAAAACTGTTATTTCCTCGCTATGTGTGTATATATTCATGTGGAATTAGATAATATATAACATATATGTTTATTTTATCTGAGGTATCATGATTGGTTTGTTAGTGTTAGATAATTAAATTAATTAGCTTTAAATGTTCACATATCTCTATTAAATGTTAATTTTTTTTAATGATTAACTGTACTATATAAAGATTTGTAACATGTTATTGATTTTTTATATAACTTTTTGAAACAAATATTAACCATTTGAAGTCTTTTTAAATGGATTTATGTGTTTTGTATCACATTCCTCTGATTTTATATTAAGGTTTTTTTTGTATGTGGTTGAAATTCCATAAGAAAATATATTATTTCTCATATATAATCAACTAAATAATTATAGAAGTATATTAGTGTATGAAAAATCCTTTATAAAAATATTCACATTTATTCAACATGTCTATACCTTTATGGGAAATTATCCATTAGTAAAATTTAAGAGATATCATTAAAAAATATATGAATTGAAGGGTTTTCTATTCACAAGTTGAATGGTATAAATATTATTAACTTATATTAGTCGATTCAAAAATAACATGGCATTATTTCTTCACAAAAATTTTTCCTATATATTTTTGATATATTTGTACACATATTTTCACTACTAAAATTAAACAATAACATCTCATTTTTTAACTCATATCAATATTCTAGATTATATAAACTATATAGAACAGTTATATCATAATTCCAATAAACATTTAAATCAATGGTTCATAAAATATAAAACATTTAAATATGTATAACATGATTTCACCATATCATGACTGTCTTTATGTAAATAACATTGCAAAAAATTTATCCAACATAGAACTCAACATCCCATGGGTATATAATTTTTTAATCATTTTAATCATATATCATAGACTCTAACTAAAAAAATTATAAAAGTATTTTATATGGAAGCTAATATCCTATATTGAAATTATAGTACACTATCAGGACCACTCTCGAGTTAGAGACAATAATATATATACCTACACACTCATTTCTCTTATAGGGTAGTAGTTTTTTATAAGGCTGAATAAGTTTTAAACACATAATAAGGGGAATTAAACAATAGATATTCCTAGGATGTAATATCTTCAAATATATCTCTATCATAATATATATATATATAGTTATATAGTAAATCAATTAATTAATACATATTTGAAGTTTAAACTATCAATTAGAAACAAATATATGTCTTATATCGGAAATATAAATAGATACGTAGTTATAGATTCTAATATATCCCCAAGAATGAAATAGAGAATATGAACACTGAAATACCCAAATTTCACCCTAGAAATCACCCATAACGACTAATTAGGCCAACACATAGTCCTAATCTTCCACCAACAATTTTTAATTTAACCATGCAACTATAACTACATAATTACACAAATTATATTATAGGGGTCACTACGAAAATCCAACAAGATATCCAAACATATGATAAACTCTGAATTTAAGCATGTTTATATTTCATAATAAGTGAAAATTAATTAATTGTATATATATTTATTCTCACACTATATTTCACTCATATAGGTTATCTAATTAACTATGTAATTTATAAGAACCAGAAAAAAAAATTTCTTCCCCTATATCATAATAAGTATAACTCTAAAAATATAAAAGCATCCACAAATAATCATTCAAAAATAATGTCTTGAATACCATAAAATTATCTGTTATTCAGTAAGTTTTAAAATACATGGTAACTAACATTAGTGGTCAATGCACTCTATACAAGAGTGAAATAACCCATCATGTATAACAAAAGAATATTATTATAATTCACCCAAACCCTATATGTGACTTGGTGAAGGATCACATTTTCAAGATAAAATTTTCAAGTAGATTAATTCCCAAAGTTCATATAATATAAAACATTGCATATTGAAATTAGATAGTGTTTTAAGTTTTATGGTATCATAAATACTTAATATAATGATCAGATAGATCATAAATACTGAAATAATAGGAAAATGTAAATAAAAGCACATAATTGAATAAATATGATCTCCACCATCACTAAGAAAATAAAATAATTTATTTAATTTATAATGTTAAATTATAAAAAATTAAATAACATAGTATTTAGATAAAATCAATCAATCACGTTCATCTTATAAATCATAAATTAATTCCAAGTTACAACACATTACTAAAGTAATGATCACTCCTTGAGAATACTACTTAAAACCCATGATGTAATTGTTGTGTATAAAATCATTTATTTTTTATTAGAAGACGTTATCTTGGGATATATATTATGTTTTACTAAAAATTGGGAGAAAATATGGTATATTGAATGCCACGTGGTTATTTAATTGTTAGTGTTAATCATGGGACCCAACAATGGAAGGGGTTGGATTAAATTCCTATTGGGTTAGTAAGGATTAAACACCATATATGAAACATTGAATAAAAACATTATTGATATTCTAGGTGATCAAGTAATTTCTATAAGGTTTTTTCATGGTTTAGTTAAATGTGCACTCAATCTAGGAGAGCTTCCTAGTTTTAAAAACATTAAATTCTAGTTATAACCATACTGAATTTTATCTTTATTTGGGGTACACCTTTCCCATTCAATTTCCTATGATTCAATGAATCACACAATTATATTTTCTGTATCAGTGGATTTACATATTCTGATTCTATTATAAAGTCAAAAAAAATTGGAAAGTGGTTCCATTTTACTTTTTTCATGCATCATTCTTATTAAAATCTCATTCTTCCCTATGGTCATGGTAAACTATGGATTGATGATACAAGAATTTGTTTGGGTGGTTTCTTCTCTTATAATAGATAATGATCTTATAAATTCACTTATTTAATCCTTTTAATGGATTATATTAATTTAAAACCATTTATAATGGATTCAATGACCTATAGTAGGTGGATCCATGTGTTTCCATTTAATGATTTATCTTTTTGTGAATAATTTTCTATATATTTATTTTAAATTAAATTAATTATTATAATAACTATATTTAATGAAACCAATATGTTTTTTAGATAACCTAAAGTTAGTTGATGTTAAAATGGTTTTAAAAATTTTATATGATTGAGAAATAATTTCATGAAGGGAATGGATATATAAGTTGTTTAATAAAATAACACCAATGATTTAACATAAAATAATTAAACTAATATAAAATGGATTATTTCAGTCGAATATAAGGAATTATAAAATTTATTCTTCTAATTTAATCATTTGTTAGAGATGTATTTAGAAACATTAAATATAACTAATTAAAATTTTAAAACTATGATATCCTTACTTCTTTACATGGTTTTAAAATTTTTATATACGTTATAAAAAGAGTATTCCATTAACATTATTATCTTATTTAAGGATGTAATAATATTTAGTAGGTTCTAAAATAAATATATATGTTGATTGTTAGTCATCAACCAAGATATTTCTTTATTAATTTTGATTATATAAATGTGGATTTTCTTGCGATATGGATCAAAGATAATGAATTATAATTATTCTTTTTTTATTTGATAATATCAAAATCGGAATAATCATGATGGTTTCTCACATGTGAGGTGTGAGTTTTTTTTGGGTTTCATGTTATGTTGACTTGTATTATATTTATATCTCAGCTCAATTTTTATAACGAGAAACCTATAATATATTTCATATTGTTATATGGATGAGTGATACCCAAGTTAATGGTCACACTCAATCTTTTGTCCCTTTGTAAAGAATTTATTCTACATGGGTTATTTTCCCTCAAAGTCAGGATAGGATGGGAAAAACCATTTGTTTAGGCAGTTATACTATGTATTTGAAAAATTAGATGTGTTCTATTTTTGTAACTTCCTATATTAACATCGGGGATAGAAATTGTTCCCATAATGATTATTATATGTATCATTTATTGTTGCATCATTAATTATTATTATTAATGATGAATTATATTTTAATAATTAACATTACTTTAGAATTTATGTTTATGAATAAAATTAAAAAAATTCTTTGGTAAATAAAATTATTAATTTTTTATGTTGTCCATTGCTTCCTTAGTAAATTACCATTTATGTTTATAATGTTATTACCCTGATTAATTTTTCCTCCAATCTTCCTGATTAACCAACATTATGTTTTATATAAATTTGTTTTATAAAATTAAAATTTGTCTAAAAAAATAAGGAAAAAAGTTTCATTTTAAAAGTAAAAATTAATATTGTTTTACTTATTTGAATTGTTATTTTTTTAAATAACATTTTTTAAATGCAATTTTAATATATAATGTTTTAATAGTGTTATTTAAAGGACTATCTTTATAATATATAATCATTTTTTGTTGTTTTTTGAAAACAATAACTCGAACTAATTTCTCAATGTTATTTTATTGTGATTTTTTATAGAATATATTTAATACGTTCTAGAGTAGAGAACACAAATAGGATTTAATAATGGAATGGATCTAGGGAAGATTTGTTATTATTTAGAAAAGTGAACATTATTATCATACAATGAAATATTTAATTCTTATGTTATTCATACATTCATAGGTAGATGAATTTTCATATATAAAATCACTAACGTAACGATTCTCCTCGAAAAATATAGGTTGGTGAGATAGAAATTAGCACAAAGTGAAGTTGTTTGAACTAGATTTGTGTAAACCAGATAGTATCAAAATATTCTTATGTGTGATATGGAGTTGTGTTAATTATAAATTATAAAAAAATGTAGTTTTGTGGACATAAGTTTCATGAACTAGAATTCAGTAATAACTAGAGTTTAGAGAACTAGAGTTTCAATATTTGGACATTTTCACACATTTGATTTGTGTATATTGGATTTGTGTGAATTGAAAATTTATTTAATGAAGTTTTGTGAATATGATTTACCCAAATATGACATTGTCAAAAACATGACTTAAGAAAACAAGACATTCACAAACTAGAATGTTGTATGAAATAGTAAATTCTCAAGGAGGATAGTTATGTGAAACCAGAAAATCACATGAATCAAGAAGGTTATATGACACATTATTTCATAGAGGACTACTATTTTCCTATAAATATATGAGTCTTGAAGAAATAATCAATGGGCATGATAAATAATTATTGGATATATTTGTGCTCTATTTTAATGTAATACTAATTTAAATGTATATTTTTGAATGATGGAATTTTGGTGAAAATTCGTTGTGCTGTAAATAGTAAAATTAATATATCTTTATATGAAAATTAGTTACATGAATATTAATTTTCCTTGTCATATGATATATGTAATTTAATTTTTCTGAAAAAGGTTTTGATAATTAAAATTTATTTCAATAAAGGTTGTGTGAATGGATTTTACATGAAAATAATTGTTTTACAATGTGAGTTGTATGAAAGTGATTTTAACAAAATTATATTATATAAACATAAAGGAAATTTATATAAATTTAAATAGTAAATAAATTTTTATAATTTGGACGAAATAAAAAATTCATGACACACTAATTTTAATGAAATTCCATGTGATTAAATTTATCATATGTTTCCACTAATGTAATAATTATTAATCTTCACCGGATAGAGAATTGTGATTTGAATAAGAGACTAGTAGTGAACATGGGGGGACAATGATTCCAATCCACACATTATAACCACCATTTTTATTTTTGATCATGGTACATTTCCACATTAACTTTCTAGTCACTTTGTATATTTCTAGACATGGTGAAATGAGTTGAAATTGGCTTTTCTCTGGATTATTTTCCATTTTTTCATATTTTATTTTGAGATAAATAAGAGAAGTGTGTTTTATTTAATTAAGAAATAAGATAACAGAGAAGGATCATTTTAATATGTCATTCTTGGATTCACCCCTATAAGAATAGTTAACACAATTTTCTTAATAATTTCAATCAGATCTAAGATATATCTAGTTAATCTCTCTAAAAAGAATCCTTAGTTGCAGTTAATCATATAAGGATTATGATCATTGATAGAAATATCAATCCAAGGAAGAATAATTTAATTAAACACCACATTTAATCCTTAAAAATATATAAATATAAATATTTTATATGTGGAATTTATTTCAGTCTCGTTAATAGTACATTATCAGAAGGATACTGAAAATAATTGTACTCTAACGCACAAGGAATCAAGGCACTACAAGGATATTTTTCTAAAAAAATCTACATGAAGGTCATGTTGTGTAAATCAACACATTATAGTGTGAAAAGATAGTTAATATCTATAAATCATATTTTAATGTTCTTGAAGAATAATTTTAGGTTTTTTGGAATATGTATATAGAAATGAAGATGCGTTTGAATGAATCTGTTTAGGTATTCCTTGATTGATTTTTCATACTTATAGGTGATATATTTGGTCTCAGATATACTTTAATTAATGTAAATATCATAAATAACATCTTAATAAAATTTCAACATTATTCTTGTCCAAAAGAATATATGTTGGAGGATACATATCCAATGGAGTTGGATTTTTATAATCTTGAATATAAACTTGTTGAATGTGAAATGAGAGATGTTGATTACAAGGCTGAGGAAAGGAGAAGTTCCAAGGATTTGTAATTCAATAATTTATATAATCATTCCATAGAGGATAATCATGAAGATTAATAGGAATACGATGTCACGTTTTTATCATTACGAAAATAAATTAATTTGAGATGTAATGTTGACATGGATACTCCAATTAATGTGAATTATGTGTGGGATGTTAGGGAACATGGAAAAAATTTTCATAAAAATATCCAAGATGACGAGGAGGAGGAGGATGTTTCGATGAAGAAATATTCTTCCAGTGTGAAAGGTATAAGAAGAACTAGATGAACATTATTCAATAAGAAAAAACCTATTCCAGAAGAGGTTAATAGTTTATAATTAAAAGAGGTAAAAGAGATTAAGGGCTGAAAATAATACAAACAATATTCACTAATGGTTGTTATAGTTATTTCCCAAAAACGAAATAATTTGATTGTGGAGGATGATTAGTGGATGGGACATTTAATATCAATGAATAATTAATGGACCCTCTTAGAGATATATTTTTGGAGAGAAAACTGATGAAATATCATAGGTTGGATAATGATTGAAAACACTATATGAAAAATGATAATTTGTGAGGTCTTGTGTAACGACCCAAAGTTTCATTAATGAAAATCCCTCTTGATCCAGTTAAAGTTCTCTTTATGAAAAATGTTTTTTTAAGATTTCAACTTCTTTGGTTTTATGATAGGATTTGTGACCGTTACTTTTATAGTCGTTGAACAGTGATCACATGAGTAGTATAATTACATGGCTTTAACGAACCCAATTTTTACTCAGACAAAGGAAGTGATGCCCTCATCTAGTAGAATTTCCCCATACGAAGCCCATTTGTCGGAGCTTGGAAAAGAGGTGGTGTCTTTGGGATTTTCCCTTGACCTAGCCCAAGCTGAGCTTCATCAAGTCAAGCTCGAACATGATCATCTACGGGAAATGTGGAAGTTGATTGAAATTACAACTCGAGCGATGTTATCCAAGTCACCCAAAGAGTCTATCACCATCGCACACCTTACCCTTAGGTCTTATGCGACTATTTTAAGGGGTTATGTAACAAATAAGTAGTGTTATGTTCATGTGCATTGTTTTTGTATATAATAATGAATATAATTTCTAGTCATTTTTGATACATTATAATTAGTTTTCAAAGTACAAATGGTGTTTTTAGTTATTATTTAATTAAGAATTATATTTTATTAAATTAAAGGATTTTTTTGAATTAAATAATATTTTAATAAAATAATATTATTAATATTAAATTAATTTTTATTACATATAATGATCTTATAATTTTATGAATGCAATTAAATTTTTTATTAAGGTTTGAAAGCCATTTCTGTCAAAACCCGTGAATTTTTTATAAATGTCAGTTATTATTTTAAAATTGAAAATTCACATATTTAGAAAATTATTTAGATAAAATAAATATTATTTTTTGGAATCAGAACGTCGAAATTATCCAACGGTGAAATTTTTATAATTTTCTGAGACAGTCAAAATTTTGGGTTAAAATTAAATACCATTTAAATATATAATGTGTTTTATGACATCATAATGACCCAATGGTGATGTAATAAAATACCATAATCCTTATGTTCGGCCAATATGTGTTTTATCATTAAAATAATGAGGTTTTGGGTTTGTTTGACTTACTTTTCAAAGCATTAATGGAGCCCTCAAGACTTATTCAACACTTTGCCTTTTTAAATTAATTTCCATGGGAGTGTGACTCACCTCCACATAGAAACCCTAATTTTTTAATAAGTTCGGACCTTGGCCTTGTAAAATAATGTTTTCCTCTTTCCTTTTCCAGAAACCATGGGCAAATACCATGGGATGGTTTGTGGTTTGTATTATTGTAATATAAGGGGTCCCAAACCTAAATAATAAAGAATTCTCTCACCTTTCCTATATAAACCCACCCAAGATCCCACTTCTTCCTCACTCAAAGCCCTTGAAGTTCGTCCAACCTCTGCCCTACTCTCTCTATAACCCTCTCAAGGTGCCCCAAGCTCCCACGAATCCTTTCACAAGCCTCTATCTAGCCTTTGGAAGCACACTTCCAAGTAAGGGTTTTTTCTTCCTTTCTCATTTTTGTCAATTTTCTTTAAGTTGTATTGCCCTTTTAATTTCACTTATGAATGTTGGGGTATGGTTTAGCACCTATCCCATACTGCCCTCTTATTGTTTGAATGATGGGAGACCCCTTTCTCTCTCATTAAATGCCTCCAATGTACACCCGTTACTGTGCCGAATTTCCGAAAGGAACCTTTTTCTCCCCTTCTATATTCAAGCAATACTTTTGTATCATGAATATAAATTCCTTTTCAATTGTTGGGACATGTATCTATACGACCTCCTTAATTTCCATTACATGTAAATATGATGAGGAACCCCTTTCTCTCTCATCAAGCATTTTTATGAATTCTTATGTCACGCCGTTACGCTGCCGAAATCACACCGATTTTCTAAGCCAATATCATTGTGTAGTGAATACCATGCCCATTTCTCCATCAAGGGTATTCACCTTTATGAACATTTACTAATTGATTATAAAGTTTCATGTATGAATTCCACATTCCTTTATCGTGGAATAAATGATTATGTTTTATGAATCCATGTTTTATGATCCATGTGGCACACTTATGCATTAAATGAAATGTTTAAGAAGGGTGCGCCCTTTATAGCGCTCCAATGCATTGGGTAAAGTATAGTATCATGATACGCCATGTGAAATGAGTGTTCACTCATTCTAATTCAAGTGCAACGAGGGTTTACTCGTGCTTCAAGTGCAATGAGGGTTTACTCATGCTCCATGTGCAATGAGCCTTGGCTCATGCTAATTCAATGTTAAGTGTTGTTGCCACATTTCCATGTTATGATTATCATGCATTATCATGCCTTTATGTTCATGTTACTCTTATGCTCTATTGATTTTCCTATTTCCTAACATGTATTGTACTCCTCGTGTTATTCATTGTGTACTCCCTTACTGGGCTTTATAGCTCACCCTTTTCTTATTCATGTCCTCAGGTTATCCCATGCAATGCTAAGTACGAAGGAATGTAGTGGTCATGTAAAGGAAGTTTTCAATAAAGATGTTTTATTTCAAGTTTAAAGTTTTTATGTAGTGATCCTATTCCCCAAATACACTAAACCTCTCGATCTTCTTTGTTGGATCAAGTGATGTTTTATGTAATAAAGCATGATTAAGTTGTAATAAAAAGCAGGGTTGTCATAGTTGGTATCAGAGGATTGGTTTAGTTATTTTTGGGATTAGGAAACCCTAGTAAAGCCTTAGGTACAAGACTAAGTATAATAAAAGCATCCCTAAGTTTTGTTAAATACTATGTAAGTGGTTTATCAAACAAATACATCCCTGTCTGGATACGAGCAGGTAGAGGCGGCTCTGGCACAGATGTATCCTAGGGGTAAAACCTGAAAACACCGTTTTGAGCTAGACTCGAACGGGAACTGGTGCACGACAACGGGCCTTGCTGCACTCTTGGTTACGACACTCCCAGGGGATATGTTTTGATAAATTCACAATCTTAGTATGAACCCTTATTAAGGGAAAAATGCCCCTAAGAATATATGTTAGAAGGAAGATCATGAAAAGCCTGGATTGAATCTTATAGACTCATGAGTTAAAGAGATTAAAGTTTATTTATAAGTCATCAACTTTTGTCTTTGGATTACCCTTTATGTGTTACTCATAAATTTCCTTTTATTCTAGCCAATGGCCGGTAATAGGAGAACTCGGGCTAACAACCGTTGTGAAGATCAGTGTGATGATTGTACTTATGAGATGCCCAATCCAATGGGAGCAGGAATCGCAAACTTTGTCACGCTTCTCTCTCAGCTAACTCAAGTTTTGAATAGAAACAATGGTCAAGAGGAACGTTCAACCCCCCCCCCCCCCTAAGAAAAAACAAGTCGCTATTGAAAGCTTCATGAGACAAAGGCCTTCTACTTTTAGTAGATCATCCGATCCCACGATCGCTGAATAATGGATCAACTCCATTGAAAAGATATTATCCATCCTCCAATGCTCTGAAAAAGAGAAGGTTCTCCTGGCGGCTTATTGTATGGAGGGTGAAGCTGATCAATGGTGGACGTCGATCAAAAAGACGAAGCCTGAGGAGGAGATCGAGGCTTTGGAATGGAAGGAATTCTGGAATATGTTTTTCGATAAATATTTTCCACGCACCCTCCGTCTTAAGATGGAAAGGGACTTCCTTTCCCTTAAACAGAATGATGAAGAATCTATGGGAGCGTACGAGGAAAACATCACAAGGCTTGCACGATACGCTTCCGGCTTTGTCGTTACCCCCGAATGCAAGGTTGACCGCTTCTTTGGTGGGCTGAAGCCTAGCTTGCAGAAAGCATTAGCAATCCGTGACTTCGACAGCTATGAGGAAATTGTCCGATGTGCCCTCAAGGTTGAAATGGAGATCGGAGAATCACAGGGGTATAATGGGGATAAGAAGCTTAAGGTGGACTTCAATGTTGGTGGTCCGATGGATAAATCCAATAGCGCTAAGAAATTCCATCACCCCACTTGCCAAAACTGTGGAAAGAAGCACCCTGGAAATTGCCTTAGGGGGACAAGAAAATGATTCATGTGTGGAAGAGAAGGGCACCTAGCTGTTAACTGTCAGCAAGAAGGACCCGCGGCTACGACTGAGGAGAGGAACGCTCCGTTCTAACCTCAACGCGTTGTTCAATGCTACAAATGCAACGAACCGGGTCATTTTGCAAATCAGTACCCTAATCCAATGGTTATCGGAGGAAACCAGCAACCTCCAAGACAACAAGGAATAACTTTTTCCATCACTTCTGCCGAAGTGAACCCCGAAAAAGAAGTGGTGATAGGTACGCTAGTTATTAATTCAAGAACAGAGAATGTACTTTTTGATTCAGGTTCTATGTATTCTTTTATATCTCAAAAATTTAGTAGAACAATCCCTGCACCACCACAAATCATGTAAGTAAAGATGTCAGTGAGTACGACAAATGGGGCAATCCTTGCATCCCATGAGTACAAGTCCTCCCCTATTATAATTTGTGGATTGAATTTCCCGGCGAACCTCGTCATACTCCCTTTGGTGGAATTTGATGCAATTCTTGGCATGGGTTGGATTTCCTTATATAGAGCCAAAATAAATTTTCGGGAGAGGGAAATCACACTCCATATGGAGAATCGACCCCCGATTCTTTACAAGTGTCAGGAGGAAGATGAATCTCCTTTAGCTCCATAATCTCAAGCATGGATATTACTTCCTTATGAGCACGCATATCTGGCTCAGATGATTGAGTCCAAGGAAGAAACCACCCTTGAATAAATGCCTATTGTGAGGGAATTCACTGAAGTATTTCCCGAAGAACTTCCTGGTCTTCCTCCAAGAAGAGATGTTGAGTTCTCAATTGAACTTATACCTAGGGTGCTACCAATATCCAAGACTCCATATAGAATGGCTATTTTTGATATTGAAGAGATAAATAAATAAATACAGGAGAATCTGGATAAAGGGTTTATACGCCCAGGTGCATCACCATGGGGTGAACCAGTCCTCTTCGTCAAGAAGAAGGATGGGTCAATGCAGCTTTGCATCGATTATTGTGAACTTAACAAAATCACGATAAAGAACAAGTATCATCTCCCAAGAATCGATGACTTGTTTGATCAGCTGCGTGGAGCACAATACTTCTCTAAGGTGGACTTGCGGTCGGGATATTATCATGTAAGGGTGAAGAAGGAAGATATCCCCAAGACTACTTTTCATACAAGGTACGGGCACTATGAATTCATAGTAATGCCTTTCGGACTCACCAATGCTCCAGAAATATTCATGGACTTGATGAATAGAGTCTTTAGAGATTACCTAGACAAATTTGTGGTAGTCTTTATAGATGATATTCTTATATACTCCAAAACCAAGGAGGACCATGAGGAGTATTTAAGAACTGTACTGGAGACTTTGCGCAAGGAGATTCTCTATGCCAAGTACAGAAAGTGTGAGTTCTGGTTGAAGGAGGTCTCATTCTTGGGCCATATCATCCCAAGCAATGGGATATCTGTGGACCCCTCCAAAACAGATGAAATTGAGGGATGGCTGAGGCCAACATCGGTAACGGATATCCGTAGCTTCTTGGGGTTAGCTAGATATTATTGACGATTTGTGAGAAATTTCTCATGATTGTCCAACCCACATACCAAGCTAACTCGAAAGGGAGTAAAATTTTCTTGGAGTGATGAATGCGAATAAAGCTCAAGGAGTTGAAAAGGAGGCTTATCACTGCACCCGTGCTCACTTTACCCATAAGTGGGGAGCTTTTTGTGGTATGCAGTGATGCTTCGAAAAAGGGCTTAGGATGTGTGCTGATGCAGAATGATAAAGTAATATCCTATGCCTCAAGGCAGTTGAAAATACATGAGCGAAACTATCCAACGCATGATCTGGAGTTGGCGGCGGTGATCTTTGCCTTGAAAACTGGCGGCATTATCTCTATGGAGAGAAATGTGAGATATATACTGACCACAAGAGTCTTAAATATATATTCACACAGAAAGAGATTAATATGCGCCAGAGAAGATGGATAGAGCTCATCAAGGATTATGACTGTTCAATACATTACCACCCTGGGAAAGTGAATAAGGTGGCGGATGCCCTAAGTAGAAAGGATCCATCTATTCTATCAATGATGAGAATTTAGAAGGATCCAATCTTCTTAGACTTGATGAAGATGGATGTGGAAATCATAAAGAAGGGAAAATCATCAATCCTTTCACAAATGATTGCTCAACCATCTCTTTTGGAAAGGATAAAGATGCTCAAAAGGATGATACGAGAATCCAAGAAAAAGTGGAAGCTATCAGAAAGGGAAAATCCTAAGAGTCTAATGTTAATGAAGAAGGAATTGTGCGGTTTGGGAAAAGACTATGTGTTTCATCAAGTCCGGAGCTAAAGAAGGAACTTTTGGATAGGCACATAGATCAAATTTCTCAATTCACCCAGGGAGCACAAAGATGTATCGAGATCTCCGAGAAAACTTTTGGTTGGATAATATGAAGAAGGAGATCGCTGAATATACATCAAAGTGCCTGGTGTGTCAGCAAGTGAAGGCAGAGAGGCAGAAGTCTAAGGGGATGATGCAACCATTGCCCATACCAGAATGGAAATGGGAGAACATCACCATGGACTTCGTCACTGGACTTCCAAGGACATCCAAAGGCAACAATGCAATCTGGGTTGTTGTGGACTGTCTTACAAAGACTGCACACTTCATTGCTATTCGAGAGGATTTCTCTTTGGATCAACTAGCACAGATATATATCAGGGAATTGGTACGGTTGCATGGAGTACCACTATCTATTGTGTCTGACCGAGATCCAAGATTTACCTCTAAGTTTTGGAAGAGTCTTCAACATGCTCTGAATACTGAACTGAACTTTAGTACGGCCTATCATCCTCAAACTGATGGCCAATCTGAGCGGACTATCCAAACACTTGAGGATATTTTGAGAGAGTGCTCAATGGACTTTAAAGGAGGATGGGATCAACATCTTCCTCTGGTTGAGTTCTCTTATAATAATAGTTTCCACTCGAGCATCCAAATGGCACCATATGAAGCCCTGTATGGGAAAAGGTGTAGAACACCGACATGTTGGGATGAGGTCGGTGAACGTAAGCTGCTTGGACCAGAAATGGTCGAAGAAATGGTGGAGAAGGTGAAAACCATTCAGCAGCATATCAAGGTAGCCCAAAGTCGACAGAAGAGTTATGCAGATAATCGTCGACGAGACCTTGAGTTTAAAGTCGGAGGCATGGTGTTTTTACGCATATCTCCGTGGAAGAAGGTCATGAGGTTTGGAAAGAAAGGGGAAGTTAAGTCCAAGGTACATAGGCCCCTTCGAGATTCTTGATCGTGTTGGGGCTGTGGCCTATTGACTAGCACATCCACCTACTATGTCCAAGGTGCATGATGTCTTCCATGTATCCCTCTTAAGGAAGTACATACCAGACCCTTCACATGTACTCTCTTCCTAGGTGGTACAATTGGAAGATGATCTTTCTTATGAGAAGCAACCAGTGAAGATCTTAGATCGTAGAGAAAAAGTTCTACGAAATAAGACAATTCCCCTCGTCAAGGTGTTGTGGAGAAACCACAAGTTTGAAGAAGCAACATGGGAGTCGGAGGATACGATGAAGCTGAGTTACCCACATTTGTTTTAGTGTGGGAAAAGGAAAAATTTGAGGGCGAAATTTCTTAAGGGGGGAATATTGTAACGACCCAAAGATTCATTAATGAAAATCCCTCTTGATCCAGTTAAATGTCTCTTTATGAAAAATGTTTTTTTAAGATGTCAACTTTTTTGGTTTTATGATAAGATTTGTGACCGTTACTTTTATAGTCGTTGAACAGTGATCACATGAGTAGTATAATTACATGGCTTTAACGAACCCAATTTTTACTCAGACAAAGGATGTGATGGCCTCATCCAGTATAATTGCCCCATATGAAGCCCATTTGTCAGAGCTTGGAAAAGAGGTGGTGTCCTTGGGCTTTTCCCTTGACCAAGCCCAAGCTGAGCTTCATCAAGTCAAGATCGAACGTGATCGTCTACGGGAAAAGTGTATGTTGATTGAAATTACAACTCGAGCGATGTTATCCGAGTCACCCCAAGAGTCCGTCACCATCGCACACCTTACCCTTAGGTCTTATGCGGCTATTTTAAGGGGTTATGTAACAAATAAGTAGTGCTATGTTCATGTGCATTATTTTTGTATATAGCAATGAATATAATTTCTAGTCATTTTTTATACATTATAATTAATTTTTAAAGTACAAATGGTGTTTTTAGTTATTATTTAATTAAGAATTATATTTTATTAAATTAAAGGATTTTTTTGAATTAAATAATATTTTAATAAAATATTATTATTAATATTAAATTAATTTTTATTACATATAATGATCATATAATTTTATGAATGCAATTAAAATTTTTATTAAGGTTTGAATGCCATTTCAGTCAAAACCCGTGAATTTTTTATAAATGTCAGTTTTTATTTTAAAAGTGAAAATTCACATATTTAGAAAATTATTTAGATAAAATAAATATTATTTTTGGAATCAGAACGTCGAAATTATCCAATAGTTACATTTTTATAATTTTCTGAGACAGTCAAAATTTTGGGTAAACATTAAATACCATTTAAATATATAATGTGTTTTATGACATCATAATGACCCAATGGTGATGTAATAAAATACCATAATCCTTATGTTCGGACAATATGTGTTTTATCATTAAAATAATGAGGTTTTGGGTTTTTTTACTTACTTTTCAAAGCATTAATGGAGCCCTCAAGACTTATTCAACACTTTGCCTTTTTAAATTAATTTCCATGGGAGTGTGAATCACCTCCACATAGCAACCGTAATTTTTTAATAAGTTCGGACCTTGGCCTTGTAAAATATTGTTTTCCTCTTTACTTTTCCAGAAACCATGGGCAAATAACATGGGATGGTTTGTGGGTTGGATTATTGTAATATAAGAGGTCACAAACCTAAATAATAAAGAATTCTCTCACCTTTCCTATATAAACCCACCCAAGCTCACACTTCCTCCTCACTCAAAGCCCTTGAAGTTCGTCCAACCTCTTCCATACTCTCTCTAGAATCCTCTCATGGTGCCTCAAGTTCCCAAGAAGCCTCTCACAAGCCTCTCTCAAGCCTTTGGAATCACACTTCCAAGTAAGGGTTTTTTCTTCCTTTCTCATTTTTGTCAATTTTCTTTAAGTTGTATTGCCCTTTTAATTTCAATTATGATTGTTCGGGTATGGTTTTTCACCTCTACCATACATCCCTCTTATTGTTTTAATGATGGGAGACCCCTTTCTCTCTCATTAAATGCCTCCCATGTACACCCGTTACTATGCCGAAATTCCGAAAGGAACCTTTTCTCCCCTTCTATATTCAAGAAATACTTTTGTATCATGAATCTAAATTCCTTTTCAATTGTTGGGACATGTATCTTTATGACCTCCATACTGTCCATTACATGTAAATATGATGAGTAACCCCTTTCTCTCTCATCAACCATTTTTATGAATTCTTATGTCACGTCGTTAGGCTGCCGAAATCACACCGATTTTCTAAGCCAATATCATTATGTAGTGAATACCATGCCCATTTCTCCATCAAGGGTATTCACCTTTATGCACATTTACTAATTGATTATAATGTTTCATGTATGAATTCCACATTTCTTTATCATGTAATAAATGAATATGTTTTATGAATCCATGTTTTATGATCCATGTGGCACACTTATGCATGAAATGAAATGTTTAAGAAGGGTGCGCCCTTTATAGCGCTCCAATGCATTGGGTAAAGTATAGTATCATGATATGTAATGTGAAATGAGTGTTTAATCATGCTAATTCAAGTGCAAAGAGGGTTTACTCGTGCTTCAAGTGCAATGAGGGTTTACTCATGCTCCATGTGCAATGAGCCATGGCTCATTCTAATTCAATGTTAAGTGTTGTTGCCACATTTCCATGTTATGATTACCATGCTTTATCATGACTTTATGTTCATGTTACTCTTATTCTCTATTTATGTTCTTATTGCCTAACATGTATTGTACTCCTCATGTTATTCATTGTGTACTTCCTTACTGGGCTTTATAGCTCACCCTTTTTATATGCATGTCCTCAGGTTATCCCATGTAATGCTAATTACGAAGGAATGCAGTGGTCATTAAAAGGAAGTTCTCAATAAAGATGTTGTATTTCAAGTTTAAAGTTTTTATGTTATGATCCTAATCCCCAAAGACACTAAACCTCTCGATCTTCTTTGTTGGATCAAGTGATGTTTTATGTAATAAAGCCTGTTTAAGTTGTAAGAAAAAGCAGGGTTGTCATATCTTGGTTGAAGACAATGAATGAATTGTTAAAATATGAATATCCAAAAATCTTATAGAATTTTGTTGAATGTATGATCAATATTAAATATCATTTCATGATTATTTGTGGGTTAACTAAAATACTGAAGTATTGAGTTAATCATATGAGAGATCTTGGGGAATACGTATTTGGTCTATGATAAGAAAATAAAATATTACGAGAGAATATTATCTCCATATATGACATGGGTAAATACAATGGAATGTTGGAAACATGAAGAAGAGAAGATTAGAGGTCCAAAAAGGTAGTCAGATTATTATTTGGAGATGAAAAATACACATTATATTAATTAATACAGTAAATAACATGTCTTAATCTAAATACAATGTTAACTAATGCTAAAACATTATATCTAAATCTAATGTTAATTGTTTATTTGGGTACAAATTTGAATTAGAACTCAGATAACCCATGAAAAAACTATTTCTATAACAAGTTCACAAATGAATGAACCTCAGTTATGGTGTTCGTGTTGTGTAAATATGAGATATTCTCAAAATGTATATTCTATGTCCTAATGGTACTAAAGGGAATAAGGTAAATGAAGGCTTAAAAGTTGTGTTTTATTTTCTAGGAAGGATTTTAATGATCATTGTTTTTAGTGAGGGGGATATTGATATGTGTCCATGTAATTATAATTGATATGGAATAGGAATATTCCATTATGGACCAAAGTATTCCTACACAATAGCTTAAAAAATAATCTAGCGTGAAGGAAAAAATGACTTTTAGACCTACAAAATGACGTTGGTCCATCATATATAGTGAAGGATCAATTATACCAATATAAACATGATTTAATTTTGAATACATGGATAAAAATTTAAAAAGCATAAAATAGTATTGATTATATATATTTCCATGAAATCATATCCTTATGATGTTTCAAGGATCCCTAATAGTGTATTTATATCCCATATGATTAGAATTGAGGATCTTTTTATAGGAATAAATTAATATAAGGATGGTTTTTTCATATTTGAAAATGATGAATTCATAAAGATCATTGCCTTTGGGAATGAAAATTTTGGGTATAAATATATGAGGCATATAGATTCCATGGTTGTTAAGTCGATATGTCATAAATTTCTATGTTTCATTCAACATTATGACTTAGGGTGTGAAATAATATTTATCTAGTAGATTTGTATCATTAAGGTAATGGTGGAGGAATTATTTATGCATGAGAATCACACAAAGGGAAATATATTCCTTCTCATTGGAGAGGACAACATGTGATTTCTTAAAAAAGTATTAAGATACCCGATTTTGGTGAAAGCAACTTGAACATTTGAGAAAAAAATCATTAGAAAAGGTGATGAAAATTGTGGATCTTTAGATATCCCTATATTATCATGTGACTATAAAACCAACTATAATATTTGAGAAAATAGATGATTATTTGAATGAAAAACTATGTAAATTAATAACAGTCTATAGGGGTGCTTCAATTAGCATATGCTGATTGTGTAGAACAATATCACCAATAATAATTAATGGGAAGTGATATTATGTTCTACTCACTGATGAGTAATTGAAATATAATGGTTTTTGGACATCACCCAAAATTTCATGGTGTTTAGATACATTAGTGAATATTAGAGTACGTTTAAAATGATTCATAGATAGAAATTTTGAAATTCCTAACTTATAATTAAACTGTGTTTATGAAAAAATTGATGGAGGATTACGATGAGAAGCATAGGGTAACACAAAAATTAATATATATTGAAACACTTAAAAATGATCTTATTGATAGGAGAGACTTAATTATAAACAATATTAATAGAATGATTATGTAAAAGAATGACCGACCACATATGTATTGTATGGAAGTGTTCATGATGTAAGTCTAAATTTTAAAAAGATATTTTTTGTCTCAGATAGATGAAAAATTTCTATAAAATATTTCATATAGAAATAAGCCAACATGGAATCACATTAAAATCATCATAAGTAATTGTTTCATTTCTAACCTTGGGAGACATTATCAAGGTAAATGAATAAGAGAATCATTATGGATAAATGGGTATTCATTAACAAAATAAATGAAGGTGGAATATTGATTTGAAACAAGGCATGACTAGTGTGTAAGGGATGCTCCCATATTTAAGGAATTTATGTAAATCATATATTTTTACTCAGTGAATTTTTAAATATAATTAAAAAATATTATACATAATAGTGAAAAGGGAATTTTTGATTTTTAGATATAAGTGAATTAATCATTTATAAATATAGTATTGGAAGAAGAGGTTTAAATTTGATACCTAGATGAATTTCTCATTCAGTAATATGCGAATAGTGTTTTTTAGCTGAAGAAAGTGTTTTATTGGTTAAAAATTTAACCAAGTGAATCGTATTCATGAATTAATTTTTACATAAAAATCTTGGTTTCTAGAATGGTGTTATTGTTCAGATATTAATTACAAAAAATATAGTGTTCAATGAATGCTGCTGATCATATATATTGATGTAATACTGTTCATTTCGTCGAATGAAGCACCATGTAAAATTTTTGTTGAATTTTTGAGTCTTGAGTTTGAAATGTCAATGATTGGAGAGTTAGAATTTTTATTGGTCTCTAGGTGATACATGGAAGGCATAGAAATATTTTTTCTTAATAAAATTATGAGAAATATGTTATGGAATAATTTTTAATGGAGGACTCTAATGTAATGAAAAACAATTGGCAACAAATTGGATTTAATTTAAAGTATTCATTTATTAATAGAGGTAATTTTTAAGGAATTCTGGAAAATCAATGAATTACTTCTCCATATAATAAGGACAAAACCCAATATTATGTTTTCTAGTTTTTAAGCATTATTATATTGGATATGTCCCATGGGAAAAACATTTCTATATTAATAATCATACATTGGTGTATTAAATCGACAACAAATTTCAGTTTTTATACAGTCAAACACCATTGTTTGAGTTTTTTGGATAAATTGATGAAGATTGGTTTTCCTAATCAGAATATATAAAGTCAACATCTATTGGTGTATTCTATCTTGGTGGAATCTGTATTTCTTTAATAATAATAAAAATATTTTATATCACTAACCATTGTAGAAGCTAAACATATTGTGATCACCCAAGTATTCATACAATAATTGTGAATGAAAATACTACTTGAATATATTGGATATGAATTAAATTATTCGACAAAAATCAATTGTGATAATTCAAGTTCTATAAATCATTAAAAAAATATCATGCATCACCCAAAGAAAAAACACACTAAAATTGTGTAACACTTTATAAAAGAGAAAAAGGAGAATGTGGGTGAAATTGGATTATATTCCTACAAAAATACAAGTCAAATATATGATGAAAAAGTTCTTACCTAAAGATGTGTTTGAGTGGTATTAGCTGAATCTTAACATCTTCTCAATCCCCACAAATTTAGATAATATACTTATATAACCCAAACTATCTAATTTATGGTGTGGAATTCCACATGATTTTGATAATTTCTATATTTCTCTTGGAATACACAAAGGATTTATATTAGTTTCCATTGACAAAGGAGGAGAGATATTATTCAAAAAGGGGGGTTTATTTCCTAGACCATCTAAGGGGATTAGTGAGGATAATAAATGATAGAGATATTTTCACTATTAAATCATAGTGATATAGGTATAGGGGGAGTATCTAACCATGATGATGCTATAGATATTATAGTGTGGACTATATATCTCAATGTGAAAGCATGAAGAATGCTTTTTAGAAAAAATAGTACTGAATTAAGTGATTCATTGATAAATTTTCATTTTAAAAATTATTCTCACTCTAAGATTGACTGGTGTGGGATTAGAGTATGCATAGAGTTTGTATTTGATCAATATATCATGTTTTAAGTGGAGGATTATGTTTTATATATATTGTATACAAAAGTATTACACAATATTGTTAAGGAGTTTTGTAACGAGCCCGACCCCATTAACATAGAGTCAGTTCTTTTCAATATTACATTAATATAGATAATATATTCAAATCACAAAAGACCGAACAATTTAGATGTTTTAAAAACTATATTAAATACATGATAGCAATTTTACATTGAGAATAATAAACAAAATAATAATATATAACAAGGACTAATAAACTGAAACATGGAATCTTATTCCAAGAATTCGTCATCATATCATTGGGAATAAACAAATATGGGCAAGATAAAATTCACATTAAGGGATAAGTATAGTGGTATAAATAATTAATAAATAATAATAATCAATATATAAAGATAATTAAAGAATATTAAATGAACATTAAAATAACTCATAAGGATTAATCAATATGGAAACTTAAATAAGTGAAACACATTCCATTTAATCAATAAAATGAGAAAAAAATCTATCAATTGATAATTTCAAAGTAAAAAATATCAAGGATGAATAATAATAATAACTATATTATCAATGAATTAAATTCTTAATTATTAGATTTCATATATTTGGAACATGAAAACCCATATCATCAAGACCTTCCATACGACAATTTAATCCTATAGGTATAAACTCGTTTTATTTTCACAACTTATTTGTCTCATTAGAACCTATCAATATATTGAGGAGATATAGATATTTAATTCCCCAATTATAACATAATCCAAATAATTCCTCATTAATTGAATAATTGATTTAATTAATGAACAATATACTTTAACAAAAAACTGTATTGAGTAAAAGATACATATTTTCAATATTTCCCATAAAATCAAATAAATTTAAAAGTAAAAACCATATATAACAATGTTATAATGATAATTAAATAATCATATATATCATACCTTAATATTTTTATTTAATATAAATGAAAATTAAAATGAAAAATTCTTATAAAAAAGTTATTGATTCAAGATAAAGTTAACAATAACAAAATAAATTTAGATTTCACCACAACATTCTTCACTTGGTAATAATAAAATAAAATATGAATGGATGAAATAGTTGTAATTGAAACATAAAATACCATAAATAATGAATTATTCATTATATTAAAAATTGAGGAGTTTTTTACACACCACATAAATGTCAATTGGTGCATAATAACTAATAAGTCTCAATAGAATGAAAATTGAGATTAAATTCCTTAAATTACACTCCATTTTTTAAACGCCTTTTATAGTCATGAATAATTGTTTTAAAAACATAAATAACTTATTTAAAAACATATTAATGTTTATGATATCATATATTATCTTTTTATAACATATTATCACCTGTTTTTCTTAATATATTATTATTTATTTTATTTCGGGTGTTAATCGCCTTCCTTTTCGAGTATGTATTGACTAGTTTTTATGATTCATTTTAGATAAATCATGATTTTATCATATAAATAATGTAAAAAATTAATTAAATGTAATATATATTTGTTATATATATTTATTTGTATTAACCCATAAAATGTGGTGATGGGAAATGGAATACAAAGTTCATGGTGATGGTAGACGCACATACGCATGAACATTATTTCCATTTTCATTCCATATTGAATAAAAGAAAATTTAATGTTGTATAAATATATAATATCATTATATTATAATATTATGATTTATATGGATTACATATTTTCATTAAAACTATACTAAATACATTCCATGTAAAGTGTGAATGAATCACATAACATTGAGGAGGTGTCAGTCCATATATGCACATGCGATGTCACCGTATTCCCAAAAAAAATGGAAACTGTGATGTTATGTGTTATGTAATAGATAAATAAGAATACTAAAATTATAAATATCATATATATCATAAATAAATTATAAAAAAATATTTTTTTTCCATCCTTTAATGCTGGTAATGGAAGAATGAAAGACATCGGTTCTCGATGAGGTTTTCTATAGTACACATGAACGACCATTGTGTATCCCATTTGACATAAGAGTGTGTGGTTTTAGGTAATAATATAAATTTATAAAGAAAATTAATATTTATTATAATAATTTTATTACATAATAAAAATATTATAATAACTTAATGGGTAGATAATGAAATAAAACAAAACTGGTTATTGAAGAATATTACATCTTCTTCGGGTAACTCCATTTGGATTATACCAAAATCCATATTTAGTTAGATTTCAACCAAAATTGTGTTTTATAATATTATTTTAAGCAACATAGGAAGTTATTATCATTGGTTTTTTCAAGAAATATTTCTCTAGAGTTGTGAAGAAGTGGAGGGGGTAGTTCCCTCTTACAATGGAGGAGTGATATTCCTGTAAAAACTAAATAGTAAATTCTATTGGGAAGTATACCATACATAATGTTCCTAAAAAATAATTTTTTTTGATAAAATAGGTTATATTGTCTAAATATGTCCTTTAAATGGGGTTTGGGAAAGTTTCATTTTAATTGTACCCTTAATATTAATGATTAACCGCTAAGTAAACTCATTTTCACATTATTCGCTGTAATTAATTTTAATCACCTTCAAAAAATTTTTTGTAAAAAACTAGATTTAACATATAAAATATATATTTTTATATGATTATAAATATGGAATATATTTTCTTACATTATAATAACATAATTGTTAGAAATTAGTTTAAAATTAATCATGCATACGAGACAAGAAAACATGTTTTTGAAGTGAAAATGTTCAAAGGATCATGATGATTTTACATCTAAATTCAATATAAATATGATTCCAATTAAATAAATTGGATTTATATATGTATAATGGTACTATTTTAACTTTTAATCCAATTAAATATATAATTTTACACTACAAATTATTTAGATTAAAAGTCATATTTCAATTAAAATTCAGTGTTTTTCACTATTCATCAAAAATGAAACTTCTTAGAAAAATACAAAAAAATAACTTTATGAAAATTTTGGCATTAATATTTCAAATAGAAAGATTATTTTATAAAATATTTTTAATAACATAGTTAAAATTCAGTTTAAAAATAACTATTCCACTAAAAGGATTTAAAACTACATTCTTGAATATAGCTTGTTTTTATACCTAAAATCGGATCTGTTCTTAGTTTATTCCAATAAAACTTATTTTATAAATTTGAAAAAAAAATTATTTAATATATAATATATAAATTTTATTGTTTTCAATCAATAATATTTAGTAATTTAATTTATTAAGATAAAACTCCATGGTGGTCATAAAAATGGGTTTTCATAAAAAAACACATCATTTATATTCAATTCATTTTTATTTTTATTTATAATTAATTTTTCACCATAGGATTCATTATATAAACATGAATAAAACATATTTTCATTATTATTTAATCTTATTCATTACAATAATTTCAATTTCTAGGTGACAAGTATAGTAATATTTTTATAATATTATTAATATTATTCAATAAAACACAGTATTGCATGAATTTTAATTTATATAATAAATTTAATTTATCTAAAATTATCAATATATAATAAATTATTATGATTATATATTAAATTAAAATCTTTTTGTTGTGTATTATACACAATATATAATATTATATTCATATTTTAAAATTTTGGGGTGTTATAAGTATGAATTTTTATATGAAACAAAAAGGGGGAAATTTATAGAAAAAGTCTCTCATAGTGATTTTTCCCAATTCACGTTTTTAAAAAATAATTGAAAACGTTCTAAAGTAGAGATGAATGAAATTTTTTCACAAAGTAAAGGCTATAGAAAATTTTTTAGGTTCTTTAGAAAATTCATACTGTGTTTTTATGAATATAAATTGTTTTTATGAATGTTATGTATACTAAAAGATGTGAAGGAAGTTTCATCAAGAAAAGTATAAATGAATTGTTTCCATGGAAACTAGTGTTGAGAGAAATAATATTAAGCACAAAATATTGTTATTGAAACTATGTTTGCGGAAAATCTAATTATCATAAAATGATATTGTAAAAACAGTAGTTGAGAAAACACCAACATAGCATAAAATATAGTTTTCTAAACTATAGATGCGTGTAATATAATTTTTCACAAAATATATTTGGGCGAATTAGAGTTTCGTAATGTTAAATTTAGTTAAAATAATTTATAAATGAACTACAGTTTCAATAACATGGATTTAACAAAATGAAGTTGTCTGAATATGAGTTAAACTAATATGATTATAGCACAAACTGATGCTCGATGAACTGGAGTGGAATGAATATCAAATTTTAGAAAAATAAAAATATATTGGGATGTAGTAAAGCTATGTGAAGTTTGAATGTTTCATAAATCAAGAATTATTCATGATGAGTTATGATTTTCATATAAATATTTGAGCCTCAATAATGAAAGAATATGGTGTGAAAAAATATTGAGAATATCTATGTGATATTTTTTTCATAAGGCTTATGTGAACACATTTCTTGCGTCATGGAATTTACAAGAATATAATTTACAAGAACAAATGTTATGAAAATATATATTAAGAAAATAGTTATATAAAAATATATTTACATAGGCATGTGTTATAAAAACATGAATTCTTTTGAACAAATGTTTTATGAATATAAATATATGTGAAAAATTATATGTGAATGGGATTAAAAAACCCCATTTCTGATAAGTGAGTTACTTGATCTTCGGTTTCCTGAAATTAAGTCACAAAATACTAAAGTTAATTGGTCATAATTTCTTTGATAAATTATACTTTATCATTTGGATGAAATAAAATTTTCATCAGACACCAATTGTGGTGTAGTCAATAATGATTCAATTTATCATATGTATCTAATTGTGGAATAATTAGTGTATTTCATCATAGAGAGAGACGATCATTTATGTCACGAACCAAGCCTGGTCTCTATCAGAACCGGTGCTCAACCCTATCTGGGTCATGGATCGAAGGGCGTTCCTGATAGCCATGGGATGGAAACTAGTTCCATCCATCCCAATAAAATAGTTGGGAATGATATTCCGAATAAAAGGTAGACACCGAATAACTATAAACTAAAAAAATAAAATACAAATAATAGGAATTGAAATAAATTAATGGACAACATCTAAACATACCTTTAAGTGACCTCAAGTGTCACCACCGAACATAGAACCATGCTCGCTACAGAAAACCCAAAACTCGAGGGACCTGAAACGGTAATGATGGAGTAGGCCTGACACCGAGATACTGAGTTGGAAAGACAAGGATAAACAAAGTCCTATTCCATTTCATTAAAAAGAAACCAAAAATGTTCATGTTTGAAAATAAGATAGAATAAAATAATGTTCTTAATTATTTTCAAAATCAAGAAACATGTTTTTGTATTCAAGAAAACAATTTCTCTTCATCTTTTTTTAAATAGGTTCCTAGAATCCATTAAAATTTCAAAGTGAAAGGATTCCAAAATAGATTTATACTATGGTCTTCAAAGAAGAGGGAATAGGCATGTAACAACTGAATAGAAAATAATATCTCAAGCACCATGGTAAATCTCTCAGAAGAAATAGTTTGTTGGGGCGATTGAATCCTAGTACCTTAATAAAACATGAAATAACATCCACAACCATTAGAATTATCCTATATGAGTCACTAGTAGGGACACCCAAATGGCCTAGTAGTCTATAATCAACATACAATTTGAGTTAATGTTGTAGCATCAATCCTTCAATATTAAATACGGATGAACCACTTCGAAATCATCTAGCGTACTAGTCCTTGTCTTCCCACCTAGGTACCCAGGGATTCCCAGTTTCCCAATTTCAATGGGGTCAATGTTTTATTAAGAAAACACATATAAACATAACATTTTATTTACCCAAAACACATTCAACCTCTCACCACCACTCTCCCTACTTAAGTACATTCCCCTTTTTACATTACACAACAATGAAAAAGACTTAACACTGTGAACATAACCAAAATTACATATTAACACCTACATTACAGTTCTCAAAATAGGAGGAATGCCTCAAGAGGGGTTTTCCACTTTTGAAAACCATTATCAAAGTTATAAGAGAGATTAATTGCATACAAGAAACAATTTTTATTTTAGAACACATAATCACACATCACATTTATGTTTCCAAAACCATTTGAATGTTTAACTAAACAACTAAGGTACTATATATTTAAAAAATTCTAAAAAAAGCTACAATAAACAAATACTTTTTAAGATTTTCAAATCAGCATTTGATATTGTGTTCACACAAAAATACATTTTGTTAATCACTTTGGAACCCTTTGGAAAACAATATCATGAATGAAATTACACTTTTATAACAAAATTGGCCAAAATGACGCTCATATATCAAAATACCCATTTCATATTCAAAAAAACTAGCAGAAAACATTTCAAGAACCCTAACCATTTATGTATTTTTATATAGAATGTTCATTTCATATAAAATTAGATGACACACATTTTAAGAGAAATAATAAATAATGGAAACTCAAATTAAAGATCAAGACATTTAGAACCTACCTTCGGGTGGAACCAAACTGATCTTTCATCTCTTGGTGTATTCTAACTTGAATCTTCTTATCCCCCAGTAAGGATATTCACATTCGCATAAATATAATGAAATCTATCCCCTATTCACACACTCGTATGGACACGAATATGAACAATGGTATCCTTACATATATGCTTATATGAACATACAAGTCACTGCTCACCCACGTAGGAATGTATATATATATAGGAACACCAATTCCCACACAAGTATTGTCACTACCATGGATGATTATACATGTAATGGGGTAACCTAGACATTTAAATTTATATGTACTGACCTATACACAGGCAGGTGAGTCGCCCTTGACCCGATGACACGAAGCCACAAATTAGGGACCACACACTACACATATTATTTAATAAGTCAATAAAACACTTAATAAAACATTTACAAGATTTTAAATAAGATCTTACCCCATAAACACAATCAAATTATTCTATTTAAAATCAAATTCAGACTAAAACCATTTCAAAGTACATTTTACAACACTTACATAACTTTTAAACCTTATTTTTTAATATTAAAAGAGAAGTATATAATCAATTTAACCATTTCCAATGGCCAAGTCCCTCTCAAATCCTCACATAACCCAATTTTTCTTTAAATAACACTTCCCATAATTTATACAATTCAAAAACCACATTAAAACATCCCAACAAAAGACAATTTTCCAAAGTATTCCATTTTCCTTAAAAACCCCACTTTCAAAATCATTCTCAACTCAAGTGCCTTTAAAATACCAATTCAAATATTTCAAACAATTATAAAAACATATTCAATAAAAACTCAATACAACATGTACCAATGTTCACCATTTCCCTTTAAAAATCCCATTACATCCTATACACATTCCAAAACACTTCCAAAATGAATTTCACACAACAATATTTAGCCACATAACAGATATAAATAACCAAGAAAACATATTAAAATTATCTAATAAAGATAAAACATGGATTTAGTTACCACTTTGGACGAAATTTGCAAAAAAATTTGTGAAACCACACTTTAACCACATCATAAAGAAGCCAAAAACAATCCCTAATCATGAAGATCGAAACCAAACTCAAGATTAATCCTTTAAAATAAAACCACAAAGGGAAATTATATCCCTAAATGTTTACCTAGAATAGTGTGGCTGCCGGAGGAGGGAGGACGTCAGGTTCCGTGGGCCACACAGGGTAGGATACCCATGGGTGTAGGGTTGTCCACAATTGAGGCAGCTGATCGGTAGAGGAAGCTATACGTAGGGGGGTCGAGGGGTGATGGGAGACAAGGGGCATGTAGGGTGTTGTAGGTGGTTCTCCAATAGGGGGTCGACAATGGAAAGGGAGGTGTATCATGATAGAGGTAATATGGGAGAGGTGTTACACCTATTAAAATGAGGGGATGGGGTTCATGAGAGAGGGTAGAAAGAGGGGAGGGTGACAGAAACCCTATCCAAAAAAGAAAAAATATAAACTACTAATAATATAAATATTAATAATAATAATATTATTATTATAACAATAATAACAATAATATTACATTAATATTAATAATAAAAATATGATAGTAATAAACATTATAATAATCACCTTAATAATAATAATAATATTATTATTCATAGTAATAATATTATCATGATTATTATTTTTAAGTCATTTAATTTTTATTTTATTATCATTTTCATGCAAATAATTTATTTATTTTGAAAACTATGTAGGTTTCACTCTATATTGGTAAAATCCGTATGTATTCCCAGATCGTGTTCTACGTATGAACTACATGCTTCCATGTTTAAAACATGAAATTATGTAATAAAAGCTCAAAATTTTAATTTGGGCTTCAACCAGAACAAACTGTTTCCAGTAAAATTATTAAAATAAATTGTTTAAAATGACGTGGAGTGAAAAGACAAAAAATGAATGGTAGTGAACCAGGAGGGATAGTCCTATGGATCTGAACATTATAATTTTAGTATAATTTATTGATTCAATTATATTATCACATTTCTTTTTATGGTTCTTATATTAGCTCATTATGGGTGAACCAAGTCAATGAAATTGCTCCTTGTGAATGTTTTTTATTTCATCATATATTGCTATGCGTTAAAATTAATAATGTTATTTTAGTGATGGAAAAGGGTAATAGATGAAGATTATTTTAATGATTCACACCTTGAATAACACCCTATAATGGTTTTTAAAATAGTTTGATCAACAATTTTATAGGAAATGAAGATCATACATTAAATATAGTAGATGAAACTAAAATATTTTTTGTAAATCTTTAAGGGTTATACAATGTTAGTGGGGTGTATACATGCTAGTAATTATTTTATCAGACCCTATATTCATTACAAGGTCAATACATGTGTCTCTTGGAAATAGAAAATGATATAATCTTAGTTTTGGTATTCCAGTGTTATAAACTAAATGTCATTCAATTCAATATTCAATATAGTTTTTTCTATATTTTATTTTCAGGTATAGCCCAATTATATAATTTTGATCATTTATCATGTTACGATCCACCTCTACTATCCCTATTTATTCCATTTTAATTATTTATTTTATCTTGTAGAATATCTAAAAATAACATTTTTATTTCATATATATATATATGTATTGGTTTAATTATATTTTAGTAATATATTTCATTACTCAGATGCCCATTTTAAAATATATTTTAAAAAAATTATATCCACATATGTGATTCACAGACTTGGTGTGTGATCCTACATTGCTTAAATGTGGAGTCCCACTTTGGTAATCATTATATTTGGTCAAATCATCCCCAATGGTGTATACGTTGATCCCACATTACTATTTGCGATCCTATTGTGATGAGGAACACCCCATGAGCCTTGTTATAGGTTAGAATAAGGAATGTGGAAGGTTAACCCAAATTGTTCAAAATCAAATTTTATTAATTTTGGTTTGTTATTTTGGGATTCATGGTAAACATGAGACATGATCATCATTTCTTAAGAGGTAAGAATAATTATTTTTTTATCCAAAATATTCCATATTGAACCTTAAGTTACCATGGTAGTCATGATGTGAGTATTGAAATCATGTCTTATTCATGATTATATTTTAGTAATTCAATATATAGTTGAATATTTATTTTTTATACCAAATATCATAGTGTAATTTTTAGAAAATCAATGGCTGGGATTGAAAATAGAAAGAGATCTAGGAGTTTCACAGTTACTATGAATGGTTTGGGAGACTATTCATATACCTAGTAAATCATTTTGAATATATTCTAGTATTATTCTAAATTTTTATGAATTTTTTCAAGATCATATGGAAAAACTATGAAGAGTTGATTTATTGTTGTTTGGATCCCCTACGATTCCAAATGGATTTTATCCCTTGCTATAATCTATTTAAGCTGAATGTAGATTGTTCTTTATAATTATTAAGGTTATTAATATTTTTTCCTTAGGTTTTAAATGATTTAATCCTTGCTATGTATATTTTAAAATGGGATGAAATTTATAGTTTAAAAAGTAATTCAATCTTTTATAATTTTAATGATATTATATTTTAGAAATATATGAAATAATGTAAAACAGAGGTTGGGAAATTTGTCTTTTAGATATCATTGTGTATTTTAAATATTTATTTTATAATTTTTAAAAGGTTTTAGTTTGCTAATTTCCTTAATTATTGATTTTTAATGTTTTTATGTATTATAAGGAAACATGAGGTATTTTTATATATAAATAAATACATGTTTCTATAAATATTTATAGTATTATATTTTAGTTATTAAAATATTTGATCAAAAATGGTTAGAAATTTATTTAAAAAAACTACTAAAGATTGAATTATATGAATAATTTAATGGTTTAAATACATTTTTAATTCATAGTAAGTAATATATGGGAAATAATAGTCTAGAAATTTATTTTCATTTGTATTTTGATATTGATTCATTAGTCTATCATTGATTTGATGAAATTCTGAATCTTGATGTGTAATTTTATTATATGTTTTTTCTATTTTCTACCACATGTCCCCGAAAGTCTCAATGTATTTTTGAGAGTGATATGTGAATGTTTATCCATGAGAAAGGTCTCTAGTTGATCAAATTTCATTGGAGTTAGTTAGTATATATGCTTCAACAGTGGGTGATATAGTTCATTCTATTATAGTTCAAAAAATAAATTGGTTTTATGAGTTTCAAGATCTAGGTTTTTCTAAAATCTTGGAGAAAAAATATTATCAAGATGTAGAGATGCGTATTGAGAGTATTAAGGATACCATCAAACTTCTAGATCTTCTAGAGTTAGTTAAGCTCAATTTTTTCAAAATATTTCTTAAAGGACTAAGCTGGATGAAGAATATTTCTGTCATTAAAACTATTCCATAATAATATAAATCATGGGATGGATTTAATGAATTTTTCTTAATTTTTTTATCTTAAAACCCTTAAATTCTCATATGAAATAGAATTTCATTACCTAGAGAAAAAGTATCAGTTTGTTTTTGGTGTAAAATTTTTGGTTTTTTAAAATACAATCATACTGAAATGAGCTAATATTGGATGAATCGAGGATCAATTTCTTGATAGAGGTGTTTTTTTGAGTTATCAGTAGAAGGTGTCTTTATTTAGATCATCCACATATGTAGATTTAGTGAAGAAGGCCCTTAGAATTGAATAAATACTCAATGGAGTGATTGAGTTGATTGATATTTTTTCCACACCAGTAAGTGGGGAAGGAAACATCATATACGATATGATGAATTAGATCAAATATATCCAAGTTGGTCTGGGTGTCAAGATTCAATCCCACTTCTACTATAACCCATGTATTTTTAATAAGATATCGGTTTTATTGTTTATTAATATTAGGTATTATTACTTTATGTATATAATTTAATCATACCAATTTGTTTATGTCAATTATTAAATAATATTATATTATAAATTACATTATAATTATGTATTGAAATTTATTGCTTTTATTTTGTGATAGAAAATACAAGTAAATTAAAGTATAGATAAAATTTCTTCAAATGGATTATTTTCATGATTTATTTAAAGAATTATTTAATTATTTTATTGTTTATAAATGGATATTCATGTCATTTATATATATTCATATTGATATTTATTATTATTATATAAAAAATAAATATATCATGTAATGAGGGAATAATAATAATTTTTATATAAAAACTATTTATTTTTTATTCTGAATAAAGTATTTCTATGTATTTGATATGATCTTTTGATATGGAATTTCTATATTTTCTATTTTTTATTTTATAAAATATAATTAGTTTTTTTAATCATAATGTCAAAATAATTTCTCATTGGTTTTTTTGGCATTGTTATGAACAAGTGGTTTTTTTCATAGTTAAAAAATAAATTTTTTATGGATATTATCACTTCGCTGACATCCTTATAATGTAAGTATAACATAAATATTTATGATTTTTTAAAATTCATTAAAAATATTATAGTATACTAAAAATATCATTTAACTAATAAAAATTTAATTTTATGCCATGATTAATTTGAAAACACATATCAGTTCAAACGTAGTGTATACAGAACATTTGTAAAGTCAAAAAGGATTTCTTTAAGATAATATTAAGATGTGGATAAGGCTCTGATAAAATTTATATATAATTAATTTTAATATTTAATGATATATATATATTATTTTTTGAGTTATATAATAAGATAGTTGTCCAAATACTTACCCAATACTAGCAGAAGGTAAAAAAGTAAAATTTATAACATAAATATACTGTGATGATAATAATGGGATTAGAAATACACTATTAATAATTATAAATGATAATATTGTTGAATAATAAATTAAATTTATTATTGTTTTTTAAATTTTATATTATACGCTAATTTCCCAAAACCCTAATGAAGTGTTGATGTAACACATCTGTAAGAAGGAGAAATGTAAAAGTTATGGTTTTAGAAATATTAAACATCTCATGGTTTTGAAAAGTTTTGTTATTAATATATTATCTCGGATGAATATTTATGTTACACACTGATTTACAATTTTAAATTATAATTCCATACCTATCTTGATATATGTTAAAGATAAATTATAAAAAAACCATTACAGGACATTAAAAATTATTTAAAATTAAAAATTATTATTAAATTTTTAAAAAATAAAAAATATTATATTTTGTAAAATTGGACTATTAATGAAATATTATATGATTTATTGTTTATTTTTGAACCCCTTCCCATTTTAAAATTTCATTCTTGACCCTTAAAGACTTAATACATGGAAAACACCAATTAATTTTCCCTACATAAGCGGACTAGTTTTCCATTATAAAACACCTATGAAGTTCACCTTATCTCCAAAATATACTCAAATTGATATCTAAAAATCAATATCTAATGTTCATACTTATTTTTAAATTAAAAAAACCATTATCTAATGGATTTATACTCAGTCCAAATGAGTCGATTCAAAGAGAAATGTAAGAGCTGCTGGTCCTCTTTCTCACACTAATTGAAAAATAGCATATACCAGCGGTTTGGAACCATTGGTATAGGTACCCAAACTATTGGTATGTCCTATCACAATAGTTTGGAGGACCATTAATTGATTTTTGTGTTTGGATAGGTAAATCTAAATTAAAATTAACAACAAAAGTATTAATCCAATACCTGCATATTATATATCAATGACTTTACCACTATCCAATAATCATATCTGTGAATATATATGAATAAATATATATATATATGTAATATATATATATATTGATTTATTTCATAATATTTGACAAAATAATTGATAAAAAATAAGGGTATTATCCCAATATTTTCGGGAACCGTTGGGATAAGTACCCTTGTAAAAATGGTTTATCTAATCGGTTTTCCAAAACCATTAGAATAAACATACCCTATACAAATTTTTTTCAAAAACCTTTGGGATATATGTTTTCAAAATAGTATATCCCAATGGTATTGGAAAACTACTGGGATATGTGTATTAAATAATGGTTCATCCCAACGGTTTTCAGAAAACCTTTGGGATAACCATGCCCTATCCAAATAGTTTGAAAAAAACCTTTAGGATAGGTGTTGTCAAAATTTGTATGTCCAAATTTATTTAATAAAACCATTAATAAATGTATAACATAACCCATTAGTTTTCACATAACTGTTGAGATGGGGAAAATTTATTGTATATATCCCAAAAGTTTTACAAAACCATTGGGATAAAGTTATATTTAATGGACTTTACCAATGGTTTTTAAGAATTCTTGGGATATGGGGACATATACCAATAGTTTTTATGAACCATTGGTATAAGGGAATTGGTATTTGTTAGGATATCATGTACTGTAATTTATTTTTTAAGATTTTTAACATAAGAATATTTTAAAAAATTATCATATTTTGGTGAAATGATTAATTTATTGGGGTATTGGAATCATTTTTATCATAAAATGATGATATTTTATCTTATATCTATCACTTAACTCTTTTTATAAGCATTACTACATCAAAATACTTGTTTTTTCAAACTACATGTGTTTTCATCTCAACTCATATCTTTCTATTTTAAATTATATAAGTAATATTTTAAATTATATCCATAATATTATATTATTTATAATATATTATTTTTATAAACTCAAAACATTTATTTTTCCCTAATTTTAAACTATTTTAGAATACATCACTCACTATAGTGGTTCTAGGCTTCCAAAGTGAACAATTATTCTTTCATAAACATTTTAATTTCATGGATTTTCATGAAAATTTTATTTATTAACTAATAGAACAATAATGTTAAAATAAATTAATAATCATTATTGTAACACCCCAAGCTTTCATGGTACGCTTCTCTTTCAATAATGCAATTGCTTGCATTGTACCCAAGTTCAAGATTCTAACACACTACGACCAATAAAAGTAGCCATTATGAATATTAATACCATGTTTTTGAAATTTTATAAATTCTATTATTAAAATTGGACTTCATTTTTGGATTCAGAATATCGAAATTATCATATATTGAATTTTTTGTTTTTTCTGAGAACTTCAAATTTTTTATGAATAGTGTAAAAGACTAAACTTTAATTAAATATTTTTAATCAAAATAATTTATAGTGATAAATTATATTATTTAGTGATTTTAAAGTATAATTTAAATATATTTTTACCATTTTATCCAATGGTGGTCATTAGAATTAATTTCACTTTGAAATTGGACATAGACCATTGTCAATCTTTTGTTTGATATAGTTTCTTAAAAACATGCTATTTGTTTTGACAATGGGAATTAATTATAAAATTAACTAATGCAACTTATATTTTTTGAATTTTGTAAAATAGACATCATTTTTGAATTTGGGATATCAATTATAGCTTAGCGTAAATTTTTGGTATTGTTCTGAAAAACATCAATTTTTGATGAATAGTGAAACCACTAAGTGGTTGTTAAAAAACTAATTTTTCATTTAAATGAAACTTTACCACTTATATGAATTTAATTTCAAAAATCAGACATACATTTTTTTTAATTATTAAGTAAAATGTGGTTAAATGGGATGAAAATAATTTTCGGTGAATAGTAACTTTTGAGTTTTATTAACCGCGATTAGAGGTAATTAGGGTAATTTAAGGTAAAAATGATATTATAAGAATATAAAAATATATTGACACATGTACTACTCTTATTGGATGAGTCATGGCTGACAAAGAAATACCATGGGACGATTTTTGGGATCCCATGGAGCCACTTGTGTAAGATAATGCCATTAGTACCTTTTATTTAAAGTAAAAATAAAAATATCACAAACATGTATTAATTTACTAAAAAAAATTTAGAAATGGTTATACAAGTCATTTTGTTGACTATAATTATTCATTGGAAACCTAAAAAGATTTCCTACATCATGGTACTTTTTTTAAATTTTTAGGAATTAAATAAATAAATTTATTTATGACACCATGATGATGCAGCGATTACCTCATTAATGACCGAATTAAAAAAAATGAAAATATAAGGTAACATCTAAGACATAAACTCGTATAAAGACTATTGGATTGGTGGATTTAGAACCCTTATCACCATATACTCGATATATATCATTTTGGGACCTTTAAAATCCGAAAATCATTTCATAATAATGTAATATTTCATTACTTTCCAAGAGTGTCCCTCCTCTCCTCTTATAAAAGGCCCCCACCTCTACCACCTTATTCACACCTTAAAATCCATTTACCTCAGCCAACCTCAGCTAAAATACTCTCTCAACTTCCCTATATTACACTTAAAAGCCTCACCTTGGGCAGAAGTCTTCCCAAAGAAGCCTTTGGCTCAAATCAAAAAGAGTTACACGATTTTAAGGTAATGTCTTCTCTTATGTTCTTTTGTTTTATTTTTCTTATCCAACCCATTAAACTCTTTTTATTCCTTTATTTTGTAAAAAAACCAGTATCTTCAATATACTAGGATGTTTTTATTAGAAGGATTTGATTTTCACTTACACACACCTTCGTCTAATGGTTAAATAACATACTGTTTTTGTGGGTGGTGAATTACTTCCTCACGAAACGATGATTGTTCAATATTCTTTTAACACCTCTCATGGTGGCCATTATGATTACACTATTTCTATATATGATATATATTATGTTTATGTTTTATTTATGCTTCAATATTTTTCATTTATGGAATACCTTTATGATTTCCATTATGGGTTAACACGATAATTTCATTTAAGGAAGTGCGGACTACCGCCCCCTCAAAGTGATTTGAATCGTTAATACCATATGTGGGACGTATAAAGGATGGAGTTAATGATATTATATACGATATTATACTAGAATTATAATATAACTTTATTTAATTTTGATTTCATTCCATTAAATATGAAAGAGAAATGAAAGTAGTGTTAATGCGTATGTATGACTTACCGTCTCCATGAACAATGCATTTAATTTCTTACCTCTGAATGTTATGTAATATTATAAATGAATGTATCTACTAGATATATATGATATCTACTTCATGAATATAATTCTGGAGACAATGGATATTCTACCACATAAACAACTCGTAATTATAAGATGTTTATTGTTTACTCATGTTCCAAAGATCGAAAAAACGACCGTTTTTAACTTAAATGACTACATAATTTTCATAGCAAGGTAATAATTGATATAAAAGGGATAATGAACTTGAAAAAGGTTTTAAAGCAAGTAGATATTAACTCTATTTTATTATTCAGGAGATTAAATAATGATCGAGTCAAGTCAGACACGAGGAAAGGGACTTCGTCTCAATCTCCTTTCATTGAGGCATATTTTGTTTTATACACAACATTCTTTTATATGGTTTATAAAACCCCTTGACTTTTACACAAAAGGAATCTTTTTATACGAAGCGTTTTTACTAAATGGAAAACGGAATGTTTTGTCTTACATATGTGGCGACAACGACTTCTCTGCCGCCGTGACCATTATTTGACTTTTGGCTTCCTCTACAAGCCATAACATTTTTAAATGAAAAATAAATACTAAGTTTTACATTACTTTTATTTTTGTATTGAAGATAGTTTTGATAATGTTTTGATTATATTAATGTGTTGTATTGATATCTTGTGATTGAAATGTTGAAATGTTATGTTTTCATTATGCATATTTTATGTGATACGATTATGTTATGGTTCTTGGGCATTGTTTATGAAATGATTAAACCTTTTCATATAAGTAATGAATTGGACTTAATAAGTGATGGATGGAGCCCACTATAGCTCCATGATGCATCAGTAGGTCTCATGAGACACACTAGTGTCTTGGCACAAGGCCTTGACAAAATCTTATTTGTAGTCTTAGCACAAGGCCTTGACTATGTGGTTATGATAGTCTGGTATTATGCATTCTATCAGTATGAAAGTGGTTATTGATATTTCATGTGATTATTTGACTAGTAGAATATCCATGTGAATAAGTAAATGGCCTAATTTCATTTTATTTTTTCCATATTATGTTGTAGTTCAAGTTTAAAAGGCTTTTGTTTTAGTTATACAATGCCTTAAATGTTTATGTTTATTTATGAATGCTTCCGCTATATTGTTATCCTTACTCAGCATCTGAACTCACCCCTTTCTATGTTTTATTTTCCCAGGATGTGAAGAAATATTTTATGACTAAACTGTAGAGATAGTCTAATGGGGATATCAGTGTGGACTATGGAGACTATGTTATTGTGATTTTTCACTTTATGATGTAATGTAGCATTTATGAATATATCTATTTTTTCCAAGGCTACTAAAATAATTGGTCTTTCGAGACATGATATTTTGTGAATATGCCAATGTTACATAATAATGCACCGAATCTTGGTAACTGGGGTTGGGGCCTTACAGTTGGTATCAGAGGCAGTTTAGTACAAACCTTGGAATCTAGATTTAGAAAAACTCTTATTAGAGCACATAGCTCTAGAATAATCTTTGAGTATTAGTATAGAAGAACATCCTATAATTCTGGTACTATAGAGATTTTATGAGTTTTCCAAGAAATACATCACTGTCTGGATACGAGCAGGTAGAGGTGGCTCTGGCACATATGTATCTAGGGGTAAAACCTGAAAACACCGTTTTGAGCTAGGCTCGGACGGGAACTGGTGCATGACAATGGGCCTTGCTGCACTCTTGGTTACGACACTCCCGGGGGATATGCTTAGGATAATTCTCATTTTCATTACAAACCATTATGAAGGGTTTATGAGTATATACTTCGTAAAATAAAATATTTTTATGATTATGGATAATTTCCATAAACTGTTCAATTTATGTTAAGTGTTTTACAAGTATGGAATTATGTATTTTGATTGATAAACTAATCTTGTTTATTCCATTATTTAGAAATGGCTCCTAGTTGAAGGAATGAAAACAGTATCAATGCACGCACTCCATGTAGGTATTACCCTCCTTCTCAAGATAAATATAATGGAGCTGGTGATAAAACTGGTGCTGATCATCTTATCACCATACGGGGACAACCCACTAAGGTTATGAATAATAACCTTACTCATATGGAGCACCCTGATCCGCAACGTGGAGGATCAATGTTAGACTGCTTCATGAGGCAACAACCTCCAACATTTAATGAGGGTACAAATCCATTAGTAGTTGATAAATGGATAAATTCATTAGAAAAAATATTTCAGGATTTATGGAGTAGTGAAAGGGATAAAGTTTTCAAGGTTGTTTACCACCTCACTGGAGATGCTATCAATGGAGGTCATTGATACAAAACACGAAAGAATATGATGAAGTATCAAATATGGAATGGAGGTAGTTCAAAGATATTTTCTTAGAAAAATTCTTTCCTCGTGACCATCGAGCAGATATGGAAATGAAATTCTTGAGTCTGGGACAAAAGGAGGATGAGAATGTCGCAAAGTATAAGGCTACCTTTACAAGGTTAGTGAGGCATGCATCAGATTATATACGTAACCCAAGAAGTAAGATTGATCGTTTCTTTGATGGGTTAAAACCGTTTCTCTGTTGATCCTTAGTCTCACAATCTTTCTCATCGTTTGAAGATGTTGTCTCATGTGCTATCAAGAATGAAAAGTAATTCTCTAAATATTTGGACAATACTGTAAAGAAAGAGAGGAAGAGAACAGTGGAAGAAGTGACAGATAAAGGGAAAAAGGGAAAGAAGGATTTTCTATTATGCGATAATTATGGGAAGAATCACCCCAGTACTTGCCTAAAAGGAATGCGAGTTTGTTATAAATGTGGAGAAAAAGGTCACTAGGGTCATGATTGTAAGGGAAAGAAAGAGGCTATCAATGTTGAATGCTACAATTGTATAGAAATGGGGCATTATGAAAATGAATGTCCTCAACATTAGGGAAACATACCTCAGAAAAGGCCAAGGGATCAAGGCTAAGCTTATGTTGTTACAACAGATTATGTTGAATAATTATTGTATTTGTGTTTTTGGACTCAAGAACTATATTATGGTTATAATAATAATGAGATATATATAAGGATTGTTCTAAAATACTTTTTGTTTTCATTAAGATTTTAATATGATGAAGTTAATCAAATTTTTAGTTCGTGAAAATAAGAGAATCTTTACTTTGTTTGGTGAATCTGATGTTACAATTGATTTTGGAATTTAGAGACCTTTTAGAGAAAGTCTGGAAAAAGGTATTTTTGATAACTATAAAGGTTGGAATGGATTAAGCTGAACTTTGGATAGTATTGTTTAATGTTAAAAAATTTCTGAGGATTATTTTTTGAATATTATAATACTATAGTTTTAGGAAAAGGACAACCTGCAGGTTAGGGGATAACCCGTCGTGGTGAAAAAAGTTGCAAGAATCGAACCCACAACCATAGTGCGACAAGCCTTTATTACATACCACTAGCCTATAGGATGTCCCTGGTTATTAAAAAATAGTTTTCATAATCTAAATGGTATGTGTTAATATTTGGAACCTTGTACGATTATGATAAATATAATATTTTTGAGTTCTATTATCTTTTGGAGTAAATGATGGGTTTGTGGTAAAAATTTATTAAAGAATGAAAGTCTACATGACAAGTAAATATATTTCGTTACATTCATAGTAAATCTCTTAAATAATTTCCTCAACATTATGAAAGGTAACTTAAAACAAAACTTTTTCAGTTAACTTTTCCAACTGGGGAATCAATGACTGTTTAACCAATCACAAGTTTGTGATTTTCATGTAGTTAAATTTATTCTAATCATGTTTTCTACAACTCTCTATCAGACCATGATGGTTGGTTTCTCCTCCATATCCATGTTTTCATAGAATCCTAGTATGGCCTATCTTGTTTGACCTTTGTACTTCTTTTTCTTTATTTTAATGTTATATTTTTATTAACCCTATTTCCGATATGGGTTTTCCACAAATGTATTTTCTATTTTCAAACTTCTATTTTCGAAGAAAATTTTCAAATTGCGAGGATGCAATTTATTAATGGAGGGGAGAATGTAACACCCCATGATTTCATTGCACACTTCTCTTTCAATAATGCAATAGCTTGCATTCTACGCATGTTCGAGATTCTAACACACCACGACCAATCAATGTTGCCGTTATGAATAGTAATACCCACTTTTTGAAATTTTAGAAATATTATTATTCAAATTGAACTTCATTTTTGGATTCTGAATATCGAATTTATCCTAAGTTGAATTTTGCGTTTTTTCTGAGAACTTCCAATTTTTTATAAATACTGTAAAATACTAAACATTAATGAAAGTTTTTTTAATAAAAATAATTTATAGGGATAAATTATATTATTTAGTGGTTTTAAATTATAAATAGAATATAATTTTACCATTTTATCCAATGGTGGTCATTAGAATTTTTTTCACTTTGAAATTGGTCATAAACAATTGTCAATATTTTGATTGATATTGTTTCTTAAAAACACGCTATTTGTTTTGACAATGAGAATTAATTATAAAATTAATTAATGAAACTTATATTATTTGAATTTTTTAAAATAGACATCATTTTTGAATTCGGGATAACAATTATATCTTAGGGTGAATTTTTGTTATTGTTCTGAAAAACATCAATTTTGATGAATAGTGAAACCACTAAGTGGTAGTAGAAAAATGTTTTTTTGTTTAAATGAAACTTTATCACTTAAATGAATTAAATTTCAAAAATCTGACATACATGGTTGTCATTATTAAGTAAAATTTGGTTCAATGGGATGAAAATAATTTTTGGTGAATAGTTACTATTGAGTTTTATTAACCGTGATTAGAGGTAATTTGGGTAATTTATGTCAAAAATGCTATTACAAGAATATAAAAATATATTGACACATGTCCTAATCTTATTGTATGAGTCATAGATGAAAAAGACAAACCATGGGACGATTTTTGGGACCCCATGGAACCACTTGTGTAAGATAATGACATTAATACCCTTTATTTAAAGTAAAAATAAAAATATCACGAACAAGTATTGTTTTACTAAAACAATTTTTAGAAGGGGTTATACAAGTCATATTTTTGAATATAAATATTCATTCGAAATCCAAAAATATTTCCTACATCATGTTAATATTTTTAAAAAAATTTAGGAATTAAATTAATAAATTTATTTATGACACCATGATGATGCAGCGATTACCTCATTCATGAACTATTTAAATAAAATGAAAAGATAAGGTAAACTCTAAAACATAAACTTGTATAAAGCCTATTGGATGGGTGGATTTAGAACCCTTATCACCTAATCCTTGAAATATATCATTGTGGGACCTTTAAAATCCGAAATTCATTTCATAATAATGTAACATTTCATGACTTTCCAAGAGTGCCCCTGTTCTCCTCTTATAAAAGGCCCCCCACCTCTACCACATTATTCACACCATCAAAGCCATTTGGCTCAGCCAACCTATGCTAAAATACTATCTCAAATTCCCTCTCATACTTATAGAAGCCTCACTTTGGGCATAACTATTCCCAAGGAAGCCTTGGGCTCAAATCAAAAAGAGTTACCCGATTTTAAGGTAATATCTTCTCTTATATTATTTTGTTTTATTTTGCTTTCCAACCCCTTAAACTCTTTTTATTCATTTATTTTGTAACAAAACAATTATCTTAGATATACTAGAATGTTTTTATGAGAATAAATTTATTTACACTTACACACATCTTCATCTAATGGTTAAAGAACATATTGTTTCTATGGGTGGCGAATTACTGCCTCACGAAATGATGATTGTTCAATCTTTTTTTAACACCTCTCATGGTGGCCATTATGATGGCACTATTTCTATATATGATATATATTATGTTTATTTTTTCTTTATGATTCTGTATTTTTCATTTATGTCTTACCTTTATGATTTCCATTATAGGTAAACGCGATAATTTCATTTTTGGAAGTGGGGACTACCGCCCCCTAAAAGTTATTTGAATCGTCAATTCCATATGTAGGACATATAAAGGATGGAGTTAATGATATTATATATGATATTATACCGTAATTATAATATACCTTTATATCATTATGAATTAATTCCATTAAATATGAAATAGAAATGAACTTAGTGTTCATGCGTACGTACGACTTACTGTCTCCATGAACGGTGCATTTCATTTCTTACCTCTAAATGATATGTAATATTATAAATGCATGTATATACAGGATATATATTATATATATGATATATACATCATGAATATAATTATGGAGATAATGGATATTCTATCACATAAACAACTTGTAATTATAAGAAGTTTATTGTTGACTCAAGTACCAAAGATCGACAAAACAACCGTTATTAACTTAAATGACTACATAATTTTCATAACATGGTATTAAGTGATATAAAAGGGATAATGAACTTGAATAAGGTTCTTAATAAAGTAGAAATTGACTCTAGTTTGTTATTTTGGAGATTAAAGAATGATGGATTCAAGTCGGACACGAGGTAAGGGACTTCGTCTCAATCTCCTTTCATTGAGGCATATTTTATTTTATACACAACTTTATTTTATATGGTGTATAAAACCCTTTTAATTTTACTCAAAAGGAGTATTTTTATACGAAGTGTTTTTACTAAATGACAAAAGAATTTTTCTTGTCTTATATATGTGGTGACAATGGCTTCTCCGCCGTCGTGACCATTATTTGAGTTTCGGCTTCCTCTACAAGCCATAACCTTTTTTAATTGAAAAATAAATACTATGTTTTACTTTCCTTTTATTTTGGTATTGAAAATGGATTTGATAATGTTTTGATTAAATTAATGTTTTGTATTGATATCTTGTGATTGAAATGTGGAAAAGTTATGTTTCATTTATGCATGTTTTATGTGATACAATTATGTTATGGTTCTTGGGAATTGTTTATGATATGTTTAAACCTTTTCATATAAAGAATGCATTGGACTTAATAAGTGAAGGGTGGAGCCCGCTATAGCTCCTCGATGTATCGGTAGGTCTCATCAGACAAACTAGTGTCTTGGAACAAGGCCTTGACAAAAACTTATTTGTAGTCTTGGCACAAATCATTGACTATGTAGTTATGATAGTCTGGAATTATGCATTGCCTCAGTATGAAAGTGTTTATTGATATTTCATGTGATTGTTTGACTAGTAGAATATCCATGTGAATAATTAAATGACATTATTTCATTTTATTTTTTCCATATTATGCTGAAGTTCATGTTTAAAAGGCTTTTGTTTTAGTTATACATTTCTTTACATGTTTATATTTATTTATGAATGTTTCTGCTATATTGTTATCCTTACTGAGTAACTGAGGTCACCCCTTTCTATGTATTATTTTCCCTGGATGTGAAGAAATATTTTATGACTGACCTGAAAGGATAGTCTGAAGGGGAAATGAGTGTGAACTATGGAGACTATGTTATTGTGATTTTTCACTTTATGATGTAATGTAACATTTATGAATGTATCTAGTGTTTCCAAGGCTACTAAACTAATCAGTTTTTAGAGAAATGATCTTTTGTGATCATGCCAATGTTACGAAATAATGCACTGACACTAGGTAACCAGGGTCGGGGCATTACAATTATTTTATAATTGTGAAATATCCATCAAAATAGTGGAGATAAATGTAAAAAATAATAGTTATTTTTATACATAAAAAAAAGATTACCAAGGAATATTAAACAACAAGAAACTATATCATGACCAATTTAAACCCTTTTCGCCCATGATGATATGAATTTAATACCTTGAAACATATATACAATGAATCCATTGGAAAAATTCCTTTTTTGATTACAAAAATAATGAATATATTCTAGATATTATGAACAGAATGGCCATAGAACTCCAAATATGAACAATAAAAATTTCATAAATGAATAAAATATAATAATAAGTGAATTATATAGATTTATGATATATAAATTTACCTGAATAATTTTTTGATTAAAATATATACTTAATATCATTTTATCAGACATTGGGTAAGAGGACATATCGGGTATGTTAAGACTCAATGTTATGGTTTTTTTTAGATATTTACATTAAATGATTTGATGGTGTTTTATTATACACATTTACCTCCATATTTATATAGTTTAATTTCATTTCACAAATTTCTTCTACAAATTTCAATGATTTCATAAATTCATTCAATATTGACTTTGAGTTCCTTTAAAAAATAAAAAATTCATTTTCTTTTCATTTTCTACAAAGTTTATTTTTTACATTCTTTAAAAATGTGTGAAATTATTCTCATTTTTAACAATTTCCACATGAACTAAATTTTCAAATTTTATTAACATTTTTCATATTTATTTTTCCTCTTCACATTTTAATTTTTCTAATAAAAAATTTATATTATAATTGTTTTATAAATTTTTCTTTCAAAAATAAATAATGTTTTATTTTTTTGATTTACCTCAATGTTCAATATTTGGTATTTAAATGTATGTTTTTTGAGATTTACTAATGGGATAATTAAAGGGTATCTCTTATGTGTTTTATTCATGTAATTATTCTTCGAAATTATATATTATGTTGTGTTTAATAAATATATAATTCTCTAATGCATTAGGTATCGATATAATCTCAAGAGAAATGACATTATAATTAACTAAAAATATGTTATTCCATTATGAGAGAATAAATGTTAAAATAGTTAATGAATATAATTTCACATGACACCTTCACGATTACTCTATTACTTTTAATTTTTCTAATGATATTTTTTTGACCATTATGATAAAAGAAAATTGTTCGTGTTTACTATGTGTTTATGTTATTTTATAAGATTAATGATCTTTCCTTAAAGGGAGTATATGTGAATGGTATTCAATTATTTCTGTGCCAATTTTTTTTATTTTAACACACATTTCAATGATTCAGGACCGTATGATGTTTTAAATATATTTTTTAAAGGTTTTAAATATTATTAGCAATGATCATGTTGTTTTTATAAGAATATGAAAATACAGACATTAATTATGAATGTATTTTACTTTAAATGTTTATTTTAGTGGAAACAATGGATATAAATAAGAAAGTTATGTATTTTTTATTTTGTAAGATATTTCATAATTATCTAAAACTATAAACCCCAACTGTTGTGGGAATATAAATAATGAAATATTTTTTATAACTATATTTAATGACATAGTAATTATGTTCATGCTATTATAGTGGTTATCGTAGAATGGTTCTGATAAAATTATGGGGTAAGATATTATCAATTGAGGATAATTTAATAGTTTTAGATATAAAAACGTGTTTATATGTTTAACTGATATCATAATTTTAACGTAATACAAACTCTTTTGAGGATATATGTAATTGGATTTTTAGGACATTGATGATGTTTTATGGAACAATTAATGGATTTAAGTAAGAAAACATGATTTTTTTATATATAAAACATAGGTTTGGTATGTGATTTTGTCTGAAGGTTATTTTGGATGATTATTATATTATTTCTGGTGACATTTATTAAAATTTATAAATAAATTTTAGGTTTAATACATTCATTGATGTTTTTGAAAATGTGGTTCGTTAGGATAAAGCGTTATCTAATTTTGGGAAAATATATTAAGTAGAATTGTTAAAAATACAGAATAAAAATTAATTAGTTTAAAAGATGGAAATATTTATATTTTTGAATGTTTTTTTTAGTTTTGAGAATAAAAATTTATTATAGTGTTTTTTTAGTGTGTGATTTTATGCTAAATTGCATGATATTAATTGAGGGATAACAATTATGTTAATTTTGTAATAATTTATATATATATTAAAGTATTATGCATTTTTTATTCTAGTTATTTAGATCAAATATAAATATATATTAGGTTAATATAATATTTGGGTGTATATATATATATATATTCATGTGGAATTATGACTGTCTTTAAACTGTATTTGTTGAAAATTTAATATGATTTCAAAAGAGCATGAGATGATTTTTTTCTTTTTAGCATAATAATTTTATCATGAATTTGTTGAATATTTTTATGGTTTAAATATTTATGTATTGATTTATTCTAAAAATGGTTTGTTAATTTTTATTCAATGATTTTTGATATTAATGTTTTACTTATTAATATAAAATTTTATTTCCTTTTTGTTGGGTAATATCATAATTCCAACTACCTATTTTTCGTAATTGGTTTCCAATAGTAGGAATAAATTATTATAAAAAACTTATATACAATGTGAAATATTATAATTGGTGGATTTAATGATCCATTAAGAGTTCATTTTAATTCATAAATCATAAAAAATTAAACAAGGATATTCATCATTTAGAAATTAAACTGAATTGGATGTGGGAGCTTATTGAAATAGACCACCAATGCATTAAATTAAAATTATGTAATGGAATGAAATCAACACTCTGTTTTTTTCATAAACTCTATCTTAGTGGTACAATAATTTCCCTACAATTAAAAAATGGAAGATAAATATACCATGTCTTTTGTGTGATAAAAAATATAACTATTGAAGGTACGTCTCTGAAATTTATTCAGAAGTATGAATCGTACAAAGTGAAAAAATTATTTGAAAAATAAAATATTTATTTTTAATTCCCATTAATTAATCAATAATTAAAATTAGTAATTAATATGATATCTTCAAAAAGATCATAATTATTATCATGTAGTGTTCTTCTATTTTATTTTATACCACAATATATATTAAAATAATCAAATTACTCTTTTATATTAATTTATAATGATATTATGGTCTCTTTTTCTGTCTATGTAATTTACAATTATATCACAACATTTGTTATTTGGGTTTTTTCAAAAACAATTTCCATAACCTGAGTTGTGATCCATATTTTTAACTTTATCAAACAAATTGGGGGTAATTCAACATTATTATTTTATTACACAACCAATTTTGTTTATGTGGGCTTTGATTTATATCTGAAAAACCCATTTTGGTTGATTCAAACATCATAAAATATGAAATATTAAAAAAAATCTCTATTCAATAACTTCTCTTGAGTCGTAATAATTCTTATATGGTCATATATTTATATGATTAATATATTATTCCTCTATCTTTTTCATATACAATTTTCTTATTTTCTCTTGGTAAATAAAATATTTATGATAATATCTCTTAATGTAAATAATTATTATAGAATTATTAAGAATAATTACCCACTATTTATATTATCATTATCAGTTATGTTCATGTTATTTTTGTAAATATATGTTTTCTTTTACTATTTTTGAAGATATATATGTTTTATATCTTAATAATTCTAAATTCATAATATTTATAATTATAATTAAATGTTATAATTATTTTTACTTTTTGTGATCTATTAAAAAACATTCAAAAATATTTGAGTGTATTTCATGTCACATATATATATTTATTGTAGCTTCCATATTACATTTATTCTCATGTCTATTTTATTTGACCTTATTTTGAAAAATATAAAATTTAATGTACTCTTTACCAATTGAAATGAGTTTTGAAAATAAATAAATGTAATTCTAAACTTATTATACCCATTCTCATCTGACATGTGATTTAAATACGGTGAATCAATGTCTTTAATGGGTCAAAATGTGAAAACCGAAGTATTTTAAATAGAATATCACTTTTATAATATATTAATATTCATGATTATAAATTTTTTATAACATTTAAACACATACATATATGTTTATATCATTTATCACATTATATTATATAATCTATTAGATACTAATTATATATTAAAAAATATTGTGTATATTTTATGATGGATAAGGAGTTTTAAATTAAAGGATTAATATATTTTCATAAAATAATTTATTATTATTATATATTTAATTAATATTTATTTATTATAAATGATATAGATGGATATTTAAATTAATTATATTAATTAATATATAATTTGATAATTATGTTAATATTTTAAATTGTCTTATAATGAAATGTGGTAGAATTATGTGTTTATTTAAAACTACAATATTTTTTGTTTTAAATAAATTATTTTATACACATATTATATGTTTTTTTTAAAATATAAAAATTCAAAAATTTAAATTTTATTATGATAAATTGTACTTTATTTTTGGAATCATCATGTCGAAATTTTTTTAAGGTGATTTTTTTCCAAAATATGAATAATTTTTATTGAATAGTCAAAAATTTATGTTTTTTTCAAAATAATAACTTTATATCATCATTATTATTAAAATATTTAATAATAGTTTTTAAATATTTTTCTTATAATTTTTAGATAACCATGATTTTATACTAATAAAATCATTAAAGTAACATGAATTAATTTTTTTTCAATATAGATATGAAAACATTTATTAGGGATGATGTTGTGCATGTATAACATTTGAAAATCCAAAATGGGTTCTTTTAGTATAATATTTATAAGGTAATATATCAATGTTTGACCTAAATTATTTATATAATGAATAATGAATTATTTCTATTCTTATTTTATAATTTTTAGATTTATAAAACAATATAATAATAAAAATTCTTATCCTGAGGTTGCGTACTAATAGAAAATACAATATAAGAACTTTTGTATATTTTTTGGTTAAATATGGGAATAAAAATTCCATATGAACAGTTCGTGAAGATAATATTTATCACAAATACATTATATTTATCTTATCATTTTATTTTTAATTGAAAATTATAGGATAATTATCCAAAATTCTTAGGCATCGTTGACGTCAAGATTTTTTAGGCCAGAGAAAATTCAATTTAATTTTTTTTATAAATATTAAAGGTGACAAGGTTCTTATAATTTATTATATTCCACTATTTTTAATGATGAATATTTTTGGCGAGGAATTATTTAAATGTTTTGAATCAACTTTTTAATGTTTTTTACCAATGTTTTGTGTTTTTTGACAACTAACATTTTTGTAAATGAATGTTTTTGTTCTTCATGTTTAGACCATGTCCATAATTTTTTTTATGAAATATAAATGTTTCCGAAATTTTGAATAATAAAATGCATGAGAATTTTTTTTCTTTGATAATTTTTTTGGACATAGAATTCAGGTCAAATGTTTTCATACTGAGAAGTACATGATGCATAAGGTGGATGGAAGATATAAGCTAGAGGTTCTATAATGTTTTTTATCGAAAAAACAATTTAAATCAGATCTGTCTAAATAATGTTTAATTCTAATCAATCTGAACATTGTTTAGAAATTCAAATGTTGTGATGTGACGAAGTCAGAATAATTCTGATGTGAATGATGGAAGATGGTGATGTTAGGAGTTAGAAAGTTTTAAGACATTCTAACCTAGAATCTGATGATGCTATTCTGATATTAAAAGTTTTCAAAGTCATGAGAGAGTCATGATATAAGTTTTTGTTAGTGTTTAAAGAGTTAGTAATTCATTAATCTAAATAAACATGGGAAGATGAAGATGATGGTTTTAGTTAGACTAATAAATAAAATATTTAAATCATCGGATCAAAAAGAATAAGTAGAAGAAATTTTTGATTTCTAGGTGTCTTCAATTAAGGTAATCAATGAAAGAAGGAAGTTCATTATTAAAAATTTATAACGTAAATAAAAATGATGAATGAATAAAATAATGTCTAAAGTTAGAAATTTATTAAACATTCTAATATTAAGTTGGATGATAATTTTCCAATTTTAATATTATCATAAATCATGATAACTATCATAATAAAATATTTTCATGTAATAGAGGAATCATAAAGATTGTATTGGATCTAGGAATTAAGAAAAAAAATTCATTAGATATAGAAAAACTATAAACAGAATTTTTTTTGATTTCATAATGAGTTATAACTCATGAGGATTGATGAATTTTAATGTTGTAAAGTGGATCATTCATCATAATGATAATTCCATCAAAATGAGACTTTTATCATTAGGATGATTCCACCAGACTGACTTTGGTAAGGGAATATGACCAGGCGGACTCTAATGTAAAATTCCATTAGACTAATTATGATAAATAAATTCAATTCAGAATGAGATGAGGATGTATCGTCATGATGAGTTGAGGAAGATCCATCATCATGACTGGAGGAAGTTTCATCATAATGAGTAGAGGAAGCTAAATAGTACTAATGAAAAGTTAGGAAGTTCAAGAAGGATTATTACTAAGACAACTAAATTGTATCAATAAGATTCCACAATAATATACATTCTTTGAAGTAGTGAAACAAAAATTTCAAATATGATGATATCACATAGTTTTTGAATTTGGGTAGGAACAAAAAGTTTTTTATTTTCCCATCATTTTCATTCTGGGATATCTATAAATAGAAGCACAATACATTATTTTTTAAAGCGTTCATAGGAGTGGAAAAGGTAGAGAGCTATTTGATTTGGTGTCAATGATTTATTCCAAGACTGTGATATCATTAAACTGTTGGACGTCTAAAATTTTCATTTTACAGATTGTGGAAGATCAAGGCGAGTATTATATCAGAGTTTGAGTAATGGAAATTGATAATGTGTTCATCGTACTAATTTCATTGTACTGAATTTAGTAGTCAGGGTCTATCAAACTGGCCTCATCATGCTAATAAAGATCATATTGGGAATTTTAGTATAGGTTTCAATTTTGAGTTTGATAAAATGGTTCACCATGAATATTCCATCATAATGTGAAAATTTGATCGAGGGAATCAGATCTAGGTTTATCATACTGTGGTACCAGACAGAGTTTTATGTGGAAAATGATTTTGTGATATTTTTTTTGTGGCTCAAATTATTTGAAAGAAAACATTATAAACTAAAGAGAATTAGAATAATATTTCTTATGAGGTTATATAAGATTTCTAATGGGATTCGGAACAAGTTTTATTCACTTCATCAAAATAGTTAATTTCTACTGACCCACCAGAGTGGCTATGGAATGGGTGTATATTATCACACCATTGTCAACCCTTATAAATATTGTCTTCTATACTTGGTTTTTTACATTTACATGCATGATAATTTCCAATCCTTTGGAACATCAATTATTATCATAGCAGGGTTCCCTTTTTGAATCCTTATCATGGATAACTCAATTCTTTCAATTGTGTTGTAATTCTTACTTTTAAAGGGGAAAATATTATTTAATGAAAAATAGGATGTTTCTATATCTCCTATATCATGTCTAAGAAGATTTTGATGGTACAACAATTAGTTTTTCACCTATTAAGAAATATTCTCCTATAATTTTCAATAATAATAATAATATAGAAGTGATGGAATGTTTTAGAAATTCAATCCTTATGCCCCTATCACAAAAATTTATATATGAAGTTGATGGGTCTCAAAACATCAAAAAAGTATCTGGGACAATATTTAAAGTCTTTTAGATGTAAATATTAATGTTAAGGACAAAAATATACAAGTATATCATATCATGTTTGAAGACATAAAAATTAGATATGAATTTTTTTTATTAATAGTGACATGAGTAAATGATTGTTTTGCAATATCAAAGGATACAAAGAAGTCCGAAAAGATTCTAAAACTATGAATAATCAAATGAAAAAAATATATTGACATGATATATTCTTAAATTTACTCTATAGAATATAATAATGGTTTTTATATTGATGAATTGAAATAATTTCTTATTTCATAGGAAATGAGTAATGATCCAATGGTCAACAAGAAGATGAAAGATGAAATGGATTTTGAATCAATAAGAAAATAAAAAATACATGATTTTGATGATATTAATCATTATAAATATAAGGATAAATAAGATGATGATTTGAATGAAAAAAATAATGTCTCTAATATCAAATAACTATCAAATAAGAAGAGGAAATTATGGAGGAAAACTTCATATCAAATGTTTTGAGTGTGGTGGAATCAGATACATTTCCAAGAATTTCCCCAAGATGAATTTTGGGGAGCATCGAGATGATTTTGATGAAACATCTTAATTGAAAAAGTGAAATACATGTTTTAAAGACAAAAATTCATCTAAATAACGAAACTGTTAGATTATTGGAAAATAAAATGAGTATGTTGAGTAAAATGTTTGAATCAGACTCAACTGAAAATAATTATTCACAATTTGAAATTTTAGAAAAATAAAGAACCTTTGTTGAAATGGATCAGAAAATAAATGATTCCTAAAATAGAAAAGAAGGTGGTGAAGAATCATATTGAGAGTGTCAACTTAGAATAAAATATATGGCATATCATGAGAGAAAGATAAATATCAAGAAAAAAATCAATGTAATAACGAAATATTGTGAATAAGATTCTTAATGAAAGAATTATTTTGTCAAGAAGGAGTAATAATACATTAATAAGATCAAAAGACAGAAATTAATAGTTTCTAAACAAAAAATGATGGTTGAATATCTCAATATAATTTTAGAAACTGAGGAATAAGAAGTTATCAGGATTCAATAAATACATATTGATTCTAAAACTACCTTGAACTCAATTATATAAAACTTCAACAGTGATTTAAAATCAAAATCTGAGACTTATAATTTTTCTAAGAATGCTTAAATCAATAATCATATGAAATAATCACCCACCAAAGATCTTAATTTAATAGAAAGTTTCTATATAGAATGATATAAATTTAATAGAAAGTTAATATTTTATTGTTATTATTAGTGATAGGGAATTTGTTGTAATATGGCTTATAATTTATGTTATTACAAATATATTCCTAGATTAATATTTAATAGATTGGAAGAACATGTGAAAGTAGAATGTGTAACTTTCATAACATTCAAAAAGGTGAAAAAGTAAGATCACAATATGATAGAAACATTTTAATGAAAAATCAGTTTTATTATTGCAAGTAAGTTGATGAAATATGATACTAACCAGGTCATTTTTATGAAGATGGTAAGAATACTTATTTTTCATAAATATGTTTTGTATGTAAGAAAAGATAAGAAGTAGTAAATACAAAATTTGAATAAAGATCCTTTGTTATTGAGATATCATTAAAAGAATGTAAAAATACAAAATAATGAATACATGATTGGGGTTATTATTCACACAATATAATGGATTTAAAAATCATGATACATTTTTAATAGACTGATGGATGTGTTCTTACAGTTGGGAATGATTCTTTTCTAAAAAATAGAGGAATCAAAATAGTTTAGATTCAAGCTGAAAAGATAAAATCTGAGGAAGTCATGTTTATTGATGGACTAACACATAACTTATATAGTGTATGTCAACATTGTGATAATGGAAAATATGTGATCCTTATAGAACATTCATTTGTTATCAAAATTTTAAATGATGGAAAAATTATTACACAAATAGAAATAACCATTAGGAATCTCTTCCAAAAAAAATAATTTAAAAACAACTTTTATATAAGTGATAATGATATGAATATGTTTTTGCACTGAAGAGTTGGAAACCTGAGGAAGAGAAAAATGACCAAATTTTTTGAAGTTTTTGTTTTAAATAATATTTCAAAATTGAAAAGAAAAGAAGAAGCTGATTGTTGTATATTTCGAAAAGGGAGTATGACTAATAAAAGTTATAAGAAAGCTGAGACTCATTCTACCATAACTCTAGAACATTTTTCATTCTGATTTATATGGTATAATGATATATCAATAAAAAAAGTTGATTTATGATTTATAACCATTATTAATGATTTTACTCATATTAGAATCGTCGTGTTTATAATGTAAAAGTCATAGGCTTCTGAAAAGATCTGGGTATTCAGAAAAGAAGAAGAGAAATAAATGTGGTTTATATAATGAAGTTGTGAATAGATAATTGAAACAAATTCATAAGCAATATTTTTTAATATTATCTTAAAAATATGGAATCAACCATCAATATATTATTCCATACACTAAAAAATGTAGTATCTGAATGAAATAAAAGAATTTTGGTAAAAATGAGAAGATGTATGTTATCAGATAAAAAAAATTCGAAGTTATATTATAGATAAGTTGTTGGTTTAAATGTACATATTCAAATAGAATGTTTGTTGAGGACAAAATCAAAATTATATTTTTATGAAATGTATTATAAAATAAAACAATCTTTTAATTACTTCAATGTTTTTGGATGTGTATGCTTACTTAAAATAAATTATATATATCTGGGAATGTTTGATGACAAAGATTAGTAAGGAACATGTATGAGTTATTCACATAATATAATAAGTTAAAAATATTGGAAAAAATGTTTACGAAATTTGGTGTAATCATATGTTGTAAAAATTATTGAGAATAAAACATCTTTATAAATGTTTTTGGGAATGTTGATGAAGAAAAAATAAATGTTTCCAATGAAAATGAATGTAAGAAAAGTAAAGTGTATAAATATTTCTATGAATTGTGTAATGAGTAAAGTGATGAAGGAAAGGAAACACTACAATTTCAAAATCAATAAGAACATGAGGAGACAAAAAAATATTCTTAAGAATTAGAAAGATCTAGGTCAAACAAGGAGAATGTTGATATTAGAAAATAAAACATCACTAATCTCAAAAGATAAACAAGAATCTTTTTAAGAATCAATTTGACAAAACAAATGGGTGATTGATATAAATAACAGTTGGATAAAATTTCGTAAAATGAAACCTGGGAACTTATACAACATACTAAAGGTAACAATGTTATCAAAACAAAATTGGTTTACAAGAAAAAATCTGACTGAACATGGAAAAGATTCAGGAAAAAAAATTGAATGGTTGGGTTGTAAAGGATATGCACTGGTGGAAGGTGTAGATTTTGATGAAACTATTTCCCCTACAGACTGGTTAAAAACTATTAGAGTGTTTCTAATAGTGGAATCTCATCAGAATTATAATTTAAATCAAATGGATGTAAAGTCCTAATTTCTCAATGGTGAAATTGAAGAAGAGGATTACAATGAATACACATATGGGTTTCTACATGATAAGGATGAAAAAATTGTTTTTATATAGGGGAAATATTCGTAGGAAAAGAAACAATGTCAATGTTCATTGTATTGTAAACATGGAAATTGTTGGGGAATGTTTAATTTTTCTAATAGAAAAGTTAATTGAAATTTATTTGTGAAATATGTTCTATCCAGAGCTCTAATTGTAATTATTGATGTTGATGATATAATTTTTACAGGGGATAGACAAGATATTTCTAAACTATTTCATGAAGAATGGAAAAAAATTGATATGTAAATGTTATGAGAATTAACATTCTACCTTGGTTTACATGTTCAAAAAAATTACATTTTACTATCTCAAGAAAAGATATCTTTTGAAAAGAAACAAAAGTTTGGAATGGAAGAATCTAAATAATTTTCCACTCTTAAATTAGTTGGTATGAACATATTGACCCTTATTTTTCTTACATATCTTATTACAAAAGATAGAAAACATAAAATAATTACACAATGAGTATCCAAAAGTTTAGTTTCAAGGGAAAATTAGGACCCCTAAAATCATTTAAAAAATAAAAAAAATTAAAATCTATTTAATTCTTTTCTCTATATCTTCTTATTGGCCCTTGAATTCTCCATTGTACATGTTGTCACCTGAGTATATAAACCAAAAAGCGGTGAGATAAAAGAAAAGTAAGAGGATTTGTAAAAACATGATACAATAAAGTATGGTTTGAGAATAATCAATATCATCATAAGATAGAAAAATTATCCAAATCATGAGAGGAAACATTAGATAAAGGTATGAAATCTGGCAATGAATAAAAAAGAAACATCATGTTGTAATGGTTAACTACTACGCACAGTTGTGGAAAAATTTAGAATCATATTCACACATATTTCAAATTAACTCATGATATTATTTCCATTACCCAATGAATTGTATTTATATATAATTTCGGGTTCACCTGTCAAATCATAGCATTTATATTTTTCAATATAATTCATATTTCACACACCACATTATTGTATTTACATTATCATAAATTCAATGTAGAATATATATCAATCTCAAACATATAATAACCCATGTAAATTAATGGATTAAATTTAATAATCATAAATTCATAAACATATATTTGTCAAATGAAATAGGTAATAAAAACATGACATATGATTCATCAACCTTGAGTGAAGGAAATAATCTTAAGAAGTTTAATGTGTGTTTGAAAAAAGTGTTCTTTTAGAAATTTTTTTTTATAATCCTATTTAAAAAACATGTATATCAAACAAAAGGTAATATATTGATGTAGAAAATATTTTTAAAGAATATCATTACTAAAAATGGATAGAAATAGGGAAAACCTGAAGAAATAGAGTTTGGTTTGAGAATTCCCCTACCTTTTGTCCAAATGATTTCTTTACATTAATGTTTTTTATAATAACATTACATTAATTAATTAATAATAATAGAAACATTTATAAATTAACTGATTTCATTATGGTTTTTTTAATTTTTTCTATGGGACTTTGGATGAGTTATAGAGTTTAATTTCATCAATTCTGAACATTCACTTTCATTGTTTTCATGATTGGTTCACTTGTATTCATGTATTTAATTTCATTTATAATGAGGATAAACATATAAAATTGTTATTTTAAGTTTTTAATGATCCTAAATAATCTTAAATGACCTTACAAAGGATTTGGTTATATATCATTTGGATTATTCATTAAATAGATGTTAATGATGATCATTTTAGGTTACCTTTTTTGGTTTTTCAAACACAATGAACTCATTTCATTTCATCATTTAGTATTATGAGTATAATTTATTTCAAACAAATAAATAGTGATAATAAATAAAAATTAATATATGTTTTAAAAATTATAATGGTATTATTAAGGGCTATGAAGGTGTTTGAAAAAATTAAAGTACATCTCCCATGATGTCGATTAATTGACACGTCAGGGGTGATAATTCCATTTTTAATATATAGAGAAGGAGGAAGGAGTTTAATTTTGGATTTTAAATTAAAAATATATAATTATAGTATATTCATGTTACTATAGTTATCATTCTATTTTTATTAAAAGAGTTAATGAGAGAATAATAAATGAAATTGGAATGGAAAGGAAATTAACCGAAAAAAAGAGAGAGGATTTACCTCTTAATTCTCCTCTTGAGATCCTCTTAAAGGCACCTAGTCTTTGTCTATTGATGATACCAAGATATAATGGATTAGGGAAAGGGTCTAGGGATGGGTTTTTGGAAGAAATTATTCAAGTATCAAATCATGAGAGATGTAATGAGAAGAGGGTGTGGGGGTGGTATTTATAGGGGGAGAGGAGTGTTTTCTCAATATTATATTGATTAGTTTATTATTTTGGATCAAGAATATAAATAGATTGAGCATTATGTATAAATATATTAAATAAAATAATTTTTTTCTAAAATAATTTTTTTACATCCACCTTACATCAATATTGACTTAATAATTCATGTATTGATCATTTAGCAAAAATTATCATATTTTAGTATTCATAAAAAGATCAAGTATTTCCAAAAAAATCCAACAAATTCAGCCTAACAATTTTTCAATGTGTAGAACAAAAATATGAAATACATTTTAGGAAATTAATTTTCTTAATGTCAGTAATTAAATTTCATTTAATATCATATTTTACTTATAAAATAAAGATTTTAAAAATATAACTTATTTTATAACCCTTTAAAAAATTAATTAATATCTCAGAAAATTATATTAAAATAATAAGACATAAAAATATTAATTTATGAATAAATATTATGAAAATAAATGTTCTTTTAAATTATTAAATTAATCAGGAAATTATAATTAATTATTTAGGACTAATAAAAACACCAACACTTAATTAATAATTTTCAAAACATTTATTTACATAAAATATGATATAATTATACCATAATTTTTCTTATAATATGCATAAATTTTCATTAGATGTTCCGGTGTGTGGTTACTATTCATTTTTCTAGTTTACTATTCAGAAGGGTCGTGTTACTATTCCTATATTCAAGATTCAATTTCATTGGTATAGTTTAATTAACTTCTATAAATAAATCTAATTTTATTAATTCTTCATTTATAATATTTTTAATATAGTCTCTATGTGATTTTATGTGATTTATAAAATATGTGATGTTACTATAAGATGGGATAAATTCCATTGATGAATGATTGGTACATTACATTCTTCCGCATATTGGAATTTCACCGTCGAATTTTTTTTACTAAAAAATGTGAGGGTAATTCTATTTCACCACCACTACTGGTTATCTTGTTGCTTCTTCATTCTTATGGTTCTCCACAACACTTTTACAATGTGTTCTTTCTTGTTGTGTATAACCTTTTCTCTCTTTTCTAGAATCCTTACTATCTACTCATCATAATATATATCATCTCATAGCTATACCACCTCTAACATTAGTACATTTTAGTGATATGGTATGTACTTTCTTGTGAGTGAGGTATGGATTACATCATAAACTCGAGCCATATTCAGGGGAAGTAAAAGATGATAGGCCATGACTCCTATGCGATCAAGGATCTCAAGGGGGTAATATTCCTTTGGCACATCATTCATTTATTTCCTAACCGAATGACTCCCTTCCATGGTGATATTCGAAGGAAGTATTTATCTCCAATGTCAAACTCCAAGTCCATTCAATGGCTGTCTGCATAGCTACTTTGCTGAGTATGAGTAGATTTGATATGTTTCTATTTGGAAGGATAATTTTCTATCATATCTTGCACAGGATCATGTCTAAGTAGATTCCTTTCTCCAACTTCATCCAAATTTCTTGGTCTTCTATATCTCATTCCATACAATGCTTTATGAGGATCCATCTGAATTCTCGAGTTGAATCAAGTGTTGTATGGGAACTCAACCAATGAGAGAAGTTGTGTTATAAACCTTTTAATTTTAAATATCATAACCTTAACATATCTTCATGCATCTGAATAGTGCTTTATGATTGTCCCTTAGTTTGGGGGTGATAGGCTATGGTGAAATGAAATTCAGTACTCATGGCTTGCCGAAGAATCCTATAAAATTTTGACATGAACTTGAGATCATGATCAGAGACAATTGAGAGTGGATCTCCTTAGAGTCTCACTAGTTCTTCCACATATATCTTAGCAAACTGTTCAAGCAAGTGATCTTCCTGAATAGCGATAAAGTGGGCAGTCAGGGTGGGTCGGTCCACCATAACCCATATTTTATTTATTCGATTAGATTTCATTGATAGAATAGTGATGGAATCCATACAGACATTCTCCCACATCCATAAGGGTATAAGAAGAGGTCTCCTAATCCCTTTGTACTTCTGTCACATGGAATTAATTTTCTAAAATATTAATAACCATGATATATACTTTGAAATCTCTATCTTATGTTGGCCCCTTAAAAGTGTTCTCGAATATCACATTACATCTTGGTACTCACAGGATGGATAGATAAAGTTGAGAAATGTGAATTGTACAATATATCCTTCTTTATCCTATGTGATGAAGGAACATAAATACTTATTATATACCAAATTACTCTATCTCTATCGATATGTGACTCTTTCAGCTTCCCTTATAATACATAATTCACCTTCTTTTGTAACTCTAAATCATCACGTTAGTCCTCCTAATTAATTTCATGGATAGATGCTTAGGAAATAATTTGGGGAATGTAGGATTTATTCCCTATTGTTATTATTACCAAATATATAATTTTTATATCCATTAATATATGACCTTTCTCAATCTGTAACATAGATAGAGTAGTAGGTTCTTTTCTGTTAAGAGCATCTGCTATATTGTTTGCCTTTCCATGATGAGAGTCATTAGAGAGATCATAGTTTTTGATTAGCTCTAACCATATCCTTTGGAACATGTTGAGATCCTTTTATGTAACTATATACTATAGGCCCTTGTGATCGGTGTATATGTCACACCACTCACCATAGAGGTAGTGCCGTGGTATTTTCAAGGTAAAAAATCACACCTACTAGCTCCCAATCAATCATCAAGTAGTTCTTCTCATGGATATTATGTAACATCCCAAGTAAGTAATGAATAATAGATATTTTTATCTATGTCTATTAATGAATTAGATAGTGTTTTAGAGGCTTAAAATGAAAATAAATCCAATCTTAAGCATGGAATACACTAATATTTTTAAAAGATTGTTTTACTGCCTTTTGATGGAAAACCATTTTTAAATCTATCTTTTGACAATTTTATAAGCTATGTTTGTCAAAATAAACTTATTCTTTATGATTGGGACATCAAAATTTACTTTGTGTGAATTTTTGGTATTTTTCTGACAATGTTCATTTTTTTAATGAATAGTGAAAAATACTGCATTTTACATCAAAACTGCTTCTTAATCTAATTTATTTATATGATTAGATTATCTTTTGAATTGGTCTTAATGTTTAATCTGAATATATTTTTACCATTTAATCCAATGGTGGTCATTGGGATCAATTTCACTTTGAAATTGGACTTAAACTAGTGTCAATCTTTTGATACTTATTGTTTCATAAAAACACGCTATTTGTCATGACAACGGGAATTAATTATTAAATTAATTAATGTGACTTATATGTTTTTAATTTTGTTAAATAGACTTCATTTTTGAATTCGGAATATCAAATATAGCTTAGGGTGAATTTTTGGAAATTTTCTGAAAAACTTCAATTTTTGATGAATAGTGAAACCACTAAGTGGTACTTATAAAAACTGATTTTCCATTTAAATGAAATTTTTCCATCATTGTGTTTTGAATTTCAAAAATCCGACATACATGGTTTTCATTAATATGTAAAATGTGGTTCAATGAGATTAAAATTATTTTTTTGGTGAATAGTAGCTTATTAACTTTTTAATCGTGATTATTGGTAATTAGTGTAGTTTAAGGTAAAACTAGTGCTTTAATAAAATGAGATGAGCTTGACACATGTCCTACCCTCATTGGTTGTGTCATGGCCGACCAAGAAAAGCCATGGGTCAACTTGGGGACCCCATGGAGCCACTTTGGTTGGGAAATTGCATAAATAACTTTTTATTTAATGTTAAAGTAAAAATGACACAAACATAATATGTTTTACAAAAACAATTATTACATGGGGTTATAAAGATCAGATTTTTGATTATAAACAGTCATTGGAAAGCTAAAAATATTTCCTACATTATAGTATTTCTTTTATAAATTTTAGACTTTAAATAAATTAAATTATTTATGACATCATGATGATGCAGCGATGACCTCATTATTTAACGATTTAAATAAAATGGAAAGTTAATGTAAACTCTAAAACCTACACTTGGAGAAAACCAATTGGATGAGTGGATTTAGAACCCTTATCACCTTATCCTCAAATTATATCAATGTGGGACCTTTTGGATCCGAAACTCTTTTTAAAATAAAGTAACTTATCTTTACTTTCCAAGAGTGCCCCTCCTCTCCTCTTATAAAAGGCCCCAACCTCTACCTCATTACCCACACTCCCAAAGCCTTTGGCTCGGCCATCCACTGCCCATTTACTCTCTCCACATCCCTCTCCTCATCCTAAAGAATTCCCTTTTGGCATAATCCTTTCAAAGGAAGCCTTTAGGCTCAAATCAAAAGGAGTTACACTTTTAAAGGTAATTCATTCTCTCATGTTCATTTGTTTTATTTTACTTCTCCAACCCCCCTAATCTCTTTTTATTTACTTCTGTTGTAACAACACCAGTATCTTCAATATACTAGGATGTGGGTATAAGATTTATTCGAGCTACACTCTCACACAACTACATCAAATGGTTAAAGAACTTACAGTTTCCGTGGATGGCGAAATTCTGCCTCCCGAAACGATGATTGTTCAATACTCATTTAACACAATCAAAGGTGGCCATTATGATGTCACTATTTTTATATATGATATATAATATGTTTATTCTTTCCTTAAGCTTCTGTATTTTTCATTTATGGCATACATTTATTGTTTCCATTATGGGTAAACACGATATCATCATTTTAGGAAGTGCGGACTACCGCCCCATGAAAGTGATTTGATTCGTTAATACCATATGTGGGATGTGTAAAGGATAAAGTTAATGATATTATATATGTTATTATACTAGAATTATAATATATTCTTATATCGTTATGATTCCATTCCAGAAAATACGAAATAGAAATGGAAGTAGCGTTCATGCGTACGTACGGCTTACCGTCTCCATGAACGGTGCATTTCATATTCTTACCTCTAAATGTGATGTAATATTATAAATACATGTATATGCTGAATATATATGATATATATGTTATCCAAATCATTAATATCATTCTGGATATAACGAACCTTTGACCAAATTAACAACATGTAAGTGTAAGAAGTCTATTTTTGACATAAGAACCAAATACTGACAAAATGAAAATTATTAACTTGAATGATTACATGATGTTCATAACATGGTATAAAAGGAATAATGAACTTGAAAAAGGTTCTTCAGCAAGTAGAGATTAACTCACGTTTATTATTCAGGAGATTAAAGAACGGTCGGGTCAAGTCGGATACAAGGTATGGGACTTCGTCTCAATCTCCTTTCATTGAGGCATATTTTGTTTTATACACAACCTTATTTTATACGGTGTATAAACCCCTTTGACTTTTACGATTATTGAAAACGAATCTTTTTTAAACGAATCATTTACTAAACGACACAAGGGAATATTTTTGTCGTACGTATGCGGCGACAACGACTTCTCCGCCGCCCTGACCATTATTTGAGTTTCGACTTCCTCTACAAGCCATTCCTTCTTTGTAAAAGAAAAATAAATACCATGTTTTACATTTCTTTTATTTTGGTATTGAAAATGGTTTTCATAATATTTTTATATCAATTTTTTGTATTGATATCTTGTGATTGAATGGTGGAAATGTTATGTTTACTTTATTCATGTTTTATGTGATACGATTATGTTGAGGTTCTTGGGCATTATTATGAAGACGGGTGGTTCTGTGATAGACTAAGGGCGGGCGAGCCCGATATATCTCTCCAATGCATTGGGTAACGCGAAGGAGTGAAACGTTAAGGTTTCTCCGAAGATATTTAGGGAATATACTGTGATGGGTATTCCAAACGTAACCAAGAGGGTTACTCCCTACGTAAGGATGTTATGAATGCGTCAAGTTACCTTTATGTCTTATGATTTCTATGATTTATTCATGATTTGATGAGGTATGTTAAAGTACTTATGTTTTATGGGTAAAGTATAATCTCATCCTTATGTGTATATGTACCCATGTTTCCTTTCCATATTTTTATATCCCTTACTGAGCTTTTTATGCTCATCCCAATTTTTTTTGAAATGTTTTCCACAGGTCAAGGGAAAGGTACATGATATGATGATAGTGTCAAGGAAGTGTCAAGAAAGAATCCATGTTTATTTTAAATATGTTTCCATTGATGGGAATGAAGAATAATATCTTTATGTAACCACTTTTTTTATATGTGGAATGTAATGAAAGTTTTATGATCTAATTCTCTAAAACTCTAAACCGGAAAAGATCATCAATGTGTAATCTTGTAATAACTCAAGATTAAGTAAAGTTTAAGGCTGGGGCCTTATAGTTGGTATCAAAGTTCGGTTTAGATAACTTTAGGAGTTAGAATTCTTTTAAATGATTATGCAAAAATATATTTTTTGAAATGATATAGCATTTAAAGATTACCATGTTGCTTTATCTAAGACATGTTTGTTCAGAATGGTTTTCCGCAGAGGAAACAGGGAAGCAGTGCTAGGAAGGCATATAGAAGGAAATAACCTTCCGAATCCGCATCCTGAGATGGTCAGAATAGGAACTGAACAGTTTGTTGCAGTAATGGTGTAGTTGACTCAAGCTATAAATGATGGTGGTATCCATGCACGAGATCAGCCAGATCAACCGCAGAGGAACATGTCAGTGGTGGAACATTTCATGAGGAAACATCCCCCATCATTCAGAGGATCATCTGACCATGTGCTAGTTGATTGGTGGATTAAAGCATTGGAGAAGATTTTTTATGTCATGGGGTATTCATACAATCAAAAGGTTAGTCTTTCCATTTACCATTTGGAGGGTGAGGCGGATCAATGGTGGTCGATGGTTAAAAATATCAGGGACGCTGATGAGATTGATGCTCTCGACTGGGATGAATTCAAAGGTATGTTTCTTGAGAAGTATATCCCTAAGGCTGTTCTACTTAGGATGGAAAATAAATTCTTGGAATTGAGGCAAGAGGAATACTCAGTGGCTACCTATGAAGAAAGGTTCACTCGATTGGAAAGGTATGCTCCAAATTTTATCCGATACTATGATAGTAAAATCAATCGTTTTTTACTCAGGATTAAAGCCAAAATATCGAAGGGCATTACCTTTTCATGAGTTTAAAAGTTATGAAAAGCTTGTTCGTTGTGCTGATAAGGTGTAAATGGAGTTTTCCGATGTTCAAGTGTTCTATAACAACCAACAGAAGAATAGACCAAGGTGGCAGGAGAAAGATAAGAATTCTTCAAAAAAGTCTGATGGTAAGAAAACAAAGTTTCCAGTTTGTGATAAATGTGGAAACAGGCATGCTTGGGAATGTCTTCTGAATTCTGGAAAGTGCTACCAATGTGGTAAGATGGGACATAAGGCTCGTGATTGCACTGAAAAAGATCAGGGTGATGGTAAGACCAAATTTGATTTTGCAGTTAGTGAAATGTTATAAGTGCAATGAGATGGGTCACTATGCAAATGAGTGTCTGACAAAGAGCTTGAGTGATGGGAAGCAATTAGACTACAAGCAGAAAGGGGTGGTTAAATCCTTTGTAACTACTTTAGCAGATGTTGGGCCATCAAATGAAGTTGTATCAGGTACTTTGTTTGTTTTTTCATATTATGCCACTGTGTTGTTTGATTTGGGGTCTACACATTCTTTCATCTCTGAAACCTTTTCAAGTAAAATGGTAATACCATCTCAATAAATGACTCCTGAACTTTTGGTAAAAATACCTGGGGGGAATGTTGAGGCAAAAAGAATTTATAAGAATCTTCCTATCCTTATCTGTGGAAAGAACCTACTTGCAAACCTTATTGTTCTACCTCTAGTAGAGTTTAATGTTATCCTGGGTATGGATTGGCTCTCTATTTACCATGTTAAGACAGACTGTAGAGCTAAAGAAGTTTCTTTTCAAAAAGACTTTCAGTTTGTTTACAAGAATGAACCCTTACTGTTGATAACTTATCAAGAGGCCAAGAAACTTGTAAATGATGGAAATGAATGTTACCTTGCACACATCGTTGAAAATAAAAGAACTGTTCAGATTAATGATGTGCCAGTGGTAAATGAGTATCCTGATGTTTTTCCTGATGAGTTTCCTGGAATAATACCAGATTGGGAAGTTGAATTTACTGTTGACTTAGTTCCTGATACTAAGACAATTTCAAAACCCCCTTATCGAATGGCTCAAATTGAACTTTTAGAGTTGAAGGAGAAATTGCAAGATTTATTAGAGAAAGGTTTCATTCCACCTAGCACATCACCATGGGGTGCTCCTATCTTGTTTGTTAAAAAGAAAGATTGTTCTATGAGACTTTGCATTGATTATAGAGCCTTGAATAACATCACTATTAAGAACAAATATCATTTTCCTCAAATCGATGATTTGTTTGATCAGCTCTAGGGAGCTCAGTTTTTTTCAAAGATTGACCTCAGATCGGGGTACCATCAGCTGAAGTTAAGGATGTAGATATTCCTAAGACCGCGTTCCGTACGAGATATGGCCATTATGAATTTGCAGTAATGCCTTTTGGGCTAACCAATGCACCTGCTGTATTCATGGACATAATGAATAGAATTTTCCATGAGTTCATGGATAAGTTTGTGGTGGTTTTAATTGATGATATTTTGTTGTTTTCTAAAAGTAAAGAGGAGCATGAAAGACATTTAAGGGTTATTTTGAAAACCATAAAAGAAATGAAACTGTATGGAAAATTTAGCAAGTGTGAATTTTGGTTGCAACAAATTTCTTTCCTTGGTCACATTGTTTCTAAAGATGGAATAACTGTTGATCCTGCAAAAACAAAAGTTGTGGAAGAATGGCAAAGGCCCACAAATGTGACCGAGATTCGTAGCTTCCTTGGTTTGGCAGGCTATTATCGAAGGTTTGTTAGAAAATTTTCACGGTTATCTAGTCCAATAACTAAGCTAACTCGGAAGGGTGTTAAGTTTATCTGGACAAAAGAATGTGATGATTGTTTTCAGGAACTAAAAAGAAGATTGGTGAATGCTCCAGTTTTGGCACTACCTTCCAGAAATGGTGAGTTTGTCATCTACATCGATGCTTCATTGAAAGGACTTGGTTGCGTCCTAATGCAGAATGATCAGGTAAATGCTTATGCTTCACGACAGTTGAAAACTCAGGAGGTAAATTACCCTACACAAGATTTGGAATTAGCTGTTCTTTTTTTTGCTTTAAAAATTTGGGGGCATCATTTGTATGGAGTAAAGTGTGAAATATATACCGATCACAAAAGTTTAAAGTATATATTCACTCAGAAATAATTAAACATGAGACAAAGGATATGGATAGAATTAATCAAGGATTATGATTGTACAATTGATTACCATCCAGGAAAAGCAAATAAAGTGGATGATGCTTTGATTCGAAAAAGTAATGCTTCATTATCAATGTTGCATTTGGAACGTGATCATTTGGTTAAGGATTTGATGAGATTTGGCATGGAAGTTGTTGGTGCAGGAATTTCTTCTATTTTGTTTCAGGTATCAGTGAGATCATATCTATTAGATAGAATCAAGCAAGCCCAGAAGCAAGACAGTGAGTTGCAGAAAAAGGTAGAGTTGGTTCAGAAAGGTAAGTTTCCTGAATTCAATATTGATAATGATTGTGTTTTGAGATTTGTGAAGAGATTATGTGTGACTTGTGATTCACAGTTGAAGAGAGAGTTGTTATGTGAAGCTCATAGTTCTCCGTTTTCAGTTTATCCTGGCAGTACTAAGTTGTATTGAGATCTGCGAGAGTATTACTGGTTGGATGGAATGAAAAGGGATATTGCTGATTTTACTGTGAAGTGTTTGACAAGTCAACAGGTTAAAGCAGAGCGGTAGTTACCGAAAGGGATGCTTCAGCCTTTACCAGTGCCAGAGTGGAAATGGGAGAATATATCCATGAACATTGTTGTGGGATTACCGAAGACATCTCTAGGTAATAATGCAATTTGGGTTATTGTTGATCGCTTGACAAAATCTTCTCATTTCCTTGCCATACGAGATATTTTTTCCTTGGATCAACTTTCCCGTTTGTATCTTAAAGAGGTAGTAAGATTACATGGAGTTCCTCTCTCCATTTTATCTGACCGTGATCCCAGGTTCACTTCTAACTTCTGGAAAGGCCTTCAGAAGTCGTTGGGTACTTAATTAAATTTTAGTACAGCTTGTCATCCTCAATCAGATGGGCAGTCAGAACGAACAATTCAGACCTTGGAGGATATGCTACATTCTTGCTCTATGGATTATCAGGGATGTTGGGACCAACATCTTTCTTTGGTTGAATTTTCATATAATAACAGTTTTCATTCAAGTATACATATGGCACCATTTCAGGCATTATATGGGAAGCGGTGTCGAACTCCAGCTTTCTGGGATGAAGTGGGTGAAAGGAAGTTGATGTGACCATAATTGGTAGAAGAGATGGCAGAAAAAGTTCAGCTGATTCATAATCACATGAGAACAGCTCAGAGCAGGCAGAAGAGTTATGCGGATAACCGGAGGAAGGATCTATCTTTTGAGGTAGGTGATCATGTTTTTCCCAAGGTTTCTCCTTGGAAAAGTGTGATGAGATTTGGTAAGAAAGGAAAGCTGAGTCCAAGGTATATTGGACCATATGAAATTCTGGAGAGAGATGGATCAGTTGGATACCGGGTGGCTTTACCTCTGAGTTTATCTCAGGTACACAATATTTTTCACGTTTTGATGTTGAGAAAGTATATGCCAGATCCATCTCATGTTTTGAGTCCAAAGGTAGTCCAGCTGGAAGAGAACCTATCTTTTGAGGAACAACCGATCCAGATTCTTGACCACAGGGAGCAAGTGTTATGGAATATGGTAATTAAGCAGGTAAAGGTTTTGTGCAAAAACCACATGATGGATGAGGCAACATGAGAATCTGAAAATGCAATGAGGGATAAGTACCCCCATTTATTTGATAAGTAAATAAATTGCGGGGACACAATTTTCAAAAGGGGGGAAGGATGTAACATCCCAAGTAAGTAATGAATAAAATATATTTTTATGTATTTCTATTAATGAATTAGATAGTGTTTCAGAGGCTTAAAATGAAAATAAATCCAATCTTAAGCATGAAATACACTAATATCTTTAAAAGATTGTTTTACTACCTTTTGATGGGAAACCATTTTTAATCTATCTTTTGACAATTTTATAAGCTATGTTTGTCAAAATAAACTTATTCTTTATGATTGGGACATCAAAATTTACTTTGTGTGAATTTTTGGTATTTTTCTGACAATGTTCATTTTTTAATGAATAGTAAAAAATTCTGCATTTTACATCAAAACTGCTTCTTAATATAATTTATTTATATGATTATATTATCTTTTGAATTGGTATTAATTTTTAATCTGAATATATTTTTACCATTTAATCCAATGGTGGTCATTTAGATCAATTTCACTTTGAAATTGGACTTAAACTAGTGTGAATCTTTTGATACTTATTGTTTCATAAAAACATGCTATTTGTCATGACAGCGGGAATTAATTATTAAATTAATTAATGTGACTTATATGTTCTGAATTTTGTAAAATATACTTCAGTTTTGAATTCGGAATATAAAATAAAGCTTAGGGTGAATTTTTGGTAATTTTCTGAAAAACTTCAATTTTTGATGAATAGTGAAACCACTAAGTGGTACTTATAAAAACAGATTTTCCGTTTAAATGAAATTTTTCTGTCATTGTGTTTTGAATTTAAAAAATCCGACATACATGGTTTTCATTACGAATTAAAATGTGGTTCAATGAGATTAAAATAATTTTTTGGTGAATAGTAACTTATTAAGTTTTTAATCGCGATTAGTGGTAATTAGTGTAGTTTAAGGTAAAAATAATGCTTTAATAAAATGAGATGAGCTTGACACATGTCCTACCTTCATTGGTTGTGTCATGGCCGACCGATACAAGCCATGGGTCAACTTGGGGACCCCATGGAGCCACTTTGGTTGGGAAATGACATAAATAACTTTTTATTTAATGTTAAAGTAAAAATGACACAAACATAATATGTATTACGAAAACAATTATTACATGGGGTTATAAAGATCAGATTTTTTATTATAAATAGTCATTGGAAAGCTAAAAATATTTCCTACATCATATTATTTCTTTTATAATTTTTAGAATTTAAATAAATTAAATTATTTATGACATCATGATGATGCAGCGATGACCTCGTTATTTAACGATTTAAATAAAATGGACAGTTAATGTAAAATCTAAAATCTACACATGTAAAAAACCAATTGGATGACTGATTTCGAACCCTTATCACCTTATCCAAGAATTATATCAATGTGGGACCTTTTGGATCCGAAACTCTTTTTAAAATAAAGTAACTTATCTTTACTTTCCAAGAGTGCCCCTCCTCTCCTCTTATAAAAGGCCCCCAACTCTACCTCATTGCCCACACTCCCAAAGCCTTTGGCTCGGCCATCCCCTGCCCATTTACTCTCTCCACACCCCTCTCCTCATCCTAGAGGATTCCCTTTGGGCAGAAGCCTTTCAAAGGAAGCCTTTAGGCTCAAATCAAAAGGAGTTACACTTTTAAAGGTAATTCATTCTCTCATGTTCATTTGTTTTATTTTTCTTCTCCAACCCCCCTAAACTCTTTTTATTTACTTCTGTTGTAACAACACCAGTATCTTCAATATACTAGGATGTCTTTATAAGATTTATTCGAGCTAAACTCTCACACAACTACATCAAATGGTTAAAGAACATAAGGTTTCTGTGGATGGCGAAATTCTGCCTCCCGAAACGATGATTGTTCAATACTCATTTAACACTTTCAAAGGTGGCCATTATGATGTCACTATTTTTATATATTATATATAATATGTTTATTCTTTCCTTAATCTTCTGTATTTTTCATTTATGGAATACCATTATTGTTTCCATTATGGGTAAACATGATATCTTCATTTTAGGAATTGCGGACTACCGCCCCCTGAAAGTGATTTGATTCGTTAATACCATATGTGGGATGTGTAAAGGATAAAGTTAATGATATTATATATGTTATTATACTGGAATTATATTATACTCTTATATCATTATGATTCCATTCCAGAAAATATGAAATAGAAATGGAAGTAGCGTTCATGCGTACGTACGACTTACCATCTCCATGAACGGTGCATTTCATTTTCTTACCTCTAAATGTGATGTAATATTATAAATACATGTATATGCTGAATATATATGATATATATGTTATCCAAATCATTAATATCATTCTGTATATAACGAAACTTTGACCAAATTAACAACATGTAAGTGTAAGTAGTCTATTTTTGACTTAAGAACCAAATACTGACAAAATGAACATTATTAACTTAAATGATTACATGATGTTCATAACATGGAATAAAAGGAATAATGAACTTGAAAAAAGTTCTTAAGAATGTATAGATTAACTCCAGTTTATTATTTAGGAGATTAAAGAACGGTCGGGTCATGTCGGATGCGAGGTATGGGACTTCGTCTCAATCTCCTTTCATTGAGGCATATTTTATTTTATACACAAACTTCTTTTATACGGTGTATAAACCCCTTTGACTTTTACGTTTATTCAAGAAGAATCTTTTTTATACGAAGCATTTACTAAACGACAAAAGGGAATGTTTTTGTCGTACGTATGCGGCGACAACGACTTCTCCGCCGCCGTGACCATTATTTGAGTTTCAACTTTCTCTATAAGCCATACCTTCTTTTTAAAAGAAAAATAAATACCATGTTTTACTTTTCTTTTATTTTGGTATTGAAAATGGTTTTCATAATGTTTTGATATCAATGTGTTGTATTGATATCTTGTGATTGAAAGGTGGAAATGTTATGTTTACTTTATGCATGTTTTATGTGATACGATTATGTTGAGGTTCTTGGGCATTATTATGAAGACGGGTGGTTCCGTGATAGACTAAGGGCGGGTGAACCCGATATAGCTCTCTATTGCATTGGGTAACGTGAAGGAGTGAAACGTTAAGGTTTCTCCGAAGAGATTTACGGAATATACTGTGATGGGTATTCCAAACGTAACCAAGAGGGTTACTCCCTACGTAAGGATGTTATGAATGCCTCAAGTTACCTTTATGTCTTATGATTTCTATGATTTATTCATGATTTGATGAGGTATATTAAAGTGCTTATGTTTTATGGGTAATGTATGATCTCATCCTTATGTATATATGTACCCATGTTTCCTTTCCATATTTTTATATCCCTTACTGAGCTTTTTATGCTCATCCCAAGTTTTTTTGAAATGTTTTCCACAGGTCAAGGGAAAGGTACATGATATGATGATAGTGTCAAGGAAGTGTCATGAAAGAATCCATGTTTATTTTAAATATGTTTCCATTGATGGGAATGAAGAATACTATCTTTATGTAACCACTTTGTTTATATGTGGAATGTAATGCAAGTTTTATGATCTAATTCTCTAAAACTCTAAACCCGAAAAGATCCTCAATGTGTAATCTTGTAATAACTCAAGATTAAGTATGGTTTAAGGCTGGGACCTTATATATTCAACTATCATGAGCCGTAGGATATCACATAAAAATTATTCATGACTACACAACCATGTATTTTTTTAGAAGCACCAACGTATATCACAAACACTCTAATCTTTTTTGTAATGTGAGTATTGGTAGAGTGATCAACCTTATCTTTTATCCTCAAATAATTCCTAACATTATTCCATCAAGACATAATTTACCCCTTTCTTTAAAAACTTAGCTAGAGGTATTGAAATTGTAAAAAATGTATCAAAAAATATAGATATTACCATGATATGTCAATAAAAATACATATTTCTATGACACTAGAGGGTCTGGGCCATTCCTCAATAGAAATTGTTTTAAGGTTCTACAAAAATTCATTCACTTGTGATCACATGTCTTAAGAATTTGACTTATTGCATCCACTGGTCACACATCCTGAACATTGAATAAAAATTCTCCTTTCATAATGTCCCAAAAAAGCCTTATATGTTCGTCATGTTCCTTCATGATCATGAAGTATATGAGAATATCATCAACAAACACTACCTCAAATTTTTGAGATAATGTCTAAAGACGCTATTCATCAAATCGATGGAAATCGTAGGGGAATTATTATGTATTAAGGGAATCACCAAAAACTCATAGTGCCCATACCATGTGCAAAAAACATCATATAAATATATTCCTTCTACACCTTTGGATCCTTATATCTATTACATAGATCCACCTTTGAGAAGTATTGTTCTATTCTCAACATGTCGAATAAGATATCATTCATTGGAAGAGGACACATTTTCTTTATGGTAATTTTTTTGAGTTCTCTATAATTGATAGACATCTAAATGGATTTGTACTTGTTCTTGAAAAATATCACTAGCACTTCCCATAGTGATTCACTAGGGTGTATGAACCCTTTGTACAAGTCCTCTTACAACTACTTCATTAATTCATCTAGTTCGATATGAGGCATCTTATAGGGACACATTGAGATTGGTTTATCCATGGGTATGTGTTATATTGAGAAATATACCTCATGATTTGGGGGTAGTCTAGGTAAATGTTAAAGAAATAATTCATTGTATTCCCTTATAATGGGAGTTCCCCCAAGGGTGATACCTTCTTTGACTCGTCCATTTGAGAATGGTATGCTTCTTCATAGGGAGTCAACACCCACACTGTTGAAGGATTTCTCAAATGAGATTAATGATCTTCCTTTAATTTTTAGAGGATCATGGGATAGTTCAGAATATGAATAGATATTTACTTTTCATGATAGTTTAAATGTGATCTATATAATGAGGGCAATCCATTCCTAGTATAGAAACGAATCCCACTTAGGGAAGTATCACAAGATTTTAAGGAAGAATATTCCCAAATATTCCAACATGAGAATAGTAAAACACATGGGTTGCAATGATTTGACCAATGATTTTTTAAAAGAAATATCTACATCATGGTATAAGGGATTTTATTCAATAGTTCTATCAGACATGAAAGATATAGAAAAATTTATAGAACTAGAATCAAATAATACTTCTTCCATTATTGAGTGAATAAGATGTGTACCTTGTACGACATCATTCTCTAGATCCACTTCTATTGTAGTGATGTCATAAGACTTCCCTTTCTCCATTGTCTATGGTGGATGATGAATCTGGTTACCCTCGAGAACTCGATGTTAAAGGCACTATCTTGGATAGTGCCATTACACCCCAACAGTTATAACATTATAGTGCGTGTGGTGTTATGCATTCCTCCACCTCATTGTCCTTATTCTTCATTTATTTATGTCATTGATTAGCTTGGTGTCCTTAACTCCCACACAAGTATCATTTAACATCCTTTTTATGTAGTTCTCATGATTATTCATCAAACATATTTGACATGATGGTGGTTGAGTTTTTGTTAAACCGTTCTTATTAGATCTGACAGCTTGAAACTCCATATTTCATTTCTTATCACCATATCCATGAGACCACACTGAAAACTATATATCCACATTGAGATCGAATAAAAAAACTTCTCCATAACTCACAATGTATCTAATTTAAAGAACCTTTTGAATGTGTGGTTTTAAACAACTAAATGATCTATTAATTTTGCTATCTGTTTTTAAGACAAAACACATAGATTGACATAAATTCCCTGTGAATGTTGCTTCACATGTCATGAAAGATTATCCATCCTTTTTCCTCATCTATATGAATTCAATCGCTATATTTGAATGGATATTATGAGGGAAATACTTATTGAGAAGAATTATTTTAACATATTCCCACACCATCTCTTAAATTTCATCTCTTGGAAGGGTGTTATTAATCAATTCCCATAATTTATCATCCTCTCTATTAAGATGATAAATACTAACATTCACCCTCTCCATCGCTAAATAGTGAATAACTGTAATAATATTCTCTATGGAGTTGACCACCCTTATGAAACTATTGGATTGTATGATTCACTAAACGTTGGTGGTCATTGCCGCATAAAACACGTGATTGTAAATTTCTCCCTATTTGGTGTAAGAGGTAATTCCACACTATTCTGGTTACTATTCATAAATTGAAATAGATAGGTAAACATCATGGTTAAATTTTTATCTCCACCTCTTAAAGCATTGGGGATATCATTTTCGAAATCCCTGCTTTGTCCCTCACATGGGTTTTTGGCATGGTTTCTCCTAGTTCTAAAAATTTTCAAGAATATAAAATGTTAGAACAAAACATAAGTCAACAAGTAATCAAAAATTTATTCCATTGTAAAATTAAACCCAAAAGATTATGTTATGGGATCCATATGTTTTAAATTTCTAAAACAAATCTTATTTGATACACACTTATACATAGGCTCATACATAGGGTTTTCACTAAGGTTCACCAATCCTAACTCCCAAATTAATTGAACCATCCTCTCATTCCAATAATAATGACCCTAATTTTCTTTATATATCTTATGACATAATTTTAATGAAAACAACATAAAATAATTAAAAAATGATGATTAAAATTTTGGTTAAATTGTCCAAATTTGGGCTGTGAAAAACATTTAAAAAAATAAAACAATAACGTTTATTTAATTCCTTCTTCTCTAGCTTCTTATTGTCCCATTAATACTCTTTATGAGATGTAGTCACCTGAGGATATACACAAAAAAGGGGTGAGATGAAATCCCATCAAGAAGATATATAAGAACAATAAACAATAAAAAATGGGTTTAAAATAATCAATATAATAATAACAATGGAAAAGGATCCTAATCCTAAGAGGATACATTAGATAAATTCATGGAATGTGGAAATATTTAAAATGGAAGATAATGCCTTAGTGGTTAACTACCATACATATTTATGAAAACATATAGCATCATGTTCACACATATTTCACCTGAAATCATGTGAATAATCACATTACAAAATTCATTGGATCCCTATATAATTCTAGGTGCACTTTTCACAACCTAAAATTTATATTACACTATAATTCCAGGTGCACCCGTCACATCACAATATTTATATTATCTTGCATTTCAAAATGGGAATATATCAATATTAAACATTGAATAACCCATATAAAGTAATGGATATCATTTCATAATAATTAATTTATAATAATTCGGTTCCAAATTAAAATTTTTAATAACAAACTTGACATAAGAATCATCAAACATGAGTGAAGGAAATAGTCTTGAGAAGTATAAGTTGTGTTTGAAAGAGGAGTTCTTTTTTATGAAATTATTATTTTTTGAAAAGTAATAGAAAAACATTTATATCATTTACAAGGTTTGATAATGAGGAATAAATTATTTCTTTGGAATATACTTTTATAAAATGGAGTGTAAGAGGGAAAACCCAAGAAAGATAGTTGGGTTTGAGAATTCCCTTTACCATGTGTCTAACCTCGCTCTTCCTTGCAAATTATTTTATAATCAAATTTGATTAATTACATTAAAATTAAATATCCTTTTTACATTATATGGATAATTATGGTTTTATTAAGTTTTTTATGGGCCTTTGGATTTTTTATAGAGTTTAATTTCATCATTCTAGAACATTCATTTTCATGGTTTTCAGGATAGGTTCACATGTATTCATGAATTTAATTGTGATTATATTGAGCATGAAAATACAAAATTGTTATTATTTGTTAATAATGATCTTAAATAAGAATAAATGACTTTGAAAAATATTTTGATATATACCATTAGGATGATTCATTTGATAGAAGTTAGTGATGATCATTGAAGGTTAATTTTGCGGGTTTTCCAACACAATGATCTCGATTCATTTTATCATTTAGTATTATGAGTATAAGTTATTTCCATAACATAAAAAGGGATTAAAAATAAAATGTAAAATATTTTTGAAACACTCAAATTTACCTCTTAATAGGATTGAATCTGTTTAAGGAAAATGAAAGTGCATCGACCATGATGTCTGTAAATTGAAACATCACAAGAAATGATTCCATTTTCTGATAAAAGAGAGAGACGAAGGATTTTAATGTTGGATAATATATTAATCTAAAATAATTATAGTATAATTAAGGTAATGGATTTATCATTCTATTTGGATGACGAGAGGTAAGGAAAGAATAAAAAATAAATTGAAATTAAAAAAAATATTAAAAGAAAAAGAGAGAGGATTTACCTCTTGAATTCTTCTCTTGAGATCTTCCTCAAGGAACCTAGGCTTGGTATTATGCTGATACCAAAAGATATTGTACATGAAGGAGGGTCTAGGGAAGTGTATTGGTCTGAAAATATGCAAGGATAAAATATTGATAGGTTTGAGGGGAAGAGGGTGTGAAGGGTGGTATTTATAGTGCAAGAGAGTGGTGTGTTCTCAATATTATATTTATTAGTTTTTTATTTTGGATGAAAAATATGAATAGTTTGAGAATTATCTCCAAATAAATTAAAATAATGAATTATTTTTTGAGATATAGGTTTTTACAACAACCTTACATCCAAAATGACTAAAATATTCATGTATATAACATTTATAAATAATTATCGTATTTTACAGTTCCTAAAAAATTTAGGTATTTTAAAAAAATTACAAAACATCAACCTAATAATTTTTGGATGTGTAGATATGAAAAATGAAAAAAAAATTATGGTATAAATTTTTTAAATATAAGTAATTTTATTTTTAATTAAATTATTTAATTACTTGGAAAATAAATATTTTTAAATTATAAATGATTTTATAAAACATTGAAAAAGTACTGACACTATCATAAAATTATATTAAAATCATGAGATGTCAAAATATTTATTTATGAATAAATTTTATGAAAATGAATGTTCTTTCAAATTAATAGATTAATCATCAAATGGTATTTATTTATTTATGACTTATAAAAATACCATACATAAATAATTGTTTTTAAAAAGTAATTTTCTTAATTTATTATACAATTATACCATAATTTACTTATAAGATTCCTAAATATTATTAATATGTTAATGAGTTTTCTTAACATTTATTTTTCTATTTTATTTTTCATAAGTTTTATATTTCTATTCTTGAGGACACATTACAAATTCAATGGTATTCATTCCTTAACTTATAGAAATACATATTCTTCCATTAATTATTCATTTATAATGATTTTACATTGTATCAAAGTGAATTTATGTTATTTATACTATATATGAAATTATAATAATAAGGGATAAATTCCATTTATGAATGTTTGGTTCGTTACAATGAAGTTGATTAAATATCTGTTCAATAATGTTGTGAATCAATAATACCTTCAGAATCTGATAAGATGTCTACTTTACCATAAAACCCTAAGGTATGATATTTTTTATTATGTGAATATTCCTGGTAGGTATCAAATGTTTATGAAATAATCACATATGTTAAATGAAAATTGAATTATGATATGTATCAAAGGATTAAATTCTCATGGGTTGTTATACAAATGAAATTCTGGGATGAAGTTTCATGATTTTACATAAGTCGATTAGGTTGGAGATTATACTTATATAAAATGAAAATCATGAGCATCATTTTTCTTGGAAGGCTATTTTTTGAGTTGGAATAATAAGAATCAAAGTTGAGTAACATTTATAATAGTATAATTGGAATACATTGTGACTATATAGGATTGTACACAGAAGTTTTGGATAAATGTTTTGTTGGAATATTTAAAAAATGTTTCAATACCATAGAAAATACTTTGTGATAATGAGAGTTAAATTTATCTTTCTAAAAATCATGTCTAACATTCAAGATCAATGAACATTGAATTAAAGTTTCAATTTATAAAAGTGAAATTTTCTACTAGATATTTTTTTCAATAATATATCTCAATGAAGTACCAAGTTAATGATATCTTCACAATGTCAATGCAAAAATATAGTTTTGTTGAGGTGAGGTTACAAATTCATGTTCATATTTATCTAATGACATCCTAAATCTCAAAAGGAAGTCCCCCACCATGCATTAGATTATGTAGATAATATAAGAGAGAAGTTAATTACTTTTTGAATTTGTTATAACATTTTACTTATATTTTTTTTTTAAAAATGATGATGTGGTTATCAGATAATGTGGGAGATAACAATAAAATGGGTGATAAATTGAAAAGTTAGATAACATAAAATTGGTGGGGAGTTTATCTTTACATGGCTGGAATATTTTCTTCTCATTGATGGGTGGAATTCTCTAAAACATTACTTTATCAAATAATGTGGTGTCCAAACACTATATTTTGAGAACAGATAGGTTTTTGTTAAATGTTGAGAACATTTAGTTTCATTAAAACTTGATTTATGAAAATATTCTATGAGTTGAAAAAAATTTAATGAATGTTGTAAAAAAATAAAAAGGGGGATATTGAAGAACCTCTATGATTTTTATTTATTTTTAATAATATATTGAATTTATTTACAATTAACCTTTCTTTAAAAGATTTTTTTTTATTAATGATCAAACCTAGAATATAGGAATGATTTTTTAGAATTAGAATTGTTAATGAATGTTTTTATCAAAAAAAACGGGAGATAACGGTTTTTGTCTTTGAGAAATTGTTTTTCTAATCCTAGGTTCTTGGACTTACTAGTATCAGTTGTAGAAGGGGTAAGGAATTTGGAGCTATAATTTCTATAAATTTTTTGAATAGATTCACTGTGAGTCTCATATCCATCAGTATGAATTTAATGATTAATCAGTCTTAGTGTTTGATAGAATCATAGAAGTTGCAAAGGGTGGGGTTAGAAAGATTCTTAAGATATTGAAGGAAGATTATGATTTCAGGATTTATTAATTTCTTAAACCTTCTATCCTGGAATCATACTATGCAATATTTAAATCAAAATATCTCAACTGCATTATATAGTTATCAAAAATTATGTGTTTGTGTTTGAATAGTTATGAATTCATCTATGTGAAGAAACATGAGAAGTTGAATATGATAATTTTCAGTCAGAATGATAAAAAAATATAGATCATCAAAACAAAAAGAATCTAAGGTATAATCTATTGATTGATACAAGTTTTTATTTTCCATATTCAGTAAAAGAAATAAGTTTCTTAGTTAAAAATTTATAATTTTGCTAATGATGTTGAATAAAGACTATGATATCTAGAGTTAGAATGTTCAAAAACATTCTAAACATATGTCAACTGAAATTCTTCCAATCATGAAATTCTATTAAATCATGAGGATTATCATGATAAAATCTTACTATGAAATATCGTAATTGTTTATATTTTATTGGTTCCAAGAATCAGGGAAACAATTCTTCATATCCAAAATTACCAGGAACAATTAGTTTTTTGATATCTGAATGAGTTATAGCTAATGAGGTCTGAATAATTTAAAAATTGACGAGTGGAGTTTCAACCATATTGAGAATTATATAACAATTAGATTTATATATTTATTATGATTCCATCATATTGACATATTGAAGGAAATATGATAGAAATGATTCTTCTTAAGAAACTAAATCAGACAAAGATAGACGATGAAATTCAATTTAGAATGGGATGAAGAAGTTTCATCATAAAGGGATGGCGAAGATCGATGGTCAGGAGCTATAGAATTTCCATTGTAATGAGATAATGAAGTTAAATCATACTGAAAAAATGGTTGGTAGTTCAATAATTTTTATTACTAATAAAACTCAACATGACTCAACATGATTCCAAAATATTAGTGAAGAGTTGAAGTGAGGAAACATGAAATTAAAATACGGATAGATCTCAGTGTTTTTTAATTTGAGTAAGTGGGAAAAAAATTTAGTTTCCCACCATTGTCTTTCTACAAGTCCTATTATTATAATGATAATAAATTAGTAATCTGTAACATTCATTAGAGAAGAAAAGAAAATGTTCTATATAATTTCATATCAATTTAATTTTTCTAGAGAGATATCTCATTAGAAGGCCACACATCTGAATGTGTTGTTTATATGAATAAGGAAGATCATACTAAGAATTTGATAATTGTTTTAGTAATGAAAATTGAGAATGGTTTCATCAAACTAAGTGTATCATACTGAATTCATCAGACTAATTCCATCAAACCCAGCCTCATTAGGATGAGGATGATCAAATTTAGTAGTTGAGATGATTATGAAAAAGTTATTCATTGTAATTACTCCTTTATAATGATACAATCGTACTAATTAAATATGGCATATGTTCTTTGGACTATGTTTCGAGAGTGATATTTTGTAGTGAATATTTTTTTTGTGATTATTAATTTTGTGGCTAAAATTGTTTGTAAGAAAACATTATAAACTAATAGGAGACAGTGTAGTCTTTCATATTGGGAGATATAAGGATTCTAATTTGAGTTGAAACAAGTTTTATTCACTTATTCATAATTGTAAACTTCCATAGACCGATGATAGTGTTTTTTGAAAGGATTTGGGTTCTCTCACGAAGGTCGAACCTTATAAATCATGTATGACTTATGTGATTCCCTACATTTTATTGCATGATTATTTACTAAATTACGATAAGGATATAAATTTTCACAGGTTTAAGGGGTAATGATTTTAATGGAGTTGAAATATATAAAATTGAAAAACATATTCAAAACCTCCTTCTCAGATGTTATTCGATCCATTGGAGAATCGTGTTTAAATTAAAATTTTATAGTTATCTAGATATTATTTATTTTAAAATTTTTAAAATTAACCTAGAAAATAATTTAATGAATATTAAATATTAAAAGTGATTCATAAATTTTTAAAAATAAAAAAATATTTCTCTTGATTCAATTTGGATGGTTAATTATATATAAGTTTTTTCTATTTTCCATTTTTGAAACATGTAACATCCCGAATCTGGGTGCCACTAGATGGTGCCCCGTAGCCGGTTGCCGACATTGCCTCAAGTGCATTTCCCCAAATTCCAAAGGCTACCAACTAGCAGTGAGTTCCTAGGGTGTGATAATGGGGAAACTATGACCTCATTGGAATAGTGTAACAGAAGGGAATAAATAATAACCAATACCAGAAGTAGTAAACAACATGAAACTGAAGTAAATGACTGATGACTAAAAGAAAAAGTTAATGAGAAGGAATATAATATCCATATGATGCAGCATGTCACATGTTCTATGAAAATAGAGAAAACATGATACACTGAAATGAACTACAGTACAATAACAAAGTACGGTAAAACCAAATGAGAGCATCACAAGTCTTAGTATGGCCCATGCTCTTCTGCTCCTAAGAAAAAATCAATTAACTACATAGGGAACCTTTCCATTATTGAAACCTAAAGTAATGTATTTTGTTTGTTCCCAAAATCATGACCCAAGCAAAGTGTGAGAAATGAATCCCATTAGGCAACCACCAAAGGTCTTTGCCAATCTTTTAGTGAGTGGATGCAGTTCCTATGTTTAGTTATGACATGCAGTAAACTAGTAGACACTCATATGTAAACAATAATTCAGGTACTGAAATTCATTTATAGAGTTTACTATGTATATTATTAGTTAATTTACATAAAGTGTTTAGGTAACAGAATTCAACATACTCCCAACATTCCTCATAGTAAGGTTAGAACAATAAAAGTCTGAAAATGCCTTATAACAAGTAAATAAATTCTCAATCCAAGCATCTAATTTGGCTTGGATGATTTGTCATAATTCATTCCATTACATCATTTAAGTATAACCAATTTCCATTCATGAGATTCTTATGTTGAAACTCAAGTATCACTACAGGTGAAATTCTACTAGCGTCCTACGAGTTTGTTCTTAGTGGTACAACTTGGGAGCCTCGAGTATCACTCTCATGGTTTGTGAAAGTTATTGAATGTCCTTCCTCAGTGGTCCTACTAGTGATCCCAAGTTATCACTCTTTGATAAATGTATGATTCTATCAATTTAGTCCTTCCCAGGTGGTTATACTAGGGATCTCAAGTATCACTAATTATTAATAAATCAAACGCCTTTCGAGTCCATCCATGATGTCCTAATATGAAAACATGTATCACCCAAGGTGTAATTTACAATAGTCATGTGATTCAGTTCAAGGTGTTATTAGATGATCCCATGTATCACACAATTCTATTAACCATCTACTCATTAAAAATCAATAAAACATTCCATTCTTCTTAACAGAAAAAACACTACATAGAAAAGGGGAAACCATAATCCCAAATCCATATCCAAACACTTACAATTTCTATAGAATTAAAATTCTAGATAATAATGAGATTTTTTTAGACAACCCCCAAACAAGAAGAAGAAGTCATTTCAATGGACATCATAAAAAAATTCTATACAATAGTCATCCAGGGGAAACACACCCATGGGGTGACCCTTAATCAAGAAAAAAATATAATCATTATTTAATTCATTTAATTTATAACTAATACAACATTTAAAAACAACTAGAATAAATTCACTTTCAAGGAAACATCATTAACATGGGTGAACTGAAAAATGGAACATATAAACATATCGACAATTAAAGAGAGGCACAAGACCATTTACCTTGATGTCGTATAACTGATATAATATGAAACCGTCCCTCGAATCATCCTATAACGTCATATATATAAGAAATGAGGTAAAAAATTCCACCTTAAATAACTATATCAAGAGAAAAAACCACCAAGAATGTCCAATAAAACTTGAATCAAGTCCTAGACGATGAAATGTGAGAAGGAAATGATCTCACCTATCCTTGTTCCTTAACCGGCATTTCTTCTATCCAGAAGAAGAAAAAACATTGCTACTACCCATTTTATTCCAAAATTGAGGAGTACACTATGTGTATTACATTTTACTATTCACAATTTCACCGAAAAACATTACGCGTTCTGCACCATCATTTCCGACATGACTATACAACGAGTACTAGGAAGTACACGATGAGTATTGTTTTTTTCTTCTATCCTTGGATAACAAAAGAACACAACGTGTACCCCTATCTTTCACCGCCAGACTACATGGGGTGTACATTGGATTACATGACACATACTACTAAAACATAACATTTTTCCAATTTTCCTTGTTTTTTGAAAATTAACTCAATGGAAAAGATAATGAAGAAAATTATACCTCAAAATAAGAACCAGGTTCATACAAAAATCCCTCCATAAATAAATTTTTCCATAAATTTCCCTTACAAGGGAGGTGATAGAATATTTGAGAATAACTCCAGACACTGAACACGTAGGTCTGCCTCTATCTCCCAAGTCACTTCCTGAACTCGATCGTGCTGCCATAACATCCAAATGAGAGGAACTAACTAGCCTTGGAAAACCTATGTTCTCCTATCAACTATAGGAATCAGATTCTCTGTAAAGGATGCATCAACCTGAAGCTCAACCTCCTCAGGCTAAAAAATGTGAGACACGTCTGAATGATATCGGCGTAGCTGAGATAGATAGAAAACAACCCGTATGGTTTAGTACCTCTGAGGTAACTATAGCTGATGGGCAACTAACCTGACTTGTTCCATAATCTCAAACGGACTAACATATCTTGGTGAAAGATTACCCCATCTCTTAATCATCTTTTTCTCCAATCTTGGTTCCACACATAGGAAAATGTGATCCCCGACATCGAACTCCAATGGTCATCTACGATGATCGACGTAAGATTTATGAAGAGACTGTGCAATAGACATCTACTTCTGAATCAACTGAACCTCATTAGTATTCTCCTGTAAAATATTTGGTCCCAACATAGCTTCCTCTCCAACCTCCAGCCAACATTGGGGTGATCGGAATGGCCTCCGATAAAAATCCTCATATGGATCCATCTTAATAGTACTATGGAATCTATTATTATAGGAATATTCAACAAAGGGTGTATTCATCTCCAAAGATCCCCCAATGTCTAGAACAAAAGCATGGAACATTTTCTCTAACACCTCTATCATATGCTCTGACTGGACATCGGTCTGTGGGTGGTATCTTGTGCTAAGAAGCACCTGTGTACCCAGTTCCCTTTGGAAACTCTACCATTAACATGACATAATGTGGGAATTCCTATCTAAAATATAGAATGAGGAACCCCCTGAAGACATACCACCTCTTGGATATAAAGATTTCTGTGCTCATCAACAATAAAAGTCCCCTTTGTTGGAAAGAATTCAGTGCCCTTTGTAAACCTGTCAACTACGACCCACAAGGAATGGTTGCCTCTAGGAGACCTCAGTAAACCCATCATGATATCCATAGGGATCTCATCCCATTTACACTAATGAATGGGTAGATTCTGTAAAATTATAGTTAGCTTCTTATATTCCGCCTTCACCTATTGACAAGTGGAACACCTCGTAACAAAACCAGCTACTTCTTGCTTCATACCTGGCCAACTGAACCGGTGGCATAAATCACAGTACATCATGTCGTCTCAGGGATTCACTGCCCAAGTTTAAGGATGAAACTCATGCATCATATCCTCGCGTATATCCCTTGGAACCCACACACGTCCACAGATACATAGAAATTCATCATCACCTATAGTCTATCTAGGAGGAGGGTCCACACCTTCCAAACTCTCTTAGAGGTCTTGGCCTTCAAGAGGTGGTAATTTCCTCATCCTCACTCTGTCCTGTAGGGTCAAGAAAACTGTCAAATATAAAATGTATGTTTTCCCTGGACTATCGTGCAACACTAAATTAATCTCATAGAACAAATCCATAAACTTACACTAACCTCTGGCCTCCCCCATTACATGCATCTGAGTCTTCCTGGTCAGTGTGTTAGCCACTACATTTCCCTTTCTGTGCATATAAGTAAGATCAAAATCAAAGGACTGAAGGAATTCCACCAACCTGTGCTATCTTAAATTCAAATCACACTATTTAAAGATTTATTTGAGAATTTTTTGGCCCATGTACACAACAAAATATTCTACCAATAAATAATGTCTCCAACAACGCAAAGTATGGACAACTCTAGCTTACTTGAGATCATTAATATGGTAATTCCTCTATTGTGGCCTCAACTGCTAAGACCCGTATGCGACAACTCGATATCCGTGAATAAGATATTCTCCCATCCCAATACTTAATGCATCACAATACATAGTGTAACTCTTTTATGGATCTGGAAATACCAGTATCATCTTTGAAGTCAAATGTCCCTTTAACTCTTGAAAGGTTGCGTCACAACAGTCTGACCTCTCAAACATCACACCTTTCTTGGTCAATCCTGTCATCGTCCCTACTATGCGTAATAAGTCCTTTATAAAACATATGTAGTAAACATCTATGTAACACCCCGGGTAAATAAAGAATATGAAATTTTTATATTTATCCGTATTTGTGAATAAAATGTTAATATTAATTTAAAGGGAAAACTATCCTCGATGGCGTACCCAATAAGCAACAATGAGTTTCTTAGAAATCATACATTGCACTCTAATAAAAAAATAATATTATTTTAAATTGTAGTTAACACCTAGCCGTTATAATGGCAGTAATGAATAGAACTAACTAAAAAATGATTATTTATGTTTTTCAAATATTTTTACTTTTATTCAATAAATGTTAGAGGAGTTAAAGGAAAATGAATCCAATTTTAAGCATAAATATTCAAATATTCTTTAAAAGGTCGATTAACCAACTTTTTATGGAGAACCCTTTTTAAATATACTTTTGACAATTTTATATGTTGTATTTGGCAGAATAAAATCCTTCATTTAGAACCTGGACATCAAAATTAACTTTTTGTAAATTTTTTTTATTTTTCCGATAAAGATCATTTTTAGTGAAAATGTTGCATTTTAATTCAAAACCTCCTTTTAATCTGATTTATTTATATGGATATATTATATTTTTAATTGATATTAAAGTGTATTTATAATAGATTTTTACCACTTAATCCTATGGTGGTCATTGCAATTAATTTCACTTTTAAATTGGACTTAAACTTCTGTTAATCTTTTAATAGATATTGTTTCTTTAAAACACGTTATTTGTTTTGACAGCGGGAATTAATTATTAAATTAATTAATACAACTTATATGTTTTGAATTTTTTAAAATAGATATCATTTTATATTTCAAAATATCAAATATAGATTTCGGTGATTTATTGGTATTTTTCTGAAAAACATCAATTTTTGATGAATAGTGAAACCACTAAGTGGTGGTTAAAGAAACTGATTTATCATTTAAATGAAACATTACCACTTCTGTGATTTTATTTTCAAAAATATGACATACATGGTTGTCATTAGAATGTAAAATATGGTTCAATGAGATTAAAATAAATTTTTTGTGAATAGTAACTTTTAGGTTTTATTAATCGCAATTAAAGGTAATTAGTGTAATTTAAGGTAATGATAATGTTATACTAATATGAAATTACCATGACACATGTCCTACCCTTATTTAATGAGTCATGAACGGTGCATTTCATTTCTTACATCTAAATGTTATTTAATCTTATAAATGAAAGTATATACTGGATATATATGATATATATGATATCTACATCATGAATATAATTTTGGATATAATGGATATTCTACCACATGAACAACTTGTAATTATAAGAAGTTTATTTTTGACTCAAGTACCAATGATTGACAGAACGACATTTACTAACTTAAATAATTACATAATGTTAATAACATGGTAATAAGAGATATAAATAAAATAATTAACTCGAAAAAGGTTCTTAATAAAGTATAAATTAACTCTATTTTATTATTCAGGAATATAAAGAAACGAACAAGACAAATCGGACTTGAGGTAAGGGATCCCACCATTCTCTTTCTTTTTAAGTACTCTATTTTATGTCACTTCGTTTAAGATACTATTTTATATGTTGGGGGATGTTATTTTATATTCCTCTTACTATAATATTTATTTTAATATTATGAGAGACCCTATTTTATCTCATCAATCCATTTTTTGGTGTTTTAAGTGGCGACGTTAGGCTGCCAAAATTTCGGAAGGGACTTTTATCTCACTTTGTGTTCCCGTGAGATTCATGCTACATTTGCCACAATTTCCTTTTTTTTGGTGTATTTACTTACCATTATTGTATTCTTTGTTTAATATACTTTAATTTATGTGTATTTACATCTTCATTGTATGATCCTTCTTTCATAGAGTGTACGTTTCGAATATTACCCAAATCGGTAAGGTAACCTTTCACCCTCATCTTTTTAAAAGACTTATTTTGTTATGCCTTTTAATTTACATATTATTACATTGGGATACGTTCTTATATATCCTTATTGATGTAAATTTTATGTCCATGTGATGAGATACCATTTTCTCTCTCATCAACTCATTTTAAGAATTTTAAAGTGGCATCGTTAAGCTGTCGATGTTTTGTAAGGGAACTTCATAACCAAATTTCAATTCTTTGGGTTAAACCTCTACTTCTTGATTATGTCGTGCTATGAATATGTGTCGATGACATATAATTGTTTTACACCGAGTATTCACTTATATTTTGTGTATTTATATTTTTCACACATAATTATGTCATTTGTTTATCCTTGCTCTAATGGCATGATCCTTGATTGGGATGACATCTCAATTTCTTCTCATTGAGACATTTCTTAATGATATGCACTTTTATTCTTTTATAAAGTGTATATACAACCTCTTTCACATTCCATATCCATATTATATTTATAATAATGTCATTTAAATGTTTTTAAAATGGTCTACTTTCTTGTGGCTTATAATTTAAATGTTCAAAATGGAAAAGGACGCTTTTATTAAAACATTTTTTTACATGGATTTAAAGATTTATTGTATTAAATACTTATCATCCATGTCCATGTTTAAAAAATGGTTTTAAGGATTTATTTTTAGGTACATGAATGTTTTAAAACCATTTCAAAAGTTTCTAAGTGGTATGGAACACTTTGATTCTAAAATCTCTTTTAAATTTCTTCTTTTAATATTTTCAAAGTATAAAGGGATTTTTCTCTCATAGAGTTTTAATGATTTTATTAGATGTTTTTATTTATGATAATATAATGATGTGATCTCTTGTGATTGAAATATGGAAATTTTATGTTTCTTTTATGCATGTTTTAGGTGTTATGATTATGTTATGGTTCTTGGGAAATGTTTATGAAATCGGGTGGTTCCACGATAAACTAAGGGCGGGTGAGCCCGATACAGCTCTCCAATGCATTGGGTAATGCGAAGGAGTTAAACGTTAAGGTTTCTCCGAAGAGATTTAGGGGATATACTGTGATGGGTATTCCAAACGTAACCATGAGGTTTACTCCCTACGTAAGAATGTTATGAATGCCTCAAGTTACCTTTATGTATTTTGGGTTCTATAAGTTATTCCTAAATCTTATGATTTCATGAGGTATGTTAAATTGCTTAAGATTTATGAGTAAATTATGATTTCAATGATTCTTATGTATACATGGACTAATGTTTTCTTTCCGTATTGTTATAACCCTTACTGAGCTTTAATGCTCATCCCAAGTTCTTCTGAAATGTTTTTCACAGGACATAAAGATGAATAGGGTCAAGGATGAGATCAAGGAAATGTCAGGCTGTCTAAAACAAGGAACTACGCATGACTCTTGTGTTCAAGAGTTTTTATTTTGTGAAAAAAATGGAATTTGTGTAGATGTGTCTACTTTGTAATCTTTGAGATGTAATGGTTATGTCCTAATTCTCTGAAACTCTAAACTTGAAAATATCCTCAATGCGAATTATTCATTTAATTCAATAGTAAGTAATGTTTAAGTCCGGGTCCTTACAGTTGGTATCAAAGGTCAGTTTAGATAACTTTAGAGGTTAGGGTATTCTTTAAGCATAAGTGACATTACCATAATGGATAGGATTTTAGAAAGAGTCATAGTTTTTAGATAAAGTGAATGAGTAAGTATATCTATGACAACCCTTCTTTTTATTACAACTTAAACATGATTTATTACATAAAACTTCACTTGATACAACAAAGAAGATCGAGGGGTTTAGTGTCTTTGGGGCTTAGGATCATTAAATAAAAACTTTAAACATGAAATACAACATCCTTATTGAAAACTTCCTTTACATGACCACTACATTCCTTCGTACTTAGCATTGCATGGGATAACCTGAGGACATGCATAAGAAAAGGGTGAGCTATAAAGCCCAGTAAGGGAGTACACAATGAATAACATGAGGAGTACAATACATGTTAGGCAATAGGCATATCAATAGAGCATAAGAGAGACATGAACATAAAGGCATGATAAAGCATGATAATCATAACATGGAAATGTGGCAACAACACTTAACATTGAATTAGCATGAGCCAAGGCTCATTGCACATGGAGCATGAGTAAACCCTCATTGCACTTGAAGCACGAGTAAACTCTCGTTGCACTTGAATTAGCATGAGTCAACACTCATTGCACATGACGTATCATGATACTATACTTTACCCAATGCATTGGAGCGCTATAAAGGGCGCACCCTTCTTAAACAGTTCTTTTCATGCATAAGTGTGCCACATGGATCATAAAACATGGATTCATAAAACATAATCATTTATTCCACGATAAAGGAATGTGGAATTCATACATGAAACTTTATAATCAATAAGTAAATGTGCATAAAGGTGAATACCCTTGATGGATAAATGGGTATGGTATTCACTACACAATGATATTGGCTTAGAAAATCGGTGTGATTTCGGCAGCGTAACGGCGTGACATAAGAATTCATAAAAAAGGTTGATGAGAGAGAAAGGGGTTCCTCATCATATTTACATGTAATGGACAGTAAGGAGATCATATATATACATGTCCCAACAATAGAAATGGAATTTAGATTCATGATACAAAAGTATTGCTTGAATATAAAAGAAGAGAGAGAAGTTCCTTTCGGAATTTCGGCATAGTAACGGGTGTACATGGGAGGAATTTAATGAGAGATAAAGGGTTCTCCCATCATTCAAACAATAAGAGGGCAGTATGGGGGAGGTGCGAAACCATACCCCAACATTCATAAATGAAATTAAAAGGGCAATACAACTTAAAGAAAATTGACAAAAATGAGAAAGGAAGAAAAACCCTTACTTGGAAGTGTGCTTCCAAAGGCTAGAGAGAGGCTTGTGAGAGGCTTCTTGGGAGCTTGGGGCACCTTGAGAGGATTCTAGAGAGAGTAGGGCAGAGGTTGGACGAACTTAAAGGGCTTTGAGTGAGGAGGAAGTGGGAGCTTGGGTGGGTTTATATAGGAAAGGTGAGAGAATTCTTTATTATTTAGGTTTGGGACCCCTTATATTAAAATAATCCAAACCAAAAACCATCCCATGGTATTTGCCCATGGTTTCTGGAAAAGGAAAGGGGAAAACAATATTTTACAAGTCCAAGGTCCGAACTTATTAAAAAATTAGGGTTGCTTATGTGGAGGTGAGTCACACTCCCATGGAAATTAATTTAAAAAGGCAAAGTGTTGAATAAGTCTTGAGGGCTCCATTAATGCTTTGAAAAGTGAGTCAAACAAACCCAAAACCTCATTATTTTAATGATAAAACATATATTGGCCGAACACAAGGATTATGGTATTTTATTACATCACCATTTGGTCATTATGATGTCATAAAACACATTATATATTAAAATGGTATTTAATTTTTACCCAAAAATTTGACTGTCTCAGAAAATTATGAAAAATTCACCGTTGGATAATTTCGACGTCCTGATTCCAAAAATAATATTTATTTTATCTAAATAATTTTCTAAATATGTGAATTTTCACTTTTAAAATAAAAACCGACATTTATAAAAAAAATTCACGGGTTTTGACAGAAATGGCTTTCAACCCTAAATAAAAATTTTAATTGCATTCATAAAATTATAAGATCATTTATATTTAATAAAAATTAATTTAATATTAATAATAATATTTTATTAAAATATTATTTAATTCAAAAATCCTTTAATTTAATAAAATATAGTTCTTAATTAAATAATAACTAAAAACATCATTTGTACTTTAAAAACTAATTACAATGCATCAAAAATGACTAGAAATTATATTCATTATTATATACAAAAATAATGTACATGAACATGGTGCTACTTATTTGTTACATAACCCCTTAAAATAGCCGCATAAGACCTAAGGGTAAGGTGTGCGATGGTGACCGACTCTTGGGGTTGCTCGGATAACATCGCTCGAGTGGTAATCTCAATCAACTTCCATTTTTCCCGTAGACGATCACGTTCGAGCTTGACTTGATGAAGCTCAGCTTGGGCTTGGTCAAGGGCAAAGCCCAAAGATGCCACCTCCTTTCCGAGCTCCGACAAATGGGCTTCGTAAGGGGCAATTCTACTGGATGAGGCCATCGCTTCCTTTGTCTGAGTAGAAAATTGGTTCGTTAAAGCCTTATATTTAAACTACACAGATGATCACTGTTCAACGGCTATAAAAGTAACGGTCACAAATCTTAACGTTAAACTAAAGAAGTTGACATCTTATAAAAAAACATAAAGAAACATTTAACTGGATCAAGAGGGATTTTCCATTAATGAAATGTTTGGTCGTTACAACATTCCCCCCTTAAGAAATTTCGCCCTCGAAATTTTCCTTTTCCCACACTAAAACAAATGTGGGTAACTTAGCTTCATCATATCCTCCGACTCCCAAGTTGCTTCTTCAAACTTGTGGTTTCTCCACAACACCTTGACGAGGGGCATTGTCTTATTTCGTAGAACTTTTTCTCTACGATCTAAGATCTTCACTGGTTGCTCCTCATAAGAAAGATCGTCTTCTAATTGTACCACCTAGGAAGAGAGTACATGTGAAGGGTCTGGTATGTACTTCCTTAAGAGGGATACATGGAAGACATCATGCACCTTGGCCATAGTAGGTGGAAGTGCTAGTCGATAGGCCACATCCCCAACACGATCAAGAATCTCGAAGGGGCCGATGTACCTTGGACTTAACTTTCCTTTCTTTCCAAACCTCATGACCTTCTTCCACGGAGATATGCGTAAAAACACCATGTCTCCGACTTTAAACTCAAGGTCTCGTCGACGATTGTCTGCATAACTCTTCTGTCGACTTTGGGCTGCCTTGATATGCTGCTGAATGGTTTTCACCTTCTCCACCATTTCTTCGACCATCTCTAGTCCAAGCAGCTTACGTTCACCGACCTCATCCCAACATGCCGGTGTTCTACACCTTTTCCCATACAGGGCTTCATATGGTGCCATTTGGATGCTCGAGTGGAAACTATTATTATAAGAGAACTCAACTAGAGGAAGATGTTGATCCCATCCTCCTTTAAAGTCCATTGAGCACGCTCTCAACATATCCTCAAGTGTTTGGATAGTCCGCTCGGATTGGCCATCAGTTTGAGGATGATAGGCCGTACTGAAGTTCAGTTCAGTATTCAGAGCATGTTGAAGACTCTTCCAAAACTTAGAGGTAAATCTTGGATCTCGGTCCGACACAATAGATAGTGGTACTCCATGCAACCGTACCACTTCCCTGATATATATCTGTGCCAGTTGATCCAAAGAGAAATCCTCTCGAATAGCAATGAAGTGTGCAGTCTTTGTAAGACGATCCACAATAACCCAGATTGCATTATTGCTTTTGGATGTCCTTGGAAGTCCAGTGACGAAGTCCATGGTGATGTTCTCCCATTTCCATTCTGGTATGGGCAATGGTTGCATCATCCCCTTAGACTTCTGCCTCTCTGCCTTCACTTGCTGGCACACCAGGCACTTTGATGTATATTCGGCGATCTCCTTCTTCATATTATCCCACCAAAAGTTTTCTCGGAGATCTCGATACATCTTTGTGCTCCCTGGGTGAATAGAGAAATTTGAACTATGTGCATCATCCAAAAGTTCCTTCTTCAGCTCCGAACTTGATGGGACACATAGTCTTTTCCCAAACCGCACAATTCCTTCTTCATTAACATTAAACTCTGAGGATTTTCCCTTTTTGATAGCTTCCACTTTTTCTTGGATTCTCGCGTCATCCTTTTGAGCATCCTTTAACCTTTCCAAAAGAGATGGCTGAGCAATCATTTGTGAAAGGATTGATGATGTTCCCTTCTTTATGATTCCCACGTCCATCTTCATCAAGTCTAAGAAGATTGGATCCTTCTCAATTCTCATCATTGATAGAATTGCTGGATCCTTTCTACTTAGGGCATCCGCCACCTTGTTCGCCTTCCCAGGGTGGTAATGTATTGAACAGTCATAATCCTTTATGAGCTCTATCCATCTTCTCTGGCGCATATTAAGCTCTTTCCGTGTGAATATATATTTAAGACTCTTGTGGTCAGTATATATCTCACATTTCTCTCCATAGAGATAATGCCGCCATATTTTCAAGGCAAAGATCACCACCGCCAACTCCAGATCATGCGTTGGATAGTTTCGCTCATGGATTTTCAACTGTCTTGAGGCATAGGATATCACTTTATCATTCTGCATCAGCACACATCCTAAGCCCTTCTTCGAAGCATCACTGAATACCACAAAAAGCTCCCCACTTGTGGGTAAAGTGAGCACAGGTGCAGTGATAAGCCTCCTTTTCAACTCCTTGAAGCTTTCTTCGCATTCATCACTCCAAGAAAATTTTACTCCCTTTCGAGTTAGCTTGGTAAGAGGGTTGGACAATCGTGAGAAGTTTCTCACAAATCGTCGATAATATCCAGCTAACCCCAAGAAGCTACGGATATCAGTTACCGATGTTGGCCTCGGCCATCCCTCAATTGCATCTGTTTTGGAGGGGTCCACAGATATCCCATTGCTTGTGATGATATGGCCCAAGAATGAGACCTCCTTCAACCAGAACTCACACTTGCTGTACTTGGCATAGAGATTCTCCTTGCGCAAAGTCTCCAGTACAGTTCTTAAATGCTCCTCATGGTCCTCCTTGGTTTTGGAGTATATTAGAATATCATCTATAAAGACTACCACAAATTTATCTAGGTAATCTCTAAAGACTCTATTCATCAAGTCCATGAATATTGCTGGAGCATTGGTGAGTCCAAAAGGCATTACTATGAATTCATAGTGCCCGTACCTTGTACGAAAAGCAGTCTTGGGGATATCTTCCTTCTTCACCCTTACTTGATAATATCCCGACCGCAAGTCGACCTTGGAGAAGTATTGTGCTCCACGCAGCTGATCAAACAAGTCATCGATTCTTGGGAGAGGATACTTGTTCTTTATCGTGATTTTGTTAAGTTCACGATAATCGATGCAAAGCCGCATTGACCCATCCTTCTTCTTGACGAAGAGGACTGGTGCACCCCATGGTGATGCACTTGGGCGTATAAACCCTTTATCCAGATTCTCATGTAGTTGTTTCTTCAGCTCTTCAAGCTCAACAACAGCCATTCTATATGGAGTCTTGGATATTGGTAGCGCCCCAGGTATAAGTTCAATTGAGAACTCAACATCTCTTCTTGGAGGAAGACCAGGAAGTTCCTCGGGAAATACTTCAGCGAATTCCCTCACAATAGGCATTTCTTCAAGGGTGGTTTCTTCCTTGGACTCAATCATCTGAGCCAGATATGCGTGCTCATAAGGCAGTAATATCCATGCTTGAGATGATGGAGCTAAAGGAGATTCATCTTCCTCCTGACACTTGTAAAGAATCGGGGGTCGATTTTCCATATGGAGTGTGATTTCCCTCTCCCGACAATTTATGTTGGCTCTATATAAGGAAAGCCAATCCATGCCAAGAATTGCATCAAATTCCACCAAAGGGAGTATGACGAGGTTCGCCGGGAAATTCAATCCACAGATTATAATAGGGGAGGACTTATACTCATGGGATGCAATGATTGCCCCATTTTCCGTACTCACCGACATCTTTACTTCCATGATTTGTGGTGGTGCAAGGATTATTCTACTAAACTTTTGAGATATAAAAGAATTCGTAGAACCTGAATCAAAAAGTACGTTCGCTATTCTTGAATGAATAACTAGCGTACCTGTCACCACTTCATTGTCGGGGTTCACTTCGGCAGAAGTGATGGTAAAAGCTCTTCCTTGCTGTCTTGGAGGTTGTTGATTGCCTCCGATAACCCTTGGATTAGGGCACTGATTCGCAAAATGACCCGGTTCTTTGCATTTGAAGCATTGAAAAACGCGTTGAGGTTCGAACGGAGCGTTACTCCCCTCCGTCGCAGCCACGGGTCCTTCTTGCTGACAGTTAACAGCTAGGTGCCCTTCTCTTCCACATTTGAAGCATTTTCTTGTCCCCCTAAGGCAATTTCCAGGGTGCTTCTTTCCACACTTTTGGCAAGTGGGGTACTGGAATTTCTTAGCGCCGTTGGATTTATCCATCGGACCACCAGCATTGAAGTCCACCTTCCGCTTCTTGTCCCCATGATACCCCTGTGATTCTACGATCTCCATTTCAACCTTGAGGGCACATCGGACAATTTCCTCATAGCTGTCGAAGTCACGGATCGCTAATGCTTTCCGCAAGCTAGGCTTCAGCCCACCAAAGAAGCGGTCAACCTTGCATTCGGGGGTAACGACAAAGCCGGAAGCGTATCGTGCAAGCCTTGTAAAGTTTGCCTCGTACGCTCCCACAGATTCCTCATCTTTCTGCTTGAGGGAAAGGAAGTCCCTTTCCATCTTAAGACAGAGGGTGTGTGGAAAATATTTATCGAAAAACATCTTCCGGAATTCCTTCCATTCCAAAGCCTCGATCTCCTCCTCAGGCTTCGTATTTTTGATCAACGTCCACCATTGATCAGCTTCACCCTCCATACGATATGCCGCCAGGAGAACCTTCTCTTTTTCAGAGCATTGGAGGATGGAGAATATCTTTTCAATGGAGTTGATCCATTGTTCAGCAATCGTGGGATCGGATGATCCACTAAAAGTAGGAGGCCTTTGTCTCATGAAGCTTTCAATAGCGACTTGTTCTTTCTTAGGGGGGGGGGGGGGTTGAACGTTCCTCTTGACCAGTGTTTCTATTCAAAACTTGAGTTAGCTGAGAGAGAAGCGTGACAAAGTTCGCGATTCCCGCTCCCATTGGATTGGGCATCTCATTGGTACAATCATCACACTGATCTTCCCAACGGTTGTTAGCCCGAGTTCTCCTATTACCGGCCATTGGCTGGAATAAAAGGAAAGTTAGGGGTAACACATAAAGGGTAATCCAAATACAAAAGTTGACGACTTATAAATAAACTTTAATCTCTTTAACTCATGAGTCTATAGGATTAAATCCAGGCTTTTCATGATCTTCCTTCTAACATATATTCTTAGGGGCATTTTTCCCTTAATAAGGGTTCATACTAAGATTGTGAATTTATCAAAACATATCCCCCGGGAGTGTCGTAACCAAGAGTGCAGCAAGGCCCGTTGTCGTGCACCAGTTCCTGTTCGAGTCTAGCTCAAAGCGGTGTTTTCGGGTTTTACCCCTAGGATACATCTGTGCCAGAGCCGCCTCTACCTGCTCGTATCCAGACAGGGATGTATTTGTTTGATAAAAAACTTACTTAGTATTTACCAAAACTTAGGGATGTTTTTATTATGCTTAGTCTTGTATCTAAGGCCTTACTAGGGTTTCCTAATCCCAAAAATAACTAAACCTATCCTCTGATACCAACTATGACAACCCTGCTTTTTATTACAACTTAAACATGCTTTATTACATAAAACTTCACTTGATACAACAAAGAAGATCGAGAGTTTTAGTGTCTTTGGGGCTTAGGATCATTACATAAAAACTTTAAACATGAAATACAACATCCTTATTGAAAACTTCCTTTACATGACCACTACATTCCTTCGTACTTAGCATTGCATGGGATAACCTGAGGACATGCATAAGAAAAGGGTGAGCTATAAAGCCCAGTAAGGGAGTACACAATGAATAACATGAGGAGTACAATACATGTTAGGAAATAGGCATATCAATAGAGCATAAGAGAGACATGAACATAAAGGCATGATAAAGCATGATAATCATAACATGGAAATGTGGCAAGAACACTTAACATTGAATTAGCATGAGCCAAGGCTCATTGCACATGGAGCATGAGTAAACCCTCATTGCACTTGAAGCACGAGTAAACACTCGTTGCACTTGAATTAGCATGAGTCAACACTCATTGCACATGACGTATCATGATACTATACTTTACCCAATGCATTGGAGCGCTATAAAGGGCGCACCCTTCTTAAACATTTCTTTTCATGCATAAGTGTGCCACATGGATCATAAAACATGGATTCATAAAACATAATCATTTATTCCACGATAAAGGAATGTAAAATTCATACATGAAACTTTATAATCAATAAGTAAATGTGCATAAAGGTGAATACCCTTGATGGATAAATGGGTATGGTATTCACTACACAATGATATTGGCTTAGAAAATCGGTGTGATTTCGGCAGCGTAACGGCGTGACATAAGAATTCATAAAAAAGGTTGATGAGAGAGAAAGGGGTTCCTCATCATATTTACATGTAATGGACAGTAAGGAGATCATATATATACATGTCCCAACAATAGAAATGGAATTTAGATTCATGATACAAAAGTATTGCTTGAATATAAAAGAAGAGAGAGAAGTTCCTTTCGGAATTTCGGCATAGTAACGGGTGTACATGGGAGGAATTTAATGAGAGAGAAAGGGTTCTCCCATCATTCAAACAATAAGAGGGCAGTATGGGGGAGGTGCGAAACCATACCCCATCATTCATAAATGAAATTAAAAGGGCAATACAACTTAAAGAAAATTGACAAAAATGAGAAAGGAAGAAAAACCCTTACTTGGAATGTGCTTCCAAAGGCTAGAGATAGGCTTGTGAGAGGCTTCTTGGGAGCTTGGGGCACCTTGAGAGGATTCTAGAGAGAGTAGGGCAGAGGTTGGACGAACTTCAAGGGCTTTGAGTGAGGAGGAAGTGGGAGCTTGGGTGGGTTTATATAGGAAAGGTGAGAGAATTCTTTATTATTTAGGTTTGGGACCCCTTATATTAAAATAATCCAAACCAAAAACCATCCCATGGTATTTGCCCATGGTTTCTGGAAAAGGAAAGGGGAAAAAAATATTTTACAAGTCCAAGGTCCGAACTTATTAAAAAATTAGGGTTGCTTATGTGGAGGTGAGTCACACTCCCATGGAAATTAATTTAAAAAGGCAAAGTGTTGAATAAGTCTTGAGGGCTCCATTAATGCTTTGAAAAGTGAGTCAAACAAACCCAAAACCTCATTATTTTAATGATAAAACATATATTGGCCGAACACAAGGATTATGGTATTTTATTACATCACCATTTGGTCATTATGATGTCATAAAACACATTATATATTAAAATGGTATTTAATTTTTACCCAAAAATTTGACTGTCTCAGAAAATTATGAAAAATTCACCGTTGGATAATTTCGACGTCCTGATTCCAAAAATAATATTTATTTTATCTAAATAATTTTCTAAATATGTGAATTTTCACTTTTAAAATAAAAATCGACATTTATAAAAAAAATTCACGGGTTTTGACAGAAATGGCTTTCAACCCTAAATAAAAATTTTAATTGCATTCATAAAATTATAAGATAATTTATATTTAATAAAAATTAATTTAATATTAATAATAATATTTTATTAAAATATTATTTAATTCAAAAATCCTTTAATTTAATAAAATATAGTTCTTAATTAAATAATAACTAAAAACATCATTTGTACTTTAAAAACAAATTACAATGCATCAAAAATGACTAGAAATTATATTAATTATTATATACAAAAATAATGTACATGAACATGGTGCTACTTATTTGTTACATAACCCCTTAAAATAGCCGCATAAGACCTAAGGGTAAGGTGTGCGATGGTGACCGACTCTTGGGGTTGCTCGGATAACATCGCTCGAGTGGTAATCTCAATCAACTTCCATTTTTCCCGTAGACGATCACGTTCGAGCTTGACTTGATGAAGCTCAGCTTGGGCTTGGTCAAGGGAAAAGCCCAAAGACGCCACCTCCTTTCCGAGCTCCGACAAATGGGCTTCGTAAGGGGCAATTCTACTGGATGAGGCCATCACTTCCTTTGTCTGAGTAGAAAATTGGTTCGTTAAAGCCTTATATTTAAACTACCCAGATGATCACTGTTCAACGGCTATAAAAGTAACGGTCACAAATCTTAACGTTAAACTAAAGAAGTTGACATCTTATAAAAAACATAAAGAAACATTTAACTGGATCAAGAGGGATTTTCCATTAATGAAATTTTGGGTCGTTACAATATCTTAGTGTTTATCATCCTCATTAGTACATGATGATTTTGTTGATATACTCACACTGACATTTTTGGTTTTAGTAAATGGATGGATCTAGTAGGAACCAATTTGACAATGGGTTTGAAGGAAACTGTGGTGGTTCTATGATTAAGAGACTGGATGAAATGGAGAGTCAATGAGAAATCTTGTGGTTATTCTAAACCAACTATCAGGAGTCATGATAAACCACTTGAACCATTGTGATTTCTCTAATGCATCATGTATGAGAGAACCAACTTGACATGGAAGTCCATGTAATAATTATAATGGTAACCATTAGGGTTTATATGATCCTTACTTTTGAGGAAATTATGGGTTACTATATGTTATGATGGAATATGAACGACATGAGATAAACTTGAGGTTAAATTATGTTATGGTTATTTTTGAAGATATTATAGCTTTTGGGGGAATGTTATAAGAATTGTGTTGTTTTTGAAAAAGGACAACACGTAGACCGTGTGACAACATGTCGCGTCTGACAAAGCTACAGGAATTGAACCCACAATAAAAGTGCGACTGGTATTTATTGCTTACCATTGGACTATGTGAAGTCCCTGGTTATTTTGAATAATTCTTTTTAGTTAGATGATATTATGAATTTAGAATAAGTTGATTTTGGTTTATCTATGGAAATTATTAACCTATCATGGAGTATATGTGATTACGATAATTACTTTTCAGTATGAGACTTTAAGAGTAACTGATGTTATTTGGAGATAAATATTAAGGTTTATCTTGGAAGACTATGTGATTAAATCCTTCAGATATTTGGGTTTTAGTATTAGTTTTTATTACTTTGAATAATTTTATGGATAGATGTTTATTGAATGGTCTTTTTTGAACTTTGGGTATTGTTTGACAAATTTTGGAGATTAAGAATAGATTTTTTTATAAAGGATTATCCTTTTTGGGTATTATCTAACCTCATACTAAACTTTTTGGTTTTATTTTTGGTTAAGGACTAATGACATGGGATGTATATAGTTCTCTTTTGTGGATTAGGTTATTCTCTATAAGTTGATTATATCTCTCTTAATGTGAACAAGTCATCCTAAATACTCGTCTTTTGGAGAAAATATGAGTTCGTGTAAGAAGTATAGTAAAAGATGAAAGTCAACATGACAAGTAAGTATGTTTCTTTATGTTTTATTTAAGCTCATAAATAAATTCCACAAAGAAAAGTAACTTAAAACAAAAATGTTTTTTGTTAATTTTTCCTACTGGGGAATCAAATATCGTTTAACCCATCACAAGTTTGTGATTTTCTTGTGGTTAAAATTATCCTAAACATGTTTTCTATCACTCTCCATCAGAACATGACCCTTTGTTTTCTCCTCCATGTCCATGATTTCCTACGTGGAATCCTAGTATGGGTTAACTCTTGTGACCTTTGTACATCTCTTTCTTTATTTTAATGTGATAGTTTTACTGACTCTTGTTCCGATGTGGGATTTTCAATGATGTTTCTGAGCCCAATTTTAAAATTGTGAGGATTCAATTTCCAAAAGGGGGGAAGGATGTGACACCCCAGGTAAATAAAGAATATGAAATTTTTATATTTATCCATAGTTTTGAATAAAATGTTAATATTAATTTAAAGGGAACACTATGCTCGATGGCGCACCCAATACGCAACAACGAGTTTCTTGGAAATCATACATTGCACTCTAATAATAAAATAATATTATTTTAAATGGTAGTTAAAGACTAGACATTTTAATGGTGGGAATGAAAAGAACTAACAAAAAAATGATTATATATGTTTGTCAAATATTTTTACTTTTATCCAATAAATGTTAGAGGCTTAAAATGCAAATGAATCCAATTTTAAGCATAAATCATCTAATATTATTTAAAAGTCTGATTAACCACATTTTGATGGAGAATCCTTTTTAAATATACTTTGGACAATTTTATATGTTGTATTTGACAAAATAAAATCCTTCTTTATAACTTGGACATTAAAATTTACTTTGTGCAAATTTTTGTTATTTTTCTGATAAAGATCATTTTTTGTGAAAATGTTGAATTTTAATTCAAAACCTCCTTTAAATTTGATTTATTTATATGGATAGAATATATTTTTAATTGATATTAAATACTATTTAGAATATATTTTTACCCTTTAATCCAATGGTGGTCATTGCGATATATTTCACATTGAAATTGGACTTAAACTAGTGTTAATCATTTAATAGATATTGTTTCTTAAAAACACGCTATTTGTTTTGACATCGGGAATTAATTATTAAATTAATTAATGCAACTTATATGTTTTGAAGTTTTTAAAATAGGAATCATTTTTGAATTCGGAATATCAAATATAGCTTAGGGTGATTTTTTGGTATTTTTCTGAAAAACTTCAATTTGTGATGAATAGTGAAACCACTAAGTGGTAGTTAAAGAAACTAATTTTTCGTTTAAATGAAACATTACCACTTCTGTGATTTGATTTTCAAAAATACGACATAAATTATTTTTATTAGGATGTAAAATGTGGTTCAATGAGATTAAAATAATTTTCTGGTGAATAGTAACTTTTATGTTTTATTAATCGCGATTAAAGGTAATTAGTGTAATTTAAGGTAAAGATAATGTTATAATAATATGAAATGACCTTGACACATATACTACCATTATTGGATGAGTCATGTCCGACCAATAAAATCCTTGGGTCAACTTGGGGACCCAATGGAGCCACTTTGGTAGGAAAATGACATTAATAACTTTTTATTTAAAGTTAAAATAAAAATATCACAAACATGTATTGTTTTACTAAAAAAAAATTTACATGGGGTTATACAAGTCATATTTTTGCCTATAAATATTAATTAGAAATATAAAAATATTTCCTATATCATGATATTTGTTTTTATAATTTTTATTCATTAAATAAATCAATTTATTTATGACACCGTGATGATGTAGTGATTACCTCATAAATGAACGATTTAAATAAAATGAGAATATAGGGTAAAATCTCAGTCTTAAACTTGTCACAAACCTATTGGATGTTTGGATTTAGAAACCTTATCACCTTAGACTCTAAATATATCATTTTTAGATCTTTAAAATCCGAAAATCATTTTATAATAATGTAATATTTTATAACTTTCCAAGAGTGCCCCTCCTCTTCTCTTATAAAAGGCCACCACCTCTACCACCTTACCCACACCTCTCAATCTGTTGGTTCGGCCAAACCATTCCCATTTAATCTCTCCAAATCCCTCTATTCATCATTGAAGCCTCACCTTTGGCATAATTCTCTTCAAATAACCCTTTTGGTTCAAACCAAGAGGAGTTGCCCGATTTAAAGTTAATGTCTTCACTTGTGTTTTTTTTATTTTGCTTATCCAAACCCCTAAACTCTTTTTATTACATTATTTTTTAAAAACACCAGTATATTCAATATACTAGGATGTTTTTCTGTGACGTATTCGAGCTACACTTACACACACCTCCGTCTAGTGTTTAAAGAACCTACTGTTTTTGTGGATGGCGAATTACTGCCTCACGAAACGATGATTGTTCAATATTCTCTTAACACCTTTCATGGTGGCCATTATGATGGCAGTATATTTATTTATGATATATATTATATTAATTTATTATATATGATTCTGTATTTTACATTTAAAACATACCTTTATTCTTTTCATGTTGTGAAAATGTGATAATTTCATTTGAGGAAGTGTGGACTACCGCCACCTCAAGTGATGTGACTCATTCATGCAATACATAGAATGTATAAAGAATAAAATTAATGAACTTATGTGACCTATATAACATATATATTATACTGTAATTATAATATATATATATATATATATATATCTCATTTAGTTTTAATTCCATTAAATACGAAATAGAAATGAAAGTAGCGTTCATGCGTACGTACGGCTTACCGTCTCCATGAACGGTGCATTTCATTTTTTACATCTAAATGTTATGTAATATAATAAATTCAAGTATATAATGGATATATATGATATATATGATATCTAAATCATGAATATAATTATGGATATAGTGGATATTCTAACACATGAACAACTTGTAATTATAAGATGTTTATTTTTGACTCAAGTACCAATGACCGACAAAATGACTGTTATAAATAATTACATAATTTTCATAACATGGTAATAAGTGATATAAAAGAAATAATGAAATTGAAAAAGGTTCTTAAGAAAGTATAAATTAACTCTATTTTATTATTCAAGAATATAATGAAACGAACAAGACAAATCGGACAAGAGGTAAGGGATCCCACCATTATCTTTCTTTTTAAGTACTCTATTTTATGTCACTTCTTTTAAGCTCCTATTTCCTATGTTGGGGGATGTTATTTTATATTACTATACAATAATATTTATGTTAATTTGATGAGTGATCCTATTTTATCTCATCAATCCATTTTTGGATGTTTTAAGTGGCACCGTTAGGCTGCCGAAATTTCGTAAGGGACTTTTATCTCACTTTGTGATCCCGTGAGATTCATGCTAGATTTGTCACTATTTCCTTTTGTATGGTGTGTTTTCTGCCCATGATTGTATTATTTGTGTAATATACTTTAATTTATGGGTATTTACATCTTCATTGTATGATCCTTCTTTCATGGGGTGTACGTTTCGAAAGTTACCCAAATCGGTAAGGGAACCTTTAACCCTCCTCTTTTTAAAAGACTTTTTTTGTTATGCCTTTTAATTTACATCTTATTATGTTGGGATATGTTCTTATATATCCTTATTGATGTAAATTTTTTGTCCATGGGATGAGATAGCATTTTCTCTCTCATTAACTCATTTTATCAATTTAAAAGTGGCACTGGTAGGTTGTCGATGTTTTGTATGGGAACATCATAACCCAATTTCAATTATTTGGGTTAAACCTCTACTTCTTGATTATGTCATGTTATGAATGTTTTTGGATGACATATGATTGTTTTACAATGAGTATCCACTTATATTTTGTGTATTTATATTTTTCAAACATAATTATGTCATTTCTTTATCCTTGCTCTAATGGCATGATCCTTGATTGGGATTACATATCAATTTCTTCTAATTGAGACATTTCTTAATGATATGAACTTTTATTCTTTTATAAAGTGTATATACAGCCCCTTTTACATTCCATATCCATATTATGTCTATAATAAATTCATTTAAATGTTTTTAAAATGTTCTACTTTCTTGTGGCTTATAATTTAAATGTTCAAAATGGAAAAGGTCTCTTTTATTAAAACATTGTTTTACATGGTTTTAAAGATTTATTCTTTTAAAAATTTATCATCCATGTCCATGTTTTAAAAATGGTTTTAAGGATATATTTTTGGGGACATGAATGTTTTAAAACACTTTTAAAAGTTTCAAAGTGGTATGGGACACTTTGATTCCAAAATGTCTTTTAAATGTCTTCTTTTACTATTTTCAAATTATAAAGGGATTTTTCTCTCATAGAGTTTTAATGATTTTATTAGATGTTTTTATTTATGATAATATCATGATGTGTTCTCTTGTGATTTAAATATGGAAATTTTATGTTTCTTTTATGCATGTTTTAAGTGTTATGATTAAGATATGGTTCTTGGGAAATGTTTATGAAATCGGGTGGTTTCATGATAAAATAAGGGCGGGTGAGCCCGATACAGCTCTCCAATGCATTGGGTAACGCAAAAGAGTTAAACCTTAAGGTTTCTCCAAAGAGATTTAAGGAATTTACTATTATGGTTATTCCAAACATAACCATGAGGGTTACTCCCTACTTACTAATGTTATAAATGCCTCAAGTTACCTTTATGTCTTATTATTTCTATGATTTATTCGTAAATCTTATTATTTCATGAGGTATGTTAAATTGCTTAGGTTTTATGAGTAAAGTATGATTTCATTGATTCTTATGTATAAATGGACTAAGGTTTTCAAGAGTTTTTATTTTGTGAAAAAAATAGAATCTGAGTAGATGTGTCTAATTTGTAATCTTTGAGATGTAATAGTTATGTCCAAATTCTCTAAAACTCTAAACCTGAAAAGATCCTCAATGTGAATTATTCATTTAATTCAATAAAAATTAATGTTTAAGGCCAGGTCCTTACAAGCTGGTCCCCTGAAACTACAAACCTCAAAAACATTATTGGGATACTCCAAGGTAACTACTACTATTACCTTATTTAGGTCCTCTAATACTAAAATCCCTGAGATAATGTGACCTAATAAGTTAATCTGATCCACCCAGAAGTTGCATTTTGTGACCTTTTCTTATATCCAATGCTCTCACAGTGAATTAAAAATGATCTCAAGGTGTTTGGAACGGTTTTGATTATTGGGATAATTCACCAAGATATCATCCATGAAAACAACCACAAAAGAATCTAGGTAAGGATGTAACACTTGATTCATTAGCACCATGAAAACTGCAGGTGCATCCGTGAGACCAAACGACATTAACAAGTACTCTTATAGATCATAACTACTATGAAACGTGGTAAGAGGTATGTCTGGAGGTCAAAAACATACCTGGTGATATCCTAGCCTCAATTAATTCTTCGAAAACACACAAGATCCTCGAAGTTGATCAAACATTTCATCTATCCTCGGAAAGGGATATTGGTTTTTAACCATCAACTGGTTCAGTTTCTTATCTTCCACACATAGCCTAATTGTATCATTCACATTTTTCATGAAAAGTACTAGTGAACCCAAAGGAGAAGTACTGGGTTCGATAAAACTCGTAGCTTATAGATCTTCTAACCACCTCTCGAGCTCTTACTGTAACACCCCAAGATTCCACAGTACGCTTCTCTTTGAATAATATAGTAGCGTGTGTTTTACGCAACTTCGAGTTATAACACACACCACAAACAATCAAACTAGACGTTATGAATGGTAATAGCAAATTTTTGAAAGTTTATAAATTTTATCATTCAAAATGGACTTCATTTTTTGATTTGGAATATCGATATTAGCCTAGGGTGAATTTTTGGTATTTTCCTGAAAATATTCAATTTTTTATGAATAGTGAGAAACATTGAGTTATAGTTTAAAACTGAATGTTTTTTAAATAATAATTTATTTAATTTAAATTTATTTTAGGTAAAAATAGATAAATAATACCTATATAAGTTCATTGTAATTCATTGGTGTCAGTTTATACTAAGTTTAGACATATAAAAATTTTATTAAACTTTTCACCGTCTTTCACCCATCTCCTTAGAGAATTTGAAAATTTACATAAAAAATAATTTTACCGCTTCTATGAGTAGAATTTCGAATATCCGAGAAACATTGTTAATATCAAGCAGTAAAATCTGGTTCAATATGAAAAAAATAATTTTTGGTGAATTGTAACTTTTTTCTTTTATTTACCACGGTTAAAAGTTAATATGGTAAATAAGGGTAAAAATGATATTATTATTACCCAAAACCATGTTCTAATTCTATTGGATAAGTATAATTCGACCAAAAACAACCTTAGGAATGAAATATGAACCTATTTGGTCTAGTGGGATTAGATTAGGAAATTTATTATTATTTAATTCAAAGAAGAGTTAAAAGAGGTAAAATCAATGTTTAATAAATAAAACATTTTTAATATAGGTTTATACATTGGATATATTCGATTATAAATATTTATTAGAAATATAAAATTATTTCCTATATAATGGTATTTTATTTATAATTTTTATACAATATATAATTTAATTTATTTATGACACAATGATGATGCAGTAATTACCTTATTAGTGAAATATTAAAATAATTGATATTATAAATACCCAAATAAATATAATTTGAGTCTTTTAATGACTTCCACAAATTTTAATTGTTACCATGACATGTAAGGATTGATTAAATGAATTTGGTTTGAATTAAGTATGTTATTATGACTTTAACAAAAATTATTTATTAAATAGTTTAAAAATTGACATAAAAGAGTTTTTAAAACAAATATTATATTATTAATTGATGTAATATTCGTAAAAATATAAGGTCAAGCCAAAGGACATATATGATGATAGGTATGTTAATAATGAACCACATGGGGTTCTCTTGGCAGTTTATAACAAGTTTATTAACAATATAATATAAAAATACAAAGAGACATAGTAAATGTCAAACTATTTATCTAAGAGTTAAATCTAAAAGATAAGGGTAAACTAGCAACCCAAACTTGTCTAAATCCTATTGGTTGAGTGGATTTAGACTCATAACCACCTTAGCATATTAATAAGTTACATTGGAGCCATTATAAAACTAATATGAATTTATTATAAATTAATATTTCTAAATTTTTCTAAGGTACCCCACACCCCTCTTATAAAAGGTCACTCACCCTTCTCTCAATTTCATACCTTAAAAGACTTTTCAATGGGCCAAACCCAGCCCAAATATTCTCTCAACATCCCTCACATCATTCTAGAGGCCTTATTTTGATCAGAAAGCCAACATAAGGAGCCCTTTTGGTCAAATCAAAAGGAAGAACCCGAAGAAGAGGTAATGTTTTCACCGCCCTCTTTCAAATTTCTTTCTTCTTCCACTTCTTATTTCTTTGTTATTTTCATTATAAAATAATAACTCTAGTATCTTTTATATACTGTGATGTTATTATAAAAATGGTATAACCATATTCAGTATTCTATCCATCCTTTGAATGACATGTCACTATATGTGCGTACGTATGGCTTACCGTCTCCACGTCGTGGTGTAAATATTATTCAATACATTTTTATTTGGATGGGTATAATAATGATGTTTAATTGATTTAAATAATGAGTATAAAATGATAATGATTCTGTATATATTATATACTATCCAATTACATATTATTTTAATATCAAAAGAATGATATTTTCGCTCATGCGTACGTATGGACTACTATCTCCACGAACGTGATGAGATTCATTCCCCATCATATCCATTCAAGAATAATTTTCATTTTATGGTTAAAAATAATTTTTAGAGACTTAATATCATTTTGGATATGAATAATATACAACCTATCCATAAAAAACACTACTTACTTATCAAATCATATATAGAGAAATGAATCATTTAACACCCGAAACAACGATAATACAAAGATATTATTAACAAAGAAATGTTAAAAGATCATATATGATATCATATTAATTTATATGATTCTTGAATAATTTATTAAAAATTATTTCAATATTATACAGGAAGTTAACCTACCATCAACCAAGGAAAATTACAAGGTAAGGGTTAATATCACAATCTCTTTATTATCTGAAGTTGTTTTTATGTAAGTATCTACTAGGACATCTTTATCATCCACATCCATGATTCTTAAAAATGTATTTCAAAACATTTTTACTATTGAATAGACAATGGTTTAAAGTAATTTATACCCTTATGTGTTTTGAAATTAATCTTTCCGTTTTTTTCCAAACAAGGTACTTTTTAAACTTTTCGACATATTTAAGGTAAGAATGTATTTTTTTATCTTATATGGTGGGTGCGGTTATTTTCCGGCATTATAAAATCGTCGAAGCATCCCTTACAGGCTTATAAGAATATTTTCAAAATAAATTTTTTCTTTATAATTATTTGAATCTTAAATGATTTCAAAATAGAAAGAGATATTTCTCTAAAAAAGGTTTTCTATTTCATCTATGTCAACATCCTTTGATGGATTTTAAGTTTATTTGAAATTGGTTTATTATGATACAAAACATCCATATTTTATTGAATGTTTTTTTATATATTTGACTGTGGATGTGCTATTTTTATACCATTCATGGTTTATGGTTAAATTATTGACATTTCATATGATAGTTTTAATACAAATGTTTATGATATGTTTAAACCTTTTCATATGAGGAATGTATTGGACTTAGTAAGTGATGGGTGGAGCCTGCTATAGCTCCTTGATGCATCGGTGGGTCTCATGAGACAACTAGACGTGGAATTGTCCAAGGACCTTTCCCAATTTTGATATATGGTTTTGGACAAGGACTTAATCATTTTTAGACGTCTTAGTCGAGGCCTTGAAAAAATGTTTTAGAATATCCGACATTATACATTTCCTCATTATGAAAATAATATTGATGGTTCATGTGGTCATTCGACTAGAGGAATACCAATGATTATGTTTTATTATGGAATTATTTACTCTTCTCATATTCCTTCCATAAAAGTATTAACTTTTATTATTGGTAAAGGCATGTGGTTTCAATTATTCACCGTGCTTAATATTTATGTTATCTTCTATTGTATTTCTTACCCTTACCAAGCATTTGAGCTCACCCCTTTCTTATGTTTCATTTTCCCAGGATATGAAGAAGTTAGTTATGAAGGAATTGTAGGCATAACCCATAAGGATTCTATGTTCCTAATAGAATAAATTCGTGTTGTATTTCTTTTCAAGTTGTAATGTTGAAGTTATGTATGAATCTTGTTTCCAATAATACTAAACTGACCGGTCATTCGAGAGATGATTTACTTGTGATCATGCTAATGTTATGTAATAATGCACCGACTCTGGGTAACTAGGGTTGGGGCGTCATAGTTGGTATCAGAGGAAGTTTAGTACAATCCTTGGAAATGAGATTTAGATAAACTCTGATTAGAGCACATAGCCCTAAGATAGAATTTGAGGATTAGTATAGAAGAATTTCCCAGAATTTTGGTATTGTAGATATTTTTTGAGTTTTCCAAGAAATACATCCATTTCTGGATATGAAAAGGTAGAGGTGGCTCTAGCACATATATACCTAGGGGTAAAACCTGAAAACACCACTTTAAGCTAGACTCGAACGAGAACTGGTGCACGACAACAAGCCCTGCTGCACTCTTGGTTACAACACTCCTGGGGGATATTCTTAGAATAATTCTCATTTTCCATACAAACTGTAATAAAGGGTTTAGGAGTATATACTTCCTCAAAGAAAACATTTTAATGATTATGGATTATATCCATAAACTTTTCAATTCATGTTAAGTGTTTTAAAAGTTAGGATTTATGTATTTTGATTCCTAAACTAATATAATGTATGCCATTGTTTCTAAATGGCCCCTAGTGGATGAAATGAAAACTATATCAATGCATGCACTACATGTAGGGATTTCCCTCCTATTTAAGATAATTATAGTGGAGATGGTGATACAACTGGTGCTGATCAGCTTATCACCACACTGGGACAACTCACTCAGGTTATAAATAATAACCATACCCATATTGAGCACCCTAATCCACAACTTGGAGGATCAATGTTAGATATATTCATGAGTAAACAACCACCTAAATTCAATGGGATTGCAAATACATTAGTAGCTGATCAATGGATAAGTTCCCTAGAGAAAATATTTTTGGCTTTAGAGAGTAATGATAGAGAAAAAACTTGTCATGGTAGTTTATCGCATCACTTAAGATGCTGATCAATGGTGTTAATTGATTCAAAACACAGAGGAAGATGACGAAGTATCAAATATAGAATATAGGGAGTTTAAATATCATTTATTAGAGAAATAATTTACTCGTGGCCATCAAGAATATAAGGAAATGCAATTTCTCAGTCTGAGGCAAATGGAGGATGGGAATATTGCAAAGTATGAGGCTAAATTTACATGGTTAGAAAGGCATGCAACAGATTATATGCATAACCCAAGGAGTAATATTGATCCTTTCTTTGATGGGATAAAACCATTTCTCCATCAGGCATTAGTCTCACAATCCACCGCGTCTTACAAATATATTGTCTTATGTGTTATCAAGACAGAAAGGGAATTATCTAAGTCTTATAACTTTAGAGCAATGAAATAGAAGAAGAGATATGCTTAAAACTCTGGGAATCGAAATAAGGAAATAGGGAAAAAGGGAAGAGTTGAATTTCCACCATGTGATAATTGTGGAAGGAAGCACCCTGGTGCTTGTCAAAAAGGAAAAGGAGTATGCTACAAATGTGGATAGAATGGACATCTTGCTGGTGATTGTAATGGAATGAAAGACACTACCAATGTTCAACGCTACAATTGTAGGGAAAATGGACATTATGCAAATGAATTTTTGAAGCGTCAAGAGAACATACCTTCGAAAAGGCTAAGGGATCAAGGACAAGCTTATGCTATCACTACTGCTGAGGTAGAACCTCTAAAAGACGTCGTGGTAGGTAATTGAATGGTTTCCTTAAGTTTAGAAAATATATTATTTTATTATGTATCATTGAATTGTTTCATATATTCCCGGTTTTCTAAGAAAATTAGATATTTTCAATTTGATTTAACAAGGGGGTTGCCAGTTAATACCCTTGAGGGAAGTATCATTGCAATAAAGTCATGTGAATCAGTTCTCATTAGAGAATATAAATGTTATTTATCTGTTGATCTCATCTTCATACCTATGATTGAGTTTGATATAATCCATGGTATGGATTGTCTTTCAGACCATGATGCAAAAATTTATTGTTAGAATAAGGAGGTTACTATTTCTGATGATGATGAAAAGGAACACCTTATCTTTAGAGAAAAATCGTCACCACCTAATTCTTATCTAGATCCACACCCAGTAGCTCAACTAAATTCAATTATTGGGGAGGAAGAGAATAAAATAACTATGGGTGAGGAAAGGAATGTTCAAATAGAGGATGTAACTATTGTGAAAGAATACGTAGATGTGTTTTTGGAAGATTTACCTGGACATCCTCCAAAATGAGAAATTGAGTTTTCCATTGATTTAATTTCTTGTTCAAGGCCTATATCAAAGACCCCTTATAGAATGTCCACTGTGGAATTAGTTAAAATAAAGAAACAACTAGAGGAATTGAGTAATAAGGGATTTATTCACCCAAGTGTTTCTCCATGGGGATCCCTTGTAGTTTTTGTTAAGAATAAAGATAGATCTATGAGGTTATGTATCTACTATAGGGAAATCAATGATATAACAATAAAGAACAAGTATCTCCTAGCTCGCATTGATGATTTATTTTACCAACTGCATGGAGCTCAATACTTTTGAAAGATTGACCATCGATCTGGACACCATCAGTTGTGTATGAATAAGGAAGCCATTCCAAAGATAGCATTTCGAACTAGGTACATGAATTACGAGTTTACAGTAATGCCTTTTGGATTTACTAATGCACCCTCTGTATTCATGGATATAATTAACAGGGTTTTCAAGGAATATCTTGATGATTTTTTAGTGGTATTTATTGATGATATCTTGGTATACTAAAAAAGTTACGAAGATCATGAAAATCACTTGTGCATTATTCTGAAGACTCTTAGAAGACATGAATTATATGAGAAGTTTAGTAAGTGTGAATTCTGGCTTTAAGAGATTTCCTTTCTTAGCCATATTGTCTCTATGGATGGAATCTCTATTGATCCTTCTAAGACAAGTGCAATCAAAGAATGGCCAGCACTGGTGAGTATAACTGTGGTAAGCAGATTTATTGGTTTAGCAGGTTATTATCGGTATTTCATCTAGAATTTTTCCCGATTGGATAACCCATTAACAAAGCTCACACGAAAAGGGGTTCAATTTTTTGTTGGACAAAAGAGTGTGAAGAATGTTTTTAATGACTAAAGAGAATATTAGTCAATGCTCCTATATTGACTCTACCATCGGGGAATGATGGGTTCGTTATTTATAGTGATGCATCGAATAAAGGACTTGGTTGTTTCCTTATGCAGAATAATAGGGTTATTGCCTATGCATCACGACAGCTAAAATTTCATGCGCAAAACTATCATACTTACGATCTGGAGTTATCTAATATAGTCTTTTATTTGAAGATATAGAGACATTATCTCTATGGTTAAAAATGTGAGATATATACCAATCAAAAGAGTTTGAAGTATATTATTTCACAGAATGAACTCAACATGAGGTGAAAGAGATGGCTTGAATTACTGAAGGATTTTTATTTCATGATACACTAGAACCCGGGGAAGGAAAATAAGGTGGCAGATTCTTTGAGTAGAAAGGATCATTGAGTTTTGAACAAGATGAGAGTTGAAAAGGATCCTATATACATGGATCTAGTGAATATGGATATGGGAATCATCATGGAAGGTGAAACATCAATAATTTTTCAAATGGTTTCCAAACCACCATTACTAGAAAGGATTAAGAGTTCTCAGACTGATGATGATGAATTTCAAAAGAAGATTAAAGCTATGAATGATGGGAGATTATGAGACATTGGGTATGGGAAGATTCTATGTGTTCCCGATATACCTGATCTAAAAAGGTAATTGTTGGATGATGCTCATAGTTCCAATTTCTCTATACACCCTGGGAGCACCATAATGTATAGAGATTTGAAGGAACATTTTTGGTGGGACAACCTGATGAGGGAGATTTCTGATTTTGTGTCAAGATGTATGGTTGGTCAACAAGTGAAAGCTGGAAGGAAACAGCCTGGAGGAGTCATGCAACCTCTTCCCATACCTGAGTGGAAATGGGAAAATACCACGATAGACTTTTTCATGGGACTACCAGAGACTCCTAGAAGAAATGATGCAATATGGGTCATTGTTGACCGTCTTACCAAGTTAGCACATTTTATTGATATAAGAGAAGATCTACCACTTAACCATCTAGCAAGACTATATATTAATGAAGTTGTGAGACTTCATGGAGTACCCCTATCAATTGTTTCTGATCATGATCCCCATTTTACTTCAAGATTCTGGAAGAGTCTTTAGAAGGCCTTGGATACTGAACTTCATTTGAGCACTGGCTACCACCCTCAAACAGATGGAAAATCAGAACGGACTATTCAAACCTTAGAACACATGTTGATGTCCTACTCACTTGACATTTAGGGTATGTGGGATCAATATTTACCTCTGGTAGAATTTTCCTATAACAATAGCTTCCATTCAAGTATACAGATGGCACCATATGAAGCGTTATATGGAAAGAGATGTCGCACACCAACCTGTTGGGATGATGTGGGTGAAAGAAAACTCGTAGGACTAGAACTGGTGGAGGAAATGAGGAAAAAGGTGAATTTAATCCAAAACCACATCAAAGCAGCTTAAAGTAGGCAGAAGAGCTATGCAGATCACTGAAAGAAGAATTTGGAATTTCAGGTAGGAGATCATTATTTTTTGAAGTTATCTTCATGGAAGGGAGTTATAAGTTTTGGTAAGAAAGGTAAATTGAGTCTCAGGTACATAGGACAACATGAAATTCTAGAACGAATTGGGGTTGTAGCTTATTGTTCGGAAATACCGCCAAATCTCTCCAATGTTCGTGATGTGTTCCACGTATCAATATTGAGAAACCACATGCCTAACCCAACGCATGTACTCACCTATGAGGAAGTGGATCTGGAACCTGATCTGTCATATTGCAAAGAGCCCATCAGGATTCTTGATACAAGAGAACAAGTGCTGAGAAACCGTACGACTCATCTGGTAAAAGTTCTATTAAAAAACCATAATTTGGATGAGGTAACATGGGAACTCGAGGAAATTATTATGAAGAACCACCCGAGTATTTTTATGCCGTAATATTTTAAAAAATTCGAGGATGAAATTATTTGGAGGGGAGAATGTAGCACCCCAAGCTTCACGGTACGCTTCTCTTTGAATAATACAGTAGCGTGTGTTGTACGCAAATTTGAGTTCTAACAAACACCACAAACAATCAAACTAGACTTTATGAATAGTAATACACAATTTTGGAAAATTTATACATTTTATCTTTCAAAATGGACATCATTTTTCGATTCCGAATATCAAAATTATCCTAGGGTGAAATTTTGGTATTTTTCTGAAAACTTTCAATTTTTGATGAATAGTGAAAACACCGAGTTATACTTTAAAACCGAGTTTTTATTTAAATAATTATTTATTTTATTTAAATTTATTTTAGATCAAAATAGATACATACTACCTGTATATGTTGAATTTATTTCATTGGAGTAAGATTATAATAATTTTAGATATATAAAAATTTTATTAATCTTTTCACCGTCTTTAACCCATCTCCCTGGAGAATTTTCAAATTCACATAAAAATAATTTTACCACTTCTTTGAGTAGAATTTTTAAAATCTGAGAGACATGGTTAATATCAAGAAGTAAAATTTGGTTCAATAAGATAAAACTAATTTTTGGTGAATAGTAAATTTTTACTTTTATTTACCATAGTTAAAAGTAACTAGGGTAATTATGGGTAAAAATGATATTATTATTACCCTAACACATGTCTTAATTCTACTGGATAAGTATAATTCTACCAAAAACAACTTTGGGAATAAAATATGAACCTCTTTGGTCCACTTGGATTAGATTAGGTCATTTATTATTATCTAATTCAAAGAAGAGTTATAAGAGGTAAAATCAAAGTTTAATAAATAATACATTTTAATATATAGGGTTATACATAAGATAAATTCGATTATAAATATTCATTATAAATATGAAAAAATTTCCTAAAAAATGATATTTTATTTATAATTTTTTGACGTTAAATAATTTAATTTATTTATTACACAATGATGATGTCGTATTTACCTTATTAGCGAAATGTTAAAATAATTGACATTATAAATACCCAAATAAATAAAATTTCAAACTTTTAATGAATTCCACATATTTTATTGGCTAATATGACATATTAGGATTAATTAAATGAATTTTTGTTCGAAATAATAAGGTTATTAAGACTTTAACAAAAATAAATTATTCAATACTGTAAAAAATGACATAAAGGAGTTTTAAAAACAAAAATTATATTATTAATTGATATAATATTCCTAAAAATATAAGGTTCGACCAAAAAACTTATATGATTATAGGTATGTCATTAATTAACCACTTGGGGATCTATTTGTAGTCTATAGTATGTTTATTAACCATATAATATAAAAATACAAAGAGACATGGTAAATGTCAAACTATTTAACTAAGAGTTAAACCTAAAAGATAAGGGTAGAACAATGACCCAAACTTGTCAAAAACCTATTTGATGAGTGGATTTAGACCCATAAGGACCTTATCCTCTAAATAAGTCACTTTTTATATATTAAAAACCGAATATTAATTTATTATAAATTAATATTTCTAGCGTTTCCTAAGATGCCCCCACCCCTCTTATAAAAGGTCACTCCCCCTTCTCTCAAATTCATACGTTCAAAGCCTTTTGGTTCAGCCAAAACCTGCCCAAATATCCTCTAAACATCACTCACTTAAACCAACAGTCCTCAGTTTGATCATAAAGCCAACCCATGGAGCCCTTTTGTTCAAATCAAAAAGAAGATCTCGAAGAATAAGTAATGTTTTCACCACCCTCTTTCATGTTCCTTGTTTCTTCCACATCATAATTACTTGTTATTTACATTATAAAATAATAAATCTAGTATCTTCAATATAATTTGATGTTATTATAAATATGGTGCAACCATATTCAGTATTCTATCCATCCTTTGAATGACATGTCATCATACGTCCGTACGTACGACTTACCATCTCCACGTCGTGGTGTAATTGTTATTCAATAGATTATTTTCTGGATGGGTATAATAATGATGTGTAATTGATTTAAATAATGATTATAACATCATAATGATTATGTAAATATGATATACTATCCAATTATTTATTATTTAATATCAAAAAATGATATTGTCGCTCGTGCGTACGCACGGACTACCGTCTCCATGAACACGATGAGATTCATTCCCCATCGTATCCATTCAAGAATAATTTTCATTTGATGGTTAAAAATAATGTTTAAAGACTTAATATCATTCTGGATATGAATAAGATATAACTTATCCATAACAAACATGACTTATTTAACAAAGAATATAAAGGAAAACGAATCAGTTAACACCCGAAACAACAATAATACAATGATATTATTAGCAAAGATATATTAAAAGATCATATATGATATCATATTAAAGTATATGATTATTTTATATTTTAATAAAAATTATTTCACCATTATATAGGAGTTTAAACTACCCTCAACCAAGGAAAAGTACAAGGTAATCGTTAATTTTAAAATCTCTTTATTATCCAAGGTTGTTTTTACATAAGTATCTATTGGGACATCTTTATCATCCACATCCATGTTTCTTAAAAAAATATTTCAAAACATTTTTACTATTTACTAGACAATGGGTTAAAGTCATTTATACCCTTATGTGTTTTGAAACAAATCATTCCTTCATTTTCAAAACAAGGTACTTTTTATCCTTTTCGACATATTTAAGGTAAGAATGACTTTTTTTAACTTATACGGCGGGTGCGGTTATTTTCCGCCGTGATAAAATCATCGAAGCATCCCTTAATAGCATAAAAGAATATTTTCAAAATAAATGTTTTCTTTATAATTATGTGACTCATAAATAATTTCAAAATAGAAAGAGATATTTCTCTAAAAGGGTATTTATTTCATCTATGTCAACATCCTTTGATGGATTTTAAGTTTATTTGAAATTGATTTATTATGATACAAAACTCCCATATTGTATTGAAGGTTTTGTGATATGTTTGAATATGGATGTACTATTTTTATACCATTCATGGTTTATGGTTAAAGTATTGACATTTCCTATGCTATTTTTAATACGAATGTTTATGATATGTTTATACCTTTTCATATGTGGAATCAATTGGACTTAGTAAGTGATGGTTGGAGCCCACTATAGCTCCTCGATACATCGGTGGGTCTCATGAGACAACTAGACTTGGAATTGGCAAAGGACATTTCCCAATTTTGAAATATGGTTTTGGCTGAGGCCTTAATCATTTTTAGACATCAAGGCCGAGTCATTGACAAAATGTTTCAGTATGTCTGGCATTATACATTTCTTCATTATGAAAATAATATTGATGGTTCATGTGGTCAGTAGACTAGTAGAATACCAATGATTTTGTTTTATTATGGAATTATTTACTCATCTCATATTCCTTCCAAAAAAGTATTCTTGTTTATTATTGGTAAAGGCATGTGGTTTCAATTATTCACCATGCTTAATATTTATGTTATCTTCTGTTGTATTTCTTACCCTTACTTGGCATTTGAGCTCTCCCCTTTCTTATGTTTCATTTTACCAGAATATGAATAAGTTAGTTATGAGTTACTTTAAGGAAAAACCTAGGAGGCTTGGATATTCCTAATAGAATTAATATGTTTTGTATTTATTTTCAAGCTGTAATGTTGAACATATGTATGAATCTTCTTTCCAATAATACTAAACTAAAAGGACTTTAGAGACATTATTTCCTTGTGACCATGCCAGTGTTATGTAATAATTCACCGAATCTAGGTAACTAGGGTAGGGGCGTCACACTTACAAATCATTCATAGCCTTCCTATTACGAGGAATGGATGCCAATGCAGCTCTTGGCAATAGATCAATAGTGAACTCCAACGCTATGACAAGAGGTAAGCCTAGGAAGTCATCTGGGAAAACATCCCTGAAATTATCAACCATTCATTGGAAATATGAGAGATATGTTCCTTGATCATCTGGATATAAACTCACAATTTGGTTTGTCATCCCACCTAGCCCACGATGCTCGAGTGCATCTTTTCTAGCCAGGACCAACCCATTCAACCTTATAATGAAACTCTCTACCACCTGGTTATGTGAAACCCACCCTAAAGTGATAGAAATAAAAAATGGATCGTAAATAAACTGACCAGTCCAATATATGAATGACATCAAAGCTTATCATCTCTTAGATGTAGAGGTTCCATAGAAAATGACACCCACCAATCTCAAGGGGGAGCACTATGTACTGATGAACACTTGTGGTTCTAATCTCTAATAGAATCTCTAGCATCATTACATTAAATTAAGTATAAATACAGATTCCAAAAATTCCCACAATAGTCATAGATATAAAACTATGTGCTGTACTGGTTTCAAAAAGTGCAAAAGATAAAACAGAGGTGACTAGGATAATACATATAATAGTTGTTGGTATGGGGTCTTGCTCATGTTGGGTTTGTTTCACTACATAATATGGCCTGCACTGCGGCCCTGAGACACTGCCTAGATACCATGAGCTAACCTTCCCTACTATCACTGAGATTTAAGGTCCAGGCTACCATGGCCATACCCACCGCCTTGGCTTGAACACCCTGATGTGTTCCAATTTCTAGACTGGTGAGAAGCTACTTACCTTGATACTGCATGTGGAGTCTTTACATAACCCCTATCAAAACACCATGGTGGAAAAGTCTAGTAGAAATGCTGTAGATGGCCCATCTTGCTTCAATCTCTGCACTGAACTGGGTCCTTCATGCACTGGGGACTTTTATGCCCTGACCTACCACAATAGTTCCTCCTCACCTGATTACTGGATGAACAATCCTGACTAGTCGCTTCTATGCTAGAAAGATCCCTATTAAGATTCTTGCTTCTGTTCGAGACGGTATCAGATCTCGAAGCCCAAATGAATAAGCTTACACCTCCAACTTCCCACAAATTACGCTCGATAATCAGTGCATGATTTACAATAGCAGAGACCAAATTCAACCGGAATACATTCACCTGGGATTGGATGTTGAACCTAATACCATTCTCGAATCAGCTTGTTTTCGATACGTCATCACCCATTAAAATATGTGAAAATTGCTAAAGCTCAGTAAACAGGGAAGAATAATCCATAACTAATAGTGTTCCCTGCTCTAGGTGCATGAACTCCTAGGCTTAGTCAACCCTCAGCATCTTAGGAAAATATTAATAATAATAGGACACCTGAAATTCCTCACATGTCATATCTTGCTGACACATAGCTCGAGTGATAACATCACACCAAATTTTGGAATAATAACATAGCATATAGGTTGTGAGCTTGACCATCCTCTCTAGAGAAATCTACAGATTCTCAAAGATAGTCATCACTGATTCCATCCCTGATTCAATAGCTTGTGGTACACTATCGCCTGAAAAAGTAGTTGGATACTACTGCTGGAATATTCGCGTCAGCTCTACGAAAGATGTGGTAGAATGTGTTACTCCGTGGAAGGTCTGCATGAACCCCAAAAAACCTTCTTAGTAGTGTGAATCTGCACCCACGTCTGGTATAACAGCTGGTGAGGCAGTTGTCACAACTAGAGGGTCTATCAGAATCTAATGGACCACTATTTTTAGAGTATATTCATTGCCTCTCTCCAGGCGTACAACTCACGGGCATCACGGTGGAATTGCTTTGTACAGGCTAGCAAACATGCCTCAGTAGTAACGTAGAGAAATTAAACTATAACTAATAAGTTTAATAAAGTAATAAGTAAAGGGAATCATTCATGTTATCCAAAATAGGGGTACATGGCATGTATAACCACATACATGGAGTGTTCTCCTAGGAATTTACATAAGTGTCTACCTCTTCCCCACATGGTCGTGTAACACACCACACACATGGCATGTTCCTTCAGAGACACGACATGTACATGAATTTCCCTTCCATCCTAGGCACTTCCACACTGCTAGAACTAAACAGTTCTAACTGTGTAAGACTCAACTGTATAAATGACTATTTTTTCATCCACCTATTCCATTAGTCACACAATCAGATAAATAGTCTACATCTACATGATGTGTACTCCCATTACCCATCCTTCCTTACTCAAAAATCTACAACCCATGTTCCCTCCTCACACGACAGGTTACACGGTCAATGACTACATGACATGTATATATGGTACACAGTGTGTTCTACTTAAAACATGGAACACACTCTTCCCTGACTAGGAAGAACACATGACATGTAAGGTGAGACTAAGAACTATGTATACTGGGTTGTTTTTAGAACATTAACTCTAGATTGAAAAGAAAACCCCTATTCTACAGAAAAACCAACTAGCATGATGCCAAATTTCGATCTTTGAGGGCTCATACTCCCCACGAATCAAAGATTGATACCTAGACAGAGTATATCATATTACAATTATAGATAAAAAGTTGAATCATCACCCATCAAATTCTGGTCCAATAGGGCCCATACACCTCTTAAACCAAAGTTTGGCATCCATTCAATCCAAACCATAGCACGTACCAATACATCTATCACAACAGTAGGCATAACTATCACATCATATATTAAAACATCATGTGATAACTAATTCATCCTAGATTACATGACATAATGTATGGAATGTGATTCTAGAAAGTGTCTATATGATGAATGAGATATAATACCCTCATTACAAAGGGTTACAACAAAATAGAACCGAAATTGAGTCAATAGTAATAGAAGAAATCAAGTGCATCACCCAATGGTGAAATCAGATCAACTGCAATAGCTCAAAATCCAAAAGCACAATTTAATTCGAAGCAACATGAATTTTTTTTGTACACGGGGTAGCTACTATCTAGCACACCTAGTTACCAAACTCCATTTCCTTCATATCCATGTCTCTATTATAGAAATAGTAAGACAAAATATAATATAAACTCCTCTAATAGCAATTTATGATGCCCTAGATCCATGTGCCACTAAACGGTGCCCGTACCTGGTTGGCCACATGGCCTCATCGCATTTCCCCAAATTTCAGTGGCTACCAACTAGCTACAAGGGACAAGGGTGTGATAGTGTGAAAACTATTCCCTATATGGAAGAGTGTAACATAATATAATAAATAATAACCAATAGTGGAAGAAGTAAATTGTATGCAACTAAATTCAATGAATGAGGACTGAAAGATAAAGATAACCAGAAGTCACATAATATCAAAACAGCGCAACATGTCTCATGTTCAAAGAAAATATTGAAAACAAGAGACACTATAATCAAGTAAAATAAAAAAACAAAATTACGGTACAACCAAATGAGACACGTCATAATTTCAAGCCTCAGCTTTTCCCCACGTTCTCCTTCTCCTAAGAAATAATCAAGTAACCATATAGAGAGTCTTTCCACAATTGAAATGTGAAAAAATGTAGTATATCTGGCCCCAAAATCTTGAACCAAATAGGGTGACAGAAATGATTCCTAGTAGGAAACCACAAAAGGTCAATTCCAATATTTTAGTGAGTATATTGAGTTGTTGTGTATAGTAATGACATGCAGTAAACTAGTAGGAACTCAAAAGTAAAAAATCCTACAAGTTCTAGTATTCATTTATACAGTTTACTATAAACATTGGTAGTTGATTTACATACAGTATTTAGGTCTCACAATTTGACCTAAGCACGACTTTCTATATAGCAAGGTAAAAACAACAGAAGTCTCAGAAGAACATCTGACAAGTATGTAAATTCTAAATCTAATATTGTTCTTTGGCTTGGAAAATATGTCACAATTAATTCAATTAAATAATTTAATTATAACTTATTTATGTTCATGAGATTCATAATTTGGAACTCATGTATCAATACATGTGTAATAAACATGACATCCAACGAGACTGTTCTCAGTGGTCCTACTAGGGAGCCTCGAGTATCTCTCTCGATGTGGGTGTAAGTTCATGTGTGCCCATCCTCAGCGGTCCTACTAGGGATACCTAGGTATCACATTTTTTGAATATAATATTTTGTATATTTAGTATGTCCCTGTTGGTCCTAATAGGGATCCTAAGTATCACTAATGACATATAAATCAGATGCTTTTAGAGTTCGTCCATGGCATTCTAAGCTGAACCCATGTATCACCCAAGACAAAAGCTATAATAGGAATGTGAGTCTTCTCACGAAATTATATGATGAACACATGTATCACCCAATTACATTTAATATCTACACATTAAAATTCAATAAAATATTCCAACCTTCTAAACAAAAAACACATCATAGAAAATGGGCAACCACATTCCCAAATCCATAATCAAACACTTACAATATCTACACAATTACAATTCCATATAATAATGTATTTCATTGAAAACAACCCCAAATGGGAAAATGAAGGCATGTCCATGGAAATGCAAGGAAAAACGGTGATACAATAGTCATCAAAGGGAAACTCACCCACATGGTGGCCCTTAACCAAGAAACAAAGATAAACATGCTTTAATCCATTAAATTCATAAGTAAGACAACATTTAATAATAATGAGGTTGAATTTTTATTCATGGAAACACCATAAAACTTTGGTTCATGTCCCAAAGTCACATATAAAAATCTCTAAAATAAACGAGAGGCACAAGACCTCCTACCTCAATGTTGTATAACTGATATAATTTGGCGTTGTCCCTTGAGTCGGCCTAGAATATCATTTATCTAAAAAATGAGGTAAAATATTCAACCATAAATAACTCTATTACGAAACAATTCACCATTAATGGATCTAGATGAATAAATCCCTTACAGATTAGGTTTTAATCTGACAGACAACACATGAATCGGGTCCCACACGATGAAATGGGAGAATGAAATGATCTTCATGCTCCTTATTCTTCACCTGATAGTTCTTCTATCCATAAAAAGAGAAAAAAATAATTTACCAGTTTTAAGACAAAATTTAAGAGTACACGGTGTGCATGTTCATTCACATGGCATGTATATTATTTTACTTTTACTAATTTTTCCAGCCTACATTATGAGTCACACACCGACATTACCAACTTGACTACACGACATGTACCAGAAAGTACATGGTGTGTTGTGGATTTTTCTTCTCTCCCTGGCCAACAAACTCACACACCATGTATCCTGACCTTATATGGCCAAACTAAACAGTGTGTACATCGGTTTACATGGCACATAGTACTAAAACATAACAATTTTCCAGTTTCCCTTATTTTCTCAAAATCAAATCAAAGGAATAGAAATTAAAGAAAATTGTACCTCAAACTAAAAAATGGGTTCTTAAAAGCCACTTTTAATATTAAAATAGAATTCTTTAACTATAAACACTTAATATTTCAAAATGTTCAATGAACATTCCATATAAAATGTGACTTTGAAACCTTTTTGAAACACATATGATGTTCCATTTTACCCTTATATTCATCAAGAATTCATCACTAGATAACCCTTTCCACTTTTATAAGCCTTATTTTCTCCATAAATATTTTCTCCAAATATTCTAAACTGAATATAATGGAAGAGATCTAAAGAGAAGGGTAAGAGTTTTTGAGACACTTTCTCATCTATTATTTATTATTCACTATCATTAAATTATTTTAAAAAAATTCTTATTTGTGTGAAATGATTCATCCATCATGTTATTATAGACATTTCGATACAAAAATTATGTGACATAATCTGTTAGTTCTCATCAAACTATATTCATAAGTCTTTACTACATAAAAATATTGGTTTTTCAAAAATGGGGACATTTAATATAAACTTTCCAGTAATCATTTAAATAATATAATTAATCCTTAAAATTATCTATAAAGAATATGATATTAAAAATATAATTCTTATTATAAAACATAAAAATTAATTGGGTTTTTATTTTATTAAAACTATTTGTGAATACCTCACTCAATATGGTGGTCTTGTGCATCCAAATTGACTAAAAATGTTTTCATAAACATATTACTTTTATAGAGATTGTTCAAAATTATTTTGATAATATAATATAACATTAAATATTTAATAATTTTTATGTATTATTTTTTAACAGTGAAACATCCATCAAAAAATGGAAGTAAAAGTAAAGAATTATGGTATCTTTTTGCTATAAAAAATAATTTTATCAAGGAAGATCCTCAGAAAAGTAACTATTTCATGACCTATTGAGCTCTTTTATTTCTAAAATTATATATATACAAAAACCTGACACATATAAAACTTTTTGAATCATTGTAAAATTAAATTTTACTATAAACATTTATCAAAACATTTTTTTGAGATTATAAAAGAAATGACCACATAACTAGGGATGAGAAAATTGAGAATTTTTAAAGGAATAGAATATGAAAAAAGGTGATTTTTTTTGAATTATAATAATGAAATTCACATTAATATGGTTATAAATTAAGTATATGATTATTATAATTTTATTATTTTAGAGGTTAAAGGATGTGTGAGGTGAGTTAGTACTTAAGTTAAGGGGTTTTCTTTTAAAAATTTACATTACTTATTTTAAAGTCTTTTCCCTCTATAATTTTTCCATAATTCACTTATTATTTATTTATTTTCATCAGTGATATCCTATATAATTCATTAATTTCTCAAATTCACCCTATATTTACATTTACTTCCTATAAAAAAATTTAAAAGAAATCATCCTAGATTTTTATACAAGGGTTATTTTTAATTTTTTTTACAAAATTGGGAATGGATTCCGATTTTTAACATTTATAATAGGAATTTTGTTAATCACTTTTTTATCCATTTTTTCCTAATGAGGCTTCCACTTTTTGTTGTCATAATTATCCAAAGTCATTTCAGTTTTGATTTTATTTCTAATTTTCATTCAAATATAAGTATTTATTTTTATTTTTGTTGGATAACTCTGAAGTTCGAGATAATGAGTAGAAAATTATATTTTTATGAGTTTCACACATGTGATATTGAGTTTAAAACCCTAGTGTGTTTTGTTAATATAATGGTTTTTTTATGTTATATATAATGATGGGTGGTTGGGGCATATAACCCTCTAATGAATTGGGTAATGATTCATTTTCAAGAGAAATGATATTGAAATTAACTTATTATAAGTTATTACATTATGGATATATACTAGTGAATATGAGTGATGGATATAATGACATAATTCACCATCATGATTTTTAAATTTAATTTATGATTTGTAAAGATATTTTTTTATTTATCCTTTTTACTAATGAAAACTTTTAAGATTGGAAATATTTTTATTCTCATTTTAATGTTCAGAAATTTTTTCGTAAAGGAATTATTTCTAATGGTTTTCAAGTATTTTAATTTCCAAATGCTTTATTTTATTTTACTCCACTTATTGAGTTTTATGTTCCTCAAATATATTAAAAAAAATTTACTAGGATTATCAATAAGTATGAATGGTTATAAATTATAGATAGAAATATGAGATGATGATCATTTGTGAAGAAATTATATCATTTAAATATTATTCTAGTGGAAAAATAAAAACATTATTAGTTTTAATATAAGGTATTTTATAAATATCTAAAAATATATACCTAGAAGGAAATGATAATATATATAATGAAATATATCTTATAAATCCAGTAATTATGGTGTGAATGTGTTCAGGATGTTTCTTTTAGAATCATAAACGGGTTTAGATAACTTTATAGGTTATGATGTTATACATTGAGAATAATTTAAGAGTTATAAATTGGATACTTGGTCGATAAGTTTATAGTTGATCAAAATTTCAAAGGAATATTTAACAATGTGAGGTCATATGTGATTGGATTTCAATGTTATAATGATATATTGGGTTACATTTATCTGGTTTGATTAAGAATACCATATTTTGGTAGAGGTAACCCTTTTGTTTAATATGCGATTGTGTATTTAGGCTTTTTTAGAATAATGTTATTATATTTTTCGGATCACACACTGAAATGTGTAAATAAATTATAAGATTTATAGGATATTTAAGGTTGATAATATTATGGTTAATTTTTTTAAAGAATTATTTTAGTTTTTTAATATAATTTGAGTAGAATAGATTATCTAGGATATTGAAAATGGATTTGATTATAATATTGCTACAATTATTTTTTGGAAATGTTTCAAATAGTATTGATAACATTAGATGATTATGATATAGTTTTTTCTATTATGTTATCATATTTTAATGTGGTTCGTGTTATATGAGGGATAATGATAGTGTTTAGTTTTTTTATAATATATAATTTTATTTCTTTTTTATGTCTTGGTGACTTAGGTTATTTAAAGAAAATGTTAATATATTCCTTAATAATCTATGAATATAGTAAATATGTATTTGGTATTTGATATTATGAGTGACTTTGTATTGTCTGGGTATAAAATTTTACAAAATTTTATAAGAATCTAAGTTTTCATGTTTCTGATTTTTGGATTTTTAATTTGGTCCTTCAAGTGGTAAAAATTATCAAGGTCTAGTAATTCATGGAATTATTAAAATTAAACATGAGTTGGTATTGATTAAATATAGTTTTCATATATTAACATTTTAATTATTCATATGATATATTATTTATATTTAATTTGAAATTATATTTTGTCATGACAATGATTTTGGGGTTTTCATAAAAAGATACAAATATGATGAATAATTTTTATAAAAACATTTATTTATTTAGAGACACTATCTATGGTGTATTTAATGATCTAATAATAGTTGAATTTCTCTCCTCACGTATGAAAAAATCTTCTTTTTTTCATCATTTGTAATGTGAGATGAAATAGAAGTAAAAATTGACTAGAAAATAGAAAAAAAAGTTTAAAATTAAAAGTATGGAATGTAATGAAACTAAGTTAGTATGTTTTATAATATAATTTATCTTAGTGGTATAATAGTTACTCAATGATAAGAAAAGATAAATATTAATCTATCAAGTATAATGTGTAAAACATAACATAAATATTTAATTATTCCTTTTAAAATCATTAAATTTTTTTAATAATACAAATGTATAATGATTATTTAAAAATTTATTTAATTATAATATAAATCATGTCTTTGACCTATAAATTTCTATCAATAATATATAGGACATTTCTTCCAGATCCTTAATCTTTTTACATGATTTTTAATAATTTATTGTTCTCTAATAAAAAACTCAAAATGAATACATTAGCTTTTATATTAAATTATATTTCATTTATTGTCTATTATCCACTCTGATGAATTAATAATTCACAACCCATGTTTTCTGTATTGGGTTTTTAAATTAATTCACATTATTAGAATTATAGTATTTCTTCATGATGATCATAATTATAAGTAGGGTGTTTTATAACTTAATATTATATTATATTTTATCTTAGGTTTTTTATATTTTGATTTCAATATCATAATCCATTTTTTGATTGATTAACACATCATTAAATACAAAATTTTAAGGGTTTTTATTAACTCAATATCGTTTGATTCGTAAAAATACTTATTATTTATCCTTTTTCCCTAATTTATATATTTTCCCATTCTATAGCTTGAATAATATTCTAATCTTTTTCTAGGGGGAAATTTCATTCCCACGACTTGTTTCTCGGATTTGAGAAATTTTTTATTACAATGCCAAAAATAATTCCCCCTCTATATTGATTATATTTCACCACTATATCTATTCAATTTTTTTACCATAGATGTTTATTTCTAATTTTAGAAGATAAATATGTATTATCTTATGAATAAATCATGTTTTGTAATATCATTATTCATAATTAAATTTTATATATCATTTTCTAATTGGGATTTATTAAAATAAATTCAATTTTCCTAAAATGTATTTATCTTCACTTAAATATATTTCTCATATCTTAAACTCCACATTTATTCTCAAGGATCCAATATTTTAGATTATTCTAAAAATTATGGAATTTTAAGTCCTGTTTGACCATTTTATATAGATATTGGAAAATAGTTAATTAATTTCCGCACTTTAGAAACCCTTACTCATCCAAAATGAGGTAAAATTTCCTGGACACAATTTCCTTAAAAGGGGAAAATGTGGGAACCCTGATATTTTTAATAAGATACCACATTTATTGTATATCAATATTCATTATTATAAATTTATATATATTATTTAAATGCATACAAATTTTGTATATCTATATAAAAAGATAAATAATATTCAAATAAATACCAATTATAAATGTAAAATTGTTATGTTTCTTCTTTTATTTAAAATTAATTATAAATTTAAGGTTTACAATATTTTATAAAAATAATTTATTATTATGATTTATTTAAATAAATTTTAAATTACTGAATATTTTATAAATTATTATTTAAGTAAATTATATTAACTCATACGGATATTGATTACTATGATAATATTATAAATAATTTGAGCAAGTTTAGGGGTAAGAATGTGATTTTTCATTTGAAAACTAATTAATTTTATTACAAAATATTGTTTTCCCATAATTATATTTTTTTCTATAAAATGGTAATTTAAAAATTCTAGAATTTGAATTTTATGATGTGGAATATATTTTTGGAATGATTATGTAGTATTTATCTTTGGGTGAGTTTTTAGTATTTTTTAAGAATATTCAAACAAAAATTTTCTTATAAATACCATGTATTTTTGGAAATCATCATAATATAAAAATGAAATAAAGGTTTATGAAAATTTCTTATTAATTTAAAAAGTTAAAAATCATGATATTAGACTCTAAATTTCATCCATGTAAGATAAGTTAATTTTTTTATCAAAATAAATATGAAATTTTATGTTTCTGCTGATATAGTTCCCAAAGAATATGTTTTCATGATATATATGGGAATAAAATAGACTATTAATGTTTTTATATGATAAAAGTTATGAATAATGAATTATATTTATGTAACTAATTTAATTTTTATTTTCAAAATATATTGTAATTATCAAAAACACTTTTGTAGTGTTGACATTACTTTTGTGTAAGCGACAGGAAAGTCAAACTAAGGGTTTTAAAAATATTAATGGTGATAGGGTTTTGATAATTTAATAATGTTAATGGTTTTAAGGATGAATATTATTTTTATATAATTATATAATCATTTAAATTTAAATTCTATTATTATATATATATTATTTAAGTTTAAATTACAAAAATAACCTTAAAATGAATTTAATGGGAACTTAACATTAATAATACTTTTTAAATTATTAAATATTTAAAAAATATATCTTAATTCATTTGGGATGGTAAATGATCTGGAATATTGTCATGAACCCTCCCCACAAAGGGTACCCCTCCTGGTCTAGAAATGTGAGAAGGGAGATAATGACCCCCAAGTCTCACCTCTAGTAGGCCCCGGGTTGGTGACTAGAACAGAGGGTGTAGAAAACACACAAATGAGAGGCATTACCCTCTATAAGAACACATGGGGAAGAGAGAGATAAGATAGACACCAACCAACTCCAACTCAACTAGTAAGATAATGGAAATCCTAAGTACACATATGAAATGTCATGAAAATTTACTACAGATGGAAAGGGAAAAACTATAAGTACCCAAAAGAAAGTAAAAATAGCAGCAACCACAATGCCGAACAATTCCTGCAACCCCTGGATAGTAAGAACCAGCTTGATCTTCAACCTTCTCCATGTGACCTGAAAAATAGTTTATATATACATATGGTGAGTATAAGAGTATACTCGGTTGGATCCTCCCAGGAGCCTCTCGTGCAAAAGTAAAGAATGCATGTTAAAGCACACTGAACAACAAGTGAAACTAACTCGTTATCTATACAACTATACTAAGTTCCCAGCCTCACCATGGCTACTCTCACCAAGTAACACATACAAAATATATTATATAATAAATAATATCAAGGGTACCTTCGCTACTACTTCCCCACTAGTTTTCCACTTTTCCCCAATGTCACACATCATATGATTCTCTCTCCAAAAAGCCTTGCCCACAGACACCTGGGTGAAGCACCACAACATGAAACTCATGCAAAAAAACCAAAATGTTCATTAAACAAAGTAAACATGTAGTTTCTGGTAGCCACTACTGCTCGCATAACGTGTATCATTAGTCAGGTGTTATACCACAATCCATTATATCCCATACACAGAGTAAGGATCCTCAATCCATCATAGCCTATACACAATAAAACTATAATAGTCCATAGGAAACTATATCTAGAATATGTGTGTGTGAATAAACACAAGACGTTCTATCCCTCTACACACATATCAGGGGAAAACTAACCGCTATGCCTACCAACACAAGTAACTACCAAGAGAAAAGAGCAGGGACAAAGGGGGTAGTCATCCATTCATCCTCTCCCCCGAATGTTGGGGAAAACACCCCCCAGGGCTCAGAATCCCTGGGGTGTCAGTTTCCCTTAATAAGAGGGTGGAGTAGCGTATAGAAACAAAAAAAAGTACAAAATATATTGTACCTCACAACCACACTATGGGCATAAGCTAGTATTAGACTCAAATAAAGCTAACGTCTCTCGGAATATGGGATGCTACTTTTAAGACTAGGTATCCTATAAGAACAAAACTATTTAAAGACCTTTAATAGATCATTTCATTCCCTTTTTTCTCAGTTGAACATTGTGTTAATTAATTATTTAACCATTAATTGACCAATAACAACTTCACATTAAATTTCATTCGCATCACACCCAAAGTCCATTGTCCCTTTAAAATTACAACCTCCTCATTATGTTCCAGCAAACTCCAACCCCATGGCTTGGCATCATTTATTCAAGTAATCATTACAGAATTAAATTCCCATATTCCCAGTCATTCTTGAAAAAAATTCTATGCTACTAAACACAAGGTTCTCTACACGTTTAGTAGATATACTACCCATCGAGTCTTTCCCACTTATAGCAAGGGAAAAAACCCATCATCCCTTGTGAAGTTAAACACCGAAAGCACGTGGAAAATCCTGACCGTATTTGTCTCTTTTGGAAGAAGGATAAGTAAGACTAGCTGCCTTGAGCAGTGGGGAAAATTAAAGCATATAATCAACCAATAAGAAACAGCAAGCATACAACAATCACATCCATATCATTCCATCATCCCTAGTGTCCTCCCTGACACCCACATTCATAAGCTGATGCATCTTGCCACTAGAGGCATCATATGCAGCCACAACCAAAAGGCTTCAATGCCCCCACATATCAAAATAGCCATCTAGGCTCACATCCCAACACAATCAGTAGGAAAACAAATATTCTAATAGTTGGGCTCTTTTCCCATTAACAAACAATAGGGTACGTCAAGACCCTAAAAAGAGTTATTTTTTCACCGAACAACATGTTCTTTAATCCATATTAGATTATCCTATTATTATTCATAGGTTCCATATTCAGGAAACCTAAACAGTAAGCTATCACAAATAATTAAACATGTTTACTGAACAATTTTTATTAACATCAAATTACAATAAGAAGAACCAGATTCATTTTCATGCCTCTTTATCTTTATCCAAACAATTATCAATTAACTATGGTTTATGTTCTCTACCAAATTACATCAATAATGAACTAGTATACGAAGAAATCATTGATATCACACTATCTAGAAAAACTAGATGCAATAACATAATATCGTTATCAATTTATTTATCCGGTTCAAATAATTATTATGTCAATTCCATTGTCATCATGTGGGATAAAACATGTTATCTATACTGTGGCACATTAAATTAAAGATAAGCAATGAATCCCCTATATCAAACAGTTCTTGACGTTTTTTTATACAAGAACATGCCAGACAACAGGTTAGGATCTACTCCCCCCATGACAACTGTATCCACCCGAGGATGCAGAGATACCAGCACACTGGTCAAAACACAAGAAAATCTTATTACGAACATGGGGATAAAATTTCATAAAAGGGAATGGAGTAACAGAAGTAAATGAGACCAAAAGAATAATGATAGATCATACCTTATATCAACTATTGATCGATACTACTTGGTTGCATACAAAATAGTGTGGAACTAATCCTAAGAGTAATTTTGATTATGAAAATACTATGGAATAAACGAAAGGATATAGAATCTCATAGCTGAGAACAAAGGGAAAAATTAGGGAGGAATATATCCCTTCCCTTTAGAATATTTAACGGTGCGACAATTTAAGATACACATAATTTCCCATTAAAAGCGGATCGCATTAAACCACACGGTTTAACCAAGTAAAAACATCCCGAGCCATAGGAATAATTAATATAGGATTTACGGACTTTGAATCTGACATAGAGTCCTTAAAATGAGGCTTTAAATGCATTTTACATCAACGGAAAATGCTAAAGGGGTGAAACTGTAGGAAGCTAGATGCACTATTCATGAACTCAAAATTTGGAAAGGGAAAAACATTGTTCATGAACCACACTGTTAGAACCTCACCGATAGAACAATGTTCAAGAACCACACCAATGGAACACTGTTCATGAACCACACCATTTGATCCTCGTCGATATAACACTATTTATGAACCTCACCAATAGAACACTGTTCATGAACCTCACCATTAAAAACTAACCAATAGAACATTGTTCATGAACCTCGCTGTTATAGACTCCCCGATAGAACACTATACACCAACCATTCTGGAATCACTGTACACCTACCGTTATGGAAATATTGTACACATACTGTTCTAGAAACACTATTCATAGAACTAAAAAATTGGCAAAGGAAAAATAGTTTACCGTTAGAGGTTACCAATAGACCTTTTCACTGATAGAACTGTTTATAGAATTGGAAATTAGGAAATGGAAATAGGGGATACCATAAGAGTTAACTGATTGAACTGTTCACTGATAGAATTTTTCATAGAATTGGAAATTTCACAAAGGAAGTAGAGGTTATGGTTAGAGGATACCGATAGAACTATTCACCGATATAACTATTCATAGAATTAGAAATTTGGAAAAGGAAAGAGAGGTTACCATTACAGGATACTGATTGATCTGTTCACTGGTAGAGCTGTTCATATAATTGGAAATTTTTCCAAGGAAAGAGAGGTTACCATTAGAGGTTACCGATAGAACTGTTCATCGATGGAACTGTTCACAGAACTAAAAATTTGGAAAAAATAAATAGAGGTTACCATTAGAGGATACCAATGGAAATGTTTACAGATGGAATTGTTCATTGAATTAGAAATTGGGAAATGTAAAGAGAGGTTACTATTATACCTCACCATTTTCACTGTTCACAGAAGGTTACCGATGCCCTGTTCACAACTGTTTACCATTGGAACTGTTCCCTGAGGGTCACTAATACGACTATTCACAGAAATGGAAAATTGGTAAAGTGTTTGGGATAAGTCACCTTGACCTCCAAGAACACCTCAAACACCATATTTTCACAATGTAATGGACCAGAGATTTCCATACCATTACATCAAATACCTCTAACAACATTCTTGTCCCCGAGAATTCAAAACCCACCTAAAGTGAAAATGAAACGGGGTCTAAACAACCACCCATTGAGATACCTCTCAAAAGAGAGCAGGCCACAAAAGCAACAAAGGGAGCCATATCATAAACATGAATGCTTTATAACCAAAAGGCTACATCTATACATGAAAAGAGTTATACATCAATACACTCTGGGTATTGAGCACATATATATGACCCACGTTCCCAAGTAATCTCATCTATGCCATCATGGCTCCACAAGACATTAACCAAGGGGATAGAACACGTACACAACACATTCACCTTCCAGTCTTGGATCTTCATAGGTCGCTCCTCAAGGTGGAATTATCATCAACATAAATCTCTCTCCAATCGATGATGTGAGATTCATCATGAAGATAATGACAGATCTGTGATACATTGATAACATCATGTGTCCAACTCATCTATAGGGGGAAGTGATACTCGATACGCCCTAGCTCCAACAGGAGCTAACACCTTAAAAGTCCTAATAAACTGAAGAAAAATCTTACTTCCACGACCAAACCTTCACTTCCCATGATGGGGAGTCACCTTCAAAAACACGTGGTCCCCAACATCAAACTCCATGGGTCTCCTCCTTTGATCGGCATATAATTTCTGATGATCTGTTGTGGTCTTCATCCTCTCACAAAGCACCATAACCATTTTTTTGGTGTTCTTCACTAGTTTTGGTATGAGAATTGCTGACTCTCCGACCCTATTCTAGCACAACGAAGAATGGAAAGTTTGACCTTATGAGGATTAAAAAGGTTCCTAACTGATGGTGGAGTGAACACTATTATTGTAAGTGAACTCCATCAAGGGTAATTGCTTCATCATAGAACCACTAAAATCAATAACACAAGAGAGTAACATGTCTTCAAGAGACTAGATGGTTTTCTCTATCTAACTATTTGTTTGAGGATGAATAGTAGTGCTAAGGAATAACCTAGAACCAAAAGAATTCCAGAGACCTCTCCACACCCTAGAATTAATGTAAGGATCTAGATTAGAAATGATCATCCTTTGGACTCCATGTGGTCTCACCACCTCCTATAGATACTTCCTTGACCAAACATCCACTGAGCTCGACTCCTTGGTTACTATAAAGTGGGACGATTTTGTTAATCGATCCACTACCACCTAAATATCATCATGTCCTCATGGAGCTCAAGGTAAACTAGTAACAAAGTCCATTGAGGTGTCCAACCACTTCCATTGAGGAATCTCTAATGGCTGCAGTAGACCACCAGGGACACGGTGTTCGACCTTCACCTTCTGGAAGAACAAACATCAAGACACAAACTCTGCAACCGCATGCTTCAGCCAAGGCCACCAAAACTGACTCCTCAACGATCGGTATATCCTTGTCATACTAGGATGCACCGCTAAAAGAGATATATGGAACTCTCTGAGAACCTTCTAGTGTATCATTAATAGAACAAGACACCATCCATGATACAAAAATCAGTGTTGTTCATCCTCAGTCCAACCATTATGGGCCTCACCACAAACAACTCGATCTCTCCAAACCTCCACCTCATGATCCCCCAACTATGACTCTTCCACCTGCTACAACATAGATGATTGCACCGTCATCTGGAAAAGACAACCTATGCCCCCAACTTCTCCCACATCATTATGTAATACTAATAGTTCCTTCATTACTCTATATGAGTCACCAGATTCACACACATCACTATGTGACTTCTATCTCAGCACATCAGATACAAAATTCCCCTTTACTGGTGTATATGATATTTTGAAGTCGTATTCCTGTAAGAACTCCATCCACCAATGTTTTCGTAAGATCAAGTCACACTGGGAGAAAACATACCTCAAACTCTTATGATCGGTGAAATCCAAAAAGCAGTAACCAATGAGGTAATGTCTCCACAATTTCAGAGAAAACACCATGGATGCCAACTCAAGATCGTGAGTGGAATAGTTATGTTAATGGGTACGTAACTGCCGATACATGTAAGAAACAATTGATCTTTTCTGTCTCAGAACACAGCCCAACCCCAGATCTGAGGCATAGAAGAAAACATCAAACTGAACTCCCTCTGCTGGAAGACAAAGAACTGGAGAACTTACTAACTTATCCTTTAGATACTTGAACGCTGGCTGACATTGGTCAGTCCATTTGAATGCCTGATCCTTCTTGGTCAAAGAGGTCATAAGAGTCACAACTCGTGAGAAATCGACTATGAACTTCTTGTATTATCTTGGGAGACCATGGAAACTTCACACCTCCTACACTATCATGGGGGCTTCCCAAGACACAACTACTTCAATCTTCGATTGATCCACTGCTACTCCCTACTAGGAAACAACATGACCCAAGAAACAGACTTCTCGAACCCAAAACTCACACTTCAGCAACATCCCATATAGAGGATATTGATGAAGAACTCCCAAAATAGTGTATAGATGCTCTGCATGCTCATCCTTAGATGTGGAGTATATAAGGATGTCGTCGAAGAAAACCACAATGAACATGTCCAGGAACTCATAGAACATAGTGTTCATCAATCCCATGAACACAGTTGGAGCATTATTTACACCGAGCAGCATTACAACGAACTCATAATTCCCATGAAAACAATGGAAAGTAGCCTTCAGGAAATCCTCATCTTTCACTAGAATTTGATGATTTCTTGACCGCAAGTCAATCTTTGAGAACCAACATCCACCCTTCAGTTGATCAAATAAATCATCAATCCATAGACGAGGATAGTGATTATTTATTGCCACATTGTATAAGTGATGATAATCGACACACAAACACAAACTTCCATCAGCATTCTCTATGAAAAAAATGGTGCAGTCCATGGTGACACACTTGGCTGAAAAAAAACCGCACTGTAACTGACCATAAAGCTGTATACATAGCTCACATAACTCAGAAGGGGTCATCATATATGGAGACATAGAGATAGGAGACCCTCCTGGTTGTAGCTCGATCCAAAACTCAATCTACCATTGAGGGGGTAATGCTACATCCTCTTCTGGAAAGACATCAGGTTACTCTTCTACGACCCCAAAAAATGCAAACTATTGAACCTTTGAAGAACACAACATCATCTCATCCATTATGGATGAAATGTATGAGACACACCTATGCCCCATCTGAGGATCTTGGTCACCAACAAACACCACTGGCTCTCTATCCACACAAAAAAACGACCTTCTTTCTGAAGCAATCCACGATAGCCTGCATCGAATACAACCAATCCATGTTAAGGATGACATTATATGGTTGTATTAGTAAAAATAGTAAATCTCCACAAGAGCGGTGTTACCCCAACACTAGATCATAGTCTCTACATACTTCAAACAAGTCAGCTCGACCTCCAACAGGCGTAGTCAACACCAAGGTCACTGGAAGCCTCTCTACCTCAAGTCCCAAATCATGGACAAGGGTAGGTGATATGAAGGAGTGTGTCGCTCCTGATACAAAAAAGGCATACACCATGGTATGAAACAAGAAAAGGGTACCGTGAATGACTTCTGGATCACTTTCTGCTGGTAATGAAAAATCATAAAGCTAACCATGACCACCTCCATGGCCTCTCTGACCCTAATGACGACCACCACCATGGCCATGCTCTGCTCTCTAGGGATGAGGATGGTCACAAGGTTGTCCTCTTCCTACCTTGTCTACCCTTTTCTGGTCTAAATTTGGTGAAACCTACTACTGCTGACTCAGCTGGAACTGCCTCAATGGAAGAACCTAGAGCGAAGCACCTCGTACACGAAGACTGCTCTGAAAGGTCGGGAAATCCCGATGCTGATTACCTCGACCACCACAACAAAACAAGCTCATTATCCCTTGGCATAGGCTAGAGAGTTGTTTCTTCTAGATAAATGAGATGTAAATGGCTGGGACCTACACACTGCTAAACAGAAACTCTTCTACCCTATAAATCGGGAACCCCAGACCATAGCGCTGCTTTGTGAGGAATCACGATGAATCCCCTCTTGTGACGATCCAGTTCTATCCAAAGTCCTCTAGACAACCTCTACCCTCGCCAGCTCCTCAAGATATGTCTTCAGCATAAATGGGGAGACCTGGTTTTGGATCTCTGGATGTAAAGCCTCCTCAAAATTCCTCTCCCTGGCATCCTCATCAGGCAGAAGGTCCGAAGCATATCATTAAAGGTTCCTAAAATGGATTCCCAAATCTTGAACACTAGAAATCCCCTATCGAAGGGTAATAATCTCCTGAAAACTAGACACCTTCGCAGTTGAAGAAAGAAACCCGACTCTATACATGTCTCAGAACTCCTCTCATGAGATCATTGACTCCTCACGATCCCTAAGGAACAAGAACCACCACTGCCTCACTAATCTATGCAACATTATCACAACCATGGACACCCAATACTCCTTACGATCGTGGATCGAACTGAAGCCTATCTTGACCACATCCAACCAATCTCCCAGGACTGCATCTGAAACGGAGCCCTCATACTTCTATAGACTCTAGCGCTGAAACTCTCGAAGTGTCTTCCTCGAAGTGGCGTTGTTGTCAAAATCTACCCTACAATGAGCTGCTGGAATAGGCTACTGGACAACTACTATGTGATCTTCATGAGGACGCCAACCTGGAGCCATACCAAAAAAATAACCAACAGTTAGGGACCCTACACCTCGAATATGAAAGACTCAACATTAATTAATTAAATGTTTTCATTCATTCATTTTAGATTAACCTATCCCATGTTCTACCCATTAAAACACATGAACAAAGATGAATAATGCATGATTCTTTCCTACATCTCTACTCTGCAACTAGTATCACCTTGTTTAGTAGCAATTGTAAACATAATGGTCCGTACATCAGATCATACGGGGCCCTAAAAGCCTATGAGTCAGCCATTCTCTAGTGTTTACATCACTTGCTAAACATGAATGACATTGTTGCCCAACCAACCCATGCAACCTCAAATGTGCCTAATTCCAAACTCCATCCAATCCCTTAACCAGAGCTCTAATACCACTCATTCACAACCCCCTACCCACAAAGTGTACCCCTCCTAGGCCGGAAATGTGAGAAAGTAGATGATGACCCCCGAGTCCGGCCTCCTGTACACCCCGGGTTGGAGATTAGCACCGAGGGTATAGAATACTCCAAAATGGAAGGCATTACCCTATATGAGAACACATACGAAAGAGAGAGATTAAATAGACACCAAAAAACTCCAAATCAACTAGTAAGATAAAATAAATCATAAGTACACATAAGAAATTTCTTGGAAAAGTACTAAAACTAGAAGGGAAAAACTACAGGTACCCAGCATAATGTAAAAACAGCAGCTACCACAAGCTCGAAGAGCTCCTGCAACCCCATGATAGTAGAAACCAGCTTGATCTCCAACCTGATCCAACTGACATGAAAATAGTTTATATATACATTGGTTGTGTATAACAGTATACTTAGTAGGATCCTCCCCAGAGCCACTAGTGAAAAAGTAATAAAAGAATGCAAAAGCACAGTGAACAACAAGTGAAACTAATTAATCATCTAAACAGGTATACTAAGTTCTCATCCTCACCATGGCTACTCTCACTGAATAATGAATAAAAGAATATATCATATAATAAAAAATATCAAGGGTACCCCGCTACTACTTCCCCCCCTGGGTTTCTACTTTTCCCCAACATCACACATCCTAAGAATCTCTCTCCAAAAAGGCTTTCCTGCAGACACCCAGGCGAATCATCACAACATGCACCTCATGAAACAAAACCATAACGTCTATGCATGAAAGTAACCAGGTAGTTTTTGGGAGCCACCATAGCTCGCATAACATGTATCATACAATGGGTATTATACCTCAAGAAATTACTTCCCATACACCGAGTAAGGATCCTCAATCCATCATAGCTTATACAAGTTACACCTATAGTAGTCCATAAGAAACTTTATCCAGAATATATGTGTGTGAATAACCACAAGCCATTACAACCCTCTACACACATATATGGGGAAAACTAACTGTTGTTCCTACAAGAAAAAGTAACTACCGAGAGAAGAGAGCAGGGAAAAAGGGGGGTAATCATCAATTAATCCTCCCACCAAAATTTTGGGGAAAACACCACCCAGGGATCAGAATCCCCAAGGGGTCTATTTCCCTTTCTGACTGGGTGGAGTAGCATATAGAAACACAAAAAGTACAGAATATATTGTACCTCACAACCACACTATGGGCGTAATATAATCTTATAGTCAACTGAAGATAATGTCTCTCGGACTCCATGATGATACATCAAAGAATATGTATCCAATATGCACACAACCATTTAAATAGATTTATTACATCATTTCATTCCCTTTTTAATTATCTGAACTTTACGTCAATTAATTATTAAAACATTAATTAACCAATAACAATTCCATATTAAATTGTATTCGCATCACACCCAAAGTCCACTATCCCTTTTAAAATTACAACCTCGTCATTAAGTTCCAGTAAACACCAACACCATGGGATAACATCATTTAATAAATTATTCATTAAAGCATTACTTTCCCATATTCACATGCATTCTAGAAAAACATTTTATGCTACTAAACACAAGGGGGCTCAACACGGTGAGTAGATGTACTACTCGTTGAGTCTTTTCGGCTTGTAGCAAGAGAATATACCCATCATCCCTTGAGAATCTAAACATGAAAATCATGTGGGATACCCCACGCATCTTATCCTCTTTTGGAAGATGGGTATTTAAGACCAGATACCTTGAAGAGTGGGGAAAAGTAAAGTATATAATCAACCAATAATAAACAAAAAGAATCCAAAAATCACATCCATCTCGTTCCATCATCCCTAGTGTCCTCCAAGACACCCACATACATAAACTAATGCATCTGGCCACTATAGGTGTCATCTACTACCACAACCAAAAGGCCTCCATGCCCCCCACATATCACAAAATCCATCCAGGACCACATCATAACACAAGCAGTGGGAAAACAAACATTTTAACAGTTGGGCTCTTAGCCCTTTAATAAGAAATAGGGTAACTCGGAACCCTACAAGGAGTTAACTATTATCTAAAAACCAGTTCATTAATCCATATTAGATTAATCAATTATTATTTGTAGGTTCCATATTCGGGAAACCTAAATAGTAAGCTGTCAAAAATAATTGAACATGCCTACTGCACTATTTTGATTAACATCAAATTACAACAAGATAAACTATAATCATTCCTATGCCTCTTTATCTATAGACAAACAATTATCAATTAACTACGGTTTATGTTCTTTACAAATATCCATCAAGAAAGAATAGCTATACGAAGAAAGTATAGATATCACGCTATCTTGAAAAACATTAGGCAATAACATATGATCGATATCAATTTATTTTTCTAGTTAAAATATTTATTATGTCAATGAAATTGGGATCTAATGGGATAAAACATGCTAACTATATAGCTACACATAAAATAAAAGAGAAGTAACAAATCCCATACTTCAAACAGTTATTCTTGTTCTTTTATACGAGAATGGGCTACACAACAGGTTAGGATCTCCTCCCCCCTTGACAACTGTATCAACCTGAGGATGTAATGAAATGACCACACTAGTCAACACACAAGAAAATCCAGTTAGGATCATGGGGATAAAATTCCATAATATGGAAAGGAGAAACAGAAGGAGATGAACCCAAAATAATAACGATAGGTCATACCTTATATCGAATATTGATTGATACTGCTTGGTTGAATCCAAAACAGATCTGAAAAAATCCTAGGAGTAAGTCTGATTATGAAAATCCTACAGAATAGAATGAAAGTTCTAGTGTCTTATAGCTGAGAACAAAGAGAATGAATTAGGGAGAAATATATCCCTTCCCTTTAAAAGATTTAACGGTGAAACAGTTTAAGATACAATTAATTTATCATTAAAAGGGGATCTCATTACACAATGTGGTTTGACCAAGTTAAAAAATATTGAGCAATATGAATAATTAATATAGGATTCATGGCCTTTAAATCATCCTTAGAGTCCTTAAAACGAGGCTTTAAATGCATTTTATGTCAAAGGAAAATGCTAATGGGGTGAAAGTGTAGGAAACTGGAAACATTGTTCATGAACTCAAAATTTGGAAAAATAAAAACACATTTCATAAACCTCACCATTAGAACCTCACCGATAAGAGACTGTTCATGATCCTCACCGATAGAACATTGTTCATGAATTTCACCATTATAACCTCATCGATAGAACACTGTTCATGAACCTCTCCGATAGAACATAGTTCATGAACCTCACTGATAGAACACTGTTCCTGAACATCACCATTAGAACCTCAATGATAGAACATTGTACAACTACCATTCTGGAAACACTGTACTCCTATCATTATGGAAACACAGTACACCTACCATTCTAGAAATAATATTCATAGAACTCAAAATTTGGCAAAGGAAAAAGAGGTTTCTATTAGAGGTTATGGTTATAACTATTCGCTGATATAACTGTTAATAGAATTGGATATTTGGAAAAATAAATAGAGGTTACCGTTAGACCCCACTATTGGCATTGTTCACAGATAGAACTATTCACCAATAGAATTGTTAATTGAATTGGAAATTTTGGAAAACAAAATAGAGGTTACTGTTAGAGGTTACTGATAGAACTGTTCACTGCTAGAAATTTTCATAGAATTAATAATTTGGAAAAGGAAAGAGAGGTTACTGTTAGAGGATATCGATAGATTTTTTCACCGATAGAACGAATTGGAAATTTGTAAAAGGAAAGAGATGTTTCAGTTAGAGGTTTCCAATAGAACTATTCACCGGTAGAATTGTTCACAGAACTCAAAATTTGGAAATTGAAAGAGAGGTTACTGTTAGAGGTTATTGATAGAACTGTTCACTGATGGAACTGTCCATAGAATTTGAAATTTGGAAAAGGAAATAGAGTTTACTATTAGACCTCACCATTGGAACTGTTCTTCGAAGGCTGCAGATGAACTGTTCACAACTGTATACCATTTGAACTATTCAATGAGGGTCTCTGATGCTACTATTCACAGAGAGGGAAAATTGGAAATGTGTTGGGGATAAGTCTTTTTGACCTCCCAGAACACCTCAAAACCCATATTTTCACAAAGGAATGAACCAGATAGGTTCATACCATTAAAAATATGAAAAAAATTCTATTTTCTTGAACCAGTTTCAATTTTAAAATGTAATTTTTGACCTTTAAAGACAAATTAATTGGGAAAACAACTGTGAATTTCTCCTCAAAAAGGGAATCTCTCTCCTTTTTAAAGAACATATATTGTTTTTTTGAAATCTATATTCTGACTAAATTACAATCAATCATAACATTTCTTATTCATAATCCTCCTTCATTTCAAATATTCTTCTACCTAATGGCTTTAGAGTCAATATGAAGGGGTAAATAAAAAATTAATGTATGATTTTCAGAGACACACTCTAATTTTTATTTGGGAAAATTTTTATTAAAAATATTGTGAAACTATTATTATATTGTTAAAATATTAAATTATAATTTTATTGATATATTTCTTATCTTATAATGATTATATATCAAGATATACCTCCAACAAAACACTTTTCATGTGGATTCTAAACATTAAAATATAGGGTTTTTCCAAAATTGGGTATTTTCATCTCAATACTAATAAAACTCATTTAAAAAACATAAGTAATATTAAAATTAACCATACAATATTATATTTTTGATTATATAATGTTTTTTTAAAAAATATTTATTATGTTTTCCCATATTTTAAACTATTTTGAAAAACATCATTCATTGAGGTGGTTCTACAATACTAATATGAACAATAGTGTTTTTATAAAACTATTCCTTTTTTGGATATTCTTAAAAGTTATTATTATATTTAATATAACATGAATATTCATGTAATAATATGTTTATGATTATTTAATGGTAAAATATCCATCAGATAAATGGAATTAAATGAAAACAATCACGGTTTTTTAATCATAAAAATTATTATTTTCAAGGAATATTAATAGAATAGTAAATATTTCATCAAATATTGAACTAATATTATTCTATAATGATATGGTAGAACTAAATTGAAACTTATGGATCTTATATAACCCTTTTCTATAGAACTTTTGTTCTTTTTAAAATATATAGTCTATTTTTGAAATTAGGAAACATATGACCTCATAAGGACTGACATGAACAATTTAAATTTACGTAACGATTAAAATATGATAGTATGTGAATTATATGTAATTATAATATATAAATTAACATTAATAAGTATCTAATAAAGATATTTATGTAATATAATTTTGTTATTTAAGAGGGTTGAGGACGTAAAAGGTGATTTATGAGTTATGGGAATGTGTTCTCTTTTAAACCTTTAAATTACATATCATAAAGTATATTACCTATAATAATTTTTATCCATTTATATATTATTTATATTGTATAAATAATGATCTTATAAAAATTAAATTATTTACTAAATTCATTATATATTGAATTTTACTTTCTTTTCAAAAGTTTAAATGGAATATTCTTAACATTTTCGGTATGGGATATTTTTTAGTTTCATCACAAAAGTATTAAAATATTATCATTTTAAATTGATATCACATTAATTATATTTTTTGATTTTATATTAAATTTTCCCATTAAGTATTCAACTTCATTTTTCCATGGTTTTCCCTAATAATTTTTATGCATTTTCTTAATTCTTCGTTGATAAATATTTATTTCATTTTATTTTAATTAGTTCACATTAATGTTTGATATTATGAGATATAAATATGTTTTATTAAGAGTTTTAATATTGAGGTGATAAAAAATGAATAATTATTTGTTTTTTATTCATAAAATGGTTATTGAGAATTATATATGATGAATGTATGGTTAGTGATATTACCCATTAACGAATTGGGTAATGATTCATTCTCTATAAAAATAATATTATAATTAATTGACTATGATTTATTCCATTGTGGATGAATACGAGTGAAAAGGGGTGATAGTTATCATTTCATAATATTCCTTCATGGATATTTTTTTAATTTAAGATTACTTAGAAATTTTTTTAATGTATTTTTTTGGGAAGTAATAATTTTTTCAGGTTTTAAAGTGGGTTTGTTATTATCAAGATCAAATATATTTTTAATGAAATTATTTTAAATAAGATTCATGTATTTATACGGCCTAATTGGTTTCATTATTATTACACACCATAAATATTTTTATTATTATCCCATGTTTTCAAACAAAATCATGTGATTAGGGGTAAGTAAGACAATTATGATGTCTTGATTGAAATATTTTGTTATGGTCTGGTACAATTAATGTGAATCATTTAATGATTTTTAGTGAAAAATATGTCCATCTATATGAAATTTTTTCACTTTTATATAAATTATTTTCTAATTAACTAAAAATAAAAACATAAATTTTCATTGGAATGAAAGTAATATAATATTTCTTATACCTCTAGTTACTATAGTGTGTCAACGTACATGCGATTAAAAATATTTTTCCATGACTTATAATGAAATTAAATCCCTAGAATATGATTAATATTATAACACAAGTCATAATAAGACATATTGTCATGAATCACCGAAATATTTCCATAGTTGTGGTCAGTTAGACCATCTAAAAATGTTATATAATTGATAATAAAGCTACAAATGTTGAGGTGATTCTATCCTCTCCATGTGCATCTAGGTTCAAAAAAAGTCATGTTTATTATAGAGGAATATAACATGTTTTTGTGATATAAATTTGATGGTTATGTAGTTTTATGCATCCTTAAAGTTAATAAATACTTATAGTAATTTATTTTTATGAATTGGGGAATAATATTCTTCGTGTTTCTACTCATATGTAAAATTCAATTCTTATATGATAGTAAGTATTGATCTTTAGACCCATGAAGATTTCTACCAACATTAAATTGTTAAATTATTGTTATAATAGTATTTTAATCATCAATAACCAATCCGAGTCATTTATATATCTCTTGACTGGTTTATGTTTCCAATAAAGAATAACCTGATGAATCATTGATACTTTTTCTTGCTCTATATGGAGTAAATATTTAAATAGAAAACTAAATAAAGTGGGGATACCACCATTAAATAACATAGTATTTTGATAGCAACAGTTTTATAATCAGACATCATGGGATAAGTAGTGTAAGGCTTCCCAAATCATAATGATTCTAGTTTGTGAGAGATTTATGTGTGTATTTTAAACCAATGATTTTATTGATAATAAAACATAAACATGTGGGTTTTAACTCCAAAATGTATCTTGAGGTGGTAAATAAATCAGAATTGGGTATAATATCTACCATAGTAATTAGTATATATAGCACTATCATTGTCCACATCAATATTTGAATTCATATTTTTTATGGGAGATTTGGTCCTCAATTTTCCATTGATGAAATGATATTATATAGAAACAATGTGATATTTTGGAATGAATTTGGGAACCCATTTTTTAATTTTGAAGTTAAACATTTAATTTATTTAATTTGAAAATAATTTATGATATTGCTTTAGTTTTCATAAAATTTGAGGGGAATATTGGGGAAAATGGATGTATCATAATAACTACATGGTTATTAATAATTGTGTGACAAAGTCATGGAAGGGAATGAAGCACATGACAATAGGGTTTTCATATATACTTTATAATTTATAAAACTATTTATAAAAAAACATGTAACATTTCTTAGGGATCATGATATTGTAACACAATTGGAACATAATTTGATAAAATATACATCTAAACCATGTGAGGGTACACAATTTAAAATCAATAAATTTCAAATATGTCCCCATCCGATTAAATCCTTATTTAGGTTCGTCCTTCCTTCCCATTAAATTTAAGGGTATTTGATGTATTACCCCTTATCCTATAATCATTTATGTCTTTATTCATCAGATTCCTCCATCATAAATTCAATATTTATTCAGGTAATTGGTTCATTTCCCCATTCATGGCCTCCTTCATGCTTTTTATTGTAATATCTTTTATCCCAATTGTCATAGTGTCTATGGTTTAGTGTTACGAGAATTTATTTTGAATAATCATGTATTAGGTTTTATAACTATTCTTCGAAATATATTCTTACCAACTTGTGTTGGATTAGATTCATCAAAGACCATTGTTAACATATCCAATAATCTATAGTAGAAGGACCCATGGATTTCAATTTATTAACTAAGCCCTTCATTCATGATGTTTTAAATACTTTATTCATGAAATTAATTACTATAATATTTTATTCTATGAAAACATTGAATTTTTTGGGTTCAACTCTTGTTTTTTATTTTAAAATGATTTTATTATATTTGGATACATAAAATCAAATCTTGTTGAATTTTTCTATAAAATGTGTTTGATAAAATTAAACATATGGTTTTTTATAAAATAATAATACTAATTTGAATGAGATTATTTATTATTAATTATAAAAAATTTCCAAAATGATGTTGGTGATCATTTTATGGGATTAGGATGATTTGATTCCTTAAATATAGAATATTCAATAAGACAATATGTGTTATCCTTGTTTCTTTCAATGGTTTCAAACTGATTAAGTATGTTATAAAAAAATATCAAGATCTTTATCATGTTTTCTAAAATATGTTATCATATTTATCATGGTTTAAAATCAATATTCATACTGATTATTCAAATTCCCCCATGATATTTACCCTTTATTATTTATTATATAAATTAGCATTTTTATGTCTTTTGGAGTGGATTAAGAAAACATTAATTTTTTAATTCAATTTATAATATCATAAGAGGATGTTTCACAAAGGGATCAAAGAGGTGATGGGTGAGTTTATATATTTGTATGGTATTGGTTATATATTATATTTACTTTTTTATATTTATAGCTCTCCTCAATTTACATAATATGAGACCTTGTTCATACAAGATGGATTTCCATGGATGAGTGACGCCATAATTTATGATCAACCTATGGATTTTGAGGATCTATTGGAAATTTTCTATTCTTATGCGACATTCCTTCTCTTCTTCGATGAGAAGAGTAAAACCCAGTGATTCATTAGTTTGACCATTAGGAATACCAATTAGAAATGTTCTGTTATTGTTTTTTCTTAGATTTTCTCTGAATATACTAATATAATGATGATTTGTATGATTATTAATAATATATAATTCATTATTAGTTAGTTTTAATAATAACTTCTCTGTTATCATTTTTTTCAAAATAAAATTTTTATTTTATACATGGATATAAGATAATGTTATGTTGTTAATTCATACTTCATTAGGTTCCCCATATAAATTTATTTTATTATTTCCATGGTTAATGTTTCTTATAAATCTCATGAAAACCAATAATGATGTTTCACACTTATTCATTTAAAATAAATGAAATTTATCATTAATAATGATCAAATATTATCATTTTCAAATAAATACTTCAATTTTATTACACTTAATCTAGTTATAATTTTTCCTTCAAGGTATTGTTTATCAAATCCTATTTCAATATACAATGTTTTAATAGTAGAATAAATATTTTTTTGTTTAATAGGAAATAAAAATATTTCCATTATACTTATAGTTAAAATGATTCTTTCAAGGATATATCTATAAATAATATGTATGGAAAATCAAAAGGAGACCTAATAAGAGTTAATTTCTCATACACTAAAAAATAGGTTTCATCTAGGTTTTACTTGGATATTGAGGGTGATATTATATTAGTTTAGGTATTTTAGAAGAAATAAGTAATGGTAACTAACATGATGCATGAATAAAAAATTTCAAGATTTTTTTTGGTATCCTATTCATGTGTTCCTTTATATTCATTTCCAATGTATCTACCATCCCTAATTTCCCTTTTTTGTTTCATTTTAATATTATATTAGTTTATGTACAATGTATAACTGTAGTGTTGCTGGTATTTTCTAATATATTTTTTTTATTTTTTTATTTTATGATTAATTAATTTATTCAAATGTGTTTTCGTATTATATTTAAAAAATATTTCTTTCCATATATACGATTTCCTAACTTATGATGTTTTCATTCCAAAATATCATGTGAAATTATTCTAAAATTAGTTATTTTATCTTTAGAAATGTTTCACAATGTTGTATACCATGCCTAATCAATACTAGTTTTTATCCCATAATGATAGATTAAACAATATAGTATTAGTGGTATATGATCTATACTGATGTGGAATGTTGACACAAACTGGGTTGTGAAAACTACCAACTAAAATAGATAATTAGTGTAACATATCATCTATCTATATATTTCTAATAACCTAATGATATCCATGAATTTTCCAAGATATTTTTATCTAAAAGGGATAAATAGTATCTTATAGTGAAGAATAATTTTTATCATCCATTATTGAACCACCGATTTACGTTTTCATATATAAAATTTTGTTTTATTCAAAAATTTTACATTGAGAACAATAAATCATATAGTAGAAAATACCATTTTTGTTCTTATTGGGAAAAAAAGGAAAGGTTTTCTCACAATTTCTTTCGAAATTTAGTTACTAATGAGGTGTGGAATCGTTTAAATAAATGATATGATAGATAATATTATTTTTAATAAATAATATCACTATCATGATAAACATGGAAAATTAAGTGAAATTGAAACTTCATGGGCCTAAAACGGTCATCGATGGGAGAAAATAGAGCTTTTTTTAATTTTAGTCTAATTTGGTCAATGTGGTAGGCTTCAATTTTATCATCCTAAAAGAATGAATGGGTCACTACATGGCTGAAAGTCAAAAGAAACATTCATAGTGTGCACCCCAAGTAGTTCATATTACTACCCACAAGGTTTATTTGGTTCTCATGGGGAATCATGTTTAGAAATAACACTTTATAACATACACTTCAAAGGAATTTTAAGATAAATGTTTGAGGTTAACACCATTGAGAAAATGGTATACCTTGAATATTATTCCAATCCAAAACTCATGATGACTTAATAAGTTTATTTTTTAATTATAACTATATAAACTATAAAATGATAATGTCTGTATAGAGTCATAAAGGTGTGATCATGATGTGATTATAATTTTAATATAGTTAAATAACTAAAAATTTTTATTACAGTCAACTTTAATAAATCCCATTGCATAGTGTTTATTATCTAATTACTAAATTAATTTTTTATGATAAACTACATTGATTCATTTATAAACTAGTATTCTTAAAATAATATATAAATTTCAACGGTCTAAACTCATTTTATTGTTAATTGTTTTTATGAAATCTTGTATACACATCCAATAAAAAAAATCCTTAATCAATAACTAATGTTCAAAATCATTAAAATAATTATATATTAGGGTTATTAGATATATTCATGAATAAGTAAATATATTCTCCTTTATGGTTTTATAAATAAAAGTTAGGAAATATATTTTCAGCATAGAAGAGGCATATTAAATATCCCATCACATTTTAAGTACTTATCTCTATGTTTTAATGTATTTCTCATGAATATCCCACTTAAATTGAAACCCTATCTCTATTCATGACTAAAAAAATTGAGAGAATTTTTCCATATACAAAACCTATTACATTTCAAATAAAAAAATGAAATTTTTTTTATGTATTCTCTTTTTTAATTATAAATATAAATCAATTATAATCCTTTAATTATCATTTCAGTAATAATTTTAATTTATATACCTCTATTACCTATTAATCCATGATATGATTCTAACTTTTCTACTTTTTTCACCATGATAATTCAACCATGACATGCCCTTATTTGGATATTCAAATCAATTTTTCTATGTTTTCCAACATTTTTCTACCACAAAATGGTTTCACCCAATAGTTTTTCATTAATTATTGGAATCAAATATGTCTAATATAAGAAAATAGTATTGTTTCCTTGTCAAGTTCATCTATTTAAATATTTTCAATAAAATTATAATGTATTAATTTTCCTCTACATAATGTCTTTCAATTTATGATAAAACTAAATGGATAAAAATGTTTAAACTACCAGAATTGAAAAGGAAATAGTAATAATACTAAGAAAACATTAATTTACTTGTTAAAATTATAAATTATCCATACATGTAATTGTAAATATATTACATAACCATAAAAGTTAGGTTAATAAAATTCAAACCCTACATAAATTATGTAAAAACTCCAACATTTATTGTGAAGTATTTTCTTTATATCCAACAGCCTCAAAATTAAACTCATGTTATCGTTTTTTTGTAAATGGTAATGTAATACAAAAAATCAATAAATTAAACATTAAAATTTCACATTTAATGAATATAATCCAATTATCAATATATTTATATATTAAAAACTTTCATGAAAATTACAATTCCCCCCATGTCTATTAAAATATATAAATATTTTAATTTTTTTTCTTAAGAATTTATAAAATAAACATATTTGAATATGGTAAATAAAATATAAGTTATAATATAAATATCATTTTATTTTAATTTCATTTTAAATTTTTTTAATTGAATTTATTCATTGAAAAATCCTCGCATATGACAATCTTCTACTATTCAATCACCTACCAAAACAATTTGATAGTTAGAACATGACTGTAAGATAATTTTGAATGATCCTTAAATAATATAAAAACACATTATATGTAAAACAAAAACTAGAACCTAAATACCCATGATGAATCTCATCTTGACAATATTTTTGATAGTCAAGATATGTTGGTTGAAGGTATAAATTATATAGGTCAATATATGGTAATTACATTAATTTATAAGCATATATGTCTATTTTTTATTTATCATACAAGAAAAAATAAAAAATATAAATATTCTCCTTTACAAAACTACACTATTTAATTATCATAAAAAATATTTTAGATATAAAATTTGAAAATTTTATTTTCCCAAATCAATAAATTTAAATTATTCTTGGATCAGTAATCTGACATTAAAATATAATAGTTTCTCATCTACATATCATATTACTTATTAAATTTCACTAAAAATCTTATGTAAACATTATATGATGGAATTTTCAGTAAAATATTTCTACAAATATTATACATATCTTAAAAAAATAAGTGCGCCATGTAATTGATAAATCATAAAATATTATAAACCATTTAAATGTATGGTAATATAAAAATATAAGGAACTTTTATCATTGAATAAAATAATTTTTCTTTTTTTATCATCATTTAGTTTCCAATCCATGATTAACCTATAATTGAAAATAAATAAATGAAATTTTAATTCCATTTATGCTTAAAAATACATTCTTATTGAATATAAATATCATAATAATTAATAAAATATATTACTACAAACTAATTTCAATAGAAAAAAACATTAGATTCAACCCATTAACGCCTTTTTAATTATTTTTTATATACCCTAATTCACCTTGTCATTTAATATAACATTGGAAATAAGTTAACAAATTTTAATTAATAATTAGTTAAAATTTATTTTATTCCATATGGATGGGTCTTCGTTTTTTCTATCAAATAATATTTACTCGTCCTTCAGATAAATAATTCTCCATGTAACAACAATGATTTTGTGAAATTAAATGCCTTTTACTATTTCATGTATGTGGTACATGTGGTAATATAGTGTAATATAAATTACATTTAGTACATCATGAAAATCAACAATACATTATTACCTTAATTCAAACATTACATTTAGAGAATAAATATACATTTAATAATTAATAGAATTAAAATTGGATAAAAAATAGGAAATAACACAAGCATAATATTAAAATATGGATTCTATCAATCCCATAAAATGATTTCATTCATGAACAACACTATAGGAATGAAAAATAAAATAAAATAAATATTAATTTTGAAAACAAAAATATATATAATTTTGTGATGAAATAGAATTTAATGAAGAATTATTGGAATATGATCGATTGTTTTGAAGGTAGGGAACCCATATGACTGTTAAAACTATCACAATATGAATAGTAATCCGAATACTAAGAATTTTAACCTAATCATTAGAATAGTATCTTCACTAATGTAATTAAAAAAACTAGTTCTATTTTATAATGAAAAATTTGAAAATTCATACCTTGATAAAAAAATGTTTTATCAACATTTTCATGATAAATGTAATTTTTAGAGGAATGTTTATTTTTTAAAAAGTTTTTATAAATGAATATTTTTATTCCTTAAAATGATAATATAATTTTTGAGACTATAAGTACTTTTTAAAAGGGTCATAAAATTTATCAGAAAATTAAAATTAAAATTTTTCAAAAATATAATATTTTTTTATAAAAAAAATTATCCCATACATAGAAATTATTTTTGTAAAATATATTTTATTTTTAAAATCTACATGATGAAAATTGGTTAGGGTAAATTTTACGTATTTTTGTAAAATAGATGAATTTGTGGTGAATAGTAAAAATACAAGAAACTATATTATTCAATAGTATAAGTTAAATAAAATAATTAATGAGTTATAAAGGATTTAATCAAAAATTATTTATAACTAAAATGCACTAATTCTTTCATTTGGACATATGACGTATCAATACTGGTATACTTTATCCAAAATAACAATCTAATGAATATTATATTCAAAAACACCTCTCGTATCCCCTTGTAAATACTTCCCCATCTCCTCACACCTTCTATACCTTGAAGAATTCGAAATTTTTACCAAATTATCTTCTCAAATATAACAAACTAAATAGGGTCAACCTAACGTGTCACTCAATGTTGCCCACGATAAGACCTATAGAAAATATTCTCAAATGATAGAGGTTATTGATAAGAAGCGAGGGTCAAAAATCTTTCAATGGGGCGACTATACCCTCTAGTTATAGTAAAATAATAGTAGAAAAAATCATCTCATACATATGGGTAAACATTAGAGTATGCATAATAAATAAATTGAAATGATTACATTATATAATAAACAAAATGTGGCATACATTTTTATAGACTCCATGAATGAAAAACATAAAACTTCTTGTCACCCACTGGGTTGATCACATATACTAATTAAAAAATAAAAAACAAAATAAAACATACATTGATTAAAAATCCATGCTAAACTGTATACCCAGCCTCCATGATGCAGAAGATATGAATAATTGTTCCTGAGAATCCACACGAGAAGCTTTTATTGATCAATAAATAATGGATGTAGACCTCCTCAATAATTAAGACTATTTTCTAACCCAAATATTGGCACCATGTATGCATTCACACAAAGGTTCTCATATAGATGGTGAGAAATAAATCACTATAGGTCAACAACAATGGTGAACCTAAAATATGTCATCATAGAAAGTGCATGCACACATAATATTTTTTTGACTATCCCAAACTCATAATTGTAAGCATTAAATTAATAAATTCATAATATTAATGGAATAAATATATATAACCCTTATTTTTATCCTATCAACTGAGGTAAATCTACCCTCCCTCTGCCCCCCACAAGAGGATTTGTAGCATATAGCCCACCCTGGCATTGGAAAACCAACCTATCCTCTATATATACATAGGAGATCTAACATTCCTAAACGTAAATGAATTAATTTGACTAACCTTTAGTGTAATTATATGTATCTAAATGAAAAAGAACACCATGTATGATCTAATACTCCAATAGAATGATATGAACTAATGAAAAAACATATATGTCAACAGAAATAGAGAACATATCAGTCCAAATATTCAAAAAAAATGAATGAGATGCCATATATGGATCCAAAAAATATAGGATCTATATATAAAGTGGTAATGGATATAATCCACATACTAAGAGAACTCTGAATCCAATGTACTCTAAACCCACTATGTGACTATGTTGACACCTCATGATCCCAAATCCACTAAAGCAAGAGAAAACTTTGATAATGGGGGATGTTTCATTCATATAGATTATACATTAACTCCCTAAACCAATCTGACCATAACCATTCAGTTAAGGAAAGAACTAGATCCAAACTCAAGGCCAATGTTTGATCCTTGATATTCCAACGGTCTTCTCTTAAAATTATTGACCATTGTAGAAACCTCCTAAAAAATTATGTCCAAAGGATGACCTAATGTGGTATGATACAACCTCAAAACCACCTTAAAAATTGCTAAACTATCCACATAAATTAATAATTGTCCAACTAAGAACTAAACATCTCTATATACCATAGATCCCAACACCCAACAGAAAACAACCACATGCTCCCAAAAACTGAATTCACGGCTACCCAAATCTAATGTATCCCAAAATCCACCAAATCAAAACACCAGGTGATGTATAATAAGGGGCTTCCCAATGCCACCCTAGCACTAGACCATTCCCATCTAGAATATCCTCAACTAGTATAAAGGTCACGCCAACTGCGAGACACCTTATGATGGTTCCTATAGATTGTCTAAATAAATATACACTCCTAGTATCGAAACATTGTAAATAAAACTCAATGTAATCTAACTAATCCACAATCCACAGTACACCCAAAGGGTAATATAAAAGAAAAGAACACCCACTAGGTAATTCATAAAAAACAAAATCAAATCCTAGAAATCAAGACCTTATAAGGGAACCTCGACCCAATCCAATCCTTCAAGAAATAAAATAAATCATTAGTGGGACTTTATGAAAAACAATAAATGAATGGGTTCTAAATATCCCACAATGGAATCCAACAATTATAATACTCAAACATAAGAGTTGATCCTCAACTACACTAACCTCAATCAACAAGTCTTATCAAACATGAAAAAACTAAGATCTCCTCAGAGATATTACTTTATCTCTTCTCTATGATTCAATCCAAAGGGACTAAAATATATCTCCATGTAAAACATATGATAGGATGATCATTGAGCTCACAACCCACACCTAGGATTCACAACATACAACCCAATCGGCTAGTGGATTTTGAATCCAAAACAAAATAAAATCCTCTTACTAAACTCAATTAGTCAAAAAAATTTATTATTTCCCCTAAAAACTAAATGGATTCCAACATCATGATCTAAATTAAAAAATTATCATAATGGAAAACAAAAAAGTCAAATCTTGACTCGATCATGACAATAGAGAAATATAATGAATCACTACAAAAAATGTCATTTAACGACACCAGAATATGATTTTATTAGCACTAGAAAATCATTGATTCTTTTTAGAGAGGTAATGTCTTGATGCTTTTATTAGTGATAAAAAAAGTAATGTTAAAGTCCCCCTTTAATAGGTCTAAAAAGGAACTATTAAAATAGTCTTTTAAGAGATATTTTAAGCACTTTTTAATGGGTGATTTAGCCACTCTAGAGAAGAGCTGATGATGGTCTTCATGATAAAGGATATATATAAAAATGATGCATCACCCACCCCATTAATATACACTTCCCACCCCCATCCCTTTATGGGTGCTTCAACCACCACATTATCAGCACATTCGATAATCAAACCCTCTCATGCGCACCCCTTCCTCTAACGAGTTTCAAAACCTAGACCTCTATTATATACATAAAAGCCATTTCCACTGTCATATACTATTTTTTTCACATTTTATGATATATCTATATATTTATATATATTTCATTACAATGTTTTATACATATATATATATATATATATATGTGTGTTTATACATATGATTAAATATTAAAAAATATATTTTATAAGTAAATATGTTAAATTTTATTTTTATAAAATATAATTTTTATGTGTGAATATATAAAAAATATGTTTATATTTTTATATATTTGAATATAAATAACTGTAAATCATGAAAATTTAAAAAAATTCAAAACTATAATATCAATATGAATTTAGGATCTAGGAATAAATTATGTCCCTATCAAAAATGGTAAAAATTAAACCCATAATAGAGCCTAAAAATATATTTAATGTTACAAAATCTGGGTATGATGACTAAAAACTCAGTTTTAGAGGACTTATGGGCATTTTTGTCCATGAAAAATGTGAAAGGGGTTTACTTATGTCACTACGGGTATATAGATCATCACATGATTTGATTTGATTTGTGGTGGATCACGAAGGAACACGTTGATCAAAAGTTATGTTCATCTGTGGATTGAGTTATGTTTTCAACTTATCATTGGACTTTTATTTTTAAAAAATATTCATGTTTCCTCAAATTGTTATTATATTATTATTACTCTATAATAATTACGAAATTGTTGATTAAAAATATTTTTTTAATTGTTTTATATGCTATTTTCACAAAGTATATTATTTTTTACATGTCAATACCAAATTATCTTTTCTAAAACAATTTTCAAAAACTATATATTATATTTATATCAATATATTTATATTTATATATTAATATAAAATTTTTAATGAAGTTTTTTTTTCAAGTATAATTTTATGAGTTCTTATAATATATCACTGAAAGGGGGGTATTTAAGAACATTCGAATGATTCATATATGAACCCCCCCCCCCAATTTAGTATATATTTTTTTACAAGAACTGATAGAAGACCCATTTTTAACAGATCATAATAAAAGTACTAATAAAGACCCCTCATTAAAATTTATTTTTTAGCAATGAAAAAGGAGGTCTTTAACAATGTTTTTAGTTAACCCTATTAATGAACTAGAACTAACTAAACCCAGTTAATTCATAGTGAACAGAGAAAAATTATATGATTTGTACTTTAGGGTACATGATATAAACACATAATGTCCCCTAGATGTGTGCCTTAGGCCACATTTGGGTAAAAAAATTCACATTTTTCAGGATTTCAATGACCTATGATGATGCATATTGTCACAAAATGACAAAAAAATCATGCTTTCCCCTCGAGAATCCTTAGTAGAAAACCAACCACTAGGATCCCATATAGAACTAGAGTGATTGATGCTAACTCAACCATTTAATAAATGGAATTACATAATCCCCAACTCTCTACCATTATGAGTGACATTCTATCATGACCGATCTGATTGTCCCTAATATAAGAGTATCCTTATCATCACTATATTTACTAAAAAAATAATTTCTTGTCCCACACAACATCCATCACTTAATTTATTTTATAAACATTATCAAAATGATAAAACCACTACACCAACCGAAAATCCCACAACATTCATTCTAAAAACCATGTAAAATGATGTTCATGGACTCCAACATCTTATGGTTCCCTCTCCACACAAATGTTTTTCTTTCCCTATTCCCATAGAGCCCCACTGGCCTCACACTCATATAGGATAAAACCAAACAAAACTAAGATAACGTGCCTCACACCATATACCATGATCCTCATGAAGTTCTCTTCCAATAATAATGGAGAACACTAGGTAATCCTCTAAAAAATAAATAATATCCCTCTTGATAAGATCAACCACATGCCCTCCCTCTACTCAAGAATCAATCCAACACCACAGGAGTCTAACTACAATTCAACTATGCTACCCAAATTGAAATAAAATGAGTAGGTTCTGGGGTCTAACTAAACCTACCTTCTAAAGCCATCCATGAGATTGGGATCTCTCCTAAAACCCCACTTCTAAAACTAAAAACATCCCATTTCTAACCAAATCCTTATGATAAAAAACATTAATGGACCCACCAAGGAAGAAATAACTTATGGTCAGAACAACTCCAAACCAAGAAAAATAAATGTTGTTCATTAGGTAAACCCCCACCTTGTAGAATCTCATTCTATATCCAAATATCTCTTAGAAATCATTTCACCCATTAAGCCACTAATAGGGCACTCAGATCCCATTACTTACCCATAATGGTCCCCATGCACCCCAAAAATAAGGGATTGCATCTCCATTACCGAGAAAAATACTACAATACAATTCATAGGGACAGTCATTATAATATATATATATATATATGTATATATATACATCTGGTTATGTAAAGTAGAATGGAACCTCGTACTTATATAAGAAAACACTATATAATAATATTCCCACACTTAAACAAATGAACCTCCATCATCAATAAAAAAACTCATACGTGCATATGTCATGTGAATACAATGTGAATATAACAGCACATGAACATTTAAATCATTCCATTGGTACAAGATCAAAAAACCATGTTAACCATAAATCCACCATCCCAAGGGAATCACACTCTTTGAAATCCAGAAACCATAAAAATATAAACCATGATCTACAATCCCGTTCTAGGAAAACATTGACTTACTATTGAAAAAGGTGTTCTCAACACAACAGTATGAAATATATTAAAAGTAACAACACATTACTGGAACTCCTATCTAATAACACCCAAAATCATAAAACTATAAATCTATAAAAATAGTTTGTAATGAAAAATATTGGGTCAACCTGACATGTCACCTGATTTGGCTCACCACAAGGCCTAAATCGCACCTCCCCGGACCTAGAGCCTACCAACCAGAATCGATATTTTAAAATATTACATGGGGAGACTATACCCTCTATTTAGAGTATAATAATATCATAAAATAACCATACTCTTATAGATTGATAAACATTACAGTATGAAAAATAAATAATTTGAAACAATGACAAGATATAATAAATGGATTGTGGAATATAGACATAGAAAAAAATAATGAAAAACAGGAAATATAAATATTCCTAATGGTCTAACAAATTATACCAAATAAAAAAAATGAAAATATAATAAAAAACCATAATTTCCAACTTCGATCTGAACCACCATCTCTGTCTCCTCAATGCTCAAGTTGAGCTAGCAAAATTTTGAGACTCTAAATGTGTGGCTCCAATTGATCAAGAAACATTGGGAATAAACCCCGTCTATGGTTAAACATGTTCTCCAATCATAATTAAACCATCATTTCTGCATTCATAGTGAGGTGCACATGACTGGGTGATAAATAAATATTAATCGGCTAAACCTAATGATGAACCTATAATATTTTTTCATATGATTCTCATGCACACATGATAATCCCTTCCTAGATAAAATTGATAATATGTGTCATACAAAACAATTTCATTAAAGAATAGGGCATAAAAAAAGAATATATCCATCTTTAGGTTCTAACATGACAGCCGAGGTAAATCTACTCCAACTCTGGACGTTGCTAGTGGATTTAAATTAATTGTCTCAACCATCGAAACAAGAACTAGTTTTTCTAATAGTTATACATAGTATCTACAAGATTTTTAAACACAAAGGCGCAAATAAATGACCCTTGGACATAACCAAAGGAATCCAGATAACAAAATGAATCTACCAGGCTCACGAACTACAATATCATGATTTGAACTTATGATAATCTCATCGTGTTTGATACAACTGGAGATCCTATCAGTCTTGAATGCCTTGTTGAATGAATCATCCACCATCTATTGGTCCAACAAACATGGGATCCATATATTAATCGTAGATTTCACTACATACATGTTCCAAAGGGAAATCGGTAGGCGTGGTACAAAAAACCCACTCAGTGTGTTTCGTATTTGCTCATGATCCAAAAATCACCCCAACATGGGAACTAACTCAACTACTGGGGGGTTACACTCATCTTGGTCATCCATTAATCCCATAATTCTATCTTACTATTTATAAATACTGGAGAAGAGATCCAGAAAATCTTATTTCTAATTCATGATCCATGATATCTTAGTGGTATCCTCCTCAAACCAATGACCTGATCAGAAACTACCTCAAATAGTATAGAAAATGGCCAACCAAACATGGGATGATCCAAACATGAATCCAATATCCAAATGGTTGATTGAAAAGTGTATATCCAATATCATCAAATAAATCATTGGGACTCTACCAAATCCATGGAACTAATAATAATAAAAAGAGCTACCACATTCTCTTAAACTAACCAATTCTTATAGAACTAAAACATAGGACCCTCAAAATCATTGGTGTCACAATATAGTGTGACTTCTTACTAATGACTCCACTATTTCACCCAATATATCCACAAAACCCATCTATAATATAATATACCATCGCAAAAACCATAGGAAGAAGAACATTGCCTCTGAGGGCCACTCTATATCATCAAAATAAAGGGGAATTCCCTATATGTAAACATCTCAAATATCACTCAATGAACACTAGCAAATCCTTGATCAACATTGCACCCAATGGGGCATTAAAAAGAAAAGATCCCAAACCAAGGAATTCACAACGGACCTTGTGACCTCCTAAAAGGTTGGTCCCTAAAAAGGATCCTCGAAAAAATCCAAACATTGGATAAAATCATATGGAAGAAAACCCCAGTTAGCCTTCAAAATGACAAAACCATCCATGAGTGCCAACATTCCCATATGGGCATCCAACACCTTTGATCAACAAAAATCTGAGCTAAAACTCAACTATTAAACCTTTAGCAGCAAGTAATTACATGCTAGGACAAAGAAATATGTACTCAGTGATACTACCTCATCCCTTCTTCATGAATCTATCCAAAGAATCTCAACCTAGTTACTATGGAACACTCAATCCATTCTGATCAATAAAATCACAATACTCTCCCAGGACATGCATCTCAAAATCCGACCCAATTGAGGATTCTAAATCTAAACCTTAAAAATCATCATACTAATCAATCTCTATCCAAAACACCATCTAGATTTCCTTTAAACTATGAATTTATTCCATTATCATGTTCTAAATCATAAAATGAAACTAATGGTCTACTCACAAGTCTAATTATGATTCTATGGTCAAAAAAAGAAAATTACACTAACGGGTACATAATGTGTACTTTTGGTTATAGGTATTATTACCCAAAAATACCCCAGGTCCATGATCCTTAGGGAACTCAGTGTTTACTCTACCAAGGTACACAGTGTGTACCCATAAATTGGTACCTACCTATGTACATAAACGTCACTCGTCTTATACATCACTACACTATATTTTGTGTACTGCCCCATACATGAGAATACCGCAGATGGGGTTCCTAGATATTTAGTTGTTCATTTCCCCCCAAACGTGATCTGGCTAAGCATAGTATGTGACTACGGTCTATGAACCTTACATGGGATCTTTATATGAAGCTTACATGGCCTTTTCCCCCTAACACACCCTAAGTAACAACTACAGGGAGTGTACCTCTAATAGCCCCCATTTAATCCTAAACACACATATTCCCCAAATCTTAAAGAACAGACAACGTATGTTCTCCAAATTAAATGTGGTTTAAATAGTTTTTGCTGAACAAAAATCCCTCAAAATTGTCCAAAACACCCAATTTTCATATATTATACCTAGATCGACCATCAAAGGGTCCCCAAGAACCCAAACATGGGTTTAAATACATAAAACATATTTTATCTACATATTTTTGGAAAAAATATTAAATCTTACCATCCACTGGGTAGAAAATTTTGATTTTTTCACAAAAACAATGCCAAAACCCTAAAAAGTCTTGCTCCATATCTGGATGAGGTCCTTAGTGACTTTTCCTCACTCGACCTCATATACCTATCCTTCTCTCATCTAAATAACATGAATAGGGAATCCCATGTGGGAATATGTGAAAATATAAATGGGATAAGAGAAAATAAAAAGGAATAAAAAATAAAGAGTATGGATAAAGGAAAAGAAAAAAATGAAAATAGGGTCGGGCATTGCCCATACACTCGATGCAAGGTTTTTTCTTAACTAATAAGAACACAACATTTCAGACTTAACTACAAATATATAATCATAATAAAAAACTCAATTTAAATGATAATATGAAATAAAAACTTGGGAATAAACTAATTTTTACAAAATTAGTAATAAATATTTCACAAAAAATTTAATAGTACAAATTTACACAAAAATCTTCTCCTAAGGTAAACAACCTATTCCAGGATAGGTAGACTGGTCAGAAAATGTATCCAATGTCATATTTATTGAAGATTTATCATTTTCCCATGAACAGATAATTGAAAAAAAAATCTATATTCTACTAATTTTCAGAACCCTTGATGACATGATTCATTACACTAATCCTACTTTCCATCACAACATTATACTAGTCTCACTAAATAGAAAAACCATGGTTCCTTAACATATAAATCAAGATATGACATTAAAATAGTTAATATTATAAATATATCTATTACAATTTCATTTTTCCTACTTACTCTAAAAGTTCCCTATATAACATTACGTAATAATACTATTATAATAAATATACATGTTTGATAATTTATAAGGGAATATTCATTATCTAAACACTTCTCAATTAATTATAAAATTAAAATTATTGTTTGTATTATGGTGGGTTCACTGACTTTAAGATAAACATACATAATTTTTATCCAAAAAAATAAAGAATTGTTAAAAAATAAAATTATGGGTTCATGATTTGGAATATATTAATAATCATGGATTTAAACATAATGAATATAGTTCAGGATGGTTGGAAAAACTACCAAAATAAACTGACTATACAAAAATAAATTGTCAACTAAATTTATCATATTAATATATGAATATGTATGGATAATTGGGGCCACATAAACTTATATAAGGATATTAATATCATTTCATTTCATGTATATAATTATTATTCCATGAAATGAAATTAAGTCACTATCAACAAACTAAAATGGCTTTGGAACTGTGAAATGAACACTCTCATGAGAGTATCAATAAATACGATGACATGATAAAATTATTTTAAATAAAAATAAAATAATATTGAAATATTAAATAAATATGAAAAATGAACTTATTAGATAATTTCATAAATTCATTTTTATTACTCCTGATGTTATGTGATTGTATTGAGCGAGTCATAGACATGAGGTAAGGGAACTTCTAAAAAGTATTCTACTTTGGATGATAACATTTCCCTCTAAAACGTACTTCATCAAGTTATTTTTCAAATTTATTTATTTAATATTCTATATATATTTCCCTAATATATATAATTAGTTATTATTAACTTTCATTATTTGGGATATACATGTTTTCAATGTTTCATTCCAAATTTAATTCTATAAAAAACATTAATAATGGGAATTTCCAGCATTCTTTCCCAATTTCATGCACTAATCCATATAATATTTTAAACGATACTTGTTTTCCAAAATTGATCATTTTATTATTTAGTGCCATTTTAATTCTTTTTTTGGTAGAAGAAATAAATTTTATATTTCTCCACTTTAAATGCTCTCTAGAATTTTCCTTAAAACCCCTCTTAAGAAGTAAAATCCCAAATTTATTGTTTGATACTTTTTGACAGCATCACTTCACATGTACATCATGTTTCATGGAATATACTTAAAATTTATCTATTAATATCCTATAATTATCTAATACATTCATTCATTAAAATAATTTTTCTATTCCATCTTGTAATTCTATAAAACTTGATTATGTAACCCATTTTTTCATGGGTAATTATTATGTTTATGCCATATATTTTTTCATTTTCTAGAACACATATCCTTGTCCAGGTTATAATGGATTCACTCATATATCACACCAATTCAATGCCAATTTTTTTATTTAATATTATTATATGTATGGGATCGGTGAGTAAACCTAGTCCACAATGGGACTCTATCCACCATGTTATGTTGTCTTGAAGTTATCCAATCTGTATTCTTATGTCATGTTTTACATTGTTTCAATATTCTTAGGTTTACGTGATATTATGAGGAAATATTGTTTATTTATTCTCTCATAATATTATTAATGATATATTATTTCATGATACAATGTTATTTCATTTAACGCATTTCTTATGCTTAAATATCAAGCTTATTCTTTTTGGGGTTATACAGATCACCCATTATATTTATGCATTCCACTAGTTATCCTATAATGTTTTAGATGCTCATAGAGATTTAATAGCCCATTATTGAGATTAAAAAAATATATTTTATTTTAGTTAAATGTTTTTGTGATATAAATATGCTTATATAAAGACATTAGAACTCTAGATAATTGGGGAGTGATTATTAGATATTCATGTAACAAATCATGTAATAATATTTGTAAGTGGATTGGGTCTCTACGGAATAATCACAATATATAGACTAGATTTAATATAATTAGATTCCAACTTTATGACATACATTACATTTAAATGTTATTAAATCTAGGTTTATAGTATATCTTTTTATATTATTATTAGTTTATGTATTCTCATATCAAAAATTTTATGTCATTTTAGTTAATGGAGGGATATAGGGGGAATAATTCCAAAAAACCACATCATAATAAATTATATGATTAACCTAATGATATAACTAACCTAATTAGATTAGGATTTTAAAACATTATGGAAGTACTATCACAATTGAATCAATTTATGAATAATAACATGAATATTGTAGAAATTCCTCCATCACCTATGAAACAGAATGTTTTGGTAATGTCTATTATATAAAAAAGGCCACTTATATTTAGTGGATATAATGATTCCTTAATTATATAATAACATATTAAATCCATTGAAAAGATATTGTTTACCCTTATTTCATTTGGAAAATAGAATGGAATGGGGTCTATTTATCACACAGAGTGAGAAACTTATTAATAGTGGAAACTGATCAAAAACATGACTAAAAAGAAAGAAATCTAATCCATGGAATGGGATGTATTCAACGAAATAAATTTCAATACATATTATCATAAAAATTCTCTAACATAAAATCGAGAGAAAATTTATTAAAATGAAACAAAAAGAAGATGATTTTATTAAGGTTATAAGGGAAACATCCCTAGGATCACATAGTGGGTCTCCATCCTTTTCATCAACCCCTAAAGTATGGTGGGTATATTATCTTATGGATTAAACCTGATTATAGAGAAAATATTTAAATATTTTTCATGTTGATGGTTATTAATATCTTCTGTGTTCTTAATGTTGAGGTGGATATCAATGATTCTCCGTGATCCTGAGGGGTTGATGATAAAAATTTGAAAATAATGTATAATTTAGGAGGATCTACAGATAAATACCATTGTGAAAAAAACCCAATTTCATATGTGTCAAATGTGTGGAAAGAAACATCACCAAAACTAATTCAAGGGATCTAGGAGAAACATAAAGTTTGAAAAATAGGGTATAAGGATAACAAATATTTAAGAGATATAAAGAATCCCAACAATGAAATGGAAGAAAAGAAGGTTCCCAGGAACACATATCCTATAGTACAATGATTTAGTAAAGTAAATCGTAGAAATTATGAAATCAAATTCCCCAAGATAAGGGTTAATAGAGATAACCATTGACAACAACATTTTAGGCTTGTAGAGAAAGAAAGGCCAAATGAAATGTCTAATACTCAGGTAGACCCTATTAATGAAGAGAATGTGCATGTTATATTTTAATTCCAGAATGGTGAATGTATTATTTGATTTTATTTTAATAAATTCTTTCAAATATTGAAATTTAAAAATAACTATTCATAAAAACCCACAAAATATAGAGGTTCAACAATATATGAAAATAATAAATGGTCAAATTGTTTCATCCCAAGTATAGAACTACTCCCTGTCAATGTTTGTGGGCCTAATCTCTAAATAGATTTTCCCACCCTTCCATTATTTTAATTTGATTCCATAGTCATCATGGGTTTGATATCCTTACACAAATCCAACATCTAATGCTGTGAGAGGGAAATAAATATCTATATTTTGAGTCATCATTTGATAGTAACATGATTGAAGACACTCCCATTCTAATGGAATATATAGATGTATTCCTTGAAGATTTTTCTTGGAAACCTTTTTATTGAGAGGTTGATTTATCAATTGAACATATACCTAGATATTTAACTATATCATATACTCCTGATAGAATGGACACCATTGAGTTGGAAAAACTAAATATGTTGATATAAGAGAATCATTAATATGGTTTTATAAAAATGATTTCTTCACAATGGAGTGTGATGGTTCTCTCCATCATAAAGATATATGGGACAAAACTCATATAATTTGATTACTGTGGACTTAACAAGATCATTGTATAAAACAAATACCCCAAGCATATATTAAACACTAGTTTGATCAGCTATGTGGGACCCATTACTTCTCTACATTAAACATAATGTAAGGATATAACAAATTAAAGGTGATGAATGAAGATATTAAAGTGACCTCATTTTGAATATGGTACAGAAACAATAATTTCAGAGTAATAAACTTTGAACTTGTTAATACTATAGAAATATTAATGGGCTTAATCAACCATGTATTTAGAGATTACTTCAACACATTTTTGGTAGTATTTGAAGATGATATTCTGATTTAACCCAAATATAAGGATGATCATGTCAAACCTTTGAATATTGGGCTAAAGCATTTAAAAAATGCAGATTTTATTTAAAATTTAAATTAGATTTGATTTTTTTGACATAAGAAGTATCATTCATTGGGAAAGTTATCACCATCCAAGAGAAATCTTGAATCCTTACAGGAAAATAGTAAATGAGGAGTGGCTCAGAAAAATATCCAATATAAAGATCCATATTTCTCATAGACCAGTTGGTTTCCATCAATAACTTTCAAGGAATGTATCCTAATTCTAAACTAACTGATCAAGCTAAATCAGAAGGCGGTGAAGTATTTTTAGACTAATGAATGCGAAGAGTGTTTTTAGGAGTTGAAAAAGAGTCTTATAATAAAATTAGTAATCACATTACCATCAGGGGAAGAACATTTCATGGTATATGGTGAAGATTAAATGAAGGGATTGGGTTGTTTGTTGGTGAAAAATTATTGTCTGATGTGTTACACCTCGAGTATATTGAAATTTCATGAGTAGATGTATCGAACACATGATTTTGAGTTTGTTGTATGAATCCTAATTTTAAAAATTTTGTGGAATTATAATTATTTAGATATTAGTGAAATATAGAAGGATAATAATAGCCTGAAATATATATTCACTTAAAAATATCTTAAAAAGTACCATTGAAGATGGTTATAGATGAGAAAATACTATGATGTAGCAATCCATTACCAACCTGGGAAGGCAAAAAATGTAGTCAAAGATCTATGATTAAAGGATCAAGAAACCTTATCAATCGTAATAATTGATATGGATAAATGTTTTTGGCACTTGAAATGGATGTACATTGAAATCATAAAGGAAGGAAGAACATCATACCTAGATAAAATGATTGCTCAATCATCCATTATAGAGAAGGTAAAGGATACTCAAAGGGGTGATATGGGAAGGTAAAATAGGAGAAAGCTATATAAAAAGGGAAATACTAATTTTTAAAAATAGATGAAGGAGTTCAATGATTTGGGTATCAAATATGTGTACCATCAAAACCAATGATAAAGAAATAGTTGTTAAATGATGAACATAGCTCAAAATTCATCATCTAGCCAGGGATAATGAAGATGTATTGAGATATTCAAGTGAACTATTGGTGTGAAATTTTGAATAAGGATATCATGAATTTTAAATCAGTGTTCCTCAAATGTCAACATGTTATACTGAAAGAAAAATGTGTAAGGGGATGTAATAACCATTATTTATACCCACATGAAAATGGGAAAATGTTACTATAGATGTTATTGTAATTATTCAGAATAATTATGGAAGAAATATGTCCATATGGGTTATAATTGATTAACATACCAAGAATTATCACTTAATTTTTATTCATGGGGAATTATAACTTGGGAAAATGCCAGGATGTATATTAGGAATGTAGTGAAGATTAATAGAAAAACACTATTTATTGTATCCTTTCAAAATAAAAGTTTTACTTCAAGGTTTTTTAAATGTAATAAACATTATATAAACACTGAGTTGAACTTTTATATGTCTTATCACCCCCAAATTTCTTTCTAATAATAGTGAACTCTCTAGATACTTAGGGAGATTCTAAGGGTATGCTCGGTGGTAATCAATGAGAAAGTCATCAATATTATTATATAGTCGAGTTCTCATAAAATAATAGATTCCATGAAAGAATCCAAATGGATCCATATGAAACCCATTTATATGAAGAGATTTTGGTTACCTAAATGTTTAGATAATGTTTTGAATTCAAAATTATGGGACCTGGATTGGTCTAAGAAGTCGTTGGAATGGTGACGATCATTCCATAACAAATAAATACAGATATGAGTCGATAAAAGGATCATGGGTATAACATATGGAGAGTCCTATAGTTTGAGGATGGAGGTAATGTGTTTCGTAGAATATCTCTATAGAATATATTCATGTGATTTGGGATGAATGGAAATCTAAACCTCTAATACATCAACGCTTTGGATATAATTAAACATATTAGAGTTATCTATTATCAGCTAGCATTCCCACCAACCATGTATTAAGTATAAGTTGTGTTCCCAATATCTATATAGCATACGTACAAACCAAAACCCTTAGATGCACTGAATATGTAGTTGTTACAATTGATGCATGATCTCAATAATGACTGGAAACAACTGATGATCATGGGCTGTAGTGACAGTTTTCAATACCAAAATAAAAACAATCTGTTAAAAATATTACAAAAACCCATCAATATGAGGAGGTGACATAGGAATGGGTGGATGTAGTGAAACATAAGTACCCTAATCTGTTTTCATTTGAGTGGTTGAAATGAAACTTTTATGGAAAATTTTCTTTGTTGGGGGGAATGTGATGGATTTTGGATTTTATGAGTCATATTTCCCTTATGAATGTTTAAACACATTATACATGGTAATATAATATAATAGAAAACACACACCCCATAATTAAAAGAAAAAAAAATTATAATATTAATTCAAACATTACATTTAGATAATAAATATAACCATAACAATTGAATGTGTTACACTGGGATAAAAATAGAATATAACATAATTGTAATATAAAAATTAGGATATTCTTGATCTATTATAATGACCATAGTGACAACCAACACTATAGTAATGAATAAAAATATTATTAATGGAATATTCATTTTAGAAATGAAAATATTTATAACATTGATAGAAAATATAAGGAAAATAATAATAAATGAAATATGAGGTGTTTATATAATATATGGAACCCATGTCATGACCCGTCCTCAGGGGTCGTGCCGTGACTACCCCAAGCCTGCCTTCCATATGCCAGGGGGTGGAGACTAGTACCAAAGGCATACAACCTGACAAAAAGGGTAAGGAATTGTCTTTATAAAGTAAACAAACACTACAGAGTAAGACAACAGAAGAAAACACTATGTAATACATGGTACAAAAGTAAGGGTGCCAGAATACAAACCCAAACTGAAAGTAAAGTACAACCGGAAAGGAAGTACAGCAACTGAAAAGTAATGCAGCCACACCGATCCATCCACTGGAAATCTCACCTAAAGGGTTGGTGAAAATAGCCTCATCAGCTCCTCGGGTCCTACCATCCACCCCGTGTACGTCTCGCCCAGTGGTCCACCTCCAGGTACTGACTCGTCGTGAAATCCACCTCCGGCACCGACTCGTCGTGAGTTCCTCCTCCGGAAACCATCCAACTCTACAAGCCTCAACCTCGATCAGTGTTGTCCGTCGTCAGCAACCAACACAACGTAGTGCGGGCATAGCCCGTGCATGGGTGAGTATATGATACTTAGTAGGGACCCCAAGACCCCCGAAGGTCTCCCAGAATCCACAAAGGATAATCCACAAAGGAAAGATACAATCACGAAGTGACATCCAACACTACTTAGGTATATGCCCATACATATACATAAGCCATCAATTTCAGTTCAAGTACGATAACGTCCACAAAGGATAGCAAAATCCAATCCACACAAGATAACACAACTCAGTCCACATAGAAAATCATGTCAATCATATCGAAGATAATTATTGAAAGTCCAGACTCATCTCAAACCAGGATTTAATCATGATGTCGAAACCATAGCTTCTGGGGAACTCCTCCTCTATCGAGTATAGTGGGCATGCTGCTACAACCAAGCGCTTCTCACTAACCTTGGACTGTTGTAGTACTCCACCTGTCGAGTACTGTGGGCCTGCTACTACAACCAAGCGCTTCCCACCATGGGTCTGCTGCTACAACCAAGCGCTCCCCCTTCAAGTATTGTGGTCCTGCTACTACAAACAAGCGCTTCCCTCCATGGGTCTGCCGGTACAACCAAGCCCTCCCCCTCATATCCTACAGAGGTACTCCATCTATTGAGTACCAGAGGTCTGCCGCTACAACCAATAACTCCTCCACCGTGGGTCTACCTCTACAACCCAGCGCTCCCCACTGGGATATCCGAAACATACCGAGTCGATCAATCAGTAGTTGTCAAGTCTCAGCCAGCTCTAGGGTTTCCGTACACAGTATGCTCGTTCTGGGAGGGTCCAGTCCACGATCCAAGAGGTCGAAATGTCAACTGACACATAGTCCAGAGTTGATGTGTCCCAAGGTTCCGTCTCCTCAAAAGGAACACAACGTGACAGACGGCGCGTCAATCGGATGCCCGGTCCGTGAGTTATTGACTTTTTTTTCCTAGGGGCCCAGTTGGATATTAAGTCAAAACCAACCCGACTGAACTCCAGCTGTGTCCAAACCTCGAGTGGAGTAAGACAAAATGTCCGTCTCACTAAGAGGAAGTCTACAAAGTCGACGGTACGTCAATCAGACGTCTGAAGCTCATGTTATAAGTGTTTCCGCTTTGAGGGCCCGGTTGGTTTCGTGTTCGAACCAACCCAGATGTACCCCAAGTTCTCTGAAACCTTGAGTGTAATATACCGAAATTACCATCTCGATCCAAGGATCACATCGCGTCTGACAATGCATTGATCGGAGGTCTGTATCCTAGGTTATGGGCGTATGAACGGATCTGTCTGAATATAGGGGGTTCGGGCACGGTCCGTCCCGGCCCGATACCCCCCGGGTCGACCCGTACCGGGTCGACCCGAACCGAGTTCGGGTCCTGCCCATTAGGGCGTGGCCCGGCCCGGTGGGTGCGACCCGGTCCGGCCTGGGCAGCCCAGTGGCCTGGCGCACTCAGGCGGCCCGCCTGGCCAGCTCAACTGGCCGAGCTAAGGGAGACATGGGGCGTGTTTCCCCCCTGATTGAAGAGCCACGACTCCCATGTGGGGCCGCTCTTTGTTCCAGCCAAGGGTTACGAACCCCTGGTCTCCCCCTGAAACGGCCGGCCCAGTCCGGCCAACCGGTTATTGCCGCCGTGGGACCGTCGCGGTCGCGCCCTCCTGCTCCGGCGGCCGGTGATTCTGGCCGCCACTCCCCGCACCACCATGGCCATAGGCCGCGGCCCCGCTCCGGCCACAGCCTCTTCGAGGATCTCTGGCACGGTTTGACAACGTCGTGTCTTATTTGACTTCAATGGTGCGGCGCGACGACGTCGTGCTTCTTCGCCCATTTCTCCAAGATTCCGCGTGGTTCTGTTGCACCGCGCCACCTTCTTTCGACCGCAACAACACAACAACAAAAAGGGGGAGGAGAGTCGTCCATGTTCGTGCGGTCCGACCTCCTCTTGGTAAGTTTATATCAAGTGGCCCAAAGATAAAGACGAAGAACGACAAAGGATAAATTCATGACAAAAACAATTAACCCCTACCTTGATAATGAGATGATGTCCGAAGAGCGTCGCGGAAAGCCGCGTTGCGGGGGAAGATGATGGCATCGCTCACCGCACACATACACATCCGAGTTCGTGCATTGGTGCGTTGAAGATGAGGAGGGAGGAAGGAGGGTCTTCAGAGAAGCACCACGTTAGAAAGTGGGGGATCCGAGGAAGAAGGCCGAAAACGGTTGGGGAAGAAGCGTCGCCGGTGTTCTTCGCTAGAGAAAGAAGTTCTCTCAAGCTCTCCACCAAAAGGTGCAAGAATGTGCCCAAAATAATAGAATATAATCTGTTATTCTTGGTGATGGAAATTAATTAAGTGGGTCCCACTTAATTAAGTTCACAATGGTTGGAACAATACAAAAATTCAAAAAGTGGAGAGGCTCCGTCAAATTAATTTCCCGAGTGGATGACATGATTAATTTGGGGAGTTTCGAGGGGGTTTAGGGACCCAGGTGGTCCCCACCTAATTAACAAAAAGTGGGTCAAGGAGTTTTCTCCCATTAAATGGGGTGGGGAGGTTGAGGAGGTTTTATTCTTTTCCATTAATAGGGGAGTTAGAGTCCAAGAGTTTCTCCCTCATTAATGGGGGAGTATTGATAGATTTCCTCCCCTCCCATTAAATGGGGGTTAAACCCCATGTGGACCCCATGTCTAACCTCTCGTGGGAGGTTATGCTGCTTGGGTGGTCCCCACCCTAATTATCTTCCCATGGGAAGTTAGGGTGTGGCAGTCCCACCACCAACTCCCATGTGGAGCTTTTAACCAACACTATCCACATGGCGTGGGTTCAACAAAGATAAAATAAGTTGTCACTTATTTTATTTTATTATTATTTCATGTGAACCCAAAAACCAACTCTCAAACCCGATCATCTATCGTCGAGGTGAAAGTCCTATTAAGTGAAATCCGGCACTGTGATTCCATCAGTGCCCTTGGAAATCGATTCCGAGCACCGGTCCAAAAGTTAGGAAAACCCGCTCGTTCATTCACTGAACATACCCGAGCTAAACTTTGGAAAATGATTCTGGGCACACCGGGCCTCAGAATCAGGTGCCATAAGAAACTTCGTACTCATAAAATCACAAATAAAATTAATAAAAAATTTCCCTTGAAATTTACAGGTCTTTACATTAGTACCACCTCAGGGATTTACGTCCCCATAAAGCTATAACACAAACTAGGGAAACAAAAGTGGTACTGAGCACGCAACTGAGCCTCCCACTCCCAAGTGATCTCCTGGAGCTTCTTGTGCTGCCAGTGAAAGCGCGCCAGAGGAATCGACCATCCATGTAGGACCCGCTCCTGTCGATCCTTGTTCTCCACTATAATCACTGTGAAAGTCACCCCATCGTCAAAGTCCAACTCCCCATGGTCGATGATATGCGTTGGGTCGTGCATGTATCTCCTCAACTGAGATACGAGGAAAAATGTCGTGCACCTGATGCAACTGAGGTGGATGGGTCCAGTGGTAAACCATCTCGCCTAGCATGTAGAGGACCTAGAAGGGTTCGATGAAGCATGAAGATAACTTTCCGCAGTGGATAAAACTCCGTAATCCACGATGAGGTGAGACCCGCAAGAAAACGCTGTCACCATCCTCGAACTCTAGTGGTCTCCGCCTCCTGTCAGCACAAGACTTTTTCCAGCTCTGAGCTGTCCTCATCCGCCCTTGGATGGCCTGGACCTTCTCTGGTCCTACAGGAGCTGCTAAGATTGCTTCCTTGCCGATAAGAGAAATCTGGTCTCATCGCCTGGATGAATCACGTTCTTTGCCTAATACAGTCAATCCCGACATGGATGATACAAATACATACCTAGGATGACGTCATAAGGCTTTGATGCTACTACCAAGAGATCAAACTGTTACTCTCGCCTCCAACGGCTGAGTCACACTATCGTCATCAGTGTGTGGTTAATGGGTCTCCTCTAGTAGATATCTCAATGTGAGGGTTAACTCAACGATTTTTAAACCAGAACCTCTTAGTAACAACATAGATAGAAGATAGGAAAGTAAACGCCACAAGAAAGGTGTCTTCTATTATTGCAGCTCATGTACAAAGACACATACAACCAAAACAAAAAGAAATCTAGAAGCACCATTGACAAAGGCCTCCATGCCTGGAACTAGTTTCGCTCATGTCCGCCAGCTTCTGTAGCTCCATTGTCAAATAACTCAACTGCCTGAAGCTGAGCTCTCCCATGATCACCTGTTCCCTGCGGTCGGGGTGGACCTCTTGGTGGTGGTGGTGGCAACACCTCGAAGCGTCGTCCACCTCCAACTACACGGCCAGCTCCCCTGCCATGGTCTACTACTCCTTGCGGTCCGCTTCGATCGAACCTCTGCCTCTGCCTGGGAGGTCCTTCATTTATCTGGTGATCATCTGTATGGCGGGTCAGACTGTCATGAGCCATGTGACCAACCCCGCTACAAGAGTAACATTGTCCTCTCATGGTAAGTCGTTCTCCACCCCTGGTGCCTCGCACAAATGATCCTATGTCATGCGGTCAACCACCTATAGGTCTAGTCCTCTTGGACCTCTACGTCATTTGATTACTGCCTGCTGTAGAAGACTCTGCCACATGCCGGCTAGTGGTGGATCCTACTACTGGAGAATGCTCATCAAGGAAACTCTCCACTAAGAGGGCTCCCTCGAACAACCCTGTCTACGTTGGGATGATATGAGAATCAATTGAAGCTCTGATCTCTAGCCTGAGCCCCTGCTCAAAGGTTCGGGCCCTGAATAATGGGTCTTGTACCATGTCCGTCGAATAGCATGAGAGGTCGGTAAATCTCACCGAGTACTGGGTGACCATCATGCTGCCCTGCCAGAGCTGTAGAAGCTCCTGGATTTGCACCGCACTGAGGGTGGCTGGGACAAACTGCGAGCGAAAGATGCTCTCAAAGTCCGTCTAGAGGAGTGATGCCTCATCATGCACCTAAATAATCAAGTTCCACCATGTGCCTTCTTATGTGTGCAGGAGACTCTCTGCAAGGATTGCCATGAGGTCTGCTGGTTACCCTACCAATAGGAAAACTCATACAATTGCCTCCAGCTAATCCCCGGCTGCCTGAGGGTCCGTCTCCCCGCGGAACCTGGGCGGTCTTTGATGCTGAAACTCGTGTAGTGCACTAAGGTGACGAGAAATCTCAGCGGCTGGGGATGGTAACATTGGCAGCTCGGCGGGTAGTGGTACCTCCGGTGGCTCCGCAGAAAAAGGGCCCTACACTGAGGCTTCATCGCTTGGTGGGCTGTCGTCTCACACAAATCTCGAAACCCTAGCTGGCTGCCATCATGGGGCCATCCTGAAAAGAAACAGGTGTTCCATGGTCAAAACAGTATACCTGGTGAGATGACACAAAGTAATCACAAATAAAACTTTGAAACACACATGCAATCAATGTTTTCGTGCATTGAGTCGGAAATCAAGAGTCAGGGTCCTGGTGTATGGATACGTCGGCCACCACACCAACACTGGACTCCCTGGACTGATAAGCACACTCAATACCCTTAACATTATTGCTTCACATAGAAGAAAGATCAAAGTCCTGAGTTCGGCGGTAGAACCGAACTCCCCTAATACCAATTTTTCACGACCCGTCCTCGAGGCCTGTGTCGTGACAACCACAAGCCCGCCTTCCAGAGGCCAGGGGCTGGCGACTAGAACCAAAGGCGTAAAACCCGACAAAAAGGGGAAGGCATTTCCTTTATAAAGTAAACAAACACCACAGAGTAAGCCAGCAGATGAAAACACTATGTAATACAGGGTACAAAAGTAAGGGTGCCAGAATAGAAACCCAAACTGAAAGTAAAGTACAACTGGAAAGGAAGTACAACAACTGAAAAGTAAAGTAGCAACACCGAGCCGTCCACTAGAAATCCCACCTGAAGGGTGGGTGAAAATAGCCACCTCAGCTCCTCGGGTCCTACCATCTGCCCCGTGTACATCCCACACAGTGGTCCACCTCCAGGTCCCGACACGTCATGAAATCCACCTTCGGCACCGACACGCCGTGAGTTCCCCCTCCGGAAACCGTCCAACACTACAAGCCTCAAAATCGATCAGTGATTTCCATCGTCTGCAACCAACACAACGTAGTGCGGGCATAGCCCATGTAGGGGTGATTATATGATACTCAGTAGGGACCTCGAGACCCCCAAAGGTATCCCATAATCCACAAAGGATAATCCACAATGAAAAAATACAATCACGAAGTAACATCCAACACTACTTAGGTATATGCCCATACATATACCTAAGCCATCAATTTCAGTTCAAGTTCGATCACATCCACAAAGGATAGAAAAATCCAATCCACACAGGATAAAACAACTCAGTCCACATAGGAAAGCAAGTCAATCATATCGAAGATAATGATTGAGAGGCAAGACTCAGCTCAAACCAGGATTTAATAATGATGTTGAAACAATAGCTGCTGGGGAACTCCTCCTCTATCGAGTATAGTGGGCTTGCTACTATAACCAAGCGCTTCTCAGTAACCTTGGACTTCTGTAGTACTACACTTGTCGAGTACTGTGGGCCTGCTGCTACAACCAAGTGTTTCCCACCATGGGTCTTCTTCTACAACCAAGCGCTCCCCCTTCAAGTATTGTGGGCCTGCTACTACAACCAAGTGCTTCCCACCATGGGTCTACTGCTAAAACCAAGCGCTCCCCCTCATAGACTACATAGGTACTCCTTCTGTTGAGTACCACGGGTCTGCTGCTACAACCAAGTGCTCCAGCGCCATGGGTCTGCCGCTACAACCAATCGCTCCCCACTAGGCTATCTGAAACACACCGAGTCGATCAATCAGCAATTGTCAACTCTCAACCAGCTCTAGGGTTTCCGCACACAGCATGCTCATTTCGGGAGGTTCCACTCCATGAGCCAAGAGGTCGATACGTCAACTGACACGTAGTCCAGGGTTGATGTATCCCAAAGTTCTGTCTCATCAAAATGAACACAACGCGACAGACGGCCCGTCAATCGGACACCCGGTCCAAGAGTTATTGTCTTTTTCGTCCCAGGGGCACGGTTGGTTATTACGTCAAAAACAACCCGAACTCACTCCAGCTGCGTCCAAACCTCGAGCGGAGTAAGCCAAAAGGTATGTCTCACTAAGAGGAATGCAACAAAGTCGACGGAATGTCAATCGGACGTCCGGAGCTCAAGTTATAAGCGTTTCTGCTCCGAGGGCCCGGTTGGTTTCGTGTTCAAACCAACCCGGACGTACCCCAATTTCTCTGAAACCTTGAGTGTAATATACCGAAATGACCATCTCAATCCAAGGATCACATCGCAGCTGACAGTACATCGATCGAAGGTATGTAGCCCATGTTATGGGAGTTTGAACGGATCTATCCGAAAATAGGGGGTTCGGGCCTGGTCCGTCCCGGCCCGATACCCCCTGGGTCAAACCGTCCGGGTCCGGCCCATTAGTCCATGGCTTGGCCCGGTGGGCGCGGCCCGGCCCAGCCTGGGCGGCCCGGTGGCCTGGCGCGCTCGGGCAGCCCGCCTGGACAGCACGGCTGGCCGTGCTGTGCGGGACAGGGGGGGTGCTGCCCCCTGATTTAAGAGCTGCGTCCCCCATGTGGGGCCACTCTTTATTGCTACCAAGGGTTACGAACCCCCGGTCTCCCCCTAAAATGGTCGGCTCGGTCTGGCCGGCCGGTTGCTACCGCCGTGGTCCCGCTCCCCTGCTCCAGCGGCCGGCGGTTCCGGCCGCCGGTCCCCGCACCACCGCAGCCATAGGCCGCGGACATGATGATCGGCACGGCGCGCCGGCACCGCGTGCCTCTGCTGCGACCCTACTCCCTCCGCGGCCACTTAGAGGTTCCTCGGTGTGGTGCGACGGTGCCACGGCTTGTTCGACTTCAACGGTGGGGCGCGCCGGCGCCGCGCTTCTTCACCCATTTCACTAGGATTCCGCGTGGTGCCATTGCACCGCGCCGCCTTCTTTCGACCGAAACAACACAACAACAGAAAGGGGGAGGAGAGTCGGCTGTGTTCGGGTTGCCCGACCTCCTCCAGGTAAGTTGATATCAAGCGGCCCAAATATAAAGACGAATAATGGAAAAGGATAAATTCCCGACAAAAACAATTAACACCTACCTTGATAACGAGATGATGTCCGAAGAGCGTCACGAAAAGAGGTGTCACGGGGGAAGATGATGACGTCGCTCACCGCACGCTTCCACTTCTGAGTTCGTGTGTCGGTGCGTTGACGATGAGGAGGGAGGAAGGAGGGTCATCAGAGAATCACTACATTAGAAAGGGGGGGGGCACCGAGGAAGAAGGCCGAAGAAGGTGGGGGAAGAAGCATCGTCGGTGTTCTTCGCTAGGGAAAGAAGTTCTCTCAAGCTCTCCACCAGAAGGCGCAAGAACGTGCCCAAAATAATAGAATATAATCTATTATTCTTGGTGGAAGAAATTAATTAACTGGGCCCCACACAATTAAGTTCACGATGGTTTGCACAATACAAAAATTCAAAAAGTGGAGAGGCACTGCCAAATTAATTACCTGAGTGGATGACATAATTAATTTGGGGAGTTTCAAGGGGGTTTAGGGGCCCGGGTGGTCCCCACCTAATTAACAAGGAGAGGTTCAAGGAGTTTCCTCCCATTAAATGGGGGAGGGGGGTTGATGAGGATTTATTATCTTCCATTAAGTGGGGAGTTAGAGTCCAAGAGGTTCTCCCTCATTAATGGGGGAGTATTGAGAGATTTCCTCCCCTCCCATTAAATTGTGGTTAAGCCCCGTGTGGACCCCATGTCATATCCTCTCGTGGGAGGTTATGCTACTCAGGTGGTCCCCACCCTAATTATCTTCCCATGGGAGGTTAGGGTGTGGTGGTCCCACCACAAACTCCCATCTGGATCTTTTAACCAACACTATCCACATGGCGTGGGTTCAACAAAGATAAAATAAGTTGTCACTTATTTTATTTTATTATTATTTCACATGAACCCAAAAACCAACTCTCAAAATTGATCATCTTCCATCGAGGTGAAAGTCCTCATAAGTGAAATCCGGTGCTGGAATTCCATCGGTTCCCTCAGAAATTGATTCTGAGCACCGGTCCAAAAGTTAGGAAAACCCGCTCTTTCGTTTACTAAACGTACATGAGCTAAACATTGGAAAATGATTCCGGGCACACCGGGCCTCTGAATCAGGTGCCGTAAAAAATTGCGTACTCCTAAAATCCCAAAGGAAATTAAGAAAAAATTTCCTTTGAAATTTACGGGTCTTTACATTACTACCACCTCAGGGCTTTATGTCCTCGTAAAGCTATTACACAAACTAGGGAAACAAAAGTGGTACTGAGCACACTACTGGGCCTCCCACTCCCAAGTGATCTCCTGGAGCTTTTCGTGCTGCCAGTGAAAGTGCACCAGAGGAATCGACAATCCACGTAGGACCCGCTCCTATTGATCCACTTTCTCCACTAGAACCACTGTGAAAGTCACCCCATTGTCAATTTCCAACTCCCCAAGGTCGATGATATGTGTCGGGTCGTGCACATATCTCCTCAGCTGAGATACGGTGAAAAACACCATGCACCTGATGCAACAGAGGTGGATGGGTCCAGCGGTAAACCACCTCGCCTACCCTGTTGAGGACCTAGAAGGGTTCGATGAAGCACGGAGATAGCTTGCCACCATTTCTAAAACTCCGCAATCCACGTCGAGGTGAGACCCGCAAGAAAACGTGGTCGCTATCCTTGAACTCTAGTGGTCTCTGCCTCCTGTCAGCACAAGACTTTTGCCGGCTCTGAGTTGTCCTCATCCGCTTTTGGATGGCCTAGACCTTCTCTGGTCCTACAAGAGCTGCTATGATTTATTACTTGCCGATAACAGAAATTTGGTCTCATCGCCTGGATGAACCACGTTCTTTGCCTAATACATTCAATCCCAAAATAGATGATACTAATCCATTCAAAGGATGATGTCGTAAGGCCTCGACGCTGCTACTAAGAGATCCAACCGTTAATCTCGCCTCCATGGTTTGAGTCACACTATCGGCATCAGTGTGTGGTCACTGGGTCTCCTCCAGTAGGTATCTCAGTGTGAGGGTCAAGTCAACGGTTTTTAAATCAGAACCTCTTAGTAACAACATAAAGAAAGGACATGAAAGTAAATGCCACAAGAAAGGTGTCTTTTATTATTGCAGCTCAAATACAAAGACACATACAACCACAACAAAAAGAAATATAGAAGCACCATCGACAAAGGCCTCCTTGCGGTCCGCCTCGATCGAACCTCTGCCTCTGCCTGGGGGGTCTTTCGTTTATCTACTGATCATCTATATGGTGGGTCGGACAGTCATGAACCATGTGACCAACCCCGCCACAGGAGTAACACTATCCTCTCATGGTAAGTCATTCTCCACCCCGGGTGCCTCACACAGATGATCCTATGTCATGCGGTCGACCACCTGTAGGTCTAGTCCTCTTGGATCTCTAGGTCATCTGCCTACTGCCCAATCCAGAAGACTCTGCCGCATACCGGCTAGTGGTGGATCCTACTGCTGGAGACTGCTCAGCAAGGAAACTCTCCACTAAGAGGGCTCGCTCTAACACCCCTGTCTGCATCGGGATGATGTGAGAAACAACTGAAGATCTGATCTCTCGCCTGATCCCCTTCTCGAAGGTTCAGGCCCTAAAGAATGGGTCTCGTACCATGTTCGTCGAATAGACCGAGAGATCGGTAAATCTCACCGAGTACTGGGAGACCGTCATGCTAGCCTACCAGAGCTGTAGAAGCTCCTGGATGTGCATCGCACGGAGGGTGGATGAGAAAAACTCCGAGCGAAAGAGGCTCTCAAAGTCCATCCTGAGGAGTGATGCCTCGTCGTGCACCTAGAGCATCAAGCTCTACCATCTGCCTGCTGTCGCGTGCAGGAGACTCGCTGCAAGGATCACCATGAGGTCTGCTGGTGTCCCTACCAATCAGAAAACTCGTACAACTGCCTCCAGCCAATCCTCAGCTGCCTGATGGTCCGTCTCCCTGTGGAACCTGGGCAGTCTCTGACGCTGAAACTCGTGCAGTGCACTAAGGCGATGTGCACTCTCAGCCGATGGGGATGGTAACATCGGTGGCTCGACAAGCAGTGGTACTGCCAGTGCCTCCGCTGAAAAAGGGCACTACACTGAGGCCTCATCACTCGGTGGGCTATCGTCTCGCACAAATCTCAGAACCCTAGCTGGCTGCCGTCGTGGGGCCATCCTGAAAAGAAACAGGTGTGCCAGAGTCAAAACAGTATACCAGGTGAGCTGACAAAAAGTAATCACAAAGAAAATTTTGCAACACACATGCAATCAATGTTTTTGTTCATTGAGTCGGAAATCAGAAGTCATGGTCCTGGTGTATGGATACGTCGGCCGCCGCACCAACACTGGACTCCCTGGACTAATAATCACACTCAATACCCTTAACACTATTGCTTCACATAGAAGAATGATCAGAGCCCTGAGTTCTACGGTAGAACCGAACTCCTCTGATACCAATTAGTCCCGACCCGTCCTCGGGGCCTGTGCTGTGACTACCCCAAGCCCGCCTTCCACAGGCCAGGGGCTGGCGACTAGTACCAAAGGTGTAAAAACCGACAAAAAGGGGACGGAATTTCCTTTATAAAGTAAACAAACACCACAGAGTAAGCCAGCAGAAGAAAACACTAAAAAATATAGGGTACAAAAGTAAGTGGGACAGAATACAAACCCAAACTGAAAGTAAAGTACAACTGGAAAGGAAGTATAGCAACTAAAAACTAAAGCAGCAACACCGAGCCTTCCACTGGAAATCCCACCTGAAGGGTGGGTGCAAATAGCCTCCTCAGCTCCTCGGGTCCTACCATCCGCCCCGTGTACGTCCCGCCCAGTGGTCCACCTCCAGGTACTGACTCGTCGTGAAATACACCTCTGGAACCGACTCGTCGTGAGTTCCTCCTCCGGAAACCGTCCAACACGACAAGCCTCAACCTCGATCAGTGATGTCCGTCGTCTGCAACCAACACGACGTAGTGCCGGCATAGCCCGTGCAGGGGTGAATATATGATACTCAGTAAGGACCCCAAGACCCCCGAAGGTCTCCCAGAATCCACAAAGGATAATCCACAAAGGAAAGATACAATCACAAAGTAACATCCAACACTACTTAGGTATATGCCCATACATATACCTAAGCCATCAATTTCAGTTCATGTTCGATCACGTACACAATGGATAGCAAAATCCCATCCACATAGGATAACACAACTTTGTCCACATAGGAAAGAAGGTCAATCATATCGAAGATAATGATTGAAAGTCAAGAATCAGCTCAAAACAGGATTTAATCATGATGTCGAAACCATAGCTGCTGGGGAACTCGTCCTCTATCAAGTACAGTGGGCCTGCCATGTAACACCCCGATATTTTATGAAAAGTATTCTTTTAGTTTCATTAATGTCTTGTGTTGTATGCTACACCAAGATTACCTTGCACTATACGCAACATCGTATTAGCTTGCAGTATACGCAACACTATTCTTGATCGTGTTACACACAATTTTGATAATAGTTATTCTACGCAACATTGAGTATATATATATATATATTCAATGTATAAATGAAATATGGTTGGATTATGTTATACGAAACAATGAAGGATTCTTTCACAACACGCAACCCTAACTTGGCTTTCATTACACGCAATCGAGACCTTCCTCGATAGCGTGTGTTGTATGCAATACCGAGTTTTAATAAACAATGATATATTATTATAATATTGTCATGAACTAGCCGTTATGAATAGTATTAACTAAATTTTGAATTTTATAACATTATTATTCATCTTACACATTTTCTAGAACATGGTATAAGAACAAAATAAATTTTTCGGGTAAAATAAGTATTTTTCAAAAAATGCAGTTTTGCCGCCTTTTGATGTCGCACCCACTTTAAATCTAGTTTTAGACATGTTTATATGTTCAATTTGAAAAAATAAAATTTTTCTTTTGATTCAGGAAATAAAAATTTACATAAGATAAAGTTTTCATATTTTTCCGATAACTTTCATATTTTAATGAATAGTAAAAACACACTATATTTTAATTAAAAACAACTTTTTTCATCGTAATATCTTATGTGGTTAAATTATAATATTGAATGGTTTTAAAGTATAAATAGAATATATTTTTACCATTTAATATAATGTATGTCATTATAATTGATTTTACCTTAAATTCGTATGTTAAATCAATTCAATCTTTTGCAATGATTTAAAGAAAACCCGGTTTTCTTTCGACAACGGGATTAATTTTAATTTAATTTCTGCATCTTTTGTGTATTGAATTTGGAAAAATAGATTCCGTATTTGGAATCAGTGGGTCCAAATTATGTTAATAAGCTACTTTTTATTTTTTGGCATTGTGAATAGTAACTACCGTAAATTTTATTTACTATAGTTAAAGGTAAATCGTGTAATTAAGGGTAAATATAAGATTATAAAATTACCCTTACACGTGGAAAAATCCTATTGGATAGCTACAAGTAGACCCATATAACCTAAGGGTCGGATTATATTCATTTTATGGACTTTTTTCCATGAAAATAATTTAATTATTATTAAAACCAAAGAATGTGACAACATGTCACTTTCTTAAATCTAATAATTATAATAATTTTAATTTAGTGATAAACTTCATGAAACAGTGAACATGAATAGTATCCAGAAAGATAATACAATTATCTACATCATAGGAATTTATTTAGAATTTTTAGGGATTAAATAAGTCTCATTTATTATTCCACAAAGATGATGCAGTAATTGTCTTATTAATGAAATATTGACATAATTGATGTTATAAATGCCCAAATAAATGTAATTTGAGACTTTTTATGACTTAAATTAATTTTATAGTTTTATATGACATGTTATTGTTGATATAAGTAACTTTTTTTGATCTTATCGTTCTGTTATGAATTTCATAAAAATCATGTACCAAATAGTGTCAAAATTGACATAAATTAGTTTTTAAAACAAATATTTTATTATTAATTTTTATTTAATTACTAAAAATCTAAGGTTTGGCCAAATTTCATAGATAAGGATATATATATTAATAATAAACATATTGGGGTTCGTTTGTCTTGTTATGGTATGTTTATTAACCATATAGTGTAAGAAAACAAAAAGACACGGTAAAAGTTAAATTATTTAACTTAGAGTTAAATCTAATTGATAAGGTTAAAATAATAACCTAAACTTGTCTAAATCCTATTGTATGAGAGGATTTTGATCCATCCCCACTTTATCTTCGAAATAAGACCCTTTTGAACCATTATAAACCGAATTTGACCTTAATATAAAATAATATTTTGAGATTTTCCTAAGGTGCCCCTCTCCTCCCTTATAAAAGGGCACCTCCTCCCTCTCCTCCTCACACCAATTTGAGCATTCAAGCTCGGCCGACCCCTGCCAAAATCTCTTCGGCACTTCCCTAGTATCATCCTAGAGGTCCTGGTCTTCTTAAAAGACCATCCTTAGTTCATTAAGTGGAGGTTAAGAAAAGACGCGTCAAAAAGCGGTAATATCCATTACCGATCTTTTTCAATTTCTTTCTTCTTCAAATTCTTCTTCTTTAGTTGTTTCATGATAAAGTAATAACATCAGTATTTATTATATACTGATATGTTATTATAAATATTAAACAACTCTAATTAACCTTCTATCCATCTTACGGAAAAAGGAAATCACCGCGCGTCCGTACGTAGGGAATACTGTCTCCACACCGTGGTGTAATCTATTTTCCGCCACCACCGTAATAGGATGGGTATAATGGTGTAATGAGTATCTATATATGATTATTATAAATTGATATTGATACTGAAATAGTATACATACACTTCAACACAAGTTCACGATCATAAGAACGATATCATCGCTCGTGCGTACGTATGGACTACCGTCTCCACGACGCGATGAGATTCATTCTCCACATTAACCATTCATGAATGATTATAAAGTATATATAATGAATAATAATGAAATATATGACATTTTAAATCTATTTAATTTATTTATATATATATATTTATGTCATCTACTTACTTCCATTCAAGACAATAAGGAAAAGAAAACATCGTTAATGCGTACGTACGGACTACCGTCTCCATGAACGGTGTGTTTCATTTCATTTATCTATCTATTATATATATATATATATATATAATGAATATATATGATATATAAATCATGTTTTATATTCTGGAAGTAAGTAAATCATGATATAAGTAATAATCATGTCATGAACAACAAGTCCAAACACCTACGATAAATGAAACGATTTTACCCAAAACGCTTCTTTAACATGGAATTTACAAAAGAACAGGTAATCTAATGTCATAAGTGAACCATATATGATATCATAACAATGCATATGATTCTATAATAAGTTAATGACATTATTTAAATCATTATACAGGAGGTTCAGATACGTACAAAACATATCGGACATAAGTTAAGGGAAATATCACAATCCCATTTTTATCCGAGATTGTTTATACTTTGGTATTTACTGGGGCTTATTTTATCATCCACATACTAGTTTCTTCAATATGTAATATTATTTCCATCCACCTTCAGTTGTTTAAATCCAATTTTATTCTTCGGTGAGATTTTAGTAAAACATTTGAATGGAATCTTTTGTCGTTTTTCGTACGCGGTACTTTTTGACTTTCCGACAAAAGTACGAGAAGAATGTTTTTTTAACTTATACGGCATGAATGTATTTTTAAAACATTATTTCCAAGAAGCTTCCTTTAAAAGTTTTCAAGTTTATTTTTAATCAACTTCTTTTATTTTAAAATTGTATGACAAGTTAGGAAAGGATAAATGTTGTTGAAGTAGAAAGGATATTTTCCTCAAGAATGGAGTTCAAGAGTTTTATCAAAATTATTTTCCATCTCGGACAATATAGGGTTCTGTTTCTATCCCTATTATTACATGGATTTGATTATGTTGTGATGGAAATATTTTTATGAATTCCTTTATCTTATATGAATTGTTTAATGATGTCACGATGTTGAAGATTCCCATTTTTATTACATGGGTTATGTAATGATGTATGATTTATGATTTTGTGGCACACATAAGAATGGTATCATTATGAGATGGGTGGGATCTATATCTCCCTCCAATTCATTGGGTAAAGATTTTATATCTCATGAGATAGACATGGTTGGAACGGTAGGTTATACCGGTTCAGTGAAATAGGACTGAAACGAGGAATGATCTCAGTTCAGAAAGGGACATTGTCCACTAAGATAGTCTTGGCAATGAGTCTTGACTAACCAGAAATGATTCTCTATGATTATGTGTGTATGCAACAAATATTCATGTTTTAAGTTACGATTATTGGGATTACATTTCACTACTAAGATTTATCCCATGTAATGAAATTATGATCTCTTTTGCAGGTTAAGATTTCCAAAAGATATGTTCTTATGAATATGAAGCGATTGATATTTCTTTTGTTTACCCTTACTGAGAATTTGAGCTCACCCTTTTATGTTTTCTTTTCCCCATGACATAAAGAAAGGATTTATGTTTAGAAAAAAGAAGAAGATCTTTATGGGAGATATTGAAGATCTTTCACCACGATTAGAATATTATATTTCGAGTTTCCAAAGACACTAAACTATTATGGTCCTTGTGTGTTTTTTTTGTTATGTACTAAGTATTCCGCAAAAGTAATGTAATGCCTATGTACGTCAGGCTTCGGGTATCTACAGTTGGTATCAGAGGAAAGGTTTAGTCAACCTTTGTTAACTAGGATGTGAAAACGTTTGTGAGATCCCTAGAGATATTTGTAAGGTATGTCTAGGGATGTCTCTAAGGTTATGTATACGTATTGGTTATAGTCCTATAATTGCGCTAAGGATCTTATAATTTAACCTAATATGTTAGATACTGAGGGTACTCCCCCATTACTATGTTGTTTTCTCTAGCATGATTTTTCCTCTCACAAAATTCTTTTTGTGTTTTAGTTAATGGAGGGAACCAGAAGGAATTCGGTTAACATTGAATCCAATGGAAAAATTGGTGACTATGAGCAACATAATTGTGTAATGCCTAGAGAGAAAGATATTGTGATTATGCCGAATCAGTCATCGCGATATATGATTAACAAGGTGAAATTTAGTGGTATGCCTAATTCATCAAATAAGAGGAAGATATACTATTATAATGTTCGCATGTTGAGGAGCACAAAGAAAGGAAGATTGAGATTTATAAAGAAGGGAAGAAGAATCTTGAAGAATACCTCAAATGGAGGGACCGATGTTATCTGTGTGGAGAAAAGGGTCATAGAGTGACAGACTGTTATGGAGTTCAATGTATTATTTGTGGAGAACATGGGCATTACCCAACTCAATGCCCTGACCTACAAAGTTACTTCTAAATCAAGGAAGGACTTATTCCAAGACAATCCTTGAAGATGATGGATTGAAGTGTTTATGTATTGGTATTCATGAATAATGTTTTTGAGGTACTTTTATTGTGTATCGAATTATTTTTGTATTAGTCTATTGTGGTTTTCAATAATTTTATGGTACCGGTAACCATGAAAGGTGAATCAAATATTTTGGAAAGCAGATGATATGCGCATAATGAAGGGATAAGGAGAAAATGAAATGTTTGACAGTATTCATCATCTCATGATTGATATAAGGACTATGTGATATCATGGTTTGAGTATATATAATTTTGAGGATTTTGGTATGTGGAAAGTGTTAACTTTTAACTGCAATCATTTTTTCACTAAGGTTCAATTGGTATTCATTTTTCAAGAGAATACATGATTAAGGCCTTCGAATGTTTGGAATGTGACCAACAAGACATATCTTATGATATATGGGGATCAATGATTGTATTAAATCTCTGGTAATCGTTTTCACTATATTATGAGAGTGGACAACATTATTATGGATAAGCCTAAAGATAGGAATGGATTATGTTGGACATATGTTAGTATTGTTTAAGGATAGAACTTTTCTTTGATATTATTTATGGGATGTTATAGTAATATAGCTTTAGGAAAAGGAAAACCTGCAGAATGGGCGACAACCCATTGCGTCGGACAAGGCTGTGGGAATCAAACCCACAACCAAAGTGCGACTGTCCTTTATTGCCTACCACTTGCCTACAGGAAGTCCCTAGTTAGTAGAAATTAGTTTTATTTTATTAAGCGGTATGCTATATAAGTTCATTTTTGGAACCATATACGATTAATCTAACCATAAGATGGGCTTATAACTTTTGTTATCCTTTCGTTTGAATGATATGGAATGACCCATCATTCTATCACATGATCTGTTAACACTTCACGAATAACAAATTCAACTTCATTTCATTAAGAGATGAAGTGGAAATTGTTCAAAGCACAAACAACAGTGAGATGGTACCAAAATAAAGTAAGTATTTCTTCTAATTCAAAATTTTCAACTTTAGGGAAATGATATTAAAACCCAAAAATGTTGTCCTAGTGATCTTATATCTAATAAATCAGATGGTACCCTAGATCATTACAAATTTATGGCTTTGCGATTGTTGGCTTTTTCATAGCCATGTTCTCTACCACTCTCCATCAGAACTTGATGGTTATATTTTTCTTCCATATCCATATTTTCACATATGTTCTCCTACGTGGAAACTCAGTGATGAGTTAATTTGGGTAACTGTTACATTTCATACTTTAGTTTTTAAAGCCATGTTTTGGTATTCCTTTTTACGGTGTGGGTTTCTATTTAACAAACATTCGAGTAGTAAACCATTTATAACCCCGACGAATTTCGAGGGCGAAATTCATTTTAAGGGGGGTAGAATGTAGCACCCCGAGATTTTATGAAAAATATTCTTTTAATTTCATTAATGTCTTGTGTTGTATTCTACACCAAGATTACCTTGCGATATACGCAACACAGTATTAGCTTGCAGTATACGCAACACTATTCTTGGATCGTGTTACACACAATTTTGATAATAGTTATTCTACGCAACATTGAGTATATATATATATATATATATTCAACGTATAAATGAAATATGGTTGGATTATGTTATATGAAACAACGAAGGATTCTTTCACAACAGGCAACCCTAACATGGCTTGCATTACACGCAATCACGACCTTCCTCGATAGCGTGTGTTGTACACAATACAGGGTTTTAATAAACAATGATATATTATTATAATATTGTCATGAACTAGCCGTTATTAATAGTATTAACTAAATTTTGAATTTTATAACATTATTATTCATCTTACACATTTTCTAGAACATGGTATAAGAACAAAATAAATTTTTCCGGAAAAATAAGTATTTTTCAAAAAAATGCAGTTTTGCCGCCTTTTGATGGCGCACCCACTTTAAATCTAGTTTTTGACATGTTTATATGTTCAATTTGACAAAATGAAATTCTTCTTTTGAATCAGGATATAAAAATTTACATAAGATAAAGTTTTGATATTTTTCTGATAACTTTCATATTTTAATGAATAGTAAAAACACGCTATATTTTAATTAAAAACAACATTTTTCATCGTAATATCTTATGTGGTTAAATTATAATATTGAATGGTTTTAAAGTATAAATAGAATATATTTTTACCATTTAATATAATGTATGTCATTAGAATTGATTTTACCTTGAATTCGTAGGTTAAATCAATTCAATCTTTTGCAATGATTTAAAGAAAACCCAGTTTTCTTTCGACAACGGGATTAATTTTAATTTAATTTCTGCATATTTTGTGTATTGAATTTGGAAAAATGGATTCCGTATTTGTAATCAGTGGATCCAAATTATGTTAATAAGCTACTTTTTATTTTTGGGCATTGTGAATAGTAACTACGGTAAAGTTTATTTACTATAGTTAAAGGTAAATCGGGTAATTAAGGATAAATATAAGATTATAAAATTACCCTAACACTTGGGAAAATTCTATTGGATGGCTAAAAGTAGACCCATATACCCTAAGGGTCGGATTAGATTCATTTTATGGACTTTTGTCCATGAGAATAATTTAATTATTATTAAAACCAAAGAATGTAACAACATGTCACTTTCTTAAATCTTATAAGTATAATAATTTTAATTTAGTGATAAAAATCATGAAACTTTGAACATGAATAGTCTCCAGAAATATAATACAATTATCTACTTCATAGGAATTTATTTAGAATTTTTAAAGATTAAATAATTATCATTTATTATGACACAAAGATGATGCAGTAATTGTCTTATTAATGAAATATTGACATAATTGATGTTATAAATGCCCAAATAAATGTAATTTGAGACTTTTTATGACATTAATTCATTTTATTGGTTAATATGACTTGTTATTGTTGATATAAGTAACTTGGTTTGAACTTACCATTCTGTTATTAATTTCATAAAAATCATGTACCAAATAGTTTCAAAATTGACATAAATTAGTTTTTAAAACAAATATTATATTATTAATTGTTATTTAATTACTAAAAATATAAGGTTTGGCCAAAGATATATTAATAATAAACAACTTGGTGTTCGTTTGGTTTGTTATGGTATGTTTATTAACCATATAGTGCAAGAAAACAAAAAGACACGGTAAAAGTTAAATTATTTAACTTAGAGTTAAATCTAATTGATATGGTTAAAATAATAACCTAAAATTGTCTAAATCCTATTGGATGAGAGTATTGAGACCCATCCCCACTTTATCTTCTAAATAAGACCCTTTTGAACCATTATAAACTGAATTTGACCTTAATATAAAATAATATTTTGAGATTTTTCTAAGGTGCCCCTCTCCTCCCTTATAAAAGGGCACATCCTCCCTCTCCTCCTCACACCAATTTGAACATTCAAGCTCGGCCAACCCCTGCCAAAATATCTTCTCCACTTTCCTAGTATCATCCTACAGGTCCTGGTCTTCTTCAAAGACCATCCTTAGTTCTTTAAATGAAGGTTAAGAAAAGGCGCGTCAAAAAGAGGTAATATCCATTACCGATCTTTTTCAATTTCTTTCTTCTTCAACTTCTTCTTCTTTAGTTGTTTCATGATAAAGTAATAACATAAGTATTTATTATATACTGATATGTTATTATAAATATGAAACAACTCTAATTAACCTTCTATACATCCTACGGAAAAAGGAAATCACCGCGCGTGCGTACGTACGGAATACCGTCTCCACGCCGTGGTGTAATCTATTTTCCGCCACCACCTTAATTGGATGGGTATAATGGTGTAATGAGTATATATATATGATTATCATAAAGGGATATTGATACTGAAATAGTATACATACACTTTAACACAAGTTCCCGATCATAAGAACGATATCATCGCTCGTGCGTACGTACGGACTACCGTCTCCACGACGCGATGAGATTCATTATCCACATTAATCATTCATGAATGATTATAAAGTATATATAATGAATAATAATGAAATCTATGACATGTTAAATCTACTGGATTTATGTATATATATATATATGTATGTCATCTACTTACTTCCATTCAAGACAATAAGGAAAGGAAAACAGCGTTCATGCGTACGTACGGACTACTGTCTCCATGAACGGTGTGTTTCATTTCATTTATCTATCTATTATATATCTATATATATAACTGAATATATATTATATATAAATCATGTTTTATATTCTGGAAGTAAGTAAATCATGATATAAGTAATAATAATGTCAAGAACAACAAGTCGAAACCCCTACAATAAATGAAATGATTTTACCCAAAACGCTTCTTTAACATGGAATTTACAAAAGAACAGGTACTATAAAGTCATATGTGAACCATATATGATATCATAACAATGAATATGATTCGGTAATAAGTTAATGGAATTATTTAAATCATTATACAGGAGGTTCGGATACGTACAAAGTATATCGGACATAAGGTAAGGGAAATATCACAATCTCATTTTTATCCGAGAATGTTTATACTTTGGTATTTACTGGGGTATATTTTATCTTCTACATCCATGTTTCATCAATATGTAATATTATTTCCATCCACCTACAATTGTTTAAATCCAATTTTATCCTTCGGTGAGATTTTAGTAAAAGATATGAAAGGAATCTTTTGTCATTTTTTGTACGAGGTACTTTTTGACTTTCCGACAAAAGTACAAGAAGAATGTTTTTTTAAACTTATACGACATGAATGAATTTTTAAAACATTATTTCCAAGAAGCTTCCTTTACAAGTTTTCAAGTTTATTTGTAATCAACTTCTTCTAGTTTAAAATTGTATGAAATGTTATGAAAGGATAAATGTTTTTGAAGTAGAAAGGATATTTTCCTCAAGAATGGAGTTCAAGAGTTTTATCAAAATTATTTTCCATCTAAGACAATATAGGGTTCTGTTTCTATCCCTATTATTACATGAATTTGATTATGTTGTGATGGAAATATTTTTATGAATTCCTTTATCTTATATGAATTGTTTTATGATGTCACGATGTTTAAAATTCCCATTTTTATTACATGGGTTATGTAATGATGTATGATTTATGATTTTGTGGCACAAATAAGAATGGTATCATTATGAGATGGGTGGGACCTATATGTCCCTCTAATGCATTGGGTAAAGATTTTATATCTCTTGAGATAGACATGGCTGGAACGGCAGGTTATACCGGTTCAGTGAAACAGGACTGAAATGAGGAATGAACTCGATTCAGAAATGGACTTTGTCCACTAAGATAGTCTTGGAAATGAGCATTGACTAAAAAGAAATGATTCTATATGATTATGTGTGTATGCCACAAAGTTTCATATTTTAAGTTATGATTATTAGATTACATTTCACTACTAAGATTTATCCCATGTTATGAAATTATGATCTCTTTTATAGGTTAAGATTTCCAAAAGATATGTTCTTATGAATATGATGTGATTGATATTTCTTTTGTTTACCCTTACTGAGCATTTGAGCTCACCATTTTATATTTTCTTTTCCCCAGGACATAAAGAAAGGATTTAGGTTTAGAAAAAAAAAGATCTTTATGGGAGAAGATGAAGATCTTTCACCAAGATTAGAAGATTATATTCCGAGTTTCTAAAGACACTAAACTATTACGGTCCTTGTGTGTGTGTTTTTAATATGTACTAAGTATTCCGCAAAAGTAATGTAATGTCTATGTACGTCAGGCTTCGGGTCTCTGCATGCCACTGCAACCAATCACTTCTCACTAACCTTGGACTACTGTAGCACTCCACCTGTCTAGTACTGTGGTTCTAATGCTACAACCAAGCGCTTCCCACCATGGGTCTGCTGCTACAACCAAACGCTCCGCCTTCAAGTATTGTAGGCATGCTGCTACAACCAAGTGCTTCCCACCATGGGTCTGCCGCTACAACCATGTGCTTCCCCTCATAGCCTACAGAGGTACTCCTTCTGTTGAGTATCGCGGGTCTTCCGCTACTACCAATCGCTCTTCCACTGTGGGTATGCCACTACAACCAAGCGCTCCCCATCGGGCTATCTGAAACACACCGAGTCGATCAATCAGTAGTTTTCAAGTCTCAGCCAGCTCTAGGGTTTCTGCACACAGCATGCTCGTTCCGGGAGGGTCCACTCCACGATCCAAGAGGCCGATACATCCACTGACACGTATTCTGGAGTTGATGTATTCCAATATTCTGTCTCATCAAAAAGAACACAACGCGACAGACGGTGCGTCAATCGGACGCCCGGTCCGAGAGTTATTGTCTTTTTCGTCCCAGGGGCCCAATTGGTTATTAAGTCAAAACCAACCTGACCACACTCTAGCTGCCTCCAAACCTCAAGCATAGAAATCTAAAAGGTCCGTCTCACTAAGAGTAATGCAACAAAGTAGACGGTATATCAATCGGACGTCCGGAGCTTAAGTTATAAGTGTTTCCGCTCTGAGGGCCCGGTTGGTCTCGTGTTCGAGCCAACCTGGAGGTACCCCATGTTTTCTGAAACCATGAGTGTAATATACAGAAATGACCGTCTCGATCCAAGGATCGTATCGCAGCTGACAGTGCATCGATCGGAGGTTCGTAGCCCATGTTATGGGTGTTTGAACAGATCTGTCCGAAAATATGGGGTTCGGGCCCGATTCATCCCGGCCCGATACCCCCCGCCCCCCGGGTCGACCGATACTAGGTCGACCCGAACCGGGTCTGGATCCAGCCCATTATGTCGTGGCTCAGCCCGGTGGGTGTGGCCCGACAGCCTAGCGCGCTCGGGCGGCCCGCCTATCCAGCTCGACTACCCGAGCTAAGCGGGACAGGGGGGCCCTACCCCCTGATTGAAGAGCCGTGGAAACCACGTTGGGTCGCTCTTTGTTCCAGCCGAGGGATACGAACCCCCGGTCTCCCCCTGAAATGGTTGGCCCGGTCCGGCCGACCGATTGCTGCTGCCGTGGGACCGTCACGGTCCCACCCTCCTGCTCTGGCGGCCGACGGTTCTGGCCGCCGGTCCCCGCACCACTGCGACCATAGGCCACAGCCTTGTTCGATCAGCACATCGCAATGACGATGTGCACCTCCGTCGTGGCCTCGCTCCGGCCGCGGCCTCTTCGAGGTTTTCCGGCGTGGTGCGATGGCGCCGCGGATTGTTCGACTTCAATGGTGCGGCGCGACGGCGCCGTGCTTCTTCGCCCATTTCTCCAGGATTCCGCATGGTGTCGTTGCACTGTGCCACCTTCATTCGACCGCAACAACACAACAACAAAAAGGAGGAGGAGAGTCGGCCGTGTTCGTGCAGTACGACCTCCTCCCAGTAAGTTGATATCAAGCAGCCCAAAGATAAAGACGAAGAATGGAAAAGGATAAATTCATGACAAAAATAGTTAACCCCTACCTTGATAACGAGATGATGTCTGAAGAGCGTCGTGAAAAGCAGTGTCGTGGGGGAAGATGATGACGTCGCTCACCGCACGCTTCCACTTCCGAGTTCGTGCGCTGGTGCGTTGATGAAAAGGAGGGTGGAAGGAGGGTCATCGGAGAAGCACCACATCAGAAAGGGGGGGCTCCGAGGAAGAAGGCAAAAGAAGGTCGGGGAAGAAGCATCGCCAGCGTTCTTCGCTGGAGAAATAATTTCTCTCAAGCTCTCCACCAAAAGGCACAAGAACGTTCCCAAAATATTACAATATAATCTATTATTCTTGGTGGCAGAAATTAATTAAGTGGGCCCCACTTAATTAAGTTCACGATGGTTGGAACAATTCAAAAATTCAAAAAGTGGAGAGGCTCCGCCAAATTAATTGCCCGAGTGGATGACATAATTAATTTGGGGGGTTTCAAGGGGGTTTAAGGGCCCGGGTGGTCCACACCTAATTAACAAGGAGAGGGTCAAGGAGTTTCCTCCCATTAAATGGGGGGGGGGGGTTGAAGAGGTTTTATTCTCTTCCATTAAGAGGGGAGTTAGAGTCCAAGGGGTTCTCCGTCATTAATGGGGGAGTATTGAGAGTTTTCCTCCCCTCCCATTAAATGGGGGTTAAGCCCCGTGTGGACCCCATGTCATAACCCCTCGTGGGAGGTTATGCTGCTCGGGTGGTCTCCACCCTATTTATCTTCCCATGGGAGGTTAGGGTGTGGCGGTCCCACCACCAACTCCCATGTAGAGCTTTTAACCAACACTATCCACATGGCGTGGGTTCAACAAAGATAAAATAAGTAGTCACTTATTTTATTTTATTATTATTTCACGTGAACCCAAAAACCAACTCTCAAACCCGATCGTCTACCGTCGAGGTGAAAGTCCTATTTTGCGAAATCTGGCACTGTGATTCCATCGGTGCCCTCAGAAATCGATTCCGGGCACCGGTCCAAAAGTTAGGAAAACCCGCTTGTTCATTCACGGAACGTACCCGATCTAAACTTTGGAAAATGATTTCGGGCACACCGGGCCTCAGAATTAGGTGCTGTAAGAAACTGCGTACTCGTAAAATCCCAAATAAAATTAAGAAAAAATTTCCCTTGAAATTTACGGGTCCTTACAACCCATATGACATTAGAGAAAAAAAAATATTGGAATAATAATATGACAATTTGAATAATAATATGACTATTACAAATAGTGACAAGAATGATATAATACTAACCTCACCTATGTAATTATAAAATAATATTTAGTAATCTTATAGTGTGAATATTCACATCAACAAATCAACAAAAAATTATTTTAAAATAATAAAAGAATTGTTTGGGTTTTATTAAGATAGATATGTTTTATTAATATTTTTCTGATAAATATAAAGAATTATGTTTTCCAAAAATGTGTATATAACATAATATTATGTTATATTAAAATGATAATATAATTTTATGAAATAATATGTAATTTTTCTAAGGGTCAGAAAATATATCATTATATTAATGATGGAATTATTTAAATATGTAATGATTTTATTTTAAAAAAAAACTTTAAAATATTAATAATTTTTTTTCATAAAATTTGTTTAGTTTTTAGAATCAATTGTTCAGAAATTTTTTGGATTGATTCCTTCGAATTTTTCTAAAATAGTTTAATTTTTTTTGATTTGTGAATTATTAAAATAATATAATATTAAACATTAAAAGATAAATACACGATTTAATGAGTTGTGAATGATATAATAAACAATTAACTTGATTACACATGAAATAATTTCTGTGTTTAGTAATATGATTCATCATTATTTGTAGTCTTGGCCTAGAAAAATCTAATGAATATTATATTATAAAACACCCATACCACCCTTATAAAAATAACCCAACATCACCCCTTCCAATCACACATTCTAATCATTGTATCATGAAAAATTTCGTACCAATTATTATAAAACCCCTATATTTAATGTCCTCATATTTCTAATCTCAGTAGATAAAAAATCTATGGTCCCTTAATATATATTTCAAGAGTTGAAATTCCAAGTTGTAATATTCTCAATATATCTCCTTTTAAATTATTTCAATATTATACCTCCTCTTTAATTACCCCATCCAAATATTAAATGTGGATCTAATATAATAATAAATTATAATTTTTATTTATTAAAGAAATATCCACTATCTAGCCTCTTCTAATCAAATTTGAAAACAAAAATATTTATTCTATAATATAGTAGGTTCACCACCTTTGTGACCAATATACTTAGTTTTTCTCCACCACCTTTGTGGATGGTTATATATATTAAAGTGTGGTTAAATGAAAATAATGATGTTCATGAGGGTCATTAAAACTATTTTGATGAACTATACATATAATGATAATTTCAATACTAAATGAATCATCATTTTGTTTGAACAAATATGAATATTTGGGTCCATTTAAACTTATGAAAGGACATAAATATTCTTTATTTTCACTTCTGGATTCATATTCATATGTGAATAGAATTTCAATATTTTTCAACAATCTAATGTTTCTCTAAAACCATGAAATGAACACCCTCTGAAGAGTTGGAATAAACATGAAAAATTAAATAAAAATGATTGTAAATGAACATAATATAAGAGTAATAAATGAAACATTTAGGTTGAATGTTCTTAAGAATGTATTTAAATTTTTCTATTTCATTATTTACGATGTTAGGTGATCATACTGAGTGAGTCAAGGACCCTATGTAAGGGAAATATTTAACCACCCTCCTTTTTTGGATCATACATTATCTCCCAAAAACTCCCTTCATCACACTCAAATTATCTTTTATTTATTTAATAATATATATCTGTGTGTGTACTCCTCACATATATAACTATATATTGTTTCCTTTCATTGTTGGGGATATACATTATTTTATGGTTTTCTGCCCAATTTCCTTTGTCATGAAAACCTGAGTGTAGCTAACTTGCATAGTTTTATCCCATTTCAAGTACTATTATATTATTTTTTTAAACCATCCATGGTTTTTAAATTTTATTATATTATTGTTGAAAAATATTTCGTATAATTCTTGTTTTTATGGAAATTAATATTATATTTCCCCTTGATTAAGTCACTTCACCTTTTTCCCAATACCCTAATTCGGATGTAGATTTAAAAAGTCATTCAATGCTCATTATTTATTTATTTATTTATTTATTTCACATTAAAATCAATTTTCAAATACAACTCTTATTTTATACCAACTAAAGTATAAAAATCCATAGATCCATTACTTCTGGGAAACCATTATGACATACCATTTTTTATTCTTTATAAATAGATTATGAACCCCATTTCATTTTGTAAGTAAATATTATGTTCATTCCATTTTTAATTTCATTTTATGGCACAAATATTCATAAAAATGTTATTATGGGAGAACCTTCATAGTTCTATAATGAATTGGGTAATGTTTACATATCATGAGATGATATTTCTGGGAATGGGGAGTAAACATAATGCCCGTTTGGGCATTTTACACTATGTTATGATGTCTTGGTAGTGAGCCTCGACATATTCTTATGTCTTGTTTTATTATATATCTACATTCCAATGTTTTGGTGATCTTATAATTCATTCTAAATTATATTATTCTCCCATATGATTATTCATGAGACTTTTCTTTTATGATATAATTTTATTCATTTTACACATTTTTTATGCTACATTATCATTCTTATTCCCTTATTAGTCATTTATGTTAAAGCCTTTTCATTATGAATTTCATTAGTAATCATATACACTTTTCTAATCTTAATGGGAATTAGGAACTCATTATAGATATTAAAATAAAGATGTTTTAATTTACATTTTTTTTGTAATATGGACCTAGACTTATGAATAAGTTATTCATCACGATCCTTGGGTTGTTTTAATTGATTATTTATGTAACGCCCCGACCCCAGCTACCCAGAGTTGGTGCATTATTACATAACATTGGAATGATCACAAGAAAGATCAAATCCCGAAAGACCGATTGGTTTAGTAGCCTTGGAAACACTAGATTTAATCATAAAGTTTTACATTACATTTCAAAGTGAAAAACTACTACAACAACAAAGTCTTCATATCCACACTATTAACCCCTCATAATATCCCTGCAAGTCATTCATAATTTACTTCTTCACTACCTGGGAAAAATAAAACATAGAAAAGGGGTGAGCTCAAATTCCCAGTAAGGATAACAATATAGCGGAACATTCAAAATAATCATAAACATTTAAGGCAATGAATTACTAAAACAAAAGCCTTTTAAAATTGAACTTCAACATAGTATGGAAAAAGTAAAATGAAATAATGCCATTTAATTATTCACATGGATATTCTACTAATCGAATAATCACATGCAATATCAATAACCACTTTCATAATGTTGGAATGCATAATGCCAGACTATCATAACCACATAGCCAAGGCCTCGTGCCAAGACTACAAATAAGATTTTGTCAAGGCCTTGTGCCAAGACACTAGTTTGTCTCATGAGACCTACCGATGCATCAAGGAGCTATAGCGGGCTCCACCCGTCACTTATTAAGTCCAATGCATTCCCATATGAAAAGGTTTAAACATAACATAAACATTCGTATTAAAACTAGCATACGAAATGTCAATAATTTCACCATAAACTATGAATGGTATAAAAATAGCACATCCACAGTCAAACATATCACACAACCTTCAATACAATATAGAAGTTTTGTATCATAATAAATCAACTTCAAATAATCTTAAAATCCATCAAAGGATGTTGACATAGATGAAATCAAAATTCTTTTTAAAGAAGTATCTCCTTTTATTTTGAAATCATTTAAGGTCCATATAAAATAAAACATTTTCTTTGAATATATTCTTATAAGCTTGTATGGAAAGCTTCGACGATTTTATAACGGCGGAAAATAACCGCACCCGCCGTATAAGTTAAAAAAAACATTCTTACCTCAATTCTGTCGAAAAGGTTAAAAAGGACCTTGTTTTGAAAAAGACGGAAAGATTCCTTTATAAACCTCTTATAAAAAGTCAAACAAGGGTATAAATGACTTTAACCCATATTCTTGTAAATAGTAAAAATGTTTTGAAATACATTTCGAAGAAACATGGATGTGGATGATAAAGAGATCCCAATAGATTATTACGTATAAACAACCTCGGATAATGAAGAGATTGTGAAATAACCCTTACCTTGTACTTTTCCTTGGTTGGGGTAGGTTAACCACCTGTATAATAGTGAAATAATTGTTACTAAATTATACAATAATAATATACATTAATATGATATCATATATGATCTTTTAATATTGATTTGATAATAATATCTTAGTATTATCGCCGTTTCAGGTGTTAACTTACTCATTTTCTTTATATGTTTTGTTACATAAGTCATGTTTGTTGTATCTTATTCATATACAGAATGATATCAAGTCCTTAAACATCATTTTTAAATCATTAAATGATAATTATACTTGAATGGATACGATGGAGAATGATTATCATCGCGTTCGTGGAGACGGTAGTCCGTACGTACGCACGAACGCTATTTCCATTTAATTTTTATTTTAAAAGAATCGAATCCAAATGATACATAGGTATATTACTATTCCAGTATAATATAATATTTTATATATGTTACTTAAGTTCATTAACACCATCCTTTATACGTTCCATGTGTGGTATGAACGAGTCATATCATTTTAAGGGGGCGGTAGTCCGCACTTCCTCAAATGAAATTATCGTATGTATATACAACATGAAACGAATAATGGTATGAAATAAAATGGAATTACAGAAGCTTATATATAAAATATATATCATTAATATCATATTTAATTACAGTGCCATCATAATGGCCACCATGAGAGGCGGTAAGATGTATTTGAACAATCATCGTTTTGTGAGGCGTTAGTTTGCCATCCACAGAAACATTATGTTCATCATCCATTAGATGGAGTTGTGTGTATGTGTAGTTTGAATACTTCTTATAACAACATCCTAGTATATTTAGGATACTGGTTTTGTTACAAAATAAAGGAAATAAAAAGTGTTTGGGGGTTGAAGAAGCAAAATAAATGAAAATAATTTAAGAGAAATCGTTACCTTTATTTTAGGTAACTCACTTTGGTTGGAACCAAAGGACTTGTTGAAATGATTTATGCCTAAGGGGAAGCTTCAAGGAGGAGGAGAGGGATGTGGGGAGCTTAGTTGGGCAGAGTTTGGACGAGCCAAGTGGCTTGAGAGGTGTGAGGAATGAGTAGAAGTGGTCTCCTTTTATAAGGGAGAGGAGGGGCTCTTTAGGAAAGAGTGAAAGTATTACTTTATAATATAATTATATTCGGTTTATAATGGTCCAAAAATCATTGAGGTCTAAGATAAGATGACTAATATTCTAAATAACATCAACCAATAAGAATTGGACAGGTTTTAGATAATATTTTAATCATTATAATATTATTTATTTCAATGATTTATTAATGAGGTAAACATTGCATCATTATTGTGTCATTAATAATTTAACTTATTTGATGTCTAAAAATTATAAATAAGATATCATCATGTAGGAAATCGTTTTAGCTTTATAATGAATATTTATAATCGAAAATCCAACATGTATAACCCTATTTAAAAATTGTTCTTCTAAAAGATGTAAGCTTATGCCATTTTTATTTTTATTTTAACTTTATTAATATAATGTGTCCCTACCACATACAAGTGGCTCCAAGGGGTCCCCAAATTGACCCAAGGATGCCCATGGTCGGGAATGTGTCCACCAATAAGGTTAGGACACGTTTTAGGGTAATTTTGTATTATTATAATATTATTTTTTAACCCTTATTTACCGGATTTACCCTTTAACCATGGTAAATAAAATATTTACCACAGTAACTATTCAAAATGTCTAAAAATAAAAGTTAACTATTTACAAAATTTGAACATCCTGATTCCAAATATGGAATCCATTTTCCTAAATTCAAAACACATAAGTGGCAGAAATTAATTTAAAATTAATTCCCGCTGTCAAAACAAAAAGCGTGTTTTTAAGAAATAATAACTATAAAAAGATTGACACTTGTTTATGTTCGGTTTAATTGTAAAATTATGTCCAATGACCAACATTATATTAAATGGTAAAAATATATTCTAAATATACTTTAAAACCACTCAAATCCACAATTTATCACTATTAATTATTTTGATTAAAAAAGTTGTTTTTAATTAAAATTTAGTAATTTTCACTATTCATCAAAATATAAAAGTTATCCGAAAAGTACCAAAATTTCACCCTAGGCTAATTTCAATATTCCGAATCCAAAAATGAAGTCCATTTTTAAATATAAAATATATATGATTTCAAAAAGTAGGTATTACTATTCACAACGGCTAGTTTAATTAGTTTTGGTGTGTGTTAGGACTCGAGGTTGCGTACAACACACGCTATCGCATTATTCGAAGGGAAACGTACCTTGGAAGCTTGGGGTGTTACATTCTCCCCTCCTTCAAATAATTGCGTCCTCTCAATTTCTAGGGTATTACTGCATAAAAAGACTCGGGTGGTTCTTCATCATAAGTTCCTCGGGTTCCCACGTTGCCTCTTCCATCTTATGATTTCTCCACAAAACTTTTACCAGACGCGTCGTCCGGTTTCTCAGTACTTGTTCTCTTGTATCAAGAATCCTGACGGGCTCTTCGCAATAAGACAGATCGGGTTCCAATTCTAATTCCTCATAGGTGAGTACATGCGTTGGGTCAGGCATGTATTTTCTCAACAGAGATACGTGGAACACATCGTGAACTTTGGAGAGACTTGGCGGCATTGCCAAACGGTAAGCTACAGCCCCAATTCGTTCTAGAATTTCGAAAGGTCCGATATACCTGGGAATCAATTTACCTTTCTTACCAAAACGTATGACTCCCTTCCACGGAGATACCTTTAGGAAAACATGATCACCGACTTGAAATTCCAAATCCTTCCTTCGATTATCGGCATATCTCTTCTGCCTACTTTGAGCTGCTTTGATGTGATTTTGGATTACCTTCACCTTTTCCACCGTTTCCTCCACTAGTTCTGGGCCTACAAGTTTTCTTTCACCAACATCATCCCAACAAGTTGGTGTACGACATCTCTTTCCGTATAACGCTTCATATGGTGCCATTTGAATACTCGAATGGAAGCTATTGTTATAGGAAAATTCTACCAGTGGTAAATATTGATCCCACATACCCTGAAAATCAAGTGAGCAAGATCTCAACATGTCTTCTAAGGTCTGAATAGTCCGTTCTGATTGTCCGTCTGTCTGAGGGTGGTAAGCAGTGCTCAAATGAAGTTCAGTATCCAGGGATTTCTGAAGACTTTTCCAGAATCTTGAATTAAAACGGGGATCACGATCAGAAACAATCGATAGGGGTACTCCATGAAGTCTCACAACTTCATTAATGTATAGTCTTGCTAGACGTTCCAGGGGTAGATCTTCTCTTATAGCAAGAAAATGTGCTGTCTTGGTAAGACGATCAACAATAACCCATATTGCATCGTTCCTTCTAGGAGTCTTTGGTAGCCCCATGACAAAGTCCATCGTAACATTGTCCCATTTCCACTCCGGTATGGGAAGAGGTTGCATGAATCCTCCAGGCTGTTGCCTTCCAGCTTTCACTTGTTGACAAACCATACATCTTGACACAAAATCAGCAATCTCCCTCTTCATGTTGTCCCACCAAAAATGTTCCTTCAAATCTCTATACATTTTGGTGCTCCCAGGGTGTATAGAGAAATTGGAACTATGAGCATCATCCAGCAATTCCCTTTTTAGATCAGGTATATTGGGAACACAAAGTCTCTTCCCGAATTTCAAAATTCCATCTTCATACACAAAGTCTCTCAATCTCCCATCATTCACAGCTTTAATCTTCTTTTGGAATTCTTCATCATCGGTCTGAGAACTCTTAATCCTTTCTAGTAAAGATGGTTTGGCAACCACTTGAAAAAGCATTGATGTTTCACCTTCCCTGGTTATTCCCATGTCCATCTTCACTAGATCCATGAAAATTGGATCCCTTTCAATTCTCATATTGTTCAAAACTCCATGGTCTTTTCTACTCAAAGCATCTGCCACCTTGTTTGCCTTTCCTGGGTGGTAGTGTATCGTACACTCATAATCCTTGAGTAATTCAAGCCATCTCCTTTGCCTCATGTTGAGTTCTTTTTGTGAGAAAATATACTTCAAACTCTTGTGATCAGTATAAATCTCACATTTTTCACCATAGAGGTAGTGCCTCCATATCTTCAAAGCAAAGATCACTGCTGCTAACTCGAGATCATGAGTAGGATAGTTTTGTTCATTAATTTTCAACTGTCGTGATGCATAGGCAATAACACTATCATTCTGCATAAGGACACAGCCAAGTCCTTTCTTCGATGCATCACTATAAATAACGAACCCATCATTCCCCGATGGTAGAGTCAATATAGGAGCATTGACTAATCTTCTCTTCAGTTCTTCGAAACATTCTTCACACTCTTTTGTCCAAACAAATTTGACCCCTTTACGTGTGAGCTTCGTTAATGGGTTAGCCAATCGGGCAAAATTCTGGACGAAACGTCGATAATAACCTGCCAAGCCAATAAAACTACGTACCTCAGTTATACTCGTAGGTGCTGGCCATTCTTGGATTGCTTTGGTCTTAGAAGGATCAACAGAGATTCCATCTTTTGAGACAATATGGCCAAGAAAAGAAATCTCCTGAAGCCAGAATTCACACTTGCTAAACTTCCCATATAATTCATGCCTCCTCAGAGTCTTCAAGATAATGCGCAAGTGATTTTCATGATCTTCGTTGGTTTTGGAGTATACCAAGATATCATCAATAAATACCACCACAAATTCATCGAGATACTCATTGAAAACTCTATTCATTAGATCCATGAATACAGAGGGTGCATTAGTCAATCCAAACGGCATTACAGTAAACTCGTAATGCCCGTACCTGGTTCGAAATGCTGTTTTCGGAATGTCTTCCTTCTTCACACACAACTGATGGTATCCAGATCGAAGGTCAATCTTTGAAAAGTATTGAGCTCCATGCAGTTGGTCAAATAAATCATCAATACGAGGTAGGGGATACTTGTTCTTTATCGTTATAGCATTGATCTCCCGGTAGTCGATACATAACCTCATAGATCCATCTTTCTTTTTAACAAAAAGAACAGTGGCTCCCCATGGAGAAACACTAGGGAGAATAAATCCCTTATTACTCAATTCCTCTAGTTGTTTCTTTAGTTCGACTAACTCTACAGTGGCCATTCTGTAAGGGGTCTTCGATATAGGCCTTGATCCAGGAATCAAATCAATGGAAAACTCAACTTCTCTTTCTGGAGGATGTCCAGGTAAATCTTCCGGAAATACATCTACAAATTCTTTCACAACAGGTACATTTTCTATTTGAACATTCCTTTCCTCACCGACAGTTATTTCATTCTCTTCCTCCCCAATAATTGAATTATGTTGAGCTACTGGGGGTGGATCTAAATAAGAATTAGGTGGTGACGATTCTGCTCTAAAAATAAGGTGCTCCTTATCATTATCATCAAGAATCGTAACCTCTTTCTTCTTACAATAAATCTTCGCATCATAGTCCGAAAGCCAGTCCATACCGAGGATTATATCAAACTCAATCATAGGTATGACGATGAAATCAGCAGATAAAGAAAATTTATATGCTCTAATGGGGACTGATTCACAAAACTTTGTTGCAACGATACTTCCCTTAGGAGTTTTGACTGACAACTCCCTTATTAAATCAAATTGGAAATATCTAATTTTCTTAGCAAACTGGGAAGATATGAAACAATGCGACGATCCAGAGTCAAATAATGCATTTTCTAAACTTGAGGAAACCATTAAATTACCTGCCACCACGTCTTTTGGAGCTTCTACCTCTGCAGTAGTGATAGCATAAGCCTGGCCTTGATCCCTTGGCCTTTTCTGAGGTAAGTTCTCCTGACTCTTAGGACATGCATTTGCATAATGCCCCATCTCCCTGCAATTGTATCACTGAACGTTGGTAGCTTCCTTCTTCCCCTTGCAATCATGAGCTTGGTGGCCTTTTTCACTACACTTGTAACAGACTCCCATTCCCTTCAAGCAAGTACCAGGATGTTTCTTCCCGCATTTACCACAAGATGGATATTCAACCTTTCCCTTCTTCCCCTTATTTCCATTCCCAGATTGATCAGCAGGTCTTTTCATCTCTTGCTTTTCTTTAAAGTCATAAGACTTAGAGAATTCCTTTTCGGTCTTGATAGCACATGAGACAATGTCTTCGTACGATGAAAAGGATTGTGAGACTAATGCTCGACGGAGAAATGGTTTTAACCCATCAAAGAAACGATCAATCTTACTTCTTGGGTTGTGAATATAATCACCAGCGTACCTTGCTAACCTTGTAAAGTTATCCTCATACTGTGTGACATTCTCATCCTCCTTTTGTCTCAGACTCAGAAATTGCCTTTCCATATCTGCTCGATGGTCACGAGGAAAGTATTTTTTCTAAAAACAGATCTTTGAACTCCCTCCATTCCATATTTGATACTTCATCATCTTCCTTCATGTTTTGAATTAATGACCACCATTGATCAGTATCTCCAGTGAGGCGGTAAACTGCCATGATAACTTTTTCCCTTTCACTGCTCCCCAAAGCCTGAAATATTTTCTCTAGGGAAAATATCCATCGCTCAGCTACTAAGGGATTTGTATTCCCGTTGAAAGTTGGTGGTTGTTGCCTCATGAATCAATCTAACATTGATCCTCCACGCTGCGGATCAGGGTGCTCCATACGGGTAAGGTTATTATTCATAACCTGAGTAAGTTGTCCCAGTATGGTGATTAGCTGATCGGCACCAGTTGTATCACCAGCCCCACTAAAATTATCTTGAGCAGTAGGGCAATCCCTACATGGAGTACGTGCTTGGATACGGTTTCCATTTCTTCCACTAGGCGCCATTTCTAAACAATGGCATAAACTAGATCAGTTTATGAATCAAAATACATAATCCCATACTTATAAAACACTTAACATAAATTGAACTATTTATGGATATAATCCATAATCATAAAAATGTTTTCTTTGAGGAAGTATATACTCATAAACCCTTCATAATGATTTGTAATGAAAATGAGAGTTATCCTAAGCATATCCCCCGGGAGTGTCGTAACCAAGAGTGCAGCAAGGCCCGTTGTCGTGCACCAGTTCCCGTTCGAGTCTGGCTCAAAGCGGTGTTTTCGGGTTTTACCCCTAGGTACATCTGTGCCAGAGCCGCCTCTACGTGCTCGTATACAGACAGGGATGTATTGCTCGGAAAACTCACAAAATCTCTACAATACCAAAATTCTAGGATGTTCTTCTATACTAATCCTCAAAGTTCATCTTAGGTCTACGTGCTCTAATCAGAGTTTATCTAAATCTAGTTTCCAAGGTTTGTACTAAACTTCCTCTGATACCAACTGTAACGCCCCGACCCCAACTACCCAGAGTCGGTGCATTATTACATAACATTGGCATGATCACAAGAAAGATCAAATCCCGAAAGACCGATTGGTTTAGTAGCCTTGGAAACACTAGATATAATCATAAAGTTTTACATTACATTTCAAAGTGAAAAACTACTACAACAACAAAGTATTCATATCCACACTATTAACCCCTCATAATATCCCTGCAAGTCATTCATAATTTACTTCTTCACTACCTGGGAAAAATAAAACATAGAAAAGGGGTGAGCTCAAATGCCCAGTAATGATAACAATATAGCGGAACATTCAAAATAATCATAAACATTTAAGGCAATGAATTACTAAAACAAAAGCCTTTTAAAATTGAACTTCAACATAGTATGGAAAAAGTAAAATGAAATAATGCCATTTACTTATTCACATGGGTATTCTACTAATCGAATAATCACATGCAATATCAATAACCACTTTCATAATGTTGGAATGCATAATGCCAGACTATCATAACCACATAGCCAAGGCCTCATGCCAAGACTACAAATAAGATTTTGTCAAGGCCTTGTGCCAAGACACTAGTTTGTCTCATGAGACCTACCGATGCATCGAGGAGCTATAGCGGGCTCCACCCGTCACTTATTAAGTCCAATGCATTCCCATACGAAAAGGTTTAAACATAACATAAACATTCGTATTAAAACTAGCATACGAAATGTCAATAATTTCACCATAAACTATGAATGGTATAAAAATAGAACATCCACAGTCAAACATATCACAAAACCTTCAATACAATATAGAAGTTTTGTATCATAATAAATCAACTTCAAATAATCTTAAAATCCATCAAAGGATGTTGACATAGATGAAATCAAAATTCTTTTTAAAGAAGTATCTCCTTTTATTTTGAAATCATTTAAGGTCCATATAAAATAAAACATTTTCTTTGAAAATATTCTTATAAGCTTGTATGGAAAGCTTCGACGATTTTATAACGGCGGAAAATAACCGCACCCGCCGTATAAGTTAAAAAAAACATTCTTACCTCAATTCTGTCGAAAAGGTTAAAAAGGACCTTGTTTTGAAAACGACGGAAAGATTCCTTTATAAACCTCTTATAAAAAGTCAAACAAGGGTATAAATGACTTTAACCCATATTCTTGTAAATAGTAAAAATGTTTTGAAATACATTTCGAAGAAACATGGATGTGGATGATAAAGAGATCCCAGTAGATTATTACGTATAAACAACCTCGGATAATGAAGAGATTGTGAAATAACCCTTACCTTGTACTTTTCCTTGGTTGGGGTAGGTTAACCTCCTGTATAATAGTGAAATAATTTTTACTAAATTATACAATAATCATATACATTAATATGATATCATATATGATCTTTTAATATTGATTTGATAATAATATCTTAGTATTATCGCCGCTTCGGGTGTTAACTTACTCATTTTCTTTATATGTTTTGTTACATAAGTCATGTTTGTTGTATATTATTCATATCCAGAATGATATCAAGTCCTTAAAAATAATTTTTAAATCATTAAATGATAATTATACTTGAATGGATACGATGGAGAATGAATCTCATCGCGTTCGTGGAGACGGTAGTCCGTACGTACGCACGAACGCTATTTCCACTTAATTTTTATTTTAAAAGAATCGAATCCAAATGATACATAGGTATATTACTATTAAAGTATAATATAATATTTTATATATGTTACTTAAGTTCATTAACACCATCCTTTATACGTTCCATGTGTGGTATGAACGAGTCATATCATTTTAAGGGGGCGGTAGTCCGCACTTCCTCAAATGAAATTATCGTATGTATATACGACATGAAACGAATAATGGTATGAAATAAAATGGAATTAAAGAAGCTTATATATAAAATATATATCATTAATATCATATTTAATTACAGTGCCATCATAATGGCCACCATGAGAGGCGGTAAGATGTATTTGAACAATCATCGTTTCGTGAGGCGTTAGTTTTCCATCCACCGAAACATTATGTTCATCATCCATTAGATGGAGTTGTGTGTATGTGTAGTTTAAATCCTTCTTATAACAACATCCTAGTATATTGAGGATACTGGTGTTGTTACAAAAGAACGGAAATAAAAAGAGTTTGGGGGTTGAAGAAGCAAAATAAATGAAAATAATTTAAGAGAAATCGTTACCTTTATTTTAGGTAACTCACTTTGGTTGGAACCAAAGGACTTGTTGAAATGATTTCTGCCTAAGGGGAAGCTTCAAGGAGGAGGAGAGGGATGTGGGGAGCTTAGTTGGGCAGAGTTTGGACGAGCCAAGTGGCTTGAGAGGTGTGAGGAATGAGTAGAAGTGGTCTCCTTTTATAAGGGAGAGGAGGGGCTCTTTAGGAAAGAGTGAAAGTATTACTTTATAATATAATTATATTCGGTTTATAATGGTCCAAAAATCATTGCGGTCGAAGATAAGATGACTAATATTCTAAATAACATCAACCAATAAGAATTGTACAGGTTTTAGATAATATTTTAATCATTATAATATTATTTATTTCAATGATTTATTAATGAGGTAAACCTTGCATCATTATTGTGTCATTAATAATATAACTTATTTGATGTCTAAAAATTATAAATAAGATATCATCATGTAGGAAATCTTTTTATCTTTCTAATGAATATTTATAATCGAAAATCCAACATGTATAACCCTATGTAAAAATTGTTCTTCTAAAAGATGTAAGCTTATGCCATTTTTATTTTTATTTTAACTTTATTAATATAATGTGTCCCTACCACATACAAGTGGCTCCAAGGGGTCCCCAAATTGACCCAAGGATGCCCATGGTCGGGTATGTGTCCACCAATAAGGTTAGGACACGTTTTAGGGTAATTTTGTATTATTATAATATTATTTTTTAACCCTTATTTACCGGATTTACCCTTTAACAATGGTAAATAAAATATTTACCACAGTAACTATTCAAAATGTCTAAAAATAAAAGTTACCTATTTACACAATTTGAACATCCTGATTCCAATTATGGAATCCATTTTCCTAAATTCAAAACACAGAAGTGGCAGAAATTAATTTAAAATTAATTCCCGCTGTCAAAACAAAAAGCGTGTTTTTAAGAGATAATAACTATAAAAAGATTGGCACTTGTTTTTGTTCGGTTTAATTGTAAAATTATGTCCAATGACCAACATTATATTAAATGGTAAAAATATATTCTAAATATACTTTAAAACCACTCAAATCCACAATTTATCACTATTAATTATTTTGATTAAAAAAGTTGTTTTTAATTAAAATTTAGTAATTTTCACTATTCATCAAAATATAAAAGTTATCCGAAAAGTACCAAAATTTCACCCTAGGCTAATTTCAATATTCCGAATCCAAAAATGAAGTCCATTTTGAAATATAAAATATATATGATTTCATAAAGTAGGTATTACTATTCACAACGGCTAATTTAATTAGTTGTGGTGTGTGTTAGGACTCGAGGTTGCGTACAACACACGCTATCGCATTATTCGAAGGGAAACGTACCGTGGAAGCTTGGGGTGTTACAATTTATGCTAAAAATCATGCAATAAATTTTTTAAGAGGCATAGTTTAATATAATATATTTTTATAGGATCTATCACAAAAATTAGTTAATCCAAAAAATCAAATGAAAATTTATAAAACATACAAACCTCCTTGGATAAATTTTATCTCCTTATTATTAATATCACTTGTAACATATTATATCCTCTCAATTAACCCATATTATTAATATTTTTTTTATTATAGTAACTATATAATAATTATTTGTTTCTTTTATATAAGAAGCATCATTATATTTATTACATTTTACATAATTTAATCTAATTATAATTGAAATACTATTTTTTCATTCCCAATGAATATGGTATTTTAATTTATCATCACCAAATATATATATGATTAATGTCTAGTTTTAACATGAAGTAATTATCTAACCATCCTTAATAAAATTTCCTCCCATGAATAAGTGTAAATTTCTATCCTGTTATCTCAATAATTTAGATATCCGTAATAAAAGAATTTAATTGTTCAAAAAATAGTAACAAAACCTCATTCATATCTCACAATTGTATCCAAAACATAAAGATAAATTATTATGGTTGAATATTTTGTAACACATGATACACAAACACTCACCTAGATCAAAAAATTATTTCCAAAATTCATAAGATACATCCTTTGGAAAACTAATCAAATCATAATTTATATTTTATAAACACTTAAAACCCCTTTATAAATAATTATCTTGATAAATTTAATTTATCAATATATTCTAGTATATTATTTTTAAAATAATTTTATAATTAATATTATATATGTGTTCATGATTCATGATGATTTTAAAAAATCAATATCATAAATTATTTTCTAAAAAAATTCAGAATATTATCCTTTTTCCCATAAATATATATTTCTTCTTTCTTTTATTAAATTTTAATGTCCATTTATTTAGTATTTTTCTTTTTATTGGACTTTAATTTTCATAAAACATTTGTTTCCATCAAAGTTTATTTATCCTACTTTGGGTTTTCATATAGTTATTCTTTAGTTCTTATCATTGTTTTGTACGTCTCTCAATTGTTTCCACTATATATTGTAATGTACATCACATCACCATTTGGAAGGAAATCTATGTCACCCGGTAGAATTTCAATTTCTTATTTTAATTTATTTTCAATTTTTATAAAATTAAATTTTTGATTTCATCTCAAATAAAATTTTTTATGGAATTAACTGTGGAATAATTGATAAAATCACTCATAATGTCCTTAAAACATACTAATGTTTTCTCAAATAAACTTTTATTATTTTGAAAATTCATTAATTTATTGGAATCCATTATCATCCCCTACATGATGAATTTGTTTTTCTAATACAACCATTTTTATCATAAGGTATATATCCCCAAAAAAAAATTAGTTAAATTAAAAAAATTTATTTTATATAATAATTAGATATTATATAGGATTGACTAAGGCAAATTAACTTATCAAATATCTTCATTATAGACTAAAATTGAAAAACTATCCATCCATTCAAATCTACCATGTAATCAAATTTCTTTTTTTCAATCCTTAAAATTTGATATGAATATAATTGAAATCCATCTTATCAAACAATTTGTTACATGCCCCCAATGGTTTCTTAAATAATAACACTCTGATGAGATCATCTATGATATACCAACTTTCTTATATAATATTTTATAGAATGATTGAATTGGATACCAAATATTTAGTCCATTTTGGTGATATTTTCTAATAACTTCATATGACATGAACAAAAATTTTAAATTGGTTTTTATCAAATAAATTTGTATTTTATATATCTATATAGATACTCAATTAATTTTAGGTATAAATGAATCATTATAGTAATCATGTTTCGTTACTATCTCATAGAAGGATTGGTTAAGGTAACGCTTTTAAAATGTACACTTTTTGTCCTTTAATAATGTTTTGAATAATTTTTTCCATATAAAATCATAAAACAGACAATTAATTTTAATATTTTAAAAAATTAAACAAAATATTTCATTTGTACATGTGGATCAATTTATTTTTCTTGTTATTTAAATTGAATTTGAAATAATTTTTGTGTCTTTTTGGATTCCCAAAAAATTGTTTGTTGTAACTAGTGGGATGTGGATTATTTTTTCATTAAATATACTTATAGTTACACAACATACCATTAAAATTTTATTACTCTATTGTACTCTTACTAAAATATTTTACACTTAATTAATTTTATCAACACCATCTCCAATTTATTTGATATTTTCTTTCATTAAAATCTATTCGATATCAAAACAGTATTGAAATTTTTTATATTTTTAATCAATGATATTTATATAATTTGAGTGTTATTTTATAAATAATTTTTGTAATAGTTTATATAATGATAAAGTGTAGAATAATATAATGAAAACAATAAAATAGCTATTCAAAACCAATTTTAATAACCTATCGAATGTATGATTCGTTTTTTATGACATATTCCTTTATAATTTACATGACTTAACCAAAAATATTACATATGTAATAGATAATTTTAATTTAAAATCCACTTTATATCATAATAAATCATACACCAATAAACTATAGGTTTATCTTCTTAATAGATTAGATAAATAAGTAACATATTTACGAAACATTACTCAACATATCCCACAAATATTCTTCACATGTGATGCCAATATAAAAATATTATAAATGAAATTATTATCCATAACATTGGTAATGGAAACATAACAAAATGAGTGTATAGTGACCCTAATTTTTCTTACATTACTATTACATCATTTTATAGATAATAAAATATAATAGTGTTACAAAACTAGGATCAAATGGTTTAGTATCTTTGAGAAATTATGAAAAAATATAAAATTTATATAATAAAACATAAACATTATCAAATTAATTCTTCTTTATCATCTTTGGCTCTCTTGTCTTCTCTTTATTATAATTAGTCACTCAAGGATATACATATAAGAGAGGGGTGAGATAATATTCCAGTACAGTGATTGATAAGAGCATGAATCAATATAACATTGTAGAGAATAATAATAATAATCAAATCATGAGAATGGGGTTATAATAATAATTATGAGATAAATCATTAGAAAAAGTAATGGGATTTTAAAATGAATAATAATGATACATCATGTCTTAGTGGTCAAATACAACACATGGTTGTGAACAAATCTTGCATCAAGTTCACGCACAACACATGTGCATAATCAAAACATTATTATTGTGAAAAAAATATAGCATCTTGTTCATGTATATTTCAATTATATTGTTATATTAATCCCCTTATCCAATTAATTTGAGTGATATATAATTATAGGTGAACCTGTCACATCATAACATTTACATAATCATGCATGCCACATAGAACATACAACACCCATTTTCATAAAGTAACCCATGGATAAGAAATGAGTTTAATGAGAATTTAATAATAAATAATTTCATGATTAAAAATTGGGTTTAATAAAATAAAAACATAGTATTATACTAGTTTTAATAATCATTATTCTTGAGTGAAGAGGAAACATTCTCAAGAGAAGAAAAATTTGTGTTTTTTAGATTGAAGAGTTCTTTTGGAAAAATATATTCATTTTTCAAAAAATCATATAAGAAATATGTATATCCCATAAAATAAAATGTAGTAAATAATAAATTATATATTAGGAATTTTAAATTAATATCCACACAATGATTTGAAGGAAAAAACAAAAAACAATGGAAAAAGAATTGTGTTTGAGTATCCCCTTACCTTATGTCCAAATTATTTATTCAATTTATTATCATAGATAATCATATTAGATTATATAACTAATAAATATAGAACCAATTATATATTTACTATATTTATTATAATTATAATAATTTCATTTATTTATACTATGATGAGTTATAGGGTTTACTTTTTTACTTCTAAAAGTGTTTCTTTCTAGGTTTTCAATATCGATTTGCTTGTATACAAATACAGAAGTTTCGATAAAGTGCGAATAATTATCCAGAATTGAAACAATATGATATTATTGAAAATATATAATTTTAATTTTCTTTTATATTATTAATTTCTCAATATATTGGGATAATTAGTTAGATGAAATGTAAATGATAATCACTTACATTAATTTTGGTTGTTTTCGATCACAACAAACTCATTTTGTTTTATTATTAAATAATATGTATATATGTTAGTTCAAAAAAATAAAATCGTCATAACATATATATTAAAATATTTTTAAACCATTATAATTTTAATATGACCAACCTTGAAGGTGGTAAAAGAAACTGAAAACTTGTTGTCATTGAAGGAAGTGAATAAAACCCTCACGGATTATTTTTTCACTTTTAGAATAAAAGGGAGAAGAGAAGAGTTTTGATTATGGATTATTAAATTAACATAATAAAATTCCAATATAAATAAGATATTTTAGTTATAATTACACCTTAATTATGGTAGGTTATATTATAATAATAAAATAAAAAAACTACAGAAGAAATTAAAAGAAGACGGAAGAGGATTTTTCCTCTAGAACTTATTTTCCATGAGAACCTCCTTAATGAAATTTAATTTTGAATTTTTCTGATACCAGAGGATCGTAGATGTGGGGAATATGATGGATAAGGGTGTTATATAGAATTTGGATAATCTTAAAATCTCTAATGTTGTGAGAAGAAGAGGTGCTGAGGTATCGTATTTATAGAGGACGAGAGGGGTGTTTTTCATTATTTTTTTCATTCTTTTCTAATTTTGGGTCAAAAATATCAATAGCTTAATCATAATTAATAAATATAATAAATATTTTATTATAGTTATATATTTGTGGATTAAATCATCCATGCAACATCTATAACTCAATAATTCAAGAATTTATTAAATACCATAAATTATCATATTTCACTATTCACAAAAATTAAAGGATTTTATAAAAATTCCAAAAATTAAACATGGAATTTTTATGATGTGTATAATTTAAAAATGAATTCCATATTATAAAGAAATTACTAAATATGAAAATATTAATTTTTAATTAAAATCGTCATTTATTTGAGAAATATTGATTTTAAAATTTTATCTAATATTATAAAACATTGAAAAATTTGTTAAGGCCACTTAAATTATCATATAATCATATGATATCAAAATATTATATATATGAATCTATTTGATGAAAATTAATTTTTTTAAATCATTATATTAATTATAAAATTATAAATATACATTTACATTTAAAAAAATACCAATACATGATTTATCTTTTTTAAAACATTTGTTTTCTTATACAATGATATAATTATATAATATTTTAATTTATAATATGGATAAATTGTATTTATTCTTTTATATGTTAGCATACTATTCTATTATCCAGATTATTATTCCTAATGGTCAGGTTACTATTCTAAGGGTCATGTTTCCATTATATAGGTATAGGTTCAGTATTTTATATTAATATTAGTTATTTAATTCCTCATTTATGAGAATGAAATATTTATTTGGATATATAGGCTCTGTTATTATTTTAAGCTTATATAACAAAATTATAATAAGGGAAAAAATTCCATTGATAATATTTTAGGTCAGTAAATGCATCCCCTCTTTTGAAATTTCACCCTCGAACTTTCATTTTACATAAACAGGTGAACGAATTTATCCTTTATTACTTCCACCATTTCTTATGTTTCCTATTTTTACTTATGGTTCTATCATAGTACATTTACCAGGATAGTAGTCTGGTTTCCTAGAACATTATCTCTAGAATACAAGATCTTCATCAATTGGTCCTCATAAGAGAGAACATTTTCCAACTATACCACCTCTATATTTGATACATGTGATGGATCTTCTATGTACTTCCATAAAAGTGATACATGAAATAAATTATGTACTTGAGACTTGGTTTGTGGAAGTGAAAGTCGATAATCCACAGCACAAAAAGATCAATAATCTAAATGGGGTCGATATACCTATGACACAGCTTTCCTTTATTACAAAATATCATGATCCTCTTCCCTAAATATATGTGGAGGAAGACCATGTATCCATCCATAAACTATAGGTCTCATCGACGATTGCCTTCATAGCTCTTTTACTAACTTTGAGATGCCTTGATATGATGATAAATGTCTTTCACCTTCTATACCATTTCTTTGACTATTATAGGTCTTAGTATCATTTCATCACTAAATTCATCTGTGTATGCCAGTGTTCTGTATATTTTCCAGTAAAAGGATTCCTATGGATCCATTTGGAAGATCTAGTGGGAAATGTTATTGTAAGAGAACTCGACCAGAGGTAGATTTTGGTCCCATCATCCTTGTATGTCCATATAATATTATCTCACCATGTATTCAATGGTTTAAATATTCCCCTCAGATTTTCCATCATTTCGAGGATGATATGTCGTACTAAGGTTTAAACAGCAAAATCTTGAGAAATGAGATAAAACATGGAAGTACGTAAGGCGTAGATCATAAAGAAACATTAAGAATGAAAAAATAGCATGGGAATAAAACATGTAATTGTGGCATCCATTAAGCACATGTAATGATTTCCATAGTAGCCAAGGCATTGCTGCCAAGACCATCTTAGTGGACAAAGTCCCATTCTGAATCGAGTTAACTCCTCGTTTCAGTCCTGTTTTACTGAACCGGTTTAACCTGTCAAACCTGTCATCCCATCCATGCCTATATCATGAGATATAAATCATTACCCAATGAATTGGAGTGAGATATAGGTCCCACCCATCCCATAATGAAACCATTCTTACTTGTGCCACAAAATAAACATACATCATTCATAATAACCAAACGAATAAAATGGGTTTCATAAACATCATCCCATCATCACATAATCCATATAAAATAAATGGATATCATTTCATAATAAGAAAAGTGAAACCATGTAAATCATAAAGACATTACACTTGAAACATACAGATATGAAATAATTTCATCTTAGATGGAAAATGGTTTTGATAAAACATTTGAAATGGATTCTTGAGGAAAATATCCTTTCTCCTTCAAAATCAATTTCTTTTCACAAAAAGTCAGGCAATTTTAAAAGAAAGATATTTTGTTCAAAATAGTCATGAAATCTTTTGGAGGAATATTCCTGAAAATAAGGCTTTATAAAACCGTAAAAATCCGTTCGGGCCGTATAAGTTAAAAAAACATTCTTTTCGTACTTTTCCCAGAAAAGTCAAAAAGTACCTCGTAACATAAACAAAAAAAAATTCCTTACATACCATCTATAAAAAGTAAAAAATGGGTAAACAGGACTTTAAACATACATGAAAACACTTTTATAAAACATGGACATGGATGATAGAAATAACCCCAGTAAAAACTTACGAATATGCAATATCGGATAAAAATGAGATTTGCAAAATTATCCCTTACCTTAGGTCCGATATTCTTCCTACGTATCCGAACCTCCTATATAATGATTTAAATAATTTCATTTACTTATTACAGAATCATATTCATTGTTATGATATCATATATGGTTCACTTATGACTTTATATTACCCGTTCATTTGTAAATTCCATGTTAAAGAGCGTTTTGGGTAAAATCGTTTCATTTGTCGTCCGTGTTTTGACTTGTAATTATTAATATGACTACTTAGATCATGATTACTTAATTCCAGAATATAAAACATGATTTATATATAATATATATTCATAATATAAATATATATAATAGATTGATAAATGGAAATAAATACACCGTTCATGGAGACGGTAGGCCGTACGTACCCATGAACGCTGTTTTCGTTTACTTATTGAGTTGAATGGAGTTAAGTAGATGACATAAATATATACACACATAAATCCAGTATCATTATTATGTAATATATTTCATGATTACTTATTATATATACATTATAATCATTTATGAATGGTTAATCATTGAGAATGAATCGCATCGCGTCGTGGAGACGGTATTCCGTACGTACGCACGAGCGATGATATCATTCCCATGATCGTGGAATTTTATTGGAGTGTATGTATACAATTACAGAATAATTATCACTTTACAATAATAATATATAGTTATTATCTACACCATTATACCCATCCAATTAAGGTGGTGGTGGAAAATAGATTACACCACGGCGTAGAGACAGTACTCCGTATGTACACACGCGCGGTGATTTCTTTTTCCGTAGGATGGATAAATGGTGAAATCGGGTTGTTTCATACTTATAATAACATATCAGTATATGAGTGATACCGATGTTTTTACTTCATAATGAAACAACCTAATAAGAAGAAGTGGAAGAAGAAATAAAGTTGAAACAGTCGGTAATGGACATTATCTCTTCTTTGAAGCTCCTCTTTGAGATCTCCTTTTAGGGCACTAAAATTGGTCTTTGAGGAAGACCAGAACCTCTAGGATGCTGATATGGAAGTAGAGAAGAGAATTTTGCAGGGGTTTTCCAAGCTTGAAGGATCAATGTGGTGTGAGGAAGAGAGGGAAGAGGGTGCCCTTTTATAAGGGAGGAGAGGGGCACCTTTGGAATAAAAAAAAATTATTTTAATATAAAGCCAAATTCGGTTTTAAATAGCTCCAAATTGATTTATTTCGAAGCTAAGGTGGGGGTGGGTCGAAATCCTTTCATCCAATAGAATTTAGACAAGTTTAGGTATCAATTTTAACCTTATCATTTATATTTAACTTTAAGTTAGATAATTTAACTTTTACCGTGTCTTCTTGTTTTCTTACACTATAAGGTTAATAAATATACTATATGAAGCCAAAATAACCCCAAGTTGTATATTATTAATATATATAACCTTATCTAAGTCCTTTGGCCGAACCTTAGATTTTTAGGAATAAAATAACAATTAATAATATAATATATATTTTAAAAACTATTTTATGTCAATTTTGATACTATTTGGTAATTTATTTTTTTGAAAATCATAACATAATGATTAGTTCTCAAAAAGTGAATTAAATCAATAATAACATGTCATATTAACATAGAAAATTATTTTAATTAATACAAAGTCACAAATTACATTTATTTGGGTATTTATAACATCAATTATGTCAATATTTCATTAGTAAAATAATTACTGCATAATCATTGTGTCATAAATAAATTAAATTATTTAATGTCTAAAAATTAAAAATTAAATATGATTATGTAGGAAATCTTTTTATCTTTCTAATTAATATTTATAGTCGAATTTATCTTTTGTATAACCCTATATTAAAAATCCATTACTTATTAAACTTTGATTTTAACTATTTTAACCCTTCTTTAAATAAATTAATCATAAATGTCCTAATCTAATCCAAGTGGGTCTAAATGGTCATATTTTATTCCTAAGGTTGTTTCTGGTCGAATTACACTTATCCAATAAAATTAGGACATGTGTTAGGGTAATAATAATATCTTTTTATCCTTAATTACCCAATTTACTTTTAACCGTGGGGAAAAAAAGTAAAAAGTTACTATTCCCCAAAAATTATTTTCATCTCATTGAAGCACATTTTACTTACTGACATTAACCGTGTCTCTCGGATTTATGAAATTTCACTCACAGAAGCGGTAAAATTAAGTTCTATGAAAAATTCAGTTTTTTTAACTACCACTTAGTGGTTTCACTATTCATCAAAAAATGAAAGTTTTCAGAAAAATACCAAAAATTAGGCCTAAGCTATATTTGATATTATGAACTCAAAAATGATGTCTATTTTTCCAAATTCAAAACACATCATTTGCATTAATTAATTTAAAAATTAATTCCCGTCGTCCAAACAAATAGCGTTTTCTTAAGAGATAATAACTATCAAAAGATTGACCCTTGTTTATGTCTGGTTTAAATGTGAAATTACATCAAATGACCAACATTGTATTAAATTGTAAAAATATATTCTAAATAAACTTTAAAACCACTCAAATTAATAATTTATCACTATTAATTATTCCGATTAAAAAGGTTGTTTGTAAATAAAATTTTGTAATTTTCACTATTCATCAGAAAATGAAAGTTATCCGAAAAGTACCAAGATTTCACCCTAATCTAATTTCGATATTCCAAATCCAAAAATTAAGTCCATTTTAAAAGATAATATTTATAAAATTTCAAAAAGTGGGTATTACTATTCATAACGACTAGTTTATAATAATATTACAATAATATCTCATTTAGTGAAACACGGTATTGCGTACTACACACGCTATCGAGGAAGGTCGCGATTGCGTGTAATGCAAGGCAAGTCAAGGATGTGTGTTTTGAAAGCTCCTTTTGGTGTAGCGTACAACACAAGACATTAATGAAATTAAAAAGAATATTTTTCATAAAATCTCGGGGTGTTACATTCTACCCCCCTTAAAATGAATTTCGCCCTCGAAATTCGTCAGGGTTATAAATGGTTTATGACTCTAAAGTTTATTTAATAGAAACCCACATCATAAAAAGGAATACCAAAAGTTGGCTTTAAAAAATAAAGTATGAAACATAACGGTTACCCAAATTAACTCATCACTGGGTTTCCCTGTAGGAGAATATCGGTGAAAATATGGATATGGAAGAAAAATCTAACCATGAAGTTATGCTGGAGAGTGGTAGAGAACATTTCTATGAAAAAGCCAGCAATCACAAATCCATAGATTTGTGATGATCTAAGGTACCATCTGATTCATCGGATATAAGGGCACTAGGACAACATTTTTGGTTTTCAAGATCATTTCCCTAAAGTTGAAGAATTTGAATTAGAATAAATACTAACTTTATTTTGGTACAATCTCACTGTTGTTCGTGCTTGGAACAATTTCCACTTCATCTCTTAAAGAAATAAAGTTGAACTTGTTATTCGTGAAGTGTTAATAGATTATGTGGTAGAATGATGGTTCATTCAATCTGTTTCAAACAAATGGTTAGCAAAAGTTATCAAATATACATAAGTTCATCTATGGTGAGGTTAATCATATACGATTCCAAAAATGAACTTATACTTCATATATCATACCGCATAATAAAATAAAACCAGTTTCTACTAACAAGGGACTTCCTGTAGGTCAGTGGTAGGCGATAACGTCCAGTCACACTTCGGTTGTGGGTTCGATTCCCACAGCCTTGTCCGACGCGATGGGTTGTCGTCCATCCTGCAGGTTGTCCTTTTTCTAAAACTACATTACTATAACATCCCATCAATAATGTCGAAAAAACTTCTATCCTTAAACAATACTAACTTATGTACAACATAATCAATTCCAATCTCTAAACTTATCCATAATACTGCAGTCCACTCTCATAATATAGTGAAAACGATTACCAGAGATTTAATACCACTGTTGATCCCCAATATCATAAGATATGTCTTATTGGTCACATTCCAAACATTCGAAGGCCTTAATCATGTGTTCTCTTGAAAAATGAATACCCATTGAACCATAGTGAAAACATGAATGCAGTTAAAAGTTAATACTTTCCACATAGCAAAATCCTCAAAATTCTATATACTCAAACCATGATATCACTTAGTCCTTATATCAATCATGAGCTCATGAATACAATCAAACATCTCATTATCTTCTTATCCCTTCATTATGTGCATATCATCTGCTTACCAAAAATATCTCAATCACTTTCCATGGTTACCGGTACCATAAAATTATTGAAAACCACAATAGATCAATTCATTCATATTCCAATATTCCACGACACTATATACAACATTATTTTGGAATCCCATTACATAAGCACTTAATCATTCCACCACATCGTTGTCATATTCAACATCTCCAATAGTGATCGCATGTGACTTCCCTTTTTTCCTTTGCCTTAATTAGTTTCTCATGTCGATCATCATTAACCCTTGGATTAGGGCATTGATTAGAATAATGCCCCATTTCATTGCACTTGAAGCATTGAAGTGTTGTTGGTGCGTTCTCTATAGTTTTTTCTTTATTAAAAACTAGCCGTTATGAATAGAAGTAACCACTTTTTGAAATTTTGTAAATTTAATTTTTCAAAATGGACTTCATTTTTGGATTTGGATTATATCGAAATTAGCTTAGCAAGAAATTTTGGTACTTTTCGGATAACTTTCATTTTCTGATGAATAGTGAAAATTACTAAATTTTAATTAAAAACAACCTTTTTATTCAAAATAATTAATAGTGATAAATTACTAATTTTAGTGGTTTTAAAGTTTATTTAGAATATATTTTTACAATTTAATAAAATGTTATCCATTGGATGTAATTTCACATTTAAACCAGACATAAACAAGTGTCAATCTTTTGATAGTTATTATCTCTTAAGAAAACGCTATTTGTTTGGACGACGGGAATTAATTTTTAAATTAATTAATGCAACTGATGTGTTTTTAATTTGGTAAAATAGACATCATTTTTGAGTTCATAATATCAAAGATAGCTTAGGCCTAATTTTTGGTATTTTTCTGGAAACTTTCATTTTTTGATGAATAGTGAAACCACTAAGTGGTAGTTAAAAAAACTGAATTTTTCATAAAACATAATTTCACCGCTTCTATGAGTGGAATTTAAAAAATCCGAGAGACATGGTTGATGTCAGTAAGTAAAATGTTGTTCAATGAGATGAAAATATTTTTTGATGAATAGTAACTTTTTACTTTTTTTTACCACGATTAAAAGTAAATTGGATAATTAAGGGTAAAAATGATATTATTATTACCCTAACACATGTCCCAATTTTATTAGATAAGCGTAATTTGACCAGAAACAACCTTAGGAATAAAGTATGACCATTTAGACCCAATTGGAATAGATTAGGACATTTATTATTAATTTATTTAAAGAAGGGTTAAAATAGTTAAAATCAAAGTTTAATAAGTAAATCATTTTTAATATAGGGTTATACATAATATAAATTCGACTATAAATACTAATTAGAAAGATAATAATATTTCCTACATAATGGTATTTTATTTTCAATTTTTAGACATTAAATAATTTAATTTATTTATGACACAAAGATGATGCAGTAATTATCTTATTAATGAAATATTGACATAATTGATGTTATAAATACCAAAATTAATGTAATTTGAGACTTTTTATGAATTAAACTAATTTTATAGGTTAATATGACATGTTAGTATTGATATAATTAACTTTTTTCTAACTAATCAGTCAGTTATGATTTTCACAAAAATCAATTACTAAATAGTGTCAAAATTGACATAAAATAGTTTTTAAAACAAATATTATATTATTAATTGTTATTTTATTCCTAAAAATATAAGGTTCATCCAAATGACTTAGATAAGGTTATATATATTAATAATAAACATCTTGGGGTTCGTTTGTCTTGTTATAGTAAGTTTATTAACCTTATAGTGTAAGAACACAAGAAGACACTGTAAAAGTAAAATTATTTAACTTAATGTTAAATCTAAATGATAAGGTTAAAATAGGAACCCAAACTTTTCTAAATTATATTGGATGAGAGGCTTTAGACCCATCCCCACCTTATCTTCGAAATAAATCAATTTGGAACTATTTAAAACCGAATTTGGATTTATAATAAAATAATATTTTTAGTTATTCCAAAGGTGCCCCTCTCCTCCCTTATAAAAGGGAACCCCCTTCCCTCTCTTCCTCACACCACTTTGAGCCTTGAAGCTCGGAAAAACCCTGACAAATTCTCTTCTCCACTTCCATAGCAACATCCTAGAGGTTCTGGTCGTCCTCAAGGACCAATTTTAGTGCCCTAAAAGGAGATCTCAAAGAGGTGCTTCAAAGAAGAGGTAATGTACGTTACCGATTCTTTCTACTTTATTTATTCTTCCACTTCTTCTTTTTAGGTTGTTTCATTATGAAGTAATAACATAAGTATCACTAATATAATTAAATGTTATTATAAGTATGAAACAACCCTATTTCACCATCTATCCATCCTATGGAAAATGAAATCACCGCACGTGCGTACGTACGAAATAACGTCTCCACGCCGTGGTGTAATCTATTTTCCACCACCAACTTACTTGGATGGTTATAATGGTGTAAATAATAACTATATATGATTATTGTAATGTGATAATGATTCTGTAATAGTATACATACACTCCAATAAAATTCCACGATCATGGGAACGATATCATCGCTCGTGCGTGCGTACGGAATACCGTCTCCACGACGCGATAAGATTCATTCTCAATGATTAACCATTCATAAATGATTATAAAGTATATATAATAAGTAATCATGAAATATATGACATAATAATGATACTGGATTTATGTGTGTATATATTTATGTCATCTACTTAACTCGATTCAACTCAATAAGGAAACGAAAACAGCGTTCATTTGTACGTACAACCTACCGTCTCGATGAACGGTGTATTTCATTCCATTTACTGATCTATTATAAATATGTATATTATGAATATATGTTATATATAAATCATGTTTTATATTCTAGAATTAAGTAATCATGATCTAAGTAATCATATGAATACTTACAAGTTAAAACACGAACGACAAATGAGACGATTTTACCCAAAACGCTATTTTAACATGAATTTACAAAAGAACGGATTATATATAGTCATAAGTGAACCATATATGATATAATAACAATGAATATTATTATTTAATAAGTCAATGACATTATTCAAATCATTATACAGGAGGTTCGGACCCTTATAAAACAAATTGGACTTAAGGTAAGGGATAATTTTGCAAATCTCATTTTTATCCGAGATTGCATATTCGTAAGTATTTACTGGGGTTATTTCTATCATCCATGTCCATGTCTTATAAAAGTGTTTTCATGTATGTTTAAAGTCATTTTTACCCATTTTTTACTATTACTAGACGGTATGTAAGGAATCTTTCTTTTTTTTATGCTACGAGGTACTTTTTGACTTTTCCGGCAAAAGTACGAAAAGAATTTTTTTTACATATACGGAACGAACAGATTTTTACGGTTTTATAAAGCCTTATTTTCATGAAGCTTGCTCCAAAATATTTCATGACTATTGTCAACAAAATATCTTTCTTTTAAAATTTCTTGAATTTTTGTGAAAATAAATTGATTTGGAAGGAGAAAGGATATTTTCCTCAAGAATCCATTTCAAGTGTTTTATCAAAATCATTTTCCATCTAAGATGAAATTATTTCATATGTGTATATTTCAAGTGTAATGTATCTATGATTTAAATGGTTTCACTTTTCTTATTATGAAATGATATCCATTTCCTTTATATGGATTATGTGATGATGGGATGATGTTTATGAAACCCATTTTATTCGTTGGGTTATTACGAATGATGTATGTTTATTTTGTGGCACAGGTAAGAATGATTTCATTATGAGATGGGTGGGACCTATATCTCCCTCCAATTCATTGGGTAAAGATTTTATATCTCATGAGAAAGACATGGCTGAAACGGTAGGTTATACCGGTTCAGTGAAACAGGACTGAAACGAGGAGTGAACTCGGTTCAGAAATGGACTTTCTCCACTAAGATAGTCTTGGCAATGAGTCTTGACTAATAAGAAATGATTCTATATGATTATGTGTGCATGCCACAAAGTTTCATGTTTTATGTTATGATTACTGGGATTACATTTCCCTACCATGATTTATCCCATGATATGAAATTATGGTCTCTTTTGCAGGGTAAGATTTCCAAATTGTTATGTTCTTATGAATATGATGTGATTGATATTTCTTTTGTTTACCCTTACTGAGCATTTGAGCTCACACTTTTATGTTTTCTTTTCCCGGGGATATAAATAAAGGTTTTAGGTAAGGAAACAAAAAGTGGAAGATCTTTATGGGAGATTTTGAAGATCTTTCACCATGCATAGAAGATTACGTTCCAAGTTTCCAAAGACACTAAACTATTACGGTCCTTGTTTGTCTGTATTAGCTATGTATTATGTATTCCACAAAAGTAATGTAATGTTCATGTACGTTAAGCTTCGGGTCTCTACAGTTGGTATCAGAGGAATGGTTTAGTCAACCTTTGGAAACAAGGAAGCGAAAACGTTAGTGAGATCCCTAGAGATATTTCTAAGGTATGTCTAGGGATGTCCCTAAGGATAAGTATATGTATTGGATATAGTCTAAAAACTATGGTAACGATCATAGAATTTAACCTAAGATGTTATATATTGATGGTACTTCCCCTTAACTATGTTGTTTTCTATAGAATGATTTTTTCCTCTCACAGAATTATTTTTGTGTTTTACTTAATGGAGGGAACCAAAAGGAATTCGGTTAACATTGAATCCAATGGACAAATTGGTGACTATGAGAAACAAAATTGTGTAATGCCTAGAGAGAAAGATATTTTGATTATGCCGAATTAGTCATCGCGATATATGATTAACAAGGTGAAATTTAGTGGTATGCCTAATTCATCAAATAAGAGAGAGATGGACTTTTATACATGTTCGCATGTGGAGGAGCATAAAGAAAGGAAGATTGAGATTTCTAAAGATGGGAAGAAAACCCTTGAGGAATACCTCAAATAGAGGGACATATGTTATCTGTGTGGAGAAAAGGGTCATAGAGTGACAGACTGTTATGGAATTCAATGTCTTATTTGTGGAGAATATGGGCATTACCCAACTGAATGCCCTGACCTAAAAAGTTACTTCTAAATCAAGGAAGGAATTATTCCAGGACAATCATTGAAGAGGATGGATTGATGTGTTTATGTATTGGTAATCAATAATAATGTTGTTGAGGTACTTTTATGGATTAATAGAATATTTTTGTATTAGTCTATTGTGGATTTCAATAATTTTATGATACTGGTAACCATGGAAAGTGATTGAGATATTTTTGGAAAAATGATGATATGCACATAATGAAGGGATACAGAAAAAATGAAATGTTTGATAGTATTCATGAGCTCATGATTGATATAAGGACTAAGTGATATCATGGTTTGAGTATATAGACTTTTGAGTATTTTGGTATGTGGAAAGTATTAACTTTTAACTGCATTCATTTTTTCACTATGGTTTAATGGGTATTCATTTTTTAAGAGAATACATGATTAAGGTCTTCGAATGTTTGGAATGTGACCAAAAAGACATATCTTATGATATATGGGGATCAACAATGGTATTAAATCTCTGGTAATCGTTTTCACTATATTATGAGAGTGGACTGCAGTATTATGGATAAACCTAGAGATTGGAATCGATTATGTTGGACATAAGTTAGTATTGTTTAAGGATAGAAGTTTTTTCGATATTATTGATGGGATGTTATAGTAATGTAGTTTTAGAAAAAGGACAACCCGCAGGATGGGCGACAACCCATCGCGTCGGACAAGGCTGTGGGAATCGAACCCACAACTGAAGTGCGACTGGCCTTTATCGCCTACCACTGGCCTACAGGAAGCCCCTGGTTAGTAGAAACTAGTTTTATTTTATTTAGCGGTATTATATATGAAGTATAAGTTCATTTTTAGAACCGTATATGATTAATCTAACCATAAGATGGACTTATAAATTTTTCTAACCTTTTGTTTGAAACATATGGAATGACCCATCATTCTATCACATGATCTGCTAACACAATAACAAATTCAACTTCATTTATTTAAGGGATGAAGTGGAAATTGTTCAATTCATGAACAATAGTGAGATTGTACCAAAATCATGTAAGTATTTCTTTTAATTCATCAACTTTAGTGAAATGATCTTGAAAACCAAAAAAGTTGTCCAAGTGCCCTTATATCCGATAAATCAGATGGTACCCAAGATCATCACAAATTTGTGTCTTTGTGATTGTTTGATTTTTCATAAGCCATGTTCTCTACCACTATCCATCAGAACATGACAGTTATATTTCTCTTCCATATCCATATTTTCACCTATGTTCTCCTATGTGGAAACCCAATGAATAGTTTATTTGGGTAACCATTACGTTTCATACTTTTATTTTTAAAGATTGGTTTTGGCATTCCTTTTTACGATGTGGGTTTCTATTAAAGAAACTTTCAAGTAGTAAACCATTTATAACCCCAACAAATTTCGAGGGTGAAATTCATTTTAAGGGGGGTAGAATGTAACACCCCAAGATTTTATGAAAAATATTCTTTTTAATTTAATGTCTTGTCTTGTACGCTACATAAAAAGGGGCTTGCACAACACACATCCTTGACTTGCGTTGAATTACACGAAATCGCGACCTTCCTCGATAGCGTGTGTAGTACGCAATATAGAGTTTCACCAAACAACGATATGCTATTAAAATATTATTGAAAACTAGCCATTATGAATAGTAATAACCACTTTTTGAAATTTTGTAAATTTTATTTTTCAAAATGGACTTAATTTTTGGATTCGGAATATCGAAATTAGCTTAGGGTAAAATTTTGGTACTTTTTGGATAACTTTAATTTTCTGATGAATAGTGAAAAATACTAAATTTTAATTAAAAACAACATTTTTAATCAAAATAATTAATAGTGATAAATTATTAATTTTAGTGATTTTAAAGTATATTTAGAATATATTTTTACAATTTAATACAATGTTGGTCATTGGATGTAATTTCACATTTAAACCAGACATAAACAAGTGTCAATCTTTTGATAGTTATTATCTCTTTAGAAAACGCTATTTGTTTGGACGATGGAAATTAATTTTTAAATTAATTAATGCAACTGATTTGTTTTGAATTTGGTAAAATAGAAATCATTTTTGATTTCATAATATCAAATATAGCATAGGCCTAATTTTGGGTATTTTTCTAGAAACTTTCATTTTTTTGATGAATAGTGAAACCACTAAGTGATAGTAAAAAAAACTGAATTTTTCATAAAACTTAATTTTACCATTTCTGTGAGTGGAATTTCAAAAATCCGAGAGACACGGTTGATGTCAGTAAGTAAAATGTGGTTCAATGAGATGAAAATATTTTTTGGTGAATAGTAACTTTTTACTTTTTTTTACCACGGTTAAAAGTAAATTGGGTAATTAAGGGTAAAAATGATATTATTATTACCCTAACACAAGTACTAATTTTATTGGATAAGTTTAATTCGACCAGAAACAACCTTAGGAATAAAATATGACCATTTAGACCCACTTGGATTAGATTAGGACATTTATTATTAATTTATTTAAAGAAGGGTTAAAATAGTTAAATTCAAAGTTTAATAAGTAAATCATTTTTAATATAGGGTTATACATAAGATAAATTCTACTATAAAAAATAATTAGAAAGATAAAAATATTTCCTACATAATGTTATTTTATTTTTAATTTTAGACATTAAATAATTTAATTTATTTATGACACAAAAATTATGCCGTAATTATCTTATTAATGAAATATTGACATAATTGATGTTATAAATACCAAAATAAATGTAATTTGAGACTTTTTATTAATTCCACTAATTTTCTAGGTTAATATGCGATGTTAGTATTGTTATAATTATCTTTTTTCGAACTAATCAGTCTGTTATGAGTTTCAATAAAATCAATTACTAAATAGTGTCAAAATTGACATAAAATAGTTTTTAAAACAAATAATATATTATTAATTGTTATTTTATTCCAAAAAATATAAGGTTCGGCAAAATGACTCAGATAAGGTTATATATATTAATAATAAACAACTTCGGGTTATTCTGGCTTGTTATAGTATGTTTATTAACCTTATAGTGTAAGAACACAAGAAGACACGGTAAAAGTAAAATTATATAACTTAATGTTAAATCTAAATGATAAGGTTAAAATAGGAACCTAAACTTGTATAAATTCTATTGTATGAGAGTATTTCGACCCATACCCACCTTATCTTCTAAATAAATCAATTTTGAGCTATTTAAAAGCGAATTTGTCTTTATAATAAAATAAAATTTTTAGTTATTCCAAAGGTGCCCCTCTCCTCCCATATAAAAGGGCACCCCATTCCCTCTCTTCCTCACACCACCATGAGCATTCAAGATCAGCAAACCCCTGACATATTCTATTCTCCACTTCCATAGCAACATCCTAGAGGTTCTGGTCTTCCTCAAAGACCTATTTTAGTGCCCTAAAAGAAGATCTCAAAGAGGCGCTTCAAAGAAGAGGTAATGTCTGTTACCGATTCTTTCAACTTTATTTCTTCTTCCACTTATTCTTCCTAGGTTGTTTCATTATAAAGTAATAAAATAAGTATCACTAATATAATGATATGTTATTATAAGTATGAAACAACCCTATTTCACCATCTATCCATCCTACGGAAAATGAAATCACCGCGTGTGTGTACGTACGGAATATCGTCTCCACGCCGTGGTGTAATCTATTTTCCACCACCACCTTACATGGATGGGTATAATGGTGTAAATAATAACTATATATGATTATTGTAAAGTGATAATGATTCTGTAATAGTATAAATACACTCCAATAAAATTCCACGATCATGGGAATGATATCATCGCTCGTGCGTGCGTACGGAATACCGTCTCCACGACGCGATGGGATTCATTCTCAATGATTAACCATTCATAAATGATTATAAAGTATATATAATAAGTAATAATGAAATATATGACATAATAATGATACTGGATTTATGTTTGTATATATTTAGGTCATCTACTTAACTCCATTCAACTCAATAAGGAAACGAAAACAGCGTTCATGCGTAAGTACGGCCTACCGTCTCCATGAACGGTGTATTTCTTTCCATTTACTGATCTATTATATATATGTATATTATGAATATATATTATATATAAATCATGTTTTATATTCTGTAATTAAGTAATCATGATCTAAGTAATCATATGAATAATTACAAGTTAAAACACGAACGACAAATGAGACGATTTTACACAAAACGCTACTTTAACATGAATTTACAAAAGAACGGGTACTATAAAGTCATAAGTGAACCGTATATGATATAATAACAGTGAATATGATTCTGTAATAAGTCAATGACATTATTTAAATCGTTATACAGGAGGTTCGGACACTTACGAAGCAAATTGGACCTAAGGTAAGGGATAATTTTGCAGATCTCATTTTTATCCGAGATTGCATATTCGTAAGTATTTACTGGGGTTATTTCTATCATCCATGTCCATGATTTATAAAAGTGTTTTCATGTATGTTTAAAGTCCTTTTTACCCATTTTTGACTTTTACAAGATGGTATGTAAGGAATCTTTCTTTTATTTATGTTACAAGGTACTTTTTGACTTTTCCGGCAAAAGTACGAAAATAATGTTTTTTTAACTTATACGGCACGAATGGATTTTTACGGTTTTATAACGCTTTATTTTCATGAAGCTTCCTCCAAAAGATTTCATCACTATTTTCAAAAAAATCTATTTCTTTTAAAATTGCATGACTTTTTGTGTAAAGAAATTGATTTTGATGGAGAAAGGATATTTTCCTCAAGAATCTATTTCAAGTGTTTTATCAAAACCATTTTCTATCTAAGATGAAATTATTTCATATGTGTATGTTTCTAGTGTAATGTTTCTATGATTACATGGTTTCACATTTCTTATTATGAAATGATATCCATTTCTTTTATATGGATTATATGATGATGGGATGATTTTTATGAAACCCATTCTATTCGTTGGGTTATTATGAATGATGTATGTTTATTTTGTGGCACAAGTAAGAATGATTGAATTATGAGATGGGTGTGACCTATATCTCCCTCCAATTCATTGGGTAAAGATTTTATATCTCATGAGATAGACATGGCTGGAACGGTAGGTTATACCGGTTCAGTGAAACAGGACTGAAACGAGGAGTGAACTCGGTTCAGAAATGGACTTTGTCCACTAAGATAGTCTTGACAATGAGTCTTGACTAATAAGAAATGATTCTCTATGATTATGTGTGCATGACACAAAGTTTCATGTTTTATGTTATTATTATTGGGATTACATTTCACTACCATGATTTATCCCATGTTATGAAATTATGATCTATTTTACAGGGTAAGATTTCCAAATTGTTATGTTCTTATGAATATGATGTGATTGATATTTCTTTTGTGTACCCTTACTGAGTATTTAAGCTCTCCCTTTTGTGTTTTCTATTCCCCAGGATATAAATAAAGGTTTTAGGTAAGGAAACAAAAAGTGGATGATCTTTATGGGAGATTTTGAAGATCTTTCACCATGATTAGAATATTATGTTCCACATTTCCAAAGACACTAAACTATTACAGTCCTTGTGTGTCAGTTTTTGTTATGTATTAAGTATTCCGCAAAAGTAATGTAATGTCCATGTACATTAAGATTCGGGTCTCTACAAAATTGTTTCTTATAAATGTCTTTGGATGTCTAGAGATAAAGTACATAGTGATGGTGTACCATTTGAATGTTGTTATGGGTTATGGTTGCATCGTCCCCTTATACTTATGCCTTGAATCCTCCAATTAATATCATATCAAAAACTTTTTTGTTTATTTGGTGATCTGTTTCTTTATATTCTCCAGCCAATGGTTCTATTATAGATCTCAATCCATATTTGTGCTCCCAGGGTGAATAGAGATGGTTGATCATTGTGTGTTTCATTGAATAACATTCTTTATCTTTGGATTAGATGGTTCACATAGTAATGATCCAAATATTACAACTCATTCTTCAATGATTTTTAATGTTAAGGATTTCCCCTTTTGTATCACTTCCACCTTCTTCTAAATTTCAACATCATTCCATTAAACAATCTTTATTTTCTCCATGTGAGATGGTAGGTAAATAATTTTATACAGGATTGATTATTTTTATTCCTTAATCATTATCATGTCTATACATTAAAAATCAAATAAGATTGGATGATTCTTAATTCTCATCATTGACAATGTTTCTGGATCCTTTCTAATTAGAAAATCCTCCACTTTAAGTACCTTACTAGTATGGTAGTGGATTGAGATTTCATAATCCATGATAAGATATAATAGTCATTTTTTGTTAATATTAAGATCATTTTGATTAAATATATATTTGAGGCTCTTATGATCATTATATATATCACAATTATCCCAACAAAGATAAAGCCACCAAATTATCAACATGAATATCATAATTTCTAACTCCAGATCTTGTGTGGGATATTTTTTCACATTAACTCTCAAATGACTTGAGGAATATGATATCATATTATCATTTTTATCAATACACAACTTAATCCATTCCTTGAAGATTTTTTGTACATCATAATGATTTTCAAACTTGTTTTTAGTGTGAGTACATGAGAAATGATAATGCTCATTTTTAACTATTTAATGTAGTTTTTACATTCACTAGTACAGAAATACATTAATACATTTAGAATAAAAAAATAGTGGGTTTCAAAAATCATGTAAAATTCTTCAAAAATCATTGATATTACCCATATTGACCAAGGAAACTACATATCATTGTTAATAATGTTGGCATGCACCAATATTCAATTTCTATTATCATGGAAGGGTCGACAAATATTCCCTTTCTAATGATAATACTCCCCAATAATGATACATCTTCTATCTAGAACTCACATTTACCATAATTTTAATATTACTTTTCTCATCGTAAAGTATTTAAAAAAAGTTTAAAATTCTCATCATGTTCCCTATTTCACTTCGAGTATATTAGAATATCATCAATAAAAACTACCATAGATTTTTTAAGGTAATATATAATGACAATATTCACCAGTTACATGATTAATTTTGTATCATTAGTGAGTCACAATGGAATCACTATGAACTCATAATGTCAAATCCTCATTTGAAAGGCAGTCTAGGGAATATCATTCTTATTCCCCTTTAATTGGTTACATCTTTAATAAATGTGCACCATAGATAAATAATTGGCATTAGATTTTTGATTGAAAAATTGTTCCATCTATTTTAGAGGATACATGTTCTTTATTTTTATTTTTATTTTGAGATGAAAATAATTAATACAGAGACGCATTGATCAATCAATATACTCGATGAAGAGGATTGGTGCACCCCATGGAGAAGTACTCAGGTGTAAGAAACCCTTGTCCATATTCTCTTCTAATTGATTCTTCATTTATTTCAACTTAACAGTATCTGTTCTATAAAAAATCATTCATATACTAAAATATTCAGGAATATGTTTAATTGAGAACTCAACCACTCAATTAGGATAAATATAGAAAATTCTTTGGGGAACACATCAATGTACTTCCTCATAGTGGGAATGTCTTAACTTATGATTATCTCCCCGATATCAACCAACTGATATAGATATTCATGATAAAAATGAAATAATATCCATATTTAGATATTGTATCTAAGGAAGATTCCTTCTTATACTTGTACAGAATTGGAAGATGCCTCATGATATGAATATTGATCTCCGTTTTCTAATAGTTGATGTTAACATTGTATAATGTTAGGCAATCAATGCCCAAAATATCCTCAAACTCCACCAAATAATGTAGGAAAATATTTTCTAGGAGGTTTAGTCCACAGACATTAGTTGGGAAAGAGTTACATACGTTGGATGAAATAATTTCCCCATTTTCTATTATTATAGATAACTCAACCCCCATATTTTTAGGTGGTGTTTTAATTATTCTACAAAACATACAAGATATGAAATAATGAGTATACCTAGAGCTAAATGGCTTGTTCCCTATTCTTGACTGCATCAAAAACATACCTACAACCACGTAATGTTTTGGATCCACCTTTGCAATAGAGATGGCACATGATTTCCTCTACTCTTTTGGATTTGGGGGCTGCTAATGCCAATTACTCTCATGTAATCGAGGTTAAATACATTGACTTTCATAGTGACCTTACTTCCTGTAGAGGAAGCATTTGACCATGGGTTGTTATCTTCTTTCCTCCACCACATTTTATAGTTTCCTCATGTCTCTTCAACATTCATGGGATTGGTGTCCTACTCCCCGATAGTTAATGCATTTCCACATCCCTATGAAGAAATTCCCATGATGATTCTTAACATATTTTTGAAATTTTAGTGGTTAAATTTATTTCCACCATTTTCATTAGATCCCCTATGTTAAAAATCCATCTTTAATTTTTTATTAACATATCCATTGGAACTCTCTCCAAACACCATCTCCACTTTGGGATCACATCAAAAAACTTCTAACAACACCAAAATTCTTGAATTGTTAGAGCCTTTTGAAGGGTTGTTTTTAAACCACTAAATAATATATCTATTTTCCTATATTTAATTATAAAATATCCCATGGAATACCTTTATTTCCTTAAAATTTTACTCCATAATCCGTGAATGATTCTCTTTACTTTTTCACCATCTCTATAAATTCTCTATCCCTCTTCATATAATGATTTCAATGGAAATAATTATTATGAAATACTTTATTTATTTATTTTAACACCTTAACTTCAATTTCATCCTCAATCTATGTGTTCTTAATCAATTACCACCATTTATTAGTGATTCCTTTTTAATGAGAAACGACCAGAGTCACCTTCTCTATCTTAGAACAGTGAATCCCAACAATGATATTCTCTATTGAGTTAGCCCACTATTCCTTAGAAAGTGAATTAGAAGATCCACTAAATGTTGGTTGGTCATTTCTTTATATATGTATCACTAAAAAATTTCTCCCTCTTCAGGTAACAAGTATGTTACACATTAATTATGTTATTATTCATATCCTGAGACATTCGGGTATGTATAGAAATAAATTTTTTACTCCACCTCTTAAGGATTTGGGGATGTTGTTTGGGACTTCACTACATTGTCCCTCTCACAGATTTTGGGAATGACCTATCCTAGTTCCTATCATTTTGTTAAATATAAATGGAATGAAAAAAATATAAGTACAATTTGAGGAATAAATAAATTTTTCTATATTAAATTATCTCTAAAGGCATGTCTTATAGGATCCCTATGTTTTGAATTTTCTAAAAAAATCTTCATGGGTTCTTACATATACATAGTCTCATACTAAGGGTTCTAAAAAATGATATATAATACTAATTCAAAAATTAACTAAACCATGTTCTGATAAAAACTATAGTGACCCTGCTTTTTATTACATTACTATTATAACATTTTAGATATAAAAAATATAATTTTGTTACAATACTAAGATGCAATGGTTTAATGTATTGGAAAAATCTAGAGAAAAAACAACATTTAAATAATAAAAAATAAACATTAATTTGTTACTTCTTATATAGAATATTAGTGGCCATCAAGTACTCCTTAGTATAAGTATTCACTTGAGGATATACATCAAAGTAAGGGGTGCGGTGAAAAACTAGTAAGAGGATAGGTAAGAAAATGAATCAATATAACATGGGTGAGAATAATCATCATCATCATAACAAAAGTATGGGATCATGATCATAATCATGATAGGAATAATTAGACAAATAAATAGAATTTATAATTTCATAAAAATTATACATCATGTCCTAATGGTCAAATACCAAACATTGTTTTGAAAAAAGTTTAAATAATGATCACGTAAAACATATGTGAATAATCATAAAATAATCATTGTCCACAAATATAGATTCTTGTTCCTGAATATTGTACCTTATCCCACGAGATACAATATATTACCTAATTTATTGTAGTTATATATAATTCTGGGTGCACACACCACATCATAACATTTATATAATCATACATTCCACATAGAACGTATGAAAATAATTAGCATAAAGTAACCCACAAAAATGAAATGTGATTCATGAGAATTTTATAATATATACATTTATAAATAAACATTTATATTACCAAAATATAATGGTAAAAACAAACTCGACATAAAAATTATCAATCTTTAGTGAAGAAAAAACAATCTAGACTGAAGTAGAAGATGTATTTTTGTAATGTAGAGTTATTTTAGAAAAAAAATTAATTTGTCAAAAAACAGGTTGAAAACATGTATATAAAAAAAGAGAATGTATATATCATAGAAATTTTATTTTATGAATATTAAAATAACTACCACACTAATATTGGGCGTTAAATAAGAAAAACCAATAGAAAATGAGTTAGGATTGAGAATCCACTTATCCACGGTCTAAATGAATTATTCACATTAATATCCTAGATAATAAAATTATATTCATTAACTAATGATTTTATAATCTTGTATAAATTTATTTAATTTACTATAATTTAATTATTTTCATTTATTTCCATTATTTTGAGTTATAGATTTCAATTCTACTATTCTGAGAGTGTTCGTTTCATTGATTTTATGTTCGGTTTTCTTTTATACAAGTATAGAATTACACGTAAGATGAGAATAAATAACTATAATTGACATTATATTTTACTAGTGAACATAAAAATGTTGAATTGTTGTTATAAAACAGTTTTTACATCTATAAGGATGATTTATTAGATAAAATTGTATTGATAATCTTTTAGATTAATTTTTTAGGTTTGTTTATCATAATGAACATGTATTTTATTCTATATTTGGTATATATTTTAGTAACAGAACTCTAAAAGGTTATAAAATGTAGTTTAAAATCCTGTTAAACCATTATAATGTTTTATGATCATCCTTGAAGTTGGTAAAGGAAAATGAAACATTTTCATCCGTGAAGGGGATAAATAAACAACTCACAAACATTATTTTTATTTTTAGAATAAAATAGAGTGTATAAATGTAATGATAATATGTTATTCCTTTAAAATAAGAAAATTAAAATTTATATAATATAATGGATTTATCATGAAACTTTGAATAATGGAGGTGAGGAAAGAATAGGAAAATAAAAGGACTTGAATAAAATCAAAAGAAATTAGAAAAGTATTTTACTTCTTGAACATCTTCTCATTCAGAACCCCCTTAAATAAATTGGATATTACATTTTATTGAGACCAAAGTCTCTTATATCTATTGAAGTGTCTTTGTAAAAGGATGGTGATGAATTTGGATAATCTTCAATTCTGGGAAGTTGTGAGAAGAAGAGGAGTTGAGGGGTTGTATTTATAAGGGATAATAGGGGTAATTTTTCATTAATTTTTTCATTATTGTTATATTTTGGCTATAGATTATAAATAGTTTGAGACTTATCAATAAATATATTCAACAATTAAATATAGTTTGATATTATGGGCTTACATAATCTATACATCATCTATGACTCAACAATTCATGTATTTGATAAATATCTTAAATTACCATATTTCACTATTCACTAAATAATTTTTTATTTTAGAAAAATATAAAAAATTCTCCACATTTTTTTTATTTTTAGATTTTAATAATAAAATCAATTTTATGAAAATACTTTTCTAAATATGAGAAATTTAATTTTTATTTAGAATCTTAATTTATTCGAAAAATGTCAATTTTAAAAATATAACTTATTTTATGAAACCACGAAAAAATAGTTAAGGTCTCATAAAATAATATTATAATAATTAATGAAAAAAATATTATTGTTATAATCTATTTTATGAAAATAATTTTTTTTATATCATTATGTTAATTATAAAATATTAAATAAATATTTATGTTTTATAAAAATACGGATACATAATTTATCATTTTTAAAACAATTATTTACTTATACTATGATATAATAATATCATATTTTCATTTATAATGTGGATAAATTTTAATTATACCTTCATAAGTGAGGTTACTATTTTTTTTCCTAGATTATTATACTTATTGGCCAGGTTTCATTTCTAAGGGTCACGTTACTAATCCATTAGTATAGGTTCCTTAATTTATATGAATGTCACTTATTTTATTATTCATTTATGATAATATATTATTTATTTGGATATATATGATATTTATGTGTTTTACACATATATAAAATAAATATAAGAAGTGAACCAATTGCATTGATAAAACTTTTTATCATTATAGTGTGCCCAAATTGTAACATCCTGGCCCTTTCTAGTGGTAAATGATGCTCGTTTTTCTGGTATTGTTTTCATTATTTTGATTATATCTTGTATGGGTTTTACTTTGGATAAATGTTGGTAGAAATTATGGATTTTTTATCGGGCAGGGCTTGGTTTGCACACAATTTTCCCAAATAATGCACTTTTCCCAATCAAACCATGAATCCCCAGGTCAAAGGGGGTTGCATTGTCATCACATAGTTTGTCAAACCACACACCCTATTAGTAGTAATCATGAAACCCCTTAGATGAGATTCATAATTAGGTGCACGGTTAGGGAAAACTATGCACCCTATACTGGAAACTGTGCATGCATAAAAAGTATCGCCTGAAAATTTATAAAACAAATCTTAAACCCTCATCTTATATCCCTAAACTCCCCGGCTCGACCCTAAACCATTTAAATAAAATTGGGATGGTATCACATAGATTACAAGGGCTTATTAACTCCTTTAATATTGAAACAATAATCATTTTGATATATCTACACCCCTCCTTGTAAGATATTATCATCCCAATTGTATTCCTCCTACTCTCTAGTATTTCACTCATCTTTTGATGGATATTTTCCTCTATTGTCATTGATTTAAATCTATTTTTTATATATTTAAATCTTTTTTTTATCAAGGTTTTGGATCAATATAAAATTATTCATTGTTCCATTAAATGTTCCCCTTCAATTTGTGGATTTCTGTTTGTGAGCTTTTGTTAACGACCTGGAGGTCGGTGGTCTATCATTCAATTACAAAAGTATTGATTTAAATTATTTGTATGTAATTTTGAAATAAATATTTCAACTTTAGTTAATTTATATTTAATTTATTTAATAAATTTAGTTAATTAATTAATAAATATATTGTTGAATTGGATGATTAATTGGAAAATGACATTGGTCAATTAATAGGATTTTATAATTGGTCAATTTAAGGGATTTGGGAATTTATTGTTTAATAGAATGCTGGATATAGTGATTAATAGGAATCAATGTATGTAAATTTAGACCATGAAGGGTCAGTGATGTATTTGATTAAATGTTGAAAAAGTGTTTAATGATGAATTGTGTTTTTTATACCATGGGATTAAAGTGAATAATCATGTTTTTTTATAATTGAAATTGTATAACATGATGATAAATGAAGAAAAATGGGATAATGATGATTAAATTTTTTAAATATGATATATGTGAAATGTGTGAATTATTAATAAATAGTTGGTAGGACACACACAGATGCTTTAAATACCCATAGGGTAGTAGACATGGCATTCTAGGCCAAAATTCAATAAAATGACAAAGGAGTGTGGGGAATGGATTGTTTCTTCAAAAGACCACATGTGATTGATTGATAAACAGTGTGTGGGATACATACTGACACTTGAAATTCACACATGGTCGTAGATATGGTGTTCAAGGACCAAAATGTTGGATTTGGAGTATGGTTCCAATTATTCATGATATGAATTGAAATTAAATGGATAGTGAAAGACCATGTAAAAACTGATCGTGAATTCCATTGAGATATTGTTTTGAATTTAGCATGGAAAAATCTCCTTTTGGTGGGTTGGTTGTCATTGTGGGCTTGGGTAATTTATGTGGTTAATTAAAGGATAATAAAATTTGATAACAGTTAAATTTAATGATTATAAATTATTCTTTATATATGTGAATACACTATTGTAGACTAGATATTGTTTTAGACACCATTGGTGGTGGTCTATGAATTTTTAATCACACCCTACTTCAGCCTCATGATCGGTACTTAAATAGACTTCATGTTTTTTGTACAAGATAAAGGAAATATACGTTTTTTATTTGGGAGAATTGGGATGAATTATGGATGAGGAAACCAAACATGGCATTGGGACCTGCTTAGGAGTGTTAGTGTCCTTATTTTTCTTTTTCATTAGAGACCTGAAACATATTATGGCATGAGATATCGACCGTTTAGTTTTGGATATTGTCTTCCACTTTTGGTCATCATGTGATACTAGTAGTGTTCTATTATGATTATTATTATTTGGTATTTATTTATTTATTTTTTGTGTGGATTTTATAAATCGGGTATGGTATCCAAAAGTTATATATTAGATCCTTTCTACTAGTCAGAAGCCTCAAGCATATGGGGATGCATGTTTCAGGTCATTTAATCGGCCATCTTGATGCACTAGTATGCGGGACCCAGGTCTGGACATTACAAAGTGGTGTCAAAAAGGGTTTATTTTCTTTTCTTTTCTCTTTAAATTTGGGAATGGTAGACATGATATTTTATGAGGGGGGACTTGGTGAAGATCTTTTTTATGGGAGTATAAACCCCATGTATAAGGGTAAAGGCCAAGTACCTAGTGTGAGATTGTTCTTATTAATGTTTGGTGTTATAGTTGGATGTTATTTCACCTATAGTGATGCCCTTATTGTTTGATGTTGATGTGTTCTGATATTTTTTTAGATCTGACTCATGACCTGGTATATAATGAGATTTTTACATAAATTAATCTTTATAGGAACTCAAGATTTATTATGACATGAATCATTTGATGCACACATGGAAAAAAAGGTTTTGGGGTGGGTTGTTAATATTAATGTTCTTTTATTTATTGTGTAAATTTTAATATAAATTGTTCCTATTGTGGAATTGTAAAATTAAAAAATGATGGAAATTGTTTAAAATATGTGTTTAATAAGGAACATGAATATGAGAATGTGTTTACCATTTGTTAACCTATATATAGATGAGGTATTGTTAAGGGTATTGATAACACCTCAGTTTTGACAGTGTTGTGGGGTATAATTGATGAATTGTTAGGTATTACGTGAATCAATATTATATAAAGTTTTTAATTTGATGTAATGTTTCCTACGACATGTGATTTTAATTGTAGACATATGACTCAATGATTGTTCTTGTTAATAGGATGGAAAGTGTACATAACAACAAATGATTCTCCAACACTAGAACTTGAGGAACTAATATTTCATGGTGAGGGATATGGAGAGAAGTTTCGTGAAGGTTTTTCTTCTATTATGTTTTTTATATAAAGAGACCCATGGTAGGTTTTCAAGGTTATGTCAGAACTGACATTGGATTTCTAGTTGCATCATCCTCTAACATTTACCAAAGAGGTTGGACTGTAGGAAGATGAGTTCTGAATTAATTATATCCATATTATTCTATTCCACTTAAAGAATCTTTCTAAAAAAAAGAGTAACACTGGAAACTTATTTGTTACGTGGTTAGGTGAAGAGTTTTTGGGACATCTAGAATCTGGATGTATAACCATACTGTTTAGGGTGGAATGAAATTTTGGATACATTTATGGAGAAATTTTACCATGAGATGGTTAGAGATGAGAGGGAATATGAGTTTTTGAGGTTGAATAAGGGGGGAATTTTTTGATGGATTATATTGGATGTTTTATACATTAGAATAACATGGTTCCAACATTTTTTCAGGAGGATGCTACTATGGAAAATTGTTTCCAAGATTTGTTCAAATGTAAAATTAGGTCCCATGTTAATATCTTTCAGAAATTTGTTTTCTTCTGAATTGTAGATTTAGGTTCTCATTTGTGAGGGGAACCTGAAAGAGGATTATAGTGGTTGATAGGTGGTTTCTTATAGAAAAATTGAATTTATTAATTCCAAGGGTAAAAATCATCACTATAATAATTTCATCTAGGGTGATAGTAAGAGGAGTTTATAGGGGGGTCAGTTATACAAGACCTCACATGAGTAACCTACCACCAGAGTGGTAGCCCAAGGCATGTTCAGAACCATTTTCCCCAAACACCAGTCATGTATCGAGATTGTATCATGATGGGAAATAATGAGTTGTTCTATAGGAACCCAAGATAGATGGGTAATGATAGAGATTCTACAGGGAATTAAATTTCTATAATGTGCTTTTCTACCCCATATCATTCTTGTAGTTATAGTTACAGTATCAATAACGGTAGAGGTTGTTGATGTGATAATTTTGGGAAAGAGGGCCTACATCATTAGAGTTGTACCACTCAGGGGACATAGACTACATCATAGGGAAAATGGGGTGGACTATGGTATGCAGCATAGCCTTAAATTGTGGATATATATATTGTACCATTAACTGTTATAGGCACCTCTCTTGTAGATTTTATGCTTGCAAGTGCCTAATTTGATACTAGTGCCATTAATTAGTTTATATTAAGGAAAATTGTGAATGGATTGAGTTTGACAAATGATTTTCTGATCAGGGTTATGAATATTAATACACCCATTCTCATATAGTTGAGATATATCTATTTGTGAAATGGGTGTTGTCTCGAGGCTGGGGAGTATCATTTTCCTTAGGATCTCAACATACCTAATATGTCAGGCTATGAATTTATTTTTTATATAGAATATAAAATAAAATACTGATACCACATATATTTTTGTTGTCATAGAGTGACATTTAAACCTCTCAAGGGTGAAAATTATGTTCATCGTGGAGTGTGGGATATCAACGAGGTCTGTGTGGGGATAGTTCATCTACAACATAGGAGCCTACGATATATGTAGAATTTATGTAATTAGAGGATGGGAGTGCTTATGATTTTTTCTATCCATCTATAGTGGAATGGTTCTAGGATGCATTTACTAAGGGCATCCTATGTGAACCACCTAAGAGAGATGTGGAATTTTTGATGGAGTTTATTCTAGGTGTTGAGCCAGTTTCAATTAAACCATATAGAATTTAAACAACATAGCTTAAACTATTTAAATATCAACATGAATAGTTGATGGATAAGGGCTTTTTCCATCAATTTATGTCTCCATGGGATTATCATATTTTGTTTGAAATGAAGGCTGGTGGTATTTATACTTGCATGTTGATTATTAGAAACTAGATCAAATGGAAATGAAGAAATGATATCGTCTTATATGTATATATGATATATATGTCTAGTTGAGAGAAGATTGTATTTTATCCAAAATATAATTTTGTTTATCGTAAATCATTATATTGTTCGACCTTGTGATATAACTGGAACTTATTTCTGAAGCAATTATGGCCTCTTTAAGTTTTTTTTGATTCTATTTGGGTATACTAAACCTCTTGTTGCGTTCATGTAATTGAGGAAAAAAATAGTCTACCCCTACCTGGAATAATTTGAGGTTATTTTATGGATGAAATCTTGGTGTTCTCCAAGAATCATGATGATCATGCCCAAAATCGTGATGTTATATTTAGTAAGTTGATATAGCTTCATCTATACCCATGTTTTCTATGTGTCAATTATAGATTGCCCAATTACTATTTTCGGATCTCATCATCTTGGAGGATGGAGTGTTAGTTGAACCAATAAAAGCTTAAAAGGTGGTTTCTTGGGATAATCCCATGAATTTTTTTTATATGTATAGTTTTGGGGTCAGCTGGACATTATTAGAGGTTAAGCTAGTAATGTTTCAGGTTTGAAACACCACATTTGGGCTTGGTCAAGAAGGGAATATGGTTTGAATGGTCTATATCATGTTAGGATGTTTTCTATAAGTTCAAGAGGTAGTTTACTACTGCTCTGATCTTTATCCTACCACATGTATGGGAGGATTATAGGTTTTCTTGGTACTTCAAGAGTATGACATATAGTAATGTTGATATATGATGATCTATTTATAGTGTATGGGTCATGGTAGTTAACACAACATGAATAGAACTACCCTGCACATGTCCTTGAATTATCAATATTGGTTTTTGCCTTATGATTTGATGGAATTATATTTAGGGTGATAATTTTACCATGTATACCAATCACAATAGCTTACATTATATCATTTCACATTGAAACATGAATATATGTCAGTATAATTTGTTTGATTATATGTAGTGATTTGATTTTGAGCTAGTATTTACATCTGGGAAGGAAAATAATGTTTCAGACACATTAAGTAGGAAATCGAAGACACATGTTGTTTTAGAGTCTAGTATTTAGTGAACAATGATGAGTTTGATATTTGATATGCATGTTGTGTTTCAGGATGACCAAGAGAAGATGAACTTGATATAAATTTTAGTGGATTCCACACTTTTGATCTGGACCAGGGAAAGGTTTTTTTGAGGATCTGGAGTGTTTTCCCTTGAGGGAAACCCATGATATTGGGAGTAACATTTGTATTGGAATATAGATGGGGAAAATATCATTTATGTCTGAAATCCGATTCCTATACCTACAAGTATGTGGGAGAAGATGATGCATAAATTTAATTCCTCAAAGTGGGTGGTGTGTCTATGTTTTACCATAATGCACCATGATCTACATCGATAGTATTTGAGGCCCAAAAATGAACATGGATATTTTAGCGTTTATGTCATGATGCTACACATATCAATAGGTGAACGCTGAACATAAATGAATATGTGGATGACAATAGGAATTTCCCATTCTTGAATGGAAATGAAATGACGTTACCATAGATTTTTTGTGGGTATCACAAGGAATCATTAGAATAATAAATATATATGGGTGGTTGTGGACTGACAGATGAAATTAGCACATTTTTTAAATATCAAGATGACATTCTTTGAGGATTGGTTTGGAGAATTATATATTCAAGACATAGTCAGCCTACATGGGTTTTTATAGAGTATAGTTTCAAACAATGACTCACACTTTTCCTTGATTTTCCCGATCATCTGGAAAAAATATCTTGGTATATAGGTATTTTTGAGTATGGATTCCCACCCATAGATAAATGGGAAGTCAAAATGTGTTAAATAGGTTTTGGGGGATATGATTCAGGAATGCGATCTTGATGATGCTGGTTCATATGAGAAGTAACTAAAAATTTTGTAGTTCTCCAATAACGATATTTATTGGGTGACTATTCATATTCCACCATATGGTTCTCCTTATGGTTGGCCATGTATATAACCTCAATACTGGATAGTGCATGGATAGTTGGAACAATTGGGTAAAAGCCTCAAGTAGGAGACATCAAAGCATGTTCATCTAATTCTGAAGCATATGTCTTGGGATTATATTAGGTAAAAATTCACATGCTGATTGATGTCGATGAAATGTTGAGTTTATAGTGGCTAATAATGTGTTCCTTTGGGCGTCTCCAAGAGTTGGCCACATTATGATTCAAATGTATTGTACGGAAATTCCTGTGTTAATGGGACCTTTTGAGGTTGTGGAAGGAATCATATAAATTTTATATCTATTTAATCTTCCATAGAGGTATTGTGCAAAGTAATATTTTTTTCAAGCGTCGCAACTTGGGTGGTATAACCCTGACCCTTTTTATGTGATCAATTTGTATGGTTTTGATCATTATACTAAAGTATCCATTAAGGAACATCCGATATTTGTTGTAGATTTAAATTAGAAAGTTTAATAGGGAAAGAACATTATGATATTTTTTGTTTTATGGAAACAAGTATGTGTTCATCCGGAAAAATTTTGGAAAGAAGAGGATATATGGGATTAGGGGACCGATTTTTTTACCTCATAATCCTAGATATTCTTTGGAATATAGCATGAGGATGATCTATTATAAAGCGGGGAGTCTATAAGAACTTGATGTATTTTGGAGATGATAAATTCTAGTTTTTAGGTAATTGTTTTCATTTTTTTGGTATATCATGTTTAGGTTTTACTTTTAGGATATTTTTAGTGAAATTTTAGATTTTTTAGAGGGGTTTTGGGTAGTGCACAGTTGGTGCACAGATTACCAAAAAAAAGCACCATGCCCCATAAAACCATGAAAGCCAAGGAAAAGGGGTATTAAGCGGTTGGTGCATGGTTTTTCTAATTCTGTTACCTCTTAGAAGTAACTATATGACCCCTAAAAAGAGGTTAATGTTCAGGTGATGGGTTAGGCAAAACCATGTTCTGCGTATAGAAAACCATGCATGTGGAAAACTAAACACCAAAAAAATTTAAAAAAAATATCAAACCCTCTTCTTATATCTGTATGCACCCCATATCATCACTTATACATTTCCTTTAAATTTGGAGGCTTCTATATATATTCCAATGTATTTTGATCTCTGTTCATGATAAATGAAAGATCGTTTGGACAGATCTTCACCCTTGGTAAGAGATTATCATCTTTATTAGTTTCCTCTTTATCTCCCCTAATTCTCTTATCTTTTTGTGGGTTGTCTTACTCATTTGTTGTGGGTTCTGATCTAGGTTTTCATAGAAGTAAATTTTTTTGATCTTGGATCTAGTTTTAGTATATAGATGTTGTTATTCATTGTTCTATTCAATGTTCTACTTCAAATTGGGGATTTCCAATGGCAAGAATTTGTAAATAATCTTGAGGTAGGTGGTCTATCATTCAATTAAAAAGTATTGATCTCATTTACATGTATTTAATTTTGTAATCTCCATTTCATGTTTATAAATATCATCTCAAATTGAATTAATAAATTTTTTAAATTAATTAATTATTGGATTGTGGAATGGAATGATTAATGGGTTTATGAAATTGGTTAATTAATTTGCTTTTGTAAAAAGAAAATGGTTTGGAATGTGTAATTTATTGATTAATATAATGTTTAGATAAGAGATTAATGGGAATTTAGGGTTGTTTGGCTTATCCATGAATCATCAAGTAATGTTTTATTATATTTTGAAAAAGGGTGTAATTAGGAATTTTTTTATACTACTCAATGTGAGTAAAGTGAAGAATAATGTTTATTTCTAATTGAAATCATATTCAATGATGTGAAGTACTTATAAGATGATTAATGATGAATAAAATTATTAAATTTTATATATGTGGAATGTGTGATTAACTGATAAATGGGTTGTGGTACATGGACAAATGCTTATAATACCCACGAGGTTCTAGACATGTTGTTATTGGCCCAAATAGATGGATATGATAAATGAGTTTTGGAGAGAGACAGATGCTTCAAAAGCACACATGTAACTGCTTGATAAACATTTAATGGAAGTCATACTGATAATTAAAATACCCATGAGGTCCTATCCATGGAGGTTTTGTACCCACAATGTTGGAATTAGACTATGGTTACAGTTATCCAGGTCTTGAATTGAAATTAAATGGATAATGAAATAACATCTAACAATAAATTGTTAATCCATATGTGATATTGCCTAGACTCTATCATAGTTCAAATAAGGTTTTGGTGTTTCAGGTGTCACCATGAGTTAGAGTAATTTATGTGGTTAATTAAGGTATAATGAAATCTAATAACTATTTAATTTATTGATTGTAATTTTGAATCTATAAAAATTCTTCAACTAATGTAGAATAGATATTGTTTTTGAAACCTTTGGTGGTGGAATACTGAGTTATACTCACACCCTACTCGAGATACCTAGTTAGTAACTGAATAGTACTCATGTTTGTAGGATATGATAGTGGAAAGAGACTTATATTAGATGGATGAGTCGGGATGGAGCATGGATAATTTAAACAGACATGGGTTTAGGACCTACTAGGGAGTTTTTGTGTCCTTATTTTGGTTTTTCATTAGACACATTGATCTTATTACTGCCTGGAATATCTATTGCTTAGTTATTGATATTATTTTGTTGTTTTGTTCATCACATGATTCTAGTATTATTATATTATAGATGTTTTTAATTGGTTATTGTTTATTAATTTATTTTGTTCTGTAGCATTAATAAAGAAGGAATAGTCTCCCCTTATTATATATTATACCTTCATTGTTATTCGGTAGCCTCTAACATATGGGGAGGCATACTCATTATCATGTGACTAAATGTATTAGATTACTGGTATTTTCAGACATTACACAAATTTTAAATAATGGATGAAGATAAAATTTATCAATTAAATATCAAAAATAATTGTAAGACGATAATTTTCATGTGAGAAAATGGTCAAAGTACCTGGAAATAACATAAAGAAATCAAAACGAGTAAAATAACTATCATAAAACATGAATCGTAGAACAAGGATTTCGACATAACATGTGAAATGAGGCATAAGAATGTTGAATCATGATATAATTATTATTATCATTAGAATCATAACATTTAAATGTGTCATAACAAATAAATTTTGAATAATAATTTTTTCACATAATAATCATAGTAAAATATTTAATATTTGAAATCTCACTTCCATGGCTATCTCTAAATAGTGTATAGATACCCATAGTGGACTATTTTCACTAATTAGTCCCTAAAATATAGAATAAAAATACTCATAGTGGATTATGTTTTATCCAAAGTCAATTTAATAGAATATAAAAAGATATAAATATTTACAAAATTTATTATGGGGATATATAATTATTATCCCACCCATTAAATAAGGAAATACCATGATTACTTATGACACATAAACAATAAATGAATTTTTAATTTCATCCCATATCAATTAACTCATGATAAATAAAGGTTTTTTATAAAATTTACACAAAACATGATCATAATAGATACAAATAAACAATGTGGATAGTATCATTAGAGAATATCCCTATAAAAAGATAATAAATATTAAACAATGTTGTAATAGATGTAAAACCAATTATTATGTACCATAGAAAACTATTTGTATGTAAGAATAAATAAATTTTCCATTTTAAATAACAATTATTTAAAAATTAGAAAAATTATAAATCATTGGGTTCATAAAATTAATGAGAATGTAATTAAATATTTCTTTGATGAACCATGAAAACCTAGAAGAGAATATTTATATTGAAAACAAAATAAAATAGTGGAATAATGTGATTGTTCTTCACTGTGTTAATATGATCTGGTTAGAACGTTTTAAACAGAAATATATTGAAAGCATGAAATATGGAATAAAAATCTCCCTGGAATTAACCCAAAGAATCCCTTCGAAAAAAACGATGATGCACAGATCAACATGTTTGTGGGTTGATCTGCATTCATAATTAAATTCAATGGATGGGGAAGAAAAAAACATTAAAACATAACTCCTACCTTAATGTGGGATCGATAGCTTATGAAGGTATTGTGATGTCATCGCCATCGAGGACCTTCAACTCTGCTGGAATAGAAATTCATAATTTTTATTCAGAGTCGTTCTTCATCGAGAGTTATCTCCAAAGTTATAAGAGTTCACTGGAGTTTTTCACAATCGTTTACCAACGACCAACATTTGATTAACCCATTAAATGGAGGGAACGTGTTTCTATGACTTGTTGTGCAACAACATTAATGATTCAGTTTTGTTGTTTCTAAGTCATTATGGTGAGGTATTATTTATCGAAATAGCTTCCTGGCGATTAAGCTGCAGCGGATGTCTCAAAATAAATAAAATCAAATTAACATTTTGAATTATTTTATTTTATCTGGTTTTATTAAAAACATCCTAAAATTACCTCTTTACCTAGACTCACGCCAGTAGTGGTTAGGCATGTTCTTAGGTAAGGTCATCATTCCAAAAGCAATTGTGCCCTTATATTTTTATTTCGGGCATCTGTTTGGAAACATCCACAACCGTGCACAATAACCAACTTATATAGCTAAAAAAGGTTCAAACCACCATTTCGGGCTCATCGGGCTTGGAAGGATGTGGCGTCTCCGTGTTTGGTCTTGTAATAATTCCATATAATATTTAAAAATAATACACGGAAAATCCATGACATTACAGCATAGGTAATGGGTTATCTAATCTTGGTAAATTCTAAATGAAATGCCACTAATAACCTATTATACCAATAAAATTACGTACCTCAGCTATGTTCATTGGGTTGAAATTTAAAGAACTATCCTTTTATTTGAAGGATCAATTGGGATTCTATCCAATGTGGCAAAATTTTCCTAAAAATAAACTAATCAAATCCAAACTTCACCCTTTCTAAACAACACATATAATAAATTTTTACTAAGATTCATCATAATAATATGCAATTGATTCGCATGGTATTCATAGATTTTGTATTGTACAAATATATTGTCAACTAATACCACCAAAAAAATCATCAATATATTCCTTGAAAACATTGTTCATTAGATCCATGAAAATAGAGGGTATATTAGTAATTACTAATAGAATTATAATAAACTCTTTATGTCTAAACATGGTTTGAAATGTTTTCTTTGGAATATCTTCCTTTGTCACATGAAATTTATGATATCTAGATCAATGTTAAATCTTCAAAATGTATTTATCTCTGGGAATTTGATCAAGTAAATCATTAATGTGAGGAATGAGATACATTTTCTTTTTTATAATGGAATTTATTTCTCTATAGTCAATGCATGTCCCCCTGAATCCATATTTCTTCTTAATAATGAGAATAGGGGATCCCCATGGAGAAAAATTGGGGAGAATAATTCTATTATCTCTCATATCCTCATGGTTTTTATTTGTTTCTACTAAATCTATATTGGCCATTCTATAAAGATTCTTTGATATAGGTATTTCAGTGAGAATTTAATAAAAAAAAAATTCCCACTCAGGAGGATGTCCAGTTAAATCCCTTATAAATACATCTATATATTATTTTAAAATAGGTACATGTTCGATTCGAAGATTCATAGATGATGTTTTCTCTTCCTCCACCAGAATATCATTTAGAAGAGCTACTCGAGGTGGATTTGGAAAATAACCAGATGATGGTGTTTCAAATATAAAGATTAGTTATTATATATTTTCCTCAAAAATTGTTACTTCCTTATTTAGGTAATATATTTTAACATTATATTTTGAAGTCCATTCCATACTAAGGATAATGTCAAAGTCAATCATTTGTACGGTGACAAGTTCAACAACTATACCATAGTTATGTGTCATAAAGGGGACAAACCAATATATCTTTATTGAAATTATACTTCCATTAAAAGATTTTACTAACCACACATTTATCAAAACAAAATTAAAATGTCTAATTTTCATGGAAAACTAGTAATATTTAAATGAATACAATGACCCGAAATCAAATAATGCATTGTCAATGTTTGAGGAAATGATTAAAAAACAATCCACCGCATCATTAGTAACTTCAACCTCATCATGTATGACTACATAAGCTTAGCCTTTATCCAATGGCCATATTTAGGAAATATTTACTTAAAACATCAGGAAATTATTTGAAAAATTTCCCATACCATAAAAATTATAGCATCGAACATTGGTAGCTTCTAAAATTCCCTTGAAATCATGGGTTTGGTGGCCATTTTCTCCTCACACGTAACAAAAAGAAATACCCTTCATAAAAGTACAAGGGTTTTTCTTCCAAACATTATCATAGAATATAAATTAATTTATTCCTTTTTTGTCCTCTCCTTATTTATTTTTATAGAGTGTTCTATAGCCCACTTCATCTCCTTCTCCCCTTTAAATTAACAAGTCTTAGAGAATTACTTTTCTATTATAGTATCACTTGAGGAAATATCTTTATACAATGAGAAATTTTGGAACAAAAATTCCATTCAAATGAACGGTTTTAAAACATCAATGAATTTATCAATCCTATTCCTTTTATTATTTTGTATTCCATATAATTCCTTGCTAAACTAGTACGGATTTATTCATTCATGGAAATGTTTTCATCCACTTTCTATATTAGAATCATGAATTGACTCTCCATATGCGCTCACTATTTGAGAGGGAAATATTTTTCCATGGAAATTTCATTCAAATCATTCAATTATATATTTATGTTTTCTTCCTCCTCCTATATGTTTTGAATTGATGACCACCACTGATCCACATATATCAAGAGATGAAAAGAAACTATGATGACCTTCTCCTGTTTGTTACTTCCAAAGGTAGAAAATATATTCTCAAAGGAACATATCCATGGCTTTGCTACAAATGGGATTATAGTTCCCATTAATGATATATGTTTTTTTTCACATAATTTGTCTAACATTTATCATCCACATTTTGGAACATGATTCCTCATACGTTTAAGGATATTATTCATAACCATATTCAATTGTCATATTATAGTTATAAGTTTCTTAGCAACATTCATGGCCCTATTACTGACATCATTGTCTTTCATAGGAGTTAATTCACTACAAGGGATATGTCTGTTGATATAGTTTTCATTGCATTAGAAAAGATATTTTTATAAATAATGGAATACATTAAATTATGCTATAAATCATAACCCATAATCTCTAGCATCCAAAACTCTTTAGAAAAACTAAAATTTTTTGTAGATGTAATCTCATAATCATAAAAATTGTTTCCTTGGGAAATATTTAATATTAAATCCTAAAAAATGGTATTCTACAAAAATGTGAACTATCTAGAAAATAATGATGAGGATTTGAAAACAATGTTCATACTGAGGCCCAATTTTGTGTAGCAAGTTACCCCTAGTTAGGCTCAAGACACCTTATTGGAGTTAATACCCCTAGGTACATCTATGAAATAACCATTTCCACTTGTAGTTTTCAGATAGGGATGTATTTAAAGGAAGAAATAAAAAAAATATACCTTAATAAAATTCTATGATGTTTTTATATCATCATCCTTGAAGTCTATCTTAGGGTTATGTTCACTAATCTATGTTTTCTAAATCTAATTTTCAAGGATTATAATAAACATTCTCTGATAATGTCTATAAATAATGTTACCCAGTAGCTCGAAACAAATTTATTATGTTATTAAATTTTCTTATATACAAGACATGAATCCAGAATCACCGATTAGTTTAGTATTTTTATGTAATACTACAAACATATATTTTTCATTACAAATTAAAAGGGAAAAAAATAGAAACTCTATTAGAAACTCCAATAACTCATATATTATCTTTAAAAGTAATTCATAATATACATATTCTCATAATAGGAAAAAATAAAACATAAAAATGGGGTTAACTCATTTGCTCAATAATGGTACAAAATATAGTGAAATATAGCATAACCATAAATAATAAGGAATGTTGAATAAATAAAAAGACCTGTAGGTAAAACAAAATCTTGAGAATAAAATGGTAGGAATAAAAGTTGATTAAATAATTCCCTAATAAATCATGACCATCTATATTATAATGTATAACAATATAAAGGAATATCTATTACTAGTTTCATAATAACGGAATGCATAATGTTGAACATCATAAAAATATTGTCAAGGCCTCCACCAATAAACAATTAATCATGGGTAAAACATAGAATAGTTTGTCTCATGAAACCTACTGATGTATCAAAGGGTGTATAAGGCCCCAACCACAACTTAATAAATTCAATTTATTCTATATATGGACTTAAAAAGATATATATATATATATATATATATGTTAAATTTAAATAACTTTCTCTAATCAGTAAACATAATCACTAACCATTCATTGTTTTATGGTGAATGTATCAAGATAACACATCCATAGTCAAATTGATCATAAACCATTTAATAAATACTATAAGATGATAAGAATAAGAGATAAATTTCAATAAAGAGTAAAATTGAAAACTATTTTTTAAATAATTGAAAATAATCTAATAAAATCATAAAGGACTTATTGAGAGAAATATACCATTTAATTTTCAAAGAGGAACTATTTTGGAAAAGTCATTTTTATTGGTCGTAATTATTTGTATAAAACAATACTTGGAAAAAATATAGATTTCTAATGAAATTGTTAGTGATTTTAGAAAAATAATAGTGTGTTAAAATATATAATGGATGGTACATGACAATGGATAAGAAATTGAGATGTTCCCTTTAATCGGTCTTGCCTATTGGGAATAATTGAGAATTAAGCCTTTAAGAACATGTAATTTTTATAAAATAATGATGAAATGATTTAGAAATAGGATTTTGGAATATATAAATTGAGTTTAAAATAATTATTTAAAAATAAGTAATAATTACATTGGTGTATAGAGGAATAAATAATAACTCGAATGAAAAATGGAGGTTCAAGAAGAAACCCTTATATTATGTCTGAATGTATTCTACAATTGACATTAATGTGTTGGATATTCAAATTAAACCCATTAATTAATTAATTTATAACCGTAAGTAAATTTATTTTATTTTTTATAATTTTATTAAATTCATTTTTATTCATTTTTATGAGTTATTTAGTTTAATTTAATCGTTCGGGAGCACTTGTTTTCTCGATTTTATTAATCGGTTCACTTGTTTATAAGTAACAAAGTTCTTGTAAAATGGGTATAATTCATCAAAATTTTAATTAAATGATATAAATGAACATATTTATGTTTAATTGGTCTTATATTTTTTTCTTATTTATAAGGATGAATCATTATATAACATGTAAATTGTGTTCGTTTAGATTAATTTAAGTGGGTTTAGATCACAACGAACTCAATTTGTTTTATCATTTTGTATTATGTAAATATGATACATACATAGAATATAAAGGGCTCTATTATATATTTTACAATATAATTCGAGAATTAAAATGGTCCCATGAACTTCTATGAATACATTGAAGAAAAATGAAAAAATTTATTCATTGAAGGTCATAAAACAACACCACACATTCAACGTTTCCATTCTTCGAATAAAAAGGGGAGGAGAAAGGGATTGGTGATGGATTATTCCATTAACATAATAAATATCCAGTCTATTAAATCTAATGGAGTTCTTATGATATTTTCATGAAGAGAGTTAAATAGATAATAATAAATTACAGGAATGTGAAATGATATTAAAATGAAAAGGAAGAGGATTTTACCACTGGAATTCTCCTCCTTGAGAACCTCCATAGGGAAATGGTTTGGGGATTTCATGAAAAAAATATATATTAGATGTTGGTTAGGTACATTGGAAGAGTATTTAAAATACAATTTACAAGGCCTTAATCTTGGAAGGTGTGAGGAGAATGGGGGGTGAGGGGTTGTATTTATAGTGGATGAGAGGAGTGTTTTCTGATTATTTTATTCAATTGCTTATTATTTTGGCTCAAGACTATAAATAGTTTTGTGAATTATCACCAAATATATTAAAATAATGAAGGGAATTTCTATACTATTGTGGTTACATAATCAATAACTCAAGTGATAGTTTTTTTAACTAATAATGTATTGATATCGTAAATTAACGTATTTTACTATTCACTATAAATTCAAGTATTTTAGAAAAATCCAAAAATTTCAACATAAACATTTTTTGAAGTGTAGAATTCAAAACATAACTCTATTTTTTGATAATAATATTCTAAAAATGAGATATTTTAATTTTCAGTTAAATAATCATTTACCCAAAAAATACATTTTTAATATTATAACAGATTTTATAACTCCAAAAATTTAACTAAAGACCCATTAAATTATTATAAAATAATAATAAAACAAAATTTTGAATTATTAATACATTTTATGAAAATTAATTTTATCTTAAATAATTTATTTATTTATTTTATTTTAATAAAATATTTATGACTCACAAAAATACCAACACTAAATTGGTAATTTGTTAAATATTTATTTACTTGTACTATTATATAATTATATCATATATTTATTTATAGTATTATTTAATTTTATTTATAATTTCATTGGTGATGTTACTATTCTATTGGTTAGTTTACTATTCATAATGGTCACATTGCAATTCCTAAGTTCATGTTACTATTTCATCAGAATAGGTCCCTTAACTTCTAGAAATTCCACTTATTAAATTAAATATTCATTAATAAAATTTATATTGTGTTATATGTGATTTTTATGTGATTTATACTATATAAAATAATAATTTAAATATCATTGATAAAATTATAGGTCGTTGCTATTATATTATTTTCCCACAATAAGTAATAAAAATAATTTATGAAGAAAACATATTTCTTGTAAAATAAAATGACTTTATTAAAAGCTTATTACATTTTTATTAAGAATTAATCAATGTTGTTTTATTATATAGGTCATTTATATATGATTTATATAAATTTTAATTTTATTCTTGCCCTTCAATTCAATTCCTATCATTTAATATTCGTATTTAAATGATAATGTTTCTTGGCTCCTTTAAAACTCTAGTTTTCATGTTTTCTATGCTACAAAACATAGTACCATTTTAAAATATTAGGGTGTTACATTATTCCCCTATTAATTAAATTATATCTTTTCAATTTGATCTTCTTATTGTAAGTCAAGGGCATGAAATTTTAAAATATATTTTTAAGAAACCCACAATTTAAGAAGCTTTAATAAAACATGCACTTAAGAATAGGGAATGGGAAATATATAGGTCATCAAGAAATATTGTTTCTCAAAAGGTTAACATTATAGAAAGTGAAAATAAAGACATCGTAGAGAGAACTGGTTCCATACGAAAATGTATAGTGACAACAAATATGGATAATAAAAATTTATCATCCACAAATCCATAAATCTACGATGGGTGAAAATCCCATAGATTCATCATAAATGACCATAATATGATAAAATTTTGTTTTAAGATAATTTTTTTAGTTTTTTGGAATTACTTCTTTATATATACTAAGAACATAATAAAATATACTAACTCTAGAAATATAATTTCATTCTTCAACGAATTTTCAATAAAATATCATCCTTTCTTTAAATGATGAATATTCTTGATTAATTTTTAATTCCTAAAGCACTAAAATTTACATATAATAGATCATAATATCCATGAAAGAAATATAATTCATTCCTCATATGTATTGATAAATTCCAAAAAAGATAGAATTTGTTGTACAATAATATTTTAGTCTCTAAAATCTCAACAAAAACACCAAAAGTTAATATATTTTCCAAATAGTTATCTGAATGAATCCTTAGAAATATTTATGATCAAATTCAAAAACCAAATAAATTTAATATTTCATCAAACATGTTATCCTCGAAATAAATTTAATATTTCATCAAACATGTTAGCCTAGAAAATATATATATCTCATAGTGTTATATACCAAACATGTGCATTCCTTGATAACACATTCTTTTGAAACATACTAATAACATGTATCATGTTAAAACATTATTGAAAACATAATTAATTACAAAAATTAACTTTATCCATGTTCCTTAAATAAATTCCTATATTATAAAATATATCCCATAAATTAAAAGATGCAGTAAACTCCTTATAAATTTTATTTTTCATCAACTCAATAATCATTTTCACGGGTAGAAATATTATCCCATTTAATTTATCATTATTAATATTATCTTTATTCCAAGTAAAAATTTACAAACCAATATCGATAATATATAAAGGGTCATATTTCCCTTCAAAAAATATCACATTATCACTAAATCACTTTTCTTGGTTATTAAAACAATTCAAAAAATTCTTTAAATTCCATAAACAAAAATAGCTATAGAACAATAATTATGTTCTTCATGATACTTATAACCAAAATATCATTGATAAAATAATTATATGAAATTATTAAATCTGAATACATAAAAACCATAATAATTCTATTTTTGTTATAGTGATTGAATATTCTGGGGCTTGTCCCCATGGATTCTTATACAGTAATATCCCTTGAGGTTTATGAAATTAGTCTGAATTATCCACAATATATTAACATTTGAATCATTAAACATTATAGGTTTATTTTGTAACATTTAATTTATATATCTGATGGCCTTTCTCTTCACACTTATATCACACTACCATTACCTTTAAGAAATTATTTATTTCTATAAGTATCACATGTGGAAATTTCCATCCACCTCTTATTTTCCTTCAGCTAATTTCTGTTTTCCTTAGTTCTCAGCCAATATATTCTTCTCCTGATTTATATTAAAATTATATGACTTTGGGAATTATTTCTCTATTATAATAAAAAATGATACAATATCATCATATGATGAAAACATTTGAGAAACTATTTCCATTTAAGGACTCAGCTTAATCCCATAGAAGAATCAGTAATTTTCTTTTTATATATTATGTATATATTATGAATCATGACTAGATAGTCTTGTACTATTTTCCTCATTATATACTACACATTATTTTTGTTTCTATTTGAATGTGAGGAACATCCATTCTATTTCAACTTCTTATTCGAAGGGAAATATTTATAAAATAAAACCACATTAAATGTTTTCCATTCCAAAATTTATATTTATTAATCCTATTTAGTGTTTTGGATCATTGAACAGTATTTATTGGAATATATTGTAAAACAATTAACTACAAGAATAATATTTTCACTTTCATTATATCATATTTCTAGGAATATCAATTTTTGGAAATTTTATCCACTTATCAACTACCAATGGATTAGTAGATCCACTAAAAGATAAAGGATTTTTTCACATGAAGCAAAAGAACATAGGTGAATCACATTATTAAATAATGGGTTTTCCCATATTGGAAGTATTATTTATAATAACCTTTTTCAAATTCCATAATATAATCATGATCTTCTATGTTTCAACACCAACTGTATTTTTTTCTCTATAGATAACCCCCGACATTTTCTATTGGTATAGATTACCTTTTTTGCATTAGGTGCCACCACTAAATAATTGAACATCCAGTGCTAGCTCATAATAATCAATAATATGGATCCATAAAATAAAATACAATTAATGGTAAAAGTTATCAAATATTATAAGGTGTTATCATAATTATCATGTAAGCAATGATAACAAAAAATCTAGTTCCTAAAGTATCTAAGAAACATGTTCTGATATCAATGGTAATAACCCCAACACATGTATTTGAAAGGATTTTTATACATTATTACATTGGGATAGATATAGGTTATACAATCACAATGGATCAATCTATTTAATTGTCTTCTAGAAAAATATATATGTGATACCCATTTTACATTGGGAATAAAATATAATCACAAACAATTAAATCTTCTGCATCCTTGAAAATGATTCATGATTTCTTATTAATAACTTGAGAATAGGAAACAAAAATAAGGGTGAGATAAAATTATTAGTAATACTTTTGTACAGTGGAAGATATAATGAGTAAATAAGTCGTGATCAATATAAAAGGAAAATGACTGAATAAAAAACCATTTAATCAATTATTTGAGCACAAAATGAATCCATTAATAATATCAATGTTGGGATCTCATGGATAATATTAATAATTAAATTATCAATTATGTAAATGTATACAATTGGATATCATGATCTAAAACATCATGATATCTCTAATATTATGACCTTTGGCCATGACAAATTAAAACTATGGTAAAGACCCATTTAATATTAGCTTAGTGATTTGTCTCATGAGGAATATTGATTCATAAAGGGGATATATAATTTTTCAATCCACCTTTAACAACATGTATAATTCATTACAGGTATATATAATAATTTATTTAATTTCTAAAAGGTATTCCTTATAAAAAAAATATCCATATCGAGTAATGAATACCAATTAACAATAATTTATGATTTAATCAAATAAAATTATTTGTGAAACAACATATATAGAAATAGTATATGATTTATGAAATAAGAATATCCATGTTTCAAAGAATATACATATTTAAGAGAAAATAAATGAGACTTTATCACAGGAAATTGAATGCTTCAAGATAAATTTAATGAACAGAAAATTAATAAGAGATAAAAGATGACCATAAATTCATCAGATATGTGGGTATTGAAATTAATTAGCATCCTATGAAAAAAAGGATGAGAAATATTAAAATAATACATCTAATGATATTTTTATTAATAAATAATTGAATATCGAGTAAAATAACGTAAATATTTTAAAATAGTTATAGTAGATGGAATTTTCGTTAACACCATATAAGTTAGAAAACATTTTTTTTGAATTTTTGAAAATAATGTTGAAAATTAACCATTTTGGGAAAAAAATCATAGATTCGTTTTTAAAATTTAAAAAATGCATGGAAAAAATAAATTATCTTTTATAAATAATTTTTTAAAATAAAAATTATTTTTTCAAAGTAGTTTTGAAAAACAAGGATATGGTAGAAAAATATGCCGGATCAAGAAAGGAAATATTATAAAAAAAATTTAAGCATTATTTTTGAAGTATTAACACCAATTAAATATTTTTTCATCATGAATAAATATATATTAATTTTAAATACCACCAATTTGGAATATATGCACCACATAAAAATAAATAGTTGTATATTTTCAAATATTTTTTAATGGAGTAGAATTTGAGAAAAAATCCCTTATGTCATGTTCCCCATTGGTTGAACATCATTAAAATTCAGTTATAAAAAATTTATATATATACTATAATTACAGACAAGAACAATATACAAAACTATAATATAATATATGATTCATTTTTAATATTTTCTCACATATTTTTTTGCAATATTTTATTATTACCATTATTTTGAGTGTTAATTGATATTTACATGTATTTTTGGATGCGATAGTCTGAGTATTTACATAGTTATCATAGTTAAATTGAATATAGTCTATTTTTAAAGATATAAATATCATATATATTCATTCAATATATCCTTATTACCATTTACGTAATGAGTAAAAGAATACCATATCATATCGCTTTGTAGAGGTGATAGTCCACATATTCTCATGAGAAACATTTTCATTTTTTAAAAATTGGAAGGTAATAAGTAATGTATGATATAATAGTTCAATAGTAATATTTTTCATAAATACCATATATTGTTATTATTTGAATATTTATAACTATCCAATAGAAATGCTGATAAAAAATGAATGACACCACTATGTAGACATTGTTAGACGTATGTACACATGATCGATGTTTTTCCTTTTAATATGATGGAAAATAGATGAAATATTACTTTATTATAATCATAATATCATATAAACATATTTATTATAATATATGTATAATATTATCATGTTTAAAAGACTTCAAGAGGAAGTATATAAAGAAATAAACGTAAATTACTTTGTAAAGATGACTGCCTCTTCTTCTTTTGGCTTTCTTTAGATATCTTTTTAAGGGACCTAGGGTTGGTTTATAAAAGTGAGAAGGTTTATATAACTTAGATAATGGTTTTTAGAAGCAAAATATTCAGTTACAAGTTGAGATATATCTCTCAAATTGGTGTAAAGAATTGATAGGTGTGTCCTTTTTTAAGATAGGGGAGGGGAATTCATGGAATTTCATGAAGTGTTAAATTAATATAAATTTTATTTCAAGTCAGAATGGATATAAATTTTTTTATTAAAATAAAATACGACGATCAGTTTATATATTAATTTAATAAAATTTGGAATCATGTTATTTGTGTTTTCAGAGTTATGTTTTATTTTTAACAATATGTTACACATTTTTTACGAATAATATAATTTTAATGTTCTCTACCCTATATGGGTTAATTATATTACTATATAGAAAAAACAACCCATAAATAAAACATTTTCAATGTTTTAAACAATATCTAACTAATTTTTCTAAAACTAATATTTTTATGAATTTTATATAATTTATTAAAATATTATTCTTATAAAATATTATTAATGTCATTTTTCATACTATTAATTTAATATGAATTTTAATTCACCAATAAAAAGAGAAATTTTGAATATAATAACTTTAAACTATCCTAAAATTTAATATAGATAAATGAAATTCATTGGTATAATTATTTCATTCAGATTATATTATTTTTAGTATTTTTAAAATCAATTATTTTATTTATCAATAAATAAATAAATGGTGTGTAAGTATGAGACAAGAATTCATGTTAATCATTTCATCCGTAAAATTTGAAATAAATTACCATGATAAAAAATTATCTATTAAATGGATATTTTGAATTGAACATAGCCTTTTTTTATCGTTATGTAAAAACATTATAGATAACAAAACAAAATAGTAAAAATTTTTACTTTTCTTTAATAAATATACTATAATGGTAAAAATCATGGAAATATGAAAAAATGGTCATATATTCAACTATTGGATGATTATGAATGAGATATACTAATCCAATTAAATCCATGAAGGTGTTGGGGTAATTTTTTAGTCTATAAAATTGTATTTTTATTCTTAATTACTTGATTTACGCTTTATCATGGTGAAAAATATTTCTGTGGTTGTAATTCAATATGTACAAAAAATAGATTTATTTACCAAATTTGTACAATGTAATTCCACAATATTGAATCCAATTTTCAAAATTAAATTCAAAGAATTGAAAACTGAAAATTTAAAATAAAATCGGGAAAATGCAATAAAAAACTATATTTTAATTATGGAAATGTTTTTATGCTAAATCCATGAATAAAATTAATTATAAAGACTATAATCGTATTATTAATATTATAATATAAATAATTTGATTTTTAAAACCTTTTAAAGTATAGTGAGTTTTTGTAAATGATTGATACAAAAATACAATTTTCAATAAAAGCAATATTTCTCCTCATTCCCTATTAAATAATTTTTTTCTGAACAATATGCAAAAATTACCCTAAGATAAATTCTATAGTATTATTTATTAATAAAAATCCATTTTATCAAATACATTTTCTAAAATTTCAGAAAAATTTATATTATTTTCTCACAAAAAGAAATAAATATATTTTTTATAAAAAAAATGGAAATTCAACTAATTTTGAGTACTTCTTTACTGAGAATTAATAATTAAGTTAGTATTTACTATTTTCTTTATATATATAAATATATATATATATCATAATCTATTATTATTATTCATACCCTCCAATTAAATGACTAGGTTATAAGAGTAATATTTAAATAAAAATATTTTGTGGTTCATTTATGCTCGGGGTTAGGTATTGTATCAACTATAGAACAAAGTGTTATTTTAAAATATCATGGTGTTAAACATCATTTCTCATGAATAATAATTATCATCATCCATTAATTTTAAAATAAATTCTTTCATGGAATCCATTATGATATGTCATCTGGTTTTGGTATATGACATTCTTATGAAACTTATTTCTTTACATGGGTATTATTTATGCTTTTTCCTTTTTTTATTTCCAAATTTGGATGAAATTTGAATTTAATTGTTATGATTTTTGGTCCTATATTTCAATTTAGGGAATTTGGTAATGATTTTTGCACATAATATATTATTTATGGGATTAGTGAGAAATCCTAATCCACGATGGGACTCTATCCACTATTTGATTTTTTCCTAGAAATTGGCCTCAACTGATTTTGATTTCATGTTCCATATTATTTTCACACTACAAAATTAATATTATATTATAATTCAATGTCCTTTATACAACCCCTCTATATGATTATTCATGAGGCATTTATTTTATGTAACCATGATATGCACTCAAAATTATATGATATAGTTCAATTAAATGTTTATTACCTAATAAGATTTATATGATAACCCCTTTTTAATGTATTACCCAAGTTATCCAACACTGGTTTAGGGCCTAGAATAGGATTCAGATCTCATTATGGATATTAATATAATTATTTTTTTATTTTCTTTTTTTTTGTGTTATGAACCTAGTCCCTCAATAAAACTAGGTCTCTTTATTTTTCTATTTTTTATTGTATTTTTTTTGTAAAAAATAATGTCATAATATATTTTATGTTCCTTGGGACACTTTAGTTAGTATCAGAAAAAAAGTACAATATTATTTATCTTAGTACTAAAATAATTTAGTGATAACCCTAGGGATAAAATTATTTATAAGAAAATATCGTAAAAATTGAGTGAAGGCTAGAGTGAGTGATTTCCAAGAAATTATATCCTTGTATAGATATTAAAAGTGGGTGTGGATTTGAAACAATTATTATTAGGGGTAATAACCCCCAAAATGGTGGATTGGGTTTTAAATTTTTCATTTCCTAGTGCTTGATATTTTCACTCTTAGTTTCACACCAACAATGGATATTCATTATAAAATTCACAAATTATTTGTGAACTGTACTAAAGGACTTGAATATATTATTATATTAGAAAATATATACAGGAAACAACCATATATAAACAATATTGAAACTTATTGATTAATATGTTAGGATATATGTCACCTTTGTTATTTATTCCTTTTATATTCATAATTTCCCTTCTGTTATAATATGTAGATTTCTTATTGTCATACAAAAGTTTTTTTGGATAAAGTAAATGTCTACAATCATAATAAAATAGTGAAAGGTATGATCATTATCCATTCATGAGCATCAGATTTCCATTATTATTTTAGTTATATATATTCTTTTATGTCATTAAAGTTTATTTAAACTATTTAAAACCTCCTCAAATAATGGGATTGAGCTATATATAATAATAAGAAATATATAAATTACATTCATAGGTATATACTCCTATCTAGTCTATGTTTATAGACTAAAACTCCAAAAAAATATTTGTATACTTCATTTTGTGGAATTTTATTCTATATTGGGCGTAGATTGGCCTCCTTTATATAAATCCAACATTATCTGCTAGAATGGGGATAACTCTCAACATCCCATGTTTTCCTCAAATTATGTATAAGTGTAAGGAGGAATATTAATATCATTTTGAATCATCTTATCAAGATTCTATATTATTTCCTTATCGGAAGGAATTCATTTCTAGATTTATTTATAATAGAGAGATAATAATTCTTCCATAGATTCCCATTATGAAAGACTATGCTAATATATTCTTGTAGGAGTTTCCTAGTATGAAATCTATATGAGATGTTGAGTTCATGGTAGAACACATACTTGGATCTCTACCCATATCCAAAACCTCCTACATAATAGAAACCATTGAGTTAGAATAACTAAAGAATAAGTTATAAAGGAATCATTAAAAGGGGTTTCAATTCTCGAGTGATTCACTATGGGTTTCATTTGTCCTCCTTGTAAATTATTAATATGGTTCAATGTTACTCAACATTAATTATATAGAACTAAAAAATATTAATAAATAAAAAGTATCCCATGCCAGAGATTAATTACTTGTTCAATCAACTATGTGGGGCCTACAATTTCAATAAGGTGGACCTTCGGTATGGATATTACTAATAGAATGTGAATGAGTAATTTTTTTCAAGACTACCATTCGAACAAGGTATGGACACTATTAATTTATAGTGATTCCCTTCAGACTCATTGATGATTCAAAAATCATTATGTACAAAATAAATAGAGTATGTATAGATTAACTTGAAATTTTTTTGTCTTCTTTATATATGATATTCTTATATACTTTAAAATAAATAAGGGGAACGAGATGTATTTAAACATTGATATAAATTATTTATAAAAGGATATTATATATGAAAAATATATTAAATGTGAGTGTCGGATAAAGGAATTATCATTATGAGGAATGTTTTCATAAAAAGGTATATCTATAGACCCATCTAAGAAGAAGGAAATTTGGGAGTGGCCCAACTAAAATCTTTAACATATATTCATAGTTTACATGGATTTTCTTGATATTACAAATAATTTGTAGGAAACATTTCATTATTGGAAAACAATTTAATCAATATGGATTTAAAGGGAATGATGTCTTTCTTTTTTGATTAATATGATGGGATCATTAAGTAATTGGAAAATAATCTTATCACAACACTAGACCCCATATTTCCCACATATTGGGATAATTTTATGGAATACAATGATACATTAAAAAAGTATTATCATGGGAACTAATACAGATTTATTAAGTGATAGCCTATGTTTTATGGAAATTGAAATATCATCAGTGGAACTCTCCAACTAATTATTTGGAATTGGAAAAACGATCATCACATTGAAATTTTTTTGTCACAATACTTATGGGGAGAACTGTTATATATATATAGATATATATATAGGGATCATAAGATACTAAAATATATATATTCATAGAAAATGAGATTAATATTCACTAGTGAATATGGTTAGAGATGATCAAAGACTATGATGTGTCAATCAACTAACATCATGGGATAGTGAATTAAGTGGAAGATGTTTTAGGTAGATATAATCATTAGACTATATTAGTGATGAAAAATGAGAAGGATATAATATTTTAGTCTTTAAAATGACAAACATGATAATAAAAATGGATGTATAAACATTATTTCATTATCAAATGATTTCTCAACCATTAATTCTAGAAAATTGAAAGGATTCTCAAAGAGAAGATGTAGAAATATAAAGGTAGGTGGAAGCTGTAAGAAAAAGTAAATCCTATGATTTTAAAAATTGATGTGTAATGAGTAATAATATTTTTTTTCATGACTATGTATACAATAAAATATTTATATAATGAAGGTGTTATTGAATTATGCACATAGATTGGCCTTATGGATCAAAAAAGGGTGCATAAAGATGTATTAAGATCTCTGATGGAACTATTGATGAGAAATTATAAAGAAGGAGATCAGATAATATAAATGAAAGGGAATGGTATTCTTTCAAGTAAAATATGAAACAAAAAATTCCAACTGGATGATGAAACCATTACCCATGCCTTTATGAAAATGTGAAAATATGATCACGGAATTTTTCACTAGTCTTCCATTGAGGTCGAGTGAAAATAATTCAATTCATTTTATGTTGTATCTTCTTATAAACAATTCTCACTTAATTGTAATTCTAGACAAATTCTCACTCAATTAACATTCCATTATATATTGTATATAAATGATGAGGCATCATGGAACACCACTATAGAATATATCTGTTTGAGATCCAGTATTTGCCACTATTTTTGGGAAAATTAATCTTCATGAAATAAACACTAAACTGAACATCAGTACATTCTATCACCCCCATGATCCAATCTGAATAGACTATATTTCCACAAGAAGACGTGTTGATATCTGGATAATTGGATGTCAAATTCGGATGGAATCATAATATTCCTCTAGTCAAGTTCTCATAAAATAATATATTTACTTGAATAATAAAAATTCATCCATATGAATATATTATTTTGGAATTAATGTGTAACTCCACTATGTTGGGATTAAGTTGGTGAATACAATCTACTATAACCTGAACTAGTCAAGGAAATTTAAATAAAATGTCAAAATAATTACATAACACATCATAGTCACTCAAATTATAGATAAGAGATGTGTTAATAAATGTTGAGGAGACATTGAGCTTAGGTAAAAGATGAAGTATTCCTATGCATATCCCCATGGATTATAGAAATGGTATTTGGCTATAAGTGAAAGATATGTCCCAAGTACATCAACCCCTTTTATATTCTCAATAATGTTAGAGTGTTATTATATTGACTATCACTTTGAACAACATTTTCTCAAGTATATAATGTATTCCAAGTATCCCTATTGATTAATTATATACTTGATTCCTCATATGTAATGAATTAATACATGGTAAAACAAGAAAATTATCTCTATTATGAGGATAATTTGATGAAAATATTCAACCGTAGATATAAAGTTATATACAATAATAATACTAATATTGTAAAACTACTATGGTAAAAGAATAAGTTCAAGGAGGTGAAAAGGGAACTAGATGAATTCATGATGAAAATTTACCCTCACATGTTTTCATCCTTGTATGTAAAATAGAAATTTTGGGAGTGAAATCTCGAAAGGAGGGAAGAATGAAATAAAAATATTTTTACCTACAGAAATTCCCTTTAAATAATTATTTCATATTTAGAAATATATTATAAGGAACATCAACCACCAGATGAAACAAATAATGTTTTTTATATTAATTTGAAAATTATATTTATAGAACTAAAATTAAATTTTGAATTAAAAATATTATAATGGGGTAAAAATAGAAAACAATAAATTTGAACTTTTGGACATGATTGATCTACCAGAATAATAAAACTCACTACCAAAACTAAATAAATGAATATAAATTTTTTAAAGAAATAGGAATTTTTAAAATGTAAATATATGACCTTAATAAAAAAATATAAGTGGATTAAAAATTATTGAAATATTATGTATTTATAGAATTCATGGATCCCATATGACCATTACAAATCTGACCACCACAATAGTAATACTTCTGTAAGGATAATAATCTCATCATTTAAAGAGTAATCAATCCTGTGGAATAGTAAACTAATTGTTAGAATAGTAACCACACATATGGATGTGTAAAATAATAATTAATTATATAATAAAATAATTAATTGTCATATTTATATCATGATTTATGTATAAAATATATTTTAAAAATTATAAAATTAGTTTTTGTATTTTTGAAAAACATATATGTTTTATTTATTTTTTATACTAAATATGATAATTTTAAAAAAAATTATTATTCTTAGAATGTATTGTAAACTAATGAAATAATTTATTATAATGATAATATTATTTTGTGATACCATATCTAATATCTCAAAGAGTTGGAAAATTGATGATAAAATTAAAAAATTTATTTTTCTAATAAGTATGGTTTTTATTTTAAATTAAATATAAAATATTTAGAAAATTATTTTCATAAAAATACATTAATTTTATAAATCTATAAATCAAAATTGGATAAATAAATTTTTTTTTATTTGAAAAAAATAATTGATTTTTTATGAATAGTGTAATAAGACCAAATATGGTATTTAAGATTAGAAGCTAAGTATAAGAATTTTAGATACTTGGATGATGTAAGCTCCAATTAGTTTTAAATCCCATAAACAATTTGATGTACATATTTAGAGTAATTATAAATATTTTTTATATAGAGAATAATAATAAACTAGAGATTATAATATAAAAAATGCTTATTTATCTCCCTTATAATTCCACCCCTCATAACCACTTCTCCTCACAACTTATTATCCTTATAGCTTACCAAATTTCACACCATTTATCTTCCCAATATTATAACTCATTACATAGTTTTTATGGCACCACCAAATTTAAAATTACATGTGTCTTAACGAGTTCTTAAAGGAGATGAAATTCAAGAGGTAATAACCTCAAACTACATCTTCAAAATTATTTTCATATTCTACCTTCCCCAAAAAAATCATCCATTAATGAATAGTAACTCTTGGAAAATATAAATACCTGAGAATAATATTGATAATACAATATCAACTATCGACCCACTTATCTTCTTCTGTTATTTAAAAAATGAAACCATTTTCATATTTGGTTGGTTCACAACCTCCATGGATGATGGGTTTTTGTCTTCCATTAATGCCCTCAAGATTGGTCATAGTAATATTTTTATGGTCAAAGAAGTTGATAATAAATATATTAAAACATAATTAATATTATTTTTTTAATATACAACCATAATATTAAATTAAATTAAACTAGATCGTGATGATTGATAAAACTTCCAAAATAAACTAATCATAATTCAATGACGTTTATACTAAATGAGTCTCCATATCATAGAACACATATAATTATTTTGGAAAAATAAATTTTTTTGTTGTACATGAATTTAATTTCATTACACTTTAATATTTTTTCCCATTTGAAAATAACATCATTAATTATCCATAAGTGATCAGACAATGGAACCATGAAACAAACATTCTAAAAATGAAATAAATAAGTATATCCCATCGAAATGGATATAAATTAAATTAATAAAACTTATTAAAAATATATAGAAGAAAATTCTTTTAATTATGTTTTTTGTGAATAAAATAATCCTATCTAGGATGTTATGTGTAAGTGACAAATGATTATAGAACCTGATGTACATTATCTCTTTGATCCTACATTTTTCATTAGGTTATAAGATTTCTATCAATTTACCTCACATTATCTCTGTATTTTTATTATTTATTTTTTATAATATATATATATATATATATATATATATCTACCACATATATAAAATGTTTAATTCATAGTTATTTTATTAGAATATAAATGTTTTAATAGGATCCCTTTTCAGTTTCTCTTGATAATCATTTTTGAATAAAGGGGACTTCTCTATTTTGAATACCCTTAAAATTACCACTCATTATAATGTTTTAAACAGACCAAGATTTATAAATAATGTATTTTATTCATTCCTTGGTTTATAGATATTATTATTCCATTTCCTTCTTCAAATACACTTTTCTTTTTTTTCTTAAATCCTCGTTTGAGAGGTACATTTACAATAGGATTTATTTAATCATTTTAATGATTTTTCATCACATGGAAATTATTTATGATGAATTATTCCTATGAAAATAAAGTTGATTCGAGGGGATGCCATCTGTTTTCACTACTTTTTGCCTCTCTGAGCCCTGGGTGCTTGTAGCCCTTGTGCCTATCTCTTTTAATAAAAAAATTACTCAATGATGATGATTATGATATTCCATCTTTTTATGATATATGAAATGGTTAGAAGACCCTTTTTTCATGTGTGATCCATGTTATATGATTCATTTTTGATAACCATATATGTCACACATATGAATTTACATTCTATGATGAGTTCATACATATAATGATTGAAGGAATAGTGTAATTGTTTCTCTTATAAGATATTGTCTATAGGATTAAGGAGTAATCCTAATCTATGATGGGACTCTGTTTTCCATGTGATATTTTCCTAGTAGTAAGCCTTGAATTATTCTTATGTCTTGTTTTCTGTTACAATAAAATTTTGTTGATCTGTGATTGAATGATTCCATGTTCATTATCATATTCCTCAATATGATTATTTCTAAGAATTGTATTTTTTTTAAATCATGTTATTTCATCATACTCATATATTATTCATAATTACAATGTTTGTTCTCCTATAAGGATTTTTTGCTCAACCATTTTTGTAACATCCCAGGTAATTAAAGAATAAATAATTTTCATATTTATTAATATTAGAGAATTAAATATGAATTTTAATTAAAAGGGGTTGCTATGTTCGATAGCGTACCTGATACGCAACGATGAGTTTCTTTGAAACTTACGCAGCACACTAGTAATATAATAATATTATGTTAGTTAACAAGTAGCCGTTGTACTGGCGGGAATGAATAGAAATAACTAAAATATGAATAGATATGTTTTTATATGTTTTTATATTTACCCAATAAAAGATAAAGGCTTAAAATACGGAAAGAGTTCAATTTTAGGCTTTTATACTCTAATTTTCACTAAAGGTTCACTTATCACCTTTTAATGGTGAACCGTCATTAAATATAGTTTTGATCACTCTTATACATTCTTTTGGACCAAATAAAACTTTTATTAAGAATCGGGACATCAAATTTTACTTTGTGTAATTTTTGGTACCTTTCTGATAAAATTCATTTTTTTTTATGAATAGTGTAAAATGTTGCATTTTAATTCAAAACCTCTTTTTGATCTAATTTATTTATATGATTAGATTATCTTTTGAACTGGTTTTAAAGTGAAATTAGAATATATTTTTACCATTTTATCCAATGGTGGTCATTGGAATCAATTTCACTTTGAAATTAGACTTAAACTGGTGTCAATCTTTTGATACTTATTGTTTTGTAAAAACACGCTATTTGCTCTGGCAGCGGGAATTAATTATTAAATTAATTAATGTGACTTATATGATTTGAATTTTGTAAAATAGACTTCATTTTTGAATTCGGAATATCAAATATAGCTTAGGGTGAATTTTTGGTAATTTTCTGAAAAACTTCAATTTTTGATGAATAGTGAAACCACTAAGTGGTAATCAAGCAAACTGATTTTTCGGTTAAATGAAATTTTACCACTAATGTGTGTTGAATTTTGAAAATCCGACATACATGGTTGTCATTAAGAAGTAAAATGTGGTTCAATGAGATTAAAATAATTTTTTGGTGAATAGTAACTTATTAAGTTCTTAATCGCGATTAGAGGTAATTAGTGTAGTTTAAGGTATAAATAATGATTTAATAATATGAAATGACCTAGACACATGTCCCAACCTCATTGGTTGTGTCATGGCCGACCAAGACAAGTCATGGCCTAACTTGGGGACCCCATGTATCCACTTTTGTTGGGAAATAACATAAATTACTTTTTATTAAATGTTAAAGTGAAAATGACACAAACATAATATGTTTTGCGAAAACAATTTTTAAGTGGGGTTATACAAGTCCAAATTTTGATTATAAATATTCATTGGAAAGATAAAAAGATTTCCTACATCATAGTATTTGTTTTATAATTTTTAGACATTAAATAAATTAAATTATTTATGACATAATAATGATGCAGCGATGACATCATTATTTGACGATTTAAATAAAATGGAAAGATAATGTAATATCTATGAACTACACATGTCCAAAACCAATTGGATGAGTGGATTTCGAACCCTTATCACCTTATCCACGAATCCTATCAATGTGGGACCTTTTAAAACCGAAACACATTTTCAAATTAAGTTATATTTCTTTACTTTCCAAAAGTGCCCCTCCTCTCCTCTTATAAAAGGCCCCCACCTCTACCTCATTTCACACACTCTTAAAGCCATTGGCTCGGCCAAACCCTGCCCATTTGCTCTCTACACATCCCTCTCCTCATCCTAGAGGATTCCCTTTGGGCAGAATCCTTTCAAAGGAAGCCTTTAGGCTCAAACCAAAAGAAGTTACACTTTTTAAGGTATTTCATTCTCTCATGTTCATTTGTTTTATTTTGCTTCTCCGACCCCCTAAACTCTTTTTATATACTTCTTTTGTAACAACACCAGTATCATCAATATACTAGGATGTTGTTATAAGATTTATTTGATCTACACTCTCACACAACTACATCAAATGGTTAAAGAACATACGGTTTCTGCGGATGGCGAAATTCTGCCTCCCGAAACGATGATTGTTCAATACTCATTTAACACCTTCAAAGGTGGCCATTATGATGTCACTATTTTTATATATGATATGTAATATGTTTATGTTTTACTTATGCTTCTGTATTTTTCATTTGTGTCTTACCTTTATGGCTTCCATTATGGGTATACGCGATATCTTCATTTAAGGAAGTGCGGACTACCGCCCCCTCAAAGTGATGTGATTCGTTAATGCCATATGTGGGACGTGTAAAGGATGGATTTAAAGTTATTATATATGATGTTATACTGGAATTATAATATACCTATATATATCATTATCATTTATTTCCATTAAAGTATGAGATAGAAATGAAAGTAGCGTTCATGCGTACGTACGGACTACCGTCTCCATGAACGGTGCATTTCATTTCTTATCCACAAATGTAATGTACTATTAAAAGTACATGTATATAATGGATATATATAATTAATGATATATCTAAATGATGAATATAATTCTGGAATTAAAATATACATAAGTCTCATTTAGTTTTAATTCCATTAATATGACAAAGAAATGAAAGTAGCGTTCATGCGTACGTACGGCTTACCGTCTCCATGAACGGTGAATTTCATTTCTTACCTCTAAATGATTATCTAATATTTTAAATACATGTATGTACTGTATATATATGACATATATGATATCTACATCATGAATACCATTCTGGATATAATGAAACATTGACCAAATTAACAACATGTAAGTGTAAGAAGTCTATTTTTGACTTAAGAACCAAATACCGACAAAATGAACATTATTAACTTAAATGATTGCATGATGTTCATAACATGGTATAAAAGGAATAATGAACTTGGAAAAGATTCATAATCAAGTAGAGATTAACTAAATTTTATTATTCAGGAGTTTAAAGAACGGTCGGGTCAAGTCAGATACGAGGTATGGGAACTTCTTAACCCAATTTCCATTCTTTGGGTTAATCTCCTACTTCCAAATTATGTCATTATATTATTATGTCGTATCTTGTATTTGTACTTTATTTATGTGTACTTATAGTGAATACACATAATGTATCTATTTTATTTTAAAAATTATCTTTGTATGGGACTTCGTCTCAATCTCCTTTCGTTGAGGCATATTTTATTTTATACACAACTTTCTTTTATACGGTGTATAAACCCCTTTGACTTTTACGTTTATTCAAAAGGAATCTTTTTTTTTATACGAAGCATTTACTAAACGACAAAAGGGAATGTTTTTGTCGTATGTATGCGGCGACAACGACTTCTCCGCCGTCGTAACCGTTATTTAAGTTTCGGCTTCCTCTACAAGCCATACCTTCTTTTTTTTAAAAGAAAAATAAATACCATGTTTTACTTTGGTATTGAAAATGGTTTTCATAATGTTTTTATTATATCAATGTGTTGTATTGATATCTCGTGATTGAAATGTGGAAATTTTATGTTTCCTTTATGCATGTTTTATGTGATATGATTATGTTATGGTTCTTGGGCATTATTATGAAGACGGGTGGTTCCGTGATAAACTAAGGGCGGGTGAGCCCGTTATAGCTCTCCAATGCATTGGGTAACGCGAAGGAGTGAAACGTTAAGGTTTCTCTGAAGAGATTTTAGGGAATATACTGTGATGGGTATTCCAAACGTAACCAAGAGGGTTACTCCCTACGTAAGAATGTTATGAATGCCTCAAGTTACCTTTATGTCTTATGATTTCTATGATTTATTCATGATTTTATGAGGTATTTTAAAGTGCCTATGTTTTATGGGTAAAGTATGATTTCATTCTTATTTATATATGAACTCATGTTTCCTTTCCATGTTTTTTTTAATAACCCATACTGAGTTTTTATGCTCATCCCAAGTTTTTGAAATGTTTTTCACAGGTCAAGGGAAAGGTACATGATAAGATGATAGAGTCAAGGATGTGTCAAGAAATAATCCATGTTTTATTTTAAATGTGTTTCCATTGATGGGAATGAAGAATACTATCTTTATGTAACCACTTTGTTTATATGTGGAATGTAATGCAAGTTTTATGATCTAATTCTCTAAAACTCTAAACCTGAAAAGATCCTCAATGTGTAATCTTGTAATAACACAAGATTAAGTAAGGTTTAAGGCTGGGGCCTTATAGTTGGTATCAGAGGTCGGTTTAGACAACTTTAGGAGTTAGAAAAGTGTTAAATTATAATATGATTGAAATGATATAGCATTTACAGATTACCATGTTGCTTTGCCTAAGATATTTCGGTGTTCAGAATGGTTTTCCGCAGAGGAAACAAAGCATCTATGTTGGGACGACATCAGGAGGAAGACAACCTTCCAAATCAGCAACCTGAGATGGTCGGAATCGGAACTGAACAGTTTGTTGCAGTAATGGCACAGTTGACTCAGGCTATAAATGGTGGTGGTAACCATGCACGAGATCAGCCAGATCAACCGCAGAGGAACATGTCAGTGGTGGAACATTTCATGAGGCAACATCCCCCATCATTCAGAGGATCATCTGACCCTGTGCAAGCTGAAGGGTGGATTAAAGCACTGGAGAATATTTTTGATGTCATGGGGTGTTCAGACAATCAAAAGGTTAGTCTTGCTATTTACCATTTGGAGGGTGAAGCAGATCAGTGGTGGTCTATGGTTAAAAATATCAGGGAAGCCGATGAGATTGATGCTCTTGACTGGGATGATTTCAAAGGTATGTTTCTTGAGAAGTATTTTCCTAAGGCTGTTCGACTTAGGATGGAAAAGCAATTCTTGGAATTGAGGCAAGAGGAAGACTCAGTGGCTGCCTATGAAGAAAGGTTCACTCGATTGGCAAGGTATGCTCCCAATTTTATCCGGGACCTTGATAGTAAAATCAATCGTTTTTACTCAGGATTAAAGCCAAAGTATCGAAGGGCATTAGCTTCTCGTGAGTTTAAAAGTTATGAAAAGCTTGTTCGATGTGCTGAGAAGGTGGAAATGGAGTTTGCCGATGACCAAGTTTTCTATAACAACCAGCAGAAGAAGAGACCGAGGTGGCAGGAGAAAGGTAAGAATTCTTCAAAAAAGTCTGATGGTAAGAAAACTAAGTTTTCAGTTTGTGATAAATGTGGAAAAAGGCATGCTGGGGAATGTCTTCTGAATTCTGGGAAGTGCTACCGATGTGGTAAGATGGGACATAAGGCTCGTGATTGCACTGAAAAGGATCAAGGTGAAGGTAAGAATAAATTTGATTTACAGTTAGTGAAATGTTTTAAGTGCAATGAGATGGGTCACTATGCAAACGAGTGTCCGACAAGGAGCTTGAGTGATGGGAAGCAGTTAGACTACAAGCAGAAAGGGGTTGTGAAATCCTTTGCAACTACTTCAGCAGATGTTGGGCCATCGAATGAAGTGGTGTCAGCTCCAGGGAGCTCAGTATTTTTCGAAGATTGACTTGAGGTCGGGGTACCATCAGTTGAATGTAAAAGAAGCAGACGTTCCGAAGACTGCGTTCCGTACTAGATATGGCCATTATGAATTTGTAGTTATGCCTTTTGGGTTAACCAATGCACCTGCTGTATTCATGGACCTTATGAATAAAATTTTCCATGAGTTCTTGGATATGTTTGTGTTTGTGTTTTGAGGTTTGTGAAGAGGTTGTGTGTGCCTTCTGATTCACAGTTGAAGAGAGAGTTGTTATGTGAAGCTCATAGTTCTCCGTTTTCAGTTCATCCGGGCAGTACTAAGATGTATAGAGATTTGCGGGAGTATTACTGGTGGGATGGAATGAAAAGAGATATTGCTGATTTTACTGTGAAGTGTTTGACTTGTCAACAGGTTAAAGCAGAGCGGCAGTTACCGAAAGGGATGCTTCAGCCTTTACCAGTGCCAGAGTGGAAATGGGAGAATATATCCATGGACTTTGTTGTTGGATTACCAAAGACATCTCGAGGTAATAATGCAATCTGGGTTATTGTTGATCTCTTGACCAAGTCTGCTCATTTCCTTGCTATACGAGATACTTTCTCTCTTGATCAACTTTCCCGTTTGTATCTTAAAGAGATAGTCAGGTTACATGGAGTTCCCCTCTCCATTGTATCAGATCGTGATCCCAGGTTGACCTCTAACTTTTGGAAAGGCCTTCAGAAGTCGTTGGGTACTGAATTAAATTTTAGTACAGCTTTTCATCCTCAATCAGATGGGCAGTCAGAACGAACAATTCAGACATTGGAGGATATGCTACGAGCTTGTTCTATGGATTATCAGGGAAGTTGGGACCAGCATCTTTCTTTGGTTGAGTTTTCATATAATAACAGTTTTCATTCCAGTATACAGATGGCACCAATTCAGGAATTATATGGGAAGCGGTGTCGAACTCCAGCTTTCTGGGATGAAGTGGGTGAAAGGAAGTTGATGGGACCAGAATTGGTAGAAGAGATGGCAGAAAAAGTTCAGTTGATTCAGAAACACATGAGAACAGCTCAGAGCAGGCAGAAGAGTTATGTGGATAACCGGAGGAAGGATCTATCTTTCGAGGTAGCTGATCATGTTTTTCTCAAGGTTTCTCCTTGGAAAAGCGTGATGAGATTTGGTAAGAAAAGGAAAGTTGAGTCCAAGGTTCATTGGACCATACGAAGTTCTAGAGAGAGTTGGATCAGTTGCATACCGAGTGGCTTTACCTCCGAGTTTATCTCAGGTACAAAATGTTTTTCACGTTTCGATGTTGAGAAAGTATATGCCAGATCCATCTCATGTTTTGAGTCCAGAGGTAGTTCAGCTGGAAGAGAACCTATCTTATGAGGAACAACCGTTCCAGATTCTTGACCATAAGGAGCAAGTGTTACAGAATAAGGTGATTCACCAGGTAAAGGTTTTGTGGAAAAACCACATGATTGAAGAGGCAACGTGGGAATCTGAAAATGCTATGAGGGATAAATACCCCCACTTATTTTGATAAGTGAATAAAATTGCGAGGACGCAATTCCCAAAAGGGGGGAAGGATGTAACATCCCAGGTAATTAAAGAATAAATAATTTTCATATTTATTAATATTAGAGAATTAAATATGAATTTTAATTAAAAGGGGTTGCTATGTTCGATAGCGTACCTGATACGCAACGATGAGTTTCTTTGAAACTTACGCAGCACACTAGTAATATAATAATATTATGTTAGTTAACAAGTAGCCGTTGTACTGGCGGGAATGAATAGAAATAACTAAAATATGAATAGATATGTTTTTATATGTTTTTATATTTACCCAATAAAAGATAAAGGCTTAAAATACGGAAAGAGTTCAATTTTAGGCTTTTATACTCTAATTTTCACTAAAGGTTCACTTATCACCTTTTAATGGTGAACCGTCATTAAATATAGTTTTGATCACTCTTATACATTCTTTTGGACCAAATAAAACTTTTATTAAGAATCGGGACATCAAATTTTACTTTGTGTAATTTTTGGTACCTTTCTGATAAAATTCATTTTTTTTTATGAATAGTGTAAAATGTTGCATTTTAATTCAAAACCTCTTTTTGATCTAATTTATTTATATGATTAGATTATCTTTTGAACTGGTTTTAAAGTGAAATTAGAATATATTTTTACCATTTTATCCAATGGTGGTCATTGGAATCAATTTCACTTTGAAATTAGACTTAAACTGGTGTCAATCTTTTGATACTTATTGTTTTGTAAAAACACGCTATTTGCTCTGGCAGCGGGAATTAATTATTAAATTAATTAATGTGACTTATATGATTTGAATTTTGTAAAATAGACTTCATTTTTGAATTCGGAATATCAAATATAGCATAGGGTGAATTTTTGGTAATTTTCTGAAAAACTTCAATTTTTGATGAATAGTGAAACCACTAAGTGGTAATCAAGCAAACTGATTTTTCGGTTAAATGAACTTTTACCACTAATGTGTGTTGAATTTTGAAAATCCGACATACATGGTTGTCATTAAGAAGTAAAATGTGGTTCAATGAGATTAAAATAATTTTTTGGTGAATAGTAACTTATTAAGTTCTTAATCGCGATTAGTGGTAATTAGTGTAGTTTAAGGTATAAATAATGATTTAATAATATGAAATGACCTAGACACATGTCCCAACCTCATTGGTTGTGTCATGGCCGACCAAGACAAGTCATGGCCTAACTTGGGGACCCCATGTATCCACTTTTGTTGGGAAATAACATAAATTACTTTTTATTAAATGTTAAAGTGAAAATGACACAAACATATTATGTTTTGCGAAAACAATTTTTAAGTGGGGTTATACAAGTCCAAATTTTGATTATAAATATTCATTGGAAAGATAAAAAGATTTCCTACATCATAGTATTTGTTTTATAATTTTTAGACATTAAATAAATTAAATTATTTATGACATAATAATGATGCAGCGATGACATCATTATTTGACGATTTAAATAAAATGGAAAGATAATGTAATATCTATGAACTACACATGTCCAAAACCAATTGGATGAGTGGATTTCGAACCCTTATCACCTTATCCACGAATCCTATCAATGTGGGACCTTTTAAAACCGAAACACATTTTCAAATTAAGTTATATTTCTTTACTTTCCAAAAGTGCCCCTCCTCTCCTCTTATAAAAGGCCCCCACCTCTACCTCATTTCACACACTCTTAAAGCCATTGGCTCGGCCAAACCCTGCCCATTTGCTCTCTCCACATCCCTCTCCTCATCCTAGAGGATTCCCTTTGGGCAGAATCCTTTCAAAGGAAGCCTTTAGGCTCAAACCAAAAGAAGTTACACTTTTTAAGGTATTTCATTCTCTCATGTTCATTTGTTTTATTTTGCTTCTCCGACCCCCTAAACTCTTTTTATATACTTCTTTTGTAACAACACCAGTATCATCAATATACTAGGATGTTGTTATAAGATTTATTTGATCTACACTCTCACACAACTACATCAAATGGTTAAAGAACATACGGTTTCTGCGGATGGCGAAATTCTGCCTCCCGAAACGATGATTGTTCAATACTCATTTAACACCTTCAAAGGTGGCCATTATGATGTCACTATTTTTATATATGATATGTAATATGTTTATGTTTTACTTATGCTTCTGTATTTTTCATTTGTGTCTTACCTTTATGGCTTCCATTATGGGTATACGCGATATCTTCATTTAAGGAAGTGCGGACTACCGCCCCCTCAAAGTGATGTGATTCGTTAATGCCATATGTGGGACGTGTAAAGGATGGATTTAAAGTTATTATATATGATGTTATACTGGAATTATAATATACCTATATATATCATTATCATTTATTTCCATTAAAGTATGAGATAGAAATGAAAGTAGCGTTCATGCGTACGTACGGACTACCGTCTCCATGAACGGTGCATTTCATTTCTTATCCACAAATGTAATGTACTATTAAAAGTACATGTATATAATGGATATATATAATTAATGATATATCTAAATGATGAATATAATTCTGGAATTAAAATATACATAAGTCTCATTTAGTTTTAATTCCATTAATATGACAAAGAAATGAAAGTAGCGTTCATGCGTACGTACGGCTTACCGTCTCCATGAACGGTGAATTTCATTTCTTACCTCTAAATGATTATCTAATATTTTAAATACATGTATGTACTGTATATATATGACATATATGATATCTACATCATGAATACCATTCTGGATATAATGAAACATTGACCAAATTAACAACATGTAAGTGTAAGAAGTCTATTTTTGACTTAAGAACCAAATACCGACAAAATGAACATTATTAACTTAAATGATTGCATGATGTTCATAACATGGTATAAAAGGAATAATGAACTTGGAAAAGATTCATAATCAAGTAGAGATTAACTAAATTTTATTATTCATGAGTTTAAAGAACGGTCGGGTCAAGTCAGATACGAGGTATGGGAACTTCTTAACCCAATTTCCATTCTTTGGGTTAATCTCCTACTTCCAAATTATGTCATTATATTATTATGTCGTATCTTGTATTTGTACTTTATTTATGTGTACTTATAGTGAATACACATAATGTATCTATTTTATTTTAAAAATTATCTTTGTATGGGACTTCGTCTCAATCTCCTTTCGTTGAGGCATATTTTATTTTATACACAACTTTCTTTTATACGGTGTATAAACCCCTTTGACTTTTACGTTTATTCAAAAGGAATCTTTTTTTTTATACGAAGCATTTACTAAACGACAAAAGGGAATGTTTTTGTCGTATGTATGCGGCGACAACGACTTCTCCGCCGTCGTAACCGTTATTTAAGTTTCGGCTTCCTCTACAAGCCATACCTTCTTTTTTTTAAAAGAAAAATAAATACCATGTTTTACTTTGGTATTGAAAATGGTTTTCATAATGTTTTTATTATATCAATGTGTTGTATTGATATCTCGTGATTGAAATGTGGAAATTTTATGTTTCCTTTATGCATGTTTTATGTGATATGATTATGTTATGGTTCTTGGGCATTATTATGAAGACGGGTGGTTCCGTGATAAACTAAGGGCGGGTGAGCCCGTTATAGCTCTCCAATGCATTGGGTAACGCGAAGGAGTGAAACGTTAAGGTTTCTCTGAAGAGATTTTAGGGAATATACTGTGATGGGTATTCCAAACGTAACCAAGAGGGTTACTCCCTACGTAAGAATGTTATGAATGCCTCAAGTTACCTTTATGTCTTATGATTTCTATGATTTATTCATGATTTTATGAGGTATTTTAAAGTGCCTATGTTTTATGGGTAAAGTATGATTTCATTCTTATTTATATATGAACTCATGTTTCCTTTCCATGTTTTTTTTAATAACCCATACTGAGTTTTTATGCTCATCCCAAGTTTTTGAAATGTTTTTCACAGGTCAAGGGAAAGGTACATGATAAGATGATAGAGTCAAGGATGTGTCAAGAAATAATCCATGTTTTATTTTAAATGTGTTTCCATTGATGGGAATGAAGAATACTATCTTTATGTAACCACTTTGTTTATATGTGGAATGTAATGCAAGTTTTATGATCTAATTCTCTAAAACTCTAAACCTGAAAAGATCCTCAATGTGTAATCTTGTAATAACACAAGATTAAGTAAGGTTTAAGGCTGGGGCCTTATAATTTTCATTATATACACCCCAGGTTATCCTATGACATTTTTAGATATAAAAGGAGTTTAGGATCTCATTATTAATATTAAGATAAATTAATTTAATTTTAGTTTCTTTTTATTATTATTAAATTAATCTTACAAATACTCTAGAACTCAAATTAATTGGGTTTTTTTATTAGTTTGTAATCTTAAAAATCATTTAATAATGTTTAAAAAGGGCTTGGGTCACTTTATCCAAATAATTCCAAGAAATACTCAGAATTTTTTTTATAAAAAAATTATTTAAAAAATTATTTATCCAAATAAATAAACATAACTAAATCTTGTATCATTAGTAAAACATTTACATGTATCATTAACTTTTCAACACAACATATTACTACTTTATATTCACTAAAATTGATTATAAAACATGGTATATCAATTTTTATAATAAATTTTTTTTTAAACATAAAATCTATCATAAAAATATAAGTATATAAAGTAATACCTAAACTCTAAATAGTTAAAAATAATTTAAATTTTAGGTATTTTAGAAATTATAAGTAACCCCCATAATTAGTGATAATATTTTTTCACATCTTTATAATCCACTTATTTCTTCTCCATGGCCAACCCATATAAGAAAATAAATTACTTTAAGTTCAAGGTAAATTCAATTTAATTTTAAAAAAAATTGGATATAGAATTAATACAAACAATTCATTCCTAAAATTCATTCCAAAAAATTTATTCCAATAAAATAAATAAAAACTTATGTTGAATTCCAACGGTTCTTTGTTTTATATCTTTTAGGAATAATCTAATCCATCATGTCATGTAATATACTAATTGAATGATATTAAAAGAATTTGATCATGAAATTGTAAAAATTTATTTTCTTTCATATATATGGGCCTTTTTTTATTCATAGAAGTGGTATTTACTCAATCAATAGGTATCACATTCTCTACTTCCACGAGAATTATCCATCATTTTTTTATTAATCCAGAAAAATAATATATTAATTTTTATAATTGACCCACTATTTTTTATATATTTTTTTATATTTCATATCATCTTTTTTAATATATTATATTTTCACAATTAACCCATTTTTATTCTATTCCCCGTATATTTTTCTATTTTCCATTTCCCACATTTTAGATGATTTTTTTAATTTTTTTGGAAGTATCATACTAAATTATTACATTTCATCACTTAAACAAAAATTATTACCCTTATGAAATATATTTTTATTTATGAATTAATATGGAATTTTAAATTCTCAAAAAAATATCTAAATGATAAATTAGTTTTTTCATATTTGTCAAGGTCATTCCAATGCTAAAAATATACTCCAAAAATATATGAAATTTTTCTTCTTCAATATTAGGAATATATATAACCATTATAAAATATAATATAGTCTCTCTAACTAAAAATTATCTATTTATAACTTTTATATGTATCACTATAGTATCCACAAATTATCAAAAAATTATTATGGGGTTAATATCTTTCAAACCAAAGATTTTGAATGTTTAGTATCACCTAATACTCTTACTCGAGTATTGATAACATAATTTTTTTTTAAAATACATATAATCTGGTATTAATAGGAATATAAAAAATATATTAATATTGCTTCATATTTTATGAACTCATACACTATATAGATAATAATTCTTTAATAAGTGGTATTTTCCACATATTTTAATGTTTCTTATTATTTAAAAATAGTTTGATAATAGAAATTTTAGTTGTGATCACGATGATAAAGATTTCAAAATTAATATCATAAATAATTTTATTAAAAATTTAAATAATTATACTCATATATTCTATAACTATATATGGATTCCTTTTTTATATATGTTAATGGTCACATATATTTTAGAATTGTTTATTCTCAAAATACAAATTTCCAATTAATTTTTTTCACATCCTATAATATTCATCCTTATAGTATTTTTAGGAATGTTTTTCTATCATCTCATTATTCCATAAATTTCGTCAATGGTTTTCCCTCTCTATAAAGAAATTTATTTCACATTATTTCTTATGATGAAATCTATATCAACTGATATAATTTTCATTGGTCATTCTTATAATTGATTATCTATTTTTAAAGCATGATATTTTGGATTTATTCTCAATGAAATATAGTATATTGAATTATCCCTTAATGTGTGGTAAGAATCAATTTTAATGGTAATAATACAATAAAAGATTCTCTATAATGAGAAATGACAGTTTTTAAGATTCATCTTTTTTTTTTGAATCCATCCTTTACCCCTCCTTGATGAAATTTCTTAAACTCCATAACATTTTTCTTATTGACTCTATAAAAAAAATTATATTCCAATTTAAACCATTTTTATTTATATCCCCATAAAACATAATAGTGGGTTGATTTTAGATTGTTAACCTTTCAACATTCTTCATCGAACACTCTAACTATGAATCCATCCTTATTATAGAATATATTATGTAAAAAAATTAACACCTTTAAATTTCCATTAAAAACAAAATTTAAAAGTGCCTTCTAATAATTTATAACCCAACACCAATATTTTTTGTAAAAATTATCCTCCAATGAGAGTATCAAAGATCATACTATTTATTTAATATAACCATTTACAAAAAATTTTAATTAGAAATAAAGTATTTTATTAATTATGTAATAATAAATCTATAATATATTTACATAATTTATCTAAACAATCTAAAAAATTGATTTATATTTACAATTTCTATTGGATATTCATATATTGTTAGGTTTAAAATAATGGTTTTATAGAATGTGCTACATTATCATCTCATGTAATGATTGAATATACATATTACATATGAATTTAATATTCTATTTTATCTTTTGTAAAAATTTAAAATAAATAGGTCCCTACCACATCGTCGAGTACATAATTAATTTGAAAATATTCACAAAACGTTCCTTGATTACTTGTGGATCAAATTTTGTTATAATGTTATTTGAATTGAATTTTAGATCATTTGGATGATTAGGGGATTTATATCAACACAATTTGTGGCAACTAATGGAAAGGGAATTATTCATTATATCTCCATGCATTATGGATAACCAAAATCAATTAACAATATATATCATTACATTACTATTTATTAAACAGTATACACTTCAAGAATTTTACAAATAGAATCCATGTATAATTTTATTTGGTTTTTTCTAAATAGAGTTGAAAATAAATATTTTATTAAAAATCCTTCTTTCACAATTGAATAATATTTTTGGGTGACCTAATCAAAACAAAAATAAATATTAAAACTTTTAGATTAATATTCAATACATACAATAAAACACACAACCTATAAAGATAAGGGTTTATTGTATTTAGATACTAGATACATAGAAAAATTATTCTGTAAAATATCTTCTACATCACCTAAAAAATCATTCTCACATAAAACACTTCTTATACACTTCCTAATGTTCATCAAAACATGGGGTAAGAGACATAAACTGAGATATATGATTCTAATTTAAGGCAAAATTATTGGACATCAATTAATAATCATATTCTAGAATATGATAAGTGTAAGGAAATGTGACCATAATAATAACTTTCAATGTTCATATCAAATTTTCCATAGATCATAAACTTGAGTCATGGAATTAAATATTAACATTTTGAATGACTTGAATCATAAATATAATAAATAAATAAAATTCGATTATGCCCCATGATATCATATCATATGGATTTTGAACATGTCATAGGATTGTTTTGGTCTAATAATAAGAAAAACTATATAAATATATTGGTAATCACACATTTATCAGTAAATTAACTAAATAGGTTAACTCCAGCATTATCTTTTGATTTAATTATACATATTTAAATGTATAATATCGTAGGAGTTGATTAAAATTTTCGTCTCTTATAAGTTTCTTTAACAACCTCATCTCTAAATATTTTCTTAACATCGTTGCATCGTATTATTTTCTGATCTACGTCATATTTTCCCAATCTATTTGATAGACATATGATTTCTATACCTCCAACTGAGTAATCATAATTCATTAAAATGTATTCCATAATATCTAAATCATTCATCAAATCATAATATCATAACATGTGAAAAAATTATTGGGTTTCATATAAATATCAACATCGTAGTCACAAACAATCAAGATATATAATTGTAATAGTATTATTATATCATATCCCCCAAAAAATAAAAATAAACATCAAAATATTTTATCATAGATTAATAATTCATTTAAAAAATAATGTTAATAAATATTTATGAAATGTTTTTTTAATAACATATATAAAATATAAAACACTAATGAATATTATGGAAAATAGTTTACTTGAATGGAACCAAGGAAACTTTTAAAAATGATTTAATTAATTGTTTGGTCATGTGTATAATATTTTAAAGGTTCTGATCCATTAATTTGAGAGAATTATGGTTTTGAAGGCATATAGGGGGATCCATGAAGAGTTTGGATGTAAAAAGAGAGATATGATGATGAGATCTCCAATTAAATGGGTCCGGCTTTCTGTAGCCTTGGTTGTGTGGTAGAAGATATAAATTTATGGCATGGAGCAGTTGTCTATGACACAATACCTTGGGATGATATTTTCTTTTATAAAACCAAAATCAGTATAGTTGTGGAAATGAGGCTTAGGCTGCACCATGGAGTAGTGTAGCTATAGTTTAAAGATGATGGATTTAGAGTAGTGTCATAGTGTGTAGTTTTTTATGTTCTTCCAATATTCACATGTCTATGATGTGGTCACCCGACTACAGCATTGGGGGTTAATGGTTGAGTTTACATTCCTGTAATATTTTTTATATATTTATGATGTGAAGTGAGACTAAACTATATTTTTTTTATAGTTTCAATTGTTTTGGGGTAGATAATTAGTGGAGTGAGGTTGTGATGTGGGCCCTTTGAAAGAGAGTGGGTTTTGTGGAGAGAAGGTTTCAGGTGTTTTGTGGTTTCCTTTGTCTTTAATTTGATATTTAGTGAGGTGATAGATGAAATTTTTAGACACAAATTTGAATGTTAAGGTTGTGGCATGGTCCTCCCAGTTGTTTCATTGTCCCATCATTTTTCAGAAGTTCTATAGTTTCTATAAGAGTGATATGTCATGGTATCATGTTTTTAATCCCACATGTAAAGCCCAAAAACCCCTTGAACCTCCTCATTATTTCTAAATTATCATCAGGTATTATTTGAAATAAGTGCATCATAAGATTTTATTTCAATCCCCTTTTAATGATTTTAAATTTCGGCCATGGGAGATCATTTTTTAGTTGTTTTAGGTGATCCCCTTCAATTTTATTCTCCTTGTTTCTCCCATTTTCTCTCTATTGTTTGCCTAGAGGTGTTTTATATCAAGGATAACCTTTTTTATTTTTCATTAAGAAGATTTTTAAGGGTGTGTAATTTAGGGTGATTAAGTTTTTCTCCTTCATCAAGGTTCTTAATGGTGATTTTCCTCTCATTATAACATTTTATTGTGGACTATAAAGATTTATTTTAAGGAAGGGGTATTTCATTTCTCATATAGTTTCATCATGATGGGTGGGGTTATTCTCATGTTATATATGATGAAGATAGTTTTAACATATTAAAGTAATTAGTGAATTGTATTAATTTAAATTGATGTGGAAGGGGAAATAAATCACATGTTTTGTAGCTAATGATATTAATGGCATTTTCATTATAAAGGACAAGTGAATTATTGAAAATCATTACTATTGGGGGGATTTTTATCACAATGGTCATTATGAGTACAAAAAACGTTTTGTGTAGTTATTTTTTATCACCTTGAATGAAATTGGATAAGAATGTATATCTAGAAAAAGAATTGATTGTACATGGAAATTATGGATCTTGTTTGAATTTCCATGAAATAATCAAGTTAAGGTGATGAGAATCCTTTTTAGAAATATAAAAAATGATATTTGAATGCTATAAAATTGTTGGGATGTGTGGGAAGATGTAATCTGATTTGGTTAAGATATGTTCAAGGTGTAATGAAAAGTATTTGTGATGTGTTAGTTTTGATGAGATATAGTGGTAATGTGAAATGATTGAAATGTGGTGGTTTTCGGCATGAGATGTTGGATAGTTATTGAATTGAATAGTGTTGTTCTAGTTTCCAATATGTGATTTAATAATTTATTAATAAATAAATTGGAATTTAATGGGTTGGTTTGGCAAGGAAACATTTATATTAAAATGGGAGGTGTGGACTAAATTGTTATTATTAAATTTAAAATAAATGGGAAGAAATAATCAAATGATTGGGAGAGAATAATAAATTGTATGGTAATGAAAAATTTGGAAATTGGATTAATTTGAGAAAGATAATAAAATGTGGCATGTGAATTGAGTCTTCCTTGTGTGTTGGTATGGATTTAGAGGTGGAAGTTAAAGTGTAGGAGTTTTTGAGGCTTCACGGTGATTTTATGTGTTCGTATGATACTATTTTTGTAAACCCATAGGTCGAGATTCTATGTTGTGACATATGTGTGTTTTTTCAGAAATGTAGATAATATATTACTAATAAAAAACACCCATTATAAATATCAAATATGGACAAGTGTCAACAAATAAATGAGCACCCCATGATTTTACATTTTTTGAAAATATATGAACCTCCAGATTACCCCCTCTTTTGGGGAATGGAAAATTGAATTCAGTAAAGGTACCGATCAAGGACCAAATTTTTCTTAGGAGAAGCCCAAAGGCTGCAGATCCTCCTCCTTCTTAGACGAGGTAGAAATCAATTCATGGAAATATTATTCCAATAAAAATCATTTCTAATATTTTGAGAGAGTAAAGAGGATCCCATGAATTATATGATATATCTCAGCCACAACATTACTCTAAGAGTCTTGTATAACCATGCAATGGGTATAGACAACCTAACGATTGATGTGGTGAGAAAAAAATCTCACACCAATCCTCGAATCAATAGAGATGACAAAATCTGTATTAATTTTGATAAAACCCTTTGGGGGAGGAGTCTAGCAACAAAAACGCAAATGAGTACTGGCCATCGAGGGCCTCGCGTAGCTTTCATTCCAGCAATTCATCCATTCAATGTCCCTATCAATATAAATATGATCTTTGGTCACCTAATTTTGTAAAATTCCCTCATTTATTCTAATATAAATAATCCAAGAAAATTTTCAAATCATTCCCACCATGTTTGGTTCCATCAATGACACCCATTCCATGTTATTTTTTGTCATCCCAAAAGATGAATCAAAGAATTTATCAACATCAGTTTCTCATTATTTTTATACCCCTTCCACACTACTATAGTACACTGTTGACATATTTCTCATCTAGTCATATCACGATGAAAGGGATATTATCTCTTATATGTGATGTTAATATGAATGGTATTTGATTAAAATATGTCAAAAGTTTATAATAGAGATTTTTTTATGAGATGGATTATAGTGGGGGTCATGCATGGTTGGTGGAGGTAAATTAGTTGATGTCTTTCTCGTTCACAATAACAAAATATTCTAGTCATGTATATTGATGATATGTGATTTGGTGGACTAGGTGTCTTTGGGAAATATGTGATGTGATTTCATGTGATGTTCAAGGTGATTATGGGTGAGATGTGATTTTATGTCATATGGTCTCCCAAGTTTATTTAGGAATTTTTATATACGAAAGATATAAGAGAGTCATGACTTATGATGATGTGGTGTGAGAGTGGAAAATATATGAGAAAGAAATTTTGGGTAGCCTTTTATCGATATTAATCTTATCTATTACTATTATTAGTTGAGTTATTTGTTGAGTGTTCCATAATTTAGATGACATTGAATAATTTACATATTTATGTGTTGTTGGTTCTAGTGTATTCTCACTAGTTCATTAATATGCTCTTTTCATATGTGCACGAGATACATTTGGTTTGACCCTACATATTATACTATTATTCTCACCCTAGAAATGTAAAAACTCTTTTTCTAGTTCTTTGAAGGACTTTTTGGTTCATGATAAAAAAATAGCTCAGACTATAGAACTATTCTGGTTTCCCAAGCATTGGGTTTTATTTTGGTATTTTATTTAGAGACTCTATTATCTATTTAATTTACATATTCATCTAGGGATAGTATTTAGTATAAGTTTATATTATTTTATGGAGGATATTGCGATTGATTTATCATATATTATTAAAAAAATTATATATGGTAATTATATCTATTTACGGGATATTTTTATACCTTGTGGGTTATCACCAACTTGGGGCCCACTAAAGTTGGGAATCAGGGGTTCATTATCTCTCTTTTTGTCATTTCTGACCTAGAAGGGGTACTGTTGTAGGGAGGAGGAACATTATGGAGTAGTATTAGTGGTTTTTGTTTTAATATATACTAGATATTAATGTTTTATAAAGTGATTTTTCCATAGGTTTGTAATGAAATATTGGTTGTTCATTATAGTGTATGACATAGGCCAAGGAAACCCAGTTGGGATGTGATATTTGAGACCCCCCACCCCACAATGATCCAATAAAAGGAATTATAGCATACTATGTGACAATGTGAGGTGGAACCTTTTGTAGGGTAGATACATAATGTAGGTACGACAAACATTATTTCCTATGTTCTTATATTAATTGAGTGGTTCTATGAAGTTATAATGAATCATAGTAAATTTTAGACTACTATGAATAATATATATGTGTTTCTATTTTCAGATATGATCTTATATGTTATACACATGTGGTTAAGGGTTGTGAGGTCAAGTATGATAACCCAGTTGATCTTCCAATGGTTGATACAATTGAGGAAGATGATTAATTTAATAAGACGTTACACACCTTATAGTGGAAGGATTTAGTGAAGTATTATGTAAGCACCTCTACTAGGAATAAAATTCACTACATATAGAATCTTGAGTGCTTATTCAGTTTTATCTGTGCCTATGAAGAGTATTGGGACTATTTGAAACTTAGTCAAATGTGGGTAGTTGTGTTTCAGTGGTCGATTTCATATCATAGTGATAGTGAGGAGGCCTTTTTGTTGTGGTCATAATTTTAGAAAATGTTCCCCTAAAATTTATTATCATTGACCATGAAGGTATTGAAGATGTCGGAAATAATTTCTAATTAGTAGGGGATAATATCTATGTGGGATCATGAGATTTTGTTCAGGGATATTTTACATATCACCCCTAATCATTTTCTTAGTGTGGAGTCTTATGTGTGACTTCTTGAGGAGGAACATCATCCTTTGATCAAGTATATAGTTTTCCCATTTACATTATAGACATACATTGAAATAAAAAATAAGGAGGAAGTGATTTTGAAAATTAACCTGTGCGGAGGGTTACAATGAGTGCAGAATAATCATGGTTCCTCAAGATATAGATTTTTCAACAATAGGATTCTGCATCTAAGTCCGTTGAGGATTGAACTAGTGGGGATTCAAACACATTAGCTTCTTGTTCGACCTTATGTAGCCTATGGTTTTTTTGATTTTCTAAGGGGTCTTGGGCAAGTAGGATTAACCTATGGGTACCATGATCATTGTTATAATAAGTGGGTAATGGTTATTAGAGTTCAGTATGGTGAAGGTGATATGTTTCGATGTCATCAACCACGATAGCTTCCAATGTGGTTGTTTTAGCATTTGGGTCATTGGCTTTATGTTCTATCGAGAGAATGTGGGGTATGAAGAGGTTGAGCTTATTATCATCCTCATCTTTAGGGACCCCAAAATTGAGAATGTCTATATAGGTGGTGCTAATTAGTGATGTTGTGGCACCATAATACTTTATGATATATTTATTTTAAAATAAATTTAATCTCTTTGATTACATGTGGTACATGAAACCCTAAATATAAATAAACTATAATATAGATTACTATTATGAAAATTTATTTAAATTGAAACATATTAATAGGAAAAATTAAATTTTGAGAATTATATGATGTAAACAATTATAAAATAAATTGATTACATATCAATTAATTAAAAATAAAAATAAAAATTATTTCATTGTTAAAGAAGTGATTTCTAAAAAAACTAATTTATACTCAAAATGTGTTATTGTATGGATAAAAAAATTAATCTGTATGTATGATATATTTTATTAATAATTTTATACTATATATTGAATAATATTTTTTACATTCATCAGATATGTTTTTTGGAATGAGATAATAATAAATCTTGTTATATTCTTAAAAACAGTTTTTTTCTAAAAATTAGTTTTCTTCTCATTTTTTCTTCTTATTGAAAAAACTTATTAATTCCATTTATAGGTATTGCATTTACAAAAATTAATTTTTATCTAAAATCATAGGTTAACGTTTTTTAGATGGGTCCCTTTTATTTTTAGGCACTATGGATCGTTACACTTGTTAGATTTATCACCTTGGTAATGCGTAAATCTAGTTAGTACAGTTTGAATCTATGTGATAACGATATTAGTTTTGATCTTAACTTTTATAGGATGAATATATTTCGACCCTTATCAACTTCGTATAAAACATGATTTGTATAATAACAAATATCCATGAATATGAAAAATATAAAATTTTAATCAAAGAATATTTCAAAATGTAACTCTCTATTTTTTAAATATATTGTCTATGTTTATATTGGAAAAAATAAAGAAAGGAATAAATATAAATTTATATATTTATCTGAATGAAATTATTTCTATAATAAAAATTGATATGAAAATTTAAGTAATTAGATAATTACAATAAATTATTATGCAACATCGACGTAGTATTTCTTCAACTAATATAAATGTAAAATAAGTAATTTTAAAAATAGTAAATGTGATATAATTTGAATAATTTAATTTTTTCTAAGAAAATTATATATGAGGGTGTCATATGAGAAATTATTTAAAGGATTATATTTTAATTCAAACATTTTTTATGTCTTTTAAATCAAAATAAATTGATAGAGTCAAATTTGATACTAATGATATTTTAGGAAAATCAAATTTTTTTAAATTAATTTTAAAAAAATTAAAATATTTAAAGTTAAAGAATGGGATAATAGGTTGTAAATTTTTTTATCAACTATCTATTTATTAGTCAATCATTACGTTATATAAAAATTTATAACCCTTTAATTGTGAAAAATACACTGCCATGATTAATTTTAAAATAGGTTAACTAATGGGTTAATCCAAACTCTATGGTTTAAAATATGACTAAAAATTATAAAAAAAATCATTTTATAGGGTATTTCAACCATATCCTACATTATATTTGATTATATATAAATTTTGAGGTGGTTTGGAAATATTATTACATTATTATATTTTATTCTTTTGTGAAATTCTAAGAGTTATCATCCCATAAATTATAAAAGGGAACTTATTCCTTCACTTATATACACCCCATTAGGCTATCTAGATTGAAAAAACCCTTGCCATTAATCTTATCAATATAACTAAAAAAGTTATAGAGGGTATTTCCATTCTAAAGGACCTACTCTAAGTCCAATAAAAAAAGACATCAAATGTAAGTCTATCAGAATATAAGTGATCATCATTACCAACTCCAGCATGTTTATTACATATTATACTTAAATATTAAATTGGTGTACCCTTTCTGATATTCTAGTTATGTTATCTTAAATATAAATATATTTTATTGTTATTTTGTGATATCAATATTCCATTTCATATCTATCATATGAAAGGAAAAAAATTATTGATTGTATACATATGGCTTACCCTCACCATATATCTAAGTTATTTGTTCATCATCACCATTGAAGTTGTATGGTAATAAATATGGAAGCAATTAATATATATGATATTTATGAAATAAATATTTGAATGTAATAATAACATCTTCTATAATTTATTTATTTATAATTTGTTGGAAAATGATACCATCACTCATGTGTACCTGTGGACTACCACCTCCATGAAGTGATGTAATCCTTTTTTCATGTAGGCATGACATAAATGGTAATAAGGATTTAATTAATAAATATATATGATATATTAATGACTCTTTCAGGTTTATTTTTTATCTTCATTTGTTTTATTTTAATCATCATGTTGGTCGGAGTGGATTCTCAAGAGGGGGTGAATTGAGTTCTTACATAAAATTTTTGCTAAAAACTTTAGAATAAAGATCCCTCAATATTGAAACAACATAGTTAATTAAGACAATAGAGATGTAGATGTTTATTTGGTCAATAGGTTTCTCAAAGGCTTATTATTCCTCATTTGAATAATTGTAAATCACTTCTTCCACATTTGAAACAAGTTTACCAAATTTAAAAACCTTCACACACTAACCAGAACTAAATTTCAAAGTAAGTATACAAACAGTTTTTTCTATTTTAAAAATAATAAGTAGTGGAATATAGAAAAAAGAGTAGAAAAAATATACTATAGGTAAAAGTTAAAAAATAGGATCAGTCTCAATCCAAGACATAATCCTCTTCACTTGGTGATCACCTGCCACCAAGCCATTTATATTGAAAATAAACTTGAAACACATCATGTATCGGGCTTCACAATAGTTTCCACAAACATTCTAGGGTTAAAACCCTCTACCACAGTTCTTCATGGGAAAAACATACAATACAGACCACATATGGTCTCTTCTACAGTTATGCAAGGGAAACAAAGTGTAAGAGAAGTATGATGTGAGGATTTTCAGTATCCTCTGATAAATAATAGGAGACAGTGTGTGTAACACAAACACACTTATCATAAGTGTAAAATAAAGCAACACAATAGAGAAGATTGTATAATATTTTGTTTAGAAGGCTCAATGTGTTTTTAGTTCAGCTCATGACTCCATGGATTGAAGAAATTACAGTTTGAGTCTTTCTCTTAAAGAATCCTCTAAATACAGTTTCACAACTCCATGTTCTAGGTTTTCTGCTTCTTGATTATACAGAGAGTTGATGAAGGGAAGAAGATGTAAATTTGACCTCCCAAATGCTCTTCGAGATGCTTTTGAGTTCTCTATGTGAATACTGGAGGGTTCTTCATTGATCCTGCACATAAGTTCATTCTTGTATATTTTTCTTCTTCACACATGTATACATCAGCACCACCCCACATCTTTTTTTCTTGGTCTTCTCTTTTATATTTAAGGTGTGACAAAAGGAATGAGTAAATCATGTGTGGTCCTCCTCGTACCTCATAATTTCCCAGATACGGTCTCTTGATATGTCTACAATCAGTAATAATTAATGTCAAAATCATTACATTTACCAAAAATTATTTTTATAATAATTTTATGAATTTGAAAATTTATAGAAAGGTATCCATCAATAGACTATTAATTGTACCCTTCACAATGGTAGGTATCAATAATTGGTGTGCATCGGTAGCCTTCATCGGTGACCTTCTCAATGGTAACCTTCTATGATTCCCTTGCATTGGTGACCTTCGCAATGATGACCTTACATCGGTGACCATTTCATTGGTGAACATGAATCTGTGACCTTTCATTGGTGACCTTGTATTGGTGACTTTACATACTTTGAGAAATTTTATCACTGTAAGATTTAATAAGAGTGTAGTGGGATAAAAAGTACATATATAATACTTTGATATAAACAAGATTTTCACATAAATGATTATCCTGTAAGAAAAACATAATTATACAATAAATGAAACAAGATTTGGGATTATCAAAAAATGATTTGGGATTATCAAAAAATGATTTGGGATTATCAAAAAATGATTTGGGATTATCAAAACCTAATTTGGGATTATCAAAACATGATTTGGGATTATCAAAATAGGTGGGTCCAACAATATCCCCTATTGATAATCACAAATTATGTCAGTATTTTTTAATCAAGGTTAAGCACATTTGTTAAATATCTTTGTAGATGTGTATAAGTAAAATTTTACCATAGTTTTTATAGATAGTATATATAAGAAATGATTCTAGTTAACTGAAAAACTTATTCTCCTTTCAGGTAATTTATATATAAGCAATGATTCTAGTTAATAGAAAAAATTATTACCCTTTCATGTAACCCATATATAAGAAATGATTATAGTTAATTGAATAACTTATTCGCCTTTTATTTAACCTATATCTTCTCCCCAATTGTGATTAAAAAAATTATAGGAATACCAAAGAGATATCAAAAGACGATTTTATTAACCAGGAAGCAAGAGTAACGTATAAAAAAATTGTACAAAAGATCCCTATCAATTATGAAATCCCACATTCAATCCACATAAGATATTTCCAATGGAGTTTTGTCGTTGGAATCTAAGGAGTCAGGATCTGAAGATGGTGGGATATGCTGAGGGATAGTAGTCAGCATGGATGGAGGAGCTGCAATAGAGTAATCAGTAGACCTGTAGTGAGAAGATCACTGAGGAATGGTGAGGATCAAGCTTCTGATGGACTACGCAAGAGTTATCAATGAAGTAGCACTGGCATATCCTGAGGCAGCTAAGAAAGAAGTTAAAACAAGAGGAACAATTATAGGAGTGTAGTCCACATGGAGGAAGGGAAAAAATAAGTTTTCTGAAATCCATAATGATATTTACTCCTCTATCCATAGCTGATATAAAATCATATTTATTCTCTAAAAATCTATCTGAGGAAGGAGTCAACTCTCTAAGACAAATACCCTAATCCTTAAAGGCTTTAGTGACAGGTGGAATCCTCCAGTTTTCCAAGAGCATCTTAAAGTAAACATCCAACTGGTGCTTAGTATATACCCTTTTATTGTAGAAACCAACTTTCTCTTTAATGGACTTTTTATATTGAGTAGATTCTCTTAAATAATTTCCCACAAGATTATGAATTTCTCTGGTAGTATAAATTACATGATTCATAGACTGAGGGTCTGAGAAACATGCACTAGATAACTTCTCCACTTCTTCTCTGACAATTGACCTGAAGGCATCTAGATCAACCGGAAGAGCAACTGAAGATGAAGCAGATGCACACAGAGGTTCCATAGTAAAAGCCATTTTCTCCTTAAAAGATTTGGACAGACCACTTATCAACTTCTTCACATCATTATCTTGGCCACTCACATGTGATTCTATAGGCTTCTTAATGTGTTCAAACATAGTGACCATTTTTTGTACCACACTTTAAACATATCTAAGATCTCTGTCCACCTGAACTCTTAAATCCATATTGGATTATAAACTAGAAATATACTTCTTTATAGATTCCATAGACTCTACCAATTCTCTGACTTGATTCTGACATTCCTTGACTTCATGTATCATGGCTGAGTGAGAGGTAGAAACTAGTCCTTCCTCTTTAGATTCCATAATTCATTGAATTTGAGATATTTTTCTCTCTATCTCAGTAGTTTTTTCATCAAATAACTTCTTTAGATCTAACTTTAATGAATCCAAATCATCCTTCATTACATAATATCGAGGAAAAAACACTACTAGTTGTACAATAGTAGTCTTTGTAACTAAAGAAATAGAAGGAATCCTGATAGGTCGCACATTATCAGAATCACCATAGTCCTAGACCAAAACCAAAAATCTAGGGTCTTCTGACTAGTCTTCCATGCCATGAGCGAAAAAAATTGAACCTGTGGCAACAGGTTCCTACCCCTCACTTGTAGCATTCTCTTGAGCAACCCCATCCATCTCTTCCATACCTCCTTGAGAAACATAATTTAATAGAGGGTCCACTGCCACTTCCTCTATAAATTATTCAACTATAGCCAAGGAAATTCTAGCTTTTACCGAATTAGCTAACTCTTCATCTACACTTTCTACCATTTCTATTTTTCTAATTAGAGGACTGAAACATATAAATTCCTTTTCATTTGCATCAGCAGTTGTCTCAAAGTCATCATGACTTGATTTAGGGCCGTCATCCTCATCTGAGGTCTCTTCAATGTCTTTAAGATAGTTTTCCCCATCTTATTCATTGGTTTCTTCATCATAATTGTTTTTTAGGAAAATACCCCTTCTAGGAAGACTTTTTGGTGGGCTAGGCTCACCAAAAGATACAATATAAGAATGATGATTTTAGGGAAGGTTAAGATCCCTCTTTTCAATTATATATGAATACTCTCTTTCTTGTATAGCAGCAGCCTCTTCCTCTTCACCTAAATAAGCTGGATCCACTACATCAGGCTTTAGAGAAGGGTCTCTCTTATCCATAGGCCTAGTAGGATGGGTAACATGGTTTAATTCCTCATAAAAATTAGCCTCATCATGCACCCATGATTTTTGCCAAGGTATCTAGTTTATCTTCATCAACATTCATTTCATCATAGTAATGTAGAAGTTTTACATTACTATATCTATTTCCCCAATATTTTTAGCAAATTATTTCACCTTCAACATCAAGGATATCAATCTGGTATGAAACAATGCATTGACTTGGAACTAGGCTTTTTCGGATCCTCTAATTGAATCATCAGTAGCCTACATAAATTTATCTTATTTATATGCTTCAACAGAAACAAGGGAAATACATCTTGATATTTCAAGGTAGAAAAGTCCCCTCTCTTGCGACTCAAGATATGTGGAAAAATTTAAACAGAAACTTTAATTATCCTTCCATTTCAGCCGCAATGACTTTCCTAGGGATCACATTCCCGGTCAGTACAACTAGAGTCTCTTCATAACAGAATAACTCACTAGTCGGAGGCACCACTCCAGAGTAGTAGTCAAAAATCCCTTCATGTGGTACTCTCAAACACTCATCCCATTCATGATAGAAAAAGCATATACTTACTATATTTACCTTTGAATCCATACTGTTCTCAACCCTAATCTTCTCAGACATTAGAGACTCATAGGTTTCTTTCAGTAGATTCTATTAATTGGTTACGTTGTTCTTTTTAAAGCCCTCAACCTCAACATGTGTTTCTTGTGCCTTCAACACTAAAGAAATACTTGACATCAGAAATTCTGAGCTTATCCCCTTCTCACCCATGATTTTTCTCTCCGGAAAATGAGGGTCCATTAGCTTTTACACTTCTCGGTTTACACTTCTCGACATAACTTGAGGTCTATTTTTGATTTGGAGCATCTCCTTTATCAATAACCAAAGGTTGCTTCAACCTTTCCATTTCAATTTGGAGGCTTTAATGGTTTCGACAGAAGGTGAGGTTCTTATGTTAGGGAGAAAGAGGTTCGAGAGAGAGTAGATGCGGATAGAATTGGGGTATGTTATTTATTTTTATCATTTTTGGATCAAATACAAATCAAATAAAAGAATTAAGTAATACAGAAAAATTTTCAGATTCTTATAGAGAAAATACTAAGTCCCGAGAACATCGATTATCGGCTAGGTAACCACGGTGAGGTCTATCGGTAAGGTTCTAATGGTGAGGTCTGTAGGTGAGGATCTAATGGTGAGGTCTTCTGGTGAGGTTCTATTGGTTAGGTCTAACAGTGAGGTTTCTAATGGTGTGGTCCAACGATGATGTTTCAAACAGTGAGGTTTCTAACTATGAGGTCCAACGGTGAGGTTTCTAATGGTGAGATCCATTAGTGAGGTATCTAATGGTTAGGTTTCAAATTATGAGATCCAATAGTGAGGTTTCTAACTGTGAGGCTGATTGGTGAGGTTTCTAAAGGTGAGGTCCAATGGTGATGTTTCTTAAGGTGAGGTCCAACGATGACGTTTCTAATGGTGAGGTCCAATGGTGAGGTTACTAAAGGTGTGGTCCAATGGTGAGGTATCCAATGGTGAGGTCCAACCCTAACAATTTTTCAAAGATAAATCATGTTTAATGTAATTTAACCTCTGAGAATAAACTTCTTTGTGAAAATATCATCCAATTGATGTTCAGTGCCAATTAATTCAAGAGTGATATCCCCTCTTTGATAATGATCTCTAAAGAAGTGATGTCTCACAAAAATGTGCTTTTTCCTAACATGAGATACTGGATTTTTAAAGATGTAGATAACCGATGTATTATCACACATTATAGAGACATGTTTGAATTGATATCCATAGTCTAGTAATGTGTGGTTCATCCATATAATTTGAGCACAAAAACTACCAGCAGCTATATATTCATCTTTGGCATTTGATAATGCAACAGAATTATGTTTCTTACTACACCAGGATATTGGTGATTTTCCCAAAAAGTGACATGTTCCATAGGGGATATTTCTTTCTAAATTTCAACCATCAATGTAAGAATCTGAATAACATATCAAATCAAATGATTGTCCTCTTTGATAAAACAGTCCAAATTTTGTAGCATATTTGAGATATTTAAAAATATTTTTCACATTAGTTAAATGAGACTCTTTGGGATTGGATTGAAAATGAGCACACAGGAATACACTGAACATAATATCAGGTCTTCTAGTAGTAAGATATAGTAGACTCCCAATCATACCTCTATAATTGGTTTGATCTATTTGTTTACTAGTTTCATCAGCATCCAACATTCAAGTGGTACTCATAGGTGTATCGCTACCTTTATTGTTGTATAAAACAAAACATTTCAAAAGACCCTTATTATTTTTACTTTGATTTAAAACAATACCATTTTTATTTTAAAAAATTTTAAATCCAAACAAAAATTTAATTTCCACCATTAAACTCGTTACAAATTCACCTTGCTTCATTTTTGAAAAATTAGTACACAAAGAATTTTTAAAAGATCTGAAAATAATATCACATCCATAAAAATTTACTATTAAAACATCGTTGGAAATAATTTTAATAAAAATATTAGGATAAGTTATTCTTCTAGTAAAACATATTGAAAATAGAAAAGAACTAATCATTTCATAACAAGCTCTTGGAGATTATTTTAGACCATATAGGGCTATAGAGAGTTTAAAAACCTGATTTAAAAAATAGGGATTTGTAAAACTAGGGGGTTGTTAAAAAAAGACATCTTCAACTATGTACCCATTTAAAATTGAAATTTTGACATCTATTTGATAATGTTTCAAATTCAGATTAGACGTATAAGCAAGTAGTATCCTAATGAATTTTAATCTGGCTACAGGTGAAAAGGTTTCCTTATAGTATATCCCTTCCACATTACTATATCCTTATGCAACTATCCTAGCCTTATTTTTAACTATGTTTCCATATTCATCAACTTTATTTCTAAACACCAATTTAGTGCCTATGGTCAAGGTGTCATTAGTTCTTTCTACTAATTCCCAAACATTGTTTCTTCAAAACTTATTTAATTCTTCTTGCATAGCTATCACCCAAAATTCATCATTTATTACATCATCAATACTTTTAGGTTCATGTTTTGAATGAAAGATTTGATGTTCAACTTGGTTTCTCATAGAAGCATTAGTTTGTGTTCCTCTATTTAGATCACATGCTACAATATCTGAAGGATTATTCTTAACAGTTCTAATACCATTAGATAGAGTTGAACTAGACTCTTCAAGGTTGCCTATAGGTTCAAATTCATTATTCCTATATTCTGGAAAATTTCCAAAACTGGTTGTTTTTACTAAGTGTTCACTGTCTTTATCATTAATGTCCAGAATTTACATATCTCCATCAAGTTTTTCAATAGAGTTTTTGGGTTCATGTGGATCAGTCTCATCAAATTTTACATCAACTGATTCTTCAAAACATTTGGTTCTTTTATTGAAATCTCTACAATCTTTTCTAGAGATTGAGGAACCCAGGAAAATTCCATCATCACTCATGGAAGCAAACTTGTCAAGGTTATCCTTAGTGTTAAGGATAAATAATTTTCAACCAAAAAATATAATGTAATTTAGCTTAGGCTTACTATTATTCCTGCCCTCATAAGGGGTTCTCTTAAAGACTAGTCTAATTAAGAATATATTGATACTTTAACAAGTGTTATTAACAACTTCAACCCATAAAAAGATAGGTATATTATTCACATTATGAATAAGCTAGGAAATCTCTTGAAGTGTCCAATTTATTCATTCTACAACCCCATTTTGTTGAGGTATTCTAGGAGCAGAGAAATTGTGAGTATACAAATTATGTGATAAAGAAGATTCAAATTCCTATTTTTCAAACTCAAAACCATGATCACTCCTCAAGGACTTAATTCTAAGTCCACTAAGATTTTCTACAAACTTGGAATATTTAATAATGTAAGAACATGCTTCAGTTTTTTGAGCTAGAAATATACCCAAGTATATCTAGAAAAATCATCTATGAAATCATAAACATAGTGCTTCCCATTTATACATGAAACTCTCAATGGTCCAAACAAATCCATGTAAACCAACTCAAGAGGTTGATAAATAGAAACTTATTTTTTTTGTTTTGAAATAAACTTTCTGTTGTTTTCCATTTTGACAAAGATTATAAAATTTGTTATGTGGGAAATCTAATTTAGGCAATTCTCTAACTAAACCTTTCCTAGTTAGTTACCTGAGTTATTATACATTGCAGTGTTCTAATCTTCTATTTCATATCCATGATTCCATATGAAATGCATTTAAACAAGTAACAATTTTCTTAGATAAATAATTTAAACGAACGACATATAAATTATCAATTCTAAGAGCAGTCAAGATAAAATCATTTTTATAATTAAAAACATTGGATGCATCATTTAATAACATAACATTGAAACCATCATCACCCAATTGAGAAATACTAAGCAGATTGTATTTTAAGCCATAAAAAAGTACTTTTGAAAATAACATTGTGTTAGGGTTACCAATCTGACATAAACTGACGATCTTCCCTTTGTAATTATCACCAAATTTGGAATATCCACCATCAACATTAATTAATCTCTTGATGCATGAATAGTCTTTTGTCATATGTCTTGAACATCCATTACCCAAGTACCATAGAGTTCTACAGGAACTCCTCAGACAATTTTCTTACAAAACAGATTAAGTGTATGGTAACTTTAGTGCCCATATTTCTTTGGTTCCAGAGGGGTTAGCAAGTAAAATATTAGGAACCCATACTTGTCTCACAGGTTTCCTAAAATTAGCAGATAAGTTTTGAGACATGAACACTAGGTTAAGTCTTTTAGAAAATTCAAAATATGGTCCAGAACATGAACTAGCAGTGAACTGTCTTGATTTTGTAATAAATTTATTTTTAATTACATTTCTCTATCTTGGTTGATATCATGGACCGGTTGTTTATTTTAGAGATTTGGTTTCCTAGAAATAGAGTCAAGGTATCTCTACCTGCACGAAAATTTCTCAAGATCCATTTTTAATTGCTCATTTGATAATTTATGTTCAGTATTTTCTTTTAACAGTTGATAAATTTTTTCTTTTTCAATATCTAGATCATTCTTATAATTATCATTCAAAGCATGTTGTCTTTTTAATAATTTATATTTATCATCGTGTTAATTAAATTTATTCTCAAGTATTCCATAGTATTCAAATTGTTCATCCATAGTCATATTATTATTATGAGATTCACTTTCATACTTAGAATAACAATAAATAGGTATAATATAATTGGGTGTTACTTCTGATATTTCTGTCATGAAGCATTGGTTTGCATGCTTATTCTTCTTAATATTAGATGTGTCAGATCCATTAGAAATATATTCTAAGGCACTCCATGTTTCCTTCATAACCTTTTTATATCCATTACCCTTTTCTTCATATTTCTTTTTAAATTTCATCTTTTATAAATCAACTTTCACATGACGTTTTCGTTCACACTCATTGCATACTATCTCATTTGTATTATCATTCCATTTTATATCCTTTTTCCACTGTCCTTTATTATCATACATTACTTTATTGTTTTACATTCTAAAGAACTAATTTTTATGATAGAACTTTTTTAATCTCTTAACAACATGATACATCTCATCATCAGTGTCAGAGTCTGAGTCTTCACTGGTGGATGTGTCTACAGAAGCATGAAATTTTTCAGTATCCTTGTTGTTTGAGGTAGCAATCTCGAATACTATAGATATATTTCTTGGTTCTTAATCTACTACTTTATTTACCTTGATCTCTTCTTCATACATCATAAACATTTTAAATGATTCCTTCACTTGAAACTTGCATGTGTCATAGGATCATCTGATGGAAACAGAAGTTCCTCTCCATCTATTAGGTAAAAATCAAAGCAACCTCCTAATCTAATCATTTTTTTCCACTAATTTCCCAAGAAGAATCATGGTATTTAAAATTTCATTGAACCTGAGAAACATTTTAGATATAATTCCATCAAGATTCATTTTTATATTATCATATTTAATTGTATATGTATTTAATCTCATTTCTTAAACATCGGTCGCTCCCTCATGAGAAATAGACAACGTATCCCAAATTTCATATGCATTTTTACCGGTAGATATTCTATATAAATTATTCCTCACCTAGAGAACTGTACAAAACCTTCATTGTTTTATATTTATTGTAATATGTTGCTTTATTATACTGAGACCATGTGTCCCTAATTGTAACTTGTAATACGTTCTATTCTTCTATTGTGTCCTATATTTCAGGACCCATGCTCTCTAGATACATTTTCATTTTTAGTTTCCACTAAGTATTGTTATTTATATTAAAGAAAGGTGGACTATTAGTTACCGCACCCTCAAATCTGTTATCCATTGTTAATTAGAATTTTAAATAAATGAAAATTTAAATATATAGAAATTTTAATATCTTTAAGATAAAACTAAATTCACAGTTGAAAATATTTTGAAAACATGCACAATAGTTAAGATAGTAGAAATAAAACAAACAATCCTCTGATACCAAATGTTGGTTGGAGTGGATACTCAAGAGGGGGTGAATTGAGTTCCTACTAATATTTTTTCTAAAAACATTAGGATAAAGATCCCCCAATATTGAAAGAGACTAGTTAATTAAGGCAGTAGAGATGTAGATGTTTAGTTGGTTAACAGGTTTCTCAAAGGGTGATTAGTCCTTAGTTGAATTAGTGTAAAACACTTCTTTAAATTTTGAAACATCTTAACTAAATTAAACACCTAAACACACTAATAAGAAATAACTATAAAAGTAAGTATAAAAATAGTTTTTATGTTTTTTAAATAATGAGAATCAGAAAATATAAAAACATAGTATAATAAAATATATTACACATAATAGATAAACAAGAGGTTCAGTCTCAAGCCAAGACTTAATCCTCTCTATTTGGTGATCACCATGCACCAAGAAGTTTTTATTGAAAATAAACATGATACACATCATGTATTGGTCTTTAAAATAGTTTTCAAAAACAATCCAGGGGTTATACCCTCGACCATTGTTCTTCATGGGAAAAACAAAAAATACAGACCACACACGTTCTCTCCAATAGTTATGCATTGGAAACAAGGTGTAAGAGAAGTATGATGTGACAATTTTCAGTATCATCTATTTAAGCACAAGAGACAGTGTGTGTAACAAAAACACTCACTTCTTAGAAGTGTAAAATAAAAGAACAGAAGAGAGAAAAATATTGTAAGATTGAGTTTAGAAGGATCTATGTGTTTTTATTTTATCTCTTGACTCCTTGGCTTGAAGAAATTACAGTTTGAGTCTTCCTCTGAATGTTTTCCTCGAAATAGAGTGTCACAATCTAGGTACTAGGTGTTCTTCTTCTTGATTGGACAGAGAGTTGAAGAAGGAAAAAAATATAAATTTGATCTCCCAAATGATCTTACAGATGCTCTTGAGTTCATAATGTGAATATTGGATGTTTCTTCATTGGTCTCACGCATAAGTTCTTTCTTTTATATTTTTCTTCTTCGCACATGTATGAATCTACACCACCACACTTCTTCTCTTCTACATTCTTCTATTTTATATTTGAAGTTCAATAATAGAAATTATTAAATCATTTGTGGTTCTCCTCATATCTCATACTATCCCAGATATGGTCTCTTGATATGTCTACAATCAGTATTAATAAATGTTAGAAGCATTAAGGATGCCAAATATTACTGTTATAATAATTTTAAGAATTTGACAAAGTATGTAAGGGTAGTCATCAATATACTGGTAAGGGTAGCCTTCACAATGATAGGGTTCAATAGAATAACAACATGTATTAAAATTACATAGATATTACATTTATATAATCATGATTTTCACAAAAATGATTATCCATTAAGAGAAACATAATTGTCACATAAATGAAACATGATTTGGGATTATCAAAACATTGTATGGGATTATAAAAACTTGATTTGGGATTATCAAAACATGATTTTGGATTATCAAAATATGATTTGAGATTATCAAAATAGGTGAGTCTCTCACATCAAATTGTGAAAATAGTGTTCATGCATACGTACGAGTTACTCTTTCTATGAATAGTGTAATTTATTTTTGTATATCTATTTTTAAGGGATAACTATTAATGCATATATACAAAATATATGTGTTATTTATATCATGATCAAAATTCTAGAGATAATGTAACCATGATAAATGTAAAATGACTGAAACTACAAAACTAAAACATACATGATAAACGAAGTAGTTAGTACACAAAACAATGATTTTAACAAGGAATTATTAAAAAACTGGTGATAAAAGCTTATAAGTAAGTCATATATGGAATGATATATATGATTATGGTTCTATAATATATGTATAATAAATCTATATTTATTTTATAGGACATTACTACATGGGTGAATGAAATCATTCCTAAGGTAAAGGGTTATTTCATAATCTCATCATTATTCAGGATTGTTTTTAATAAAATATACAATGGGGTAATAGTTTGGTATTTCTATATTAAACTAAATATTTATTATTCTACTTTTTAATTCATTATTTTTCATGAAATTGGAATATTTTCCTATCATTGTTAATTAAAATGACTGAGATTTTTTAAAATAAAATCTTGCATTATTTTTCTATTCAGTAAAATATGTTTTATCTTCCATGTCCCTGATTTTTTAAAATATATTCAAGAATAGTTATAATATTCCAAAATTATTTTTCAATTTCATTTTTATCGAGGTTTTCAAAAAAATAGAAAACTAAATTTAATCTTTTTATCATTTTCCAAACAAGGAACCTTTTGACATTTTTTCAAAAGTGATAAATGAATTAATTTTTACCTTATACAACATGAACATAATTCCCCACCATCATGACCAATCATTTCTTTGAATATTACATTAAAATATGAAAATGTTAATTTAATATAAAATCATTTATATATGAAATGTTTTTATATTTTAAACAAGTGTTTTCAAATTGAAAAGTGTAATTTCCTCAAGGACTTTTCTTGTGAACTTTTGAATGTATTTAACCTATGTCAACATTCATTGTTGATTCTTATACTTTATTAAGGTTATACTCTTATCATATCATCCACCATATTTATATGACTTTCTTAAGTTTAGTTGAAATTAGGATGTACTATTTTAATGTCATTCTCCATATTACTATGTATTGTTTATGATTATGGGAAAGTATTAACATTTCAAATGTATGTTTTTTTAATAAAAAGGATTATCTTGACTATGATTTAGACACTAATATTATAAATTCAATAGTCTATGTATGTGATGGGAAAGGCTCTATATATCCTCTTGATATAATGGTATGTATCATAAATACTAGATTTGGTATTGGTCGAGGAATTACCCATTTATGCATATATCTTGGAATAATCCCTTGATGATATTTTCAGATGTCTTAGAAGAAGGGATATATGATAATTTTTAGATGTACATGATTATGAATTCCAGCATTATGAAATCAGTTATTGATGTAAGTGTAAATGTTTTATTTTTTTCATATCCATAGATAACTGTATATATCATGAGTTTATTTGAATGGAATTATTTTATTATAATTTATTATTTTCATATTATTTTTGTATTATTTATTATCAATTAAATAAATATGCTTACTTATATTATAATATCACCCCATTCCTTTTTTTCATTTCTCCAAGATACAATGAAGTGTATTATGATTGATTTGAAAGATTATAGTAATGGTAATTAAGGTGTAATCAAAGAAAATAATATGTTGTATTTTAAAAAAAATTAATGTTTTGTTAAATTCAAGTATCTATATAGTTTTACAAGATACCTAATCTATTAAGTCCATTGGGATGTGATTCCTTGCATATAGATTCAATTTAACAATGTAACCAATGACTCTCAGCTTCCATGTTCTAGCTATTTACATTGGTAGGGGGAACTAATGTGTAATGGTGCATTGTATATAGGTTACAATTATAGAGGAGGAATAAATAAATAGAGGTATTATACAATTTTCATCTACCCTTATTTGTGGCTTGTTTTATTTGGGATATTTTCTCTCATTTTATACACCTCCTCAAGTTCATTCTATGTGACTAGTCGTAGAGATGTGTTATATTACCTTGGTGTTGAAAACACCCTTTGAATGGTATTCTATATTATTTGTTGTGTTTCAGGGGTGTAGACCGATGATGGGAACACATATGTCATGTGGGTACATTTTCTTGCTTCAAATTAAACCATAACATTTCATCATGGAAATTTAGTGGTCGTATTCCATTTATTCTATTATTGATTTATTCCATAGGATATATTTTTTTCATCTATTTTGAACTTGATTGTATGGTTTTTGTTAGTGAGTGGAATTTCTAGTTTGGTAATATATATTTTAATCCCCTTAATTCTATGGTTTCAATGTTTTTTAGGGAATTAGTATACTCTAGAATAGTGGATGTTCCATTATTCATCAGTTTTTTTCTAGATATTTTTCATGTGGTAGTTGTAAAAATACCCCCCTTAAGGTGACATAATTTTTTATAGATCTATATCTCAGTCTTCTCTGATATATTAGAACCTTTTCTGAGGAAACTATTTGAGTTCTTGGAGTTATGAATTCATATATATGATTAGATCTATAAATGATTCATCTCACAAAGTGTGTTTTCATAGGGTTCTCAAGTGTTTCTATTCAAGAACTAAATTGGTAGTTTGGGGCAATATGTATACTACTATAGGATTAATATGATGATAATAAAGAATAAATTCCCTCTTAGAATGATATTTTATCTTTTTAACCAGTTTATTTGAGCTATTTTTTTCTACAATATCATTATGTGGTCTGGGTATCATCAATTGAGGGTAAAGGAGAATGGTATTTGTTTGACTACATTCTGATGTTGTTATAAGTACTTCTACTTTGTTGTCATTTTTCTAATAGTAAAAACCACACTATCCATGTTTATAGGGCTTATGAACTCTATTTTTAGTGAGATGTTATTCTAATTTGTAGTCATGTTCATCAATGAAACATTAATATACTCAAAGATAAATGATGAACATTATTATCATATCATAGAAATCTTGTAGGTCCATCAATTTCACCAGATCCATGGGAAGTTTTCCAAGTGTATGTTTCGGACTTGAGAGATTTGATTCTTTGGGAATATGGTGTTCTAGTAGAGTGTTCTCAAGGAATCATCAAAGACAATGGTAGTTGTTTCTTGAGAAACACCATATTATGTTGTATATGTTCATAATATCCTTGGTCTCATAAGCTATTACTGAAATTTTGTGTCCAATTTTTCATTTTTTTGTCTCCATATATAGCTTTCACAAGGAAATAATATATTTTCATCTAGACAGACCTATGTCAGGTATCATATGCCTATATGTAGGGTATATTGATCAATGCTCTAGTAGATTAGTTTCCAATATATTGGTAGATGTTTTTTTTTGTTTTCCGATGTTTCCTATAAATCCTTAGGGGGGATATTGATGTAATAAAAGGATGTGATCTCATATGGTTCTAGGTAATTGTTCTCCCATGAGTGTAACTATTCCAGCAATTATATTGAGCACAAAATGATTGTGTTTTCATTTAAGCATTGGGGACATTACCTTGTTGGTTAATGCTATGTGGACTTCACTGATCAAAAGATTTGATGGGGTATATTTTATAATCATGATCTAAATCTATAAAAATAATTATGGTTTGAGTTTATCTAGTATTATTTATATAAGATCTATTAAACCTTAAGAAAGTAGAATCTTATTCCTGATGTGTTTTGTAAAAATTTATGAAAATATTTTCATTGAGAGAATGGAGATATTTCTAAATTCATGGAGGAGTTGGAATCCCTACACATAGATTTATGGGTGGTTTATTAGTATGGTTTTGTGGCTACATGGAGTTCTGTTCTCTGTTATGTTGGATTGGGATTCTTATTTCACATCAAAAGTATGGAGAGTATTATAACATGCTTTTGGCACTCATTTATGCCTAACAATTACTTCCCAGCATTAGAGGGATGGGAATATAGAGTAGACTAACCCTTTAGTGGACGAAATTTTACTACAATGCATATATGACATCAATGTTTCTTATGAAAATAACATGACTTAGGTTTAATTCTCTTATCAAAAAGTACCCAATCATCCTTTACCATGGTTCGGTTTGAGTTTATGTACTGGTGGCCTTTTTGTTTTCATTATGCTATGCTGAGACTGAAGAGTAATTATTTCCCTATCTCGATATGGTATAGAGAACGAATGATAAGGTTCAGGTTGATTGTGAGAGGATAAAGGCATCATAGAACTGACCAAAGTCTTATGCTAGTCAACAGAGGAGGCCCGTTGATTTTTTGGTAGGAGACCATGGATTCTTGAAGGTTTTTCCTTATCCTAGGAGGACAAGGTATTTCATGGTGAGTAAGCTCTCTCCATGGTTTACAGGGCCTTTTATGGAATTATAGAATGTTTTTGAGATGTATTATTAGTTTTCCATCCCACGAGGGTGTCGAATAATCCATAAGATCTTCAACTTATCTAATCTTTTTCAGTATCTTCATAACTACACCTATGTCATTTACTGGGGAGAGTTAAATATTATGGATAATATGATTTTTTTGAGTGTTCAGTAGTGATCCATGATCATCAAGAGGAAATATTGAACAGATGGATGATTACCTTGGTTCATGTGATACATAGGTATGGTGGATTATAAGGAAATATTTGGGAGTGTAAGACACATATCCATTCCAATTACATGATTTTAATGTGGTTTGTATTGTTTTTCTTAACCCTGACAGTGTGATGATTGAACAATGATGTCTTATATGATGTTATTTTTCTATTTGTAATGGTGTGTGATTAAATATAGAGGCATGTGAAGAGTGAAAAACCATTTCCTAAGAAAGATATGTTATGTGTGGAGAAATTTTGAAACTGTGTAAGAGAGTAAGTGCCATCCAATGTAGAAAAGATCATGGTATGGGGAGTGTATTTTCAATATTAATTTTCTTGGAGAATGATATGTGTTAGTTTTGGTAATAATTTTTTGTAATATATAGTTTCAAGAGTGGTGGCGTGGATATTTGTGGGGCAGAGAGATGGATTTAATCTTGGTTGAGGTGGTGTGGTTGTGTTTCAGTTATAATGACATCATTAAGAGGAATATTATGGGATAGTTTCTCAAACAAATTTTCTTTTACATTTGGATGTTTTTTTTTTGGATTTTTAGGATCATAATTTTTTGTTAGAATTATAATGTAACATTTTATATATTTTAACTCCTTAATTTCTAGGAATTATAATGGTGGTTTTATCTGGGATGCATCTTCAGTAGTTTAGAGGATACAAGGGGAAGAAAGAATTGAGTACTAATCTAAGAGGATCTCTATAGTGTGCTTCCTTGGAAATACCATGACAATGATGAAGCTATGGAATGATTGGGATGGATTTAAAATATAGTATTTGGAATAGGTTTTTGGTGCCACTTCCAAAATTGGAATAGTTGTGGCATAGTGTCTTGGGATGCATCTTGGATTGTAGTTTCTTTAGCATGAAGAAGATTAATGTACCATACTAGATTGGGTTTCAGTTTTTATTTTTTTTTTCTAAAATACGGATGGATATTGTGTGGTCACCCGACAGTGAAATAGGTGATAAAAGGAGTAGTTTTGGTTCCACTTCCATTTTTGACTTAGATGTACTCTGGAGGGAGGCATCAATATGGAGAAATTTTACAACATCTATGGTTATAGGGGTATCTATTAAATGGATATGGGTTATAGAGTATTCCCTCTCATGGTGATTGGGTATGGAGGCATGGCGGTTTCCACTTTGCTGTGGACCTCTACCGATTTTATCTGATCTATGATAGAGAGATATCCAAAAATCATGTACACATATTTTACCAATGAGTGTGTGGCATGTTCATCCCCATTGTTATGAAGCCCATTAACTTTTCATCAATTTTATACAATAGTTAAGGGGGATACAACATCATCTTATGTTTTATAGACCACCTATAAAACCCCAAATCCCCATTGAACTCCCTCATTATCTTGAATTTAGTATAAGTTCATAGATAATCCATGCTCATCCCAAGGAGTTATTTAATATCCCTTTCATTTGATTTATACTCAACCCTTGGGAGTTTGATATTTGGGAGTTTTAGGTGATCCTACCTTTTCTTCTCCCTATTTATCCTAGATTATACATGATAATCATTACGAATAGGTGACTACTAAGGTTAAATTGTTGTTTTAATGATTTTTTTTGTATAAATATATTGTGGGTTTTGGTTTTATCATGGCATGGATGTTTACCTTTATCATGATTCTTGGTTGTTGTCTCCCTCATATTATATTGTTTTTAGTAGTTCAGAAATATTTGTTTAAGGTAGTACATCATTTATTTATCATCTAGTTGTATCATGTGGAATATTTTCTTCTTTTATTACCTTTTGAGAAGATAGTATGCACCTGGAAAATTAATATGATGGATTTTTATAATTGAAATTAAAATAAATCTTATATTTTACCCTGTTTGATATTATTGACATTATGATTGAATAGGATTGATGCCTGTCTACAAATTAGGGGTTTTGGGGGATTTTTTCCCATGTGATTATTGTAACTATAGTTCACATTTTTTGTAGTTATTTCTTAACATGTTGAATTAAATTTATGACAAATTTATATTTTTTGAATAAATTAGTTTTACATGGAAGTTATGGATTTCATGAGAATATCCATAAAATAATGAAGTGAATGTGCTGAAAATCCTAGGGATAAATATGAAAAATGATATATAAATGATGTGAAAAGCTATTTGATGTGCGGTTGTGATGTGGTGGTATATGTGACGATATTTGCTTAGGATATGTTGTAATTGTATTGGGAATTGATTATAATGTGGTGATTTTGATGAGAAGTTATGTTTATGGGAAATTGTGGAAATGTGTGGATTGGTTGCACGGAAAAGTTGAGAAGTTTTTGTTTTGTGTGATGTTGTGTTAATTTCCCTATATTTATGGAATAATATATTAACAACAAAACATGAATGTAAGGGGTTTATTTTTCTAGTAAAATATAAAATTAAAATATTAGTTTTGGCATCAATGGTTGTGGATAAATGTGAAATAAATGGGCTAAAATAATAAAATAAATGGGTTAGATAATGAATTGGTTGGTAATGGGAAATCTAAAAATCAGATTAATTTGAGAAACATGAGGAAATGTGGCATGTGGATTTAATATTTATTTTTTGGTGTTATTCATTTATAGGTGGAAACTAGAGTAGAGGTGTTTTGAGATATCATAGTGAGTTTACGAGTTAGGACGGTGCTATTTTTGTGAACCCACAGGTTGGGATTTTCTATTGTGATATACATATATATATATATATTCACATATATACACACATTATATTTCCTTCTTGATAACTATATTCAACCCATCCAAATAATGAACACTGTTTTTAAACATAAATTTTTAGGATTTTTTACGCACATATCAATTATTAGGATGTATGTCTAGATAACCACTCTTCTATTATCTCTCATCTAATTGATGTTGACGTGCACAATTTTTTATGGTTAGACATAAAAATTTCACTATGGTGTAGTATGATGAGATTTCATATGGTGGGGTCATATCTAGTAAGAGGAGGAAAGGAGTTTTATGTACATCATTGTCCTAATACCATACTATTCTAGTTATGGATGTGGTTGATATGTGATTTTCTAGCCCATGTGTCTATGGGTAATATATGAAGTGATGTGATGTGATAGCCTATGTGTCTTTGGGTGACAGGTGATTTTATTTCCTTGGTTTATCTGGTAAGGTTTTCATATAGAAGATATGGGGGCACCATTATCTAAAATATTGTGGTGTGAGACTGGAAAATTAGTAAATTTGGGATCTGGGGTTCCCTTTTAGAGATATTGAACTTATTATGTTACAATACTAGGACTTTTTATTTAATGATCCTGTTGTGCTAAGGATGGGATTTATTAGTCCACTTATTTAGGTGTTGTTGGTTTTTTTGTTTTCTCACTGCTGCATTAGATATCTCTTTTTCACAGGTGCAAGATAGACTTTGGGTATGATCCCTCTAATTATACTTGTATTCTCACCCTACATATATTAAATCCCCTTTTCGAGTTTCTATGAGGAATTTATGGATTTTTATTAATATTTATTGCTCAAAATCACAAATTTTCATTATGTCACGGCCTTAGGGTATTCATTAGGTATTTTATTTGGTGACACTCTTATCATTATACTATATACATGATTTTTGAGGTAGTTTTTTTTATTTATTATATTTTTTCATGGAGTTTCGGGTTGATGATTTATCCTATCTCTCAGTGAAATATTATAGGGTGAAATGCATTCTATATATGTGACATATTAATATCTTTAGTCCTTGTCCCAAACCTAGGGTATTCTAAAGGTGGTAATCAAGGGGTAATTATCGACCTTCTTTCATTTTCGGGCTAGGAGAGGTTTATTTTTGAGGGAGGGGGTCATGATAATTATTTTCATAAATAATATTCATGTCATAATCATTGAAAACTACGATTATGTTTACATTATTAGTAAAAATTACCTCATTCATAGAATTATAAGAATATCTATTTTAAACATTATTATAGAAATTAATATTGGGTAAAAAATACATTTTAAATTCATTGGATAATAGTAAAAACTTTATTTATAACATTTTATAGAACATGGACATATAGGAGAATGATTCATAGAAAGAATAGAAGAAATAATGTCAATTTTCATAAACAAAATTTTGAACCATTTGGAGTACAAAAGAGATGTAATAGGTACTAAAACATACAAATTCCATAAATAAATATAATAAAATATAATAAAATGTTCTTCTCAAATATAATTCATATAATTTGTCTTTATAAAAATTCAAGCGTAAACAATTCTAATTAAAATGAGATTGAAGCATAAATCTTTTACCATAGGTCTCATTCTACATTGAGAATCCTAAAAAATTATAATTAATATAGATTTATAATAGATATATTCATGAACCATATTCATATAAATTATACCATATATTATTTACTTATAAAATCATATAACCCATTTATTAATAATGATTTATTAAAATTTTTGTTCTGGGTAATAACTGCTACATGTTTTAGGCATGTTTTGGTTTCAAAATCTCAATACATAAACAATGATAATAGTTAAACCATCTAATTAATTTTAATCAGGTAATTTTTATCATAGGTATTAATTATATACATTTTTATAATGATTCATATAAACATGTCATGGAAAAGGAATTCCATCACATTATAGATAAGATAGTGTGTACGTACACATAAGTGATGTTTCCACTTTTCAATGGAAATAATGAAGGAAATGATAGTAACAATTCTTCTTTATTAATAAAAAATAATATCATATATATCATATATTTTCAGTAAATCAATTTTATTACCAAAAATTTTAAGCGGTGATGAAAAATGAAATGCATCTCTTTGTGGAAGTAGAATTCTGCATGCACGAAGAAGTGATGTTTTATTTTATCAGAGGGTGAAAAGGTGGTTTATACTGGTTGTTACAACATCATAATAAAAATTAGGTTTATTAAATTTAAGAAATTTATTATTTTATCTAGGATAAGTTAGATTTATAAAAGGTATAAGAATAAATAAAATTAAATGTACTATGTTAATAATCATACCAATTCGTTGAGAATCCTCTTTTGTCTTACTACCTAATCTTTAAATGGTTGATATTTTGAAAATAATATAATATTGGTTATTTGATTTATATATCTAGTATGGTTTTATAATAGTTATTGTCTAATATATAAAGCAAAAACATTGTGAATAAATGGAAAAAGAAGACGCCTTTTTATAAGTGAGAGGAGGGGTCTACTTGGAATTACCTAATGTATTAAATTAATTATTATGTTAAAGTTTAAAAAATTTATATATTTAGAATATTTTATGATTATTAGTAAAAATAATATCATACAATAAATATTACAAAAATTAAGGTGATGTTTTATCACCTATTCGATATTTTTAGCACCCCATTAGCACTTCAGATGATTACCAGAATATCAAATTTTATTATTCTTTTGGGATAAGGAATGTTAATATAAAAGAACAAGTGACATATAAGTAGATACTCGATAGCATTCCATATCATATACAATTCAATTTACCACTGATAATATTTCTATTAATTTTTACACATTTATGAAAATATTACTAAACATAAGATACCATTAAATTCATTTTCATGACTATTTACAATTTGTCAATTAAAAAATAAGGGATAAATAATAATGGAGAAATTGAATTTCAGTCCAAACATTGGAAACACAACTAAAATTTTATATGTATTCATGAAATATATAACCCAACAATTCATCTAAATTTTAAAACATTTATTATTTTTGCAACCATTTTTTTTCTATTACTTGAATTGGTTTTACAATCACTAAATTTAAAAAAAAATATGATAAATAATTAATTATAATTTAAAATACACTTTTAAAACCAAAATTTATTTATACCATTAAAAAATATAAGAGATATTAAAAAAAGAGAGTGATATCTATATTTATTATTTATTTAAAAAAATATTATGGTCGTCATTAAAAGAAATTGGAAATATAAAGAAAAACCCTTGAAGAGATTATGATTATGGTGTAAAAGACATTATAGAATAAAATTAATTCCTATTTTCTAGTGATTTATAGCCTTTATAAAATAGTTTTAACCCATTTTTACCCATTTTACCCTTATCAAGGTGAAAAATATTTACCATTGTTATTATTCATATTAACCAAATATGAAATATCATTATATAAAAAAATTGATACTGTAGAATAAAAATATAGAATCAAATTTTCATGATTAAATTTTTATAATTTGAATAAATCCATTTTATATTAAGAATACAAAATGCAATGAAAATAGTTTATGGGAAATTGTTTTTTTATTCAAAAACAGGTTTTATTTTTATTTCATTCTTAATTAAACCATTTTATTATTTTTAATTTTTTTTTGAATATATAATAAATATATATCATTAAAATATTTTTTAAATAATGATTAATTTAATTTATTTGTATTATAACACATTGCATACATAAAACAATTTCTTTAGATTAATACTTATCTTTTTTCAGTCAAATGCATTTGTCGAATGATAATTGATGATTTTTTCTATAAATGTGTAAAAACATAATTTCCATTACATATTTATTAATATTAAAACCATATATTTCTATTTATAGGTGATAAATATCACATTAAATTATAATATATGAATATAATATCACTGTTCGTTTAATCCCAGTGTTGTGTATAAAGCAAGATAACAAATTAAATTTATTTAATTAGAAATATATGATAGAATCACTAAGTGCTAGATTAAACCCCCTAAATATTCATACTAAAATTTTCATCACTATACAATAAATAAATTAGGATACCTTTTCTTTATCATATTTTTGGGTTCCCACATAGCTTCCTTAAATCGATGGTTACACCAAAAAATTGAAATAGTGAGTGCTCTTGTTCCATAACATTTTCTCTATTTGATCGAAAATATGAACTGGTTGTTCTTCATAGGAGAGATATTCCTCAAAATATATGACCACATATTTTATCACATCTGAAATATAAGGTATATATTTCTTCATGAGAGATATATGGAACACATCATGAACCTGAGTGAGATTTGGTGAAATGGAAAATCAATAATATATAATCCTGATACGGTCAATAATTCCAAATAGACCAATATATATGGGGTTAAAATTTCCCTTATTTGTGAATATATTTACCATTTCCATGTACATATTCATAAGAGTACTTTATCAAGATCAAAAAAATTATATTTCCTCAATGATTTCAAGTATAACTTTTATCTCGATGTTGATATGCTCAGATTTGTTGTTGAATGGTTCTAACAATCTCATACATTTACTCATGTGAATTAGGTTCCCATATATTTCCTTCTCAAAATAAATTCCAGTAAATTTCTTTTTTATAAATTCTTTCGTAGAGGTATTCATATGGATCCATCTTAATTATCGAGTGAATGTAATTATTATTGGAAAACTCCACCAAATGAAGGTATTGATTCCAAAAACCTATGAAATCCATAGATCATTCTCTCAGTATTTATTGTAAAGTTTTTATATTATTCTATGATAAAAAAACTATTTTTGGATGATATTAAATATATAAAATCAACTCTATATCTATATATATCTATAAAATTCTCAAGAACATAAAGGTAAATCATAATTCTCAATCAGAAACAATGAAATATAGTAATCCATGAAATATTACTACATTATTTATTTTTATCTTGAAAATGTGATCATGAGAGAAATATTATATAATATATATATAATGTGATGATTTTATAATCCAATCATATATAACCCAATAAGCATGATATCCTTTTAATGTTTTGGGGAGTCCGGTGACGAAATCAAAAGTATTTTTTTTCTCATTCAAATTCATGTATGGGGAATGATTATAGCATATCCTTAGAATTTTTTTTCATAGCCTTACCTCGATGACATAATAAGAATCAATATACTAATCCTTCAGTATCCATTTTCATTTTTTCCACTAGAAATAATCTTTCAAATCATTATACATATTCATACATCAAGGATGACTAGATAAAGATAAAATATAAGAATCTTCTAAAAGGTCATTTTCTAATAATTTTATTGAAAAGACATATAATTTATTCCAAAATGTTATCTTTTAATCTTCATCATGGCTGACCTCTTTAAAGTTCATGGCATCCTTCAATAGATCTAAATCTCCCTTCTACACCACTTCAACCCTCTTATGGATGGATATTTTAACATTCATGTGAGAGGGATAGGATCGTTGACTATTCCTCAGAATTTCAAATTCCATATTATGAAAATATATAAGTATTTAATCTCATTAAATCCTCATCATTCCCAAATTATCAAGGGAATTTCATCTCAAATCATCATAAACCTTGTTCACCTACCCAGTGTGGTAATATATTGAGTTTTCATAATCATTAATTAGCTGCAACTATATTATTTGGAACATAGCCAAATATTTATATGTGAATATTTATACTTCAAGGTATTATGATCCAAATATATGTCACATGTTTCACTATAAATATAATTCATATTTATCCACAATGATAAAACTAATGATCCCAACTAAACAACACGTGTCAAGTAATTTTGATCATGTATTTTCAATTATCATGTGTTATTTTATATCACCATGTCATTATTCATAAGTATACTACTCAATCCCTTATTTGATGCATCACTATAGATCGCAAAACCTTCTCTAAAGTAGTGTACTGTGAGTTAAAGTTCATTAACCAAGATTCTGTTTATCTCCCCAAAATTTGGCTCAAGTTTATCTATTCACAAAAACATATGTCCACTCTAATTCAAATTTATGAGTTGATTAGATAGTCATGATAAATTTCTAACAAATCATTAATAGTGTCTAGTTAACCCATGAAAAATTTAGATCTTGTTCACCATGGTTGGTCTAGGAAATTGATCAAAAAAATTATTCATTGAGGTATCGTCTAATATACCTTCAATTGAGATTATATTACCCACGGATGAATCTTTTTTTAAGAAAAAATTCACACTTAGTAAATTTAACATAAAAATTCTCATTTTACAGGGTCATCATCACAATTCTCATATGATCTACATTCTCTTCCTTACTCTTAGAATATATATTGACACTATTTATAAAGGTAACCATTAACTGATCAAGGTAATCTATAAAGACTATACTAATTAAATACATGATGTAATTAGGGGTATTAGTAAGTAGAAATGGATGTAATAAAAATTCATAGTGACAATACCTTGTATGAAAGGCTAGTATGGGTGTATCATCTGTATTGACCATAAATTGATAATATATGGAATGAAGGTAAATAATTGAAATGTAATTAGATCTATATAATTGAAAGAAAAAAACCTTAATACATGAAAGATAATACATGTTCTTGATAATTATCTTGTTATGTTATTTAAAATCAATTCTAAAACACATTAACCCATATTTCTTCTAAAAATGAATAAGTGCACCACGTAGTGAACATATAGAATATGATCCCATACCAATATTCTCCTTGTGTTTCTTCTTCCATAATTGTAACTCAGTCAGGTCTACTATATATAGGTCCTTTCAAATTAGTGTATCACATGGTTGGAGTTCTATTAAAAACTCATCTTTATGATTTAGGGGAAGACTAAAAATATATTTAGGAAATACATCAACATATTCCTAAAAAATCTACATATCATTAATTTTCAGTTTACACCAAACCATATTAGGTTAATATCCTTATAAATATATAGTAATACTCATACAATGGAATTAAATTTTGTAGAAGTTTATATTTATCCTATCATCTAAAGATGATCATTGGTTGATTTATAATATCAAAAGTGATTTTACTTCTATAGAAATTGATGTGAAATCTATATATAGAGATATAATCCTTGACAAAAATAACATGAAATTCAACTATAGGGATAAATAGAATATTTAAAGGATGAACATTCCCAGAAAATTCATTCTAAGAAAAGACATATACTGATGATGGGATCATCATAAAAATGAATTTTTTACTGCTAACTCATTATGTGATAATCATACCTCACATTTCACCAATGTTCTTAAATTCTATAATGGTCTTTCAAAATGTCATCTCTCGATTTTGGAGTTCAACAAAGAATCATCTTTATACTATTAGCGTTGATCACATAGTTTACAGACTACAACGCATCGGTGGACTCATTCGATTGATTTATCATTATATCAGGGGGTTAGAAGAATGCTCTATAGTGGGGCTTCTCAATAGTAGATACATTATGGTCATATTCTCTTTGGATAAGGATTTAATTCATGTATGGTTCGATGCTCTATTCATATGAAACGAATGTATAATTTTTCTATTCTGATGGAGCATAGAATTTCATAGGAATCGATATTCTATAACAATAGATATTTGGGTATGGTTCCCTAATCTTCCACTCCCATTTCAGAATCCATCTATTTTTAAAATGTTAGGAAATATAGTTAGTAGATATTTCTACTCGGATAAAAGAAACCTTTCTATGTGTCATTAAATTTCTCCTCAAATCTATATTTAAATTGATGTGATAAAAGCTCATCCTATTTTTTTATAGACTATTACTATAATGGAGTTATAGTATAAACAATTAGTTCACTTTGAATCGTGGGTGTGTTTTTAATCATCATGCATGAAAATGGAACATTTGTTGAATGGATTTAGGTTTGAGGTAATAATGTTCTTCAAAATCTAGAATAGGGGCTCTGAAGAAGGATTATAGGAACAGGTTTAAAGAAGTTTAGTCTGAATGGTGCTTCTAGTTGTCTCTTCGGGGACTGAAAGGCAATGAGAATTATAATTATCATGGATGAGAAGTAGGTTGGGTCTAACCTCTTTAGGGGAAATCAATTGAACATGGAGTGTCTAAAGGTGCATTGAAAGAGGTTTCTATATAGAAGGATCCATAGGGGTTGCCTCTAAACTCGATGGTGTTTGATGTATTTAGAAGACGGCATTATGACCTATTGTTTGCACATACTTGAAGGCAGGTGGTCTTTCAACCAAATTCAACTATTCATAATGAGGTGGGAGTGGGAGTTCATGTTGGTTTTAAGTACATGGAAGTATTTTTTATATATCCAAACTTAGTATGTCCTTCCCCATTGACTTCTCCCTCTATTTTTTTGAAACCATTAATGGGAGAAATGTGTCTTTATGCTAATGTGTCCAAACATATCTCTGATCATGGTGGTACTGATTCTCATGCTGATGGTAGGGTTCTTAAAGAAATGTAGGTCTCTAACATGAGTTATGTAGTGTCCCGGATTATATTATTCTCTGATCTATGTAAGGCCTCAAATCAAAATTTAGTGCATAAAAGGTACTCTGTTATAAATGAGGAAGGAAAAGAAAATAAGGATACTTAAAGATAGAAAACTGTCATTACAAAATGGAAATGTAAATAGGCTAGAAGTAGACACTCTGAAGATGAGTATGCAAGTGACCAATATGTGGTCTCACACACATGTTTGGACTATAATCTAGAGGAATTTTTTCGATCATGATTAAGTAAATCTATTGAGTGGAAATCTTCCAGTTCTCAAGGAAGAAAAACCAAGACCCTATAAAGATTATTCATGAACCCCAAATACAATAGTAACCATATCGTTAGGAAAGGAAAGGTGTAATGGCATGGAGGTGACCATGGAGTAATCTTAATTGAATAAATATGTCGAATTCATTTCTCGTAGGATGTGCAAGAACAGTCCTTCTAAGAATATAAAATACTTTGCTGGTGGAGCTGATGTGTAGGAGAGGACAAGGATGAGATCCTTATTCGATAGAGAGGGAGTGAATTTTGGATTAGGGGGGAAGGAAATATCAAATGTTGCAGCCGTAGATAAATCACAAGATCTTCATAAGCACTTCGATAAAGATATAATGGAAAAGTCCTTGATCATTCATTCTTCTAAGGTAGACACAAAACAAATGAATGAAATAAAAATTTAAGAGAAAACAAAAAAGGGTGCTTGGATCGATAAAGAACATTTAATTATGACCATAGGCTTCAACGAGAAGATGATAATAGTATAGAAGTTCATTAAATCTTGGGATAAGTTTTATTTCCAATTCTAATATATTATCCAAGATGAACTAGATAAAATGGTAATGGTTATATCTTAGAAATTATATAGTGAGGTTCCATATTATAGTTTTAAGTTGGCCTTTAAAAAAAATTGTCTCCTACTATGTTTTGTCTCCTGTTGAACATGTAGGTTTCTCAATTTTTTCCACAAATTCATTTTATAATACAAGTTTAACATTCAGTTAATTATAGAAATAGTGTGTGGGCATCAAATTCAGTCGAGTTTTTTCACAATTCCATTCATTAAATATCCTATTCACCTTAATTTTACAATCTTATGCTGGATGGACTACTTTTCCACACATAGAACATTTTCCAAATCCCATATGGAAATTTTATCCTTATATAATTCTACACTTCTATCATGATGAAAGATTAATTTTTAATCTTCCATGGGTTTTGTTATTAGAATTTAATTGAATTCCCATATTTCTATTTTTATTCCGAAACCTATGAGAATAATGGGGGTATCTCATATCCATTTCAATAGTGACAGAATATAATATGATTTAATAAAATTTATTAAAATACCTTATACCAAATTCAATTTAGGTACTTGGTTTCCTACAACTAAATAAATAATAAATCATTGTTTTATGGTAGACAATAAAACCTAGAGTGTACCATGAATGTATTGGAGATTTTGAGTCATATGTGTTGATTTATTCATCATCCATCTTCATTAGTTTAATGAATTATCTATAAATTTTAATTTGAAATGTTCAAGGAAATTTTTATTATTGGATAATATTTTTATAAAGTCATGTGTTACATCAAAGGATGTCATAAAAGATAGGAAATTCCGTGAATAAATCCCTAGAATATTTCATGAATAAAATAGATTTTTCATTTTTAATTCACTTATTGAAAATAAAAAGTTAAAAAAAATATTATAGAAAATATTTTAATTTAAAATAAATATGTAAATATGTAAATTAATATTCAAATCATTAATCTTTCATGATTTCATGATGTTATTTTCATGCATGAATCATTCAAAATAGTTATTCTTCTCAAACCTACAATTACCTTTCATATATTTACAAGAATATTATTTTTAAATACATTTATGGGATTAAAAAATAATTAAAATTGAATATATAAAACCATTTGATCATAGAAAAATAATTATTTAAATTTTTTTAAAGAACACAAACATCGATGAGAAAGATTCTCTACTGAAAGGGGAGATATAAGGGTTCGGTTACATAAAAAAAATCTTACATATTTTAGATAATAAAAAGATTAAAATGGTTCCAAAACGTCAATATTAAATAAACAATAAATTAAAATAAAAAATGGGGATTATTATATGATTATCGTATAATGTTTATAAATTTAAATTCAAATACAAACAGTCACGATTAAAATGATATTTAAACATAAATCTCATTCCTAAGTTCTAGTATTTCACCATACATGTTTAAACCACATATATCATAAATATATACTTATTATATATATATATATCATAACTATAATAATATATATCATAGTGTATATGATTTACTTATAATATATTATCACCTACTTATTTAAAATTAATTATTAAACTAACCATATCATGCCCTGACTAATTTTTTATTCATGCATGTTTTAGTTTTGTGTTCCTAGTCAATGTACATTGACCATAGTTGATCATATCAAAATTTTAAATATTTTCATTATTACAGCATGTAACCAATTTATGAACTTCTATATCTATTCATATATATTGGTGATGATAAACTATTTACATCACTTTAAGAAGATGGTAGTCTATACGTTCACATGAGTGATGATTACAATTTTCAATGAATGGAGAAAAATAAATTAGATAGAAATTCAACATTCCAAAATATTAATAAAATCATATATATCATATTAATATATTACATCTATCATTATTGTAGAAACCATTTTTCTTACATTATGGTTACAACATTTTAAAGATAAATAATATAATAATGTTATAAAAACTCGATCCAAAGGTTTAGTGTCTTTGGTAAAGTAGGACCAAACATAAAATTTACATGATAAAACATAGAAATTATAAAATTCATTCTTCTTTGTATTATTATATTCCATAAATTACTCCATAGTATAATCATTCACATGAGTATATACATCAAGTAAAGGGGTGCGCTAAAATCCTTATAAGATGATAGATTAGAAGATGAAAAAAATAACATGGGTGATAATAATAATTATCCTCATAACATAAGTATGGGATCATAATAATAATAATGAGGAGAATCATTGGATAAATTCATGAAATTTGTAAATTCTTATAAACAAAAAATCATATCTTAGTGGTCAAATATCGCACATAATTATGAACAAAGCTATTGTCATGTTCACTCATAACATATGTTCATAGTAATATCATAATAATTGTGAACAAATATTGAATCATTTTCATGAATATTACACATTTTATCATGAGATAAATCACATTACCCAATGAATTATAGCCCTATAAAATTACGGGTGCACCAATCACATCATTACTTTAACATAATCATGCAGGCCACATAGAATGTAATTCAATATTCAGAATAAAGTAACCCATGGAAAGGAATCAGTCTTATTTAATAAATATTTCTTTCTATACAAAATCACGCTTCTATGAAAAGGAATAGCATATGGTATAGGAATCATCAATATTGAGTGAAGAGGAAACAATATCAAGAGAAGTAAACTATGTGTTTTTACAAAGAAGAGTTCTTGAGGAAAATATTTTTATTTTTCATAAAATCAGATTATAAACACATATATCACATAAAATAAAATGTTGTAAAAATGATATTATATTTTAAGAGTATTAAATTCACAACCACAGTGAAATTTTTTACAAAATAGGAATAATCTAAATGAAGGAAATTGTGTTTGAGAATCCCCTTACCTTATGTATAAATGTTTTCTTTAGTTTAATATTCAAGATAATAAAATAAGATTAAATTATTAATTAATTGATGAAAAACCTATTATATATTTATTTTATTTATTATAATTTTGTTAAGTTAATTTATTTCCACAATGATGAGTTATAAATTTCAATTTTGTCATTCTAGGTGTGTCCGCCTCTAGGTTTCCGCAGTCGGATTCTTGGTATAAAATTATAGAAGTTCATGTAAGATGAGAATAATTCCTGAGAATTGAAATTATATGTTTTTTGGAAACTAAACGAAGATTATTTTTTCTTATATATTTTTGTTTTTTAATACATTAAGATGACATACGAGATAAATACTTAATGATAATTGTTTAGATTGATTTTCGCTATTTTCGAATACAATGAATTCGTTTTGTTTTAATATTTCAAATTATATATATTTTTCTATTCCAGAACATAAATAATGTTATGACATACATTTTATAATATTTTTCAACTAATTTAATAGTTTTATGACCATCCTTGAGGCTGTAATGGAAAATTAAAGCGTGTCATCCCTAAAGGCAATAAATCAACACATCACAGATGGCGTTTTCATTTTTAAAATAAAAGGGTGAGGAGAAGATGTTTGATGATGGATTATTACATTAACATAAAAAAATATATTATATATTATATATTGGAGATATAATTCCACTTAAATTAGGGTAGGTGACGAGAGAATAAACAAAATCAGGTATATGACAAGAAATAAAAACAAAACAAAAGAGGATTTTACCAATTCAACATATTACCCATGAGAACCTTTTTAGGGAAATTGGATATGGTCTTATAAAGAGAAAAAAATCATTTACTTGGGGTACAATATTTTTTAGAATTTAGAAAATCATAAAACCATTAAAGGTGTTAAGAGAGGAGGCGATGATGGGTAGAATGTATAGGGGAAATTAGGGGCGTTTTCACTATTTTTTCATTATTTTATTATTTTAGATCAATAATATCAATATTTATAACCTTATCATTGAATATATTAATTAATGAATGATATTTTCCAATTATCATATTAAATAATCTCTAAAAATTCTATGAATAAATAATTCATGTTTTTTAAAATAAAGTAAATTACCATATTTCATTATTCACAAGAATTCAAATATTTTATAAAAATTTGAAAAATAACCCCTACCATTTTTAAATTTGTAAAATTTTAAAAAAAATAAACTCCTTTTAAAGAATTTTTTTTCTAAATACGTGATTTTTTTAAAAAATCATCATTTATTCGAAAAATATTGATTTTAATATCATAATCGATTTTAAAACAATTGAAAATTTATTTTAAGGCCTTATAAAATTATATTATAATAAAAAAATATAAATATTTTGAATAAATTTTATTAAATTAAATTTTATTCTAATTCATTATATTAATTATAATATTGTAAATAAGCATTTTCCTTTTATAAATATATCAACATTTAATTTCTAATTTTCTATTCATTTATATACTTATATTATGATATAATTATTTTTTGTTTTAATTTATAAGATGACTAAATATTGTTTATAATTACATAAGTGGTATTACTATTCTATTGGAAGATTTTCTATTCTTAATTTTCATGTTACATTTCTAATATTCATGTCACTATTCTATCGATATATGTTCCTTACATTATATGAATATTAATTATTTCATTATTCATCTATTAGATTGATTTTTTAGTGTTCTCTCTATGATATTTATGTGTTTTAATATATAGAATATTTATAAGAATCTATTTAATTATAAGTATAATTTCTTGTGTTTATAAAATTATCATCCTCAATTTGAAGTGGTCATGAAAAAACAAATGAATCACTTCTTGGAGTTGGTAGTCCACAAGTTTTCACACGTGATGTTTTCCTTTACTGACGGATGGAAAAAGGTGGATAATGGTTATTGCATCATTATAATAAAAAATTTAATATATTGAATACATTATTTAATAATTGATACCATATATTTAGAGGAATTATAAGAAGAAATAAAATTTAAATTACTCTGTTAAGAGTTATACCTCTTTATTGAGAAACCTACCTTAGCATAAACCATAGTCCTTGAAAAGAAATTATTTTGTAAATTGAAAAATCTTTTGGATGTAGATAAGGATAAAATAATTGTATTGAGGTAGGTATTGGTTTATATTTAAGGCTCACACTAGGAGGTGGTATTTTATAAGAGATGGTTAGGCCACCCTTGGAATTAATTAATGTATTAAACCAATATAAATTAATTTTCATATACAAGAGGAAAATTGATATATTTCATATCTAGTATAAATATGAGTAAAAAATATCATAAATGGAAATATATACATGTATAGGTAATGGATTGAATTTTATCTCTTTGTTTAACCCCCTTGTAACCCTTTTTATGATTACCAAAAATATCAATGTTTCTTACTCGTTAGAACTCGTGAAAGTTTCTTTAAATGGAACAATATACCATAAGTAAAAAATGGTTGATATTATTTACAATATCTAATTCAATTGGATAAATATAATATTTTTATGAATTTTAAATCATTTAATAAACAATTATTTAACATAAAAACCCTCAAAGTCATTGTGATAACTATTAACATAGTTTGAATTTAAAAATAACAAGATTAAAATTGAATTTAAATAAAAAATTAAAAAATGAATAATATGTTATGTTTATCTATAAAATTAGGGTAATATAATAATTAATCAAAATTTTATTACATATAATACTTTTAAAATCATTTTTTTATTTTTTTTATTATTTGAACAAGTAATGTGTTAGTGTTTCATATGATTTAATTATAATTACTCCATAATTATAAACTAAAAATAAATTAATATGATTAATAAAATTAATTTAAATTTTATATTAGAATTTATAACTAAACATAACCTATTTTTATTCCTATGTTAATATATTAGAGATATTGAAACAACGATACTGACATTTTCTACTAATTATTTACATAAATAATATGAATTTTATTATCCTTGGAAAGTTCAAATAAATATTAATAAAATATATGAGAAGATTATTAAGGTCAAACTAAAACTACAAAATGAAATTATGAAATTATTTTAGAGATTTATATGCCTTATCCCATAGTTTGGACCATTTTTAACATGTTTTACCCATATCTATGTAACAAATATTCACCATGGTTACTATTAATAACGACCAACACTAAAATTTCCCCATTTTCAAATTTTTATAATCCATATTCCAAATACAGAATGAGTTTTTCTATATAAAATATTTATAAGTAGCATAAATCCATTTTAAAATAATCACGAAGAACATAATGAAAATTTATATTAAAAAATGAAATTTTAAGTGTACAATATGATTTTTTTATACCAATACTTTTAAAAACCATTAGATGAATGTTATAACATTTTATTAAATACAAAATATATATATTATATTAAATTCATTAATCAATAGTGAAAAATTAAATTTATTATGGTAAGAACATATGTAATGCATAAAAACAATTTTCAAAAAAATATCTCTTTTTTTACTTTAAATTAATTTATTAATTGAAAACTAATGAAATCATTCTATAAATGTGTAAAATATAATTGTTTATAATTTATAAATTTATATTAATAAAAAAAATATAATTTGTATTTAATAACTATCACAATAAATAATAATAAATCAATATTATATCAAGGTTTTTTAAACCCGATTTTTCATGTAAAGAAACCTATCAACGGAATCAAATTTTTTAGAGAAAATATTATCATAAAATATATCGGGTGTTTGATATTATAATAATTTGTGTGTTTTTTCATAAATTTTGTTTCTTTTATAATTTCCGATATTTATAAAAATATGCGTAATTGAAAGAAGAAAATAATATGTTGGTACGAAAATAATTTTTCAAATATATTAAGTATCATATTTTTTTATTTCAAATATTAAATGATATTAGAGATGACTCATCCCTAACATAAATGAATATTACATCATTTCAAAAGATTATTAATTAAAAATTATAATAAATCATTACTAAATAACATATAAGTTTAGTTTCATTGTAGATCACATGCATAACAAGAAAAATTACCATACATTCTTCAATATCTCCAATAAATATTATTGACAATTAATACCCTTATAAACCTAAGTAACATAATATTTTTATTCACGACATGAGGAATGGAAACATAAAAATTGGGGAGCTTAGATTCTTAGTATGTGATATATATAATATATATCATCAAAATATCATAGGTGACAAAACAATGAATATGTGGTTAAGAGAACACAACTGTGGTATATAAACATAAAATACAGAAATCATAACTAATAAGACATGGATCAGAAATAATTAATCATGATAAAATTCTCTAGATATGACATATGAAATTAGGAATATTAATGAGTTTTTTGATAAAATTATCATTACATATTGATACATAATATAATAATGTGGCATCATAATGTGGTACCTATGTAGTATAAAAACATTTCTTAAAACATGTATATCAACCTTTACAAAGTTCACTAAGTGAAAATTATCAAATAGTATATTGGGTTACCTCCCTAGACTGATACACTATGTAAACAGAGTAATATATTGGATTTGGATCACTCTATAGTATCTTACATATCATATCATGAAATAAAAAATCATTAATTAATGCATTATAGGGTAATATAATTTGGGTCCAACCTATCATATAATTAAAAACCAAATATATGTCTTACAATTGACCATGAAATCATCTATAATTCCATCACATCTTAATCAACACTTTAGAAATAGATGGGTTTCATGATTTTCTCATAAAATGGTCATATTATATTTAGAATTATAATGTGGATAGTACCATTTTAGAATAACATTTATGAGTTATAAGAAACATTAAAGGTTATTGGTATAAATTAAAATAAATTTGGGAGAAAATTAGAATGCTGTTTGAAAATAATAAGAAACATCATTTACATTTTTAATAACATTTATTTTAAAATGAAATAACATATAAATCGTTAGTTTTAGAAAAATATTGAGAAATTAAATAAAATATACGTTGAATAACCATGATTAATTTAAAGTAAACCTCATAAAGAAAATATAATGAAATTGAAGAATAAAGTGTCCAATGGAAAAATGATACAAAATTATTTTCACACATTTGTAAATAAAGTCAAAGTAAATATAAAATTACCCTAATAAATCATAGAAGTATGTATAAGGACATCCATAAATGATTATAAAAAATTAAAATTGTGTATAGAGATAAACATTCAATATCATTAATATGGTTGGATCCACCTACAAGTTCCTATCTTGTGAATGTCAAAGTGAATAGAGGTAAAATGGTATAGAGACATATACAACTCAATATTAATTAGAAAAGAAAATAAATGGAGTTATGGAAATAAATTGAGTCATATTTATCCTGATAAAAATATATTCATAATAAATATTTATTTAATTGTGGTATTTTAAAATAAACCCTTACCTTTTCTTTGGACTTCAATGAAGTGACATTAACCTCTTGGAAGAATTCACTTATTTTCAAAATGGGTTTATCAAAATGAATGATGAAAAACCTTACTGAAGACCATAACCTAAAAAACATGAAATAAGGGTTAAATAGATTGATTTTGGGTAGTTATTCAAGATATAGTTGAAGTAAATTAGTCGTTTTGGAGGGCTCCTTTTATATGACTGTTTTGAGAGGAATTTCTACAAATATGAATTATTTAGGGTATTAGATTATCATTTTAAATGAAAGAAAATCCAAAGATGGATCATATTGTATATGGGATATTCATGCACCATTATAAAAAAATTTATGATAATTATTAGGATATATTAGGCTTATACCCCTTAATTTAACCTTTTTTCATCAGTTGACCTTTACCAGGGTAACTGAATTTTAACCTCAATAAATGTTTTCTCACCAAAAAAAAATTAACCCTTCTACCAAATTTTAACATTTTTATTAGAAATTAAGATTTTATTATCCTATTAAATTTTAAGTATAACAAATTTATATTTCAAATTAGTAATAAAATTTATTTTAAAAGTTATTTTTATTGACAAATTACCATTTAATCATTGTCTATTCTTTAAGTTATTTCATATAAATTACTAATGATTGTTAATATATTTATTCATGACATAAATCAATAAGTTTTATTTTAATATTACTTTGAAAGTATAAAATTTAATAAAATAAAAAAATATAGAAAAAAAATCTTTAAAAAATAACCCTTTTTAATATAGAATGATTTTAATCACATCCCATTTAAATTAATTATTTATATTCAAATAAATAAATTTTATAAATAATATATAATGTTAAATTATTTTCTAAAATATTTTATTAACATAAAATAAATCATCAAAAATAATAATATCATTTAAAGTCAATTAATAACAGTAAATATTTTATAATAAATTACTATTATTAATTTATTTATTTTTATTTCATTCCATAACATTTTTTTGAAATATATTTTTTTAAATTTCTTTCCAACTTGTACACAAATTTAATGTACCAATTTAATATATGTATATTCAATGGACATAGGTCGAACAACCATATTCCTAAAGACCATATCATCGATAATAATATGCTTAATGGCTATATTTCCAACAACTGTATTACATTCCTATATATAGCTTTATTTATATCTCTAAAAACATTCATCCTACTCTTAAATTATTTTGTTAAAAATTTTATCATATTTCAAACATGTTGTGTTATATATAAATTTTTCAATAGAGTATTGTCTTAATGGAAGATTAGGATGATGATAATTCCAACCATATAATATTTTTAGATAAATATGGACTTATTAATTTAGTAATTACATTAACTATAATTCATTTAGGTTTTTTAAATAATTTAATTTTTTTTATTATTATTTCACAATAAATTAATGATTTATTCATTATTTTTGATGTTCATTGTAACACAATATATCAATCATGCTATTATTATTTAAAGGGAAACACATACAAAAATCATGCGTTGAAAAATTCTACCACCCTTAATGAAAATTTTCATTCAAAATATCATTTCGATATGAAATAAAAAAGGATTATTTTATACCATTAAATTTTAAGGTTCCCATATTTATTCATCAAATGTATGATATATCATGAAGAGTTTACCCTTGTTATTGGTCTTATTTCATGGTACATTACTTCCATGATAAATTATTTAAACAGGTTATACATTATAAGAGAGGTAATATTATAGTTATATTACCTATAGGTTTATTACTTATTAATGGTTAGATATATAAGTGCCCAATAATGATATATGGAATATATAATTCACTAGAGAGAGGCTCTATGTAACTGGATGATGAAATACTACCATACCCATACACTAAAGGATTTAAAAGTTGATAATGTATCTTGGGAAACGCATTCCCTTTTTCCAAGTTAATTGAACCACTTCTGGGGTGATATTTGATGCAATACATTCTCTTTAAAATCAAACTATAAACCTAAAATATTATTATTAGTATATCTCTTCTATTTACTTTGTGTAGTTTTAATATTTTTAATAATATTTTGAATATTCTATGAAATTTCATGAGAAATATCTAGTACTAGAATCATTTACTCTCGGAATTTATCCCAATATATTGATGTTATACACCTTTTACCATATATAGCCTCATATAGTTCCATTTGTAATCAAGATTTAATGTTTTTTATGATAACTATTTTAGGAAAAAGTGCTGATCTTAACCAATTTTGAAATCTATTGGGTAGGGCCTTAAAGTATCTTCTAGGTTTTAGTGGTACTTTTATATTTATTATTATTCTAAGGATGAAATGTTGTTTTTAATATCATATCTATATAAAATTATTATTGATTACATCTCCCAAACGTTGAGGTAAATATAAAATATTTATTATATATAATTGAGAGTGGTACTCTATTGATCATTCCTAATTTATTTATGTATATATTGTAATGTTAGTTAATCGTTCAATATTCTTATTTAGAAATGAAATAAAATTAATTATTATAGTGATAAAATCCTACTTAATTATATGTATGGTCTTTTAAGATCATAAGAGGGTCTATGGTGAAATCTATGGTGATGGACTTCCATTTCTGTACTTGTACGGGTAATGGTTAAATCATGCATACAAACTCTATCATGATTCCTTAACATAATGGAATACCAATAATGAATATATATTTTAGGAAATATACATATTAACATTTCTCCACAATAAATACTTCTTAAATATATCTATACATATTTATTCTTCCAAGATAGATAAATATTGATGTGCTATGTTCATTATCCAATAACTCCATCAATTCAAGTATTTAAGTTACATGTATTCATTTTTAAAATATTATAATTCAACCATTGTCAAGTTTGAACTCTAAAATATTCCTAAAATCTACTTATATATTTATACCTCCCTTTTTTCTAACTATTCATAATATGTATGGATGAATGATTTTTCATTTCAAAAAGAAACGATCTCTTTTATTCACTTATGATTCCATTGTTTATAATATACAATTCTACTTTTATTTGGTCTTATTAAATCCTAGAAAATTATATGGTTTCATTATCCTTACTAATTATATCATTTTCCACCTTATTCACCATCCTCGAGTGGTAATGTATTGATCAGTCATAGTCCTTAATCAACTCAAACCATATCCGTTGTTCAAGATGCAACTTCTTCTATGTAAGTATATTATTTAAAAAAAATTAGTAATTATATATATATCACATTTCACCATTATGGTAATACATATATATATTTATTGGAAATATTAAATTTTATTTATATAAAATGTAATTTTCTAATTAAATTTTATTTTACATGAAGTGTAGTTTTTCACTTTTTCATTGTTTAGGAGTACAAATCCCAATCCCTCCGTTTATGCATCGTTGTTTATCACAATACCTTCTAACCTACATCTTTGAGTGAATGTTATTGTAGTGAAAAAACTTATGTAAATATCCTTAAAAATTTTATTTCATTCATCTATCATGATAATGATGACTCCCTTCATTGTAAACTCGGATAATTTATTTGATAGTCAATAGAAATTTCTAATATGTAGTTAGTAGTATACCCAAAATCATTAAAAATATAGTTATCAATTATAATGATTATCTAGAATATTGTTTAATCATCTCTATAATTGAATTATATATATATATAACCACTATTATAATTACATGGCCCAATAATGAACCTTCTTGAATCTAGATCTCCCAAGTAAGAATTTGTCATATATTTTCTCATTTCTCAAAGTCATCATCATAATCCTAAATTGATTTTTTTATTCTCCATTACACGTAAAATATATGTTAGTATCATATTTAAAGAGTACTAATAATTTATCAAGTTAATCTATATAAACCTTATTCATAACTTCTATAAATATAGAAGGGGTATTTATATGTCTAAATTTGACCACAATTATTTCATAATGTATATATATTTTATGCAATGTTCTTATAGATACATCCTATATTCACATCCTCAATTAATGATATCCAGGTCAATGGTCAGACTTTGAGATGTCTTGATACCATCACAATTGATTGAGAATGTCATCAATACATGTTAGATGATACTTTATCATTACTGGTATTTTGTTATATTAAATATAATCAATTCAGATATTGATCCTTCATTAATTCCTAAAATGGGAATTACTGAAATACATGGTAAAAAATTTAGTCGTATTAAATAATTATACAATTTATATTTAATTTTATTCTTCAATTCCTCAAATTCAATTAGTTTCATTTGATGAGAAGACATTTATATTGTCTTAACATCGTTTATGAGTTCTTTTAAAAACAAAACCTCGCAATCTTTGGGAATACAAGGAAACTATTTGATTAATGCATCAAAATGTTCCCGCATAATTGATATAACATTAATATCATGTTTTACCCAACCCTTAGAGCTAATTATTCCTTTTTATTAGGTAATTAGACCCATAAAAGTGAAGCAAAATCCTTGTAAATATCTCAATTATCATTACACTATTAAATGATAATAGGATGAGTTGGGATAAGATATATAATTTTCATATACAAAACATTACTATAGGATCTATTGGGAGATATATAATCCATTCTAAAAATATCATCAAATTTGATTAAAGGGATAATAATAAGATTTATAGGAATAATTTTCCGATAAACATCTATAATAAAGCATGTATAAACCTTGGTATATTCATCATATCACATGTATTTTTTAAAAAAAATCAATATATAATTGTTATAAAGGTTCATTGATGATCATTGAGAATTATTCCATATAGAAAAGAGTGGGTGGAGCTATAATAATAAAAAAATTATATTTATTATCTGGATAACAAGTATACCTTTTTCCCACATTCATTTCAGAAAACACCTTAGTAGTTTTGATTTAATAGACTTTCCTTTAATCCATATAATTTGGAGGATTATGGAATTAATTTTCAGTATCAACACATGTATTGGGGGATTATTTACTATAATGGTCATTATCTTTATAATATAAGCATTAAACAGTGTCTGGTGCATTAGACTGATCTGTCATTCTATCTATTTCATTGGTTGGCCTCTGGATACCCCTTTAGCAATGATGTGTTTAATGGAACTCTCTTCCACACATGAATAAATAATATGTTCTTTTGAGAAATTATCCCCATGATTCTTCATATATTTTTATCATGTAAGATGATGAATATTTTTTCCACCATGGTAATTAGAAGTTTACTTTCCATGAAACTCTAATTTTATCCTCATCTCCCAATAGCTGTGAGAATAATGAGACACTCTTATTTTCATTTCTACTTTAAGTTCACATTAAATAGTTTATTCTAAATAATTAATTTTTCTATAGCTAATGATTTTTATAAAATAGGTTTTAGTTCACTATAAGAAAACATACTTTTTATTTGAAGGAAAATTATAAAACTAATATAGTAATTCTAATTATCATTTCAGTTTCTTAATATTTACTAATGTAATCATCATCCTTTTGTTTCAAATCTTGGAAATATCTCTTCATTTTAGTGTGATGAGTTCAAGGAAAAAATTTATAAAAAAATATATTATTAAATATCTATTATTCAAAGAAGTTATTTTTTTATCCTACCTCATATTCAGAATGAGTTTCCCTTATTTAACAGATTCACATTTCAAAAAATATATAACCTAAAAACCCATTTCATCAACTACGATTTATGTAATAGAAAAATATCATTTCTATAGTGTTGATCTATTTCTCTATATTTAGTATATTGGATGATCCTATAATGGAGGGTTGTAATTTCAACATGAAGACTATATGGAAAGTTATTACTTCCTTGTATTATTAGATTTTTTATGCAAGTTGACATGAATTGATCTCCAGTCCATGCCAAATAAATTTATTAAATCTAAAGGTTAAAAAGTATTCTCGAGGTGAAAAGTTCTTACACCCTCACAAAGTTATAGAAATAGCTAGATAAACAATAAAAGACTGAAGAGACCAATATATAAATCAGGACCTGCAAATATCCCCAATTGAAGACACCTATATTCCAAGAGAGACATTGAAGACACCAAGATCACCATTTTGGATGTGTTTATTCCAAAAAAACCAAGCACAGCCCAAAGTAGGTTGTCCTTGATTCATAGAGAGAAACTGATCAAACCATCCTGTTTAAACTAAGAAACAGGTCAAAAGATAAGGTGACAGGGCATAAAACATTCCAAAAAATCATAGCACAATGTAGGAATAGGATCAGTGTGAATCTCCTCTGCAAACATTCTAGAAGTTTAGAAGATTTCCAAAAAATTTATTGAAACTAAACAGAGATACATGCAAAATGAGATTCAATAATATAGGAGGAAAACTAAATTTAAACGGAGATTTATCCACCCTTCAAATGTGACAAGGATCTCTTAACCGAAACTGGTCAACATCAATACACAATCAGCCTGCACTTTTCCTTTCAAATCATTCAGAACTGTGTTGAAATTGTAGTCTATGACATCAAAGGAGAATCCAGCGGGGGCCGAGCAGAATTTTTGATAAAACGCAGGTATGGTTCAGTGCATGCTCAAGAAAATCAGAAAAAAAAAGTGAAAATTCAGAACAGACATCAACTGAATCAGAAGAAGAATAATCCAAGAGAGAACATAAGTTCCAGCTGGTTAAAAATTATGAGATCACCCCCCTAATAGCCGCTCATAAACATAATAGTAGGACTGCCAACACAAATCATGATAGACAGCGCTGTTAGAAGATAACATATCACATGAGAAACTATAGAAACAAAAAATTAGGATTCTTAAACTTCAAAATCACATGCGAGATCATTTCCATGGAATCTCTTGGAAGTTGAAATTTGGTTCCTTCTTGAATTCCTCAACAACAAAGACAAACAATATTTTCCAGAGTTTTAGATAAGTGGCAGTGCTCATGTCACCATTTTTGTACTTTATAAACGCGATTGAGTCATTCTCTTCTATCAATGAGTCATGCTCTTTTGAGAAGTCCAATTTTCCTTCCATTACATAATAATTTCTAAATACAGGGTCATTCTCATCATTCTCACTGGAGGAGGATTCTGAATCCATTTCAAGCATTTTAGTTGGCATGGGATGTGGTGGAATAATATTTTATTCCATGATATGGGAATCCAGGGATCTTGTGATAATTATTCTTTCGTTTTTGGAGTGTTTCTTACCCTTTTTTGTTTCTCAATAATTCAGAGTGAAAAAACCATCTGAGTCAACCATTGGTTTATTTCCTTTTTTAGACACTGATTTCAAAAACTCATCCTCTAGTTGACAAGATTTATCATGCTGGACTTGTATGGATTCATCTGAATCTGATTGAGCCTCTTCCCCTACCTATTCACAAATATTGGTCCTTGAAGTATGCAGTTCGACATAGGGTGTTGAGACCTTATATTCTTTCACATCCCCAACCGGGGGATTCAGGGAGTTGGAGGTATCTAAAGTTCTCCGGTTGCCTTTGTTATCAACAAAAGTTTATGGCTAGGTAATTTTGGAGTTCTCCTTCTCAATCCAAACTAATTTTTATTGGGGGAGGGGGTTTGATATCCTCTTTTTCTCCCAACACTCACCAGAATAATGCCCAATTCTAGAAAAATTCTTACAAAATGCAGTAATATTTTCAAAAACAACTTCCTTGACAAAACCTTTTTAACCATTTTTCAACCAAAATCTAGAAGTCAGTGATTTTGAAATCTAAAATTTAGTACACATATGAGAAAATGATGTTCGAGACAAGTTATTAGTGTAAAAACCCAGTTTCATTGGGTATCCAAATAAACTAGAAATGGATAAGAGGCATTCCTGCTTAAATAAATGAATTGGATGTCCCGGGAAGCCCATCCAAATTGGGACAGTAGGTTTCTTGAAGTCAACATAGAAATTAGGTGTCCATTTCATGAGCTTCATACAATAGCCACTGAAGGTCTAAGAACCTCTCTCCCAAAGTCGATAATAGTTATTTTCAGAGGATAAGAATAAAAGAAAATGGAAAGAGTTCATAAAACCAACATGGAAGTTTTTGAATCCTATGTTCTCAAGGGTTTTTCGCAGAAAAACTAAGGAGGTTCTATGCTTGATAAACTTTCCAACTAGTAAAAAGAACAAATATGAAGAAAGGAGTTGTACCTCTTCATCTGAGAAAGCAATCACTAATAACCCACTTTGATGGAATTTCATTGGCTCAACATGCTCTAAGGATTTCAATTCTTCCCTGGGGACTCGACCTGCGATGACATCAGTGAAGGATCTAGAATCATTGCTTCCAATTTGATCAGACACGTCAGAGTTAGGGTTTCACCATTATTCCCCCGAGGGTGGGTTCATCAGTGTGCTCTGCGTTGATTCCATCCATACATCATAATGTTGATATGAATAGACTACCACCTTGTATTATTTGTGAGTTTGAAATGTTTAATGTTATTATACATATTTTAATAGAATTGGGTGAACATAGTAATAATTGTTTTCACATTAGCTATTTTCCCATTGGGTTTCTCATTAAAACAGTCATTTATATATCCATATTAAGAAATTATATTACAATGATAATAAATCCTAGAATTTATTAGTTTTTACACCATTATTTATACCTATAACATATTAGGACCATTTTATGACACTCATGGTTTGTCCTATAAAAATATTGGTTTAAGGTAAATTCATTTATGTTTTACTAGATGTTATTCATAACCAAATCCATAAAAATAAATAAAACACCACTTTGATACCTAATGAGATTAACCAACTTTATCATACATACATATAATATAATTTTACATGAATTATAATTACATATCAAAATAAATTCACACACCATGAACACATAAGTTTAACATCTTTATAGGTTATATATATAACCAATAAATTTTATAATAATTCCTCAAAATTTCCAAGAAATATTTTTCATATGTTCTACCCTTATGGATATATCATATGTAATATTCTTCTTCAAAACCTAGGGAACGTAAAAATGAAATAGTTTTCTCATATGCATATTAATGGGTGAACTAATGATATATTTATTAAAGGTCATATGTGAGCATAATATGAGTATGTGGGTATGATATAATAATCTAGTTTCATGTACATAACATAATGAAATCATAAATAATAAAATATAGATCATAGAAATTACATAATCTTTTGAATATAACATTAAAAGTAAGGTATTGAAATGTAAAATCATGAGAAATTTATCACCATTCATGGAAAAATACAAAATATGTAGTATAGCATAGTATTGTACCACAAAGAATTCATATAAAAACACTTTTTATGCCAAGGATATCATGAATGTCCATCATTATATAGTGGATGATTTCCCATAGTGTATTAGGTTCAATCCCATGTCTCTCACATGTTATCTCATGAGATATTATGATTTAACAAATGCACTTAATGTATGTATAATTATTGTTTGGACCATCACATTAAAAAAAAATTAATCCATATAGACATGGATATATTCATAATTCCATCACAAATAAATTGACCCATGGGGAATAAATAGGTTGCATGTATACTTCCAGAAAACATGATCATAATATATATAAATAAATAATTTTACTATTATCATTAGAGAATATCCCTAATAAAGCATAAGAAAATTTAACGGATTTGGATAATGATTAAAAACACATTGAAATAACTTTATATTTTTTTTTAAATTTGAGGTATAATACATTAAAATATTATAAAATTTATTTTAAAAGAAAATATCATACAAATAAAAGGTTTTTAAAAATTAATGATAAATTCATTCAAAATAAATTTGAAAAAAATATGAAAACATAAAATAAAATCATTATAAATAAAACTAAAAAAATTTGTCCAATAATGTTACTGTGAATGTAAACTTTAAAAGTTTTTTTCACACATTTTGAAAGTAAGTCATAGTTAATTGAAAATGGTATTATGAGATAAAGTAAGGAGTGATAATAAAATCTATAAAATCATATGAAAATATATTCATATGAGAGAAAAATTTCCAGCTAAAAAATATATATCAGGTTTTCTTCACTTACAAGAATCATTTATATTTAATAAACAACCAATGGGTGGTGAAATGGTAAAAATAAACGTAATCATAAATAAACCAAATCAAAGAAAATAAATACAGTTTTTCATAGGATAATCATAAACATTACCCTGATTGAAATTATTACATTAAAAGTCTCAATTTCAATGTGATATTGGAAAGATAAATCCTCACATTTAATTGAAAAATCCATGATGGTGATTTAACCTCTTTTTTTAATTCACTCTTCAAAATATGTTCCTTTAGAAATATGGGTTTAGGCCAAGTTATTATGATCTTAATAAAACAAACGTGTAATAATTATGTACTAGATGGTGTTTGGAAATGTATTCAATAGATAAACAATGGAAAGTGTGTTTTGGTTATTATAGAGAAGGGTACCATTTACAGGTTATTTTTAGTTATATTTCTATAAATACTCATTCTATAAGGTTTGAGGTTATCATTTTACATGTAAATTATATATAAAGTGGTAAAATTAGGTATGGGTCAGGTATTCTATCATCCATGAAATATAAATATTTGATTTCATTTACTTTAGTACATTTCCCTTAAATTTTCTCTTTGAACCTCATTTTTCATATACCATGGTAACAAAATTTTAACCTCTATAAATTAATTTTCAAAAACAATGTAAGAAACACTCTTACCTAATTCCTAAATGATGATTCCAAATTTAGGAACTATTTAATATCATTTAGTTTCTATATAGAATAAATTTAGTTTTCAATATAAAAATTAAAATATATGTAAAATTTTTTTCTATATAATCACTAATTTTCAAACAATATATTTTCATAATATTATTTAATTTAAAATAATAATTAAATCGGTGTTAATAAAAAATTATTAATGGAAATATTAATTTTTATTATATCCATTATTTAAAATTGATCATCTGAATTAAAAAAAGAACTAACACAAAAATAACTGGTTGAAAGACATCCACTGAAAACATTAAATCATTTTATTAAAATAAAAATAAAGATAATTACTTATCTCTTAACCATTAAATTTTATCAACCCAATAGTATTAGAATATTTCATCATTGGTACTATTGGATTTTAAAATATTTATTTTGAATAAGATGATAGTATTTTAATACCTATATGTGTTGAGATTAGATGAATAAGGCAATGAATAATTTTCATGTGGAATGTGTGTGAATGACATATCCATAACATAGCATGTGTTGAGAATAAAATTCTAAACTATGGCTGTTGAAAATGGAGAAATGCATAGTGGTCCCCATTGTGAGATTATAGATCACCTGTGAAACACTGTTCAACCCAACCCGAGTGTAATGGTGGTTATGGCTTGAAGAAATAGGCTTTAAAATCCCAAAATGGGTAGTCCCATATGGTAGTGGTGAGTATGGTGATTGAGATATATCTTAGTGTAACATGGGGAAGGCCAAAACAACCATAGTAATGATCATGGGGAATTTTAGGAGTGTGTTCTCAAAATAAGAAATGGGTTTTCATCATAGTATAGTGTTGAGCATTTAAAATTGGAAACAAGAGAGGACTAAATCATAGTTTTTGATGAGTTAAGGCCAATATAAATAATGATTTCTCAACTCATTTTATTGAATGTCATATCGGTAGGTGATGTATCAAAATATTGATAACTTATTATGACAATGACCGAATAGATCTATAATTCATCTCTAATCATAGGCTTTGGTTTTAGGATATTATTCTAACATGACATGAAGGATTTACCAGTGATGAAAATGGTAAATTAATTAGTTAATTAATTCGATCTATAATGAGTGATAATGAAGTTCCATGAAGCAGATAAAACTGACTTAAAATAGATGAAATCATGAATGAAATTCATGGGATAATTGGGAAGATTTAAGGGTTGTTATTGAAGTCTCAAAAAGATTCTCACAATTGTAAATTTTATTTAAAATTATATCTTAATCAATTTAGGCTAATAAACCAACGGGAAAAGGTAGACATGAGGGAACTTTTGATGAGTTTAGAATACATAAGAGGGAAACATATTAATGTGTGTATGATACATTTATTATTTATAATTAATAAGTGAAACTTAATACTCTCTATATAATGGTGAGAAGGTGATAAAACCCAAATCATTTTAAATATTGATGTAGTTTCATGATTTACCATCAAACACCCTTAAATGTTGGACATCAAGAAGGGTTAAATGTGCAGATATATTGATCTATCTTATCATTTAGGATGACAATCATCAATAGATAAAAATATCACAAAATGTATATAAAAGATCATTCTTTATTAGATAAAATTTGAAAAATAGTCATATACTTGAGTGGATTATGGAAATAAAGAGACCACAATGTACTATTTTTTGTAAGATTTTATTTGAATATAGTTGAATATATAGTGACCCATGCTTCAAATATTTCTTTTTACAACATTTCTATATCTATAACATCTCATTCAATAATAATATCTACATATCATGATTCAATAGTTTTAGTGTCTACGATGTCTAACTACATAAGTGTTGTATTTTATACTGCATGTGAATAATTCACAATAATTTCAACTTATTATATCTTCACCTAGATGTATGTAAAATTAAACCCTTTCACATGTTCTTGGAAATGGAAACATATGAAACTGGTGAGGTCATATGCTCTATAAGGGCCAACCTAAGTGTTGCAAATCTAATATCATAAGTGAGCATAAGATGATAATATTGGTATTATTAGGATGAAAAGAAAATATTAAATAATATATAATGGATCATATATCATGGTATAAGTCATTCAAAATATTAATACATTAATCATTGAGTGTGAAAACATGAATCAATAAAAATGCTCCATGAGAGCATAATCGTAGGCATATGGAAAGGAAATATAGCATTCTATTGAAACCCTTTATAAAAAAGAACTTTGGAATAACCATCTTAACATTGAAAATAAAATAATGTGAATAAATAAATGAATTTTTTTTATATTATGAACACAAAAATCACATGATTTATGATATAACCAACAAAATGACCATGCTTTATGCTAGGAAAAAACAAAATCTGCATACATCATGTTGTGAAAAAACAAAATTTACTTTCTTCATATTGTGGGAAATAAATATTTTCACAAACTATATCCTAGTATCATGAGATATAAATCCTTAGCAATTGAATTGGTCGGATATACAGGACCCCAATCACTAATCATTTATTCATATGTTTCCGATTTAAAAAAAACATTAATCAATTCATAAAGAACCAATGGATATTTAATGGGCCTCTTAAACCAATAAAAAACATCACATAACATGAAAGTTATAAATCCTAAGATAAAAAAATGTCATATTTTATAAAAGTAATCATACAACAATAACATCTAAATGGTGATAAAATCATCCCTTATTGAATGAAATTTTTTATAGGGTAAATATACATGAAAATAAAAATGTTTTCCCAAAAAAATTGAATAAAGATTATAAAATATGACATATAAATTAGATTACAAAATTTAAATAGAAAAATAATACTTCTAAAACCATTATTATAGATTGTTCCACGTAAAATACAATGTAAAATAGGTATATATTATCAAGAAAATTTCAAGTGAATGTCTGAACATTTGATATTGAAATGATGAAAATTCACTAAAATATTTTAAAATGTATGTATATAAAAAACAAATTATAAAGAAGTTCATGAAATATACATTTCAAAATATGAGAATATGATTATTTAGGTGAAATAATAAATCACATATTTGGGTTTTATGATAAAATGGAAAACACATTTTTTGAATAATTAACTTCATAGTTGCGGAATAACCTTTTTTAATGATGGTGATATTTTTCGTATAGGATTTACAATTTTTTGAGAAATAAATTCATATTAAAATAATATTTGAGTTTAAAAATATAATGTTACCTCTAGATAAAATAATATACGAAGAACCTCTTTGATGTTTATTTAACATTTTTTTTTGACAAAAAATCTATTGTAATAGAATTATTTTGAAAGAAATGTAAAATTTTATGAATGTTCTAATGTAAACACAAAGGAGGAGAGAATTTGTTTTTGATAAAGTTGTTTTATGGATATACAAGATTGAACTGAGTAGTGTCGGATGCCGAAAATAAAACTGAGGAGCACTGACCACGGAAATTTTCATAAAGAAAACATGGTTGATCTTATGCTCCATCGGTATTAGATTTATCATCATGAATTTCAATATTTATTAGAAACTCTGGTTGTTAGAAATTGAGAATTTTTTGAGAAAAAAAATTCAACTGATGTGGAATAGGTTGAATAAAGACAGTGATTCCATGAGTCAAAAATTTTAAATAACATTCTAATCATAGTTCTATTGATTCATTTCTGTTCAAGTATTTCTCATAAATAATAAAACATTTCCATTAAAAATATTTTAATGAAATTGGGGTTCATAAAGATTTTATCAGTTCCAGAAATCAATACAATGTATCTGTCATATCCATCAGTTCAAGACACATATTATTCTAAAGTATGAATGTATATAACAAATAATGTATGAAGAAATTCAAAGTTGATGAGTAGATTATGGTGACACCAATGCATCAGATCAATAATAAGCACCATTCTATCAATTGTATTCACCACATTGATAAAATAATCTCATGTAGAACATCGGGTGCACTAATGTTTCACATTAATGAATCAATAGATGAAATGATTCATGGAAACTGTTCAGTATGAGAAAATGTATTAAGAATTATACTGTAATAAGAAGTTAATCAGGATAATAAATTGGAAGGAGTTACAGAAATTATTACACCATATTTATTTTCTATTATAAATTCAATTTAGACTAACTTTGATGAGGAATGCCAATTTGAAAAAACTTATAAAAGTAACATCATAATTAGATGAGGATGTTCTGTCATAATGACCTATGGAAGTTCTATCATAATGAGTAGAATAAGTTCTATTATTGAGTAAAAGTTAGTAAGTTTGAGAATGATGGTTAAAAAGAAGGCTAACGATTATTTAATAAGGTTGCATAAGAGTTGATGTGGTCAAACATGAAGTTCTAATATGAGTGAATTTTGAAGGTTTTTTAATTTGGGTAAGAGGTAAATGTTTTCTAGCTTCCCACCTTTTCCATTTTGGGATTCCTATAAATAGATTCTTAGTATATTCATACATTCCAACCTTTTCACATGTGTAAAAAGTGTATCACTTAAAATATTGATTATGGCTTCTTTTTTAGAGATACCTTGTAAAAAGATATAACTTCTAGAAGTTTTATTCATCAGACTAAGGAATATTGAGCTGGGGAAGATCCAACTAATACATTTGAGTTGAGATTGATAAGTGAAAATTGAGAATAGGTTAATCTAACTGAGTCCATCAGACTAAACCTATTAGACTGAGTTAATCAGTCCCATACACATCATATCATATTTGGGATAGATTTTTTTTAATAATATTTAACATATACTATGAATTTTTTTTATTGGTCATTTTTTTAGTAAAACATTGGAATATGATTGGAGTGAGTATAATAATACCTATTAGTGTGGAATACAAGTCTTTTGTTTTTAGAAATGGAGTATGGTGTTTGTTTTTTGTCAATACACACATGTAAGATCACATAGATTCAAGGGAAATGGATCTTATAGTTCAATGTGATAATAATATAAAAGGTAGCGTCTTTTCCTAGTTTTTTTTCAACTTTTTGGGGTCCAAAATTTATGCGAGAGATTTCATCGTGAAATTTGAATTTCCTTGAATTATTTATGAAAATATGTTTAAGTTATGAGTTTATCAAATATTGGATTTTTGAATTTCCTTTTCAAAGGATCAAAGAAACATGATTTTAATCTACACGATAGTGATGAGAATCACAAACGATGAATAATTGAAGCATCATGAATAGTGATGGGGATCTCCGCGATTATGAGAATTGGAGGATAATCAAGCTTGATGGTTTGATGAAAATCTTTGAGGTTATGATGATAATCATAAATGAAAAATTTACATAGAGCGTCGTAATAGGAGGAGCACCATGAATATGTTTTCGGAAGATCCGAAGAATCTTTTAAGAGGTAATGGATCGTCGTAAATGGCCAAGTCTATAAATATGAGGCTAACCCCCCCCCCCCCCCACTTCATTCTCATGAGTTTTTAAGGAAAATATGGAAAAACAATGATTATGTGAAACTAAAGAAGATTATTTAATATAGATTTCTATTTGATCCTGAGCATTGAAAAAATACTATACGTTTTGAATGGTACATATGATTTTTCTTATTAAAGGGTGTTTTATGATGATATTATATTCCACGTTGACTTGGTGAGCTTCAGAAAGGAGTTTTTTCTGCAAAAGTATGGGTTCTTTGCGAATGGATTTTTTTTCATGAAGTCAGGGAGCTTCATGAAGGAAGTGCGCTTCTAGAAGGAGCTTCACGAAAGGGAGTTTTTAATATACGTGTTTCAGTGAATGGGGCTCTAAAAGAGAATCAACTAAGGTATTTTATGCAATAATATTCACATGCTAATAAGCGGATGAAGATTTTAATTCCAATCTATTTATGTGAGATTCATATTGAAAAAATGAGTTAGACTTCTCTAAATGTAGTAACCTAGGTCATGTCGATGGATGTGTTCTGAGGGACACAGTTTTCTATCCCTAAAATATTGTAAAGAAAGTGTTTCTAGAATAGAGTGATGATGTATGAACTTTAAAATTTCATATCTAGTAAATAATAGTGGATTTAGCTAAGACTGAAACATTGTTGGTGTATTCCGGTTGGACTATCCCTAATTGGTGAACCAAGTAAATGTTTTTTTCTGTCTTGTGGAATTTGATCATTTTAAATAGCCATCACATGAAATGAAAAAGTTACACCCTGATTCACCCCTCCACTTTCAGTGTGTTTCATGGTCCTTCGATTAGAATATAAAAAGTGTCTGATAAGATTTGGAATAATTTTTATACACTTCTTCCTAATAGTTAATTTCTATAGACCCATGGAATTGGATATAAAATGTGTGTAGGTTCTTACATTGAGGTCGAACTTTGTAAATATAATCTTCTTTACTTTATTTCATATTTTTTCATATATGTGTATTTTATATAAGATTTTAAGGTTATTTTCTTTAATAGGTTTTAGTTGTATGTTTTAGAAGTATTGAAACTTATAAAAATTGAACAAGTGCTTCAACACCCCCACCCCTTCCCATTTTTTAAGTGATACATTAGAACAATAATTGGTATAATAGAAAAGGTTGCCTTTTAAACCATCTCATGGATAACCTCAATTAATCTAATATTGGAGAGAATTCCATTTTTTCTACTAATTATTTGTATTGTGAGAACATGATTGTTTCATATCTCTTATCTATTATCCTAGAAGTTGCTGATGCTAATACAATTAGTTTTCGGCCTATTGAGAATGATGTTCCTATGAAATTTACTAACAAGATAAATATTTATTAATTTGGAAAGGATATTAATGTTATCATTATTCTCTTATTATAAAAATTTATATATAAAAGGTACATGTCTCAAAACATCGAATATTATATGGGAAAAGCTAGATTGTATATTCAAAGGGAACACTAAAGATAACAATGAAAAAATATATAAGGTGTATTGTGTTTGAAGTAATATTAATGAGAGATAAAGAATCTATTTTTGAATACTTCACCATTATAAATATAATTGTTTTCAGTATCATTTTTTTTAGATGTCCTCGAAGATTCTACAATTGTGAAGAATATCTTGAGAAACTTTCCAGGAACGTTTGATTTTAATGTATTATCTTTAGAACAAAAAGATAAATTATATTTTGATTAATTGCATAGAATTATTATTTTATATGAAATGAGGAAATATCCAATGGTAAAAATGAATAAGAATGATGCAATGGATTTTTAAGACATGAGAAAAAAAAAGAAAATTTCAAGACGCCAAATATCTTGATCCTTGTGATTCTGAAGATAATGAGGTTGATGAGTTGAATGATAATATAATGTCCCTTATATTCAAGAACTATTGAATTAGAAGAGTAATTATGGAGGAAAAATTCTTCTCAAATTCATTGAGTTTGGTGAAATTAGTAAATTTGATATGAATTTATCTTAGAAAAACATTGAATAATATAGAGATGATTCAGATGAAAAATTGTGATGTAAGAAGTGAAACAACAGTTATAATTAATAAAATTCATTGAAAAATTATAAAAAGGTGTCTTTTAACAAGATAATTATAATTTGTATGAAAACTATATCAGGCTCAACTGAATTGTTTTTCAAAATATATGTGATTAAAAACTTAGAGAATAGTCATTGAAAATTTGGAGAAAACAAAAGCATCATAAAATAGTGAAGAAGAAAGAGGCATTGAATCCTATAGAGAGTATCATATAAAAAACCAATTGTATGTCTTGAAAAATTAGTATATCTTGTGAAATAAATAAAATTGATAAATAAAGATAACTATATATTTAGTAAAAGTGAAAATTTTGTTTTCAAGAAAGAATAATAATTCATCCAGGAGATCTTAAGTTACAAAATTTAAATTGAAAAATATGGAAATGTGGTGGAAACATCTCATTAAAAATCTATCAAATAAATAATAGGAAGTTATCACGTCACTATCAAAACAGCTTATAGCTAAAATTAGCTTAATAAAGATTTGTTAAAACTTCAATGAATATGGTACTTCTATAGATGTTGAGAAAGTTCAAATCAATAATCCAATTAAATTCTCTCCAACCAAAAATAGTATTACACATAATTTTTTAAAAAATTTACTGGATAATAATAATGTTGAGAAAAATTGGGTGGAGAAAGGATGTGATAAACATATTACATCTACAAAATTTGAAAACTCACTAGGGGATAAATATGATTCATGCCTAGAGTATGTTAGAGTAGGAAGAAGTTATCAACCTAAAAAAAATTTCTACATAAAATTATTTTACCTCAATTGAAAATAATATTTAATGGTTTTTATTGGTGTTATAGAATCTATATGAATATGGATTTTTTTTTCATAATCTAGCACTTCCCATAAGAAGGATTGAATATAGTGGAAGAAATAATGAAAATAGAATATGTAATTTACTAAATCACATGTAGTGTAAAAGGTTAAAATACAAGATGTTAGAAACATTCCAATGAAAAAATAATTTTATTACTATAAAGATGTTTTTGGAAGATGTGATCAACCAATTAACATTTCTAAATAATGTATGACTACTCTTCTAAGATATTGTTAGTAATGAAGAAATGAAAATAGAGGAAATACAAAAGTTTAAGAAAGATCTTTTGTTGTTGAAACTACCTTAAAATCAAGTAAAAAAGAACAAACCACGAATACTAGATAGTTGTTTTTAGTTAATCATGAAATGTGACATAAAAATCTGGAAACATTTTAAAAATTCTGATGGATGTGCCATTACCTATGGGAATGACAGTTCATTAAACATTCGAGGAATTAGAATGGGTGAGATTGAACTAGAGGAGTTGAAATCTAAGGATTTTTCTTATTTGATGGGATAAAAAATATCTTATGTAGTGTAAGTAAAATATTTGATTATGGAAAAATAGTGATTTTCAAAAAATATTCATATATTATCAAAACTGAAAAATATGGAAAAGTTATTATGACAGGAGAAGAAACTATACATAATCTCTTTCAAATTGGACAATTTAACAACTCTGGTAACTTGAGTCCTGGATATGAAAACAAATTGTGGCATTTAGGACTAAGGAACCTTGGTTAGAAAAATATGAACACACGTTTTATGTTTAATGTTGTTCAAAATTTTCCACATTTGAAAAAAAATAAGATGTTTGTGTAACTTTTCAGAATGGGGAGATGACTAATAAAAGTCATAATAAAGTTAAGATTCAGTATTCTAGAACTCTAGAACTTTTTCATTCTGATTTCTGTGGAACAACAAGATATAAATAAACAAGATATGGTTTTTATTTCATCACTTTTATGGTGATTTTAATCTGATGAAAAAAATCTTGGTTATGAATCAAAATTTAAAGGCTATATAAATGTAAAATGTCTTCAGAAGTGAAGTTGAAAAATAAATGGGAGTTTATATAAAGAAATTCAGAACAGATAATGTTATAGAATTCCCATGTAACTCCTTTGAAACATATACGATAAAGAATATAAAAAAACATCAGTATAGTGGTCCCTATACTTCATATCAAAATGTTATAACAAAAATAAAAAATAAAATTTTGATAAAAATGGGAATAACCTTGTTAGTTGAATAAATAACATTCAACCTTATTATGAATTTAAAATGTTAGTACTATTATATATGTTTATAATTTATTTTTGTTTATGATGGAATCCACCAAAACATTCTATGAAATGTGGTGTAACAAAAAACCATCATTGAAGTACTTCAAGGTTTTTGGAAATCTATGTTATCTAAAACTAAATAATCCAAATATTGTAAATTTTGATAAGAAAGCTGATGAAGGAACTTTTATGGTTTATTCACCAAATAGAAGATGTTGAAGATGTTGGATATTTTTTACAAATTTTGATTGAATACTATGATGTTAAAGTTATTGAAAATCAATATTCCGTAACAAAATTCCTTGAGAATGATGAGGAGGATAACTTTATGTTTCTAAGGAAAGTGAGACTAATAAAAATTAACTTATAAAGATTCGTAATAATCATTTAATGAGGAAATTGAGGCTATAAGAGAGACAATTAAATTTCCCAACTTAAAATAACATATTGACATTGAAAATATTTATGGAAATCATAAGGCTATTGTTTAGACAAGAAGTAATTTTGGATTCGAAAAATTAAACTTCACTCATATTAAAAGATAAAACAGAATCTAATTTAGAATATATTTAATATAAATAATGGGTGAAAGGTGTGAATGAAGAGTTAGATCTTATTGAAAAAATGAAACATGGGAATTTGTTAGCTGGATAACAAATAAAAAAGTTATTTGAATAAAGTGGGTGAAAAATAAAAATTATCATTGAACATGGATAATTTTCAAGAAACAAAACAAATCTTTTTTTAAAGGATATTCACATGTGGAATTTTAGGATTTTGGGGAAACATTTTCCCAGTTGCAAGACTAGAAACTTTTATAATGTTTGAATTTGTGTCATCACAATGAAATCACAATGATTATCTGATGGATCTAACGTTTGACTTCTAAAATGGAGAGATTGAGGAAGAATTTTACACTGAACAACTATGTGTTTTTCTAATTTATAATGATGAAAATAACATTTGAAGATTAAATAATGGTTTTTCTGGGTTGAAACCAACTCTATGTTCATAGTATTCCAAACTTGGTCATTGATTGAGAATTTTGAATTTCTATAAATAAAATTTTTATAATAACATGTATACAATATAAGAAAACTGCAACACACTAATTATTTTTATTTATGTGGATGATATTATATTTTTTGAGGGGTGAAATTTTTTTTAATTAATTTTCTTAAAAAATGAATAAAAATTTTAAAATTCCAATGTTGGGAGAATTAAAATTATTCCTTAGAGTACAAGTTCACAAAAAGGATAAGTATAGTTTCATATCTCAAGAAATGTATTCCAAATAATACTTAAATCAGTTTGATATGGAATAATCCAAATAATTTTCTTCTCTTATTTTTATGGGTATGATGTTGACTAAAGATGAATATATAAAAAGTGTGAATCAAAAAGAATTTCAGAAGATGATATGATGTTTTTTACCTTATAAGATAAAAACATAATATCTTTTAGGTAGTGACTTTGTGTAATATATATCAAAGTGAACCAAAATTTTCTTGTTATATCCCCCTCCCGACAATGTGTACCCCTCCTGGGCCGACAATAGAAGAAGAGAGATAATGACACTTTAGTCCCAGCTCTAGTTGTCCTAGGTTTGGAGACTAACATCGAGGGTATAGTAAACATGTAGATGGGAGTCGTTACCCTCGAATAAAACATATGAGAAACGGAGAGAATATTTATACACCAACCAAATTCAGATTAGATTAAAATATAGAAGAAAATCCAAAATGAACAAATGAAATGTCATGAATTATCTACTAAAACTGAATGGAAAACATCATGTACCCAAAGAAATGTAAAGATGATAGTGACCATGAATCCCAAACATATCCTACTAAACCCCATGATATTATTAACAATCATGAAATACAACATTTTCCATTAGACATGAAATACGTTTTATATATTTTTAGGGTGAGTATAATAGTATACATTGTAGTATCCTACTCAGAGCCTCTCTTGTAAAAGTAAATAAAGAATTATTGATTATATTGAACAAAACATGAAACTAAATCATCACCTAAACATGTATAATAAGTTCCCAGCCTCACCATGTCTACTCTAAAAAATTATCTGATATATGAGAAAAGAATATTATAATTAATATCAAGTGTACCTTGCTACCACATCCCCCATCGATTTCCCACACTTCCCCAACATTGCACGTAATGAGCATACCTCTTCAAAAAGGATACTATGATGACAACTAGGTAAAGCACATTAGCATGAAACACATACAACACACCACCACATCCATGTGATCAAAAATTACAAAGTAGTTTTTGGGATCCACTGCATCCTATATAACATGTATCATAAATTGGGTATTATACCTCAATCCATCACAACCCATATATGTAGTATGGATCTTCAACCATCACAACTTATACTCGTTATACCTATATTATTCCATATGAAAATATATCTTCAATACATGTGGGGTAAATAACCACAATACATTATATCCCTCTACACACATATATTGGAAAAACTATCTATTGTGCATAACGACACAAGTAACTACTAATAGAAGAGAGTGATGCCAAAGGGGGTAGTTATATAAACATCCTTCCATCAAGATGTTGGGTAAAACACCCCCCGGGGCTAAGAATCCAGATGGTGTCAGCTACAGTAACTGATAAGGTGGAGTAGCATATGAAAATATAAAAAAACATGATATAATATAGATCACAACCACACTGTGGGAATAACCTTATATTAGAGTCAACTGTAGAAAAAGTCTCTCGGACTCCCGACTGACACTACAAAGGCCTGATATCTTATATTCATAAAACAATTTAAATAGATACATTAAGTTATATTATTCCTTTTAATCTATTTGACTTTATATTGATTAATTAATTAACCATTAACATAATCCACATTACATTATATTATCATTACAACAAATATCTACACCCTCCATGAATTTGTAATATGAGTCTACGGATTGTCAAAATTATAACATTAGCATTGCATCCCTGTAAGATCAACCCCATGGGTTAAATATTTATTCATTTATTAACATTATCAATTTCCATATTACTAGTTATTTTATGAAAGCATTAAAAGATGCCCAACACAGGGGGATCAATAATGAGATAAGATGAACTGCCTATCTTGTCTTCACCACCTATATCAAGACCATATACTCATCCAACCACAAAAAACTGGACATGGAAATCATGTGGAAAACCTCATGCTTCTTTTCATCTCTTGGAAGGAGAGTAACAAAAACCATCTACCTCAAGCAGTTGGGAAAGGAAAGTAGATAAAAACTAACATGGTAGTAATCCAAAAAATAGTTTCAAACAAGAATTCAACATTCATTACAACATGTTATCCCAGCATAAACGTGTTCCATTATCTCTAGTTTCCTCCCTAACACCCACATGCATATACTAATTAATTTTACTAATCTAGGTGTCAACTTCATACAAAAAAACCAGGCCTCCTCATCCCACATAACATAATATCTCTCCAAGATCATCCATCACAAGATCAGGTCACATATGAGCCTCTCCACCCCATATACTACTATAACCCTCTAGGTTTAACCATCACAGGTTCTTATCATGTCGCAAGCAGTAAGAAACAAACATAGAAATTAGACTCTTGGCCAGAAATAAATTTATTTATCCTTCACACACAATGAGATCTCATGATTCAAAAGTATAAAAAACTTGGCCTTTATAAGAAAGTGGGAAACAAATACCCAATAAAGGTATTATCTTTAATCACACATCTAGTTCATATTCCGTCATTACATAGAAGATTCATTATTCACAAGTTCAAATTATGCACAACCTAAGAAGCAAGATATCACAAGCCATCAAAAATTAATTAAAAAATCAATTTAACATTCCTTTAATTCTTTTATCAAATTTATCATCATGCTTCTAGTTCATTAACCAATTAAATTAGACATGCATAATTGCATTAACTTTATTCTCATGAAATTACAACAAGAAAAACAAGATTCATTAAACATGCATCATTAATATTTTATCTAATTATTTATCAACTAATTCCAGCTTTATGTACTATACCTATTTTTCATTATAAAAAAATCAAGGCATAGATATCACACTATCTAGAAAATCAAGAGACAGTCCATTATCATGGTACAAAGCAACAACATCTCTATGCAATCAATAGCTGTTATTTAATCTATTTCATGTAATAAATAGGTTAATTTCATTTTTATCTAAGGGGATAAATGATGATATAAATATTATTGTATGCAAATAAATAGAGAATCAACGAATCCACTACCTCAAAATGTCATCAATGTTATTTTCACGATAACAAACCACACAGTAGATCTCTAATCACCCCTCCTACAAGAACTGCATCAATTTGAGGATGTCATGGAACAACTGCACCAAAAACCACCAAGAGAAACCCCATTAGAAACATGATCAAGAAAATGCCATACCATGGTGAGAATAAAAGGTAAGATACCATATCAAACTCGTAAATACTAGTAGAAAACAAAAGAAGAAGGAACCTTGGATCACCACAAAGTGTAGATTGAAGCCCATAGATCATTCATCCTAAAAGGGAATCCAAAATGCTAAAGGAGAGGGCTTCCATAAGCCTTGAATAAATAATTGAGCCACTGCAGTTATAGGATTATTAAGAACTCAAGTTCATGAAGTGATTAATACAACATTACAGTGGATAATTGATGATGTGTAATCCGCTTTCACATCATGTAATTACCTGGGATCTGTTTCTACCAAAAACATGTCACCTCTTCATTTATATTTATTCTACAAACCCCCAAATATCATACAGAGTGAAACCCATTTTCACACCATGTAACTTTTCATGATGTGAAATCCTCCACTTCTTACATCTCTTTGCAGCCAAACTCTTGTAGACATCCTCTAATCCCCCTCTAAGCACTTCAATTTTTAGAAATGCCCAGAGGGTTGATCCCGCAAATCCAAGACCATACATTAGATACCTCTCAAAACATTATTTTCCAAGATAATCAAAAACCATCCTATATAGGAAATAGAAAAGTGGTCATCTAAACAACCACCCCACGAGATATGTCTCAAATCATTTTCCATCATAGGAGTTCAACCACCCCCATCCATGCACAAGGGGATAGACATGTGACAAAAATTTTGTATCATCCTCACTTTCAAATTAATTACTATAAGGCCCCAGCCTTAAAACTTACTTAATCTTGAGTTATTACAAGATTACACATTGAGGATCTTTTCAGGTTTAGAGTTTTAGAGAATTAGATCATGAAACTTGCATTACATTCCACATTTAAACAAAGTGGTTACATAAAAGTCAGCATTCATTCTTCCCATCAACGGGAACATATTTAAAATATAACACGTATTCTCTCTTAACACATCCTTGACTCTAACGTCTTATCATGTACCTTTCCTCTTGACCTGAAAAACATTTCAGAAACTTGGGATGAGCATAAAAAGCTCAGTAAGAGTTATAAAAATATGGAAAGGAAACATGAGTTCATATATACATAATAATGAAATCATACTTTACCCATAAAACAAAGGCACTTTAACATACCTCATCAAACCATGAATAAATCATAGAAATCATAAGACATAAAGGTAACTTGAGGCATTCATAACATTCTTATGTAGGGAGTAACCCTCTTGGTTACGTTTGGAATACCCATCACAGTATATTCCCTAAATCTCTTCGGAGAAACCTTAACGTTTCACTCCTTCGCGTTACCCAATGCATTGGAGAGCTATATCGGGCTCACCCGCCCTTAGTTTATCACGGAACCACCCGTTCTTCATAACAATGCCCAAGAACCATAACATAATCGTATCACATAAAACATGAATAAAGGAAACATAACATTTCCACATTTCAATCACAATATAACAGTTTAAGATATTGAAATAATGAATCCATTAAAAACCATTTTCAAAACCATTTAAAACATTTAATAAATAGATTTTTGAATCAAAGTGTCCCATACCACCTTGAAGCTTTTAAAATTTTAAACCATTAATATCCATATAAATAAATCCTTAAAACCACTTTGAAAACATGGATATTAATAAGAACGAATAATTAAAACATTTAAAACGATATTTTGGTTAAAGGGGTTTTACCAAAATTAGAGACACTTGAATACAACAATTGAGGAATAACATTTAGTCAAAACTTTGTAATATCATGGGAATAAAGTAATCCATGATATAATATTCCAAAGGACATTATATACACCATATAAGAGTGAATTGGTGCATAACAACAATGAAGTCTCAATAGGGATGTAAAATGTGATGAAATCCCTTATAAAGAAGGTATCCTTAGATCAAGGACAAATCAATCTCAAAAATATGTGTGACAAATATAAATACACCCAATATGAGTGGATATTAAGTGTAAAACAATAAAAGGTCGTTCACACATATTCAATGGATGACATATTCAATGACTACATGTTCAACCCAAAGAAATCGAAATTGGGTTAAAAAGTTCCCTTGACAGCCTAACGGCGTCACATCAAAATGAGTTGATGAGAGATAAAAAGAGTATCTCATCACTTGGACACAAAATTTACATCATTAAGGATATATGAGAACATATCCCAACATAACAATATGTAAATTAAAAGACCTAATAAAAGAAGTCTTTTTAAAAAGAGGAAGGGTGAAAGGTTCCCTTACCGAATTGGGTATCTTTCAAAACATACACCCCATGAAAGAAGGGCAATAAATCATTGATGTAAATACTCATAAACGAAAGTATATTACACAAAGAGTAGAATAATGGGCAGTACATACACCACTCAAAGGAAATTGTGGCAAATGTAGCATAAATCTCACGGGGATAAAAGTGAGATGAAAAATCCCTTACGAAAACTCGGCAGCCTAACGGCGCCACATAACTTCCAAAAGGATTGATGAGAGAGAATAGGGTCTCTCATCACATGAACATAAAAATTACAGTAGGAGTAATATAAAATAACATCCCAATCATAATAAAGATGAGCTTAAAAGAAATTACATAAAAGAATGTACTTAAAAAGAAAGAGAGTTGCAGGATCCCTTACCTCGGGTCCGACTTGACTCGATCATTCTTTAATCTCCTGAATAATAAACTTGAGTTAATTTCTAATTCCTTAAGAACCCTTTTCAAGTTCATTATTACTTTTATACCACTTATTACCTTGTCATAAACATTATGTAATCATTTAAGTTAATAATATTTGTTTTGCCGATATTTGGTTCTTAAGTCGAAAGTGGTCTTCTTACAATTACATGTTGTTCGTGTGGCCAAATGTTTATTATATCCAGAATTGTATTCATTATGTAGATATCATATATTTCATATATATCCAGTACATGCATGCATTTATAACATTACATAATCATTTAGAGGTAAGAAATGAAATGCACCGTTCATGGAGACGGTAAGCCGTACGTACGCATGAACGCTACTTTCATTTCTATTTCGTATTTTATAGAATGGAATAATAATGATATAAAGGTATATTATAATTCCAGTATAATATCATATATAATATCATATTTCCATCCTTTATACATCCCACATATGGTATTTAACGAATCAAATCACTTTGAGGGGGCGGTAGTCCGCACTTCCTTAAATGAAGATATCGCGTATACCCATAATGGAAGCCACAAAGGTAAGACAAAAATGAAAAATACAGAAGCATAAATAAAACATAAACATATTATATATCATATATAAAAATAGTGACATCATAATGGCCACCTTTGAAGGTGTTAAATGAGTATTGAACAATCATCGTTTCGGGAGGCAGAATTTCACCGTCCACGGAAACCGTATGTTCTTTAACCATTTGATGTAGTTGTGTGAGAGTGTAGCTAAAATAAATCTTGTAACAACATCCTAGTATATTTAAGATACTGGTGTTGTTACAAAAGAAGTAAATAAAAAGAGATTATAGGTTTGGAGAAGCAAAATAAAACAAATGAACAAGAGAGAATGAGTTACCTTTAAAAGTGTAATCTCCTTTTGATTTGAGCCTAAAGGCTTCCTTTGAAAGGATTCTGCCCAAAGGGGATCCTCTAGGATGAGTAGAGGGATGTTGAGAGAGTAAATGGGCAGGGGTTGGCCGAGCCAAAGGCTTGAGGGGTGTGGGAAAAGAGGTAGAGGTGGGGGCCTTTTATAAGAGGAGAGGAGGGGCACTTTTGGAAAGCAATGAAATATTACATTATTTGAAAATGCTTTTCGGTTCTAAAGGGTCCCACATTGATAGAATTCGTGGATAAGGTGATAAGGCATCGAAATCCACTCATCCAATTGGTTTTGTCCATGTGTATATTGTAGATTTTTCATTATCTTTCCATTTTAATTAAATTGTCAAATAATGATGTCATCGCTGCATCATTATTATGTCATAAATAATTTAATTTCTTTAATGTCTAAAAATTATAAAAAAAATACTATGATATAGGAAATCTTTTTAGCTTTCCAATGACTATTTATAATCAAACTTGGGACTTGTATAACCCCACTTAAAAATTGTTTTAGTAAAACATACTATGTTAGTGTCATTTTCACTTTAACATTAAATAAAAAGTATTTTATGTTATTTCCCAACAAAAGTGGATCCATGGGGTCCCCAAGTTAGGCCATGGCTTGTCTTGGTCGGCCATGACACAACCAATAGGGTTGTGACATGTGTCTAGGTCATTTAATTTTTTTAAAGTATTATTTATACCTTAAACTACACTAATTATCACTAATCGCGATTAAAAACTTAATAAGTTACTATTCACCAAAAAAAATTATTATAATCTCATTGAACCACATTTTACTTCTTAATGACAACCATGTATGTCGGATTTTCAAAATTCAATACACATTAGTGGTAAACTTTCATTTAACTGAAAAATCAGTTTGCTTGATTATCACTTAGTGGTTTCACTATTCATCAAAAATTGAAGTTTTTCAGAAAATTACCAAAAATTCACTCTAAGCTATATTTGATATTCTGAATTCAAAAATGAAGTCCGTTTTACAAAATTCAAAACATATTAGTCACATTAATTAATTTAATAATTAATTCCCGCTGTCAGAGCAAATAGCGTGTTTTTATAAAACAATAAGTATCAAAAGATTGACACCAGTTTAAGTCCGATTTCAAAGTGAAATTAATTCTAACCACCACTATTGGATTAAATGGTAAAAATATTTCCTAATTTCACTTTAAAACCAATTCAAAAGATAATCTAATCATATAAATAAATTAGATTAAAAAGTGGTTTTGAATTAAAATACAACATTTTACACTATTCCTTAAAAAAAATGAACTTTATCGGAAAGATACCAAAAATTTACACAAAGTAAATTTTGATGTCCCGATTCTTAATAAGAGTTTTATTTGGTCCAAAAGAATGTTTAAGAGTGAACAAAACTATATTTAATGATGGTTCAACATCAAAAGGTGATAAGTGAACCTTTAGTGAAAACTAGGGCATATACGCCTAAAATTGAATTCTTTCCGTATTTTAAGCCTCTATTCTTTATTGGATAAATGTAAAAACAATTAAAAACATATGAAATCATATTTTAGTTATTTCTATCCATTCCCGCCAATACAACGGCTACATGTTAACTACCATTTAAAATAATATTATTTTATTATTAGAGTGCAACGTAAGATTCCCAAGAAACTCGTTGTTGCGTGTTGGGTACGCCATCGAGCATAGCGTCCCCTTTAAAGTCATTTAAATATTTTATTCACAAATATGGATAAATATGAAATGTCATATTCTTTATTTACCTGGGATGTTACATCCTTCCCCCCTTTTGGGAATTGCGTCCTCGCAATTTTAAAATTGCGCTTGGAAACATCCTTGAAAGTCCCACATCGGAACAAAAGTCGGTAAAACAAACACTTTAAAATAAAGAAAGATAAGTACAAAGGTCACTCGAGTTAACCCATACTAGGATTCCAAGTATGAAAATATGGACATGGAGGAGAAAACATAGGGTCACGTTCTTATGGAGAGTGATAGAAAACATGTTTAGGAGAAAGTTAACAATGAGAAAATCACAAACTTGTGATGGGTTAAACGGTATTCGATTCCCCAGTAGGAAAAGTTAATATACAACATTTTTGTTTTAAGTTACTTTTTATTGAGGAATTTATTCATAAGGAAACATAATCACTTATCATATTGACTTTCAACTTTTATTATATTCCTTTCACAAACTCATATTTTCTCCAAAAGACGAGTATTTAGGAAGACTTGTTCACATTAAGAGTACTATAATCAACTTCTAGAGAATCACCTAATCCACAAAAGAGAACTATGTACATCCTATGTCTTTAGGCTTAAACCAGAGCCAAAACCAAAAAGTTTAGTACAAGATCAGATAATCCAGAAAAGGATAACCCCTTATAAAAAGAAAATCTATTCTTAATCTCCAAAATTTGTCCAACAAAACCCAAAGTTCAACGAGGACCATCCGATAAACAATTTGTCCATAAAATTCTTCAAAGTAAACCTAATATAATATTGAAACCCAAATATTTTAAGGATTTAGTCACACAGTCTTCCATGTTAAATCGTAACATTTATCTCCAAACAACATTAGTTGCTCCTAAAGTCTAGTATTGAAAAGTAATTAACCTAATCACATATCCTCCATGATAGGTTAATCATTTTTATAAATAACCCAAAATCAACTTACTCTTAATTCATAAAATCATATAACCAAAAATAATCAGTCAAACTAACCAGGGACTTCACGTAGTCCAGTGGTAGGCGATAAATACCAGTCGCACTTTGGTTGTGGGTTCGATTCCCGCAGCTTTGTCCGACGCGACGGGATGTCACACGGTCTGCGTGTTGTCCTTTTTCCAAAACTATATAATTCTCAAAACATTCCCCAAAATGAGATAAAATCTTCAAAAATATTCATAACATATTTTAACCTCAAGTTTATCTCATTCCTTTCCTTTTCCATCATATCATAGAGTAACCCATAATTACCTAAAAAGTAAGGATCATATAAACCCTAATGGTTACCTTAATAATTATTACCTGAATTTCCACATCGAGTTGGCCATCTCGTAAATGATGCATTAGAGAACTCACGAAGGTTGAAGTGATTGATCATGGATCCTTGATAGTTGGTTTAGAACAACTATGAGATTCCTCATTGAATCCCCTATCTCATCTAGTATCATAATCAGAGAACCACCACAGTTTCCTTCAAACCCATTGTCACTTTGGTGCCTGCTAGATCCATCCATTCACTAAAAACATAAATGTCAGTGTGAGTATATCAACAAAAACATCATGTACTAATGAGGAAGGTAGACTCTAAGATATACTTACTCATTCACATTATCTAAAATTAGGACTCTTTCTGAAATTCTAACCATTATGGTAATGTCACTTATGCTTAAAGAATACCCTAACCTCTAAAGTTATCTAAACCGACCTCTGATACCAACTATAAGGCCCCAGCCTTAAAACTTACTTAATCTTGAGTTATTACAAGATTACACATTGAGGATCTTTTCAGGTTTAGAGTTTTAGAGAATTAGATCATGAAACTTGCATTACATTCCACATTTAAACAAAGTGGTTACATAAAAGTCAGCATTCATTCTTCACATCAACGGGAACATATTTAAAATATAACACGTATTCTCTCTTAACACATCCTTGACTCTAACGTCTTATCATGTACCTTTCCTCTTGACCTGAAAAACATTTCAGAAACTTGGGATGAGCATAAAAAGCTCAGTAAGAGTTATAAAAATATGGAAAGGAAACATGAGTTCATATATACATAAGAATGAAATCATACTTTACCCATAAAACAAAGGCACTTTAACATACCTCATCAAACCATGAATAAATCATAGAAATCATAAGACATAAAGGTAACTTGAGGCATTCATAACATTCTTATGTAGGGAGTAACCCTCTTGGTTACGTTTGGAATACCCATCACAGTATATTCCCTAAATCTCTTCGGAGAAACCTTAACGTTTCACTCCTTCGCGTTACCCAATGCATTGGAGAGCTATATCGGGCTCACCCGCCCTTAGTTTATCACGGAACCACCCGTTCTTCATAACAATGCCCAAGAACCATAACATAATCGTATCACATAAAACATGAATAAAGGAAACATAACATTTCCACATTTCAATCACAATATAACAGTTTAAGATATTGAAATAATGAATCCATTAAAAACCATTTTCAAAACCATTTAAAACATTTAATAAATAGATTTTTGAATCAAAGTGTCCCATACCACCTTGAAGCTTTTAAAATTTTAAACCATTAATATCCATATAAATAAATCCTTAAAACCACTTTGAAAACATGGATATTAATAAGAACGAATAATTAAAACATTTAAAACGATATTTTGGTTAAAGGGGTTTTACCAAAATTAGAGACACTTGAATACAACAATTGAGGAATAACATTTAGTCAAAACTTTGTAATATCATGGGAATAAAGTAATCCATGATATAATATTCCAAAGGACATTATATACACCATATAAGAGTGAATTGGTGCATAACAACAATGAAGTCTCAATAGGGATGTAAAATGTGATGAAATCCCTTATAAAGAAGGTATCCTTAGATCAAGGACAAATCAATCTCAAAAATATGTGTGACAAATATAAATACACCCAATATGAGTGGATATTAAGTGTAAAACAATAAAAGGTCGTTCACACATATTCAATGGATGACATATTCAATGACTACATGTTCAACCCAAAGAAATCGAAATTGGGTTAAAAAGTTCCCTTGACAGCCTAACGGCGTCACATCAAAATGAGTTGATGAGAGATAAAAAGAGTATCTCATCACTTGGACACAAAATTTACATCATTAAGGATATATGAGAACATATCCCAACATAACAATATGTAAATTAAAAGACCTAATAAAAGAAGTCTTTTTAAAAAGAGGAAGGGTGAAAGGTTCCCTTACCGAATTGGGTATCTTTCAAAACATACACCCCATGAAAGAAGGGCAATAAATCATTGATGTAAATACTCATAAACGAAAGTATATTACACAAAGAGTAGAATAATGGGCAGTACATACACCACTCAAAGGAAATTGTGGCAAATGTAGCATAAATCTCACGGGGATAAAAGTGAGATGAAAAATCCCTTACGAAAACTCGGCAGCCTAACGGCGCCACATAACTTCCAAAAGGATTGATGAGAGAGAATAGGGTCTCTCATCACATGAACATAAAAATTACAGTAGGAGTAATATAAAATAACATCCCAATCATAATAAAGATGAGCTTAAAAGAAATTACATAAAAGAATGTACTTAAAAAGAAAGAGAGTTGCAGGATCCCTTACCTCGGGTCCGACTTGACTCGATCATTCTTTAATCTCCTGAATAATAAACTTGAGTTAATTTCTAATTCCTTAAGAACCCTTTTCAAGTTCATTATTACTTTTATACCACTTATTACCTTGTCATAAACATTATGTAATCATTTAAGTTAATAATATTTGTTTTGCCGATATTTGGTTCTTAAGTCGAAAGTGGTCTTCTTACAATTACATGTTGTTCGTGTGGCCAAATGTTTATTATATCCAGAATTGTATTCATTATGTAGATATCATATATTTCATATATATCCAGTACATGCATGCATTTATAACATTACATAATCATTTAGAGGTAAGAAATGAAATGCACCGTTCATGGAGACGGTAAGCCGTACGTACGCATGAACGCTACTTTCATTTCTATTTCGTATTTTATAGAATGGAATAATAATGATATAAAGGTATATTATAATTCCAGTATAATATCATATATAATATCATATTTCCATCCTTTATACATCCCACATATGGTATTTAACGAATCAAATCACTTTGAGGGGGCGGTAGTCCGCACTTCCTTAAATGAAGATATCGCGTATACCCATAATGGAAGCCACAAAGGTAAGACAAAAATGAAAAATACAGAAGCATAAATAAAACATAAACATATTATATATCATATATAAAAATAGTGACATCATAATGGCCACCTTTGAAGGTGTTAAATGAGTATTGAACAATCATCGTTTCGGGAGGCAGAATTTCACCGTCCACGGAAACCGTATGTTCTTTAACCATTTGATGTAGTTGTGTGAGAGTGTAGCTAAAATAAATCTTGTAACAACATCCTAGTATATTGAAGATACTGGTGTTGTTACAAAAGAAGTAAATAAAAAGAGATTATAGGTTTGGAGAAGCAAAATAAAACAAATGAACAAGAGAGAATGAGTTACCTTTAAAAGTGTAATCTCCTTTTGATTTGAGCCTAAAGGCTTCCTTTGAAAGGATTCTGCCCAAATGGGATCCTCTAGGATGAGGAGAGGGATGTTGAGAGAGTAAATGGGCAGGGGTTGGCCGAGCCAAAGGCTTGAGGGGTGTGGGAAAAGAGGTAGAGGTGGGGGCCTTTTATAAGAGGAGAGGAGGGGCACTTTTGGAAAGCAATGAAATATTACATTATTTGAAAATGCTTTTCGGTTCTAAAGGGTCCCACATTGATAGAATTCGTGGATAAGGTGATAAGGCATCGAAATCCACTCATCCAATTGGTTTTGTCCATGTGTATATTGTAGATTTTTCATTATCTTTCCATTTTAATTAAATTGTCAAATAATGATGTCATCGCTGCATCATTATTATGTCATAAATAATTTAATTTCTTTAATGTCTAAAAATTATAAAAAAAATACTATGATATAGGAAATCTTTTTAGATTTCCAATGACTATTTATAATCAAAATTTGGACTTGTATAACCCCACTTAAAAATTGTTTTAGTAAAACATACTATGTTAGTGTCATTTTCACTTTAACATTAAATAAAAAGTATTTTATGTTATTTCCCAACAAAAGTGGATCCATGGGGTCCCCAAGTTAGGCCATGGCTTGTCTTGGTCGGCCATGACACAACCAATAGGGTTGTGACATGTGTCTAGGTCATTTAATTTTTTTAAAGTATTATTTATACCTTAAACTACACTAATTATCACTAATCGCGATTAAAAACTTAATAAGTTACTATTCACCAAAAAAAATTATTATAATCTCATTGAACCACATTTTACTTCTTAATGACAACCATGTATGTCGGATTTTCAAAATTCAATACACATTAGTGGTAAACTTTCATTTAACTGAAAAATCAGTTTGCTTGATTATCACTTAGTGGTTTCACTATTCATCAAAAATTGAAGTTTTTCAGAAAATTACCAAAAATTCACTCTAAGCTATATTTGATATTCTGAATTCAAAAATGAAGTCCGTTTTACAAAATTCAAAACATATTAGTCACATTAATTAATTTAATAATTAATTCCCGCTGTCAGAGCAAATAGCGTGTTTTTATAAAACAATAAGTATCAAAAGATTGACACCAGTTTAAGTCCGATTTCAAAGTGAAATTAATTCTAACCACCACTATTGGATTAAATGGTAAAAATATTTCCTAATTTCACTTTAAAACCAATTCAAAAGATAATCTAATCATATAAATAAATTAGATTAAAAAGTGGTTTTGAATTAAAATACAACATTTTACACTATTCCTTAAAAAAAATGAACTTTATCGGAAAGATACCAAAAATTTACACAAAGTAAATTTTGATGTCCCGATTCTTAATAAGAGTTTTATTTGGTCCAAAAGAATGTTTAAGAGTGAACAAAACTATATTTAATGATGGTTCAACATCAAAAGGTGATAAGTGAACCTTTAGTGAAAACTAGGGCATATACGCCTAAAATTGAATTCTTTCCGTATTTTAAGCCTCTATTCTTTATTGGATAAATGTAAAAACAATTAAAAACATATGAAATCATATTTTAGTTATTTCTATCCATTCCCGCCAATACAACGGCTACATGTTAACTACCATTTAAAATAATATTATTTTATTATTAGAGTGCAACGTAAGATTCCCAAGAAACTCGTTGTTGCGTGTTGGGTACGCCATCGAGCATAGCGTCCCCTTTAAAGTCATTTAAATATTTTATTCACAAATATGGATAAATATGAAATGTCATATTCTTTATTTACCTGGGATGTTACAATTACTATTTGATTTTCCACATATCCAAAACAAAAAAAACCTTGAAAGGTGCAAATATTTGTCGATAGAGCGTACTCCCATGAAAAAAACATTATTTCCCTTGATGGGGAGTCGCCTTCATGAACACATGATCCCCCATATAGAACTCAATAGGTCTCCTCATATGATCAACATAGGATTTTTGACAATCCTTCACTAATTTCATTCACTTTCAAATTAATTGAACCATCTATGTCATATTCTATACCAGTTCAAGCCTGATAATTGATGACTCTCCAATCCCATCCCCATATAACGGAGAATGGAATGGTCAGACATAAAATTATTTGAACAGCGCCATACAAATGATGTATTGATAATTCTTATTGTAATAGAACTCTATAAATAGAATGTGCCTCATTCATGAACCTCAAAAATCCAATACATAAGAGTGTAAAACGTCTTCAAGAGTTTGGATAGTCCTCTCTATCTAGCAGTCCAATTGCGGATGAAATGAAGTGTCATTAAATATATATAAGACCCAAAAAAATTTGAATAACTCTCCACAACCTATAGGTGATACGGGGATCTTGATCAGAGATTATCATCCTTATGACCCAATGGAGTCACGCCACCTCCTCAAGACACTACCACAGCAATACCACTACTAAGATCGATTCATTGTTCTCTATAAAGTGGGATTATTTTATCAAAAAAATCCACTACCAATCATATAGCATCATAGCCTCCCTAAGATTGAGGTAAACTTGTAATAATGTATATCGACATGTCCTCCAAATTAAACTGAGAAACATCGAATGGTTGGAGAAATCCAATAAGAATATAGTTCTATACCTTCAACTTCTAAAAGACCAAGCATTTAGAAAAAAACTATGCAACTATATGCTTCAACCATGGCAACCAAAACTGACTCTTCGAAGCTCGGTACATCTTTTTCAACATAGGATGTACTACCAATAGAGATCTTTTGAACTCTATGAGAACCATATCACACATATCCAAAGAAACAAAAAATATTCCTATAAAAAAACAATCGATTTTGTTCATTCTCAGAACATCCATTAGGGGACTTCCCAGAAGTAGCCCAGTCTCTCCAAACCTCCACATAAATATCCCCCAACTAGGACTCATCCACCTACTGCACCAGATATTACTGCACTATCATCTGAAAAATAAAACCTCTACCCCAAGTTCTCCCATATCTAAATGTAATTCTGAATGTTCTTCAATCCCCTCCAAGAATCACTAGATTCACACACTGCATCACTACACAAATTCCTACTCATTACATCGACTACAACATTCCCCTTTACAAGTGTATATCAAATCTAAAAGTTTTAATCCTGTATAAAATCCATCCACTGACACTAATTTAAATTCATGCCATGTTGGGAGAAAAGATACCTCATGATTTTTTATTGGTGAATACCAAAAATGATCACTGATGAGGTAATATCTCCAAAACATTAGGAGAAACACTACCACCGTTAAATCGATAATGTGGGTGTCATAGTTACATTCAAGTTGACGAAACTTTCAGGACCCAAAAAAACAAATGATCTCATATACATCAAAATATATCCCATACAAGCATGTGAATCATTATAGGAAACCTCAAATTGAAAACCTTATATTGTTAGACAATGAAATAGATCACTAACGAACTTATCCTTTAGATACTCAAAAGCTTCTAACACTGATTAGTCCAACGAAACACCTAATCATTTCTAGTCAAATATGTCATAAGAGTTGAAACATTATATAAATTTGTTAAAAACCTCTTATAATATCCTTTAAGGCCAAGAAAATTTCACACCTCTGACATTGTCATGGGGGATACCTAAGACACACATGTTCTACCTTCGACAGATCTACAGCTAATCCCTAGTGGGATACATCATTCCCCATGAAATGGACTTCTCAAGACCAAAAATCACACTTAAAAAACATCCCCAAAGAAGTTAACAATGAAGAACTCCCAAAAAGGATCCTCAAAATAGACGTACACAAGGATTTCATAAATGAATACCCCCATGGAGTTATCCAAGAACTCATAGAACAAAAGATTCATTAATGCCTTGAAAATAGCTGGAGAATTTGTCACACTGAAAAACATCACAAAAATATCTTAATTACCATGAAGACAATGGAGTGTAGTCTTTGAGATCTCCTCATCCTTCGCATGCATCTGATGATATCTTGATCGCAAATCGATTCTTGATAACTAACGTGCACCCTTGTGTTGATTGAATAAATCATTAATCTATAAAAGAGGATAGTAGTTATTCACTCTCACATGGGTTAAAAAACCGTAATTGATAAACAAATACAAACTTCCATCAGCATTCTTCATGAATAAACCTAGTGCACCCCATGGAAAAAGGCTCATCTGAAACAAATCACACCACAATAGACCATAAATCTATATATGCAGCTCTCTCAACACAAAAGGCACCATCCATTATAAGTACATCGAGATAGGAGGCTTGTCTGGATGTAGCTCAATCTTGAACATGATCTCTCATTGAGGGGGTAACACTAAAATTTCATATAGAAATACTTTATGGTACTCTTCTAAAACCATTGGAAATTCTGACTTCTTAACCTCAGACAAACTCACCATCGTCTCATTCATTAAGGATGATAAGGATAGAACACGCATCTAACCTATCTAAGGCTATCTCTCACCAACAAACATTGTAGGATATTTATCACTATTGAGGAAAACAACCTACCTCCTAAATAAATCCATGATAGAATGCGCCGATTACAACCAATCCATGACGAGGATAATTTCATATGGTTGTATTAAAAAACAACGGGAATCTACCCAGTAACTTTGTTTCTCCAGCACTAGCTCATAGTCTCTACATATATTAAACAAGTCAAATCACCCTCAATATGGTGTATTCTATTACAAGGGTACTGGAATCCATTATACCACAAGTACCAATGAATGGACAAGTTTATATGGTATGACGGAGTTTTTTTCATCTTAGTCAAACAAGGAATGATCCCAAGTAGAAATGAAGAAAATGATACCTCGAACAACATTTGTCTTGTCTGACACCAGAAACGCAAAAGTATAATGATGAACTCAACTTTATCCATGAATTATATGAACCTAATGACAACCACCTCCATCTCAAAACTCTTATCATTTATGATTAGAAGAATCCTAGGGTTTTCCATTGCATGCTCCATATACTCCCTTCTTATCCCAAACTGGAGCAACTGCTACTGTTGCCTCAACTAGAACTACTGCAATGGAGGAACCCAAAGTAGAAAAACTGGCTCATGTTGACTACTCATAAAGGTCATGAACACTCAGACCTAATAACCTTTCCCCCTTAAAAACATTAATTTTATTTCTTGGCATAATCCTTAGAGTCGCCTCCCCCAGAGAAATAAGAAATTGATGAATGTGACCTACCCCCAGCTTATCAGAAGCTCTTCTGCCCTAACAATTGGGAACCTCAGACTATATGCCCTCTTTTTTAAGGAATCTTGATGCCTCCCATCTCATGACTATCAAGTTTTATCAAACATACTATTTATTTCCTCTACGTTTTCTAGCACCTCGAGATACTTCTTCAGTATAAATGGTGTGATTTGACGTTAGAATTATGGACATAAAACCTCCCCAAAATGCCTCACCCTAGACTCCCTATCTGGATAAAGACCCGAAGCATATCACAGAAGGTTCTTAAAAAAGATCCCAAAATATCATACACTGGAGCTTCCTTGCTAAATGGTAAGCAGTTCTTGGTGACTGGATGCCTTCACGATTGAAGAAAGAAACATGCATATGAATTAGTAATGGAACTTCTCCCACGCGACTATCGACTCCTTTCGATCTCTGAGGAACAAGAAACCCACTCCCTCACTACCCCATGAATCATTATCAAAACCAACAATACCCAGTTCTCCTTCCAATAATATATCAAAGAGAAGGAAATCAAAACCTATTCAAACCAGTCTTTTTTTAATGCATCTAAAATGGAGCCCTTGTATATTTTCAGACACTAGTATTGAAACTATATAAGTGTTCTCCACCATGTGTCCTCTTTGTCATCCTATAATCTGTTAAAATATACAAGTGAAACCTATTGAACATCATCTGTGAAAACCTAATGATGACATCATCAATTTTCCATTCATAAAAATGAAAAAACAGTTAGAGATCCTAGACCATGTATATAGAAGATCCTAACATTAATTAATTTTTTCCTTTTAGGTTAATCAATCCCTAGGTATTTCCATTCAAACACTGGAGAAAGGGATAATGAGGTATTATCCTTTCCGTAAACTCTACCCTAAAACTAGTATCACCTCATTTGGTCATCAATATAAGCTTAAATTTCTGTGAATCATATCGTAGGGGGGCCTAAATACCTATGTCTTAGATGGTATCTCGTGTTTATAGTGATTTCTAAACATATATGACATTATTTCCCTACAAAACTAGGAAACCTTAATTGTGTCAAAATATAAACCCCAACCTATTCCTCAACATGGCCTTTGATACCACTCTGTCATGAGCCCCCCCCCCCCACAAGGTGTGCCCCTCCTGGGCCGACATTGGGAGAAGAGAGAAGGTGACACATGGGTCCTGCCACCAGTAGGCCCAGGGATGGAGACTATAACTAAGGCTATAATAAACACACAAATGAGTGAAATTTCCCTCTAAAAGAACACATGTTAAAATGATAGATAAGATAGAAACCAAAGAAACTCCAACATAGAAATCCGTATAGTATAAAATTGAAAATTCACATATATAATGTCATTAAAGAACTAATACAATTGAAAGGAAAACTAAAAGTACCCAAAGAAATGTAAATAAAATAATGATCACAAATCCCAAATAGTTTCTGTTAAACCCCAAGCTAGTATTAACCCACCTGGTCTATAACCTTCTCTAATTGATATAAAAAATAGTATATATATGTATATGTATGGTGAGTATAATAGTATAATAAATAGGATCTTCCATAGATACATGTTTCGCGCGGAATCCGGGGATGACCTCCTGGACGGGAGACTCAAACGTTCCGATCGGTTTCTAACGGGTTTGTTCGTAGAACCGGAAACATCCAATGATTCCACATCCGTTTGGACCTACTTTCCAAAGGCAGGCGCTCATTAGCTTGTGGGCTAATGAGGCTTGGGAATTTGCATTGGTCGAGAGGATGGGAGGTCGGACTCATCACACCTTTTTGAGGGGAATTATTGTCTACTCCGGGACTCTCTTTATAGATTTAAGTTATGTTCGTGAATCCTTATTACATTACCAAGTATAAAATGTGATTTCCTTTAGTTTTAACAATCAATGATTAAATATGCAAGAAATTTAGAGAATCTTTTATAGGTATTCGAGGTTCTTCATCAATAGAGAATCATCTATATCTTTTTAGAGATTCCTGGTCAATGGTATCCTTCAAAACATTTATATAAAAGTCTCTTGGTCATTTATGATGACCAGGCTGGTTTTAAAGCCACTCAGTGGGGCACTTGAAGTTTATTGTCATTCAGAAGGACAGAGATTATTTCAAAGTTGGGATCTAACCCATAAATGGGCTACCTACGTATCCTTTCTTTTGGAAAAGGAATCAGAACCCACGTAGTTCGAGGAATGAGATATGATGTTTATGATTCATGGCTCAAAGATGAATGTCATAATTACTTTTACACTCTAAGCTCACGTGAGTCATGCTCGGTGTGAGAAAAAAGAGGTATTGGTAAAATTTAGACAATTGTGCCATAAAAGATGCAATCATAAGAATTTGTTTTGGGGCTTATGTATAGATGACTGCCCAGATAGATGAAGGATTAGGATTTACTTTTAGGGAGAAAATCCATGAACAGGGTCCACAAAGTTATATGTGCTTCATGGAGATTTGAATACTCTAATCTTGGGGATTATTCCTAAGGAGGATGCCCAAGTTAGGAGGGGACTTATGATTGGGTTTTATTCCTGAAAAGGAAACCCAAATCAAAGGTAATTTATGACTGGTTAAGAGAAGTTTAAGGGGACTTGGGGATTATTCCTGAAAAGGAAGCCCAAGGTTATGACTGAGTCTTATTCCTGAAAAGGAAACCCAGGTTAAGGATTCTCTCATTTTAAAGGATGAGGTTGAATAAATGAACTCTCAATTTTTGGTGACATAAAGATATTTAAATCACTAGACTTTGAGAGATATTTCACAGAATTCCTTTCAGACAAGGATTTCAAATCAAGAAATCATGCCATAAATGGCTTTGAAGAGTATCTTGAAGACTGAATCTTGAATAGGAAAGGTGAAATGGCTTAAGAGGGGTAAAATGGGCAAGATGGGCACCCAAAATGATAGGGGCGTGCAAGTCTTTAAAGGCGCGCAAGTCCTGCGGCGGCGCGCAAGTATTGGTCGCGCAAGTATACTTGCGCGACATGAGTGGTACTTGCGCGATTTTCAACCAGCATTGAAATGCTTGAGCGACTTTTTTGAAAACCCTTTACAATCCTCTTGAGGTTCTTCTAGAGAAGGGACACGCAAGTTATATTGAAGGAATTAAGTCGGCGCGCAAGTGTTTGATAAGTTTCAACACTTAGTCCTTCCTTCTTCTCTTTAGATCTTCCGTTCTAGGTAAGAAATTACCTTAGAAGTGTTCCGAAAGCTTTGAGAAGAGACTTGGGCGTCGAGAGCTTCAATCCGAGTTTCTGGAAAAAGATCCTCCCGAATGGGGGGCCCACAGGGTCTATTTATAGGCAAAAGAAGACCCAGGGCGGTTACCGGGCGGTTACCAATTAGGTCGCGCAAGTCACCTGTGCGACCAAGGTAGCCGCTCAAGTATACTTGCGCGGCAGGGGTATCACTTGCGCGGTGGATTTGTTGTTGATCCTTTGTTCAGGCCTTTGTCGATTTTTGATGTTTTCTTCAAAGGATGAATCACTTTCAGCTGAGATATTCCCTTTTCCGATCTTTAGATTCTGTGACGAAAGGAGCGTCCACAAAAGTCCCCCCTCAGAGTTGGATCCGGAGAGAAATGAGGATTTGACTCTGAGGAAATCGAATCCTTCCAAAGGAAAAGGGAGGCGCGCAAGTTTTTCAGTGCGCAGAGGTCGGCGCGCAAGTCTGCGTCGCGCAGGCCTTAAAGCGCTCTAGGTACGGCGCGCAGGTAGGCTTCCAAGCCTATAAATACATGGCCTCCTCTCCGTTACATGCATCTGGATTTCCGGATTTCTCAAGCTCTCGCCGCGCAAGTCTTAGTCGCCGCGCAAGTCTCCTGTTTTCACTGTTTCCTTGCTGCCGCGCTACTCTCAAGGTAATAAGGCTTGCGCGGAAATACTTTGCACGACAAAAACTTGCGCGGCACATGTATCACTTGCGCGACATCTCCATACTTGCGCGCCTTAATGCCTTAGCCATTTTTTTCAAATTCTTTCACAAATTTTATTAAAAATAAAAAAAATAAACCCACTTAAGAGTTTAATTTATTCAACTCCTGTGCAGATTCAATGGCTCTTAGACCTGGATTAATTGATGAACTGGCTAGCAAGCGGATAGATGATATGATGAATATCATTGGCCCTGATTAATATACTGTAAAAGACAGTACTCTTCCAGATTTGGCTAAGTATCTGAAGAAATATCATTGCGACTTTCCTCACTGCACTTATCTACCTTTGTATGGTCATGGTCATCTGCAAGAATTCATTATTCCAGAAGTAAAGAATTATCTTCCATTTTCTTGGTTTCAGAATTATACCAATTTTGCTTCAGCAAATATCTCAGGCGGAGGAGTATTTCAAACTGCTGGAACAGTGGAGAAGGCTTATGTGATGCATCATAGCCCTTGCACACCAGATCTGAAAAAACATACACCTGAGCTTCAACCACATTGTCATCCTTCAATCTTCCAAAATGCTGAGATGGATCAATCCAAATGCTGGAAGAAAAGTTGGGATTTCCGTCCTGGGGGAGGTGTGAAGCCAACTTGGATGTGGGTATACTGGGTGCGACAGACTTGCGCAGAGTTTATTGAGGATCTGAATAGAGCTGCAATATATGAGGCTGTTTGGGTTGGGCAAACATATATTTACAGACATGATAACTTCGTGCCAGAGATACTCAGCCATTGGAGCCCAGCGACTAATTCTTTCCATTTGACTCATGGAGAAGTAGGTATCAGTTTGTGGGATGTCCACAAGATTTCAGGAGCTCCAATCTTGGGCGATATGTATGATGAATTCATTCCTCCCAAGGTGACTTGGAATGATCCAGAGAAGACTCCTGCTTTGGCTCGAGAATTATTTAAACTCTTTCACAGGCTCAAGAGTTCAGAGACCTCATTAACTCATTTTAGAAAAGATATCCATCCGGAAGAATGGATGAATGTGTTTCTAACTGAGAAGAAAGGGATGGAGCCAAAAGAAAAAGGATCCAAGAAGAAGAAATCCAAGGATACCCGGCCCAGACGTCCTACCACTTGTCCAAAACCTGAGAAGAGAGGAGCTCCTGGTACATTCTGGCCAACTCTAGAAGCAGGAGAGTTTGAAAAATGGGGCTATGAAGTGAATCAAAGAATTCCAAAGAAAACTCGTCTGGCGGGTTTCTTGGCAATGTGGCTCAGTGTTTATCTCTTGTCGGTCAGGGATTCTAAGGGAGGAGTTAGGCCAGGGACCTTCGTCATTGCGGCCAAGTTGGCTGAGGGAAAAATGGTTGGGTTAGCTACCCCCATTTTAGCAAAGATTCACAAGAGTTTACTTCACGTCTTCCAGGGTAAATCTCCTTTAAGAATAGTGGGACCATTCCAGGTTTTGTGGGGATGGATCGCCACTCACTTCAGGACTTACAATGTACATAATGGATTACAAATTCCTGGAAGCTCTTTCAGACCGTCAGTGCAAGCATTCTTTGGAATTGCTCCATTAGATGTTAATGGTTATGACATGAAAGTAAGACTATGCATGTATAAGGAATTCAACTTCTTTCCTTATGGAAGTCCGCCATCTGGGAGGTTTGTTGATGATGGGAAAGCCCATTTGGATTTGAGGGCATACATGCTAGCTTGCAGGGATGGCGTGTTAGTAGCCATGATTGATGGAGAAATCATATGCGAGGCCTATGATCCATATATATTTGCACGCCAATTAAAATGTTTGAAACAGATTGTTGTATCCCCTCCAGTACATGTCAGGTTAGAGCAACATCTGATGGTTGCTCGACAACTATGGTTGCTTACAGCAAGAGAGAAGACTGGGGCAGTATTTGATCTACCAGTTGAAAAAGCGGCACATTATCTGACTACATTTTATGCTGAACACTGGATAGCATCATACCCTAAAGGGATATTGAATCACCCAGTATATCAAGTGGGAAAGAGGAAGATGACTGTAGAGAAAGAAACTCTTCCTCATGAAGGTGACGCTTCTCCACCTGAAATAGGTTCAACAGACTCCTCTTCTAGAACTGATTCATCGGATTATCACCATGGGGATGATGAGGCACAACCGGCAGCAAAACGGTTTCGTGCACGATACAATCCTCCGGCCAGAGTTAAAAGACCCACTCCATCAGCTCCTGGTGAGTTATTTGATTGTAATAACTTCAATCACTGCTACTTTATAAAGTAATAAGTCTCAGTTTCTTATTCTCTATCTGTAGTTGCAGGAGTCGGGAAGAAATTAAAATCAAAAATTGTAGGACCTTCCTCACAGCCTTTATATCTAAGACCAGAGGCTGTTCAGCTATGGAAGAGCTTATACTGTGATACTGAGACCGCCTGGCTGGATTTGTGTGAGGGCCTACAACTTCCTGGGATAGGATATCTTCTAGCTTCTAAAGACCTTCAATACGGAGATAACCCCAATGAAGTGCGAGCTTACATCAGAGAGCTGGAAATGCTCATATATGCCACCGATAATTCGGTTCCTATCACCAGGCGGGTGAAGGAAATGATTGATCGTGGCACCACTAAGGGGGCTGGTGGTTCTGGAGATGAGGAATGGCAAGAGTACGTGGCTCCCGAAGATGTAAGTTTTCCTTCCTTATTTTCTTTGCAACTTGATTTTAGTTGAAGCTTTGTTACTTAAGGAAGTTAATTTCTTCATCTTGCAGCTTGCAAAGAAAGGAACCGGGGTTCCTTCGCCACAATATAGCCCTGGTGGTACCGCTATCGGGGCTGCTGCTGATTCTCTTCGCGAACCAGGCGAGATATCTCCAGGCCAGCAGGCCATGAATGAGGCACTGGACATAGCCTTTCATTCGCCAATCCAAGTGCCAATTAGGGAGACTACTGATACTCCGAAAAAACAAAATAAGCCAAGGCAACGAAGGAGAAAATCCCTAGCTAAACATTTCATTAGCAGTGGTAATTCCTTCGAACAATCATGAGTTTATACCCATAATCATATGGTTACTCATATTTTCGAGGATTGCAGGGGCTTCTTCAATTTCTCCCTTGAGGGAAGGGACTGATCCTTCTTCAATGGTCGTGGAGGGTGCTGTAGAACAATCACAGACTCAGGCTGACTTGGTTGCTCCTGGAGAAGAGCTACCATCCATTCCCAGTATCCCTCCTATTACTGAAGATGCTGTCCAGGGTCAGGGGTTGCAGGACATAAGTCGGCAAGAAGACGTAGAAAATGCTCCCACTGGTGAGACTAATCAAGATTCTGAAGTATCATTGGATGAAATGATGAATCAAGGAATGACTTTTGAAGAATTTTATAATCATGCTGAGTTGTCATGTGATTTAGAAGACCTTGGGCGTGAGTGTTACCCTTCGCCCAAATTTTTTCTTAAAAAAAATACTTCTAACCATGATGTAAAATAATATGCAGTTTCTTCCGTAGAAGCCGCTGAACTGCAAATGCCCGAAGAGGGTGTGGACACTGATGTCAACCCTATCATTGCAGAAACATTAGCTCAAGTAGAGCTAAATCCAATAAACTCTCCTGAGACCCATCTTGAAAATCCTGTTGAAACTGGGAAAGATAAGGAGAAGTCTTCTCATGTTGCTGAACCACCATTGGGTAATGGATGACAATATTTGTGATTGTACTTTATTCGCAAGGCAATCCATTCTTTTTTTATCCTTTGAAGCTGACTAAACCTTTCAATTAATCATGCAGGACCATCAACTGCAATGACTAGACCCGAAGATGAGGCCTCAGCATCTGTCCCAACGGGAATTGAAAGTGAAGAAGCACATGTCAGGGGGGAAAGAGCAGGACAAGGCACCTCCCTAAGTGCGCTAATTCCAGATTACATACCCCCTTCTGACGATGATATTGAATCAGATCCAGATATGCTTAAAGCATTTAGCTTTTCACGACTTAAGGCATGGAATAACATATGGAACATCATATCGGGGGTGCCTTTAGAAGAGCTACCATCAAAAATTTCCCGATTGTCATCCCAATTTATTATAATGGGACTTGGTGGTTTGGGGTATGAAAAGATCCATGCTGCGGTGAAACAGATCATTTTCAGGAGGGAGAAAATGCAGATAAGTCGCGAAGATTTGACCAGAGTGAAATTGTCAGTCAACATAGGCGAATTTGAGGCTGCGATATCCCAGGCTGAAGCTGATTATGCTGTCAAGATGAAGGATCTGAAGCAAAAAATCAAAGAAAAGGTCGTCCAGCAGGTGCAATTCCAGCAACAGTTAGATGCTGTTACTAGGGAACTTGATCAGCTTAATAAATCATTGGATGAAACTCATATGAATGGCATGAAAGCCATTGCAGATGCTAAGAAGGCACTTCAGCAAGCTGAAAAGAGTGAAGCTGGTCAAGTGCACGAGCTTCAAGTAACTGTTGATAAGGCTCAGGATGCTATACATCAAATGAAGACTTATGTTGACAATCTTCTGTAATTCTTGAAAAAGAGAAGAGATTCCAGTCTATGGATGTCCTTCTAACTCTTGTGTATCAATGAAAAACACTTTTGTCTTCAATCATTTGTACTTGCATTCTTCCATTACCTGCTTCAAATTTACTTAAGCCAATGGGCCTAGTAAGCATAGTTTGATTTTTACTAGGATTATTACAAATAACCCTACAAACTTTGAACCTTTTAACTGCTCAAATTACCTAAATCATACAAAAAATGTATATTTAGTGAGCTGGAACTTGACTTTTATTCAGAGTTCCTTTGTCTTTTGTGTGGGCAGTTTAAAGTCATGCACGCCGGACATAAAGTGGCTAATGTTTAAGGTCGAAATAGCTTTGACCGAAAATGGATTAAAATGGATTCAATTCCTTGACAATTTATCTGAAAACATATTTACCATACTCAAGTATGAGGGAAAAAATGTAAACTATGGCTTAAGAATATTTGAATCTGAGGAATGATATGAAAAAAGAGCTAAAAGGCATTAGAAGAAGTAGTTTCCAAGAATGAAGTTACTATTATTTAACAAAACCCGTTAGGGGGTTGAAATATGCAGGGCCACCTATGGGCATTGGCTGCATAGTCAAATAAAATAGCATCTTCTGGCTGACAAGTCTGTTATGTGGACTGTTTATGCAAGGCCACCTATGGGCACGTGCTGCATAGTCAGGCAAAAGAACTCCCAGAAATTTACTTTCCTAGTGCTAAAAGCCAGTGAAAGTTTATGGAGATTAAAATTTTCTAAAGCATAGAGTTTGTTGTATGGAAAGAGGTACTTGAATATGGAGAAGATATTTCCAAACAAGAATATCAATGAACTGGATGAATATCACTCCTACGAAGGTCTGACCCAAACGTAGGGAAGAAGAATAAACCATAGACTTGAATACTTTCAGATCATGAAAAAGGATATGGGACAAATATGTTAAGGATGGCTATTTTTTGCGGATCCCTACATACTGTCGTTTTAAGACAAATAAGGACAAAAGAGGCATTCTTCCCAAGAATGAAGTTACTATTATCTAACAAAAACCCGTTAGGGGGTTGAAATATGTAGGGCCACCTATGGGCATTGGCTTCATAGTCAAATAAAATAGCATCTTTTGGCTGACAAGTCTGTTATGTGGACTGTTTATGCAAGGCCACCTATGGGCACGTGCTGCATAGTCAGGCAAAAGAATTCTCAGAAGTTTGACATTTTTGTGACTAGAAGTCATGAAAAGGGTTATGAAGATCTGAAAATATTTAAGGTTAGGATTATAACACATAAAGATGGGTATTGTCCAATGTATATAGAGATACATAGGTCAATGAAAACCATAATCATGTTGTGGCTGGGTCCTAAATTGAAATTTTGGACTTCACTACGTATCTCATAAGAATGAGAATCAAGACATACGTAGTTCTTGAAATGTAGTTTAACGTCGTGCAGGACGAAAGTATGAGTGATCTTAGTTTAAGTTCATATAATTCGGACCATAATAATGAATACACAGTGTGTGTTTTCATGAAGACTTTTCAGCCAAGGGACTGAAAGTGAAATTTGGGGTTAGGCCCAAAAGACTTGGGACTGGATTCGAGGGACACTCGAATGTTCCTACGTATCCCATAAGGATGGGAATCAAGTCCACGTAGTTCTAGAACTACCCTTTGTACAAATTTGGTTTGTACATGTGAAGGGTGAAAGGGGACTTTAGTGCAATGATGGTTTTAACCTAAGATAAAAAGTTTAGGCATTACCATGTATGTACATAGTCTTTTGAAAATGAAAACCATGATTGAAAAAGAATCAATGTTAATAATGGTTCCTTCTCAAATGAGGAAATCAAAGAATATTGTAGTTTATTGTCGTACCGGACAAAAGTGTTGTATAGTTTAACGTCATATAACAAGGACGAATGTGAATCAGTGTAAAGATATTGATTCCAGGGGCGGTTTCACAAATCATCATCATATGAGATGGTGGTGAACCGATGTGAAGAGATTGTTTTTGGGATTGAACCTTGGGAGGTTGCCTACATACCCAGCCTGGAGGGCAAGGATCAAAGTCCGTGTAGTTCAATTAAAGAATTAATCAATGATCAAGTTGTTCTTGTGGAAAATGATCTAATAAAAAAAATTGTTGGGACTTACACATGGTTAGTGGCCCAAAGGGAGTGTTATGGTTGATGTTCGCTCTAAGCTCACGTGAGTCATACTCGGTGTGAGAAACAAGAGGTAATAACAACCTTAACGATGTACAGTTTAATGTCATGTATGACATAAAAAGGGGGACTATGCAGTTTAAAGTCTTGCAGTTAGGACTATTGGTGCTGCACAGTTTAGTGTCATGTAACAGGGAAAAAATACAGTTTAATGTCATGTAGGACCTATCAAGGATTTTCTGTACAGTTTAGCGTCATGTAGTTAGGACGATGGGGATAAAATAGTTTAACGTCATATTGGACGAAAGGGGGACTGTGCAGTTTAATGTCATGCAGTAAGGACAAAAGAGTGTACCATTTTAACGTCATGTCGGATGAAGGTGCGAATAGTTTAAGGTCATATGCATGGACCGTGAATGGTGCAGTTTAATGTCATACTGGACTTTTGAGATTATATAGTTTAACGTCTTTCCGGACGTGAGGGACTTTTATACAGTTTACTGTCATGTAATTTAGGACGTCACAGTTTAACGTCTTGCTGGACATAAGGGATTTGCAAATAGTTTATGGTCATATACATGGACCAGGGATGATGCAGTTTAAGGTCATACTGGACCATTGCTGTATAGTTTAACGTCATATAGCAAGGACGAACTGGTGCTGTATAGTTTAAAGTCATGTAGCTAGGACTAAGGTGAACCAATATTAGGATATCAGTTCTGGGGACTTTTTACAGTTTAACGTCATGCTGGACAATGAAAGTGCCACACAGTTTAATGTCATGTTGCTAGGACACAATATAGTTTAATGTCATCTTGGACATTGAAGGTGACACAGTTTAACGTCATGTTGGACGAAGTTGCAGTTTAAGGTCATACTGGACCAATGATGCAGTTTAAGGTCATACTGGACCATTGTTGTATAGTTTAACGTCATATAGCAAGGACGAACTGGTGCTGTACAGTTTAAAGTCATGTAGCTAGGACTAAGGTGAACCAATATGAGGATATCAGTTCTGGGGACTTTTTACAGTTTAACGTCATGCTGGATGATGAAAGTGCCACACAGTTTAATGTCATGTTGCTAGGACACAATATAGTTTAATGTCATCTTGGACATTGAAGGTGACACAGTTTAACGTCATGTTGGACGAAGTTGCAGTTTAAGGTCATACTGGACCATTGCTGTATGAACCAAATGTAAGAGTCTTGGTTCTGGGAACAATATTTTGTGTTTATACAAAATACCTCTTCAGAAATCTGGCATTAGTTGGAGTCGTGATGTGTTCTCCATCCATTGAAATCAGAGAATACGCTCCATTGGAGTAGACCTTATGTATTGAATAAGGTCCTTCCCATTTTGGTTCAAGCTTGGGAGGCTTCTTTCCTGGTATCATTGGTGTTCTGAGAACCAATACCAATTCTCCCTGAATGAATGAACGAAGACGAACTTTTTTGTTAAAAGCTCGTGCTATCCGATTCTGATAGATTTCCAAGTGGTGAAAAGTGCACAATCTCTTCTCATCTAACTGTTCCAATTCATTCAACCGCTTTTGGGATTGCTCATCTGTTGATAACTGATCACAAATGGCTATTCTGAGTGAGGGCAATTGAACTTCAATTGGTAAGACTGCTTCTGTTCCATATACCAATGAATATGGAGTAGACCGCGTTGCATTGCGAGTGGTAGTCCCATAAGCCCATAAAGCATGATAGATTTTATCAGGCCATGACCTCTTATCTTTATCCACCATATTTTGCAGTATGTTTGAAAGAGTCTTGTTGAAGGCCTCTATCTGGCCATTAGCCGCTGCATGATATCGAGATGAATGGTTAGACTTAATGTTGTATTCTTGATACAATTTCATTACCTCAGAAGAACAGAAGTTGGTGCCGTTGTCCGTCAATATGGTATGAGGGACACCAAATCTAGAAATGATGTTAGACTTGATGAAGCTAACTATGCATTTAGAACTGACTTCTTTGAGAGGTACTGCCTCTGCCCATTTGGAAAAGAAATCAGTAGCAGTAAGAATGTACTTAAACTGCTTGGTCGTAGCTGAAGGGTAAGGTCCCACCACATCCATTCCCCATGTGGAAAATGGCCATGAGTATTTAGCTGTATGAAGCAACTCTGGAGGTTGATGAATGAAGTTGGCATATACTTGGCATGAATGACACTTCTTTGTGAAATTAACACAATCTTGTATCATTGAAGGCCAGAAGTATCCAAGCCTTCGAATTTGATCAGACAATCTATGTCCAGACTGGTGGGCACCACAGACTCCTGCATGCACTTCTTTTATGACAGCCATTGTCTCTTCACCATCAATACATCTGAAGAGAACCCCATCAAAACCACGTTTGTAGAGAATTTTCTCAAGGTGGTTTGGACCATCATAAAGAGTAAAATTGACCACACGTCGCCGAATTTGTTCTTTCTCGGCTCTATCAGGTGGAAGTGTTCCATTTTGAAGGTATTCCTTGAAAGGTGACATCCATCCTGTAGTATGACCATACGGTTCAGGAATAGGACTAATTTCATTAATTTCCTCTGTTCTGACTTGAACATAAGGTGAAATTGCACGACGGTGGGCAATACCGATGGTTGTATCGTCCTGATTTGGATCTGCTAAAGCTGTGGCTATATTAGCCAGTGCATCAGCTTGAGCATTTTGTAATCTTGGGATATAAGAAAATGTCGGTTCTGAAGGGAATTCCGACATTAACTCTCTGACGTAATCATACAAAGGGATTAATTCTTCTTTTCTGATGGCATAATCCCCATTGACTTGTTTGATTACCAGGTCTGAATCACCTTTCACCTTTAAGTGATTCACTTGTGCTTGAAGTGCTAACTCCAAGCCTGCAATGAGAGCTTGGTATTCAGCTTCATTATTGGTACCACCATCCCACAACAAAAAGGAATAAGGTAACACTGCCTTATCTGGAGAAATGAGCACAATTCCTAAACCAACTTTGTTGAATTTAGGATTTTCCATTTTCTTCCCTGTTGGACTTCTAGAAGCACCATCATAATACATTTCCCATGTTTGAGGACTCTCTTGAATAGAGAAAATTTCTTCATCAGGGAGTTCGATATCTGAATACGTGTCTTCCACTGAAGGATGTTCAGCTAGGAAATAAGCCAGAGCTTGGCCCTTAATTGCCTTTTGAGACACATACTGGATGTCGAACTGCTGTAGAATAACCGCCCACCTTGCCAGACGTCCTATAAGCATTGGACGACTAAGGATGAATTTGAGTGGATTATTACGAGATACCAATTGGACCTCGTGATGTTGCAGGTAGTGTCTCAGTTTCTGAACTGCAATGATTAATGCTAGGCAGCACTTTTCAATACTCGAATATCGGGTTTCTGCTTCAAGCATAGTTCTACTGAGATAATAGAGACTATTTTCATTCCCAGCATCATTCTTTTGAGCGAGAAAGGCACCCAAGGATCGCTCTAAAGCTGTCACATAGAGGATAAGAGGCCTACCCTCAACAGGTGGCATGAGTACTGGTGGACTCAAGAGGTATTTCTTGAGAACATCAAATGCTTCTTGAAATTCTTTAGTCCACTGGTAAGTGACTCCTTTCTTCAATAATTTGGTAAAAGGTAAAATTTTGCCTGCCAAATTGGCGATGAAACGCCTAATATAGGCTAAGTGTCCTTGAAGTCCTCTTAATTCTTTCAAATTTTGAGGAGGTGACATACCAAGGATTGATTTGGTCTTCTCAGGATCGACTTCAATACCACGATGGCGTACAACAAAGCCGAGGAATTTTCCTGAGGTTACCCCAAAAGCACATTTTAAGGGGTTCATCTTCAAATTATGTTGTCGAAGCTTGTGGAATATGACTTCCAAATCAGCCAAGTGATCAAAACGTTGTTTGGATTTAACCACCAAATCATCTACATAGCATTCAAAAAATTTCCCTAGAAAAGGTTTGAAGATACGATGCATGGCGCGTTGATATGTTGCACCTGCATTCTTTAAACCAAAGGGCATCACCCGGTAACAAAACACACCTTGAGGAGCTCTGAAGGCTATATATTCCTCATCTTCTGGGGCCATTCGGATCTGATTATATCCAGAATATCCATCCATGAAAGAAAGTACTTCATAGCCAGCCGTCGCATCAATTAAGAGTTCTGTAATCGGAACTGGAAAATCATCTTTGGGACAATACCGATTAAGATCTCTGAAATCGATGAAAACCCTAATTTGTCCGTTCCTTTTCTTTACAGGGACAATATTAGCCAACCACTTGGGATATTGAACTTCTCTGACGAAGTTAGCTTTGATAAGCTTATCCACTTCAGCCTCAATTTTGGCAGCATAGGTTGGGTGTGTTCTTCTCGCAGCTTGCTTGAATCCTCGATGTTCTTTTGGCAAACCCAAATGATGGGTGGCAACATTAGGATAAAGGCCAGGCATCTCTGTATAATTCCAAGCAAAAATATCTTTATTTTTTTTAGAAAAGAAATATACATCTCTTGTTCTTCAAGGGTCATGGCCGCACTAATTAAAGTGGGGCGTGGATCTTTCTCTGTACCCAGATTTACTTCTCTGAGTTCATCCACAGTGGTAGAGATACCCTCTTCAAATGCTGGAGGAGCATCTCTAAGATCTTACTCTTCCTCTTCATCATGTGTTATTTCTTCCGTTTCTACTTGCAAAGTAGATGAAAAAACGAAATTCTCATGATCATAAGAGATGTCAAAATTTTCACATTTTGAAGAAGAAGCTTCCATTTCCGACCCTATTGATGATAAAGGGTCTTCTTTGGCAAATAAAGAGGAGATGATGGATTGAGAATCGACATCAATATTCACCTCTGGTGTTGCTATAACTTCTTCTGGCCTGATTAGCGAAGTATAGACTTGTTGGATTTCAGCAGACGAAATGAAAACGTCACCACTTATGCTTTCATCACTGCTTGGTAAGTTACCAATTTCTCCCATGTTGTATGGCTCGATTGCCGTAATTGACATTATGGATCTTTCCATAAGAGTATTTTGATTTGGGCCTATTTTGTCAATTTGACTGATAGGTAACACATAATCTGTACTCACATGTGAAAATGGATTTATTGGATTTTTTTCCAAACTATATGGAGCATTAACTTTGGTAATTTCCTTCATTGTAGATTTTTCTCTTCCCTTCATGTGATAAAATTCCGCCTCAATGCATTGAGACTCACATGTCTTGAACGAGGCCTTATCACCATACAATGTTCCAACTTGACCATCGAAACAGTATTTGAGACATTGATGGTATGATGACGGAATAGCTGCATGCTGATGTAGCCAGGGTCTTCCAAGCAAGATATTGAAAGCTGAGTCTTGATCAACAATCATGAAATCCGAATTGGAAACAAGATCTCCAAACTGAGTTCTGAGCGTAACTTCTCCCAGTGGTTCTTGTTCATTTTTATCATATCCTTGCAACATCATGGTAGAAGGAGATAAATCAGATTCCGTGAGGCCCAATCGACGAAGTGTACGAATGGGCATGAGGTTGACTCCTGAACCATTGTCAATAAAAGCTCTTCGAACATCTATACCATTGACTTTGCCAGATAAGTACAAAGGTTTTATGTGCCCATGCACAACATCATCTTCATCTTTATCAGTAAAAGATATCACTGCATGAAATTCTGCAGGATTATTCTCTATGTGATAAATTTCAGCTGCAGCAATTTCAGCTTCAAACTCCTGAGGACTTGACAAAGCTTCGATGAGTGCTTCCCGAAGATCTCTTGATAGATTCAAAGCATCCAAAATTGATAATTTGGCTGGTACATGGGCCAAGTGTTTCAATATATCATACTTTTGATCTAGAGGCCTGCGTTTCCCAATAGGAATATGCGGTTTAGCAGGTACCTTGGAAGCAGATGCTTTGGAAGCTGATGCATCTTGTATTGAAGTTGGCAACATCTTTGGTTTTGGAAAATTAGACTGATTAGATCCATTTACTTGTTGAGATAAAGAAGATGGAACCTTTAATCGGTCTTCCAAAATAACTGTGCCGAAGCTGAGTTGGCCATTGGCAGAAAAACTTACTTGTTCTTTTTGAGCTCGCTGAAGGGCTCTACCACGAGTTTCTGCTGCATATACAGTGCTAGCAGGGGTAGAATTAGAGTAGTGGCTTCGGAAAGATCCACGTCTTCCCCTATATCCTGAACCTCTAGAAATTCCTCGGGTTCCCTTATTTGATACAGGGAATTCAGGCTCATCAAGACTGGAATATGAATCTGTTAATTGAATCATATTAACAGAACAAAAGATTAACTCTTCGTCTGATAAAGACTTTGCCTGGTTAGCCTGTTTAGGCTGTGCCGTTTGGTGGGACGGTGCCCGTGGCTTTGAAGTAGATGGCATGAAATCTGCCAGAGTCAAAGACAATTTAGGCTTTGATGCATACTCATCTTCTCCTGATTCATCTTTCTTCTTTGAATTGCACTGCCCTTTTGAGGATTTGTCCTTTGATGGAGGCTTTACTGCAGCTTTTGTAGGAGACACAATTGGCTTCTTCAATTGTGTTCGCAAAATGGAATGGGTCCGATTGATTGTCTTTCTGACCATCCAATCATCATATTTTTTCGCAGTTTTGCTTTTGACTTCCTGCCACTCGCCTCCTTCTTCTGGATCTGTAGCGGTAATACACGCTACATGAGCTGAAGAACCCTTCAATTTGACTTGTCCCAAGTCGACCATCTTTTGCAGGAGGTCTTTAAAGACAAAACACTCCTGGATGGGATGCCCCAACATTTGATGAAAGGGACAATAATTGGGACGGTCTTCATCTCCTTCATTGTTTGGCCTCTTGGGCCCTGGTAATTGAACCAAATTATTTTCCAGAGCTGAAATGAAGTAACCAGGAACTGGCTCACTTCGGAAAGAGTATGTTTTACTCTTCATATCCTCAAATTGTTTTCGTCGTTGATCTTTTTGATCATTTGGACGAAATAGCCTTTGTTGTTGGCATTCAGGAGGTGGAGCTCTTCGAGAAGATGAAGGTTTTGAAGTAGAAATAGGTACAGGTGCCTGTTTAAGCATAACTGTAGCAGTTTCTGCTTTACCCATTATTCTTCCTGGAGCTGATGAAATTACACGAGATTTAACCTTATCCTGTATAAGGGAATCTTCAATCTGTTGAGCGATTGAAGTAAGGTCTCGAAACCCTCCTGTGTATTTCACAGGGATCAATGGCGTGCGTAATTCGTCACGCAAATTTGCCACACAGATTGGAAACAATTCCTCCTGAGGGAGTGATAAACTCAAGGAATACGTTAATCCCTTCCAACGAGCAATGAAATCAGAGACTCTTTCATTCTCCCTTTGCTTGCAGTTTGTAAGATCGAAAACTGTCGTTTTTGGCAAAGTTGAGCTAAACTGAAGAAGGAATTTTTGACGAAGATCCTCCCATCCGATGACTGACCGGGATTTCAAGCTTGTATACCAGACAAAAGCAGGTCCTTGCAAGGTTCGCACGAAGCATCTGAGTTTTACTGCTTCTTGCTGCTCTGGAGTTCCCATCATAGGATCACAACAAGATACGTAATGCGTCAAATGTTGTTCAGGGTCGCCTGATCCATTGAAAGTAGGGAAAATAGGGTTTCCAAAACTGGATGGAGGAGAAATTGAATCTACCCATTCAGGGTAAACTTTCTTTTCAGGTTGAACTTGCGCCTGTTTCCCTTCCATAGTTTCTAACCGAGCTGTTAATGACTCAATAGTAGTTATTAACTTTTGAGAAACGTCAGGTTGAACTTGGTTTTGGGTAGGTGCAATGAATGGAGTTTGGACAGACGTGGTGGTTGGTGTTGCAACTGATGGTAGTGCTGCCAACCGTTGTTGCGTTTGACCCGTAGGATTAGACCTCTGTGGGTGTACTGACAAAGGAGGATATTCTTGATCCATCTCAGTAGTTACAACAAATTCCTTCAGCTGTCGGACTTCAGCATTCTTAAGAAAAAGACTATTCTGAAGTAGTTCTGCATTCAACCTTCTTAATTCTTTCATTTCTTCCTCCTGTTGTGCAAACCTTTGCTCTAATGAGAACGATTGACCTCCTTCAGAGGAAGGGTGAGAAGTAACCAGATTCTTACCTTTCCCCTTATTGGATCCTTTTCGGAGAGGGGGAAGTGGGTTACTTGAAGGAATACCCAAATTTTGGGTAAGCCTTTGATTACGTGTGCGCACACCTTCTTCATTTAGGTCTGTGTGCGCGACTTCTTGAGCAGGAACCTCTTCGTCTGATCCCTCTGATTGAGCCTCATCTGGTGAATCAGCAGAAACGGCATTGATGACATTAATGGATGCATATTGCATGGAATTCTTTCTATCAGCATTTCTGTGATATTGTATCCTTCTATGTCCATGATGAGACATGGCATTCCGTTGACTTGATCCCTCAGGAATTTCTTGGAGAACCGTCACTTGGAGAGAATCTCCTGACAGCTTGGCTCTTCGTTCCTCTTGAGGCTTATTCCCTAATCGAGAGAATACTGACTTTCTCTGAGGGAAGGATTGAAGATTTGAAAAAGTCCCCAGTCCGGTGGACTGGGGGTGTTCCTGCTGCTTCCGCTCAACTCCTCGAATCCCATTCGTTGATTCTAAGGGTTGGGTTAGAGAAGTCCCCAGTCTGGCAAGCTGGGGTGTCTCTTGACATGCTATGTCTGAGATCTTTTTGAAATCTCTCTTGATCTTGCGAATCTTAGTTCGGAAATTAGCTGGATGCATTAACCTGTATCCACTTTTATCACCTGGTTTAACAGACCGTTGGATGATTTCCGAAACTTCTGTCATTTGATGACGTGTTTGCTCCAGACGAGAGGCTTGTGCAATATTCTCGCCTGCTTGATGTAGGAGAAATTCAACAACCTGTTCTCTATATACTTGATTTTGAGAGGAACTAGTTGAAGCTTGTTCTCGAGCAATCTTTTGATTATGAACAAAGCCCATTGACTGTGGCCGGCCATGGGCAATAACATTGCATGAGACCATTTTCGGCGGGCTTTGCTGACCGGAAAGCACTGTGAAATGTAGTGCTCCGTGAACACCCCATCCTCTGATATGCACATTAGATGGAGCATTGGAAATTAACTGACGCAATCTTCTTAGTGCGCCAAGGCATGAACATTGAAGGGTTCTCTGTTGCTTTTCAGCCTTCGGATACCGAGAGACTGATAGAGATGCCAAATCAATCTGGCGTTGTAACCCTTCTATTATCTTAAGATTATTTTCATATTCATCGTAAGATAATACCTTCTTCTTTAATTGACAAAGAGTTTTCCATATGTTGAGACGAATATCATGGATTCCATCATCTGTCAACATCTTTGGAATGTCGTACTGGGAATCAGCCAAAGGCCAAAACATGACTGGTACTTCACCTTTTGCCAGTTTTTTCCTCATGTTCATCATTTCCTATTTATCATTAAATGAAGATTCTTCTACCTGTTTGGACCAGAGTTGGTGTTTCCTTGTTGCTTCATCGGATTCAACAAGATTGGTAGAGGAATCACTATTCATGCTGGAAGATGAATGACCCAGGGAAGGTTCGGAGAATAACCTGAACCCCAGGCTATCTTCTGATGGAGAAAGAGTTTCACCTGCCGATAGTAAAGCATCAGACATGACTGGTTTTACGTTTGCAAGTGCCTCGAGATAGGAGGGCTTTCTCGTCACTACATTGCCTTCTGAAAAATTTTCGAGACAACGTGAATCACTACTGCGGAGAGGACTTTCGCAGCGAAGTTCATCACCATGAGGAGGACCGTCATGATGGGTTACAACAAAAGATGAAATCTCTTGCTCCTTGGCCTTCTGACCACACAGAGGGTTCCTGTGGTTCTCATCTGAAGAAGAAACTTCAAGATTGACCGAATTTTCATGAAGCAAGTCTTCATGAGGAAGTGTTTGTTGAAGACCTTCAAAATTAATGTTCCTGTTATTGGGAACTGAGGGAGTAGAATCTTGAATTCCGACAGATAAATGTCTGAGGGCTTCAAGAACTCCAGCATCGAGCAAGGCTTGGTTGCAGATTGGCCTTTGATCTCCTGACTGTGCTGGGCGGATCTTTTTCTTAGATGCCTTCTTACTCGCTTTAGAAACCACTTGATGACGAAAGTGATTGCTCTGAGCAGGTGTATGTGCCTGATCAGGAAAGATGGTCAGGTTAGGCTGACGATCATCGCTCAAATTAGGTGTATGTGCCTGACTTGGTTGTCCGTATGATATGGGGGAGTATGCCCCATAACCCACTTGGACTGGAACAGATGTGTGTGTCTGTTCCGGAGTGAATCGTTGATGTGTCACTCCATTGCTAGGGATAGATTTATGTGTCTATCCCTGAGATGATGCTGAAATTGTTATGATATCCTGGAAAGCATCCAGAATTTGAGCAGGAATTTGCTTCTGCTCTTTCACCGTTGACAAAATATGTTTGGTGACTTCAGCTGCCGGAACAGGGATATACATCCATTCCGGGCTTGGAGTAGGTGTATGTGCCTGCTCCTGTCCTCCTTTTCCTGTCAGTGAATCCTGACAGTACTCAAGTGTGGAGGCAGAGAGTTTAGTCTGCCCCCTGTTTGTCGTCGGGACTTTCCGACTGACTTCTTCGTGCGCTACCAAGCGAGACTGTTGGTAGGCCTGATTAGTATTTGCAGGTGTATGTTCCTGTTGATTACACTTCGCCAAACGCGGTTGACGAGATCCATCATATGTAGTCAGACGAGCCTGCTGACTAACTGATGATGTATAAGCAGGTGTATGTTCCTGCCTATGGTACTCCGCCGGAATTGCCTGGCGGGATCGGCTTGATGCTGTCAGACGAGTCTGCTGGACAGCTGAATTAAAACGGGCAGGTGTGTGTGCCTGCTCGTTGTTTGCCACCAAGTTAGGTCGGTGGACTTCTCTGGAGATGGCAGGGATGACAACCTGCCTATTGTTAACCGGATTCCGTCTCTGGCGGTTCATCTTGCCTGCTCGGGTTCGAGGAACCTGAGCTGAATGCCTGGAGTCGGTACCCTCATCATGTTGAGGGCGCACTACCGCACGAGTCTGGCGGCGATTGTTGATGGGAGCCCTCGGGAAGGACTCCTGTCTTTTTGAATTAAGGCCCCGAGGGACCTGCTCATTCACTTCCTCGGAGTAAGGGAGTAAATGGAAATTGCGTTCCGGGGATAACGACCCGAAACGGTTGGAGACGGTAGTCAGCACCGCCTGCTTCTTGATTGCTGGTCGCCGTTGTCCGGACGACCAGGTAGAATTGTTAACTTGGAGGGCTTGACGAGCGGCCTCCAGAGTCGGGATAGTACCGTTGCGACGGTACTCCTTAACCAGTGCATTAGAAACACATCATTGAAGACGCTGAGTTGGTGATGTCATCCTCAGAGCGGATGACGTTCCAGCAGGAGTAGCAGCATTGGTTTTCACAGTAGTAGACCTCACAGTAGAGGTGTTCACAACAGCAGTATTCACAGGGGTGAATTTAAGGAAAGCCATTTTTGCAGAAGATCTTGAAAAAAGAGTGCCTGTTCCATGTAACAGACATAATCAAGATGAATCCGGCCACTGCATTTTTTGGACGAGCATATGTTAATGATTGCTTTGTGGGCCCAAGGGGCCTAACAAATAAGAAGAACATCACTTTCACTTGGTTAAGGATTCACGTCAGGTTCACCACTTTTGTTTCGCGCGGAATCCGGGGATGACCTCCTGGACGGGAGATTCAAACGTTCCGATCGGTTTCTAACGGGTTTGTTCGTAGAACCGGAAACATCCAATGATTCCACATCCGTTTGGACCTACATTCCAAAGGCAGGCGCTCATTAGCTTGTGGGCTAATGAGGCTTGGGAATTTGCATTGGTCGAGAGGATGGGAGGTCGGACTCATCACATCTTTTTGAGGGGAATTATTGTCTACTCCGGGACTCTCTTTATAGATTTAAGTTATGTTCGTGAATCCTTATTACATTACCAAGTATAAAATGTGCTTTCCTTTAGTTTTAACAATAAATGATTAAACATTCAAGAAATTTAGAGAATCTTTTATAGGTATTCTAGGTTCTTCATCAATAGAGAATCATCTATATCTGTTTAGAGATTCTTGGTCAATGGTATCCTTCAAAACATTTATATAAAAGTCTCTTGGTCATTTATGATGACCAGGCTGGTTTTAAAGCCACTCAGTGGGGCACTTGAAGTTTATTGTCATTCAGAAGGACAGAGATTATTTCAAAGTTGGGATCGAACCCATAAATGGGCTACCTACGTGTCCTTTCTTTTGGAAAAGGAATCAGAACCCACGTAGTTCGAGGAATGAGATATGATGTTTATGATTGATGGCTCAAAGATGAATGTCATAATTACTTTTACACTCTAAGCTCACGTGAGTCATGCTCGGTGTGAGAAACAAGAGGTATTGGTAAAATTTAGACAATTGTGCCATAAAAGATGCAATCATAAGAATTTGTTTTGGGGCTTATGTATAGATGACTGCCCAGATAGATGAAGGTTTAGGATTTACTTTTAGGGAGAAAATCCATGAACAGGGTCCACAAAGTTATATGTGCTTCATAGAGATTTGAATACTCTAATCTTATGGCTTATTCCTAAGGAGGATGCCCAAGTTAGGAGGGGACTTATGATTGGGTTTTATTCCTGAAAAGGAAACCCAAATCAAAGGTAATTTATGTCCGGTTAAGAGAAGTTTAAGGGGACTTGGGGCTTATTCCTGAAAAGGAAGCCCAAGGTTATGACTGAGTCTTATTCCTGAAAAGGAAACCCAGGTTAAGGATTCTCTCATTTTAAAGGATGAGGTTGAATAAATGAACTCTCAATTTTTGGTGACATAAAGATATTTAAATCACTAGACTTTGAGAGATATTTCACAGAATTCCTTTCAGACAAGGATGTCAAATCAAGAAATCATGCCATAAATGGCTTTGAAGAGTATCTTGAAGACTGAATCTTGAATAGGAAAGGTGAAATGGCTTAAGAGGGGTAAAATGGGCAAGATGGGCACCCAAAAAGATAGGGGTGCGCAAGTCTTTAAAAGCGCGCAAGTCCTGCGGCGGCGCGCATGTATTGGTCGCGCAAGTATACTTGCGCGACATGAGTGGTACTTGCGCGATTTTCAACCAGCATTGAAATGCTTGAGCGACTTTTTTGAAAACCCTTTACAATCCTCTTGAGGTTCTTCTAGAGAAGGGACGCGCAAGTTATATTGAAGGAATTAAGTCGGCGCGCAAGTGTTTGATAAGTTTCAATACTTAGGCCTTCCTTCTTCTCTTTAGATCTTCCGTTCTAGGTAAGAAATTACCTTAGAAGTGTTCCGGAAGCTTTGAGAAGAGAATTGGGCGTCGGGAGCTTCAATCCGAGTTTCTGGAAAAAGATCCTCCCGAATGGGGGGCCCACAGGGTCTATTTATAGGCAAAAGAAGACCCAGGGCGGTTACCGGGCGGTTACCAATTAGGTCGCGCAAGTCACCTGCGCGACCAAGGTAGCCGCGCAAGTATACTTGCGCGGTGGATTTGCTGTTGATCCTTTGTTCAGGCCTTTGTCAATTTTTGATGTTTTCTTCAAAGGATGAATCACTTTCAGCTGAGATATTCCCTTTTCCGATCTTTAGATTCTGTGACGAAAGGAGCGTCAACAATACCCTCATGAAAAATGTAAAGGAAACATGATAAATCATAGTGAACAATAAGTGAAACTAACACGTAACCTAAAATTGTATACAAATTTTCCATCCTCTCTATGTCAACCCTCACCAAGTATTTCATACAAGAGTATATAATATAATAAAGAATATCAAGGGTATCCTATAACATCTTCCCTATTATTTTTCTTCTCTACCCTAAAATTGAACATCCTGAGAATCTAACTCCAAAAAGGCAAGATATAGAGACTTGGGAGATGCTCCACAACATACACCTCATGAAACACACCACCATATCCATATAATTAAAAGTAACTAGCTAGTTTCTGGGAAACTCAATATCCCTTCTAATATGTATCATACACCAACTTTTTTTCCTTAATACAACACTTTCTATACACCGAGTAAGGATCCCCAAACCATCATATACTATATAAGTTATACCTATAGTATTCCTTAGGAAACTATATCCAATATACATGTGTGTTAAATAACCATAATCTATTAAAATCCTATATGGATATATATGTTGGAAACTGACCATTGTCCATACCAGTACCAGTAACTATCCAATGAATATTATGGGTCCAGTGGGGGTATTCATCTATCAATCCTTCCATTGGGATGTTAGAGAAATGACCCCATAGGGCTCATAATCCCCAGGGAGTCATTTACCCAAACCTATAGGATGGATTATCTTATAAAAAATACAAAATTACAAGACGTAATATATCTCACAACCACACAATAGGGATAAAATAGTCTCAGACTCAACTGCAGCTAACATCTCTCAGACTCCTGGATTCCACTGCTAATATCTTATATCTTATAAGAACACAACCATTTAATAGCTAAATTGTGTTATTTTATTCCTTTTATTTAGTTTCTCACTATGTTAATTATCTCAATAACCACTAATTAACCACTAACATTTTCCACATGAAAATATATTAGCATTAAAAAAGATCAATTCCCTCTAGGAATAAAAAATCAGAGTATATGGATTCTCAAAATTATAACCTCGACATTGCATCCAAGAAAACTAAGACCCCATGGGTAAAATATTTATTAATTTATTAACACTATCACAGACCATATTTCTAGGGGTTATAGGAAAATATTATAAGCTAAAAAACACAAGTGGATCAACACAGTGAGTAGATGACCTACCCATCGAGTCGTATCCACGTATACTAGGATCATAAAATCATCCAACTACAATAAGATACACAAAAAAATCACATGGAATACCCCACATGTCTTTTCCTCATTGGGAAGGAGAGTTAAAAAAAACCATCCTCCTCAAGTAGTGATGAATGGAAGTCAGATAAGCAACAAAAAAAATTTCATCAAAATAATGGATTTAATAAAGCATATATATTTCAGATACTCTCTTTGTTAGAGCATAAAAAGAATTTTAACCGAACATCAAATATTCCCTTTATCAGTGTGCAAAAAGGCTTTTGATAGTGACAAAAATCAATGTTAATTGAAAATGATGATAAAGGGGGTCCATTATCCCTACTAAACCAATAATAAATTATCCCCTTTATCCACACTTTTTTAGCACTGATAAAGGGGGAATTTAACATTTCTTTTTTTAGTCTGGATAAAGGACCCATTTATATTGGATTTTTTCTCACCCATCAAAGCCTACCTTGCTAGATGTGCTATTAATATAATTGAAAACCCTATGAAAACCTATAACCTATTAGCATAAAAAATATAATTTAGCTGAAATAAATTTCACATCATGAATAAAATAAAAACACTTCTATATAAATTTCAAAAAACAATATTATATAATTACATTTACAAATATCCATAAAAAATTTAAAAAAATTAATGTTTCATCTCTTAATGTACATGATAATCTCTTAAAAATGTCTACATGTGGTATTAGTTTCTGATGAAATCATCTCAACCTGAAAAATAATCCACCTACATAAGAAAGAAAATAGTATTTTAGTAATAATATTAACAAATAAATTAAACATTAATATGAAATAATACATTAATAAAAAAGTCACATTTTAATAAAAATAGTCATTTGGAGTAATATGGGTTACATTTTGTGTTGTATTGAGTTTTGGTTGATTCCAACATGTCACGAATGGGTTATTGGTCATTTTCCTAAAATATCAAAAAAAATCCGAATGTGGTATCTCAGTTTTGAGTTTGTCAATTTTTATTTCAATAAATTTAATGTCTATTTTAAATAATGGCAGATTGGAAGTTATATTGATCATATCATGAATTATATTGTCATGTGATTGATTCCTACTTATCACATATTCCTAATGGATTGTTTTCAGAAAGTATCAAAATAATCCAAATGCATTTTCTTGATTTTTAGTATGCCAGTTTTGTTTTTTAATGAAATGTCATTTCAAACTGGAAATGAACATATTGTGTCATAATGGTAGAATCTTACACCACACACATTGTTCATAATATTGAGGTGTGATAGATTCCTATAAATCCCAAATGACTAATGGATCATTTCCACACATTATCAAAATAATCCAAATGAATTTTCAGAATTTTTTTATTCCACTTGTTCCTTTTTACTAAAAATGATGTCATTTCTAAATAAAAAGTGACTCTTTTAGTCATAGTGGTCGCACTTTGCACTATATTGAGGTGAGGTAGACTCATAAACATCAAAAATTACTCATGGATAGTTCAATTAAATTATCAAAACTATAAGAATGTGTTTACTAAGTTTTCACACTTGTTCTTCTTACTAAAATTAATGTCAATGTTAAATAAAAAACAAACACTTTGAGTAATATCATCCACACCGAACATCTTTTTGAGGATATTCTAATTAATACACATAGAAAATTACATATATATCATTTTCTAAATATGTCAAAACATTCTGAATGTGTTTGATAATTTTTCATTATATCAAAAGTGTTTTTTTTACTAAAATATCATTTCAAACATGAAACATAAATTTTGTTCCATATCGATTGCATAGTGATTTGGTTTATTGTTGGAATGCTCCATACATGTCAAATATAACTTATGAATCTCTATCCTAAATTATTAAGAAAATAAAAAATTGTTTTCAACTTTATTAGTGACTAACATGTTTTGAACTAAAATGTCAATTTTAAACATATAATTGACACAATTATTAATACTAATCACATTTTGTTTTTAATTGAGGTGATATTGATTCCTTCATGCCAAAAATGACTCATGGATCATTTTTTTAATGTATAAAAATAATTCAAATGAGTTTTCTCTATTTTCAATATGTCAATTGTTCTTTTTTACTTACATCAATTTCAATTTTAAATAAAAAATACTCACTTAGTGTCATTATGAACATATCGTACATTGGATTAATGTAATATTTACTCCTACATGTCAAAAATTACTCATGGATAATTGAAAAAAAATTATCAATAAAATTTTAATGTGGTTTATTGGTTTTTAGTATGTCACTTGTTCTTTTTACTAAAATTAATATAAAATTTAAATAAAAAGATAAAATATTATTTATACTAACCACACCATGAATACTATTGAGGGATGAAAAATTTATACAAGTAAAAAATTAATCTTGGAAATTTCTCCTAAATTTACAAAAAAAATACGAATGTGTTTTCTTGGATATGAGATTGTCACTTTTTCGTTTTAATAAGATTAATGTTAATTTTAAATAAAAAGAGACACATTGAGTTATACAGGCCACACCGTGCATCATATTGAGTTGAAGCTCATTCCTAAATGTCCCAAATGAATCATGACTTTTTTACATAAAGATTAAAAAAATTAATGAATTTTTTTATTTTCAGAGTTTCACTTATTCCTTTCAACTAAAAATGATGTTAATTTTAAATAAAAATATTCACATAGAGTCATATCTATCACACCCTAAAATAGATTGTGGATTGGATGATTCTTACATTCCAAAATTGTCTCATTTGTAGTTTTCCTAAATTATAAAAATGATCCGAATTATTTTTCTTGGTTTTCAGTATGAAATTTTTTCACTTTGATGAAATTGATGCCAATTTTAAATAAAAAGATGCACTTGTAGTCATATCGGTTACATAGTGTGTCATATTGTGGTGAGAATAATTCCTACATAACTCAAATGAGTCATGTATTTTTTTACTAAATTATAAAAACAATGTAAATTTTTTTCATTGGTTTTGAGTAGGTGAGTTTTCTTTATTACTAAAATTGCTATAATATTTAAATAAAAAAATTATTTACAGTCACACCAGTCACACTATACCTCAAATTGAGTTGCGCCTGGTTCATACACATTGTAAATGGTTCATGGATAGTTTCCATAAATTAAAAAACAATATGATAGTGTTTTCTGGGTTTTAAGTATGTCACTTGTTCCTTTTTACTTAATATTATGTCATGTTTAAAAAAAGATACACTAGGAGGCATACCGGCCACACCGCACGTCGAATTAAGGTTTTTATGATTCTCACATATCCTAAATTAATAATATATAGTTGTCTTAATTTATTAAAATTATCTAAATTCGTTTGATTAGTTTTAATTATGTCACTTTTATTTCTTATGAAAATTTAATTTTAAACTATAAAAAAACACTTTGAATCATATCAGTCAAGCCATGTATCGGTTTTGCATGAGACTGATTTTCACATGTCCAAACTTATTTAAATGAATTATGGATCATTTTTATAATGTAACTTGATAGTATTATTTTGTATACTTTTTTTTATGTGAGTGGTATATTTCACTAAAATTAATGTAAATTTAATATAAAAAGATGCACTTGGAGTCATACAAATTACATCATTTGTTAGATTGAGGTTTCATTGATTCTTACACATCCCAAATTCTCAAAAAAAAACATAACTCCAAAAGAATACACTTGTATATGAAAACAATTCTTATGTGGGTAATACAAGAATTAAATATAATAAACATAAATACAAAATAGTTCATTACTTTAAAAGAAGTCACATTTTAATTTTATTTGCGTACATTCTGCGATCAAGTATGATGCCCTTTTAATTCTATGTAAACATATATCATCATCTGAATATCAAATTTATCGAGAGTCATAATAGTACAAGAAAAATATATATACAAAAAGGATTAACAAATATTTTAAATGAATTAGTAATTTACATTAAAAATATCTGTTCAGGGATGTGCATTTTTTTATGGAATAAGATATCTCTCATAAATTTCAAGCATAATAACCACAAATATTTTCCTTTTGTTTTTTTGGACACTGCTAAAAAATTGAGTAAAATCAGTGATATGTATTGATCTATGTCTGTATATTTAAATCTTATTATATATACCATTATAATTATCCAGTTTTAGAACTTTTTAGGGTCCTTGTGTGCAATGCTCGTCCTCATTCCATGATTTTGATGAAATTTACACACATCCATGTAATAATAGAATCCCCATTAAATCATATAATAAATTATATAACATTATTTTTAGCTTTAAAATTTAGTATATAGTGTAGTTAAAATTGAAAAATTCCATCACGTTTGGTTGTTTTTTTGTTACTCCATGTACTAAATACGGCGAAACATATTTGGAGTATCCAAATTGACCATAATGATCATCCATTGTTACCTAAAAACACCGAAAATGAATAAGTAATTAATTAAGTGAAAATATATTTGATATGATTCAATTGTACAGTATTACCCCTACATCATTGGTATTAAGAAGGGAATGTCATCTCTAGGTTTTATTTTGAATTATTTCACCAGGATTTAAACTATTTCATCCAATTTTTGTATTATATTTTTATTTATATTGTAGATGTGATGTGAAAACGAATAAGTAAAAAAATTCATGGGAAAATACATTCAATTGGAATTGATATATATGCCTACAAATAATATGAAATTTATTTAGTCATAATTGACATAGTATATCAGCTTTTAGAAAATTAAATCATGAAAGAATACCTTATGTATACATTTAACACTATAGCTCTTATCTATTAATTTTTAAGGATTTAATTTAAATTCACCAAAGAAATTTAATTATTAACTTTTTATCTATATATTTTTTCTTTAAAATAAACTATGTCACTACTACCACATTATAACATTGTATATGTATGAACCTTCAATGTTAGTTAATGTCAATTTCAATTGTTGGTTAAAGGTGCTTTTAGAATATATTTTTGATCAGTTGGCTGATCCGTTATATGGTTTTGATTTATCCTTTCATTTTACCTCTTCTCTTGGTCTGTCTGCAACAACATTCATCAGGTCAAACCTTTTTTCATTAATTTTTTAAAGCTTTATCATGGAAAAACAAATTGAAAATGAATACACCCTTATCAAAAAGTTTTTTTTTAAAGATTTAATGGACATGCGATAAGTGTTTCCAATAGCTTGTACAACCTTATGAATATTTTCCTCATCAATTGGAATAGCTAACTTGGCACTTGACTCATGGGATACGGTAATCAACACTCTCACATGACTAGTTGGATGTGGTCTATTGGGATTCATTCCATTTTGGATATTGAAACTTTATATCCCTCACAACAAGGTGATGTGTGTGTGTGGATAGATATAAATCACAATCATTATAACCTTATAGAATATTTGTATAGGAAATTTATTAGTGTATATATAATTAAAAAAATAATATAAACTCTTGTTAAAACAAGTATTTCCTTGGCTAATATTGTCATTTTTATGGGAAAAGGCTCACCTCATAGCTTGTGGGTGTCATCAACAAAATGGTTTGTTCTTGAGTTGTTTTCTTCTCTTTTTTTCACCCCTTTATAAGTTGAAAGAATATCTCTCTTACATTGTAATTGTTTTTCATAAGTATCAAGACATCATTTTCATCCATTTAATTTGTTCACCATTATCTTATTATTTTTTTTCTAAAAAATGTGACTAGGTTTGTCACCCCAAAAACCCCACACCCTCTGACGTGACCATAATTTTCAGGAAAACATTAAGGCCACTGATAGTAGGTGTTTCATCCTAGAAAGGTGTTTTATGATTCATGTGACTATGTCAGATAATAAATATTCAAAAAATAATTCATCACTGTTATGTAATAGTTATTTAAATAATTTTTTGTATTATGTCATACTTACACATGTTTTCCCACACTTTTTTTTATATTTTTCATCTATTAGTATCCCATATTTATTTACATGTGGAATCCTTTCATGGAAAAAAATTTTCGGATGGAGATTTCTGTAAATTTGGATTCATCAATATATATTTAAATAGAAGAATATATAAATTTTTATCATTTCATTTCTCATAAAATTGTTGTGGTATATTTAAAAATATGTAACAATTGTTTTTTCAAGTGAAGGGCAACCCCATATTTTGCTTTTACAATAAGGGTATGTTAGTTTTTGTTTCCATTTGGATATTTTTCTACACTCATTTTTCATTCCATAAATAAAATAATATCAATAAAATTGAGGAATACATATATTTTCAAAAAAAAATATTACTAGACACGATATACCTAAAAAAAAATCCCCCCAAAATGTCCAGTAAACGCGTCCCACATATATTGTTTTATCAGGTGGTTTCATAAATAAGCTCTGTGTTTTATGTTTATTTTCCTATTTAGTAAACTTTAATATGATGTCTCATTGGAATTATGTGAAAGCCATTATAAAATCCTTCCAATAATAATTAATACATTCATTTTTTTGGGAGTTATCTACTATATATTCACTCTATATGGGATGATGAAGAGTAAATCAATGTTTCATTATTATTATTTTAGTAAAATAAAAAATGATATCAAAATGTTATTATTGTCTTTTTCCCAAATAAGTGTCTTAATTTTCGGGAAAAAACTTGTTGCCACAAATCCACAACAATCGGCATGTGTTTTCCAAGTGATGAGTTAAATGTAACTACTAAACATGGGTATTTTAGGGTTTAATATACATGCCTCATATATTCCATCCAAACCTCATGTTTTGATACATTTTTATTTTCTACTTAATGATTTGTTCTAACACCATCAAAATGCGGTGCTCTTATTTTTTCTGTACCATCGGTCCTTCATCTCTTATTATTTTATTTGGATTAAAATCATCAATATTTTGAAACTTCTATAGTGGTATAATCGGTATATTCATAAGTTCAATGTACCTATGGACTGGGAACAGTTTGTAGGTTGAGAAAAACTGTTATTTCTCTTGAGCAGAGGACAATGACATGGGCCATACGACCATTATTCCTCTGAAATGTGATTAGCAATAGGTTTAGAGACCTATTATTCCTTAGGATTTTTGAGCACTAGAATACGTAGAAGTAATTATCGAAAAAAAGATTATTAATATTTAATTTACATTATATAAATTCATCATTGAAACATATGATATAATGAGGTAAATACAATATATATTAAAAAAAAATATAACATTATTATTAAACTATTTTTTTAATGATAAAGGGACTTGACACATCTATCGACTATAAAAAATCCTTTCATTATGGTCCTCCTATAACATAATGAACATCATCTACATTAGGACTTCTTTTGAAATGATTTTGACATCCCAATAAAAGGGTTTATCCTCAGTTGAATGTTCATCAAAACCCATCAGTGGTTTTTGGTCGATTATAGAAAAAATTGACAGCTTTTTGTTTGTGGGATCTAGAAACATAAAATACATGGATTGTAATGTGATTCCATTATAAAACTATTCATCGTTTGTACACTTCCTTACTTAAATACACATTCGAGAATCCCAAATCATATATTATTATAACACTCCTCTTATCAACCAAAATCTTATTAAAAAAAATTTGCACTTGGAATGTTGTATAATAGAAACTCTAATATTTATTTTATGATAGAAAAATTATGATATATTAGCATAAATTAGATTTTTTTATCCTTGGTACCAGAAAACATGAATCACTTCATCCAAAAGTATAACTCCCACTATTTTTCAGGGTACCACCTTTTATCACATTGAATTGTATAGAAATGTATAACCACTAATTACATAACAATTGTAATATATTACATACACACTGAGTCTTCTAGCTAGCTGTCAAAATCCTTCTGAAATTGAATTTGGATTTTCATCGGAGTCCTTAAAAATGTATTCCTGAAAACCATCCTAAAAAACTTTGGATTTTTTGAATTATATGTCCATCTTTCATCCCATGTTGTATTCATATGCCTAAGAATTTCTTTGTTGGTTTAAATATATTTGGAAACCTCTAAAACATTATGAAAAAGATAATGGTGGGCCTGCTACCAATCTGAAACATTGATTATGACAACATCTCTTCTAGAAATGTTTTCACCCGTAAGTGACTAGTATGATGAAATTTTAGTATACCAATTCGTTTCCACACTAGAAAGGAATTTAATATATAATTAAACAACTTCCTAAATAATATATACATGGGTAATACAACCCTTTGGATGAACTTGATTTTTTTACATACCCTTTAAAAATATTCATATACCATTAAATGGGGCACATCCATCAATAGTGTATAAGACCACATAGTTTAATATATCTCACATAGTGAACCATCAATTTAGCCATTATATAAAATAATATTGGTGGTAAGAAAAATTCTAATTCAAATAATATAATGGTAATTTTTTTTCCATAGTCAGTAAGTTCACAAGATCTGTAACATTTCATAATATTACATTGAACAAGAAAAAGATAATTGTTAATGTATGATGGAAATTCCTGGAAAAATTGAAATCAAATTCTATAGGAATCAAATCATGAATCAAAACATAGTAGTTTTAGGATTTCAGATCCTTTAACTTTAAATTTTTCATTGACATGATATTCTTGATATTCAATGAATAACCCACTGGATCCTTTACTTCATTTAAGATGTCTCAAAGTTGATATCTCTCCTACCTTGAAATAGTTTATGCCAGTGGAGGAAGAAAATTTCATTTTTCAGCCATCAATGGTGCCAAATCTTATCATATTACCATTTCATCCATTTTCCACCTAGCCTTAATTCAATCATTAGTTTTTCAGGTGCATTTATTAATCTGTTTATGAAAATATAAAATTCATTTTTTCAACAATCATAACATCAAGAAAATTTATTACGTATTGAAAATTCAGGTATTTTAATTAAGAAAAATTACATTTTCCAATTGGTTTTTGTAATCCTATTCAAAAATTGATTACTGAAAGATGTTTTGACATCCTTTACTTCCTCAAACAGTTGATCACCATTTAGTGGAGACAATGATGTATGTTCTTCTGGACTTCCATCTAATGATGTCGTCTAATATCAGTACTTATATTATTGGGTTAATAATATGTGACGTCCAAGAAATAGTATTTGATGAATGTATCAACCTATTTTACTATGTACCTTGTTCTCAAACATGACAGCCTTGAGTTTCAATAATGATATATCCTAAAAAATACCCAGAAGAAGGAAATATATTTATTGTCTCATACAACATATATAGATTTCATCACATAATCATTCTTTTGATTAGAATATTACAATGCAAGACCTGGTTATCACAATAATTTTAAAAAAATATCAGTGGATCCAAATAAACTTCAATATCATTCTCTAGTTGTTTTGGTTCTAATATTTGCGTAGATAACATGATGTATTTTCATTTAATGCATAAACATAGTGGAATGTTATAATTTACCAACATAATTTTCCACATACTATTATTGATGATTCGAAAAACAAAATGATTCACTCCATCAGTAGATAACATGATAATAAGGTTTCTCGGCTTGTTTACAAATTTAGGATACTCATTATCAGTATTCTTTCACTAAGTGGAGTATGTTGGCTGATGTAATTTCCCATAATTATTTCTTGTATTTTATTTCCATGTCGATTTCCCTATAATATCCTCAGTTATATATGGTCTCATAAACCATGGAATGACTGTTATGTACTACAAAATTTTGTAAGACTATATCCATCTTTCTTGTATCTAGAAGCACCATAATTTGGGCATTATGTTAGTGATTTGTGGCCATTGAGAAATAGTATTTAGTCATTTGGTATGTTGTGTATTCTTTCAATGATCATACCTATAGTGTGTAGCATTCATTTGGCACCTTATGTTAGGAGAGGAAGATTATTATCTTTTGGGATCATTTCATTCAAAATAGAAAGTAGTTCTGTAAAATTGGAATCACTCCATCCATTTTATTCTTTCAAATTATACAGCTTCATTATAACTGAAAATGATTTATATTTACTAAAACCAGCATACAATTGAATCATTGAACAACTCCTTAACTTCTAAAACAATTTTTTATAATCAGGATGTTAATCTTAAACTATCATTTTCATTTTCTCATTACGATTTTCATCATCATTTACATCTATAATCACATCCATGATATGGTCTTCTTTATTTTTAACACTTTTAATTATATCAGACGATCCATAAAATATAGTATTATCCCAACTACTAGCTAAATTCTCTTTTTCTCCTTGTTTACTCTACTATCTATAACATAAATCTATTACATAACATATAAAGTGTTCTCCTAACTCCTATGAACTAATTAGTACTGAATAACAAGAGTGTAAACTCAGAAAAAGGATTTTAGAAGTATTGTATGCATGATCTTTTGTAAACTTGATGAATTGTTTTACTCAATCTTCATTCTCTTTTATCATAAGATTAGAATCCATCCATTATTTATTCATATGATTCCTATTTTATTAGTTAATGTTAATATTTAGAGAAATAAATACACAAAATGGTCCTTTCAAAGAAGGGTAACTAAAAATTTAAATGATAGTTATTATTTCATTTTGTTTCCTAAGACTCATCCCCTTAGAAGGTATCACCAAACCAGAAAAAAGATGTCATTATATAGGACACCAATAATTTAAACCATAAAGGTGATTTTGGATACAATGTAGTTTTAGGAGATGCAATAGGTTAAAAACATAACTCACCTTTTTGGGAAGTGAGTTCATGATTGATATCCTATGGTATAGATAGAGTTTGTTACATTCCCTTTCCATGGTTTTATTATCAACATAATTGTATTCCATATATTATGTAACTGTTTTCCTTATTATATAAAAATATAAACATAAAATATTATGGAAAAAATAATTTTTATAAGTCCTTTGAAAACTATTTATAAAATCACACATGAAATCCCTTTAAAAAACAAACCATTTAATCAAATTAATCTTTAAAAGAACACACCCTTTTTAAATAAACAAATCAGTTCCAAGGCCTCTTTCTCAAACCCACAAATCATTTTTTAATTTATTCCATGAAACTTCATTGCCCAATTTTTTCAATATTTTAACATGATATATAACCCATGATATTTTAAAATTTTTCATTTAAAAAAACAAACACCCCCTGTGGAAATGAAACCATCATTATATATGATTTTAAAACATTCAAATCCCGTTATGAAAACCAATAGGGTGAGTTGACAAACACTTCGCATGAAAACTAAGTCTATACAAAGTGTTTAAATAATTTTAAATCTAATAAAAAACAAAAAGGTGTATTTTGATCACAAATAATTTTTAGGAAACATTTCAAAACACTTGATCATTTTAAAAGATCCACTTATGCATTTTCACAAATATATAAATCATAAAAGATGAACTTTATAAAAGATACATGAATAAAAAACAACCAAAACATTATTAAATATAAACCTATAAAAGGATTAAAAATAATCTAAAATATAATGGTATATTAATAATAATTTAATTTTAAACATAAGCGCTTTATAGTAAATATCTTAAAATAACGCAAAATGAGTATTGTCTCTTTATGCCCTATAGTGACCACTATAACCCATTATCATTATATCTTTAACAACTGACTATGGAACACCACTATAGAAGTGTGACCCTTTAATTTTACCTGTAATATAAGAAACTACATCTATATATGATCCAATGTGTATATGTATGGTGTGAGAAAAGAGCATGGAACGATATGTTCAAATATTTTATACCATTCATTTTTAAGACAAACCAAAAAAATCTAGTTTTAGGGAAAGTAATGAATATAATTTTATTACATAGGGTTGAATAAATAAAACCAAAAAAACATATATTTTTCTTTTAAGGAAAATTTCATTTACCAAAATACAACATTTATAAAAAATAAAATTAAAATACCAACCATAAACCATTAAGGGGTACCTACAAAAGGCCTAAGTAGATAATTTAAGTTGAAAAATTAATGGAATCATCACAGTTGAATATTGTTGCAATATATAGGCAACACAATCAACTAACCATTAATGGCCTCATCAAGAAGGAAATTCTAGTAGTTGTTGTGACACCTAATATAGGGGTACTATAAATGTGTTAACTTACTAGTATACCTCTTGTATCTAGAATTAACACATCTCCACATAAACATTATTATGATGATTTTCTAAAATACCAACACTAATAATGGATGAAACACATTTATAAAACTATCAGGTCAACTTGGTATAACATTCATTGAAGCATCCAGTTAAACATCAACACACATAATTTAAAATGATAAAATTTTAAATATATATTAGAAATGAATAATTTATTGAAAAATAAGTTGTAAATAAAATAATGAAATATTTAATTCAAAATAAACAAGTCATTATGTTCTGAAAAAATAAATTAAACAATGATTTTCAAAAAAATTAATATTAAATCATACCAATGATATAAGTCCAATTATCTCCCAATGAATTTAATCCAATTCACCAAAATAGGCTATGTCAAATAATTGAAAGAGTATATAATCACCATTATTAGAAAATTTTAATTGAAATACCTCCTCCAAATAAAGGTAGATATAGATATATAGGGACTCCGTACACCCTATACACCCAAAACATAGTGTTTTAGAATATAATTTATCGTTTATTTGATTGACAAAGAAATTTAGAGAAATAGAAAAAAGAAAGAGGAAATAAAAAGTCAAAATTAAGAGCACACCATTGATTTAGAGGACTTTAGGCAATGGTAGGGCTCAGTGGTGGCGGATGTGGGGATGACAACGGCGGTGGTAGAGGGCACAGAGGGCAGTAGAAGAGCTGGGTCGACAGTGATGACAGCAATACAGAGGGAGAGGAACTAGAGGAGGTGGGAATCAAAGGGAGGAGGCAGTGATGGTAGGTGGAAGCGGTGGTATGAGGAAGCAGGGACACATGTGCAGTTCTGTAAGATCTTCTGCACGAGTGGCGATAGGGTACTGATAAGGTTTATTTTATAATAAAACTAAAGTATTTTATCAACATTTTTTGAATATTCCAGAAAAAAATGTTTGTCAATGCTAAAATTAAAAGATCTAATAACACCTAACTTTATCAGTTCTTTTTTAGAGTTGATAAAGATATACCTTTATCAATACTAAAAATTATATGATAAATGGGGTCTTTATCTGCACAAAAATTATAACACTGATAAAGATGTCATTTATTAGTAATTTTTTAGTACAGATAAATGTATATCTTTATGAGTGATAAAAAAGCACTGATAAAGATTAAATGCCAAAAAATATATATTTATTTAAATAATTTCAAAATTAAAATAAATATATTTATTATATTTTTAATTATATATAATAAATATATTAATTAAATATATTTATATAATTATAAATATAATATATACTTTTACTATATATAAATATATAAATGTAAAGATATAAATATAAATATTTATTTATTTACTTAATAAATTATAAAATTATAATATATATCTATATTATATTTATAATTATATAAATATATAATTAATATATTTACTATAATTTTATAATTATCTCAATATATCTAAATTTATGTATAATTAAAATTATAACTAAATATTATTTATTTAAATAATTATAAAATTATAATAAATATATTTGTTATATTTATAATTATTTAAATATATGTAATTCACATTTTTATAATAAATTTATAATTATTTAAATATATCTATATTTATTTATAAATTTAAGTATATATATTTTTATATATTTGTAAATATATTTATATATTTAAAATATATCTATATAATTATGTATATTTCAAATATTATAATTATAATAGATATATTTGTTAAAATTTAATAATTATTTAAATATATATATTTTTATATATTTATAATTATAAGTATAATAAAATTTATTTATACATATTTTTATGTAATTATAAATATATATATATATTCATTAATATATATAAATATATATTTTAAAATTTAAAATAGTTGTAATTATTATAGTTTTATAATTGCCAAAAAAGTTTAGAAGCCAGTCGATCCTGCTCCAACAAAAATTTATTAAAAAATAAAAGACAGTATATTAAAAAGAGAAAGGATATGGTAGATAAAGAAAAAGTCCTCATATACATGAAAAACTACAAATGTGTAGAAGAACTAGAACCATTCCCATAATCATTAGAGGTATTATCAGCAGATTCCCATTCTGACGATGGGTTCTTTTGATTCAAAACCACAATGAATTTTTCCTTGAATTTAACCTACTCCAATGTATTTTCCGTGGGAGAAAACCTAGTATGTTGGCCACAAACAGCAATCCAGACATCTCTACCATGTCACCGTCCACAATTTTTAGATGTCGACCTCGCTTCCACGTCTTAGGTTGCTGCCAAATCCCCTATGGTTTTTCCCTCTTAGAAATAATGATCGGTTTCACTTCAAAGTAATTAATGATTCTTGAAGAACAATCCCCCAATTCTTGAACTACTTTTTCATGTTCAATAATATCTATTCTATCCATGACTGGTGATGGAGTATCAATTGTGGATTTTTTTACCAACATGACTTCCCTCCCCTATATTCGGATCATTCCCAGCAACAAAATATGACCATAGATTTTTTTACCAGTGAACTGTAAATTATTTGTCACCCCTTAGTACATACACCAAGTAGGTAAATCATCATCAACATCAGATTGCACAATTTTATCATACAAAGCATAAGAGGCAGGCTCATGACCTACAAATGTATTGATATCCAACTTCTTAGAATTGCTAGCTTCTACATTGAAGATAGAATAATATGCTTGGCCATTAGGATGCCTTGTAAAAATATCAAGAGGGTTACTCCCTGGTTTTCTAGAGTTCGGTTCTCCAAACCCTACACTACTACAATGACTCTCCACCAGCTTAGTGGAATTACCACCATTGACATTCAATTTATCAGAAATCACTCAACTATCACCTGTCGAACCCAAAGCAATATCCAATACACCTTGACCATGGGAATTTCTTTGCTTTATATTTTTGAAACTATTTTTCCCTCATGTCTGTGATTGTGGAAGAACAAACATAATCTATATCTCCTATAACATGGAACAAAATGACCAATGATTTTTAGATCAAGAAAAACTATGAAACATTTCCATACTCGGTTTTATGATTTATATCTTCTTCTTCTGTTGAAAGAACAATAATCTACACCAAAGGAGAACACATATCCACTTCCACAAAAAAGCATGTGAAATTTCCATATCAAGCCAAATTAGTGTCATGGTCAATTTTAATATGAATCTCAATGGTAAAAGAAATATCATACATTATTTTAGGGTGAAAAAAGTTGTTTCACTCATTTTTTTATTATTTAAATATATTTATTATTATTTTATAAGGGTTTATGAGAACATAATTATTTCAGTGGTATAACATGAATCATATACCAAAGTATTAATATAATTATAAATAAATAAATATTTATATATAAATATATATATAATATTTTAATAGGTGTCTAACTACAACTATATATAAATTTATTTTTATTAAAATTATTATGAGATTATAAATTTAATTATTTATTTTTCTTTTTATTTCATAATATTTTAAATTAATATATATTTATTTATACGTATAACTATATATAAATATATATTTCTTTGAGTAATTATAAAATTATAATTAATATATATAATTAATATATTTATTATAATTTAATAAGTATTTAAATAAATATATATTTATTTACATTTATGATAATAAATAAATATTTATTTATATATAATTATAATTATAAATATAATAAATATATTTATTATAACATTATTATTATTTAAATATATATATTATTTATAATTTTAATTATTTTTATTTTTATATATCTTTAAATATTTTCATATATTTATAATTATATTTATATAATTATACATATTTATAAAATTATAATTTTTATAAATATATTTATTACAGTTTTATAATTATTAATGTATTTATAAATATTTATTAATTTATAATTATTATTGAAAATAAATAGTTTTATAAATATTATCATATAATAATAAAAATATTTTTATATTTTTATATTAATATATAAATATATATATTTATAAAATAATAATAAATGTATTTATTTTAATTTTCTAATTATTTAAATATATACCTATAATTATTACATTTATTTTAAATAAATAATTTAAAAAATCATTATAATTAAATTTTTTCATTGTAAATTTAATATGTATATTTATTATTTAAATATATTTATTTTAATTTTATATGTTTTTATGGGAACATCATACGTTCATGTGTATAACATGAATTAATCATACAGATGTCAATTTATAAATGAACATTCATAATGATGAAAACATAACAAATTCATGTGTGTGTCACCATAATATAAGAAATCGTGGCATTTAGAACATATCTACCAATCACGTCCACAAATAATATTCATGATCATATAGGATCAATTATACTTACGCGTCAATATATAACCCTGTGTAACGAACATCAATATCATCATTATCTCATTATATATATATATATATTCATTAAAGACATATTTATTTCAAATTACACTTCTAAATAAATATATGTAAAAATTATTTATATATAATTATAAATATAGTAAATATATTTATCATTTAAAATAATTATTATAATTTTATAATTATTTTAGTATATATATATATATTTATAAACTTATAAATACTTTTTTAATGTATTGTGTATATATATATAACTTATTAAAAAATATATATTATAATATATCTTATTTATATTAATTATACATAAGAATTTTTAATTAATGTATATAAATAAAAATTATTTCTGAATATAAATATAATAATTTTATATAATTTAGTAATATTTTTTATTAAAAATGTTTGTCATCACTAAAATGAGAACTGATAAATCTATCCTTTACCAACGCTTGTTTTAGCTTAGAAAAAGTGACATATGTCATCCCTTTTAGTTAGCACTTATAATGATGTTTATTTTATCATTTCTTTCTTCTTAGCGCTAATAAAAGTGGCCTAATACCTTTCCTAAATCTAATGTAGTAAAATATTCTATGCTACCAAACAGATGGTGCACAACAAGGTGATTAGATAAAATAGCCATCGAGTATTCACCACCTATAGCAGGATCGTAGACTCATCCAACCATGATAATCTAGACCCAGAAAGCACATGTAATACCTCATGTGTCTTTTCCTCTATTAGAAGTAAAGTAACCAAAACCATATACCTCAAGCAGTGGGGAAAAGGGAAGCCAATAAACAACAACATGGTTGTCGTCCAAACAACTGATTCAAACAGGCATCCAGATTACATAAAAATGAATAAAACCCACTTTAACTTGTTCTGTCATCTATTGCATCCTCCCTAACACCCACATGCATACACTGATACATTTTTCCACTCTTGACATCAACTATTGTGGTAATGTACTGTATTTTTCATTTAATGTTGTTAAATATTATATGGATTAAATTCAAGACTATGCACAGAGACGAAATCTGGTTCTTAGGCTCGGTGTTCCGGGAAAAATTATTTTGAAAAATGGTAAAATAATAATTAGCATACATGCATAGTTTTCCAAAATAAAGTGGAACATCTTCTAAAAAGGTCCTCAGATCAGAAATTGGGGGGAATCGTTTCATTCAGAGAAGTGAAGTTACCCTAGGCCTGGCCTAACATCGGTCGGCGTGGGTCGGATGTGAAAAGGAGTTGTAGTCATTTTTAATGAATAAAATAAATTGTGAATTCATTTTATTTTATTGTTTAATAAACACAGTAGAACATCAATGATTTTTTCTTTATAATAAATCCTTTAGATTGGGATCCAGCTTTAGGATCATAACCCCGAAAATTCCCTGGAGGCTTGGGAGAGAAACCTTGGAGAATTATCTCAGCAGTGATGCCACAGACTTGGATTGAGGATCATTCATTATAGGATTTTACAATTGAAATCAGTCTTCAATAATGAGAGATCTAATTACTTGGTAGGGAGTGTTGTTTTGGTATTCTTTTCCCATTCTTAGATTCAAAAACAAACACATATCACCCAATGAATAGGTTGATTTGTGGTTTGAAAAATCTTGCAGGATGGGTTATAATTATGGGATTTGCGGGTTTAATTATTAAATTTATTTGACCATTGAGCGTTCATACGAGAGTAGATTGACTCCGGAATGAATAACAGTTGAGGTTCATTCATTGGGTTTGTTCCTTGTGAAATTCTCTCTCCTATTTCAACATGTCTTCTTCATTATTCATAGGGTTATGAATGAATGGTTTTTGCACAATTTTTTCATAATGAAATGTCCTGAAATTGAAGATTCAACAACGGGATGACCTAGAAGAGGTGTGATGATGATGACGATGGAAAATTCAAAGTGATTCTGGATATATCTTTCTTTGGGGGGTTTTCATCGAATGTATTTAATGTTGTTTTCTAAGACGATTGAAGGCACAAAACACCTCAATTTGGGGTAAGGGTGATTGGATGACCCATGATCTTTAAATTCATGGAGAACGGGCCACCGGAGAAGAACCCAGAAGATCGTCCAACATGCTGGAGGAAGAACATGGTGTTCTATAAATTCCAGAACCCATGTCATGTAGTATGGGATATATAGCACGTGTTTATCATTGGACCAATCAGCATGTATCTCAAGAGATACACAGACATGGAGTGGAGTGCATGGTTTCCCCATACATCATTTACCCCACCACACGACTTGGCCTTGACAAAGATCACAGACTACCCTGTGTACTGGTACACGGGTACAGACGCAGGGGTTGACAACATGTACTGGCACATGGTCGGAGTAGAGAGTTGGACCCCATATATAAGGACCTACTTTGTGACTTCTTATATACTCAATGTACTCATATTCTTCATGTCACGGTTTGTAATGACACAATACATTTTACAAGAGCATTACCCAGGTTCAATGAACGCGGCGTGTGACCCTATTACACACTGTATATCCCTTTCTAAATGTATTGATTCATTTTTACACCATATCATGGAAAATCTATGTTACGTTATGTACCCATGATCGATTTCCTAAAGGTTGGTGTGTATCATTTCCTACTCATAAGAGTATGATCTCTTTATTATGACTTCATGGGTAGAGATGTTGTAATGCTATGAGAGGCCTATAGAAGATCCTATTTCAATATTTGGGCCCAAGGTAGAGTCTTTAGTATTAAAATGACCAACTTAACTGGGCATTGTTCCTCTAATTATAAGTTTAATCTAGTTGGAGTTGTTGGTACCACCCCTAGCCTTGACTATGATCCTCATATGTGGTATCATATCTCTCTCTTCAAATATATCAATATATCTCTCTCAGGAAGATCCTTGAGGAATAATAAATCTCGAATGGACGTCATTAGGTCTATTGGACTCAAGATTTTGTTATCCTGGATGAGTGCATTGTGGAATCTTAGGACAGAAGCCCTAGTATTGGTGTGCAAGTGATTATGACATACCCTAAACTATGCATTGTGGACTAATTATATATAGATATTATTTTTAAATGTTTTTTAGAAATATTCTCTGTAGAGATGATGGTATCGATCCTTTGTGTATTTATTTGTGGTTTCATAGTGTCCTACTGATTGTTGTTATACTCACCCCAATATGGGCTTTTCCCTCACGTGTCGTGTCTTGTGTAGACGAGTGACCTTTTGACAGAGGCCTAAAAAGACCTGGACCAGATGGTGACTTGTGATTTTAGGAAAGCCGAGGTGTTTCTATGTCTATAAAGAACAATATTGGTACCTATTATTATAGGTTTTCCTTATGGTTGTAGACTTATTTTTAGTGGGCTTGTAATCTGGCCTAGTTTTAATTACTTCACTTTACTTTCCTATCATACTCTGGTTTCCATATAGTGGTTTTCATGCAACTGTTTCTTTGTAGTTTTTTACATTTCATAATTTTTTGGGCTTGGAGATGTGTACATACATACAGGTACATGGGAAATTCCTCTCATGTTATTGATATTCCTACTCGGTTCTAGTCATCATCACATGGCCTATTGGGGGCAGGCTTGGGGAGTCCTGACATGGGCCCAACTAGGACAGGTCATGACATAGTGGTCTCAGAGCTTGTCAGTTCTACTTAAGGATTGATAGTCTATGATATTGGTTTAGGGTAATAGAGTTATGTGTTTTTAGTTTGACTATCAGGCCAAGGAATACGGTGTTGGTGTGGGTGGCCGACATATCCATACACAAAGAATATGATAACCGACATTTTTACTATGTACAAGAGAAAATTGATTGTAAGTAAAATAGTGGCACATGCATCATATTGGAACGTGTTGTGGTTCCACATCCTTCTTGAGTCTGATATCCAGATATACTCATTGGCCTTGGTATATCGTTTTTCTTACATTACTCCCCCAACATCCAGACATGGTAGGATTTAGCATCTCAGTCATGAGGATGAACCCCTCAGTGATGAGGCAACGATATAAGAAACAGTTCCCCAGTTGTTACCTCTAGGTGGTGCACCATATATTCCACCACCTGTGGAGAAACATGTGGTACCTATAGTACAAGATGATGAGAAGTGTCAGTTGAGCCTTCATTATCAGTTTCTAAGACAAAGACCCCCCAGGATCTGTGGTGAGCACATCCCTCATGTGGCTGAGGTCTAGATTAAGGTAGTGACCCATGTTTTATTTCTTGTCAGGACACTAACAGATCATATGGTGGTTTTGTCAGAAAGCCTTCTATAGGTTTTGGTAGAGAGATGGTCGATTTTTTCTATCCAAACTCATGATGAGGTGTCTCTTTCATGGAAAGAGTTTGATCATCCCTTCATAGAAGAGTTCTCACCAGTTAGGGTGAAAGTTGTGTGTATACAGGAGCTTCTTTATTTATAGTTGGGTAGCATCACCGTGATTGATTATTCATCGTAGTTCACTTACCTTTCCTAGTAATCGATGGATAAGGTTATAAATCATTAATTTAGGGCTTGGACATTTTAGTGAGGTCTGCAAAGAGACATTTGATCTAGTGTAATCCCTATATGCATTATTTCATATGTTTGGGGTGCTTGAGAGAGCTTTGGTGGTAAAAAATTTCTTCGATGAGTAGATGCAACCGGTAATAGCCAAAAATTAATGAGGTGGTATATAGACCTAATCATTAGAGAGCCGACTTTAGTATTTGGGATTTCGAATCGGAGACATTTTTTAGTAGGTCCCATGTCATAGTATTTGTAGTCCTAGGCTCACATGGTGGGTCTAGTCAGCCTAAGGATAAGTGGTGCTATGTATGTGATGGTAGGGGAAATCATGCTTGAGAATGTTCAATCCTCCATGTTGAGGACATGAAAAATGTGGATGGACTGCCAAGGTAGGGATAGAGACATGAGTAGGTTGATCCGTAGGGGATAGAAAGTATAAGAGGATCTGGGTGAGTAGTAGGAGGTGGTTGGCATTTTGACATTTTAACACGACCACCCCTAGGGGGTCCATGACTGGCTCAAGGAGTAAAAGGACATGGGATGGAAAAGTTGTATGCGGTCGAGGGATATTACCAAGGGGCTCTAAGAATGATTTGCGGTACGATATGTGTCTTTCCTACATTAGCTACAGTATTTATAGACACGAGTTCTAGTCATTCCTTTCTCACCATATATCTTGTTCGTGAGCTAGAGACTCTAGATGAACTATTGACAGGACCATTATGCATAAAGACACTTTTTGGAGAAGACTCAGTAGTCACACATCTATGAAGACAGTGTGACAAGACCCTTGGATTTGATACTTTTCAGTTAGAACCTCTTGGTGGCAGCATTGTGGCCTTACAACCTCATTCTTAGTATATACTAGTTATAAAAAATATCTTCCCATATTTACTATTTTAAGGGAAGGGTGTGGTGTGCCTGCAGTGATGGAATGACTATTTCCTTTTTCCATGAAAAATAAACCCAAACAACATAGTATGGACTCATGAATAAGCGGGTGTGGCCGATTACTCGTCAATTGGATAGCCTGACCCTTTGTGTAGTGGATGTTATGAGTTTCTAGTTACCATTATTAGTGGATGAGTATGAGGATATCCTTCTTGAAGAGGTTCTAGGATTACCTCCATGATGGGAAATTATCTTCTACATTTATTTACACACTGGGATAACACTGATATGTACACCATTATATCAGATGGCTCCCACAGAGCTTCACGAGATGCACATACTTTTGAGGACATGAAGACTAAGGGGATTATGAGACCCATTTTTTCACCCTGGGAAGCCCCAATTATTTTCTAAAAATTCATACATGAGATTGGGTTTTTATGTGGACTACCATCGCTTGAACCAGGTGATCAGGAATAATAGGTATCCACTACTGAGTATCGATGAACTCTTTGATCAGTTGAGAGGGTACGATGGTTCTCAATGTTTGACTTTAGATCAGGCAATCACTAGCTATTAGTACAGGAATACAATATTCTAAATACAACATTAATATGTTGTTACAGTCACTATGATTGCGCGGTGATGCCATTTGGCATGATGAATGTTGCAGCAGTGTTCATGGGATTTATCAACTGGATCTTCCAACCATATTTAGACCGGTTCATCATAGTCTTCATTGATGATATCCATGTGTAATTTGTGTCTTATGAGGATCAAACAATACCCTTATGTATAGTTCTACTATTACTGTAAGAGAACAAGATCTATAAGAAAGTCTCAAAGTTCGAGTTCTAGATTCATGACATCCACATTCTGGGACATGTTATCTCAATTGATGGAGCTGTTGAGGACCCATCCATGGTTGAGGCAGTGTTATCATGAGATCCACCTAGTTTCGTGAAAAAGGTGTAAAACTACCTTAGGATAATAGGCTATTATAGGTGATTTATAACCGATTTCTCTAGGATATTAGTATGTGTGATTTCTTTGACATGAATGGTGGTGCCTTTTGTGTTGGAAAAGAAGTGCTTGTAGTATTTTCAATTGTTATGAAAGGGTTTGACAAGAACCCTAATCATGAGATTACTATAGTAGGGTTTCAAATATGTATTTTTGTGTAATGAATTTGGATCTGGGCACAATTTTATCCAGATGAAAAGGAAAGTGGTTATTTCTTATAGTCCGAGCTAGTTGATACAACATGAGAATAATTACATAACCCATGATGTTGAGTTATCCATGTCAGTCTTCGCATTGAATATTTGGTGACACTACCTAAAGGGAGAGAGGTTTATCATCTAATATTATCATAAAAGTATCAATTATATATTCTCTTAAATGGATATGATCTTGAGAAAGAGGTAATGGCTATAGTTCCTCCATGACTATGACGTTGAAATTTTTTATAATCTTAATAAAGAGAACATGATGGTAGATTCTCTCCACATGATATCTAGTTCGTCGTTGTGGAATGAGACACTGATGTAGTTTGTCTTATTAAATTTATCCTTAGTGGATGGAGATGAAGCATCTAAACTCCATTCGATGGTTTTTATCCCTCAAATCATATAGCGAGTTAGGGAGGCACCACTTGGTGATACTGACTGTGAGACTCTACATTCCTAGATATCTATATGTCATGCTCCTAAAGGATATTCAAAAGGTGGTGAGCACATTTTTATTTTTAGAGGATTTAAATTAGTACTAGTGGCATTGTAGGGGTGAGGTTTTTTGGGAGTTTCATACATCCCCTTTGGTTGTACATACTTGTGTCATAAAAATGTACCAAGACCTCTAATGTTAGTTTTGGTGGCCGAGAATGAATAAATAATTGGTAGTGATTATTTCTCAGTTCCTTATATACTAGCATGTGATGCATGAGCACAGGGTTTGAGCAGGTTTAGATCAACCCCTTGAGGTGCCAGGATGGAAGTGAGATTGGATATCAATGGACTTCATGATCAGTTTACCATGTACGTTCAAGGGATATGATTTCATAGGTTTGATCATTTACAGGCTCACCAAGTCATCACACTTACTAGAAATATTATAACAATGATTAGTAAAGAATTTGAGATGCCTCTACATTCATGAGATATTTTGAAACCATTTAGTTCCATCGATGATTATTTCATATCGTGATGATCATTTTGTATCCCAGTAGTGGAAGCGATTGTAGTAGAGGTTTGGAACCCATTTACTCTTGATCACAGTATTTCACCCATATAAATATGGCTAAATAGAGTTGATTATTTAGGTTATGGGGGACATGTTGTGAGCTTGCATGTTTGAATTTGGCCATAGTTGGAATGATCACCAACCACTATTGGAGTTAGTATACAATAACAAATAATATTACACCATTGGTATGGCACCATTAGAGGCCTTCTACAGAAGACCCATTAGGGCACCACATTGCTGGACTGACCTAGGAGAGTCAGCACTTATGGGTCCAGAGTTGGTACAAGGTACTACAGAGATGGTAGAGATCATCCATGAGTGGATGAAGATTTCCCAAATCCATAAGAATTATTATAATGACATGAGCAGAATCCCTTTGGAGTTTTAAGAGGTAGAACAATTTTTCCTATTAGTTTCTCCTCAATGGGGATTACAAATATTTGGCTAGGGCAACAAGTTATCTCCAAGGATTATTGTCCCATTTTGGATATTATGTAGATTTGGAGAGTTGGTGTACCACTTTTATCAACCACTATAATTAGAACAGGTATGTGATTTTTTTTCATTTTATCAAAGCTGAAGGGGTACTCTTATTACCAATCATTATTAATCAATTGGGGAGAGATAAACATTGAAGATTGTGAGACTTTTGTTAAGAACCTAGTGGGGATTGAGGATTGGCTAGAGAGGATCCATTATGCGCGAGTAATTCCTTTAGTGTGTTTCTTGTGGCATGACATGAATCTACTAGAGAGAACATGAAAGTGGGAGGCTTATATTCATGTACAATACCCAAATTGTTTTTATTATCCTTGTTTTTGGATTTTCAGGGACATAAAGTTACAAGGTGGAGATAATATAATTTACTATATTTTCTCTATATTATTTTGAAATATTGTATGGATTCAATTTTAAACGAACTACTGAGACGTCATACAATTCCAAGGCATGGTGTGCCCAAATTTATTTTTTTTTGAAAAATGGTAAAATATTAGTCAACACCACATACTATTTTATTGAAAAAGGGGAAAATATTCCAAAAAAACTATTGCATCAAAACTATTATGGCACAGTTTCATTTAGTGTAGTGACATTACCCCATGAAAGCCATAATATCAGCTGGCCAAGGTCATCTATGAAAACTAGTTTCGTGCATTGTTAATAAATAAAATAAATAGTTAATTTATTTTACCTCACCATTTTGTGAACACAGCAATGCATTGATTATTTTATCTATTTAATAAATCCTTTAGGTAGGGATCTGAGGTTAGGATAATAACCTTCAAAACTTTTTGGATGCTCTGGAGAGAAACCCTTGTGATTTCTTTTAGCGACGATGATAGATACTTTTATTCACGATCATTGATGATGGGATTCACCAATGAAAATCTATCTTCAATAGTGAATGTTCCAATTCCTAGGTTGGGAATTTTTTATATTGTTTTCCTCATTCATAGATTCAACATTGAAGGTAGACCAACCAAAAATAGATTGATCTATTGTTCGATTGTTCTTGGAGAATGGGAATTAATTGCATGATTTACAGGGTTTATTATTATTTTGATTTTATTTTTCATGGTTCTTATTGAAAAATATCGATGTTGAAATGAACAACGGTTGAGATTTTTTCCTCGGGGTTGTTCTGTGTGAAATTATCTCCCCCATTTTGTATATGTGTTCTCCGTTCTTTATGGGTTTATGATTGAGTGATATGTTCACATTTGTTTCAGGAATAAATGATATAAAATTGAATATCCAACACAGTGATGACCAAGTTGAGTTCTGACGATGAGGGGAATAAAAAAATCAAAATTATTTGGGAGATAACATTCTTTGAGAATTTTTTATCAGATGGATATAAGGGTTTTTTGAGCTGATTGATCACCTGAACCACCTCAATTCTGTGTTATAGGAAATAGAGTATGCTCAATATGGTGTTTTGAGGAGAATGAACCACCAGAGAGGGATCCAATAGATCGGCTGATGTGCAAGAGGAAGAACATGACATTTTGAAAATTCCAGAACATACGACATATAATTTGGGCTACAAAACATGTGTTCATTGTTGGAACACTCGAAATGTATCACGGGGGATACAAAAACATAGGGTGGAGTACATGGGTTTCCTAAACAGTATGTACCCCACCACATGCCTGAGACTACACCAAGTACATGTACTACCCCGTGTAAGTGTACATGAGGAGAGGCACATGGGTTTACATAGTGTAATGGAACACAATCAGAGTAAACTATTGGACCCCTGATAGAATGACACAACATGTGACATCTTATACATGTCATGTACATATCTTCTAAACAATATAGTTTATAATGACATGGTTTGTTGTACATAGGTAGTATCCAAGGTTAAATAACACAGTATGTGCTCCTGCTACATGATTTATATCCCATCCTACATGACTTGATTCACTTTTCTAGCATATCTTGGATGATTTTCATTAGGGTTCATGAAATTAATCATTTTCTTAAATTTTTATGTGTATTATTTCCTACTCATTCGGTTATGATCCTATCAGTAGGACTTCTTGGGTATAGTTGTTTGAATCCCCTGAGAGGCCCAGAGTGGATCCTTTATTCACACATCATTCCCTATGTAGATTATTTGGTGTTGATGGGACCAACTTCCTTATGTGTTGACCAGCTACTTAGTTGGTTTATCCAGAAAGAGTTTTTTGTATCACCCCATATCCCAGGTAGTGATATTAATTTATGATATCATATCTCTCTCCTTAGATCTATTCGTGTTTTTATCTCATGATAGTTTTTTATGATCATTACATATCAGATGAGCATCATCAGTCCTATAAGACTCAAGAGTTTGTTCTCCCTGATGTGTACTTCTTGGAATCTTAAGACTGAATCCCTAGTGTTTGAGTGAAAGTGGTTATGACTTACCCTAGGCTATATTCTATGGACTGAGTATATCTGGATATTCTTGTTATATGTGATGTAGACATATACGGTGTAGAAAAGAATGTATCCTTCCTTTTTTGTTTTTCTTTCTGGTTTCAGGGTGTCCTACTATGTATTGTCATACTCACACCTCCACGGGATTTTCCTAGACATGTCGTGTCTTGTGTAGACGAATGACATTTTGACGGAGTCCTAGGCGAACCAAGACCAAACGGTGCTTTGTGAGATTAGGCAAGATGAAGTGTTCCTATAGCTAAATAAATCAGTCCCAATACCTCTTATTTCAGGTAGGACTTGTGGTTATAGGCTTTGTTTTGGTGAGATTGTATTCTTCCCAATTTACGTTACATCGCATTACTTTCATGTCTTAATCTAGTTTGGATATAGTGGTATGAATGACTTTGGTTCTCAGTGGTTTTTACATTTCATCATTTTATGGGATTTGAGTTTTGTGTGTGTGTACAGGTACATTGGAAATGCCTTCAATTTTAGAGATATGATTACACATTGCTAGTCATCAAACCCTATCCTATTTTAGGCGGGCTTTGGGATTGACGGCATGATCCCCATTAGGATGAGTCAAGATAGCTTCCACAAAAACCAGGTCTCCCCACCCCACATACCAAAACCACTCACTTAACTCAACCATCCTAGTCTCATGTCACATCTATTCCTCCCCTCACTATATACTATATACACCATCCATGATCATCCATCCAGGGCTTGCATCATATCACATGTAGTAGGAAACAATCATATCAACCAAGATCTTACCCCTGAAGAAATCCATACACCCTTCACATAATACAAGATCTCACTACTACAAAGCCCATGGAGGATTTCCTTTATAAGAAAGTGGAAAACGTAGGCCCTATAGTGGAATTATCATTTATTACACAACTTGTTCTTACTCCATCTTGAATTAGGTGATTCATTACTCATAGGTTGCAACTACTGTAAAGCTAAGAAGCAATCTATCAAAAGCTATAAAAAAAATTTAACAATTAATTTAAAATCCCTTTGCATATTTTATGACTAATAATAATCAGGATTTAGGTTCATTAATGAATTTTATTAAACATATGTACATGCATCACTTTTACAATTATCAAATAACAACAATGACAACCAGATTCATTAAACATGCCTCTTTAATCATCTATCCAGTTAATTATTGCTTTACATTTTTTAAAAATTTCACAAACTATACCAAAAAAGGAATATATAACACATTATCTATAAAATCAAGAGGCAACCTGTCATCACGGTATAAAGTAGAAACATCATCATGTGATCAATACCAATTCTTTAATCCAGTTCATTTAGTTATTAGGTTAATTTCATTACCATCTAAGGGGATAAATCATGATATCTAAAGGATATCATATAAATAAATAGAGAATAAATTAACATCCTACATCAAAAGGTAATTGGCATTATTTTAATGATAATAGACCATGCAATGGATCTATGATCACCCATTATATAAAAACTACATCCATCCAAGAATTTCGTGACACAACTGCACCAATAGAAACAAAAATAATTCCAATTAGAAACATGGTTATGAAAAAAAACATAGTACTGTGAGAATACATAAGAGGAAACAAGATCAAACTAGGAGAAACTACTAGAAAATTAAATAATAACGAACCTTGGATCACCAAGAATCAAAGATGGAAGCCCAATGAATGAACCCCCTTGAAGGGAATCCAAAATCATTAAAGTGAGGGATTCCAGAAACCTTGAATGAGGAATATAGTTGTTGAATACATAGTGTTATGAATACCCCAAGTGGCTGAAATTCTTAAAGAAATACTTTAGTGGGAAATTACACGATGTGTAATCCCCTTTCACATCATGTAATTATCAAGGATTTTTTCCCTATGAAAAATGATTCACAACTTTAATTTTATTTATTATTTAAACCCTGATATATTAAAACTTAGGAAACCGACATCCACATCATGTAACTTGTCCGTATGTGAAATCCTCTCCTACATCTAGCTCTTAGCAGTCGAACTCCTCAAAACTTCCTCTGAGCATCTTCCGAGCACCTCAGTCTTTGAAAAGACAAAAAAGGTTGATCAATGTAGATCCATGACCTCAAAAGTTTAATATATTGGAAGAAAATATAATTACTAGGTGTGTTAAATGACAATCATCACATGGTTTCAACTAAATTTTCATGGATATACTGAAGTTGTTTGGGATGGAGATTTCAATGACAAAAAATAAACTTCAAGGGGGTTATTTTTCTTTGGTGAATGTTGTTTGAGTTGGAATAGTAAGAAATAGAATATAGTGACATTGTGTATAGTATAATCCTAATATATTGGAGCTGCAAAGGATTTTAATCAGATGTTTTGTATGAATTTTTGGCTGGATTATTTGGAGGTAAAAGGATTTAAACCATTAAGGACACTTTGTGGTAATTAGAGTGTAACTAATCATTCTAAAAAAATTCCCAATATTTTAGATTTGAAAAAATGATTTCAATATTCACTTTATAAAATATAATGTTTCTTATGGATATTTTTGATGTAATTTGTCTCAACTATGTATAATTTTTTTGATATATTCACAAAATCAATGCCAAAATAAGTTTTTGTTTTATTTGAGGCTTCAACATCATGTTCAGTCTCCTCTAATAGATTCTTAAATATAATATGGAAGTCCCCCACCATGTTTTGTCATATGATGAAAAGGGATTTAAATTTAAAACATTATCTTATAAGATAGATAATTAATTTTTTTCATAACATAATCTTAAACTTTGGTTATTATAATATGGGAGGGAGAAAAAGAATAGTTAGAGAAAAAGATATAAGTGAGGGGGATTTTATCCTAACATTTCAGAAAATTTATCCAATCAATATGGGATGAAATTAATTCATAAAATTTAATTTATCTACTAATGTGATGTCATGAAACTCTATTTTGACAACATCATTGTTTTCGTAATTGTGTAAAAACAAGAGTTGTTCACAAAAGCCGAGTTCAGAAAAATTTATAAAAGTTGAAGAAGTTGTTAATGAGTGTTGTCAATAAATAAAATGGAATATATTGGAGAACCTTTGTGATGTTTTTTTCCACAATTTTTTGAATTTGTTAAAAACTCATGTTTTATAAAATAATTATTTTTGGAAAAAAGGTGAAGGATTATAAATGTTCGAACCCAAACAAAAAGGGGGAGAAAAGTTTTATTTTGGTTAAATTTATTTTATAGATATAGAGGAAATACTAAGAATCATACGATGAAGAGTATCACATTGAGAAGCACGAGTCACAAAAGATTTAAAAGATAATATTGTTGATCAGACGCTCCATCAGACTCCGTTTCAACAGTATAAAGTTTAATATTCACTAGATATTTTTTTATTCAAAATTAATAAGTTTCTGTGGAATAAATATACAAGGACTCTTTAGAGGGTGAATGAATGTAGTGATATCAGTAGTTTAAAAGTTATTAAGCTTTATAACATAAATTCATATGATTATTTTCCAATATTGGAGTTCTCAAAAAAACATTCTCATTATAAAATATTTTTTTGAAATGGAAGAATATTAAATATTTTATCTATTTAAAAATAATGTAAAAGTATTCATTGTATCCAAAATTACTAGACAATGAATTTTTCAACAGTATAATTGTGAAAAATTGGTAATGTTTGAAGAATTTGAATGATGCTAAGATGTGTCATCATCAAACTAGCAATGATGTAATTGATCCACTAGATTAGGAGCAAGAATTGATCATTCGAATGGATTCATCAAACCAATAAAATAATCTGATAAAAACATTGGATGGACCAATTTTTCACGTTAATAAATCATGAGACACAGTGATTTATGAAAAACAATTAGTGAGGGAAAATGTATAAATAATATTTTCATAATGGGAAGTTAATCTAGATGAGAAATTTGAAGGAGTTATAAAAATGGTTACATCATATTCGGTTTCTATTAGAATTTCAAATCAGACTAACTCTAATAAATAAATTCAATTTTGAATAAAATGAGAATGTTTAATCGTAATGAGCTAAGTAAGTTCCATTATAATGAGCTGATGAAGGTCAATAACACTGAATAAATTTTAGGAACTTAAATAAGGATAATTAAAAATAATATTCAAGAGGATTCAAGAAGGTTAAAAAAAGTTGAAGTGGTCAAACATGAAGTTAAAATATTTATGAATTTAATAGTTTTTTGAATCAGAGTAAGTGGGAAATATTTTTTCAGTTTACATCATTTTCTATTATAGGATTCTTATAAAAATATTAATAGTATATTCAGACTTTTCATCCTTTTCATGTGCACAAAAGGAGAGGGACTATAGATTTTGATTCAAATTTTATTCTAGACAGATATATCTTAATGAGATTAGACTACTAGAAGTTTTGTTTATTGTATTGAGAAAGATTATTCTGAGGATGATCATACTGATAAATTTGAGCTGATAATGAGAAGTAACAAATTAGAATATGTTAATCAGATTATGTCCATCAGACCCAACCTTTTAAGATAAGATAATCAAACCCATCCACATCAGACTGTGGTTCTAGATAGTTCTTTTGTAGATTATATTTAATGGGGTGATTATACATCTTTTTCAGGGCACAATGATTATAAAAAAATTACTGAATATATTCATTATTATCATACTTATTGGGATATAGAAGGCGTCTAATGTAATTCAGTATATTTTTTATTCACTTCTTCAAAATATTGAATTTCCATAGACACATAATACTGTCAATGACAAGGATGTAGGTTATCACACCATGATTTAACCATATAAATTGCTTCTTCATTACTTTGTTTACATGTTTTTCATGCATTTGTATTTACTATAATATGATAAGTTTATGAACATTAATAGGTTTTTTGGGTTATGTTTTAAATGCATTAAAACATATCAAAATTGAAAAACTTATTTAATCCCCCCATCTCAGTTGTTATTCAATCCATTGGAACGTCATGACATAACTTATGAAATATAAAAGAAAATTATTTATCTAACATATAATAATTTCTCCCATGGAATAAAATTTTAACACAAAGAAGTGAAATTATATTTAACCATACATCTTACGGATGGATTAACTCATGGGAAAAGGGACATTTAATAAGGGGTTATTTTGGTAGAAATATAAATCCTAAAAAATAAAAAAGTAATTTTATAAAAACAAAATAAAAGGTTACAATTCAACCAACTTATATATAATTTGTTCAATAATAATATTCATAACTTAATGAATGAAAATTGAGTTCTCAAAAAAAACATACGGTAATGTTTATGTCAGAATAGGATGGATACTATGAAATTTAAATTCAAGAATCATGTAATGAGAAATATATCTTATAATCGATGGAAATCAGGACATGAATCAACCATATAAACATAATTATTGTGTGAAATATCATACAAGTCTCATATATTTTAAAATGAGGTTAATGAAACCTTACCTTGCATTTCCACAAAGTGGATCACACTCTAACCGACTCATTACATGAATTATCTTCATTGTGAAATGGACTAAGCCTTTAAGGTATGGAATTATGAGTATCCCATAACCAATTGAAGGTTTATATGTTTATTTAAGAGAGATTTCGGTAGTGTTGTGGATGAACTAAATGGGATGTGGTGGGAGGGTAAATTAGTAGAGGTGTTCCACTTTTATAAGTGAAAAGTGATGAAATATTTTTCAAATTTCTAAATAAATCAGTAATGGGAAGTCTCATTCTTGGAATGTGGATCAAAATTGGAAAAGGATATATTTTTTAAGTGTTCATGTTGATTCATTAATAAACCACAAAATTAAAAACAATTTTAAACATTTCAGTCCCTTTACCTCCTTGTTTACTCATTTTTTTGATTTTGGTTTTCACCATAACAACAAGTTTATACCTTGGAAAATTATTCTTTGTGACAAAAAAATAAAATGGTAATTATTATATCATATTGAACTACTAATTAAAAATTTAAAATCCAATTTTTTATTGAAATTTTAAATGTAACTAAAATTAGTTTAAAAAATCTAAATATATGATGTATTGAGAAAAAGTCTTTTCAAAAAAACTTATGATCTAAAATGTAAAATATGTATCAATATATTAATACCAATGATATAAAAAGTATAATTCCACTTATAAAATATATATATATATATATATGGTCTTATAAAAAGGTTTTATGAATTTACAATGCATAATTATATTGTAATAATGTTATAAATGTCTCTAAAAATGGTATTTTTCACTATTCACTTAAAAATAAATATATTTAGAAATATTCCCAAAAATTTATATTAATCAAATATTGACATTTTTAATAAAAATTGAATTTTCTTTTCAAAATAAAATTATATAATTTAAATAATATATTTTAATTGAAAATATAATATATATTGAAGAACCTAGTTTTTTAATAAAATTACTTATTAAATCATCTAGTTTTTTAATAATATTTCATATTTATTTGTAAATAATTGAAGATTGATAAAAGAAATTATAAATACTATTATAAAAAACATTTAAATATGATAAATTTAATTTATTACTTAAAAATAGCATACATAATTTTTTTCAAGGGTTCTTAAAAGGAAATACTTTTTAAAATATTAATCAAATATTAAAATAATATATAATTATTTTAATTCATTGAAATCCTTTTATTTTCTCATAATTATATTATTCACATATTTTTAATATGTCATGGGTTGTTTTAGTTAGGTGTTATGTTAGATTGGTGTTTAATTTGACCCACCATATTGAATATAGTATTTATTTAAAGGGTCCAAAATCCCTAGTTGTTAAACTCTACCTCATTAAGATAATTTAATCCTCATGATTTTAACTATTACACACTAGTAAAAGTAGATGAAGGGAATATTTACATATCCATAATTAAGGATATAACTTCTAATATGACATCAACATTAATCACTTCTTCTATATCATGTTACTTATCCTTCTTCGAACTAATATAATCATTCATACAACCATATCTCCAAATATGTATATACCTTAATTATATATTCTCTATTACCCACCATTCCAAAAACCTTTTGAATCTCCAAGACATTAAACTAGAGAGAAATCATTAAACACTATGAAAATTTACTCTTATCTACAACCACTAGTTCATAATGTCACACACGAGTAAATAATTATCATAGTACCAAAATTAAGATAATATCCAACAAAAATATCATTGATCTCATTTTCAATAAATCAATATTCAATTTAAATTTTATCAATACAATCTAGCTCTGTTTTCTCAAAATCAATCAACTCATTATTATCTCAACATTTAACATATATTAAATGCAAAAGTTTTTAATACATCAATAATGTGTTATTAATTATTTATTACCCAAAAAATTACAGTAATATCCTAAAATATTTGAAGGAAATAATATTTCTAATAGTTTTCTAGATGGGAAATAATGAGCTTAAATGAAAAATACAGTATTATTATTTAAATGTGACTATTATAATTTAATAGTTAAACTGGTCGGCACGAATAAAAATAACTAATTTATTGGATAAATATGTAGATACTACTCAATATAAACCAATTGGTAAATTATTATAAAACAATAACATAGTTTTTTAGTAAATTTGATTTATTACATAGAAATATGGTTTATTAAAAAATGACATTTCATGTTTTTATGGGTGAATATTATAAAAATATTTATGAATTTATAGAATATTTATTTCAAAAAATAAAATCTATTTTTTAAATAATAATATTAAAATTAATCTGTGGTGAAATTTGGATAATATTTTCAAATTTTTAATTTAAAATTAGTAGTAAAAAACACAGTTTTTTTATAAAATATGATATCTTTTATGATATCATCGTGATATTATTATGATATATTTTTTTAATATATGTAATGAATAATTAATTATATAATAAAATATATATCATACAATAATGATTCATAACATCAAATATACAATTTATTTAATGATAAATAAGAAAATCATTTTTAGTATTGGCATAGTACTTGCACAGCAATGGAAAAGTCAAATTCAGTGTCTTATAGATAAGAATTGATAAGTATAATGATTTTTTATGCCTATTTTATTAAATATAATCTATAAATGATAATTTTAAAGGAAAAATTTGAGTTTTCTAGTGATGTGATGAAATTATTATCTAAGTGATTGTACAATGTTTGTGTAAGGTTTGAAAAGTCAAAAAAAACAAATTAAATTAGTCGTATTGACACTGATATGATTAAATATACATAATTAAATAATATAAAGGATTATATAGAAAATTATTACTTTATTATTATGAATTTTTTTATTTTCATATTTGAAATGATTACCTTAAATGCGTATTCAACCGTAACACGATGCTTTTTCAAGAAATAGAGAAAAAAATAAAATAATTTTCATAACTCTGTTATTATAATGATATAAACCATTAAAATAATGAAACACTTTCTTAAATCATATTTGATTACTATATCTTGATCTTAATCTTACAAGGGTCCACTTTATGACATTTTTGGGAAACATGGATATCATTACGACCTTAAAATTATTTTATTTGAAAAAAATTCAAATATACCACACTATTGTTTTTTAATAAGTGTAATATTTTAGCATGATGTTATCCATAATATGGATTTTTTTTACATTTTTTCCGAGATATATACTATTTATCAACATCATGGTAATTTATTTATAATTTTTTAGTGTAAATAATTTCCTAAAAGTTTACACAAAGATGATGGAGTAATTCTTTATTTAATTAGAAAATAAAATAAAATTTATTAAAAATTTGAAATGAAATATAATTTTTGAAAATTCAGTTTATAAAATATTTTTATATATTAATATTTTATGTTAGGGATTAATTAATATATATTTTTTATAAGTTATCTTTTTCACATTGTATTTTTAAATGTCAAAGTATGAGTAATTTCAGGATTTTTAACAACAATATTTTATGACAATTATATTTTATTAAATTATTTAAAATAATAAAAATATTAAATAATTTCAAATGGGACAATTATTTATCTAAAATATCATAAATTTTACATTTATGATCCATTTTACACCTTATAAGTTAAAAATATAACGTTTTCATATTGAAAAAGGTGTTACCATATAAAAAATTAAAATTTGTTAATTAAAGGATAATAAAAATTATAAATTTTATAACTACACCAAAAATTGTCTAAAATATATTATTTGATTATATTACATCCATATCACAAATTATATTTAATTCCATTTCCATTTGGATGTATTTTTACCGATATTTATTTTATTATAAATTATTCTTTGGAGAAATTTCAAAGGTTCCCCTCACCTTAATTACAGAAGGAAACCACCCCCCTCAAATCATTACACCACATTGAACCATATATAGTGATTATACTATATTATATTGTCTTATTCACTTCCATATGCACATTATAGTGGTGTTGGTGTTCCCTAAAGATTGAACCTACATCCCTTTAGAGGATATCTAAAGGAGTTGTTTCTAAGAAGTGGTAATCTCTCTAACTAATCAGTTTCTTTTCCTACTCTTCATTAACTCCTGTAAATATAGTATATTCATTAGAAAAATAATAACTTAATTATACTCAATATTATGAAATGTTATTATTGTTATTATTATTAAAAAACCTTATACACCATATTTTCCAACAAATAACAATTAAATATATCGCACACACATACATACGACTTACCGTCTCCACACAGGGATTCAATTTTTTTTCAATAACATTGCATATAGATGGATATTACAATGGATTTTAAATATATATATGATATTTATTATTTGATTATAATTATTTAATTAATATATAATATATTATCTCTTACCTTATTAACCTTTGTAAAATTATAATATCACTCATGGGTATTGTGGACTACAACCTCCATCAAATAATAAGATTCATTTTTCATTTTTATATTACTTGTATGGTTAGGATGTTGTGTTTGATAATTATATACTATATATATAATATAAAAATATTTATATTAAGGGTAAATTATTATATACTTTTATTTCATACCATCAGTTAAGAATATGGAAACAACCTTCATGCACACATACAACCTTTTGTCACCATGAACGATGTAATTCATTTTTTATCTATAAATTTTATGAATAATTATATATATTTATATAATTAATATTTATGACTTTAATCCCATGAATAATATTATATATATTATGGTACAATGATCGATGTGTAAATACCAGGACTTTTTAACTGAAACAAGCTTGGAGAACGAAGTAGTTACCCACCACAACTATGATTTCAATAATCAATTTTCAATAAACGGGTGATAAAATGATATATAAAAAATAATAAATTCTATAAAATATATATAGTGATATAATAAAATCTTAATAAATCTATATTTATTATAAAATAGTTTTCGATGTGAATAAAAAAGGTGAAATTTGAGGTTAGGGGTTTTCATCTCACTTTTATTTACATGGGCCATATTCCGTATTCACCACTTTTTTATTTTCTGTGTTGCATATAAAACCCATGATTTATATTTTATGGTTTTTATTATGAATTTTATTGGGATCTCCATATCCATATAAGTTTCTTTATTTCATGGGTATTATTATTTACAAGTTACCAAAGTTATAAGGGATTATTTTATAATCTCCTCATTACATGGTATTATTTAGGTTTAATTAACTATTCGGTAATATTTACCTTCCATATCCATGTATTCTATAAAAATTAATAAATATTTTCTTATTTAAAATCATTTTAATCCATGTTTTAAGTTTTTAGAAAATAGTCACAAAGTAATATTTTTATCTTTTTCTAAACAAGGTTTTGTGTGACTTTTCGGAAATGAAAGAAGAATTAATGGTTTTTCAACATATAAATAAAGACGAAATTTCCCCCACCATCATGATGCCTTAATTATTAAAAGATTAATTTACAATATTATTGGACTGTTTTGAAATAAAATTGTTTACTTTATAATTTTATTTATTATAAAATATTTATTTCAAAATCAAAAAGATATTTTCCTCAATTATTATTCCAAGTAATCATTGAAAATTCATTTTCCATCTATGATATCATTATTTTATGTAACATATGATTTAATAGGGATATGATCAAATGATATTATCCTTATTATATCTCTGGATGGTTTATGTTCCTGATGACATGTGGCTGATGAAACGTGTTCCCTTTTCTATGTAATAAAATTTTATGAAATGTCTATGAAATTTATTTTTATTCTTGATTTCTTAGATGTTGAATTTTATATGATCCTATGGCACAAATACTTATAGTTTATTAATATGATAGGTGGGATCTATATATCCCTTCATTACATTGGGTAATGTTTTTTTTATCAAGAGATAAACATGACTGTAATGGGGTGTGAACTCTATTCAGTAAAGTTATGTCCACTATGATAGTCTTAGGAGTGATCCAAAACTACTAAAATGGTTTGGATAGTTAATTGAATCCAGTATGATAGCCTTTAAAATGATCCTTGACTACTAAAAAATTACTTTGTATACTTATGATGATGCCATACTTTTGTTCCATGTGCTTATGGTTCATAATTGATTTGTATTGTTTTCTCACTCTTATGGCCCATGTTTTATGAAATGATCATTTTTTATGGCATAACTCAGGTTTATGATATTTGATAGGTTATTTATTAAATTTTTATGTTATTTTTATTATCACATACTCTTATTATTAACTTATTCTTTCATATGACCATAGATTGATATTTCTAATATTTACCCCAATGGGCATCTAAGCTCACCCTTCTTATGTTTATTCCCCTTTGTTATAAGTAATTTGTTAAATAAAGTAGTGGGAGATAATGATGGTCTAATTCAACTTGATTTTTATGAACTTACATTATTTAGAGATTTCCCAAATTCTCTAAAATGACAAACCTAAAGGGTACATGGATATATATGTGATCCAATATTTCATTTATACATTGCCATTTTTTCAGGGGAATAATGGGGTCACATTTATCAATATCAAATCCATACATGCAATTTTAATATTTTTTAAACTGAATCCAAAATTATTGGTTTCAAGGATGTTAAAATAACGTTTTTAAAAATAAATTTTAGAGTTTGTTGATACCATTTAATATAGGTTTCAATTATATTAATTAAAAACTACTAATCAATAACCCTTATATGTTTCACATAATCCTCATAACTTTTCTAATATACTTGAATATCATCTATTAGTATCATTCACTAATGAAAATGACTATAAGTATCAATACATAATGTATACTAACATATCAACCTTACTGCCTCAGTTATGATTAAAAAACTCACATTTTTCATCACAACAAGTAAATAAATAAATTATCAACCTTTAACATATACTCCCTTACATAGTTATATGTCCTAGTGGTTTATGTATACATATCTTTCTTATCTTCATATCCATGAACATGTTTCGAACAAACAAATAAACCAAATTGGTTATTAAAATATAAAAAACAATCAATTCATTTGAGTATTAAATCTCAATCCTAATATGTCTTCCCTAATGAAACATTTATTTAAAAATATAATATTTTTTCATAATTACATCATCCTATAACTCTCTTTGTTCAACCTATGTTATATTAAATTGTGTTATCTCATAATTCTTAACTTCATCCTTTATATTAATTAGGAAATAAATCCATTATAATTTTTCGTAATGTTAATTTGTTTGGGAAAACATATCCCTTGATAGTTTCTATCAATATTTGAATTATTAGGCCTGATAATCTTCCACTAGAGTTAAGATCAAGTCAATTATTAACCATACTTTCTGAGGTTATTAACCTATGGTTCATTGGTTCGACATGAACATTTACATTCAAATATCATGATAGGTATATAAGTTCTAAGAGAATCCCATAATATCTACTTTACCCAAAATTCATAATGTTATCTCAAACATAGTCTTATCACATAAACTTATCCCTATGTTTTACACTAAATTTCTCTTATCTTAATCACTAAAATATTACCATAAATAACATAGGGGTAATCTTTACAATTGAAAGCATGATTCACCATAACTGATTAGAACATTGAAGAAAGTTGTACCTAGAAAATTATCCGTAACCAATAACATTTGAATCACCAAAGTTATCTAAACCCTACTCTAATAAAAACTATCAGAAAAAAATCTTGAAATGAATTTATTTAACATCATTTACATAAATAACACATTACATTACATAATAATATCAACAACTTGATAATCGAGAGGTTTAGTGTCTTTGGAGACTATATATATATAAGACTTATTTTACACTAGATTTGAAAATTACCCCCACAATCATACGATATATTCTACAATATGTCTCAGATGTTAAAATCATACCAAAACCATATAAAAGTAAAAAAATAACGGTTTGTAATTATATTACTAGTAATGGTAAACATAATAATTATCACTGAAATATCATGAGTGACAATAATAAGAACATATATATATAATATGGATACAAAAGAAACATATAACCAATGAAAAACTGATCATAAATAATGTTATGAGTCATTTCATGTCATAAAACATTGATAATAAATATTTTATAAACATGAGAAAATAAACCTGATCGTTGTGAGCTTAATCATAGGCATATGGCTTGAAATGTAACTTTCCATTGAAACCTTGAATAATAAGTTTATTTTGAACAAAAATAATGATATATAATTAATAACATTGAAAATAATCAAAATTATCATGATTCAAGTCATGAATAAACAATCTTTTTGTTTTTGAGGTTTTGAACAAACAAAATTCTAAAGCTATATAATTTAAACAATTTAATTTCCCATGTTTCATGTTTTGTACAAAAAAAAGTTCACACAACGTTTTAGGAAAAAAGACATATATGCATAACATCCATGTATCATGTGATATAAATACATAACTAATTAATTATAGGGATTTATAGTACATTTTCCATCAATAATTATATATATTTTTTCTATATGAAACTAAAATTAATCATATCATAAAGAACCCATTAAAAAATAATGATTTTTCTATACAATTCAAAAAAATTACATTACATTAACATTAGAATTAATTGGATTCAAAGAATATAAATTTTCTAAAATAAGTATTATCATATTAACATATTGAGGGTAATGAAAACTCAACCCCATTAATGATAAACCTTATAGGGTACATATTAGTGAATATACAATGGTTTTCATAAAACCATTTAAAATTTTCTCATAAAATATGGAGTATAATTTACATTAAAAAAGTTATTTTATAGCAAATGAAAATAATTTTTAATCCCTTATTATAATTTATTACATATAAAATATACATTAAAATACATGTAGGTTATCAAATTAATGTGGGGTGAATGAAAAGTCATTTTATATTGAATATATGAAAGACCATTTGAATATTTTGAAGTTATTTTGTTGAAAACCCACACTATAAAATATATAGATAAACTTAAAATTTAAAGTATGAGAAGAGAAATATAGAGGCCTCTTCAGAAAAAACATATTTGGGTTTAAAGATGATAAATTTAATAAATTACTTAGAATAATGAACATATAAATGGAGGGATACCCATAATTTTAGGATACGATACTTTTTTCCTTAGAATGATGAATTTTTTTGAGAAATAAATTTATCGATAAATATAATTTATGATAGAAAATAATTTTCACTGGAGAAAAAATAGGAAATCTCAATTGATGTATGAAATTGAACTATTAATCTATCATATTGGAATAATTATCAAGGAATAAAATTTTAATTCGATGAAAGTAAATTTGAGTTTACTAAATCCCTTAAGAATATCATAATTCCTAAAGAAAATTACATTTATAAATGGGTTAGGTGGTAAAAATTTAAATCCATAGAAAAATTGAAATTACCTTATAAAAAAACAAAGGGCATAATGTACCCAACATATATGAAAATTATTAAAAAATAACAATAAAACGTGATGAATGAAAACTGAGTTTCTAAAAATACTTATGGTAATAAGAATGTAATAATAAGTGGTTTACCATGAATTTTAAATTTTTTTGTATAAAATAAGAGGAATTCATTATTCTTGATGAAAATTGGTTAGTTAAAACACTATATAATGAAACATTGGTATGTAATATAGAACATGTATCATTGATTTCAAAATGATACAAATAAACCTTTACTATTAATACTTGCTTAGTTAATCATACTTTGTCCTATACCCAAATTGAATTGCATCCATTATGAATGACGATAAGCCTTTTGGGATTGTATTTTTAGAATAAAATATCATATTCGTAATATATATGTATGTTGAGGATAGGTTTGGGGAGATTTGGGGATGAAATAATTAGTATGTGGTTTGAGGGGAATTTAGGAGAGGAGTGCATGTTTAATAAGTGAAAATTGAAAATATTTATGTAAATACCCAAAAATTTTAAAAATTGGAAGTCAATATCAAATAATGTTGATTAAAATTTGATAAATAATTGAGTTACGAAGTGAAGAGGACAATATAATCAAAAATAAATTAATAAAACCATTTTTCAAAAATGTTGGTCCCCTTATATCTCAAGTTACCAATTTTACTATTTTGGTTTTCACTACGGTAATAATTTTTCACCCTGTCAATTTTTTATTTATGAAAAAGGTTATTATTATATAATTTTGAACTAAATATTTAAATTTTAAAATAGGGTTATTATTCATATTTTAAATTTGAATAAATTTAATTATGAAATAAAAAATGTATAATTTAAAATTAACACTTTTCTAGAAAAATATTACATATGTTATAAAATTAGAAATATGGGTTTATAAATTAAAAACGTCATTTTTAAAATGAACAATTCTCTCATAAAATAGATATTGTTTCATTTAAAAGAGTTTCATGAATTTAAATTTTATTCTTATATAATAATAATGTCATAAAATTCATGTTATTGGTAAAATGATATTTCCCCCATTCATAAAAATATCATACCTTTTAGAAAAATGCAAAAAAAAATCAATATAAGATAATATTGGTATGTCTAATCTGAGAAAAAAAATATTTTTTCATATTATAACTGTAAATGCTATAAAATAAATTTTAAATGATAATAAAATATAGAAATAAAATCATTTTTTATTTAAATATAAGATTTTAAAATTTTAATTGTTTTTAATCTTGTTTTCTATATATTTTTAAATAATTTAATATTGATATATGTTTTTTAAATAATGTAATATTATAATTATAACTCTGATAAATTCTATTTATTAAATTAAAATATTGTAAAACCTTTCTTAAAAATCATTATATAAAAGATATTATTTTGAAAATATTAATCAAATAAAATATTAATATACAATTATTTTAATTTATTATCATCCATTTATCTAAAGATTATTATATTATTCAGATAATTATAATATGATGGGGTCCATTTTAGTTAGGTATTATATTAGTTTTGTGTTGCTTGTGACAAAATCTATTGAATATAATATTAATTTAAAGGGTGCCAACTATTATGTTTTTATAGAATCCATGTTGAGGGGGACTAACCAACAAGTAAAGAAGTGGGAATGAGTAGATAATACTTTTAAACATCTTTTGTTGTGATATTTATTTTATCTTCGTATGTGGTGTAGGGTCATGACACATTTTTTCACATGAACATTGATCGTATTCTGTGTTCCACTAGGCATTAGGCACACCTCCACATATGAGAAAGTCTGATGACTAGTAGTGAGGATATAAATAGGTGATAGTAGGGAGACTATAAACTTTTGTGGAGATATAAGAAATTGTCTATATATAAATATAGCATAGGATGAAATAAATACCATGAGATGAAGGGACCAGTAACCCACCGAAGTGGAAGCAATATCATACAACAAAATAACAAATATCATACAATAATAGAAGCAATAACTAAATAGCAGTACTGAATAATTAAAAACAAACTTTCCATTTGTACAACATGCTGACAAGTTAGTTCAAACACAACAACAAGCATAATGGATATAATGTGGATTTCCATCAGTATATATATAATCATGATGATAAAAAATGAAGACACAAAAAAGATAACTCTAGATGAAGTAAGAATCATAAGGTCCCTTTCCAGCCATCACATGTAAAATTGTAACATGATCCTTATGTTCTACATCCTAAGATATGTCCCTTACCGGATTGCGAGATCATAAAGTCTATACTTGTTCAGAAGAGCCCATGTAGGGTGTGAGAATAATCTCACTAGGCCACCACCAACATGTTCCCAACCTTATTCTATTATAAAGAAAGTTTATCTAAAATAAATAAATAGAACAATCACATCATTTAAATAAGCTTCTCCTATTTTGGTCAATATATACGAGGGAGAAAACACACACTTCACCCAAAATCGGTATGACAATACTAGAGAGGATATTTAGAATAATGCCAAAGGCATCCACTAATGAAGATCAACCATAGTGATCCCTCTGGTTCCACCTCCAATCCTTTACCCATCAACTCCTACCAAGAAGAAATAACTTACTTTTCCAAGGCACACCCAATCTTGTACTTGATCCATCAAAACATAGCTTAGAAGGATCCCCAGTGTCTTGAAGAACAACGTTTGAGGAACTTTTATATCTAACTATAAAATAATAACAATATTGGATCAACAGTGGACACCCTGAGGAAAGAATATATATCCTACTAAATAATCCTAACCAAACATCTTCGATATATAGTCAGCCTTAGACCCCAAATGACAGTCTCAACAATGTCAATCGATAGCTCCTCACCATCCCTATGGATTTCTATGAAAATCTCCTCTAGACATATTGGTGATCAACACCACCATAAAATTAATATAACTGAGTCATCTACCCTTATTAATGGTCAACACCACCACATCATCAGATTCGTATCTCTGTGAACATGATTCCAACAACACATCGTCCAATCCTAGTGAGTGGAAATCACTAACAAAGTACCTATGACACTTGATCAGAGCACCTCATTCCCCATTGACCATGTCACTCAAACTAATATACAACTATATCTAATATCACATGGTTCATGCTCATTTCCTAAAGACCATATCACCTAAATCTAAAAACCATGTCGCCCAACCTATGATAAACATCACTCATCGAACTCATACATCTCCAAACCTGAAAATTGCATCACATCAAACTAAGTGGTCCACAGAACCTCAATCCTCATTCCAAGCCTTTCTAGTTCCCATTGAACTCAAAAGAAATTCAATTAATTAGAATAATTTAATTTGAATGAAAAAATACACCCTTTATTAATCTTCCTATGGTTTTAAGCCCCCCACAAGTCCCATACCATTTTTAGACTAGATAAAAAAATTCCCCTAAGAATACTATGTGATAAATTAATAAATTTAATGATAATGAATTAATTAAATTGGGTCTCACTAAGTATACACAATAGTGCACTCAAGAACGCACACTAAAATATCTGAAATATGAGGGATAATGATAAGAAATTGCGACATCGTGCTTGAAGATTCATATTCTCCTGGTATGATCCTCCAACTCGATCTGATTCGGGAGTTGTTTTCATTTTAGATGAATGCCCTAAAAATAGGGTAAATTGGCTCACACAAATTTAGTGAACCACATCTATATTGAAAATAATAAAATAAGAAGATTTATGTTCAACCCACTATGAACTTATCACCACAAATAGATCAAGGAACAGAGCTCAGATAAGGTGGGGGCCTAAAATCCTAATTGTGGTGGAGAATATGGGAGCTCCCTACTATGAATTCATAAAAGGGATAATAAATGGGAAGAGGAAAATAAATTGGGGGAAAGGGAAGAAATTTTATTTCACAATATTCAATGGGACACATGGTTAACTTTCATGGTTTGGCAAATCATGATCCAACCATGTGAAACCCAGTTTTTATATACCCCGCTATGCATAGTTGTCCTGCGTGGTTTTCTAAACCATGCAACAACCATGGGAAGTGACTATTTTAATAACTATAGAGTTTCCTTAGGGCCATTTCCTCCCTAGAACATGGTTTGAAAAACAATTTTTAGTGTACCTAGAGGGCCACATAGTTTCCCCTAAGAGTGGTATGGATTATACAAATTTTGTTCTCCAATATGCACACCCTGAAAAGAAAATATTTCAACCTAGGACAGAAATGATGACCAACAAAAACCCTGAGGAAATTTCCAATGCTTGAAAACCATCAAAAAAATAATAGGTTCAAGGAATATCTTAGAATTATGTTCCAAATATCAAGGAAGGTGATTTTTCAACCACCAAACTCCAAAAAAATTAAATGGGTTAAGGATTTTTCCCCACTCCTGAAACCCTAGATTATACAGTATCCTCACCTTAACATAGCTCATATTAGACCTATAAAACCATAGATAATGATGGTATTGATCATATCCATACCATTAAAATCACCTTTCTCTAACCTGGTTAAAATGGGGCAATGTCAAATACCTCACGGCACTCCCCACCGTAGGATTTACCCACCCCGGTGGTATCCTAACCAAAAAATAAAATAAACTGATGTTCCACTGAAAACCCATGAAATCAAGGTCCTATTAAGATCCATTTTAACTCCTACACCTCATTAGGTTCTCAAAACAAACTCATTTCAAACTAGACACCCACCCAGTACCGAAACTCCTTATATTCCAACCTCGATCATGTGTCGCACAAGTTTCCTATGAGGTCATGCATCTCATAATATTCCCAAACTAAGTCCTAGATCCTTGACCCTAACATGATCCCACATCAAACTAATTCCCAGATAATCTTGGATCCTTACACCTCATATATATAATGCATCATAGGTGATGAAATCCTACTAACCAACATCTGGTTAGTCCAAAAATATACAACCTATGAACCTCATGCATCCAAAATGGAATTGCTAATAAAAAGTGTTATACAAAAATAAATAGTTCTCCGATCACACCTGTGATGTCCCTATGATAGTAGTCAGCTCCACAGTTTACTTTAGTTATAGTATCTCAACAAGATCCACTTATCCAGAATCCTAACATCTTAAATCCTAGAATCCTAATGGTGCTCCACCATCCACTAACCATAGACCCCACTATTGGGTCTCAATGTCTCTGGAAAGACCACTTTTCATAGTTGACCCATGCGTACCAGCACCTATTATAACTCTCGGTCCAACCTCATAACCTTGTATCTCCCTCAGTGCATGATTTTAGTCTATTTTAGAAGGAATTGTGCATAACCTCTCGAGATGCCCTAAATGGTTGCATGGCCTTCACTCATTCTATTCCTAATCACACTATTTTGGTATTTTTTCTAGCTAGTCACACAGGAAGCACACCGTCAAAGACCCACTTCTTTGTGTTTTGATCGAGTTTCTCACATAAATTCATTACGGAGGCTCATCACATCCTCACTTCCTAATACCAGAAGCATCGGCATCAAAATAACTTGAATCTTTCACCCTTATCAAATATGACTATTCTGTCAAATTTACAACAACCATGAGCACCTGATTCACCACCTTTGAGAATGAGGCTAATTGTATGATGTTTACCTACACCTAAATCGAATTCCATAAACCATCCTAATAATGCCTCACCCTTGTGATGGTATCACCCACCGTACTGGGTGAAAATCAGACATGTCCGTGAAAATCATTGTATAGTCAATGAAAGACATTAAATATTTTTGTAGGAATAATACCACATAAGCTCTCTCCAAACTCAGCATCTTATAAAAGAAGTGCGTGAAGAACCTGGTCTCAAAGTCCTTCTTGGCGAGTCCCCCGTCTCAATCCACTTGAACCTAAACATCCCACCAGTTATTTTCTGGTCCTCAGAGAATATATGTCACCAACTTCACACTCCATCCTGAGGGTGTCACAAGATACTTGAAAATGGTCTACACTGACTTGATTTGGTTCATAGCCACCTGTATTCCTCCCTCACCCTGAAATAGTGATGGGCATTGTGATTAAATCTCATGAGTCATGTATTCCATGGATGACTAAAATCTCTAAGATCCCCTGTCAATCCCCAGGATAAAAAAACCAAGATCTCCTTGAGATACTCATCTATCCATGGACCAAACACTATCAAATATGGTGGTTGACCCACCTACACCGGAGCCTATACGTGTGGATCATGATCTACCTAACCCTCGGGGGCCTCTTCCTGATCCTCAAGGGTCACAAACTATGCATGTTCATGTGGTATAAAATCACCCCATTAAATGCTCTATTTGATCCCATCTAGGTGGTATCCCACTGAATACTAATAACAAGTTAAGATATCCCTAATAATTTATGTAACATAGATATGGAAAATAGTGATAGGAAGCGTAATCTCATGACTCTTACTTCCCTCATCGCAACCTTGTCTCATGCGATCCATACTCTTGGCCCCTTAGCCACCCATATCTGATCCATATATCAAATATAATCTCGGCCTCATGGGCCATATCCTAACCACATCAGAGTCATAAATCACATGTCATCTCACATAGTTGAGTAAGATTCCCCCAAATAAGGTTATGTAACAAAACACTGTTTAGATACCTTTTTTGAAATTTTAAATAGCTCACCCCATCCATCATCCCTACTTAATCCAATCAGATATAGGACCAAAAATACATATATCAAATCACTTACAGATCTAATTGGAACAATATTACTGGGTTGGTTGAGTAGAATTCCACCAATGAATGATTATTAAGAAAACATTATTTATCTTTTTTTGACACTTTAGACAACCCAACCCCTCTTAACATAATCTAGGTTCTCAATTATGATCACAAGAAATTTATCATATCACAGACACAAAAAAAATCACACACACATAGATACACACACACACACACAGACACACACACACATATATATATACATCAAAACATATATTCTAATCTAGAAATCATAAAAATCAACTCTTTCTAAACTGGGACAAGGATCTATACCTCCTCCCTTACCATGCCAATACAAGGGTCACATATCATAATAGATAAAAATCACACCCTTTTTCAACACTCTCGGTCAAAATCAAATAAACTATTAAAAGATAAGAAATAAATAACATTTTCCACCCATGGTAACATGATCTTTCCACTGTGTATAGGGATAAAAGTACCCAAAAAGGAGTTCTAAAACTATTTCTATCAATATCATAGTTTCCATTCCACCATAGAGTAAATCATAATGTAAAATGAAAAAAAATTGATACAATTAACATCCATCTATATTTTTGTTCTAATTCCCAGTGATGAACTTCTTTGATAAAATTTTTAGAGCCCCGGCCCATTTTTCCCACCTGCGCAATGCTCAGGCCCATTTTTCCAATGGGGCTTAGGTGCACCTCCCAATATGATAAAGTATAATGACTAGTAGTGATTTTGTAATGAGGTGATAGTGAGAATATTGTACCATCTGATGGTGATAATAATAATTGTTTATTGAAAAATATAGCATTGAAATAAAGAAAGTCCATAAAAATACAAGACTGGTAACTCATCTTAGCAGATGTAATATGGTACAATAACATAATAAATATCATAAAATATCACATGTAATAAAAAACTATAATGTATAAATAATAACATTCATATAAAAAGCATACAAGTGAATTCATACATGAAAAAAATAGAAAGGGTATCTTGTGGTTGACCATTTGTATATATATAAGCATCATGATATAAAAAGAAATGAAAAAATTATAAATCTAGATAATTCAGGAACCCCAATATCCCTTTCCATCCATCACATAATAACTTAGAATATGATCCCCAATGTCTCACTCTTTCACTCGGTCCCACCTAATCGCATGACCATGAATTCTATAGACATCCTAAAGGGCCCATAGAGGGTATGAGAAAAATCTCAATCAACTACCACCAATCTATTCCAAACCTATATCTATGATAAATCAAGTGTATTTAAATAAATATAAATCACTATAACATTATTTAAATATCCTACATCCCTTATTATCAATAGACATAAGGTAGTAATAACCAACATCATCCAACACTGATATAATAGTAGTGGAGAGGATCCTTAGCATAAATCTCAAAGAATCCCCTGATGAAGATCAAACCTTATGAAGCCCTAGGTTTCACCTCCAATTCATAATTGAAAACATCATGCCAACATTAAATAACTAACATCTCAAAGGAATGCCCAGTCTAGTACCTAGTCCCACAGACCTCAGATCAGAAGAATCCATGATGTCTGAGAGCACACTTCTAAGGCACAACAGTATGTGTATTCCAAAAAATAACATCATCGGATCAATAGATGACATCCTGTGGAATGATTATATATTTCTTCCCAAATAATCTAGACCAAATGGCCTCAATATAGGGTGAGGCCCATCTCCAACAGATGGTCTAAAAATCATCATCCTATGGTTCATCACTATCCCCATGGATTTCTACAACAAGCACCTCAAAACATATAAGTAATTACTAGAACCCTAATCTGTATATAATAAATTACTATACCCACACTAGATGTCAGTACCACCTCCCCATATAATTCGAATCTGTGTCCACATTACTCCATTGGCACATCAACCAATCTTAGTGACTGGAAATTAGCAACTAGGTACCTATATCCCAATCTCTTAGCATCTCAATCACATGTCACGATGCTACTCCAACTGATGGAAAACACCATCCAATATCACATGGGCCAGGACTGTATCTAGACGGGCATGTATCCCAAGTACAATGACCATGTATCCTAACATGTGATGAATATCACTCATCGAATATGGGCCTCACCTAACCTAAAAAATCACATCGCCTAGAACAAGGTGGTCCCAACCACCTCAATCCTTAGTCTAAGCCCATCAAGTTCCTAAGGAATTCCCATGAAATTAAATTAATTAAAATAATTTAATTTATAAAAAAACATACATCATCCTAATCTTCCCAAGATTTGAAGCCTATCACCGGGATAATACCATTTTTATATTGGATAAAACATTCCCTATGGAATCCCATCTGATCAATTAGTTAATTAAAATAAATGGAATTATAAAAATAGGGTATCTCTTTATCAACCCAATGATTCACTCAAGAAATAAAATAATAATATTGATAACTAAAACAAATAAGTTTGATACTAATATGAAATTGCATGTCAAGAAGGATGTTGCGTACATTGATGATATCAAGAGGAAAAATATTGGTAATGATTATCCTGATAAAATGGTGATTGATTTTAATAAAAATGTGGAGGAAGAATAAGAATGGTGGTTTGATAGTCAATCGATATGGGTCATAGTTCAAACTTAATTAAACAAGGATAGATAATATTTCAATAAGCTTTTGTATATGAAGTGACAATATTATCCAGATGGTGAAAACAAAGGATCTTTTTTATAAGGTAAAAATACACCTAAAATTTGAAAATATATCTATTATGTATAATTTTACATTTGTTAAAAAATACTAAGAATGTTAAAATCATAGAGAATGAGTTAAAATCCACCATATTAGAGGAAAAATGGAATGTTCCACGGACACCAAAATCTAAAATTCAAGAGAATATCGAGGTGGAAATCGACAAAAATATTTTAGAAAACTCTTGAACAAATCATATAAATAAAAATTAAAAGGTTATTATTGGAGTTATGGAAGGTATGGACACATGTCTTATTCATAATGGTTTAAAATTTCTTTATATATGAAGATTAAAGAGCACAAGGAGAGTGTCGATATGAAAATGAGGAACACAACTCATTGAAATAAAGTTATGATAAAAAAACTGCTCATAAGGAATTAGTTCTCGATAAATATAGTGACCCAATCCATAAATAAACAATATTTCAAAAAAAATTATACGCATTTCCGCAAATTAAAATCTAAGGATTTTGAGGTCGATTTAATTTGGATGATTATATACGTAAATAAAACATATTAAAAACTAACTCAATGACTTTATTTAAAACTCAAAATTGTTATCCTACTCCCATTAGTCCTCTAAAACAACATTGTACTTCCTAAAGACAATATATAATGGAATTGTTAATCGAAAAAAAATAGTAATGTAATTATAAAAGTAAATCATTAAGGTAAAAATAGGTTAGGTGGTATAACATGATACCATAAATAGGATAATCGAAATCTTGTAGAAATGGAAAAAATGAATAAAATCATAAGACCATTGAATAAAAAGAATGTAGAAACGTCCTAAAGAATGTAATCATAAGCATATATCAAGGATAATCACCAAGACAACATAATAAAGGCTAACAACCATTATAATCATCATATTCTTAGACTAACCACCATAATAACATAGTGTGATTATCTAAAAAACATCTACAATATACATGACATATCTTGAAAAATTAACATTACCCATTGAATTTGAGGGTTATAAAATTCCCACCAATCACATCATAATATATACATGTATTAGTTTTTCTAAAGAGAAAACAATCCATACATAAATAATATGCACTATATAAGAATTATTTAGTGAATGGGTAACATTTTTTTTTAATTCATATATAAAGGATATATGAAATAGATTATATATAAATAAATGAAATAAATAATGTACAATATCATATTTCAAAAGAAAATACATATTATTTGAACATGGAGTTCCATTTATGGAAGAATTCATAAGAAAAGTTATGTTGTAATAATAAAAATATACAAATTGGGTGATGTTGTTTGAAATAAGAAATGGATATTTAAATATATATATATATATATATATATTATTTAAAAACATAATTACATGAAAAAATTATTTTCAGTACATAATTATAGATTATAGAAAATATAAATCATAGAAAAAACATTTTATTTTGATAAAAAATATAATAAATTGGGCACATGGAATTCCCTTAAATTGACTACCCTAAAAAGATAAAATTTGGATTGAAACTCAAAAATGATATTTCAAAAAAACACAAGAAATATAAAGTAAATTAAATATATATTTAAGGATAAAACAAATAAATAAAATGGATTATATAATTGAGAATAAGGTATTGGAAAATTTAGAAAATCAAAGAAAAAATGTTACTCTAAGGTAACAGGGTGGTTTAGTGGATCCATTACATAGTGTTTGAATGTTCACATCACATGAACTTAATAAAAAAATAATTAATTCCAATTCATTTAATATATAACGAAGAAAATTATTCACATACATTTAATTTTATATGGTATATTTATTATTTTTTGTTATTTATTTCTAAAAAAGATTCTTCTTACGTTTCTTAACTGGGATTACTTTTATATTTTATTCATGATGGTTTTATTTTTTTGACCATTTTCAATGATTTTGTAAAATAACATCATGAAATTATGAAATTTTGAACTCAATTTACTTTATTATTCCATTAAGGGAATACTTATATAGTTTTACAAGTTATCCCGAAAATATCAAAATTAAGAAATGGGTTTTCAATAGTCCATTTAACTATGTTAATGTTCTTATAACCCTTTCATATTATTATTACATATATATTGTCATATATTAACATTCAATAATATTAATACTGTCAAAAATTTAATATTTTATAAACTAAATAAATTTTTAATGTTGTTCATGTTAGATGGTCGTGGAAAATACAACAAGTCATTCGTGGAGGTGGTAGTCTGCACACACATATGAAAACATTTTCATTTTTTTCAATGATAATTTATAAAAGTATAAAATATATATTACATTATTAAAATATTATTTATGAATAGTATCAATGGTAGTGTTATCATTCTAACACGGATAGAGGACACTTTAAAAGCGTAGAAGAAGAAAATATCATAGAAAATTAGGATTGAGTGAATTACATTGCCCTTGAATGTTCTCCCTTGAGAAACTCTTTATGAAATTTCAAATTATTATTTTGGTAAGGGAAATGCTTAAAATTAATAGAGAGTGTTTTTAGGATAGAAAATGTTAAAGTTTTTTTATGAAAATTGTTGTCATGGGTGTAGGAATGGGGAGGAGGTAGAATCATTTTATAAGGAATGACAAGGGAACTTTTATTAAAAAATCATTATTTATCAATAATATCACTCCATTATTCAAATAAAAATTACAAAAAATGTCTAATAATAGTGTGGGGAATGATAAAATGTCATTAAGACCTCCACATAAAATGTAAAACATGTTTTTTTAATATCTTAACCTTTTTTCGAATGTTGAACCACTTTTACCATATTTTTCATTTACAATTCTATCTCTACTTTCACCGTTGGAAACTAATTTTTATCAACACATTTAAATTTATTGTATTTAATAATATGAAAATTATGATATTAAATACATAAAAAATTTATAAATGAAAATTTCATTGCATTAGAAAAATTAATTTCAGTATCAGCACCCAAAATATGTAAAATATCTTTCATAGAAAGAGTTAAGTTTAAGAATAAAATTTAATTACTTTATTATATTAACAATTGTATTTAATTTTAAAGAAATAAATTGGATAATTATATAATAATTATTAGTTATATTACTTTAATTAAAGACATAATTTTATTGAAATAATGTTTATTTTAATAAAAGTAACCAAAATCGTTTTTTTAGAATTGAAATCTTACTTTTATATTATAAGAATAATTATATGTATAATAAATTTAAAAAATATATCCTTAACATGAAGGAAATTATTCATTAATTCATAAATGGTCTATTGAAAGAATTTTTTTAAATTCTGTTATTTTGTTTTTTTTTTTGATAATGTAACAAAATTATTCATTTTTCACTATTCATTTAAAAATAAATTTTTATATAAAAATCCAAACAAATCATAATATAATAACACATGATGAATCTAAAAAAGAAATTAGATTTATTTTATTAAATATGAAAATGTAACAAAACAGTAATAGGTATAACTTCTTAAAACACAAATAAAATTATATTTTTTTCAAATTCATTTTCAATAATGAAATATTTATACTTTATTAATAAACAACAAGTATTATTTTTATCAAAAATATAATATTATAAACATAATATTTTACTAATTAATTATAATGTGACTTATTTTATAATCACTTATATTACCTTATATAAAACACATATAAATTAATAATTGAAATGTTTTTGTGTGTGTGTGAAATTAGGTTCATTACATTCTCTCCCCCAATAAGAAATTTCACCCTATAAATTCATTAAAAACAAAAATTTAAAAAAATTGAGGATAATTTTGTGTCATTGTCTCTTTAGGATCCAATATTTCCTCTTTACAAGTATTATTTCTGTAAAGTACATTATGATGTTGAGTTTTTTGGTTTTGTATAAGTTCTTCATTGTGTTACAAGTTCTCCACTAACTCTTCCACATAAGAGAGGTCATTTTCCAACTGTATATACTCTAGATTTTATATATTTTTGGGATCTGGTGCATAATTCCCCAATATGGACACATGAAACACATTATGTACTTAAAAACGTTTAGAGGACGTATTGGTCAATAATATAAAACTCCCACACATTCAAGGATATCAAATGGGAAAATGTTCCCAATAATTAGATTTCCCTTTTCATAAAGCTCAAAAATCTATTACATAGATTTATAAGAAGGAACAATTCATCACAAACCTCAAAATCTAAGTCTCAATGATGACTGTCAGCTAAAATCTTATGTCTACATTGACCTGTCCCATTTTATTTTTTAATATACTCAACCTTTTCGGTTATTTCATCAACCATATTAGGTTCTAGATTCTTTAGTTGACCAACTTCATCCTATCAAAAAAAACATGTTACATTTATCTTCATATATAGGGATTTATGTGGGGCTATTTTATTTCTGGAATACAAACTATTTTTGTATAAGAAATCAAACAATTGAAGATGTTATCCTCAACCTCCCTTAAACTCCACAAATTAAGATCTCAATATATCTTCATGAGTCTGGATAGTTATTAAAAATTATCCATCAATATTGGGAAGATAGTCTAAACTAATGTTCAAATTTATATTTAGATCATTCTAAATAGTATTCCAAAAAATTGAAGAAACCCTGAGATCTTAATCAGTTATAATCGATATTTGTCTTCCATGAATCCATATCACTTCTCTAATGTATATATTTGTTTGATTTTCATATAATAAGTTCTCTTGAATGGAAATTAAGTGATCAATAATTTTTTTATGGTACACCACAACCTATATAGCATTTTTTCCCTTTTAAATTAATAAATAAAACCCATAATAAATTCAATAATTATTTTTTCCCATTTTCTTATAGTTATGGGAAATGGTTATATCATCCCTTTGTATTTTATTTTCTCATTATTTACCTGCTAATACACTAGTAACTTCAATGTATATTCATTAATCCCTTTCTTTATATTTTCGCATAAATATTTTTATTGGATATCTCTATACATATTTATTTTTTCGAGGTGGATAGATAATTTAGAGTTATGATCATGACTTAGTAGACCCACATTTATCTTTATATCTGATGAAATGCAATTTTGTTTCCCATAAATTACAACTCAATCATAAAAAATGTTAAAATAGAAGGATTTTACCTTTATCATAGAATCAACCTTCTTCTGTATCTCCAAATAATTTCTTTGTCATTTCAATTTTTTTATTTAGAAGATATAAATAAGAAAACCATTGAAAAATATAGTACGAAGATATCTTATTTATTTATCACTTGTTCATACATTTCATGACTAATATTACTAGATCCTTCTCAATCCTCATCATTTATAAGAATATAAGATCCCTTTGTCATAGATAATCATCTACATTATTTTCTATTCTAGGATGGAAGTGTATTGATAAATCATAATTTTTATCATTATCAACCATACTCATTGAATCATGTTGATATATTTCTATGTGAATATTTTTTATATTTTTAGACCCATATATATTTCACACTTTTCACCAAATAGATAATGCCTTCAAATCCTCAATGATAATATTATTGAAGCCATCTATAGATCATTTTTTATATAGTTTTATCCCTACATTGTCATCTATATTGATGAATAGTCTATCATTTTGGTATTCTTTATGAATACACAATCCAATACCTTCGTTGAAGCATCATTATAAATCAAAAATACTTCCCCATAAAATGGTAGTGTGAGTACTAGTTTTTTGGTTAAAAGCATATACAACTCCTTGAATCATTCCTTATATTCATTTTTTTAATTATACATTAATTACTCATAAGTAATCATGGTTAGTATGTTGGAAAATCATGATAAATTCCTCACAAATTTCCTGCAGCACCCAACTAATCTAAAGAATCTTTATATTTCTATAAAATATATTGACCTTGTACATTCCATGATTACCTTCATATTAGAGGGATATATATATTCCTTCAAATTATATAACATTCTCCATATATTATAATTTACATATACAAAATTAAAAATTATTATTCATTTCACATCACTTCACTTACAGTACTATATTCAAATTCTCATCTTATTCCCCCTCAGTTTTGGGGTATATCATAATAATATCTATAATGAAAACCAAATTTTGTTCAAGTAAATTAATCAATAATATATTTCTTAATTCCATGATGTTTTCGAGATAATTTGTGAGTCTAAATGGTATGTCTATTAAATTGTAATGTATATACCTTGTACGAAAGTTGATCTTGGAGATATCCACCTTCATCATCTTTAATTGGTGAAACCCTAATAGAAGTTGAACTTTAGAGAAGTATTTAGCTTCAAATAACCAATCAAACAAGTCATCAATCCATGGAAATGGATTTTATTTTTGATTTTAGTTTTTTGAGCTCATGGTAATTCAAAAATGAATGCATCATCCAATCCATATTCAAAAAATTGATGACCGGTGCACCCAATAATGATGTTCTTGGGAATGTAAAGACCTTTTTGGATTCTATTGATGTTTATTATTTAATTAAAATATTTTAGGGTAGAAAAGTGTTTAAGGTGTATTGTACGTTAGTAAAGAACCATGTATAAGTTAAATTGATAACTAAACCTCTCATTCAAGAGTAATTCTAGAAATCTCTTTAGGTAATACACTAGTGTCTTCCAACAAAATATGTATTTCATATAGAGTCATCCTACCATTTGATTCATTCATATGATCTAGATATATATATTTATTGGAAAAAATATCCATTATTGTAATTTAAAATAAAAATTGGATTCATCATTCTCTACTTTATACTTGTAAATAATTATTTGATAATGTGAAACTTTAAAATTTATTTCCTTCTCCTAAGATTTTATAGTCTCAATATAAGGATATATAGTCTATACCCTGTTTAACATCAAATTCCAGTATAGAATGTATGATAATGTTTTTGTGAGATTAATCTCACATAGAATATTTGGGGAAGACATTACTACTTGAGATGAAACAATTACTCCTTTGGCATTCTTTATTGACATATTAACCTCCATATTTAACAATAGGATGGGAATAGTTATAATTAACATAAACAGTATCAAATAATGTGTAGAGGAAATATAAAATAATATATTTGTTCCCATGAATGAATAACTTGTGTATTAATCACCATACTGTCATCTTGATCTACCTCAGTGGTGGTAAAAGTTTAGGCTTCCCTCCTCTCTCTTTGTTGGAGGTTTTTGTGATTTGTTAAATTTCATAACAATTATATAAGGGAAGGAATTATCATAGTGTTAATGTTTAATATTATTGAAAAATTCTACAACTAGATAAGTATTAACCAAAACCATATTTTATTCTTTTGAATTAAAGAGAATATTCATATTGATTCGATATGTATTATCTTTATATATTTCCCCTTTAGGATCGAAACTTTTTCATGTCCCCTTAAGGTAGTTTTCAGAATATGTATTCACACAACTATGATATGTAGACATTTGGTTTTTTAGTCCATCATGAGATCTATATTGTGATCCTCTAAAGCTATTCTTAATTTTCTTCTTCTTATAATTGGCCTCTAAATTATTATTGATGACAAATAAAACAACATCGATATAACTATAAAATTATAGAACTTACAAATTATTCAAAATATTTAGATTTAAATCCTTAAAGAATTTAACAATTTTAAATTTTATGTTATTGATAAATTCGTTACAATATCGAGGAATCCTGGAATTGAGGTTCTCATAGACTGCTCAATTTCTCCCCCCATTTTCATGAGTTCAATGAATTATCTTACCATTTTTTGATGAATTGTGTGAAGAAAATATTTACTAGAAAATATCTTCCTAAATTTTTTCAATTCCATATATTCAATCAGATCTATAGACTTTATACTCATGATTAGTTTCCACAACTGATCAGATTCTCTTTCAAGATGATTGTATTCCCATTTAACTTTTTCCCTCTTGGATTATTAGAGGCTAGTCAATATATTATCAATGTTTTTAATTCAGTTATCTATAAGTAGTGAATCAAAAGACTCACTAAGGCCTTTATTACATAAATTAATCCTCCAAAACATTTTCTCTCCTAGGGGTAGGAGGGATTTCCACATGATTCATTTTATTAACCATAACCCATGTATGTTTTTCTAGTGTGGTTATGATGTTCTCAACTCTATATTCCATTATGTTAGAAATTTCATTAGGGCTATAAATACACTTCCCATCACATAGATTCTCGAAATGGTTGTTTTTATTTGGTAAAAAATTGGAATAAAGGGATATTAAGGGTGGAAATCCTAAATTTAATAAACATATAATGTGATACTAAAAATATTTAATAATTAATTAATTATTATCATGTATACCCTAACTTATGAATTTATATGCATCAATTTACATCATCCATGGTAAATTTTCTATTAGTTTCTCAACATATACCTCCTTAATAATATGTTCAAATAATTCAATATGGTTTGTAAATAACATATGAATTATTTATATTAAATCACCCACGAGTGTCTGGTAAGGTGTGTAGTTAGGAATCTTTATCATGAACCCGGTTATAATTGTGTTAATACCCACCATGCATTCAACATGGTTATTACCCCTAGGTATATATTTTGAAAATATTTTTCCAAATTCCATTTATCCATACAAGAATATATTTTATAATCTTGTATTAAAAAATGATGTTTTCAAATACCTAGGTTTATCCCATAAACTTCCCCTAAGGTTTTTCACTAAGTTTCTATTATCATAATCTATATAAATAACTACAAAATCCTTTTTTACCAATTATAGTAACCTATCCCTTAGAAACTATTAATTTCATAACATTCACAAACAATTACAATGATTAAAATATGAGGATATAGAAGTATAGTTTCTTTTTAAGATATGGATATATATATATATATAGGAATATAAACATTTACACAACATATTGATTCAAAACATCAAATAGTTCTACTACTCTGATAATTCCTATAAAAATATATGGGATATATTTAATAAGAATCATGGTATTAAAGTATTTAATTTTTAAAGGCCAAAATGATAAGTCTCATGAAATAGTGGTAGCTGTATTGATAGATATGTCTTAATATGTTACATAGGGAAGGAAAAAAGAAACATAGTGATAATAATAGAGTGATGAAGGAGTGCCTATACAAAATTGGGTAACAGGAGAAGAACACTTCATAGAGATAAATTTATTATGTTTAAAATGACTAATTATTCATCACCACTCCATGGTTAAGGGAATTTTAGATGGTGAAATGTTAAATTTGGGATAAATTATTATAACTTGTCCTTTAAAAAGTCTAACACAGCCAGTCATATGTCATATAGGTTGTTGTAGTGATTAATCATCCCATATTGTTTCTCGTATTATCTTATATTTTATATATATTGATCCATCTAATCATTATTGTGGTGACTATACTCTCCTTGAAACCACATGTTATAATTTATTATATCACTAAGAGGGGTGTTAGTGAATCTTTGATCATATTTTTATTTTATGAGTTACTGAATTTTCAACTAATCGTCATGATCTAGTAAAGGTTCTATTTCCACTCAAAATAATGCCTCTAGAATTCCTTGTATGTATAGATTAAAGTAATATCATGAAATATAATATTTTTATATTTCATCTAGACATTCCTATATCATATCATATTGTTTATTCCTACAAACACGGATTCTCCAATATTTCCACAATGTATTTTTAAAAAAAAATGCAATATATTCATTCCAATAATAGGTTGCAATGGAAGATACTATATTTATACAACCAATAATGAAATAGCTTATTCTTATTGTTGGTTCCTCCTAGTACACATATAAATTCATTATTCCTCTATGAGTTGGTTGTTCAACATATCTGTGCATGTTCTATTCTTAAAATTCATCATTGTATACTAGTAAAAAATTTATTGGCCTTAAAACTCCTTTTAGATATAGTGTAATATAAATCTTTCCTCAGTCTTCGAATACAATAGAGGATCTACTATAGAGACTTCTGGATTCATCACTTATTATTCAGTATTTTATATAGGGTGTATCTGAATATGTCATAGTTATTCTTCTCAAAGGAACTCACATGTGCTCCCACTACAAGTTCAATCCTCTAAGTTCAAAAATAGAAATTCAATGAAAATTTAATTGGACAACTGTCATCACACATTTTGGTCATGATAAACATCCCATAACTTCTCAATTAACATACACAATATCCATCATTTTAGTGAAGACATAACTTCATCTTGATCATTATTTTCATCTTGATTTGTGAATTAAATCACCATTTGTTTCACATAATTAACTATAAGAACTCATTCGAATCGTTCAATAATTAGGAACTAAAATAGAATACAATTATTATTAATACATTGCATATCCAATAAAGAACCTTCATGATAATTTCTCTTGAATTTTACATGACACCGTCAAACACTTCTTTCACCAAAACGTGGGCAATAATCATTGGTTTTTTTCCTCATGATGTTGAAAAATACAGTGTGGTTCCCTCCTTTTTTCCATTTTGTATATTCACACCTTCATCATAGAAAAATCATAACTATGACCATTCTATCCTTATATCTGTTACATATGAATAAATCATGATCATCATACCCTCCTTGATGATATGGGACTAGTGGTGTCGGACATTAAAAACTAAAGTCTTCAGTATTGTGCTTCTTCCTCAAACCACAACCGCCATTTTGCCTATGGTGGGCTATAGAGTGTTATAGAGAGATCATCATGGACCTGTATTCCTTTCCCATGTAACATCAAATATAACTCCTCTATATCATCTCCACACATTTTGACCTCGAAAAACAGTTCCCTTATTGAAATAAAATTCATTAAAATCCAATTGTACTGACCATGCATCCTTTTTGATTTCTTGTTAATACCATAAAAAATATTAAAAAATCAATACATAAACTCTTTTATTTAATAATATCTCTCCTTTAATTTTTTATCCCCCTTATTTATAACCGAAGGAAATGGTTGAAGAATGTGTTGTTTTATTTTAATTCTTCAAAAATAAATTTCATACCTTTTTTCAATTTAGAAGGAGGGATGATATCATATGGTTCCATAAAATGTATCATTTATTAATCCACGCTTACATAGTATTGGATAACTTAATGCATAAATGAGATATATATAACCAAGGTTATCTATGTTGTAAATAAAAAATCCTTATTAGATAAAATAATTATAAAATTTCATATTTCTCAACAAGGAGACTGGATAAAATATATTGAAAATGAGTCACCTACATACATATAAACTGACCAAGAAAATATTTTATATTCAAGAAATAAAACTCCCACTTTTTCTCATATTTCGAATAATCATCCCCTTGATAATTATAATGAATACATTCATAAAAATAGAGTTTAAGAGTGATTTCTATACATTGTGTACCTATCTCTCTAACTTTCCCAACAATTTAATTCTAAAGACATCCTTTTTAAAGGAACCCCCACCCCCTCAAGGGTTTCACTTTAATAATCTTAATAATGGATAAGTAAATCATTTGTAACGAATCCTTTTATCAATGTAATTGATATACTAAGAATTCTCTTTCAATCACATGTAAGTTAGGACATAATATATAAAATATTAAGGGAATTGGTAGGGGCACTTTTTGGCTCTGAGGTAACAATTCACCTAAAAGATTCCTCTCAACATGGGAAATTATTTCTCTCTAATCGAAACTTATTTATCATATAATTTTCTGAAATAGGTTGTTTCATATCTTTCCCATGAATTTATTCTTTAAAAGTAGCTTTCATGTTAGATTTCATTCATTGAGTCTTCTTCATCGATATCTCATCAAAAGTCCCCATGTAATCTTTCCACATTCTAGGTAATGGCATTTTAGAATAATAATAGGGGTATCTATGTCCATACCATTCAAAACATTGAAAAAAACCTTTGAATTTTCATTTCATCAATTGATTCCATAATTTTATAAAATTGTGTTGTTGATTTCCATATTGAGCAATATTTTTATACAAGGGTGTTGGTTTCCTTTTCAAATTTCATTCTTCATTTAAAATTTAGAATTTTAACTCATCTACTATCACTAAAACCTGCAATCGGACTATTTTTAACATGTGTATTGTTATAAATCACATTTTTTTTCAAACTCATTAGTTGTATTTTTACCTTGTACCATTGATCCTTTCTTCTCACTAGTTTGAGAAGATTCCCTCATATCCTCCAAAGACAAGTAAAAATATTCTCATATATATTTCAATTTTGTTTCAACTGTGATAATTATAGATTTTATTTCAGACAACCCTTATACCTTTTTAGTCATCTTATCTTTAAGTTTGCTTAAAAATTATTCAAGATTATATTCTCTAATATGGTACTTGTTGATCTAAATATAGTATACCAAATAATTCTTCGAATAAATTTATTTCTCAGAAAGTATATTTTGGTGTTGTTTCTCAGGATTTTGGTTTTATTTCTCATGGTATTATATTTTTTCCATGCAGAATTATAATTTATATTAGATCTCACAGTCCAGTTTTCCCTTTTTTTCTCAATCATTCTTACTTCTGGATTATTCAATACAATTCTCCATATGATAAAATATATTGAATTCATTATTTGAATTGTTATAAGATCTAGAAGATGTATCATTATTTAAAAAAATATTCCTCTTCGAGTGTTAGATTTCATCTTCTTCTTATCTCTTCTCTTCCTTTATAGAAATTATTCTTCTAGGTCTAATTTACATTCCTCATCCAAGATCAATAGGAATTGTTTTTCAAAATAGGACCAATATTATTAAATTTAAAACATATAAAAGACATCATACCATTTCCATTCAATTATCCCTTCAATAATATATTGGAAATCAAGGAAATAATCTGATAAAGATCTTAATAATATTTAACATCAAAATCATTAAACTATTCTTTCAATATAACTATTTCATTTCATATAAATTTAAAAAGAAAAATAATAATTTTACAAAATTTTTAAATATTTTTTATAGCTACCCATACTTATCATGAATATATATCACATTTAAATTGATGAATTTTTTATACATAACAAAATTATCCATAATAGAATCATTAGTTTTTGTATCCATGGAATCATGGACACATAAAAAATGGTTCATAATTTAACTACATCATCTAAAACTATATTTTTCAAAACTAAAACGCCACTTATACATATCATACATAATACCTTTATTCCAAAACTATGCAATGGGAACATAATGAAAGGTGAGCTCATATGGTCAGTAATGAAAAATATGGATGATATTAATTAATAAATAAGTATCAGGGTATAAGAACATGAGAATAATAATTCAAAACCATACATTAAATAAAAAATATCATATTATTAAGTCATAGAATAAATCTTGTAAGTTCATAATACAATAATCATAAATGAATCAAAATTGATCTATGAAATAATAATAAGGGAAAAAGAAAAATACTTTGAATCATACACATATGCCTAGAAAATATAATTTCAAGGATACCATCTAAGATATTCATACCATTTTTAGATTTCAATAACCACACATGTACCTAATTTGGGATTGTTATAACCTTTTGTGTATGATATTTGAGGCTTGGGATAATCTCTTAGGTATCATCCTTCTATAAGGCTTAGGATAACCTCATATGTACCCTCTTTTTCCAAGAATGTGATAACATTCTTTTTTACCTATTTTTTTATGCTTGAGATAACCTATAGTGTATACTTGGATCTTATAGAGCATTAATCATTAAAAAATTAAATGTATAGCTATAAAATTTGGGGTCGTCCCAAAATATAATTAAAATAATACACATATATCCCATAAAACCATTCATTATATCATAACTTGTGAAAAAGAAATAGGTTTTATAAAAATTTAATCATAGAATAACCTATTGGAAATAAATGGGGTTATTAAAAAAATCCATCATACTAATAAACCTTTAAGAGAAATGATATGGGTGGTATAACTGTATAATTTCCCAAAAAAAAATTAAGAAAACTTTTTCTATTTTTTATTAATTGAAAACCTATAAAAAATTCATTAAAACATTTTTTACGAAAATATTATTTCTGTTCTAAAATTTCTTCATTAAAATATAAAAATTTCAAAAAAATTATTCAATTTTTTTTTTTAAAAATAGATTTTGAAAATTATGAAGGAATCCTTGGTGTATTGAGTGGTCATGATGGTGAAACTTTTTGGGAAATCTATAAAAGATAAAATAATGTTTACTTTTAACTCTTTGTAAAAAGAATTAAAAAATTCTTCTTTCATAAAATGAAATTAAGATTCATTTTAAACTATTTTTAAATAATTAAATAATAGGTAAAAATTATTTTAAACAATTTTTGGATACTATAAAAAATGCAAATAGTATTTATAAAATATGTACACATAATAGAAATAAATTCCGAATAAAGAGAGAAATAAAGATAGTTTCTCCTTAAAAAATCATTTTTGATTATTTAGTACATAAGTAGAGGAAAACTATTGAAAAACATTTTATTTATATAAATTAAAATATGAGATAAAAATTCATCACTTCTTGAGATATATATCACATGATTTCATCATCGGAAGCATAATCACATACAATCCAAATAAATAATGATAGTGTATCATAAAACGCATAAAACATTGTTACATTTTGAATAATAAAAACCATGAAAGAATAATAATTGAATGGATATTTATATCACATAATATAAAGGATAATAATCACAATAAAAACATATATGGTCAGTTTTTACACCACCCAAAATAAATATGTGATGAATAAGGTATGTTTCCCCTTGAAATAAAAGTGAGATGAAATTACTTACCTCATGTCTTTAATTACTTAATAAACATTCAAACCTAATATAGAATAAATATAAGTTTATAATATATCCATTTAAAAACCATTTGAATATATATCAAACCATATATGATTAAAATCTAACCATTTTCACACATTTATTAACTATTCTTTATTAAAATCACTACTCTATATGACAAGTCTTCCATTTTTTATATGTTTTGGTTCAATATTTTTTTCATTGTAGTTTTATTATGGTTAAAACATCCTTAAAGTATTAATAATTAAATATATATAATGTATATTCATTGTATATATATTTATAAACATCAATAAAATTTTTCTATAGGAAGATAAATTACATCATTCTTGGATAAAGTAGGTTATAGTATGCTAGAATGTTGTTTCCATTTTTTATGGATCTAATAGAAAAATGTTTATAATGATTAAAATTTAAATAATATTTATTATATAATTTATATAACATATATTTATTAAATATATCCTTATTACCATCCATTAAAAAATAAAATTAAAGGCATATCACATCACTTCGTGGAGGTTGTAGTCCACACATACTCCAAGGAATCGACCATAAATCAGTACATAATAATGATTAAGAAAATAATTTTACATTATTTCACATTGAAATTTTTTTCAGGTTTTCATCTCTAGATAATTAATCCCTTACTCAAAAAATAACTAGAACCATAAGAATAAAAAGTCGACACTTCTAAACGATATCCATTTTTCCTCTAAATGAAACCCTTTTATAATAACACATGATTTATTTCCAAGACATGTATTCGAGACTCTCATCACAACATACTAATTTTCCATAAAATATTAGTACCTGTGAAAAACATTTTAAAACTAAGTATGAGGAAAAAAATCTTAGTAAGAGACATAAAATAAGTAAATTAACAGTTGGTCCATGGATATTTTAAACCAATGAATACATTTTCACTAAATCATACTTTTCACCCATAAAACAAAAACACTTTATCTTAACAATTGAAATAATATTATTATTATAAAACAATATAAAAATAATAAATAATAAAGGTAACTTATGGAAACTACAACATTTTTTCTTTTTAGCATTCATAGTAACTTACAGAGTAACCATCATGGTTGCATTTGGAATACCCAAAATAGTATATTCCACTAATAACATAAGAGAACCAAACCACATAACTCCATCTCATTATCCAATTAATTGGAGATATATCACTGGACCGTCCACCCTTAGTTTATCATATAACCACCTATATTCATAAATAATTCCCAAGAAACAAAATATAATCATAACACATAAAATAATAACAATGGAAAAATAACATTTCCTCTTTGGAATATTATTTCATTTTTACTAAGTCGTGAACTCATAAATAAATACAATTAATTTTCAAAGAAAAGTGTAAAATTATAATGAAAACATAAAAACCTTAAAGAGTCATAAAAGGGGGAAATCTTTTTAATGATTTATTTGTTATAGAAATATTCCAAGTTTTTGAAATAATCAATCCAAATTTTAAAACACAATTAAAACATTTAAAAAACAATATTTTTGAATCAATATGTCCCATACTAAAAAAAATTTAAAAAAAATAAAAACATTCATGTCCATATAAATAAATCATTAAAAACATTTTTTAAATATGGACATTAATGTAAAGGATTTAAAAGAATTCATTTTTAAAACATTAAAAACAATATTTTAGCTAAATAGACCCTTACCTTGAGTCTGGCTCCTCACAGAAAATATTTATCTTCATGAATAATAAAATTTTGTTAATTATTTACATGATTTATAAACTTATTAAGGATTACTATTCTTTTTTACATCAATTATTATCATTTTATAACAATTACATAATTATTTAAGTTCATGTCATATGTTTTTCTATTATTCGATACTTGAGTTGAATATGACATTGATATGATGTCTATAGTCAAAATAGTTACAATTACATCATATCCCTGATAATATTAAAGAAATAATAATCACTTTTATATATTAACTATAATTTTAAACTAAACCATTTATGTATGGTTATGAAAAATGAACAATGTTATAATCATAGAGATGGTAGGCCATATGTATGCATTACTAATGTTTTTATTATTCATTGATCATTATGGAACTGAGATAGGTATTATATTATATTTAAATAATGATAATAATAAAACTAATATCATATTAATAATTTAAATATTTATATATATATCATCCTTGTTATTTGATGATGAAAAACAAATCACATCGCTTTGTGGTAGCAATAGTTCACACGTACACACGAACGACGATATTATTTTTATGTGTATGGAAATATCAGAACATAAATGGTATATTATTCTTCAATAATTATAAATTTTCCACTATGATCTAGAAAATATCTTATATACATAATAATATGAACCTGCAAGGGGCATGGTGACGCTCGGGTTCCCCCCACGACACCATCCTCTCCACTACTACAGATCGGCTGCAGATCTCTCTTTGGTGCTCATATTCAGCACATTCTTGGTGTGAATCACCATATAGTGGTGGCGTCGTGTGAGATCATAACTCTATTATGATCCCACCACTTGCTACAATTGGATAGGGTTTCATAGTGGTGTGGTTTTTGTTCAGAGATTGAGCTTTATATGTTATGGCCTGAGGTTTTAGTCGCATATCATGTCATATGTGGGTGTGTTGGGAGGATCTTCTTTCTATTCGTATGATTTAAGGTAGCGATGGGATCTATGACTCTAGTCTTCTGTGAGTTCTTATATCGACGAGACTCAGGATGTACTCATTTTTCTTTCTCTTTATCTACACTTGCTTTTGCTTTGGTTCGTATGATGTGTTGATGTCACATGTGATCCTGCGCTGGCTCTAGTTGTCTTGATCGAGGGTGATGTTTGTTTTTGTTGATGAAATATTCTATTTTGAGGGTTTCTGAAGGTAAAGATGCTGAGTGGACTAGTTTGGTGATGGTTTTGTGATGGTTTGATGATGCTGGTCTCTATATATGATTTTCGATTCGATATGTGTTGTTTGGTTTATCAATTTTTGGATGGAAGTTTTACAATATTCGTATTTATAGAAGTGTTTTGGATATGTTTTTGGTGAGGAGTTTGAATTTTTCATATATAATTGTCAAATTTTTGTTGGTACTATTGATTGGGTGTGGGCAAGATGTTTATCCTCATCCCTTTCCTTTATTATTTTACATTTTATTTCTCTTTAATAAATTTTTAGATTTTTATATAAATATATAATTAATATCATATATAAATATTAATTCCATCATTATATCTTTTATTGAGAGAGAGTAATGGAAAATAAATTATATTAGTTCGTGGAGATGATAATTCACACAAACTAACAAACAATTAATGTTTTTCCATTTCACGGAAGTGGAGAGGTATTTTGGTGATGATATTAAAATAATAACATCTTGGTATATTTAATATACTATTTTTATTATTTCATAATGATTAGTAAAAATTTTAAGGATGTGAATGAAGAAATAAATTATAAAGAATTAAATAAAAAAGATACCTTTCCTTCAGATGATAACCATTGATTAACACATTAACACCAATGAGGATGATGTCTTACCTTAAATAAAACATGTATATTGTGGGCATGTATTATATGAAGGGTTTGGGGAAGATCATGGTTAAACCAAATGTTTTTTTGAAGTGCATGGAATATAGATAAATGGGTTCCCTTTTATATGAGAGGGGGGTCTCTTTGAATTAATAAAAAAATTAAATTAATATAAATTCATTTTCATTTAAAAATCTCTCCCAAATATATTATTTCTAATATAGAATGGTTTTTTCAAAATAAATTCACCCAATTAAAATTTTTCATGTATTGGTTATTTTTAAATCCTTATATTTTTTTATCCCTTTTAACTCTTACAGTTATGTCAACTAATTTATAATTTAAGGGTTAATATATTTACCCTAATATGAAAAAAGGAAAATTAATGAGAAATTAATTAATTTTAAAAACATATATAAATTTTTATGCAGAATATTTTATTTTTATAAATTTTATATCATTTCATTAAATGTTTAATATTTTAATAAATGAATTATTTTAATTTTTACACTATTCTTTAATATAAATTTTTAAAAAATCATAACAACATTATTAATTTTAATAAATAAGTTTACCTCATCTATAACATGTCTATTTCATCCATAAAATTCATGGATTCTTTCAAATTTTTCAAATTATATTTATTTTAATAATATTATATATAATTTATTTGATTCTTATTTAAATAAAATGATTACTCTATCATCATTATGTTGAATTAAATTTAATTAATTAATATCTAAATATTATAAATAAATTATCATGATGCAGATAAAAAAATTATCTTTAAAATCCTTATTTATACTCAAATTTAACTTTTATATAACCTTTTATTAAATATAATTTACTTATTAAAAATATGAGTATGATATTTTTTACTTATCATTAAATAAAATATAATAAATTCATCTTCTTACCCATGTGGATAATAAAGATTATTTCTTTGGAATATGGTTTATTTTTTTAAACCCACTCATTCAATAAAATTAGGACATGTTTTATATAAATTGGTAATATTATAATATTTTTTTTACCCTTAATTTTTTGATTTACCCATAACTATAGTAAATCAAATACAAAAGTTAATCTTTACTAAAAATTAATTTGATGTTATTAAACCAAATTTCTCATATTTATTATAACCATATATAACTATTTTTTCAAAATTCAATCCTCAAAGGTGGAGAAATTAAGTTTAACGCTAATCCCACAGATTTGTTGAAAAGCTGAGTAAAAGAGACGTTGAAAATATCAAGAGTTTTTTATATCCAATTTAAATTTGAAATTCAATAGAATAAAAAAATTGGATTAATAAATATAATATTTATCTTTTGAGACTTAAAAAACATTTTAAAGTATAATAATTATTTGAATGAATAATCAGTTTATAACTATAATTCAGTATTTTTCCCTATTCATTATAAAAATAATCATTTTAGAAAAATCAAAAAACACAACCAAAGATAGTTTTGATTTTAAAAATAAAAAAATGTAGTTTATTTGGACAAATTGAATATATAAATTTGTTTAAACTAGATTTAAATTAAATTTACCATCAAAAGTTAACAAAACTATCTTTTTAAAAAAATATCTACGTTTCTTCTTAAAATTTTGTTTTGTTTCTTATATATTTTCTAGAAAACACATAAGGTAAATGTTAAAAATGATATTAAATATTATATATATAATTAATATAATCCAAAAAGAGAGATTTATTAATTTTTTTTTATAGAATACAATTTTGAACATTTAAATAATTTTTTAGAAAAAAATTCCCTTTTATTTTAATTTAATTATAAACAAAATAATTAATTATGTACACATGTTTAAACCATATTTTCATAATTAAGTTAATCTGGATCATTCCCATCATTCTAATAGATATGTGATAACTATTTTATTAAATAATTACAATATGTTTTTTATCTAAGCTAAATTGGTCATATCATGTATGATATTAATCATAGTGTTTCCTTTTAAAAACTCATGATATTACATTACCCCCCTCTAATAAATTATATCCTTTTAATTTTAACTTAGGATAATGAACTAGGGCTTCATCTTTAAAAATACCTTCATTAAAATATTACACCGGAAAAAATATTAATAAAATTTCCACATTAAAAAAAGAAAGGGAAGTACGAATGTCACCTGAGATAACACATACTAGGGTTACATGAAGAAAAACCTACACAAGGAAGATAAAACTAAACAACAAGTTCTAATGGAGATTGATAATGAACATGGTCAAGAGAAATCTTACAATCACTAAACTAAAAATATGTGATAGGATAAATTCTCATTTATTTAACAAAAATAAAATAAAATGGATATAATTTTCTTTTTAAGATCCCTTTTATTGAGTTGAGGAATTGTTTTACTCCATTGAATAAAAACAGAAGGAAATAAACTCAATTTAAAATTTTTTGTTTCATCCTTTAATATATATTTTTAACATAAACAGTTATAGTATACCCATCATTTGTATCTGAACCCATAATTACCTCAACATCTTAATTAATGATGACTTTTATATATTGACATTTTTCATTTCATCTCCCTATGAAATAAAAATATTCCAAAAAGAAAGAATAGTGTACCTTCATCATGGTTTCCACTTGGTTTCATCATCATTTTTTCACATAGATATAATTTCCATGCATTACTATAATGATTTAAATATTCATAAAAATAAAGTACTTCATTTATCCAAGTAATCCTTAAAAAAATGTTTTTCTTATTGGTGTTCGTAGAGAAACAGTTTTGGAAAATAATATTTTATTACATATAATTTCAAAACATTATATAAGAATTGATGTTTATAAAATATTTATACAAATTTTCATTTCAAACATTTAATCAAAGGTTTTTTTAAAATACTATAAGTATGTGCTCAAAGGCTAAATTTTAAAATTGAATATAAATAGGCCACAAAAGGGTCTTCTTATTATACATTGGTGTTAAAATAATAATATTTTTAATAATATTATGGTAAAGTAAAAAATCTAAAAATTCCTTGATAATATTTACTTTTACTAAAATATGAGAATACTAAGAAAGTAGGATTTGATTAAAACACCCATGATCTGTGGTGGTATCAAGGTATATAAAAGGTGTTTGATATTTCATAAAACTTATATTAAAATATTTTAATGTTAGAAAAAGATTTAGATTCATGAGGGCATGACTTAGAAATAATTATTGCAAACAAGTCATCAGGAAGAGAAAGGGATATTTTTTGAGATCCTCCCACTTCTATTTGTAAATAACATTCCTTGATATTAAAATGTTATACTATAAGTATTTTACTAATTAAATATACATAGAAACATAATCAGTCTTTCATAGAATATTTTAATCTCTAAAGTTGTCTAAATCATGACTACGATTCCATCTACAAGGACATGACCATAAAATATTACATAATCTTGATTGAGACACAAAGCTTAATTTAATTCACATTGAGTATTGTTTCAGTTTTATATCTTTATAAAATTAGGTCATAAATCGTACATAACAAAAACCATAAGAATTCAAATTGGACACTTCAAAACTGTATCCATTTTTTCTACCAAATGCAACCCTTTTAAAATAACCCAAGATTAATTTTCAAGACACATTTTTAATACCTTAATCATGACATCCTTTTTTCCATAATAATCATAAGACTAGTGAAAAACTTTAAAAAAAATTTAAGAGCACAAAAAACTCAATAAGGGACATAAAATGAGAAAATGAACCATTATTCCATGAATTTTTTAAACTCATGAAAACAATTTAAAAATTTATACTTTTCACCCATAAAACATAAACACATTAAATTACCTCTTAAAAACATAAGATTCTTATAAAACACCATTGAAATCATAAATCGTAAAGGTAACTTGTGGAATCCATAAAATTCATTCTTTTTATTTTTCATGCCTACATCAGGAGTAACCTTCACAGATACATTTGGAATACCAATCACTGTATATTCTATTGATCTCTTTGGAAAAAACCCAATTGGTTTACTTTGTCTTATTACCCATTGAATTAGAGATCAATCACAGGATCACCTATCCCCAGTTTATCATAGAACTTATTTTATTCATAAATAATTTCCAATAACCAAAACATAATCATAACACATAAAATAATAATAAAGGAAAAAAATAAAATTTACACTTCGAAATCACGTTTAATTTTTACAAATCCATGAATGAATAATTGAAAAAAACTTTATTTAAAGAAAATTAGCAAAATTTTAAGGAAAAATTCAAAACATTAAAGAGACATAAGATATATAAATTCATTTCATGAGGTATATGTTAAAAAAATTCCATGTTATTGATATAATCAATTCATTCTCAAAACACAATTAAAACATTAAAATAAATATTTTTTAATCAAAGTGTCCTATAACACATTTAAATATTTGAATGGAATTAAATTTATAAAATATTCATTTCCATATAAATAAATCATTAAATTCATTTTGAAAAATATTAATTAATGAGAAATATTTAGAGGAATAAATCTTTAAACCATTTAAAATGGTGTTTTTGTGAAGTGTCCCTCACCTTGAGTATGAATTATCACATACAATCATTATCATTTGGAATAATAAATTTTTGGTAATTATTTGCTTTATTTAGAACCTTTTTATGTTTTATTATTCATTTCATACCACTTGTTATCATTTTATAACAATTTCTTATTTATTTGATTTCATGTATGATGTTTTCACGTTTTCCGGTACTTGCGTCCTAGTTTACTTTGATATGATTTCTATAGTAAAAATATTGGTAAATTAATCATCAATAGAATAATATTCATTATATAATAATAAAAGTTTTTCATAAATTATAATTTTAAATCAAACCATTTATATATGGTTGGGAAAAATTAACAATGTTAAAATCTTTGAGAAGGTTGGTCGTACGTACGAATGAGTAAAGTTTCCATTTTTCATTCATTAATATTAAATGAATATAAGTATTATTTTATCTTTAAATAATTATAATGATATCATAAATATAATATTATTAATTTAAATATACATATATATATCATCCTTGTGATTTGGTGATAAAAAATCACATTGCTTTGTGGATGTGACTGTTCACACCTACACACGAACGACAATATAATTTTTATGTGAATGGAAAGGTAATAAGATAAATGATATATTATTCTTTAATAATGATAAATATTTCATTAATATAATATAAAAACCTTAATTTCAATATTATAACTTGTATATAGAGACAATAATATAAAATGAATTGTATCGGTTCGTGGAGGTGATAGTTCACACGTACGCACGAATGATTAATTATTTTCCCATTAAATGGAAGTGGATATGGATTTTGATTATGATTTTAGAATTATAAAATTATATTATATTATAGATAGTTGATTTATCATTTCACCATGTTTTTAGAATATTTTAGGAAAGTGTAAGAAAAAATAAAATAGAAACACGTAAATAAAAATTTTACCTTTCCTTCGGACGATAACCTTTGAAAAACACATTAACACCTACAAGGAGGGTGTTAAGCCAAACATAAGGCCTCTAAAAGGTATTTAGGTATTATATTAATGGTTTTGGGTACATATTGTTTGATACAAATAGTTTTTTATGTGTAAGGAATAATGATTAATGGGTTCTCTTTTAAGTAGAGGGGGGGAACTATTGAAATTAAAATAATATTAAATTAATATAATTTCATTTTCTATTAAAAATGGATAAAAACTAAATTATTTATAATATAGAATTATTTTTTATCTAAATACAATAATCTTAGTAAAATTATATATGTTATGTTCCCTTTTTAATCCTTATCATCTTGCTTTTACCTTTTTACCTCTTACCATTTTACCAAGTAATTTACACTTTGAGGATCAATATAATTACTATAACATGGGAAAAGACCAATTAATGAGTCATTAATGAAATTTATATAATTATATAAAATTTTTGACCCAATAATAAATATCTAAAAAATTATAACATTTGATTAAATATTTCATTCTTTATGATATGAATTATGTCAATTTTGAAAATCATCAATACTTGACTTTTTAAAAATCATAACAATGTCATTATTTTTATAAATATACATTTACTCATCCTTAACATGTCTAATTCATCCAAAAAATTATCTGATTACATCAAATATTTCTAATTATATTTTTTTAGTATTTTTAATATCATTTATTTGATTATTCATTTAATAAAACAATTACTTCATCATCATTGTGTCATAATTAAATTTAATTATTTAATGTTAGAAAATTATATAAAAATTATAATTATACATATAAAAATTATAGCTTTAAAAATATTATTTATATTCTAATTTAACTTATATATGTCCCTATATAAAAATGATTTACTTATTTAAAATATAAATGTTACATTTTTAACATATCTTAAGATAAAAAATAATAAATTTAATATCCTTAAACATGTTTAATAAAAAGGTTATAACTATTACTTAAGGTTTATTTTGATCAAAACCCACTCATAAAATGAAATTATTATAAGTTTTTGGGTAATTTTATAACATTATAATATTATTTTTACCCATAATTACTTGTTTTACCCTTAAACGAGCTAAATAAAATACTAAAATTACTATTCACAAAACAATTATGTCTATCCTATTAGAAAAAAAATTTCATATTTATTACAATCATGTATTTATATTTTTTAAATTTCAATCCACATATTTCGCTAAATTAATTTTAATAGTAATCTCATAGATGTGGCGAGAATGCGGGTAACAGAGATGTTTAAAATATCAATAATTTTTTATATCTAATTTAAATGTAAAATTGATTCCAATGAACTACATTAGATTAATAAATATACTATTGATCTATTTTGACATTAAAAATTATTTTAAATAATATAAATTATTTATAATAAAAAGAATTTATATTATAATGTAGTATTTTTCTATATTCATCAAAAATTGAAACGTTAAAAAAATTCCAAAAAACCACCCTAAGATAATTTTGATATTCCAAACTCAAAAATTAATTTTTTTTAAAAATAATAATATATAAAAGTTTCAAAAACAATATTTCAATTAGGTGCACTTTCAGAAGATGGAAACCCCATTTTTTAAAAAAAATAGCTTTTGTTTATAAAATTGGATTTGTTATTGTATCGTGTCTAGAAAAAAATATGAATGTTATACATTAAATTAAATATTATATTTATTTATTTATTTAATATAATACAAGAATATTTTTTTATAAATTTATTAGTATAAAACACACTTGTGCTCATTTAAATAGTTCATTCCAAAAAACATTTTGTTTTTTTAATTAACTGGTCACTAAAGAAAATATTATGCAGACATGTGTAAACCATATTTTCATAATTTCATTAATATTATTTATTCTTACCTTCTAACAGCTATGTGATAATAATCATATTAAATAATAATATTAATTGGTTTATTTAAGATAAATTTAATGTATCATGTATGTTTTTGAACACAATGTTTCCTTTAAAAAACTTGGTATGTTAAATATACGCACAAGTGATGTTATAATTTTTGAATGGACTATAATTTAAGAAGGTATATGTGATATAATAATTTAATAAGTATTATTATTTGATGAATATTATATATATAATTTATATCCCTAATTATATCCATCATGGAGAGGTAGTGATGAAAATAAAATTATATCTGTTCGAGAGGCAGTATTCAGCCATACACATGATTGACAGTTTCATTTCTCATTTAATAGAGGACGATATTGATATATTATATTACATTAACATAATAACATATCATTATTTGAAAGAAATAATTTTTTAATTCATCATATTGGGATAATATTTGATGGAGGTGGAAGAACAAATAAAATGAAAATGCATAGTTAATAATTATACCTCCTCTTTAGAGAACCTATTCAAGTTTATACCTATATAATTTCTAGGATGGATTTATAATAAAAAAATGATTCTAGTTCATGTAGAGTTATACAAGAAATTTATTTTGGTATTTATTTTTTTTTAAAAAGTATTATTTTAGTGTGAATAGTAGAGGATAGGGGTTCCCATTTATAGTTGAGGTGAGTGACACAGATTCTATTATTCAAAGATTGAAAAATATTCCATGTCACATTCATGTAAAAAAGGATAAAATGGATCATTCCTATTCCTAATATCGAATAAGGCTCAAATATGTCTATAAAATAAGAATTTTGCATATTTTAATATTTTTAACCCATATATGTTTAGTTTGAACCCAGTTAAATTGGTTTTAACCTTAATCATAATAATTAATTTTTATTTTTTTACTATTCATTATTACAAAAATTAATTTGAACTTAAGAACTAATATTAATTATTTATATTCCAAATATTAAATACATTTTATCTATCTTAAAACTTTTAAGTGGTGGAATTTAAATTTAAATTAAACCCACATATGTGACAAAAATTAGGTTTTTTGGTGAAAAAGGTTTTTAAAATTATAAAATTTTTTATAAAAAAAATATAGCATTAAATTGATTAAAATAAAATAAAATGGATTAATAATTATATAATTGAACTAATTTTATTTTTAATCATTTCAGAATAATACTGAACTTTTGAAATTCATTAAATGAAAATACGAATTTTAATAAAAATAAGAATTGTTCCATTATTCCTAAAAAAATTTGGGTTTTCATAAAATTATAAAAAAATCAATGCAAGATGAAAAAATTTATTATTTTTTTCAAAAATTAATTTAATTGGTCAATGAAATTTTCAAAATTTTAAAATTTTGATTTTATAATAATTGAAAAAATTGATGAAACCACTTTTAGAATAAGTATCTTTTTAAGCTTAAAACTGGATTTCTTAATTTTCCATGTCTAGAAATAAATATTAAATTAATGATAAAACAATTTATTAAATATATAATAAGAAAATTTCATTAAAATCATTCCCCAATAGTAACTATTTTAATTTATTAAGATATAAAGACAATGTTCTCGTATAAATGTTTATCAGAAAAATCCTTTACTTTCAAATTGTTTTTATTTTCATTTTTAATCAACAAATAACTAAAGAATTTATTTTTTACATGTATAAACCATATAATTTTCATAATTTAGTTTTAAATATCCAGACTCCAAAATTTATTTGATACAGTATTTTTATGACCAAAAGTACTATTATTTTTAGAGTATATCACAATTGGTTTAATCTCGGTGTTGTGTGTGATCAATGCTATCAGAGAAATTTAATTTATTTTTAAAAAATATTTCAAAAAATATAGATTTTATACATTCTACTCACCTTGAAATTAATTTATCCCAAAAAATACATCTCTCTAACACAAGAAAATGAGTGTACTGTTGTTTCGTAATATCCTCTGGTTCCCATGTTTCTGCCTTAAATTGGTGGTTTCTCGGTAAAAATTTAACTAGATGTGTGGTCTTGTTTCATAAAACATCACTCTATAGTCTATAATCTCTATCGTTGTTTCCTCATAAGATGTAATTTTTTTATTAGTCGGGAATATGAGTTTAATACATGTGAAGTATCTATTATATAATTCCTAAATATATTTTCATAGAAGACATCATGAACTTGTTGGAGGTTTGCTGGAAGTGCCCAACGATAACCTACCATCCCTACTCGATCAATAATCTTTAAATGGACAATATTCCAAGGTATCATATTTCCTTTCTTCCCAAATCTATAAAACTTATTTGATGAAAATATTCAAATAAATACATTCTCATCAACATCTACCTCCAAATATCAATGACAATTTTGAGCATAACTCTTCTGTCAACTTTTGCATCCCTTATGTGTTATAGAATGGAACTAACAATATCTAAAAACTCTTAAAAAATATAAGGTCCAAATATATTTCTCTCTAAAACATTATCCCATCATTTTGGTGTTCTACACATCTTCCCATATTGGTATTTATAAGGATCCATCAAAATTCTTGGGTCGAAGAAATTATTGTAAAAACAACCAGACTAGAGGATGGTGTTGATCCAATCCCATTTGAAATCCACAGAAAAATATCTCATTATATCCTCTAGGGTTTTAATTTTTCTATTATACTGAATATTGATATAGTGATTATGAGGTGTTCTAAAACATAACTATATATCCAGATCTTGGTTAATACTTTTCTATATCATTGAGTAAACATTAGATCCCAATCAGATAAAATAAATTTTGTCATTCAATAAAAACATACCACTTACTTGATGTATTTTATAGTAAAATGATCCAAAAAATAAATCAACTCTAATATCAATGATTTGTGTAGGATTTATAAAGAGATTTACTATAACCCAAAGAGTAATATTCCCTTCAAAATATTTGTTGAGTTTGATAAAAAAATCCATGGTGAGGTTTTGGCATTTGCATTCTGTTACATGTAATGTTTTTAATATCCCATTAAAGTTTTGTCTCTCATAATTAAATTATTGACATACCATGTACTGAGATTTATACTCAATAATATCTATCTTCATGTTGTCCCACTAGGAATACTCTATCTGATTTCGTTACATATTTTTATTTTCATGATGAATAGATAATTAATAACTATGATCTGCATCAAAAATATCCTTCCTTAAATATGGTGTGGATAGAAAACATACAAGCTTCATTAACCTTATCATTCCAACATAATCAATTTTTAATATAGGAACATTTTTATCATTCTTTATAAGCTCTAAGTCTTCCCTTTAGGCCTATTTAATAATCACATGGATATATGGTTGAACACTCATTTGAGAAAGATAATATTTTATCCCTTCTTTCATTATTTTGAGAACCATCCATTTGAAATATAGAAAAAATTTATCTTTTTTATCCTTATCATAAATAATCAAGCCCGATTATTTTAACTGAAAGCATTATCCATATTATTTTATTTCTCATGGTTGTTGAGATCGTAATCATTAATCAGTTCAAACATCTTTTATGAAACATATTCAACTTCTTCTATGTGAAGATATACATTAATCATTCATTATTAGTATATATATTGAACATTAATCTGTAAATATATTAAATCAACATCTTTAATGAAAATGTTACCTTAATTGGATCTAAATCATGAGATAGATAATTTTTCCCATGAACATTAAATTTTCATGAGGAATAACCTATAACCATGTGATTTTTTATGAGAACATGTTACAACCCCTTCAGGAATGAATCAATATAGATTATAAACCCTTCACCGCCATAGGGTAAAGTAACTGTAGGTGGGAAAAATATCATTCTATTTATTTCCTTGAAATTTTATTCACATTAATTTTTCCAATGTAACATGGATTCCTTTTGAGTTAATAAGGGGAGTGGATTGGATAATTGTGAAAAATTGTCAACAAACTATCAATAATATCTCACCAGATCAAGAAAACATAGGATCTTAGTTATATTGGTTGGGCTGGGCCAACATCCATTAGCCTTCATTTATGATTTATCTACCAATGTACCCACTCTTGAGATTATATGACCCAAAAAATAAAATCTTTTGTATCCAAAATTCAAACTTATCCAATTTTACATATAAATTATCCTTCCTCAGGGTATTCATAATCATTCTCAAATAATCCTCATGATCGTCCTTATTCTTTGAATATACAAATGTATCATCTATTCCGACCATAAAAAAAAGATCAAGGTAATCTCTAAATACACTATTCACAAAATCCATAAAGATATCATGGGAATTAGTAAGGCCAGATGAAATCCCTTTATATTAATTAGCTCCAGACCTTATTTAAATTTTTTTTCTTGGGTGTATACTTCTTGACCATCAATTGATGATACCTAAACTGTATCACAATCTTGAAAAAAAATTAGATTCATGCACTTGATCAAAAAAGTTATTAATATGGGGTATATGATACTTATTCTCGATAGTGATCATGTTAGGTTCCCCATAAGGAATTAAGAGTCTCATAAATCCGTATTTTATCATAAAAACTAATTTTTGCACCCCAATGTGACACACTTCGATGACAAAATTCCTTATCCGGATTCTTAGGGGACTTATTGTTTAATTCATGTAAGTTAATCGATTTCATTATATATAGAGTATTTGAAATAGCTTTGACACTTGGTTTTAATTATATTGAGAACTCAACTTCATTATTTAGAAAAAATTAGGTAACAATTATAAAAATACATAAACTAAATCCATATTAATAGGAATATCTTCAATGATGAGTTTTTTCCCATCAATCTGAGATAAAAAACCATTATGAATAAGAATCCTAACCCGAACAATGGATATAATTTCAACTAGACATTCATATTTGTTACTACATTGATAGATGATCATAGGTTGAATAGGAATGTCCAACATGAACTAACTTCCTTGGTAATTGATTTGTTATTTATGTACAATAATACAATCCATTCCAAATATATCATAAAATTAAACTAGAATGAGAATAACATGATTTATTGGAAGAAAATCTCCAAAAACTTCAATCAAAGAAGAATTATAGATTTCTAATGTCATCATCGTACCATTATAATTTTCCACTTATAAAGAAAAATATAATCTTTGAGGATAGGAATTGACATTACTAGAGACTATTAAAGAACATTATGAATTTATATAATTAAGATTAAATAAAACACTTCAACATTTGAGTTTTCTGGTCACCACATCAACTTCATTTTCCAATAATTAATCCCTTTATAAAACCACAATAGTTATAATGATCAAAAAGTATATATATTTTGATTGAGAAATAATGAAAATTATTCATAGGAAATCTAATCCTTGAAACCTCGTTTTTAGTCTATAATATGTTTGCTTTGAAGTAGGTCAATCATGATCATCATCTATTGAAATCAATATTTACAGTTCTTAAAGAGTATGTGGATTTCCAAAACATATCCACCAAAAGATTCAAACCATGTTGATGTAAGTATCATTGTCATGTATGAGGTGATGATCGAGTCAATGGTTCTCACTAATGTTATCTTACCCTAGTACCTAAAGGTGAACTAAAACTAGCTCGAATTCCAACTATAGAAACACATAATTTTTATTTATTTATATAAATTCTTAACAGAAAAATATTTAATGCATAAAAAAGGATCCAGCCCATAATTTTATAGGTTTAGTATCATTGTAATATTGGACACATAAACAAATTCTTCCCAACTAAAATACACCATCTCCTACAAAGTTCTTTATAATGAGAACCCTTATTTGAAATACCATACATAATACCTCTCTTCATGTCCTATGTAAAAAAAATAGATAACGTTTTAGCTTAGATTCCTATTGAGTTTCAATAAGGTTCATATCAATGACAACGTGAGCATAAGGGTATGAGAACAAGAGCATAACATTTGAAAAATGCTCCATGCATATGAAATATCATAATCATAATCCATGGAATAAATCTTAGTATTAAAAAATTCATGAATCATAATGGAATAAATGAATATGATCAGTGAGAAAATAATACTAGTATAAGAAATAGTTTTCTGGAATACACATAAATATATAAAATATGTTGTTTTAGATACCCAGAAAGACATTCATAACATATTAGTCTTGGGATAACCACCTGTGTACATCCACTAGTATTAGGATAAACTCCTATGTCCCCTCATATGATATTAAGATAACCTCTTATGTGTTATCTTTTTTCTTGGCATGGGATAACCTCCATTTAACCCTATTTTTCAGGAATGGTATAAGCTCAAGTGTACCCTATTTTTTTGGGCTTCAGATAACTGCATTTTTAATCTTTGATATCATATACAATTAATCATTACCTAATTCATTTAAGAGATATATAATTCAAATTCCACCAATAAAATAATTTAAATAATATAAGGGAAATCATTTCCAATTTTTAGGGGACAGTTCTATATAGACTAAGGGGGGTCATATAGGATCTAGGAGTAATGTTGAAGATCCCCATTTGGAGTTGGTGATCCCCTGACAGCAATGTCAAGTCCCAATGTGGTGGTTAGAGAGTTGGATACCTAGGTGTATAATTTTTTCTCTCATGATTATATTTTCCTATGGATGACAATGAAACAAGACCTTACCCTTCCAGATATGGACGAACCCTCAAGCTTGGATATGGTTCCCTATATATCCATGCATTCTCCCTCTCCTCACATTGGTATTCCAAAGTGCATGGGTGTTTCTTGCATCTTGAAAGATAGGGGAATCGTTATTATCTCCTTTACATTACCATTCCTTTATAATCTTGGTTTTATAATAAAATTTAGTCTATTTGGGCTTCATGAAACATTGAATAATCCCATGTTCATCAACATCAAGATCTCCTAGATTTTTCCACCTCTTAGAATTTTCAGGGGGAGTTTCACATTTTATGGACTCCATGCTCACCCAGAAAGGAGATCTAGGGTTCTGTTCCCCCCAAAGAAAGCTATACCCCTCTCCCCTTCTCCATTAAAATCCACATCTCAAAAGAGAGATAGAGGACATTGAAAGTATCTAACTATTCTTATAGGTTTGTTCCCTTCGCCAATTTCTAAGGCAGTGTTTAATCTCTCTCATTCAAAAAATATTCAATCTTTGTCATGGATACATGAACAGTTTGGATTTCAATTTCAGTATAATTATAGGAGATTCTCTTCATTGTGATATTATTAATCATTTGTTTTTCCTAGGTACTATGTTCATGGGAAAAGAATAATTTCACTATAGATGAACTCCATTCAAGTAATTCCTTCATAGTTTCAGTTCTTGAACCCAAGAAATGATCTTAAAAAAATTGATGGATTTGCGTGTAAATTTATATGAGTAGTTACATATATGATAACCCCTATAACCAACCCATATGTATATTTTAGAATTTTATCATCATAATGATTTTTTTTGAAACCTCGGACCAGTTTTTCACTACTAAAATCATGGCTAGATCACAAAGTATCATTTTCTCATTCATGTATGGTAGATGTGATACCAAGACTCTAAATTTTATATGGGATGGGCTAGGTTTCTTTGATCCTAGAGACTCACTTTTGATTGTGGGAGGATTCGTTCAGATTATCATTCATTTGAGTGATAAAATGTGGAGAGGATTATTCCCTCATAAGGGCTTCCAAAATTTCATCTCCTTCATAGATCGGAGTGGGATGTTGTAGATGGAATATATAGGTGATCGGTTCACCAGGTGTAATAATCCTAAAGGTGATATGTGCACCTAGTGTCTCTTTGATCAGTGCCTTTCCAATTTCCATGAAATCTCAACTTATCTAGATGTTAAGGTAACGCACCTCATCCGAATTTTCTCTGATCTCTCTTCAATTCATGTGGTTTTGTCCCCCAGGAAGGATAATAGTGGGAGTTTTGTCTTTATCAGAGCTATCAATCGACACCCTGATATACCATTAGGTGGTAGCTGATTCCTTGAATAAACTTTTTTAGTAGATGGCATTTTATAGGATTCACAATAATCATCAGAGGCTTAAAGGTGAACTAATATCTTGGATTTTGAGGCTACCCCCTCGAGCTCAAGATATTGATGTGGAGAAATAATAAGTTGGATGACTATAATTTTATCTTGAAAATGTTTAGAATGAAACTAAGTTATATGATATTATCAATGAGAAATACATTATGGTTTATATGATTTTGATACAATAGTGCGTTATATGCAAACAATCCCATATAAAATAGCTCCATGAAGATGACCGTAATACGGCATTTTTTCATGCATTCATTAAAGAAATACAAAGGGTTTCTAAACCTAATATTAGGTTGTATGATGGAGCATACATAGAGGATAAGGATGTGGTTGTTGGTATGGAGGAGTCCTATTTTAAATCACTTCTTGTTGAGCCCAAGCCCTAAATGTAGGGAGGATATCCAATGGGAGACGAAGACCATCATGATGTTGTTTGGCATGTGATATATAGTTCTAAAAACTAATTATTTTGATGAATATATGAAAAGACAAGGCTCTATAAGGTTGTGAATAGCCTGAATTTGGAAATTCCACCCAGCCCAGATGGTTTTTTGTGTTCTTTCAATATAGGATCTTAGAACCGCATCAAGGGTGACCTAGTTAATGTTGTGCAAGATTTATTCTGCGTGGTGGACTCCCCTATGTGGAATGTGCATCCTCCTTGGTTCTAATTACTGAGATCAGGGAACCCTTATCCCTAAACCACTATCTCCTGATCATCATGTTCATCTACCCCTATATGATTTTGGCCAAAGTGCTTAATAGATGACTCTCCACCCCTATTCCCCATTGTATTTCACAACAGTTACACGAGTTTGTGAAGGGGAGGACTGTCCAGAGGCCATAGGGTTCGATTTGGAAGTGATAAGTTATATCAATTAGAATATTCCTAGTTCATACATAGTGATTAAGTGGGATATGAATAAATATTATGATAGAGTATAATGGAACTTCATTATCAATGTGCATTCAAGAATGGGGTTTTTTCCTAGGTCTTTGATCAATTATTTAGAAGGTACAGTTACTTTTGTCTCTCAATCTTCTTCTTCAGGAAAAATTTTGGCCTCTTCAAGATGGTTTTGGGACTAAGACAAGGTGACTAATTACCCTACACTTTTCATTATTACTCAAGATTTCCTCAGCCATCACCTTAAAAAGTTTATCATTAGGGGCAGTCACTACAAAAAATATGACCTTTAACAGTGCTAGTAAAATGGATTTATCATAAATGTTAATGTGAGCGACGTTAAAGGGTTGGATTTAATAGCGCTCAAAAATGCTATAAGGCCACTTTAACAATGCTAAATAAATGCTAATATTGGGGGACATTAAAATCCCTTTTTGGTACTGTTAATGGGGGCCTTTAACAATGTCAAAAAAGTTCTGATAAAGTACCCACTGATAAATAGGGATATTTTTTATTCAAAACTCTTCCCAACCAACCTAATATTAGTTCTAACCACCCCCATTATTAGTGATTTAAATAATTCCACCCTTTTATGTGGACCCTTTCCTCCATCCAATTTTGAACTCGAGACTTCCTACTCATATACCAGCACCATTTACACTCCCTTATGTTGTGTTGTCTACCATTTTATGATAAATCTATATATTTATATATATATATATATCATTATATTTCTATTCTATATATTTTTATATAAGTTTATATATATTTAATATATATATATATATCTTTAAATACATATATAATATGGGATTGTGTGTGTGTGAATTTATAAAAAATATATATATTGTAATATATTTGATTATATATAATTGTACATTTTGGAAATTTATAAAAATTCAAAAAAATAATATAAATATTAATGTATTACCCATAAATAATTTCAATTCTCACTAATAAAATATAATAAGACCCCCTTAAAAGGGCCTAAAATTCTATCAAAAGTTAAAAAATTGGGCTATACTGACAAAATATTTAGTTTTCGAGGTTATCTAGATCAATTTTAACCTTAAAAAAAAGTGACTGGGGTCCCTTTAGTCAAGCCAGCATAGAGCTCGTTACATCCTTCAATTTGATATATGGTAGTTCCCAAATGGACAACTGAATCAAAAGTTATGGTTATTTAAAGATCAAGTTACATCTTCTACTTATTTTATATCTTTTATTAATTTTTTTATTTTTTATCTTTAAATTGTTATGAAATGACTATTACATGATAATAATTAGATAATTATCAAACAAAAATATTTTTTAAGTTATTTTATAAACCATTTTCACTAAATATCATATATATTCATAGTAAATTCCTATTTCTCCTTATCTAAAACTTATTTAAAAAAATATAATATATTTATATATTATTTTCAAGAAAATAATTTTTTTTGAAATTTAACTAATATCAGTGCTAGTAAAAAAGCACTGATAAAGGGGGGTCTTTATCAGTAATTCTAAAAAAGTGCAGATAAAGACCCCACCCCCTTTATCATCTCTTTTTTATAAGCATCAAAAAGGCCCCCCTTTATTAGTGATTTTTTACTATATCTGATAAAGGGACCTCATTTATCAGTAATTGTTTAATAAAAATGTTAAAGGGGGGAATTTATCAATTATTTTTTACAATAGATGATCATGGGCCCCATTTAACAGTGTTTTTTAGCATGGTCAAATACATCCTTTACTAAAAATCATTGTTAAATACCACCTTTAACAATTCTTTTTTAGCCCAAAAAATGGGGTCTTTAACAGCATTTTTATCTAGTGAAGTTTAATATTGAATGCTAGATAAACACAGTTTTTTAGTAGATAGTGTACTTCCATATCGATGTAGACTTCTCTCATGTGTATCTCTCACCTAATGTTTCATACAGTATTATTATCATTGAAAATTCCAGTAACATATCTTCATGAAGTATCAACAATCTTCTTAAAGACTATTGATAATGGAGTGGATAGGTTAGTAACTGATCGAAGTGAAAATTATATATTTCAAATTAGTGTTAAGATTGAAGGGAAACAATCTAATCAATGTTACTGACATGCATATTAGAGGTATACCCATGGATTATCTGGGTCATCCCATCTCATCCATTATAAGATGAATACAACATTTTGATAATATAGTGGAGAGGATCATGGGTAGAATTCAAAACTGAAAAACCAGTAATAATCATTTGGCCGTAGAATAATCTTGATGAACAACATCCTACCATCAATTCTGATTTGTGATATTGTATTAACCAATGCACCTAAGGTGGTAATCTCTCACATCGATAATATTTTGGCATCATTTAGTTGGGATTATCATTATGATGGCAGGAATCAGTGGGCTTCATGGGATAGGATGGAAATGCCAGTTAGAAAGGGATGCATCAAATCCAGAAATCTTTTAGACATTTTTTGAAGCCTGCAAGTGAAATTGGCGTGGGAAATCTACAAATAATAAAAACTTTGGGGTATATTCATGGGGAATAAATGTGGTAGGAATGTATCAATGGAAAAAGATGAATCTTAATTCTTATGTTCGGTCATCCACCTGTAAATTCCAACTCTATAAAGTTACATTCGGTGGATAGTGGGAAGTGGAAACATCTCATTCTTGCATCTCAATTAGTTAGGCACAAAACCTAGATTTCCATGATTCCTAGTACTAGATTTATCATTTAAAATTTAATGGAGGTACCCAAACATCAATAATTTAATACTGAGAAAACAACAACATCAGATTTTTGAGATCAACGACGTCAACACTGATCCAGACTAGTTTATATTCACTGGTTGTTATTTTGGGGTGTTCTCAATATCGAATTGTTGCTAATTAACGTCATCCCCAGATTATAATAATTATTGGAGAGATATGATGTATTGTAAGGATATTCATGTTAAA